>CM063261.1:0-1268750 GCA_032158295.1 Pycnopodia helianthoides
AAGTAATGGATCGAAGTGTGCAAGACAGGAGTTTAATGTCAGTAATTGTTAGGGTGCAGGAGAAGGAAGGTGCAAGTGTAATGTATACTAGCAATTTTTGCTCAAGTAATGCACAAAATTACAGTTTTCAAGTAAACACAAGTGTTTTGTTGTGTAGTGCTAGCCAAACAGTTCTGCATAACTTGAGCAAAGACTCTGTTGATACATGTAGGAACAAACCAGACTTTGTTTACTTGCCTTGGCTACAGGGATAAGTCCAAGCTAGCCAGAGCTGTAGTTGTCAGAGTTACTGTCGTCGTTCACAGCAGGGTCAGTTGGTGGAAATCAAGCAGTTTTGTGGAAAAGTACTGTTCATGAGAAATATAAAAACAAAAGCAAACAGTTTAGAATACTATTCATTATTGCACTTCACTACTGTGTCATTATTATTAAAAACATCCGAAATGACTAGGGCCCTATTTCATGGTTCTGCTTATTGCCGAATTCTGTGCTTGCAGTCACCATTCTCTGCTTACAGGGCAAGCGTTGAATTTCTGCGCTAGCTGTGTCCGCGAAAAATGCAGAGTAACGTGGAGTAGGCATGCACACAAGCAAAAATGTTTTGATAACCTGTACAGTACGCTTGGCGTAAGCGCGAAATTCCCTGCTTTCGTTAGCACCGATTCTTTGCTTATATGACCATCAAATTGGGCCCAGAGCTGTTGAATAAGATAGAAGAGAGGAGGGGGAGGATTATTCATAAGTAAAATACATGTCTGATGAAAAATAAAAGCGAACCACAACAAAGAAAAGAAAATATTTTAAAAACATCCTGATCAATCCAACAAATGCAGAACAATGACAAGAGCTGTCCGGGGGAGGGGGAGTGATGGGAGGCATAGTTACCTACACACACATGTAATGCAGAATTCAAAGATACGCACAAAAGAAAATTTATTTGCGTACTGTAACAAAAACTGCCAGGGATTGGGGGGGGATGGCAAGTTAAAAAGTGTTATTATAATGCACATTACTTTTTACAAGACCACTAAAACAGCTAACAAAAAGAGACTATCCCACAATAATGGAGTGATGCAAAAACAGATTTTTGAAAATTCCAATCATGTTTCTCACAATTTAAAACTATTATTCTTACAACTTTATAAATATTTAAGTATTACAATACATGTACACTGTACATCAATGCTCAGTATTTTTGACTGCGTGAGGACGCTCTAAAAAAAGTTTCTATCACTTCCGGGGTATAACTTAAGCGATTATTGTCTGCTCAGCTAGCTGTTGTGTACAGTTTTAACATCGATTTCTGTCACTTCTCTTGTCTTGTCTCATTTTGCACCCGTGCTTGGATGAGACTATACAACCGTACCAGTACAGGAAAGATTTTAAATTTACAACCGGTCACATGCCAATCCGGACACAATCACATTTACAGCAAATAAGGCCTACAAACTGTTCTCTGCGAACAAAAACTGCTTCAAAGAATTCCTCAGGACTTAACATTATTAACCCACCTTAAGCACTGACTAAACTCTCTCGTGCACCAAGTGACAGAACGTCGGTGTTAAAACTGTACGCTGAGCAGACGATAATCGCTTATACCCCGGAAGTCGGGGGGGGACGCGACGACAAAAAGTGCGCCACCAACGTTGATACTCGTCTCATACACACAATTCTGGCCAACAGATGGTATACAAATATTGACTGCTTCAGGTGGCGTAGTAAAACTAGTGACTCGAGGTGATCCCCGGAGCAGCCTATCTTCCCGAGGCGAAGGGGGGGGGGGGTCACCGAGAGTTTCTAGTTTTTACTACGCCACGAGACAAAGCAGTCAATATTTTTTTTTATAACACCTCTTCCTTTGATTCTATCTGTTTACTTTTATAAAATTAATTCACACTTGCGTGCGTGGCAATCAATCGTCAAACAAGAATTGTAAAATCTTACGTTGAAATACAGAGTTTTTACAGAATAAGAGGGTACCCAGACTACTGCTGTTACTTTCGTTTTCTAAACCGTATTTCAAATGCACATATTTTGTTCATTACACCGGGTTCGAGGTTGTCAAACAGCTCGTTTAAACAAAGAGAAAGGACTTAAATCAATGTTTGAAATCAATGTAGTCAGGGTACCAGGGTATCCATGTACTACATTGGTTGCTAGGCTATCGTTGAATAGTTCGTTTGGTCGGTGAACAATATACACTTTGATAGAATCAAAGGAAGGGGTGTTATAAATTGCATTAATTGGAGGATTGTCCGTCACGTGATAGCAAATAAACGAACCATTGCACACTACGTCATTCACCGTGCATTTTTCGTTCCATAGCGTGCATTTTTCGTTCCATCCGATTTGTTCTATGACACGGTGCGTACCACATCATTGCGTGCGCATGTCTTTGATAATGCAGCAGTCAGTAATACTGCAATGCACATACTATACATTATACTGCGCCCGTGTGTCTCAAAATAGCAGTACAGAACGCACTCAGTCACTGTTGAATCTAAAGAAGCCGAACGTAATGTCACAATTAAATATTGTACGCTTTGTATGTTTTGAAAGTTGTATCCTCCAATCAAAATGACAAAGATCTACTTGGATGTTCTATAAAACAAATAACGAATGTTTTTCATTCATGCAATAGTGAGAATATTTTCATTCGTTGAAAGATGAAATGTTCCATTCAACTCGGCTTCGCCTCATTGAATGCAATATTCCATCTTTCAACTCATGAAAATATTCGCACCATTGCACTCATAAACATTCATTTGTATAATAGCGCGGCAGTCGCAAGCCTGCGTTACGTTTGTGGAGCTGCCAGTACTATTGGGCGATACAATTCTATTCGAACGTTTACATTTATAACTACAAATATCAATTGGTGAGAAAGAACAGAATTGTAAAACTTTTACAAATAGCAAAGAGAACTACTTGTTCTTTTCATAAGATGAAAAAACTCAGGAGTAGGACGATAAGTTTTTTCAGTATAGAGGGTCTTTTTGGCACTGCTGGAGGGGTGACTACTTTTTTCTACCTCCATGGTAATTGTACTACTCGCTGAAAAAGCAGTCACCGGCGTATCACTGTTTTTATTTATGCTGGCTTCTCTACTTTTTGGCTGGGACGATGAGTCTTTGGACTTGTTTACTAAATATTGCGTAATTTACCTTACGTTCAATTGAACTTAGTATCCTGATTGTTTTTCTTCTTTTTCTGACGTTGTTTTTTTTAGTGCAGTTTTTACGTTGTCACAACGTTATCAAAAAACGTCATAACGCAACGTCATCTAGACGTTGACAAAACTCCACACTTTTCCGTCCGTACGACGTTGAATAAAAACGTTCTCCCAACATTCGAATAACGTCCTAGCGACGTCGAGGGGACGTTATTTTGTTTGCTGGGTTTAATGTGAGAAAGTAAACACTTTAGCATGATACCCTGCATAAAAATTGCAAAAAATAGGTCAGCAAATGTTTTTAAAGAATGTCCTTCTCAATTTTTCGTCTGGTAACAGAGTGACGGTAACAGAGTGACGGTAGCAGAGTGACGGTAGCAGAGTGACAGTAACAGAGTAACAAAAATGACTGCCAGTGACAAAGTGACAAAATGTATGGACTGCAAGGCACATGCAATATCAAAAACATCTTTCACAGAGAAGTGAGATTTTAAAAGTAATACTAAAAGCAATGGTTATGAAGGATGTATAATTGGTTCAATTCAAAATGAAACTAAACTTTGACATTGTCATGCTGTGTATTTCCCAAAACACTCTGTTCAGGCTCAAAACATGATGGATAGCAACAGTAATTATTGATGGAGAACACACAAAATTACTGACAAGTTGACTGACTAATGAGTGAGTGCATTTGATTTCCATTTCTTCCTTTAAAGGAACATTACAGAATTGGTTTTTGCTAACAAAATAGTTGCTGGCAGTGTAAGCACTTTATGTAATCCACCATATACATAAACTGACAAACCTGTGGAAGTTTGAGATCAATCGACCATCTGGGTCACGAGAAAATAGTGAAAAACCGATTACACATTTTGCATGAAATCGTATAGATTCAACAAATGCATAAAACGCTCACTGAGCGATAAACTCCAATCGGCAAGTTAGTTTATTCATTTCTCATCAAATATGGCATTTCAGACAGAAATATTTCAAGGGATGTTTTCTACTATCATCATCATTAGACCGTGTAAGTTTTATGTAAATCTGTGATCAAAAAGTATATTTGTTCTTAATAATTCTGTAATGTTCCTTTAAGAAGAATCTTATTAATTTTACACATACCGATCAGTGTATACATACATGTATAGCCAAGGGGTTGGGTTGGGAATGACCAGAATAAAACAAAATATTTTGAAAGTTTTTATGTAGAAATTGCAATGGTTTAAAAACCTATTTTTCTATAAATATGCAGACATTGTATTTGCTGTTATCTCCACATCAGATTACAAACAGTAAATGGCATACTAGAGCAAGGAGGGGGTTTGTTTATGCAAAAGGCTAATGGCAACTCTCAGATGCATTCGGCCAGAAGCAGTGCTCTTACCAGGATTTTTTCTAAGGGTGGGGGAAATCCATCGCCAAAGCACTTTTGAAATAAGGAGTGGGGGGTCCAAAAATGAGTTTATAAACCTTAGAATGAGAATAAATGACACATATTCAAATCAAACATTTGTACACTTGATGACTTGAAACAAGCAATTGTTCTTTTAACTTGTTTTCATTTAAATAATGTTTACAGTAAGTTACTCTCACTAACACCCCAGGAAAAAGTATGGATTTAATTAGCAATTGTATTTTTATACCTCATAAAGGATACACTTTTGGTAATTTTCCAAAACCAGTATTCTCACTTGTTGTACTTGTATCCCAACATATTCATAAAATAATAAACCTAGGAAAGTTTGGGCTCAATTGGTCATCGAAGTTGCAAGAAAATAATGAAAGAAAAAAAGCCTTGTTGCATAGAATTGTGTGCTTTCAAATGCCTGAAAAAGCCTGTCCACTTCAGTTCAACCGTCCTTTTTTATTTACCTACTTTTTCTGACTTTAATTTGGATTGTTTAAATAAATTTACCTCCAATATTGAGCGACCACGGGTACTTGGCTACCCAGGACCTGTCAAACCCAGTCTTCCGGTGATGATGTTGAGAAGCACACGTTTTTATTTTTGACAGTTCAGTCTTGTTTATTTCACAAGGTCCCACATGGATGTGAATGGTGCGGCCTCGATCTACAACTTACTATTATTATTATTATTACTATTTATTTTATTTTTTTAAATAATTAAACGGAGAAAATCTGCATAAATATATCTAGGCGCAAATTATATAAAATTTACATCTACTTTTTATAAAAGTCTAAAATAATATTAATTGGTGGAAAATTAATTACATACTTGTGAAAGATCTACCGTTCGCTCGTCCCCAGCGCCTTGCCTTAAAACCAAAGACGCTGGGATGGGCAAACGTATCAAGCACACTCATTGGTTTATGCTCAGTCCCATCATGCATCACACTCACATTGCAAGCACAGCACGCATGACGTATTTCTGAACAAGAATCTGTGCAAACTGATTAGCCCATCCCAGCGGTCCTGGATAGGCCGCTGGGGCCGAGCGAAGATCTACCGCAGCAAAGCGAAACACGTGACAATGCATTCTGTGTACAACCTTGTCCCCAGAGTGTGTCGAGCAGTACGCGATGTAAACACGGTTGGAAATAAAGTAAACCATGGGGACGACAGCTAGTGCTTAATGCATGCTATTATTGCTACCGGCTGGCACGGCACACGAGGTGAGTTATTCACTCGGTCCCAGCTCTGAGCGGTCAGTTCGCTCGGCCCCAGCGGCCTATCCAGGACCGCTGGGATGGGCTAATCAGCTTGCACAGATTCTTGTTCAGGAAGTACGTCATGCGTGCAGTGCTTGCAGTGTGAGTGTGATGCATGATGGGACTGATCATGGGACTGAGCATTAACGTTAACGAAACGGTTTGCCCATCCCAGCGCCTTTGGTTTTAAGGCAATGCGCTGGGGACGAGCGAAAGCGGTCAGCGCCAAACCCAATGATGAGACCAATGGGGCCGAGCGAAGATGAGAAAAAAATGTTGGATTCAGGGAACCCTGGTTGGATTGTACAATACGTCGAGTGTAATTGGTTTTTCACATGGAAATAATCTGCCATTCTGCCAAAGTGCCAGGTGATAGTTAATAGCACACAAGTTATTTATTAAAAAACAAGCAACAAAATAATATACACTCTTTTTTTTAAGCGTGGCGTCGAATTTTTAAGCCGTGGCGGGGACATTTTAAGAGTGGCGGAGAAAGTTATAGCGTGACGGGCTGAGCCCATTTTCGTGGCAAGCGTGCCGCCATGCCTTAAAGTGCCCAAGAACAAACTGGTGCACCCATTGTGCCCCCCCCCAAAAAAAAATATCCTCATGTACTGTACATGTGTTGAGACGTACATTATGTAATCATGCCCATACATAAAATGTTCGGTTAACTATAAGGTCATTTTCAACATTTTTTAGGTGACACAATACTTAGCACTAAGTCACTCAAGATTTGTTAGTCCCCAGTGACTCAACTCCTTCTCTAGACCACAAGGCAAATAAACATCAACTTCCTCATCTAAAATTAACCTGCACTTTGCTGTAATTGGCAAATTGTTTGACTACCTAATGATAAATTCATAGCCATGCAGCAATTTTAAAAGGAACTGTCAAGCACTTTGTATGTATTAATGAACATGCCAAATAAATGAAACGAAAGTGAATCACAAAATTGAAATCTTTCCTTCAGATCATCATTTGTAGACAATACTTTTAAAAACAATGGAATTAGCGGACGAGGTCTGATAGATCCAAAAAAATAAACAATGTATACAAGCTGGGGGCATCAGTCAGTAAATGATATTGTTTGAAAAAAATCTAAACTTATTCACTAAAGACAAGGCAAACAAGTTTAACAAGAGCTGGGGATAGGATTAATGTGCAATTTTAAGTGGAAGCTCACTCACTAAAGAATGAACAATTTCGTACGAAACCAAGTAATGCAGCAACTTTAATAACATGAGAGCTTGGGTGTTGGGATTAATGTGTAAACTATAATGCAAAATAATGAAAGCTAACCACAAAAAAACACCAACAGGAATCACCACCAATGCTGCAAAAGCAGTGATCTTACAACAGCAGGGGGGAATGTCATGCAAAATAAGTGAAAGTTATCTACAAAAAATGAGTCTCGATCAATGCTACAAGTCTAGCCATTTTAAATTGTATAGAAAGATAGAATGTAAACTAAAACAAATTTCAAATATTTTCACTCTTACTATAATTATATGGACTCGATGAGTATTTATTGGGGCAGTTGTGGCTTGAGGTTGTTCAAGCTTGGTGCACTCACTGACACGACATAACATTTAATCCTTCACAAAATTATCTGCACATTTCAATTAATACAGGTGGTTGGAATAATGCACCATTAGCAATTATCTTTAGGATATTGAACTTTAATTTCTACAAAAGAGTTTGAGCAGGTAACTTGACATTCCCACCATTTGACAAGATAAACGCCCCCGGCCATATCAGTGGTCACGACACTTAAAAAAATAACAATACTGAATAAAAATAAACGCAACATACAAATAGGCCCAACACTATAGCTCAAAATATGAATTTGAACATTCTAGTACTTTTATAATCCGTTGAAACTCAATAAACATGCCGAAATAGCCACTATGAATTATTTTGTCAAAGAATTTCTGCCCAAATCCATCATGGCGACCTTGCAACATGTGCGAGGCCACTTCTCTCAATTTTTTTTCCCCTTACGAATAGGAAATGAAGAATTTAGGAAGGTGTACCTTAGAATTATTTTCCAACTTACCCACTATGTTTTTCTTAGTAAAGAATGCTCTTCCTTGACCCTGAAGAAACTTGGAAAGTCGAACACAAAACGAGAAGAAATTAGTGTAGGGGCTGGCGATAGACATTAATGGATGGCAGCCATGTTGTTCAGAAGCTGTAGTCGAGTGCGTTATATTGAAACTAGCGCGCACAGGCTACCTCTAGACGATAGGACAAAAAGGCAGAATACCAACGAGTGGGCCCTTGTCGAAACCGCGAATCCGGCTCACGGGCTTCAGCTTAGGCTCCGTCTATCTGTTTGAAGACCCATACTGAATTCACATGTACTCACTTATTATGACTGACCCTAAGCCGAAGCCCAACCCAAATCCGTGGTTTTGAAAAGGGCCATTCGTACGTGTTCCGTGCTGTGAACCAGCCAAGACCCACTGCGAGGGATAATCACTTTTGCTGTATGCTGCTTAGAACGTTATTATACGTTACACAATAGCTGCAGCGCGCCTTTCGTTTGTTATTTAAACACGAAGCTGCCCAATATGCAATGAAAAACCCCATGCTCAAAACATCCCACTGTATTTATAAAATAAATAGTGGAATTTAAAACAGATTGACATATAAAAGTGAGGTTTTCCGAGGCAAAAGAACTCTACAAAAGTTGTGCATTCAGGAACAAAGACTTGAGATGGATAATTTTAGATAAGTTTTATTTGAACAAAAACTTCAGATGGGTCATTTTTGTTATCGATTTTATATAATCAAAGTAAAACGTACTAATGTCAAGATTTCTCCATACATTTTTTGTATTTCTATTTCGTGATTAAATTTGTTCATGCCAATTTTAAAAGGTGGATTGTTCCCTTTTTCGTTTATGCCCACCCCTCCCAACTTATCCTGCCGTCCTGATGGTGGAGAAAGCCCTTATATTAGGGAAATCCCGTAAAGAACGAAGTCTCCATATCAGCTGGATGTTAAAAATTAAAGCAATATTAATTTATTTAAGAAAGCGGCTGATCAACCAATTGATTGACCTTTGCTCCCCCGGTCATAATAATATCTGACCTTTCAACCGATTTTGCCATTTTAGCAATCTATCGGTTGCTCTACCGGCTGTTTGCTCCCCGGTCATAATATATCTGACCCTTCAACTGATGAGCAATCTATCGGTTGCTGTAGCTGGAAGTGTTTTTATAATCATCAAAATAAATCAACAATATTATTTGATCCACCTAATTTAAATATGACGGTTGGTGGCGCCCTAATGGTTGACTTTGCAGACGTAGGCCGACGCGACTGTGCACAATAACAGTAACACTAAACATTCAGACACAACAAATTGATAACTTAGATGACTTTGAGAAGTATGCAAAAGACAATCTTCATAGAAGTGTATTTAATCTATCCAGTAGTGGTGCAAATGATCAACAGACCCCCCAGCGTAGTACCCCCCCCCCAACAGAATAGGCCACTTAGCATAATTGGGCGTGTTTTCGACCAAAACTGTCTTCGCGCGTGCGCACTTTGCACACTTCGCTTCTTCTTATCGTACCTCAGTGAAAAAAGTTTTCTCCTCTATCTTGTTATCGTAACTTTTTAGCAATGGCGGCGTGCGATATTTTTTTCCCCACTCAATTGCGGCAGAACCAACAAGGGGTGGGGGGTTCGTGAGGATTTTCGTAAGGAAAGAGATGTGAATAATGCATGTTTTAGCTGTTGTGCACGCACTGTCAGCATCGCACGCATTAAAGTTACAAGTTGCCCTTGGATCAGGCGAGACAAAAAGCCTGTCGTCATCATCAGCGCCTTGCGTACTCCCTAGGTCACTAAAAAATTGTCCGCACTATGACATCACCCCAAAGGTATAATATGCAAAATAATTCACGACATCGCAAATATATTCGCAGACGTGTGCGCACATAATATTCGCGAATTGTTTCACGATATTGCATACGTGTGCGCACATGTCCAAGTGCACACGTGCAAAAGCAGGTAAAACACGCCCATTATATGTTTGGTGCCTCAGCTGTCCTGGGGAAAATACGAGGAAAGCTACACAAAATCTAGGAGTACACAAGGATGTTGGTCCCCTAGCCCAAGTGCACAAAATGCAGTCCTATCTCTTGCCCGGTGTAATTTTTCTATCCGCTTCGTTCTTGATCATGAAACGTTCAGAATGTTATAGTCTTGGTCCAAGACGTCACTATCTCATACTCGTGATAACCCGACAGAGGGCGCGCTTTTCTTCTTGAATTCGTCGCGGTTTGACGACTGGCTGTAGTATAACGTCTTGGATATCTTGTTTTAGAGGGCGTGGCCAAATTATGCTAATGAAGCATCAAGTCATGTATTATTCATATTAGTGACCAAAATGACAAGCTTGCAAGACAAGCAAGTTGTGAAAGGTCACGGGGTCGTCGAGACGAGCTTGACATTGTGTGTTGTGCATGCTAGCTGTGAAAATCGCATGAACTCTTGTTTTGATTGACCACCATAATATGGCTTCTATCGCATTATCAACGCATTTAGCAAGTGATTCTGAAATTATTCAAGCTAAATGATAAGCATTGCTTGCAGTCGGAATTAGGTTTATCGGTTGGTCAATGGTTGGTCATTGTTATTGGACGTTTGAATCTTGTACATTGTCGATGTCAAACATGTAGTTTGAAAAAGATTATCTTTGCATTTGAATTAATACGGCATTTCACCATCCGACATGTTCTGAAAATAAACTATTGGCAATGAAACAATTCTACCATGCACTACACCTACACGATTGAAGATTTTTGTGTAGCAATAATATTAATGTTCTGTATCGGGATAATTTACTGCATTATGTAGGCCTAATTCACTGGTGTTCACAAAGAGAGGTGAACTCAAGACTGTGTTTGGATCATGTACTGTTCGTGTATGGCCATCACTCCAACATGCTACTTTCAACAGTACGTATTTTGCTGCATATATAATGGGCGTTTCAAATACCGCGCGCCCTGTGCATGGCCTACGTACATGCAGTTTCTCTATTGCAAGGTCAAAGTGCATACATAAATGTAATACATTTTACGCAAGTACTGTAGCACTGATCTCTGTCACACTGTAGCCAGCCTACTACTGTACAATTTCGCTCGGCCCCAGCGGCCTATCCAGGACCGCTGGGATGGGCTATTCAGCTTGCACAGATTCTTGTTCAGGAAGTACGTCATGCGTGCAGTGCTTGCAGTGTGAGTGTGATGCATGATGGGACTGAGCATTAACGTTAACGATACGTTTGCCCATCCCAGCGCCTTTGGTTTTAAGGCAAGGCGCTGGGGACGAGCGAACTGTACTATGTACATGTACATGTACATAGTGTGGAAAACTATGTCTGTTCAACAATGCGTTATCGTAACTTGCACTATTAAAATTAATGGCAATAAACTTACTTGGATTAGAAGTACAGCATCTTTTAATTGATAGTATCATAAGCATTTTGAGAAACATTTCACATCGAAATAATGTGGTTGTCGAAAAAGATATTAGTTTTTATCCCCCAAAATTAAAATCTGTGAAAAGTTACTGCAAAAACGATCAGATTGTGTATTCCAATTACGGATTATTCTTCCTGCGTTGACATTCGCTCCGGTTTTTTGGCGATATCTAAAAAACTTGACCACCTTTTGAAATGAATTTTTCACAGGTTAGTTGTATTGTAGATAGCTACATTTGTATAGGATTAAAACAATCGAACGTTTTCAAAAACCAAACGTATAGTTTCCCTGTAACTCCCATGAACTCCATTTTACTTGTGAAAGCATCTCAAATAAACTTCCTCTTTATTAAACAATTCCTGCACTATTCCTGTAAACCTTCAACAAACAAGGACTAAGTTAAATATTGTTATAAACAAATAATTCCAGAATAATCTATAGAATTGTTCAGTCCAAAACTTATAAGGTAAACCCATTGTCAGGCTCTATTCAGAATGCATTTTAGCACTTGGGCCTATCATAATTCCTGACGAGAAGGTACTTCTCGCCACAATACTATTCACAACAACGTTCCCTGTTATGTTATAAACGCATGGCGATTCATGAATAATTCACGAAAAGGTGCAAACTCGATCGTTGATTGTTTCCCCCGGAAAGTCCGGGGAAAACAATGAAACACTTAAGCACCCTTTTACAAGATACCCAAGACCTTCGTGGAAGCTAAATCGAACCAGGGATAGTGACGCCCTCTGTTGTTGGAATTGATCCATTTCGGTGCGTTGTTGGAATTGATCAATTTCTGTACGAAGGTCTTGGAACCAAGACTAAGAATGTTACTGCACTTGAAGATAACTAGTCTTGATTGGCGACGTTCATTTTGTTTAACGTAGTGTGATATCGCACGAATTACTGGAGAACAAGTCCTTCTGAGTCAGACTCCCAAACAGTCAATGCGTCCTCTACCGGTGGCTAACACAAAAAACAGCGTCGCCAATCAAGACTAGTAGATAACCCGACTGCTGGAATTTGTTGCACAAATTTCACACATTTTTAAGGAAAATCAAATGCTTTTCGGGTTGCGAGTGTGAACTTTTGTTCACAACTGCGGTGTTGTTGTGGTCGGTCAACTTGCTCAAAAACGATACTTTGTTGGGTTCCTAGCCCTCAACACATTTAAAACAATTATACGATCACGGATCAACTGCCACGATTGAATGGAGACCAGTATTTATTCAGCGCGCTCATCATTACATTTCTTTGCGCAGACGGGAGTGGAGAGCATAATAGCTACGACATGGATAAAAGCTATGGCCCACAGTGAATGTACACGAGATGTAGTCAAGAGTGAACTCTGGCAGTACGGGTGACGGGCCACCGATTGAGCGGCTGCGGCCGGAGGTTGAGCAAGTTGTACACAAATCAAGAACTTTGAAGAAGTGTGCCTTTGGTCTGAGTGACCCACATTTATGCCTTGGTGACATATGGTCTTTGTGACCTGCATTTTGATCTTGGTGATCAGTGGTCTAAGTGACCGACATTTCTGGTCTGAGTGACCTTGTAGACACTTTTGCCTTGGTGGCTATTTTCCTTTCAGGATCAAACAATTGATAGTTGTCTTGGTGACATGGCTTTTATTAATAAATTTGACATTATTGTGTGGAGCATTGTAGACACGTGCCCAAAAATGAAGTGATTGTAAATTGCAAGAGCTAAGTTGAACTCATATTTTTCTGACTAGTGTTTATACTTGTGTAATAATAACCATGATGTGAGGCTTTGCGGAAAGATTAACTTAATTTCAATAATAATATAAGTGAAGTTTAACCAAAGTTTTGTTTCTGTATTTTCTTGAAAACGGTTCATTTTCCAATCTCGATTATTCGCAGATGTGATAATTAATAGCGGATAGTCTTGACACTCTTCTTCGGGAGCTATGTACGGACGAGAAAATCGGATTTCCTTTCACAGGTAAGTGGTGTAGTCTGCAAAAAAACCGAACACTGACACATATTTTATATTACTTGATCATGCTGTTTTCAAAATAGTATTTTAGGCCTGTCTGCCTGTAGCGTAGGCCTATATATTTTTTAAAATACAAACTTCAATATATTATTGTATAAGTGTTCGGGCCAACAAGGGTGAACACCTTTTGTTTGGGTTTTGTTTTTCTGTGTAGGTGTAAACTTCAATGCCCAATTAATTAAATTAAATTTGATTGAATTCAAAGTTGTTAATTGTTTGTTTTTGACATTTTCTCGTGATTGCCTGTATGAATTTTTTAGGAATAAATTCGTTGGCAGACTGAACCTTTATGTTACGTTTTCCTGCTTATAGTCTTCCCTTCTCTATATCTATTTTACGTTTTAGTGTTTCTGTTTCGTGTGTAACTAATTAAATTTCTGATACGATTAATACACAGTTATGGTTTCTTTAGTTTTAGTTTCCATTGTCAGTATAATGTAGATCAATGGATAAAAAAATATAAAAAACTTGATTGCGCTCAGCGCGATGAGTACATCATAATCACGACTGTCTGCGCGCCGAGTAAATCAGTCTGGTTCCCATTAGATTGTAGCGGCTGATCTTATAATTGTTGAGGGAACCCGACTAAGTATGGTACCAGTTTGATATGCGAACAAAAATTCACACTCGCCACTCGAAAAGCATTTGATTTTACCTCAAAATGAGTGACATTTAAGAAAAAATCCAGCAGTCATGCTATCTACAAGTACAGTAGCATTTGATCTTTAAGTTTCATGATCTCTTGAAGCGAATCAAAAATTTACACCGTCAAAGTGATAGGACTTAGGAGTGTAGGATTGGTCTGCTTGTGAAGTTGTGTTGTACCGTACTTGTTGTTAGTTGTGCCAAGGATACGAAGTGGTTGGCCCTATGCTATTCAATGTTCCTTGCTCTACCATCTATATGGTTACAGTGATACGGTCGTCATTCACACTCATAGTCATAATCATGTTGCGAATGATTTAATATTTATAAAACAATTTCCGCCAGTTTCAGGAGGAACGGTTGTCTGGTTGTGATTGGTTTTATTTACAGTTAGTGAGTTACACACTAGACCTCAAATGTACACTACTGTCTACTGATGTCTCAACAAGGTGAGTTACGAAGAGTCTTGACTTGAGTGCTAGCTATGCTTATGCTTCTGGCTGCGTGCTAGTGACACTAATTGTTTTTCATTTTAGTGTTGGCGTATCAGTACTATCACTCGGTATCAATCTAATCATCATGTAGTGTAGTGTTACTTAGCCCACCTTGTTGGGCTGTCATGGCTCTCTTTTAACATCGGTCATATAACACTCACCATGACAGCCCACCATCTCTACGCACCATAAAATAGCGAAAGTGTTTGCCCGACACTATTGGGAGTTTTTGATTGCTAATTTCTCCCATTTCTAAACATCCCATACTATTCAAACCTACTCATATTATTCCTTACATTTCCAAGTTTACTATGATACATGACAGGGCTTACCAAATGATACCATTGTCCAGATGTGATGATTTGAAAATGGCACAAAAAAACCGTGTACAAAAATTACATTACATGTTC
Organism: Pycnopodia helianthoides; assembly: GCA_032158295.1. Classification (NCBI taxonomy): domain Eukaryota; kingdom Metazoa; phylum Echinodermata; class Asteroidea; order Forcipulatida; family Asteriidae; genus Pycnopodia; species Pycnopodia helianthoides. The sequence goes on from CM063261.1 coordinate 14,914, forward strand.
GTCGTGACTCGGGGGCCGCCATCTTAAGTAGGATTCTCTGCCTGCAGGGCCCAATTTCATGGCTCTGCTTACCGTAAGCAAAGAATCGGCGCTTGCGGAAGCAGGGAATTCCGCGCTTACGTCAAGCGTATTTCACGGGTTAGCGGGGAATTTCGGCTTGTGCGCGTGCGTACTCCACGTTACTAGGCATTCTACGCTTACACAGCTAGCGCAGAAATTCGGCGCTTGAACAGTAAGCGGAGAATGGTCACCGCAAGCGCAGAATTCGGCGGTAAGCAGAGCCATGAAATTGGGCCCTGATTGTGAGAAGTCGGGGTGATCATTTTCAAATCATCACATCTGTACAATGGTATCATTTGGTAAGCCCTGTCATGTATCATAGTAAACTTGGATATGTAAGGAATAATATGAGTAGGTTTGAATAGTATGGGATGTTTAGAAATGGGAGAAATTTGCAATCAAAAACTCCCAATAGTGTCGGGCAAACACTTTCGCTATTTTATGGTGCGTAGAGATGGTGGGCTAGCTGTAATGGTGACTGTTATATGACCGATGTTAAAAGAGAGCCATGACAGCCCAACAAGGTGGGCTAAGTGTTAACTGTAAGTTGTAACTATGTAGGCATGCTAGGCTATTACTACTCTAGTGTTTTTAATGTAGAGATGTATCCGTGTATAATCTCAATCTGTGTGACTGTGTGTCTAACTTTGTGTTACTGACTGTGTGTACCCCCCAGGAATGCCAGGGCGCTGCTCTCTTTTATAAGTTTTGATTTTACAGAGAACAAAAGCGCCCTATCTTATACTTACTGTGCCAGTTACTCCCCCTAGAACTATAGATGAGAGTCATGACAGGTGCAGTCTGCTATCGTCCCTGTTCGTGGAGACAATACTAATAGCGGAACAAACCTCATACAGGAGTAACTGCCACTGTGCCTGTGGTTAGTGTCCCCCCCCCCTAGAACCATAGATAGTGTGATGAGAGTTATGACTAAAGGTGCAGTCTGCTATCATCCCAGATGTCCCTGTTTGTAGAGAGGATAGCGGAATGAACCTCATATAGTTCTAGGAGAAGCCAGTTAGTAGTTACTATCTGGGTCAAAAGTATGGAGTAAATTGTACATGACCTTCATCATGAAGATAAATGAGTTTATGGTTCAACCACTTGTCTTTTTAAAACTATGCAGGAGCTCCTCTAAATCCTTGGAGTTACATATGACATTCAATAGGAAACAATACAAAAACAAACTAAGCTGATTGACTTGTATAAGTTGTAACCAGCTGGTCTACACGGTTGCCATTAGATGGAACAAAACTAATGTTAGGATTATCCAAATTAGTAAAAGCAGTCTGGGCTTTAATCGCATTTTGTGCTTTGCCTCTTTGCAGATCCAAGGGTATGGTCAAAGCTTAGGCTCATAAATAGTTCCCACTCTCCAGTTCATGACTCTTGGCTATAGGGCCTACAACTAGTGCTATACTACAGCAGAACTGACTCGGGGTGTAACATGACTTTTGGCTTACTTGTTCTGGGGTAATTTTAAAGAGATTTCAGCCGTTGTCTGGTGTAGGAAGTTTCAATAACATTTCACTGACAACTGGTAGTGTTAGTTCTGATGCAAAGTATACATTTACATGTATACGTATGTATCACACTAGACCCAATAATTGACGTCTGTGCTAGTACAACTGCAGATGTCAAAAAAGGCACCCCAGTTACTCGGTTTAGTATAGATTAGTATTACACCAAAACAAGGCAGCGGAGCAATGTTATTGTAGTTGCAACAATTATGAAAGGAGTAATGGATCAATTGAGGCAAAATTCGGACCCCCAAAAACCCGTTTTTATTTTTGAAAATCATGTTTCAACTTTAGGTTGGCAGGGCTTAGGGTCAAGAGTGAAGGGAGCTCATAGTGTTGTCATTGTTATTGCATGTATGTAATGAGACCCTGTTTTCCTCTTTTGATATAGGTCCCTGGTTTGAATGTGTATACCTAAATCCATACAAACACAAGTGTGTAATGCCTTCAAATCATGGACCCTCCTTGGTTCAACTCTTTGTCCCCTGACAATATGTGGACCTTTTGTTATAGCATTCAGGGACCTAATTGTCCCTTTTATTGTAAGACCTCGGGTTGAATATCACTACAAACTTACACGCAAACAAGTGTGTAATGACCTCCAATTGTGGACCATCCTTTTTTGCAAACGACACATAGTCTTTCTTTGTCATGGACGTACTGTCCCTTTTGTTATACATGTGTAAGTCATCAGTTTGAATGTCACTACATACACACACACACACACCAACAATTAGCATTTTTGGCAAGTCTAAATAAAACAAATAGTACAACCACAAGGAGCTGTATGGAACTTGTCATTTGGTCAACCTTTAATAACAAAACAAATTAATAAATGACTTGCTTCTTCATGATTTGGTAGAAAGTGTGTTATGTGTGATATGTTATCAAGTATTTTTTACTTCCATATTGACTCACTACACATCCACACCAGCATACTATGAAAAGAAATTGTGGGTTGCTCGACCTCTCAGTATGTTCTGGAGCTTCTCAATAATTTATTTCTTTTATGATATTCCTGTCACAGTATCAAGAGTTATATTAAGAGCATTACTAGTAAAAGGAAACCTAAAACTACCAAAGCAATCACTCATCCGCTTCATTACCATGGACACACAATGGCCGGTAAAATCAAGCATAAAAAAGAAGTTGACAGACAGTTTTCAGGTGAGTAAACTTTTAATAGACATGTCATGTTTGAGTCTACAAAATTGTCAGCCCTTCAGGCTAGGGGGTCCAACCTTTAAGGACTGTGGGATGGCAAATGGGGTAATCCCTCACAGAATTTGGGAAAACTGAAAACAAGTTAATGTCACAAATAAAACATTTAATAGTTTTAATAGATAGCACTTGAAAAGCAAGAAAAAAGGTGATTGGCTGTAGAATTGTTCTTGTTTTTTGTAAATAAGTGTGACAGAATGTGTATGATCATACCATTCACTACCCCCACTCTTTTCAAAATGAGTCTAAGCCACTGCTAAATATACACTGCACAGGAGGCTCTTCAAAAATGCTTCACCTGTGATGAGTATTCACCAAATCAGAAACTTTTGGGTAGTATTGCACTAACCTTACTTAAATGTCACATGCATGCTTTACCAATTTTTCAAATAGAAAAAACATTGATAAAGTCAAATTTATTTTCCTTGCAGCCAACTCATCTGGATGTAATCAATGAGAGCTTCATGCACAATGTTCCAAGAGGGTCAGAAACACACTTTAAAGTAGTAGTTGTGTCAAACAGGTTTGAAAAAGAGAGTATACTGAAGAGGCATCGTCTCATCAATGAGGTCCTACAGGAAGAATTAGATGGATCAGTCCATGCACTATCAATCCAGGTAAGTGCTTTATTTAGCTCACAGTACATGTACTATTAGTTGATGTAATGCATTATTAATTTTTTTAGTATGGGGTTGAACAAAGAAAAATTGACTAGAGCGGGATTTGAACCAACGACCTCCGGATTAACGTACCGGCGCTCTACCAACTGAGCTATCTAGCCCTATATTGGCGGTCTCCCTATTTTGTCAATATCTTTGTTCGGGGGTGCCAGAAAGATATTGACAAAATAGGGAGACCGCCAATATAGGGCTAGATAGCTCAGTTGGTAGAGCGCCGGTACGTTAATCCGGAGGTCGTTGGTTCAAATCCCGCTCTAGTCAATTTTTCTTTGTTCAACCCCATACTATTTGAAATTTACCCAGTCAGTTTCCCTTGTGGTTTATTACTTGACAATTAATTTTTTTAACTGAGGAAGAAATTACTCAACACATGGCGCATTAAGGGTTGTCAAGTTACATGTCATACTATAATATATCCAATATTTACATCATTGGTTTCTCCACATGTAGGCCAAGACACCCTTGCAGTGGTCTCAGAATGCATCTTCCACAAAGTCACCTCCTTGCCTTGGTGGAATGGCCAGGGAATAAACGCAAAATTCACAGGGAAGATAAACTAGTGCTGCAACATGTACAACCTGTGGATTAATAGCAGATTAAGTATTGTAAGTAACAAGCCCAGGATACAGCAAACTTTTCTTTGAATGTGGAGGACTGAGACTAGTCTTGTTACAAACAAATGTGTTATGTAATTGGACCTAGCATTATTGAACAACAAATAACAAATGGACCTGTCAAACTGTGATTTTTAAGTTTCTTCCTAAAACTGGATATGGATAAAGTTTTTCTGTGAGCACAACAAAACATCAATAGCAAGGTTATTATCACAAACTATGGTCTTTTTAACTTACAAGGCAGTCATTCAAAAATTGTAAATGTTAATACATAGCCATAAAGGATTGCCATTGACCAATATCAATGCTATATAAGTATCAACTGTTGTGATTTTGTTTTATATATTTAACTGAGCTCGCAAGCAAATGCTGCTCAACAAAATATTTTTAAACCATGTCTTGGTTCATCGTTAATGATCAACAGTCTATAGAGAACATTGCTTAGAAACCCAATGAAATGACCCTATAGATGATGGAAAGATTATTTGAATTGATCCTCCTAGATCCTACAAAATCAAACATGTTGATGTGAAGTGACACAAGAGAGGAGATTATTAGAAGATTGAGGTGATTTGTAGGCAAGTGGGCCAAGGGATTTGGGGTTAAAATGTCTTATTTGTGCAAAACAGTAACTTTTGGTTTACAAAAAACATGGTTTGGACTCAAGCCCATACTGCTAGCAGCTGGATAAACATTCAACTGCACCTGTATTGGTGCAAACACAGTTTACTTAAAAATGATGTTTGGTAGGACAGTTTTACTGAAGTACAAATAAAGGAGAGTGGACAGTATAGATCATTGGCCACCCAATGGTAAGAATAAAGTAATCTAATGTTGTGGATAACATAAATTCAAGTCATTATAGGATTCTTCACACAAAACTTAAATGTTTGAATTATGGATTCAATCCATTGATACTGTTTGAAGAAAAGCTTCATGCAAACCTGAAAATTATAATGTTAAGTTAGATGGTCAACAATAAACAATAAACCCCAAAATGCATAATTTTCACACAAATCAAGTGATAAATTAAGGCATTATAACACTTACCATTTTTCTGAAAACACAGGTTGGGTGAGGAACAAATTTACCACTTGTCTGTCTTGTCAATAACGACATCGTTCCTCCTGCTTTCAAGTCAATAATTCAGTCACCTGCTTAGCTTTTTGACACAATTTTTTGTTAAACAGGACAGACTTATGTGCAGAAAAACAATTGAAATAATTTGTGATTACAGATCACATCCATAACACCATAGTTTCCATCAGTTCTATTAGACTATTCTTAACAAACTGATCCTTGTACGTTGCTCAAGTATTGCCAATTTGTTTGGTTGGTTTAATTTTGTTTGATATTTTTGTGAGGGGGTGCTCTCTTTTAGAAGTTTTTTTTTCAGATGACTTAAGATAAGAATAAACAATGCAATGAGTTGTAAGTACATGTACATTAGAAATAGTCAAGCTTATTCATTAAAAGCGTAGGGATCTTATCACATGCTTCAAATGGAGCACTGACCAGCTATCTGCGTTGCTGCCCTGTTGTGCTTCAGTTGTGCAGGGCCAAACAGGAACTAGTGCAACATAGGGGGAGTACCTAATTGCTTTCAAAAACAATGAACTTATTCGTTATTACCATCCTAGAAAATAACGAGAGTGTCTTATTTGACAGACATCAACATCAAGGATCTTGTGCACAAAAGGCTTCCACAGCAACAATCCAAATAACATCCAAGGTGTTATGGTCTTCCACTGCTATCTCCGCTCTTTTCAAACAAGTCTTAATGAGGATGGCCCAATAAATGGTAAAGTCAGATGGAGCGAAATTGATAATTAATATTTGCTAAACACAACACTTGCCCCCCCCCCCCCCCGAGTTAAAAAAAAATGCACAAATGGGTGGCTTGATACCTTATTTAGCCCCCCCCCCTCCCTCCCCATTTTTTGTTATAATAATAAAGCAATAACAAAAAACAAAAAAAATTAAAATATAAACAAATAAATAAATAAATAAATGAAAACAATAATATTAAAAGTAATGATAAATAAATAAATTACAACAGCTGTTCCGCCCTAACAGGTTGGAACAGCTAATTAACACTAACTAAAATGTCTGGTTACACCACTGGTATTGAATATACTGTACAACTTACAAAACTTAATGACAATTCAGGGTCAATTTGATAGCTTGACAGACATCCCATCACCATGTAGGATAAAATTACTCCCACATGCTAACCCACAAAAATGTACATGGTAGGCCTACATCCAAAATCAAAAAGAAAACATGCTGCCTCCTGCCTCAAATTTAGTCATGTACCGGTACTGTATGCTGTTAGACAGAACCTTATGAATCGGCTTTTAACGGTAACTGTAATGTAGTTGTTGGATAGATATGTCGTCCATGGTTTATGCAATATCTTTGACTTAACATTATTTTGTTACATCCATAGCCACACTATAACTATACCTATCAAAACACAAAAATAACTATTTACCACTGCTTTTGCATAAAGACCTTTAATTGCTTTTATAATACAGCATATACTTAACTTTAACTAAGCCATGCATAGTCATAATTTTGCAAACAGTAAAAACACTACAAGTTCAGCTTTACAATACAGTCATTATACATAAAATCATTCCAAAATGAAACATTTTAACCTTCGTCTTTTTTTTAACCCTTTTGCAATGTGCAAAGTTTGTTGAAAACCAAATAATGAGTAATAAACCACATGAGAAACTGACTCAGTAAATTATAAATAATATGGGGTTGAACAAGGAAAAATTGACTAGAGCGGGATTTGAACCAACTGCCAACATAGTGCTAAATAGCTCAGTTTGTAGAGCACTCTAGTAAATTTTTCTTTGTTCAATCCCAAAATTTAAAAAATATCAATCTTTGATAACATTTTTCTTAGTGGCAGTATAGGGGAAGACACTAAGTTTGGGTTAATAATGATAACATAATTATGTACAAAAGTTTTGGTGGGTTTCTAAACAAAATTCTTTTCACAGAAAAGAAAAAAAGGATTCTAGGTTTCAGCAGTTTCAGTTTTTACACACACACCATAGTGAATAAAAGAGAACCAATCACATTTGACATTTTAAAACCATCCACACTGTTCATGGTTACTTGAAGCTTCCATGTAAATGTTATTTCCATTGTGAGGATAACACCTGATTCACCTGATTAAATGCGACAGATTTTCCTCTACACAATTGCTTAATCTGCAAGGAAAATAACAAAGGTAGTAAACCAACACAAGTTACATCAAAACCAAACAGCCTTGGTTGTTCAGGATAAAGGACAATCTTGCATTAAGGTTGGGTTTGTCATTTCAATCATGCTCTGCTGGATTAACTCAATTTAAAAATAATGCTGTTCAAACTCTATGGATCTCAGTATACTGTATACAAAAAGAATTTATAAAGATAATGGAGGAAAACTTTGTCTTGCATGTCATCTACAGATGTCTCCTTCCTGACCGACCATGCCCTTTCTTCTTTTTCTTCTTCTTCTTCTTTTTTTTCCCCTCAGTGTCTCCTACAGGGTTTTCTTCCTCTTTTTGTTGTTGATTTTGTTCTTGCTCTTCACAGGTTGTACAGCAAACATCACTATAGTTTGGCATATTGCAGTACGTGCGGAATGAATCAGGGTTACAAATAACACTCTGCAGTGGAGTACACACATTTTCTGCAAGTTTGGAAAAAATAATGTAAAAATAAATAAATTTAAGTTTTTTGCATACTGAAATGTTTCAAGAATTCAGATAAATTTTCGTAATAATTTGACATAAACATTAAATTTAAATGAAAGGGATTCATGTAAGACAGGCACACTATCAGTGTTGTAGTCGAGACCTTGGAGTCCGAGACCGAGACCCTAAGGTCCGATTCAAGACCGAGACCTTTTGGTCCGAGACCGAGACCTCGAGACCACATGTGTAAATTACATACATGTAATAAAATTAGACACATAATAATGAAATGAAAGTCTTTTGTTGATGTAAAACAAGCTGAGTATGTCTTTTGCTGTTAGATAATTACTGTGAAATCTTTTGTGTACTTGTTTTACAACAATACTGTACTGGATAATACAATATTTATCAACAATCAAATATAATAAGTTTGTTCTGTCGGATTCAGGAATGTGCCAAAACAGTTGTTTTTTGCATAGGTACCTGTCCATTTACAGAATATCTTCATTGCACTTCAGCTCAGAAACATCAAAATGGACAAACGTGCATTGTTAATGGGGTTGTTCTTGATTGCAGTTTACTGAGAATCATGAGCAATGAAATCAATTTGAGTAATGTTAATTTGTGTTACTTACTTGGCTTTATGGGCCTGACTTAAAATGTATAGTGAATACTGAACTTGCTCCCGATAATCCGTGATTCGATTTGTCGTTGAGCAAAAAATGCAAACTGCAGAATGTTTCTTGTTACCTTCTTTGGTGTTCATGATCTCTTTATGGTCCTTACAACCAAATCTTATCACAGCAGAATTACTGGACATCTTGTGATATCGTTTAAAAAAAAAGCGAAAACTTTATTTTATCATGCTACTCTAGCGAACTCGTACTGTAGTGTATGCACCCGTTTGCACCATGCGCAATGCACCTGTTTACCTTTCACAATGAGTAGTGCGTGTTTTGGTCATAGCTAGAAACTCGCTCCCAATTTTATCGAAACTCATGATGGGTAAAGCCGATGGCACAAGCACACACATGGCACTATGTACATGTACAGCACATAGCTTGCTGCGTGCAAGCTCACACAACCACAAGCGAGGTTGGCTGTACAAACTGCAAGTTTTCTTAAACTATTTGCTATCTGAATAAATCAAATAAATTTGCATATTTTGCTGGTCTCGAAGCGAGACCAGGCAAATATTCAAGACCAGAAGGGTCCGAGACCGAGACCAAGACCGAGACCACAGGGTATCGAGACCGAGACCGAGACCGAGCAGCAAAAAGTGGTCTCGAGACCCTTCAACCACAACACTGCACACTATGCCAAGATCTATTAGGGTTGACGATGACTAGAGCAAGCTAGTCAATACGTTGAGATCAAAAAGAACTCACTCCGCAGCAGTGCAGTTAATTACGAGAACTCCCCCCGATCCACAAAGCTAAAGTAGTAGTCCAGGCCGATTTCCTACCTCCTGCCCAGGTGGCAGTTAATAAGCAGGATAGTTCTTTTCTGAACTGAGAAGTCTCCCGAATTCCAAAAATCTACTCCGCGGTATTAGAACAAATAGTAAGACAAGTTCTCTAAAGAACAAAATCTACACAGCAAAGTAGATAAATATCTACTTTGCTGTGTAGATTTTGCTACCGCAAACCGAATATACATTGTACATTGATACTTCACCATGCAATGCCTCGAAAACCATTATTATTATTTATTTATTTATTGGGTTTTTTTTGAGGGGGGGGGGGTAAACACAATCCCTTTCAAACAGTCTAGACGTTCAGATAAGAACCTTAATTATAGGCCCATGCTTAGAATTGTAAGTATTTAGAACTTACAAAAGGTACGGGAATGTACACCTACCTTCTACAGGGCACTCTCCAAGGTTGCAGGTATCTGTGTCCATTGGTCGTTCATCAAAACAATTAAATTCTTCAAGATTATCTGTAGGGGCTCCACACAAAACTGTACGACTCAAGAACCCATCTCCGCAAGTGACGGTACACTGCCAAGAAAGTGCAGTAAAACTCTTTCAAGTAGGTGCAACCCAAAATACCAAAACTTTTGGAAGTGACACTGATTATTGTTTTTTAATAAGATTTAACAATGTGATGCAATCAAACAAGGCTTAATAACTACCCCAAAAAAAGTCTGGTACTCACACTCGACCAATCCCCAATACTCCAGAATGCTGGACAAGGCTCTCGGTTACAATCCTGGCGATTCACTGGCTTCTCTTCTATACACCTCTCAGCAGCAGTAGAAGACACCTTTCTTCCATTCTTTTTTATGCAGCGTACCCCTCGTGATTGGACTCCATTGGACCCACAGGTATGAGAGCAAGGATTCCATTCATCCACTTGCCACTTAAAGACTGGCTTCTTCTTTCCTCCTGATGGTTTCTTCGGCACAGTAGGAGTTGTTGGTGGATCTGCAGTTGTCATTTTGGTGGTTGTTTGGGACTGGGTTGTGGTGGGAGGCTGTGTTGTAGTTTGCTGGGTTGTTGTCGCAGGCTGTGTTGTAGTTTGCTGGGTTGTTGTTGCAGGCTGTGTTGTAGTTTGCTGGGTTGTTGTCGCAGGCTGTGTTGTAGTTTGCTGGGTTGTTGTCGCAGGCTGTGTTGTAGTTTGCTGGGTTGTGGTGGGAGGCTGTGTTGTTGTTTGGGTTGTAGTAGTTGCAGGCTGAGTAGTTGTGATAGGCTTGGTTGTGGCAGGTTGTGGCATCTGGGTAGTAACTGAAGGTGCTGGTGTTGCTTCTGTTTCAAATCTTTAAAAGTAGGAAATTAAAACAATGTCTGATTTTAGTATAAATATTTTCTTATAATCCATAAAAAAACATTATTTCTTTTAATTCTTACTCATGATAATTCAACACAAGCAGCCCTTGCATATTTTAATGTAAGGGAAAAGTATTCATTTCATACACCCTACAGAGTGGTATGGTTTTCAGAATGTTTACTGCACAATGAATTAGGTAATTTGAGAGGCTAAACATCCTTACTTGTAGCTGAGAAGCTGAGTTGCGAAGGATACAGCTACATTGTTGTTGAGCCACAAGCATGTAAAGACACCTTTTTGCAGCCACCCACATCGACCCATATATGACCAGATCAGAACCATTTACTTTTTTTGGAAAGAGAAAAACCAGAGGGGCCAAACAAAAACACTTGTGGCACACAAAAGAGAACCAATGCACAACTCTACTCGAATATGGCCCTGGACAGGATTTGAACCTTGACCACAGTGGATAGAGACAAGTGCTTTACACACTAGCAACACATAAATACATTTCATATTTTAAATTATTATTACTGTGAGGCGCATTGAGAGGACTGAAAAGGTAAATAATACAGGCATGATATTTGGACCTTTAAAAAAGGTAGGAACCTACTATTGAATACAGAGGCTTACAATGTAAACATGGTGCAGGCTTTATAGACTTTTGGGGACTATTTATAATATTACTGATTTTATGATGGCAAAATAGTTCGTTACTAATATTGGTTTTACCAATATTCTAACTTAAATTCTAACTTACATAGTTTCATCACAGGATTGTTCATTACAAGGTTTCTTGGTTGCCTTAGGGTTGTAGCTGCCCTGTCCACAGAAAGTTTTCTTCACTCTTGAATCGTCACTGCTCTTAATACACTGGAAGCTATGAAAGGAGGAACCTATACAGAAAGAAAAACCAAAGAAGAACGATTAATCTCAATCATTCCAAATGATTTCATTGAAACTTCTTTCGAACAATACTGCCTTTTCACACATCATCCTTCCATGACTCTTTCTAACTAAACAGTTTTACAAACATTCACCAACCTCCACCGCAACTTTGAGTGCACTGAGTCCATCCCAAATCCTGCCAAATATACTCCACTTCTGGTTTAGGAACAGGAGGAGGGGGATCTGTAACAGTAAGCCTTGGTAAAAGAGGTGGAGAGGCTGTTTGGTCTGTAATTGTAGAATCTGCTTTCTGTACATAGTAGCCGTAGGTTATGTTGACAGGTTTGCTGTTCTTTTTCCAGAAAACCTGAAATAGGATGATTGACATTTTAAAATCATGGAAATTGCTGTATGAAAACTTAAACCATACTTCTATGTGTCTTATAGTTGGAGGGCACTTATTTATATGAAAACATCAAAACTAAAAGTAATTCATGTGAAGTGCAAAAAAAATTGGACTCATAACAAAACATAGCAGAATTTAGAACTCTCACAAATTACAATCTGTAAAAGAAGTTTCATTTACCAACAAATCCAAATGTGCTTGAAGTGGTCCAACAGAAAAGAGTCTGTCATCATCAGGGGCATAAACAAATCGAGCTCTGCCTTCAATGAAGGAGTGTGGGCCAGACTGGGTGCTACGAGCATTTAGTATGTAAGACTTGTCTGCTGTCCGTAATGCTGAATAAAGAATCAAAACAAATACAACTACCACATCAATATTGAAGACTTCTTTGTGGAATTTTCATACACATGGTAAGCATGACCAATGAATTGTACCATTACATTCAGTGACCTTACCTTGTAATAATTTGGGTACCAATAATGGTACATCAACAAATTTGTGTAAGAGTACAGTTTCATATCCTGGCAAGGCCCAAAAATATATTGCTACTGATTCACAGTGTTTAACTTGAAAACATGAGCAACCTTTAAAGCATATAACGTGTATGGAAAATCACATGATTGTACTTTCCAAACAAAACACACAGTTTTAAACTCACCAACAAAGCTATCCGTCTGTGTGTTTTCCTTGACGTCGATATAGCGGGCCCCTGCAGGTAACACACCAATCTGTTGATATTCTACAAGCAAGCGAACGATAGATATAAAGAGAACATTCTGTTGATGTTGGGCAACTACAAATATACAGATAAAACTGCACCTTTATGATAATCAATAAGATTGGACTTTGACCCAATTCGGGCAACAACAAAATGTCAAATAAGTTTAGAATTTGTTAAATTGTTTCTTTCTTCAGGTCTTATACTAATATTTTGTTAACAAATCAAGATGTGGCTTAAAATTTTCAGCTACTTTTTCATCACTGATCAAGTTTGATGAAGCTACTGATCCAATTTCCTTGATCAAGCTACTGATCAAGTTTCCTTGAAGATATTGATCAAGTTTACTTGATGAGGTTACTGATAAGGTTTCTTTAATGAAGCTACTGATCAAGTTTCCTTGAAGATATTGATCAAGTTTACTTGATGAGGTTACTGATCAGGTTTCTTTAATGAAGCTACTGATCAAGTTTCCCAGATGAAGCTACTGTATGATCAAGTTTCCTTGATGAGGCTACTGATCATTTTTGGGGGATGAAGCCACTTATCAAGTTTCTTTGATGGAGACACTGATCAAGTTTCCTTGATGAAGCTATTGATCTATAGTTTCTTTGATTAAGCTATTGATCAAGTTTCCTTAATGAAGCTACTGATCAAGTTTCTGTGATAAAACTACCTATCAGGTTGTTTCTTTAATAAAGCTGCCCAGGTTTTTTTGATGAAGCTAAGATCAGAAAATTTGATAGTACAATTTGATAACACAAAAGAATGGCTTTCAAACAAATAGCTGATCTTACTTTTCTTTGGCTCACTGTAAAAATGTTTCTGAATGAAGTTACACAGGCTATTATCTCCTTCACATATCCCACATCTGTCTTCGACTTTGCTCGAGTCAACAACTTTGTCACATCCTAGTTTCTGTGGTTGACAGATGAGAAAATTATTTCCACATTTTACCAATATAGTTCTGTCTTCACTGTTATAACAAGCTTGGGAAGGTAATATTAAGCGACGGAATACTTTTTTGAATTTTTAAACCTCGTTCTTTATTTAATATCCTAAAGAGAAACTTGTTCAAATAATAATTGCAAAGATTAAAACAAAATGGTTTATTTTGCCTCTAACACTACACCACTAAGCAATTGGAACACACAAACCATACTGCCGTGGAAATTTTTTCTGTTATGCTCTCACTGGTTTAACTATGTGAAGTAAATGAATCAACATCAGCCAAATATAAGAGATGGAGTTTGGAGGGTTCTTACCACACATTGGCCTTGCACACAGATACTGTGATGGTCATCATATGAACAAGGTGTTCCATCTGTCACATTGTATTCCGTCACAACAACATCATCTGTCTTCTCGGAGATGCATGTTAATCTACACTGTAAGGTTTCTATGGCAACAAAATAAACATAAAATTATAACTATATATTTATTCTCTGTATAACACATTTTCAACATAATTCCACACAGCTGTAAGATTATTAATTCTGAGTTCAACTAATTCCCTTTTGTAGCACTCCAATAACACTGACTTACTATTTCTATTCTCAAATGGGAGCCATGAGTGAGTTGTTGCTCTGTGAGTGAAGCTGGCTAGATTGTCTTCACATTGCTTAGCTCTTCTGTCTTCCAAATCACCAACACACGCCTAAATAATAATTTCATGCAAATGATTAACAATAAAAAAATCAGCATCTAAAAATAGACATCAGAGAAATGCCAATATGAATTAATTGAAGGTGTTAAATATCTGGATACGTTGCCAATGATGGATGCTAGGTCTGCATTGGCATTGACAAATAAACTGTAAAAAATTGCTATTTATGATTTACTCTCCAGCTTTCATTACTTTTGGATCTAAAATTGAATATAGATTCTTTACAATTACAGTACATTTAGTCAATAGGATATTGATGACCTTAACAGTCTTAAATTGTACAAAATGTGTGATAGACAAAGGTTGTACTCCCAGATTTGTTAATAAGTTTAAACAAATACTACTTTAAGTCTTTCAGACATAAAATTGATTTAGATCAAACATTTACCTTAACGTTACACAGACGATATTCATAAGATTCTCCTTTGCAGTCTTTACCTCCATGAGATGGCCTAGAAAAACACAGAAAATAAAGGACTTGACTAAATCTCAGACATTCCAAAGTTCAACACCACTATTACACAAACATATTTAGTACAGTGCACACTGCCACGGAAACTTCCAAATCTGTAGTTAACACTGACAAAGAAAAACATAGCTAAAATGATATAAGTAAAATCTTAATACTCACGCTGGGTTATCACATTTCCTAATTCTGACTTCAACGCCAACATCACATGGGTAAGAGCAATCACTCCATTGAGACCATTTATTCCACTCTCCATTCTGTCTGCCCATGTCTCTGTAAACACAGACTCCTTGAATGCACCACTACACACCAAATAGAAGTTCATTTGTGACACTTTAGGGGTTTATGTCTAATAGATGTCTAATAGATATCTAATACAACTGCATCTTTTATTTAGGAGTTTGTGTTTATGTAGCACATCTTTGACTTTAGCCGTACACAAATCAAATATCCCTTTTAAAAATACTTATTTATGCCAACATAACCAATCCTTACATCCAATAGACTTAAGCGGCTCATTGTTGGTACTACACACACAAAATACCTTTAAACATTCTGATACCGAAAATAACACCCTACCCCCCCCTACATACACACCCACAGCTCTGTGTTGCAGTCCCTCTGTAGAAATTCCTTTGTTTTGTACACTTAAGGAAAATCATGTCCTCTACTGTGTGGACGTTTGTAAGTCCACACAGTGTTTCAAGTCCCTACATTATGTGGACCCCTTTTGTTCTGAAACACTTCATATGTAGCGTTTAAACACAATAACCTACAACTGGCACCCAAAACTAAATCGTCGTAATTCTTCTTCTTCTGATAACAGGCTACATTCCTTTTAGGTGCAACACCTGACAATATCCACAAGTTTACCCCAATTTTTGTCTTTGCCCATGTACAAATGTACAACCTTTCCTACCTTGTCGTCACCACAATGGGACCCATCAAGTGCTGGTCCCTTCTTGGTGCGACAGTACTGGGGGTCCCATGGATCAATACACCACAATTGATGACAAGATTTAGATTCCTCAGGCTGCAAAACAAACAATTTATCTAATATAAAACAGATTGAGCAATGAATTTTAAATGGTCATGACTACTGTACTTCTTTCATTACTTAACAATAGTATCAGCTATTTTACATTTTCAAGAAATAGGAAGTTGTGTACTAAAAAAATGGAAGAATAAACAAATAAAAGCACTGGAATACTTGTATTCATTAAGATGGTGGTTTGTGATCACACAGTGTGTAATATGTATGTGTTGGAAACAATAGGGCGTATGTTTCAACAGTATGCTCTGTTTGTCATCAGGCAATGGCCAATATCCAATTTGGAGTGGGGCTTTAGAAATCTAGTTTGTAAGGATTAGCTCACTGAGATGTGAAGTATGAAACAGAGTCAGTGTGTTTAGGTTTTTAGTTCAAGTAAGTTAAGGTGGCCGAAACAAATGATGGGAACTGTCACAGTGGGTGATAGTAGTGTCCAATTAGGTTGGACAGTAAAGATCTTGCTGCAGATAAAGGGAACATATGCAACTAAGAGGGTTGGAGGAGGGCAGTTGTTGATGATGAAACCAATATCTCAACTAACATCTTGACTAACTTCACATCAGCATCCAACCATGGATCATGAAAATAACATGGTCACAATGCAGTATTGGCTGTTGATGTAATTATGACACTTTTGCATGCAGTGTTCAATGAAAGCCTACGTATACACAGACATAGCTACCTGAGCAACCTGTCTTTCCACTACCCCAAGATCAAACCTTGTTAAGCCAGTACCTGCAACACCATTCCTAAACTCTTAAGCCATTTTGTAAGTCATACTCCTATTTGGATTTTGGCAAATCTCCCGATGCCAAACAGAGAAAATGCTTTATCACAGTTTCTTTTCAACAAAAAAGTGATTGGTACCACAATTACCTCCAATATAAACACAAGCTTGATAAAAATAAACTGGTATCAAGACAATTATCAATGCATCTGGTGATTTACTCTTTTAAAAAAACCAATGTATCGAAAGCAAACCAAAAAACGAAAAAAATTAAACTGAAGAACAGTTCATAATTTTAGAACATAATCTTTTTAGATAAACACTTTTGGTTTGACTGAATTATGCACACACAAGTTTCTGTTAGAGCAATTAAGCTACACTTTAGGTAGACCTTGCTGTTCAAAGGTCAGAAGCCAATGAATTTTACACATTACAAAAAATCTGGAAAATAATTTGCAGTAGAAAACCCCTTTAAAAAGATCACAGCCCTGAAATTGAATTTAAAAGGTTGTTCTTCTAACCGTGTTTCCAGTCGTTGTTGTTGTCTTTTTTTTCCTTTTTTTTCTTCAACCCTTTTTTTTATCTAAGGGGTTATAGAAGAAGTGGGACACAGTTTCAAACATTTTTCTTGAGAAAGTATGTTGATTGATATGTGAACCTCTGTAAACTGTAATTCCCACAAGGTGTTGTGATGCCAAGTACACAGAGGATGGCAAACGTGTAACTCTTGATATTTATAAATTAACAAATTGTTGCCAGTGATTATTTGGATATGTTAATATATGGTAAGAAATTATTATTATTTTTTCATGATATCCATAACCACATTATAGTGATATGTGCAGAAGAGAGTAACACCTTTGGGTTAACCAATTATGGTTAGTTATTAAATGAAAATGCTCTTGCCAGTAGTTGATTACAAGGACACAACTTTCTCTCTCCACGATGTCACAAAAATTTAACAAAAACACAAACAAACTCTATATTAAAATAGTATAACATCACCAAAATAACATTACTCCACTTTATGTACAGAAATTAATTATAATAGTTAGACTAGACCTTTACTAAGATAAATATATAAGAACAAAAACAAAAATCTCCATCCAAGTTGAATTTGCAGTTTGAATGAAGGTTATACCCTATTGATAAATAAATACAATAACTCTAAACATAGTTGATTTTTAAACTTGGACAACATATAAAAACAGAGATTCAAGAAACACAACTAAACATTAATATTTTCCAGGCTCCAATATCTTAAAGCTGCTAAGCGATGAAAATTTTGCTCAGCACATACTACAAGGTTAGCAACATTTTACTTTAGAAGCCATGAATATATATATTTTTTGATTTCATGCAAGGAATCATGCAATGAAATTAAAACAATAACTTGTTGAGAGAAATGCAAAGCTGTAAGGAAACATATGTTGTGGTAATGTGTGTGCATGCCTGATTTTTCTGATAATGTGCTCTGAGAACAAAGACCTTGTAAATATGACTCTTGTTTGGACCATCCTTCAGAGGAGATGAAAGGTGGGTAACAGGTAAAAGAAGAACCACTTGGGGGTCCATCCATGTCAGTGCAAATCATGACTGTATTCAAATTATAATTTAGCCTTGTCTGGTTTTATTTCATAATGTAATGTCATAGCTAAATTAACAATTACTTCTAAAGAAGAGAAGCAATCTCTCATAAAATAAGAATGTATGAGCACATTGGTTTTTTAAGGACCACTTTGGTCATTGTTGCCGCTTCAATAAGACTAAAACTGTTTAATAATATCTACAAGTTGGTGTGAACATTCTATAAACTCACAATGAGATGTACCGTATTAAATATTTGAAATTTACTTTGTGTTTATGAGGTGGCTCCAGAAAAACAAGCTTAAAATGTAATTCCTAAAAGAATTAATTACCATCAAAGGAGAGTATGTCCTTAAATCTTGTCTAAATCTTAGATCTTAAATCTTAGATCTTCGATCTCAAGGAATTATCTTGTCTGAATTTTGGTTTTTGGATCTCTAGAAATTTAATCTTGTCTGAATCTTGGATCTCAAGGTAAATCTTGCCTGAATCTTGGATCTCTAGGAGTTAAATCTTGTATGAATCTTGAATCTCTAGGAATTACATCTTGTCTGAATCTTGGATCTCTAGGAATTAAATCTTGTTTGAATCTTGGATCTACAGAATTAAATCTTGTATGAATACTGAACTATAGTGGGTACAGTTTCCGTACACAGACTTCATATCTACAGCAAACCAGTCTCTTTGGAGGCATGCACTAACAATTGTAACTTAAAAAATGAATGAATAGTGACCAACAGCTCTGTCCATGGCAACTGTCAACATTTCTTGTATAGATGTCTGCTTTAAGCAAATCTTTTCACTTAGCAACTCACTGAGATTGGGCCCAGTTATACAGGACCTTACTTTTTTCATTAGAGGGCATTTGGAAGGGTCTACATTGGTGTCATCTGCCAGACTGGTTAGGAATTGTGTGACCCTGCAAAAAAGCCTCAGCACTTGCCGGTGGGCTCGCTGTGAGGTGAAAAATATTAACTTTATCGGATAAGTTATTTTTGTTTTAGAATAGCAGTTTGAAGTGAAACGGGTGATTTCATCATTACCACTTGGGGAAAAGAATGTTTATGATGTAAAATAAAAAAGAGCAACATGATCATGCAAGTAAGCCAGTAAGCATGCCACCCCTAATACCCCAGCCCCTCAAAAAATCTTTATATAAGAAATATGGTGTCAAAGTGCTTGGGAAATGGTAGGACCATGTTCGAGAGAAAATTGTGGAGACCTACCAGGTCAAGGACTTTAATATTCAGACTGATCATGTTATAGAAAATAGACATCCGGATGTTGTAGTCTTACATAAAACGAAGAATATGTGTCATCTCATTGACATAGCTGTGCCAAAGGGTACTTTCGAAGGAGAAGAAAAAGATCCAGAAGTACCAAGACCTGGCCAGGGAAATCTGTAAGATTTGGCAGGTGAAAGATCTGGGGAAAGATCTAGATGACATAGGGACAACTGTGAGGGTAGATCTGTTATTGAAGGCAAACGCTTTTGGGAACAGCAAGGATCCTGAGAAAGACCCTTGAGATCAAGGCTACAGTTCGTAGCCCGACTTGAGGAGTTACAGCCGCAAAGGAAATGAAATCTTTTTAAAGCATGCTGTTATAAAATGAAATAATAGTAATATTAATAATAATAATAATTTACTATGGCATATGATTCAAACTCATTATAAGGAAAAATTAGCTGAAATAACTTATCTGGTTCTTGACCAATAACAGTGAGCAGACCAAATGAAACTTATTACTTTAAATCACTTCTTTCAATATGGGTTACCTGGTAAATAAATGTACTACACTTTTTTGCAAGGTACTTTTGTTCACTAACATGGTTTGTTTTTCTTTGGCTTTAAAAACCTTTTAGATTTGTGATAAATGCTGTATTTTGAAGACCAAGTTTGGAATATGAAATGACATAGGTGTATTAGGTCCTAGGCAAAAGGCATATAAATTTTGTTTGACCATGGTTTGCCATAGATACAGGTATAGCAACTTAATGAAAACTTGTATTTTAGATTTTGGTTTAGTCAATGATTTCAATTTTAAAAAGAGTAAGGAGTTTATTGTCGCAACAGGCCAAACAACTTTGTATACAGTGGGGACTGGTCCACTAGTCTTGACTGATTGAGTATGAAGTAACCTTTTACATGACCTATCACCTTTGACAACCCGCATTTATAAATACCACACTCTCTGGGATAACCATACTGTTAACATTGTTAAACACTCAACTGTTTATGATTTCACACAAGGTAAAGAGGTGAATCTTCTCAGAAGTTTAAACATAGCTTTTTTTTTCTTCATCGAATGGAATTCATAATTTATGTTAAGGAAGCTTCGTTTATCAATGGTGAAAACTAGAATTACAACATAACTTTTAAATTCACTAATTGGTATTGTAAAACAGGGAGATAGTTTTATTTGTTATGCCTTTCATTATTTATAATCATTAACTACTGACTATATCCGTGAAACTCACTCCAAAGTTTAAGTAATGTTCAGTGTAAAAATGGCGTTCAGCATAATAGGTAAAAGAACCAATGACTGAGAAAGCTGAAAAACAAGGTTGTATTACAAACAAGCAAAAATTACAAATTCCTAAAACCAACCCCATCCGGCCAAGGCCCCCCCCCCTTGTGGATTTTCATATCACCCTGATTAATCGAATGACTTGGAAAGTGTCAATAGGGTGGGGTGGGCAGGAGCAGGTTATAGTTGGAAGAAGGGTAGGACACACTTCAAAATAATAGTTGGTTATATAAAACACCTCATAGTCAGGCACCCTGTCACACTGCATCAATTTCCTATTTCCTTGAAAAGCAATAAACAAAACTTCACTTTCTTAGGGGTAAGTAAACAATCATAAATCCTGCATGTCAACCCGCTGTCAGGCACAGGATAGTATCAACAATGAGGATGACATTTACTGGTACAGACTAATGCATGGTTTGTATTTTTCCACCTTTCAAAAACAAACAAGTGACATCATAATACTGATGCACTCAACAGGTGTTTAACAAACATTTTGGTAATCCTGATATTAGAAATGTTTCAGTCATACACGTTTTTAAAATGCCAGACATTCCGATATAGATGACTGAAATTGTGTAAGCTTGAAAAACAGAAAACTCACAGTCTCACTCTGGCAAGGTAATTGGGCTTCACAGTTTGAGATATGTTAGTGTATATTGTGCACACCAAAAAAAAAAATTAAAATGGTAAATCTTGTTGTTACAAAATGATTACATAGTAAAAATAAAAATTGCAAAGCTGTTTTCATGTCACATTTGTTTTTCTTTTTCTGAAACTTAAACAAAATGTTGAGAGAATAAATGGGTTGTGTTTTTCTATTAAGACAAACTGTCAAATACATATGCACACTTTGTGACACATCTTCCATTACAGATTGTGTCAAAGTAAACTCCCTTTACAATTATCGAAAACATATGTACTCTAAAAATATTTGTGTGGGGAAACAATCTCTGATTACAAAGAAGAAAAGTGGGTCAAGGTTTCCAGACCTCATTACAGAAATCAAAAAACAAATGTTAGTATCAATGACATCATATTTACCAATTACTGGAATACCAGGAAGTGGTTTGAAAAATAAATCTGTATCAAGTAACAATGAGTCACACTGTTTTTTGGAACAGCTGGACCTTTTCAAGGAATTATATTCTTACAAAACTAAATCCACGTGAAAACTATTCTTTCTAGAGAAGTTCTTATTTTGAGGATATTCATTACTTGTTTCATTCTTTCTTCTGATGCACAATATCCCTAAGCAATACCATGCTTTTTATTAACAAAAACAGTTCATCAACTTTGTTGTGTTGTAAATTTTGGTTCATAGTTTAAATAACTAGTTTTACTTGGTACTGATGTCCCAATCATAAGGAAAATAACTGGCAGAAAAAAAACAAAACAACTACAGAGAAACCTAATGTTTATTTTAAAAACAAATTAAACATAAAATTCACAACACTGGCAAACATTCAACTTAAGACTAACAGACAAAAAGTTTAAAACTTGGTGTGTGGGAGAAAAGCCTATTATGGCAACCTAATTACAAACTTTGAAATTAGCTAATTCAGTTTAAATCTGATTGGATGAAATAGTGTGATACCAAAACAACTAAAGAACACTTATTACCCCCAAAAATACATACTTATAAGAATAAGTCTGGATTTAAAAAGTGAAAATGACCAACTAAGAGTGGTTTTATTAATTGCAATAAGGGAAGAAGTAAAGGAAAATACAAAAATGTAAAAACAAAACTGTGCACTTACAGTTCCACATAGCTCAAATTCTTCACCAAAGTCAAATTTACACTGGTCATTCATATTATACCACTCCCCTGGATAGCCATCTAACTCTGGTAGTCCACTTTCAAAGGGGGTATCCTCTAGGCATATGTAAGCTCTGTAATTAAAGTGGATAAAGAGTTAAACAAAACTAGTATAAACAGTGTTTTTATTGTTATTCTGGGTTGTTATTAAATACAAATACATAGTTGGCAGCCATCTGAGTGGTAAAAATAACCTTGTTTTCATTCGAAACAAAATACCTCCTTCATACATCATAAAAAACATTCATTGGATTTTTATGATCCTTGTCAAAGCATCATTTAAACCACTCCAAAAGATCCAACACTTTGGAATTAACATGTTCTGCATCCACACTTCATATCAAAGACAAAGGCATCCAAGGAGGAACATTCCTTAAAGTAATTGGTACGTATGCCTACTGTTGATGAAATCAGTTTTCAAAACCATTTTAAATATCTTCAAATTAGGGAAATTGGGCTGTTACTAATGCAGTCTCTGAGATTGGTTTTTGTGTAACACAAGAGAAAGGTTCATATAAAAAAAAACTCACCTGAGGTATCGATTCAGTTCATCATTGCTGCATTCTGACCAGAAGTGATTATTGTATGTTGAAATGACAACAGGTGCCATAATTGAGCCAAGATATGGATCATCTGTACACGAGTTTCCTGTTCCATCATGCTCCATACCAAACCTTCAAAAATGAAATAGTCACAGAAATGATGTCAAACAACACATATGTAATGTTAACATTTCCCACATACATGCCACTGTTTTCTTATGTTTGTGTTTGATATCGATTACAAATTCAGACCCGTAACCAGGATTTTTTTATTTATTTTTTTGGGGGGGGGGGGGGGCGAATGTGAAAGAAAAAGTACATCGGCGGGTTAGCACCGCCCGTCGCGCAGTTAACGCAGGGGGGAGTCCCTCAGAAGTTAGATTTTTTTGGGCCCCCCCCCCCCCCCCCGGTTACGAGTCTGAGACCATGTCTAGGCCAAGATGCATAGTTACTATGCGGACTTTTCTGTTTTCCATGGGGGGGGGGGCGGATTTTTGTTTCTTTGGGGGGGATTTTTTTTTGGGGGGGAGCAGCCTTTTTTTTGGGGGGGGGGGCGTACCCGCCCAATACGGTAGTATTAGTGAGTGGCAAATAAAGGGTTTTTTCAATATATAGTTATATCTCAGTGACTTCCAACACATACAACATTGTTGTCTGTTTGTACAACAGTAACAAAGAAAAATCTATTAATACATAAAAGAGCTTGCTATAAAAATGTCTTTGGTCATTCAAATTTATTTTTTATCAGCTCAGCTTTTGTCAACAGTACTAAAATATTAAAATAAAGTGACTGTGAGTTCCTTTAAAACACTTGTCCCTGATAACTGTATAAATGATGACTTACACATGTCCCGCCTCGTGTGCGACCACAAAGGATGACAGGAGACCCTCATCTCGGGCAAGGGCACAGCTTCTTCTCATATCACACATTCCAGTCACTGGAGCATAACCTTGATTGATAATTAAAACCATTTTAGTTTTGTGACTGTGATCATTGGCATGTATTGGGGGGGGAGCTTAATATCTGATGGGAGATTAGGAAGGGCATAAGGGCACGATTAGTTCAGAGTGTTACCAAAACACAAGAACTTATTGCATTCTTGAAACAGTCACAATTGTATCATTTCATTACAACTAGTGGGTCAGACTCTTTCTTCAAAACATTTTCCATGTGGTATTTTCTGTGAACTCCCCACTGTGTCAATGTTATGTAGAGTATAACTACATTGTAAAACTGTAACTAAGGGTGTCCCAGCAGAAAATGGCTAATTAAATACAAAGAGAATGTTTGAGATGAAAGAACACCAGAAATAAACCTCTAATAACATTCTTACCTGCTGGTCCAAAATCTAATCTGGTAATAAACACAGCTAAATCATGGTGGTTTGCCTGGTTTTCAGCTCGCACAGTCTGTGTGGATGACCAACGGCAGATATGAGCCAAACTTGCCTGTGCTTGACGCTCTACAACCATGCTGGCAGACTGAAAAAACAAAAATAAAGAGATCACATAATAAGGCCATAAAGAATGACTAGTCGACAAATCAAAAATGAAACCTTCTGAACCTCCCACACATTATTTTAAATTTTCTTCCAGAATTTACAAAACAAGGTAAACAAATAAGAATGCCTGGGTGGTCCTTTCAGAACATTTTCTACATCACATAATAAAAGTTGGAATTGATTTATCAAAAATTTGTACTGGTTGACAGGAAAAGTACATGTACTTTTAGGGGCCAATAAACCAGGAACCACTCATGATACAAAATGATTGTGATTCTTGTATTAGTCGCCATGAACATAACCTCCTCTTGTATACAATGACTTATATAATTGATTATTTCTCTCCAAACACAAAGTCTTCGAAAAGTTGACAAACCTGTTCAGAGCTAAGAAGGATGATCCTGGATGCAGCAAACTGGATATCGGTAAGCATTGAGTCGTGATGGTATGCCATATTTACCTAAATGATGATAACCATAGTGTGATGAAATATTGACTATATGCCAACTGATGGATTGATTCAAAGATGACTGTGCTCTTGATCTATATGTACTTTGGTTTCCTTTTAAGAATGCCGTCAGTTTCTATATATTTTTGTTATTTGTCAAATAAATTAAAGTTATCATCTTGCACAGTCTGTACAGAAATATTTCCAGTGTTGTGATCAAAAGTTGTATTAAACAAGTTGTATTAAAGGGACACACCGGCTTACTGTTTACCTAATTTAGTGATGTTGAATCACAGACAATAATTTGTCGATGGTTGATGTAAAAAAAAAAATCATCAAAATGTCACGTAATTAACGAAAAATGTGAAAAAACCAAAACGCGGTCAAAGGTCATACGTGACATTGTTTTAAGTAGACTAGTGATCTGTTTATTTATTATTTATAACAATGGCGAGGCATAAGGATCCAGTCTTCATATCCATCAAGCACAAATTCACGTGTAATTAAAAAAACCGACATAAACACAGTCCGATCCACACCGTGCAGCTATTCGTCGTCGTCCCGCCGCGTGTGTAGCGCAGGCATCACGTAACGTGACAATAGTTAGGGGATAAGAGCTAGGGCTACAGACTAAAACCCTCGTAAAACAAAACGTAATCAATGGTCTGGCTCCCTACCCCTCCACAGGCTCCGAGTTCATGCCTCCGTGGTTTGTCTCTCTGGCCCGGCGAGACACTGCACCGGCTGTGCGGGACATGCCCCCAAGGTTTACCCGCTAGCTCCCCACACTGATGCGCCGTAAAACACGCTTCCGTGCACGGACTCTCTGAATGCGAATCTTACGTTCGATTTTTCATCATTATTTACAACTTGCATCCATAAACTGAATACATAGTCTTTTTCGCCAAATACTCATGAATAATTGTTTTTAAAAAAATACTTGAATTTGGTTCAGTTATTTACTTTTATAACGCTGTAAGTAAAACTAATTCTGAAGATCACGTGACTTTTCAGAACCACATTTTGGTTCCGAAAAGTCACGTGACCTTCGTTTTTGGAAAAATGCTCAAAAACAGCCAAATTTGATGGTTTCTTTTAAGAACCAATCTTCTCCATTTCAGGAAGACCTTTAGAATCATGTTTTAGTCTAATTTGTAGCCCAAATAGCCCAACGAAGCCGTTGTGTACCTTTAAAGTTATCACTTCATTCTGAATGATATAGAGTCAATCTTTTATTATTATTTGTTTAAAGTTACACCTACAATAGTCAACAATGTAAGAAGATAGGTCGGCACAGAGTCTATCCCATGAAAACTTGTCATGGAGTAGTCAGCAGTGAGAAGTGTCTCAACAAAATGTTTCTGTCCTGGGTCTCCTGCCCTACGTCTCTGACGTTCTGAACTTGAGAAAGGTTTTTGCTGGGATATGTTCCTCTCTGGGGTGTCATGGTGCAGGTCAAAGGTCACTAAAACAAAATGAGATAACCATAATAGAAGCTCACAGTATACTGGCCTTGATCTCTATGCTCACTCTACATAACACAATCAGTAGTTGTAGTAGTAGTTTATAGTAAAGTGTACCTAAGGCTAGCCAGGCTTCCTTGGTTACCAATGATCTCATGTTGAACACATTTAAAGGAAACTGTTTGTCTCTAACCACCAACAAATACTGCCAGATGAGCCTGCAATAAGCAGTGGGTGTTTCCAAATTGGAAATACTTGATATCCTAAATAGGAGTAGAGGGTTTTAATCGAGGCAAAGGATTGATTAACAATTCACAACCCCTGAATCTTAACCAGCATTATTTGTAACCATCACATATCTAATCAAGAAAATTTTGCAATTCAGCAACATGGAAGAGATCTTAATAAGGTAACACAGTTGTGGACACAATAGAATGTATTGTTACTACCAATTAACAAATCTTCAGCATAAACAACACAAGAATGTCTAAAGACACTGAAGAATACATGCAACTTATAAGAAAATGACGTCTTACGATCTGTCATGAGTTTCGTTGACTCTAAGGTGAAGTCTTTGGTTCTATATATGATGTGAAGGTGACCATCCGAGATATTGGCCTTGGACTGACCAATGGTAGACACCAACGGTTCAATAATAAATTCTTCATCACCAGTTTTTATAAAACCACTCTGTAAAGTTAAGGGGAAAAAATAACAAGCGCAAACTATATTTTGTTGATTACATAAACGATAAAGCTATAACAAAAGTCAAGATTATACCACTTTTTAAGAATAAAAAGTTGAGGATAGCCACTGATGAACATTAATTTGTTTGAAAATAGAAATTGTTAACCTTTGAACTGCATATTATTTAATTTCAAATGTTTGCTTTCAGACAAAACATTTGTGCCAAAACAATCTTTTGTTTGTTCATAATGGAGGTCAAAATGAAACCAAAGAGAAAAGGCAAATAAAATGACCTACCAATCCATCACAATTACTAATAGCAACTGATGATCCTGGGCTGTCATCCACACCACCAGAGTAGAAGCACAGTGTGTTAGGTCTGTAAACTTCCTTGGTACCATCTTCTTTATACAACTCAACCTTCATCTTGGGTGTAACAATAAATCGATTCCTGGTAACATTTAAACGGATCTGAACACCAAATGCATCCACTCGGAAGTGATGCTTGACCCCAAGGTTGTCATCATTAAGAGCACTACGTCTGTAGCGTGATCGCCCATCTCTATTTAGAAGAGTGTCTCTCTTAGCACGCTCATAAACAGCTTTTTCCTCTTCTTTTGAAGTTGAAAGGTCATGACTTAAGAACCCCCATCTGGGGTTGACCTGTATGGCCTGACTACTTCATAATTTGAAAGTTTGGAGAGAAGATGATCTGTGTGATAGAACACAAATATTATTTCATTTTAAACACTTGAATTTAGTGGATACAAATTTATTTATGTGTAGATGCCATGAAATTTGGGAAAATTGTAGTGAAAACAGTTAGCCAAATTTAATCAGATTCTTGGTAAAACCTCTTGTTTTTATTACCTGTGAATTTCATCAAAGTGGTACCACTTTACCATGGGTAGGCACACACACCATTGTGGGGACTTTTACACAATGGAACAAAGGTTCCCACAACGTTTTTTTGTGTTAAACTGGGTGCCCACAAGGGAATTTTTTAGAAAAGGGAATTAATAGAACAACAATAGGAAGTCCCCACAATGGTGTGTGCAAAAGACTTTGTGCATTTACAAAAACAACACACTTTTTCAAAGCTTTGGGCATATTATTTTAACTATCGTTATTATTTTTGTAGAGGAATACTCTAAAAAGTGTATAAACATGTAACCTGTGCAGGCCCGCAACCAGGATTTATTTTTTTCGGGGGCGAATGTGAAAGAAAAAGTACATCGGCGGGTTAGCACCGCCCGTCGCGCAGCAACGCAGGGGGGAGTCCCTCAGAAGTTGGATTTGGGGGGGGGGCGTCCACCCCCCCCCCCCCCCCCCGGTTACGGGCCTGAGACCATGTCTAGGCCAAGATGCATAGTTACGATGCGGACTTTTCTGTTTTCGGGGGGGGGGGGGTTTCGGTTTTTTTTTTTCTTTGGGGGGGGGGAGCGGACTTTTTTACATTTTTTTATTTCGGGGGGGGGGGGGTTGCCGGGGTAGCCAGGGATTACACCCAAGTTTATTTTACATTCATGTACCTTACAGTACATGTTCTAGCATTAGATTGATACACAACTTCTACAAAGTTGCCAACATTAATGAAAGAAGTATTTGTTAGAGAGTATCTGAACCTACAATTCTTATTTAAACTTTTGGATAAAATTATTTTTCTGAAACTGCTTATAAGAGTTAAGTTGATGATAAGAGCTGGAGGTTGCTGTGATTACTGCTATGAGGACAATGTTATTGTACCTTCAACACTTCTTTAAGTATGCAGGGCTTTACATTACTGATAGAAATCCATTCACATGGTTCACTTCCTATTAGTATTATACCTTCTAAAGAAATCTACATACAACAACAATACAAGTTAACTACTGGTTTATTAACTGTTCAACCGTAATTGCTGTTAAACAAGTCAGAAAGGTCACTACTTGTCTCTTCATGAAAGGTTTGTATCCTGTAAGAAGACTTGGTTACTTTGCAAAGAGTTGGTTGAAACCATTGCTGGGTTTTCAATTTTAGTGTACTGTAGGTATTTAATGCACAACTCTTAGAGTTTGGCATTTTAGACATTTAAGTGTATTCAAGGACAAAATTACTACTGTATAGGGATACAATGACTGGTGGTAATGGTATGGGGATACAACAATGGATGATGAGAAATTATTGAAGTGTAATGTCAACGTGACACTTACAGTGTTTTTCCTGCAGTGGTAGATTGAAAGGAATACTGGCTCCTGACACCTGAAAGAAAAAACATCATTGATCAATAAAAACTTTACTTGTACATAACAACATTTCTGGTAAACTTTTGAGGAAAGTTCAAAATGTCTGTGTGATTAAAAAAATACCCTTTATAATAGTTGGTACAAAAATCTCTGAAGATAAATAATATCATCAACAGAATCTCATTGAGGATACTTAATGTTAACCTTTTTCTTTTTCAAGGCCCATGAAGTGTAAAGAGAGAGAGAGAGATATGAGTTATACTCGTGATTAAACAAATTACATATTTCCTGATAAAAAAATCAAGATGCCTGATGCAAGGACAACATTTATTTAAATGAGTTCACATAAATTTACAGGCATTCCACTCAATCAATAACAGAATGAATAGCATTTTCTAAGAAACCTGGCGAAAGCTTTGAAAGTCAAGAGGACAAGTGAACAAAAAATAACTCCTCATTCAATCTCAATGGCTAGACAACTTAATCTATCAAAAAACTCTCAGAACAAGCTGAAACACAAACGATTCCAACTTAAAATGAACTCTTCTTTTAGTTGTTAATATTTCCCATGGCAAATATTAAAGGAACATTACAGAATTGGTTTTTGCTAATGAAACAGTTGCTGGCAGTGTAAGTACTTTATGTAATCCACCATATACATAAACTGACAAACCTGTAGAAGTTTGAGATTGATCGGCCATCTTGGTCACAAAAAAATAGTGAAAAACCGATTAAACATTTGCATGAAATCATATCTAGATTCAAAAAATGAATAAAATGCTCACTGAGCGATAAACTCCAATCGGAAAACTAGTTTATTCATTTCTCATCAAATATGGCATTTCAGACAGAAATATTTCAAAGGATGTTTTCTACTATCATCATCATTAGACTGTGTAAGTTTTATGTAAATCTGTGATCAAAAAGTATATTTTACAAGTTTTTTTCTTACCAATTCTGTAATGTTCCTTTAAAAGAGAAATTACGTTATTGACAAAACAAGACTACTGATAAAAATTAAGCAAACTGCCTGACATAATGATAAAGGGAAACACTTAACATAGTTGGGATGTACAATATAAGGACTCTATCCAAACCGATGTTGTGCTACTCCTTTAAAAGGAACAGTTGATCTAAAAATCCCATATAATTGGTACCAACATTAACAAGACTTCACCATCTTACTGTTTGTCTTACCAGTAACTACAAGACACAATAGATCCCATTACATTGGATCATTTGAATAGTAGGCACTTTAAGAAAGGTCATTGACTGATCTTTGTTCACTATCTTGTCCTTGAAATGAAAGACCAAAGGATGGAAGGCCATACAAAATACATTCCATGATAAATGAAATGAAAGTCACAAGGAAATTGCAAGTTTTTGTGATCTAGGCCTATACATTACATTACCATGTATACCAGGTATAGATATTTGGTACTGCTTTTAATGTTTTTTACATGGTCTTATGACACAATTGTGTTAAGCAAACTTATTTATAGATAAGCACTATCCGTCTTCAAAATGACAATCCTTTTAAGACAAATTAGAGAATTGACAACCGTTTACTCAGTGGGAATTGATGTCAATATGTGAGGTAAGAGCTCACTGATTATAAACTTTATACTACTACCAAATTACAGGAGTTAACTTTTCTTTCAAAGACAATGATCAATGTATTTTTCCTGTAAATACTTTGGGAAATTAAGAATTCAACAACCTTTAAGGAACATTACAGAATTGGTTTTTGCTAACAAAACAGTTGCTGGCAGTGTAAGCACTTTATGTAATCCATCATATACATAAACTGACAAACCTGAAGAAGTTTGAGATTGATCGGCCATGGGTCACAAGAAAATAGTGAAAAACCGATAACACATTTGCATGAAATCATATAGATTCAACAAATGAATAAAACGCTCACTGAGCGATAAACTCCAATCAGAAAATTAGTTTATTAATTTTTCATCAAATATGGCATTTCAGACAGAAATATTTCAAGGGATGTTTTCTACTATCATCATCATTAATTAGTCTGTGTAAGTTTTATGTAAATCTGTGATAAAAAAGTACATTTTCCAAGTTTTTTTCTTACCAATTCTGTAATGTTCCTTTAAAAAGTAAATTGCATTTGGGAACACCCCAACCTTGCATGGCTCCACTTCTCCTGATACAAATGGTAGTCATTCAATCTAATCAGGAACACATGGTTCTTGACAGGGAACCTTGTAGTTACATTTCTTTCAATTTGCGCAATGTTATTAAATGGCATTTTATAAAATCAAACCAGGGGTACACAAGAGGTATGACAAGACAACATATATGTGATAAAGGCTGTTCAAAAACAATGACAAATTTCAAGATACAACTTTCAAAGAGTAACTACTGTATAGACGATTTTTCACTAACTTTATATTTCCCCAATATGTCAACAGGTGGCTCGTTCTAAGAATTTATGTCACTAATCTTGTGTTATTTTTGTGTGGCATCATTTCTAAAACAAGACTTCCCCCACAACCAAAATCCTATATAACATCTCCCCAACTTTCACTCTTGGCTTTGACTACTCCTTTGACTTTCCCTTATTCCTTAGTGCAAGAGACTCGCCTCTCACATACCTACGAGCTAGGTCCAGCACCTCTATAACACTTGTATTGATACAAGTCACTTTATAATAAAATAAGATCACACCCTTTATGTTGTTTCAAGTGTACTTTCTTCAGTGGTCATCACCTATAACACTCCTCCCTACTTGCACACTCAGGATTCCATTAACAGAGAAATTCATAAATTCTAGGAAACACCTGTTAATGTCTCACGTTATACATTTTGTTTTCATCCATGGATGGTCTCACTCACAATTCCATAATTTATCACCCTTTTTTAACATTCTGACAATCTTTCTCATGTTTAAACTAAACCTTTTTTGGTTCTGCCTCCAAGATCAAACATTAATCGAATCCGCTAAAATTACAAATAATAATTTCCGATTCCACATAAATGTAACTTTTGATATATTCAAACACAATCAATCCATTAGATTAGTATACTACTAAAAATAGTACTATTGTAAATGAAAGAAAAAACGTATAGCGAATCCAGCAGTGTGACTTCACCAAACAAACGGGTATACCATGGGCCAGCACTGCCAGTGCACCGTACACGTTAATCCACGACTCCAATTATTACAGAGTACTACAAGGGCACAGGTCCCTGCTTTGGTAATAAGTTTCTACACACAATCACTGAACAAGTTTATGAATAGTTTACTCACCGTTGTATCAGCAGTGAGATGTAAAACAATGACAGCTATTAACGATAGTTGCAGTTTGCTCCACGTAGTAAATACTTCATTACCAAACACCATAGTGCTAAGAAAAGTCGTCTTTCTGCTGTAACTTTCTACCTTATGCGACAACGATCTATCTCAATTCTGCTGACTGGATGTAATAATTTGTGATGTTCGCTTGCACACCACCAATTCGTTAACTACCGCGCTGTGTGTGGATGACGTATCCGAAGGTTAAATGACGTCCCCTGGGGTTAGGGTATACGACATGACTGTACACGCCACTGATCAGAGCCAACTTTCTGTCAAGTTCGTCAAGTCAGTGGTGACCGTGGCCCTCTGAGTTCAGACAGACACAGTTGCTGCTGCTGATGCTGTTGTAGCCCTTGATTAATACCACCCCACCCACCCCCTCCCTCTCTCTCCGCCTCTTGTATACTAGTTATTGTGTGAAATCCATCAAACAGCTGAAACCGTCTAAATTTGTTTTCTATTTGCAGCTTTGATTTCATTATATTTTTATCCTGCCGCAATGGGAAATATTTATAATGGTAAACACGTGAATGAAGGTGTACGTATAGGCTTGCTATAAAAGTTTACCGCCTTGACTGCAAGGTGCAGCCAATATTTGTTAAAACCTGCGTTTTTTCATTTTAATGGATCAGAAAAAGCAATAACAGCGACTTAAACTAGAGTTCAATTTGGGGTGGGGGCACAAGGGGTGCACCATTTTTTCTAGAGGTCACTACTTGCATTTTTCATAAGCCCCTTTTGAGCGCTGTTGTTTGTTTATTTTCTAAGATGACCTTTCGTGAAGGTAGAAACAAATACATTGTCTGCTGTGCGTAAAAATTTACATAAAAGCTTGTCAAATGCAACATTTTCTTCGGGTAATTTTAAAAATAAAATGTCCAGATTTCAAATGTGGGCACTCCGGGGGCACATACACCGCTACCCCCTCCCAATGCCCCTCTCCTTAGTTACGCCATTAGTAATTATTCGCAACATGTCAACGGACTTTTGGAGAGCTATAGAGACTAAGGGAATTAAGAGGCCAGATTTAGGGAATTGTTTTGTTTTCTACCTCCATGATTGTACTAATCTTATTCCCATCGAAACTCCCAACAAAATAATCTGATCCCTATCTTTGCCAACACAATGAGGTCACTTTATAACTCCATTTGACTTCTTTCTTACCCTTTTCTCTAAAGAGGCCGACTTTATTGTGTGGATTTGTAATGCCCCCTAGATTCAAAGACACAATACCCAGAGATAATCAGTTTGATTGTTGGTGATAAGGGTCTGGAAAGTTCTGAGCTTCGTGACTGTACAGTAAGAAGATCTGTTCTTTGTATTTCAGCTCTTACAAAATGCAGACCAGGTATAAAAGAAACCTCATGGGCTTTAAAAAGTTGAACTAAGGAGCTCGCTCATATCGACCATACTGCTCCTCCGCAGTCTTTAAATGAACACTCTCGAATATTTTATTTTGCTCATGAAGACCCGCCATTGAGAACTCTTTTACTGTAACCGAAAAATGAAAACAAAGTTGATCCCATGTCATTTATCTATTTAATATTTTTGTTATCATTTATTTCTTTTAAAATTCATTTCATTGGCTTCACTGTAAAACTTTGGCCTATAACGATAACAATGATTATAAACACTAGGCCAAATAGAATAGGCGTCTAGAACTAGTTGCATGCCATACAAGAATGCAACCCACGGTACATCACTTATCCGGATGGTAGTTGCATTAGTGACACCCTTCGAAGAAAAACTACTGCCCACTTTGGTAAACAAAGTGGGCTGGTTTACAATTTCTCGCCCAGTGATGTGTACTCATCACCACTCACATGTTTAAACAGTGTCTACCTGAATGCTGATAACAGACTTCCGAGAACCATTTATGTAATTCTTTTTAGGAACTCTTGAAACAAAAAACTCCCTATTCTACAAACTTATATCAAAGAGTGTACCTTACACAGAAGTATTGTTTAAAAATTTCAGATAACAAATCGTTGGCTCAGTACAATAAGGTGGTTATAGTGTACATCATGTATGTTTTATTGTCACAAACACACACATCAAGCATGTATTTATAAACACACACAGCGAAATGCCGCTTTTATATTTTGAGTGTTTAAAAAAACAATGAAATGCACATTAAAAACCAAGTGTACACATTTTATTTTGTGTGCAGTTTGTATGAATTTCGCGTAATCAGTGACGTCGATCTCTACTGAAAAGGTAGGGGCGGGCGAGTGCAAGTCTTGGAACCAGACGGTAAGACTAAGAGGAGTTTATTGAACAAGAGTGGTCTCCAAAGTAATTGTTGGGCTAAAAGAAACATTCAATTTTCAAGAAAACATATTTATTTGTGGATTTTGACATATTAAAGCCTATTTTGATAACTATACGGATATGGAAATCGCAATTAAGGAACTTTTAGCACTGAGCCGAATGTGAATTTGGAAAACTGTTCTAACTATAATACAGGCACTGTAGCATTGACAGTGTTTTGAACACATGCTTTAAGGCTACAAACGGATCCAAACACGATCAGCGGCGTAACAGGACTTTTTCGATGGGGGAGGGGGGGCCACAGGGGTGTGGCATTGCTTTTAAGTGTGGGGGGGGGGGGCAGGGGAATGGGTTTGTCAATGGTTGGGGTCGAGCTTTTATTTTGGAAGGGGGACGCTGCAGGGGGCTACCATCCTCATATATTCTTGGCGATTTGTGGCCGCGGTAGTGATCCGATTGCGATCGTTCACTACATTAGATTATACAAACACGCATTTTCCTCTTTTCCCCCTTTCCTTTTTCTTGTCTTTTTTGTGAGCACTATCGCAATTTTTTTCCGGTTGGGGGGGGGGCTGGTAATTTATGGGGGAACGTTCCCCCAGCCCCTGAACGCCACTGAACACGATTCACCCCCAGCTGACACGCATGAGTGTCAGTGATGGTGATCAATTTTATAAACAATGTTTATTCACCTAAAGCTGTTTATTTAGTATTGCAATCTTGAATGTGTCGAGTGCGTTTACCCCGATGCTGATTCCCCGAACCAACAAGCTAAACATGTCTTCAAGGTGCGTGTTACCACGAGGAAATTAGGGCAGTTAATTCAATCAAACTAAGGAAATAATAACACTTTCCCAATTGCAATCGTGGTCAATGCGTCAGCGGAATGGTTGTTGGTGGGAGGGGAAACTTAAGGACACGCCATTTCCTCGTTGTAATATAATCTTCGCTATATTTGTATTGAGGTTAGTTTATCATGGAGGTAGATGATGATCTAACCCACATTTCCTTCAATGCTCAGAGATGTATCAGAAGTTGATGTTCTGTACAGGGACCTGCACCGATACAGGGGGGGGGGGGGTGAGCAGCAGGCAGTGGGCATCGGGGTTTATTGGTTGGTGCACGAGTTCAATGTCCGCCACATAGGTTTAAAGGAACATTACAGAATTGGTAATAAAACAAACTTGTAAAATATACTTTTTGATCACAGATTTACATAAAACTTACACGGTCTAATTTGATGATAGTAGAAAACATCCCTTGAAATATTTTTGTCTAAAAAAGCCATATTCGGTAAGAAATGAATAAACTAATTTTCCGATTGGAGTTTATCGCTCAGTGAGCGTTTTATTCATTTGTTGAATCTATATGATTTCATGCAAATGTGTAATCGGTTTTTCACTATTTTCTCGTGACCCAGATGGCCGATCAATCTCAAACTTCTACAGGTTTGTAAGTTTATGTATATGGTGGATTACATAAAGTACTTACACTGCCAGCAACTGTTTTGTTAGCAAAAAACGATTCTGTAATGTTCCTTTAAAGAAACATTACAAACATGAAGAGTGGATGGGTGGAGGCTATTGCATGGTTCTTTCTCACGAAAGAAATGCGAACAAACGTTTGCCAAGTGCTTGAACATTGGAATATGTAATAACGAAACGGATCCGTAGTTGAATGGCTGGCATAGCGTTACATTGATCCTAAGACTAAGAGCCTCATCCGGCTTCCTGTGTACGTGACAATCATGTATCTCAAACAACGTTCACTAATGACCTGGCCCAATTTCATGGCTGTGCTTACCTTTGACTTCTCTGCTCACTGTTCATACAACTTTGTGTTTTATTTGGCGCGGTAAGCGCGGAATTCCACGGTAAGCAGAGCCAGATCATTCAAGTCAGTTCTAAAACACATAAAATGTCGAAAGAGGGCGCTGTTATCTAAACTGTAGAATAACTGATTATTAATTTGCTTTTAGTTTTTCATGACTGTCCCAACATTAATAGGGAGAGAAAACTTAGTTTTACAAAATTTGCAAGCTTTGTTTAATGTTAAAATAAAACAAATACAATACATTACAAAAGGGTGTACTATATTTTATCTGCATATTAATTAGTTTAAAAACTGTTTCCTGTATAGATTCGAAATTTAAATTTTAAAAACCAAACATTGATCTTCAAGAGATACAATACAATTTACGGTGATTATTACAATAATACAGTTTACATATATATTTCATTATTATAATAACAAAGCATTTCGTGCGTAATTGACTGTTTCTACTGTAAAAAGCATAATTTGCATTTAATGTGATTAACCACGTATTGATTCCATACTAATGGTTCCCTCGTTTACGTCACTAGTCAACTTCGAGCAACTCAATACTTTGAGCATGGATTGAAAAGGTTACCACAATTTTATACAAAGCACAACCTTGGTCACATTTCATGCCTCTGGTCATTACGTATAAAGTATTGAGTTAGAATTAGCCTAAATTCCGCGCTTACGGTAGCAAAATATGGTGTGTGTTCATATACATGCGTGGAGGAAGGAACTACTGAAATCATTATTTCACTTACAGAGCTGGTGACCCTTTGTGGTGAAGGGGTAACCTTCACTACATAGGGAGAAATCTGTGGTGCAGGGGTAACCTTCACCGCAGAATTCTCCAGTTAGCTGAGCCATAAAATCTTTAATTGACCATGAATCGTACAGAATGCCGATAGGTTCATAACTGAATGTAAAGATGTTCATTCCTGCGTAATTGTTTAGGGTAAGATTAGCTTATTGTTTAGCCGACGAAGCGTCGTTGGGTCTCCGGGATGTTCAGCCGCAGACTTCTTCACGGTTCTGGTGGAGGCTTTACGTTTTATTCTCGGCGACCGTCGTGCATCAGTAGATGAGATCTGAAGTTTATTGATCATAATAGTCAAGGGTTTGATCAGAGGAGTCTCGCGTTGCCCTGCAGCATCCACAGCAGTGAGCGCATCGCTGTTATGTAAGTAGTAACTGTAAGTTATATTCGCAGGCCTTGTGTCATTTGTCCAAAAGATCTGTGCACGAAAAAACAGATGAATAAAGAAATTATTTTTCTGTAAACATTGTGCGTGTAAATTAGAAAGGCTCTGAGAACTAAATTTACCTCCAGATGGAGAACAATTTAAACGCCAGTTCACGGAAAAGTGTTTACCCGTAAAAATCGAAAACCGCGTTAGTGCAAATAATGTGCTAATATAAATTATAATAGTTAGGCCTAAAGCTGTGTCTAATGAAAATGATTGCCTAACGTTGTAGCCTAATGACAAACGCAAAAGTATTCACCATCAGCATCAGATCTGAACGAATCGGTCCAGTAGATTGAAGGAGCTCATTTTCTTTTGAATAGACAAATCGGGCACCACCCCAGACAAATTCTGGTCGTCCCCAGTAAGTACCACCAGAATTGAGAATGTACGTCTTGCCCGTTTTCAGAGCTGTATATCAAACAATGAAATATGATGATAATATTATGGGCTATTAATTTTACTGTATCACTATCATTAATAAGGGAATAAAAGGGTAGTGACGCGGTCTTAACCGGCCGTTTAAAACCGGCAGGGTCGTGGCCGTGTGATAAAGGACGGGGTCCTTTATCGCACGGCCACGGCCCTGCAAGGCGCCCTTTTTGTTAAAAAGCGTAATATTGTTGGAAAAAATCTCAACTTTTCTGTTAACTTTTATTTCCTGTCACGTCCTCGAGCCCTGTTTCGCGAAGGATATACATGCCACGCTCAACAGTTGTGCGTACGCGCGCGTCATAACACTAACATGTTTTTATATTGAATACCAATAATTTATGTGTTGATTGCGTTTCGCGTAAGTTAGCGCCTGCGTGTAACCTTGCGCGCCACAGGTGTGTTTAAACCATAGAGCTATATATATTATAGCTCTATGGTTTAAACACTTCTAGCCGTGTCTATATCATCCGTAACACCCCCACGTGACACGCTCTCCACCAATCAGAATGGATAAACTGTCCCAGGTATTTATGAATAACCTTTATTACACGACAGAGTTATATCAAATGGACCGATCCATTAAGCCCCACCCCTTTAGCATATTGACCAATCACAGCATTGGCTGCCTCACCACTGCACACGTGTGCAGCACATGTGCGTCTCTCCAATGCCACACTCGCGACATGAACGTGCGCGCTTTAAGTACGCGCGCACGCATGTTTACTTTTCTAATGGGATTTTAGCGTGTCGGACTTTGTCGGACTTTCGGTGGCGTATAGCCAAGGTTGTGATTGGTCAACACGTAAGGGGCGGAGCTTAATGGATCGGTCTATTACTTAGGCCGTGTTACTGAAAACGTTGATGTCACGCTTTTCTCTTTTTCTTACCAATAAAATGTTTTGATTTGGTTTCCTCTCTCACGACAATGTTGTATGCGCCAGCAGGTATAGTATCTATCCGTTGATATCCTGGGTAGATGAAAATGATGTCAAGTTGGTTCCGGTTAATTTAGACTGTTGCAAAGTGTAAGTTCCTATAATAAATAGAATGGTACTGTGTTCTCACACATTGTGTTATGAAGTTTCAACATAATTCTAATTAAATGCCTTCGGGCATTTTACAGCAAATTTCTTACGTTTTTTAGGTGACTTTGTGAACTCCTGTTGGATATATGTGCATTCACTGTTATCTCCTTTGCAAACACCACATTTATCCGCCTTCGTCTTGGAGCGAAGGCGTTTGTCGCATCCAAATTTCTGCAACCAATCATGAAAAGAGAAGTTGTCAGACGGCGTTCTGCGTAATTTCTATTTAATTGCTACTTATCGTATATGTTTAGTTTCCATTAGTAAGTATTTATTCACAACTTACAACGCACTGACCACGAACACAGATATTGGTAGGTTCCTCGTAGGAGCAAGGGGTACCATCGGTTACCATATACGGGGTACCAAGGACATCAAGTGTCTTGTCTGAGATACAGGTCAGCCTGCACTGCATTGACTCTGAAAAGCGTTCCATTGTCAAGAACACAATTTGAAAAAGTCGTTGATTAAAACAAAAAAGGGGTTTAAAAACTGATAAGGACTAAATTAACTTGTACAAAACTAAATGGGACTCATAAGAAGCAAATATTTACCAACCATTTTTCCCTTCATGTGGCATCCAAATGTGTGGTTTCCCATTGATCAAGACAGCAGAAAGGTGATTTTGGCACTGCTCAGCTCGTCTATCCACCCACTCTGCGCAGGGCTAATTTGAATAATCATGTGAATATGCAAGAGATCACTGACGACTATTAGTTTCACCACATTAATCGATGTCGGGTTATTAAGTTGAACACAAAATATGCAAGATTAATATTGGCTTTTTCTAACGTTTCAATGAACAATGTGTCGGTCTTATATTTAAAAACAAACACACATTCAATGAGAGATTTCAGTATTGTATGCAAACAACACACACTCCCTTTGGCAATATTGAAATACGAAGTTACTTAGTTTGAAAACATTACTTCTATAAGTTATTCATGAAAGTAAAATCAATTAATAACAGTCGCAAATTTAAAACAATGTTACACTGCACCGTTATCAAAATACATAATCTTTGATAAAACATTTGATAAGTTATTCATCTCCTACCTGCTTGTTACAAAGTTTGAACAGGAATGATTTTCCTTTGCATTCTTTCCCTCCATACGCAGGTCTGGAAAAGAAAATATGATCGGGCACTGCTCAGTATTTTTTTAGAACAAATCTGACGTAGTCCGTTCTTGGTCTGAATAATTACTTTGGACATTTTGGTTAATGTGCACAAGCTATCTTAAATGAGAATATTCGTTTTGGTTTTATAAGTGCTGATAGTTTTAGAGGCATGATTTTCGTTAGTTTGTTGGGCGAAAGGCTATGCGCCTTTATAGAAGAATGTACCCTACGTGTACACAATCAGCATGCAAGTCTGTCGTGTCACAGCTTATAGCTTTTTATTTTGAATCAATGTAAAGAGTGAAGAGTAATCATAACAACCTTGGATTGTCACATTTCCGTTGTCTTGTCTTGACTCCTGTTCCACATTCATAGGAACATGGCCCCCAGCTGGACCATTTTCCCCATTTGCCATTCCTTTTAGGAGGTTTGTCTTTACAGTCACCTTTCATACACCACTGTTAAACTAAATGAATGATAATACAAAAACATGTTAAGAAACTTGTAAGCCAAAGCTATTAGAGAAATTATGAGCCTTCTGGGATCTAAAACACCCCCCCCCCCCCCGGCAGCGACAGATAACGAGTTTATAAGATATTGTAAAATTGAAGATACTTTAGAGCTTGTCCAACGGAACACAAATATCTGCCTTTATATGTCACTTCTAACATATTGAGCAAGGCTTTTTACAACCCACGAATTATGACAACTAAACGATAAGTTCATTGTTGGTTATACCTGATTACTGTAGCCACATGATGAGCCGTCCAATGCCGGTGTTTGGTAATCCTTGCATATCCATGGATTATGATGATCGGAACATTTGAACATACACGTATTAAAATCATGTGGCTGAAAAAAGCAATGTGGAAAACAATTATTGTTTGTGTCATGTATACTAAATGTTTCAACAAAAGGATAACTTGAATCAGTCAAAATGTGAATCATTTACAAATTAACTTGTTCTAATTTTTACAAAATACATATTATCTCTTTAATATCATAAAGGAACTTTCATATGATGTCTTTATAACTCACCATACCGCACTGCCTGGAATTTTCTCCATAACTAAGTTGACATTGTCTTTCTAAGGAGTACAACTCTCCTGGATACTCTGCAACTTCTTGAACACTTTTACTGAATGGACTATCCTCAATACATGGGTAAATCCTAACGAGATTTAAAAACAGAAAGTAGAATATTGATAAACTGCAAACTATTCTCAATGCATCAGGGGGTAAATTCGAAACGAGATTTAAAAACAGAAAGTAGAACACTGATACACCTAAATACTTTAATAAATAGTATGTATAAACCAAAAATATATCTAAATCAAGTTAAATTCTTTGTTTCTGTTTACCTTAGGTGTTTCTTGAGGTATTTGACGCTACAATTAGACCAGTAATAATCATGATACGTAGATAATATCAATGGACTCATGATAGAAGTTAAGTAGGGCTCACATTTGTTGTCATCACCATCATGTTCAATACCTAAGCTGTAGATAACAAAATATCAAAGAAGATATTTTAACGCATACATTAAAACAACAGATTTATGGCTCGTCTCAACTAAAAAGATAATAAAGGCCTGAAATGGGACCAAAAAAGACAGTCGTGGTTTAATAACGACACTGGTCATTTTACAGTCTTCGGTGTGTACTTACACGTGTGCCGCCTCGTGTGCCATGATGAAAGATGATATAAGACCTTGATCACTAGTAATAGAGCTACTCCAGTAACTCATACACATCGATGAGAGAGGAGCAAAACCTGCATTGGATAAAAACAAAATATATGAATTGAAACCAGTCATCAAAAGGAAAACATTGTTCAACAAATCTACCTTTTAACAAGATCGTTATCGTTGCAAAGATCGTAAATTGAGTTGTTGGGAAGTCTTCTCAACAATAGTAATATTAGACCAAACTTGTCCAAATGAATTTGCCCGAAGTTAGTGTTTAAATCTACATGTTCCAAGATTTGAGGCATTGCACAGTGTGGTAGGTATAACTATATAATATTCGGTTTGTCATATTATATTTACTTTGCTGTATAGATTTTTTTTTTAGGAACATGCTTTACTGGGAATCGGGAAATATTTCATTTGGCCACTCACCTGCTGGACCGAAGTTAATTCTGGTCAAGAAAGAAGCATAGTCATGGTCTCCTGAACTTATAGATGAAACCCAGTGAAATACATTTGATAAGCTCTCTCTGTAACTGCCCTCTACTATCACATTATTCGACTGAGGAACAAAGTTAAACACAGAAAAATCAAACCATCAGTGCACTTTCGTTTTTTAGCAAGGTAATAGGAAGAGTAAAATAGATTATTTGATTAATGGTATTTTGTATGAAGTTTGCCAACCTACCTGTTCTTCGCTTAAGACTATTATCTTGGTGGCGATAAACTGAATATCCACAGGCATTGTTTCGTGTTTGTAAGCATTATTCATCTGAAGGTAATAAAAGAATTAGGGTTATACATCAAGTAGATAACTGACAGTTAAAAAAAAAACAGTCGGGTCCAGCTAAGTTTCCAACATCTTTCTGTTTTTTTTTGGTTTTTTTGGTGATGGTGATGGTGGTGCCATGGGGAGGGGAGGGTTATTGAAAGGTGCATACTTACAATATTCAGCATGGACAGTAGGTAGGTATGCAGCTCGTCCACGCCATGGTAAGACGCGACCGAGTGGTCAACAGCGATCAATGTCTCTACAACAAAGGGCTTCTCTGAATCAAAGGCTTACGTCTCTGGTGAGGAAGGTTGGCCGTACTCTTTGTAAATCTACTGCCGATCTCGTA
Source organism: Pycnopodia helianthoides (assembly GCA_032158295.1). Taxonomy (NCBI): domain Eukaryota; kingdom Metazoa; phylum Echinodermata; class Asteroidea; order Forcipulatida; family Asteriidae; genus Pycnopodia; species Pycnopodia helianthoides. Next base: position 58,306 of record CM063261.1, read on the forward strand.
CAGACTAATTGTGTCTCGAGACTGATCTATATTAACTGTAAACAAAAGAGTAGAAATTGTTTCTTAATGAAGACACAGAGGCAAACACTTGATTATGTATTAAAATGATGTTTTCGCGAATACAATCAGCCACTGAGCCAACCAGGTTACCAAACACGCCCCTTCTTGATAGTAACACTGACTGTACGATTGCTATGTTTAAGCTCTTTCATTTAAAGATGAAAGTACACAAACAACACGTGGTCAATTAATCAAATTCGCAGTAGGCCATATCTACAATAATTATTCAAAGATGTTCCTCTCGACCAACCACAATGCTTTCACTGATAGCAAAGAACATGTCACTAATAATTAAATATACATCTCTCATCATCCATGTATCTTTCTATCTTTATTTAAGCCCTCGTCAACCTGTTTAAACTGTAAGCAAACTGCGAAAACGTTTTAGCCAACCGTAGCGTGAATGTATGATGCATTAGACTTACAGAAAGTACCGACTTGTGCCGAGGCGACTTTGAAGTCTTTGGTTTTATACATGATATGAAGATGACCTTGAGTGACGTTGAATGTCGACTGATTGCCTACTGCGGATACTAATGGTCAATGATGTATTCCTCTGTTTCAGCTCGAATTGAACCACTCTGAAAACAAACACATTTAAACTTCAGACTAAAGAGTCAAGTGATGTTTACATTTTTAAGCTTTTATGTTTAACATCTTTAGGAATTTATGAATTTTAGGGAGAGCGTCAACGTACCAAACCGTCACAATTACTAATAGCGACTGATGAACTGGTAGCGCCTTTTACGTTGCCAGTATAGAAGCACAATGTGTTAGGTCGAAACACAAACTTGCTACCGTCTCCCTTGTACCTCTCAACTCTCATTTTTGGCGAGACTAGGTATCGATTCCTTGTGACGTTCAACATCATGTGGGCTCCGAAAGCATCGACCTGAAAATTATGAAATACCGGTTTGTCGGTTGCGTCATCATCGGTATTCCTAGCGTCACGTGAATGAGCGTTCTTACTGCGCAACGAACTTCTTTTGGCTTCATGGTAGAAAGCTCTTTCCTCTTCGTTTGCCGTTGATAGGTCGTTGCTAAGGAAATCGCCATCTTGCGTTAAGCGGTAAGGTCGGATAAGTTCATAATGTGAGAGTTTTGAGAGCAAGTGTTCTGTAGGGAAAACATAATAAAAACACCATTAATGCAAGAATATTGTTGGCTAATCGTTTCGGAGGCCCTTTTTCTGATCCTAGTAATATTTTTAAAGAAAATACACAAGAGCTAATGATTTTTTTATGATTATGAACTAATTCATACAAACGTCTTCAAATGCATTTTTTTTTTTTTTTTTAACTTACGATGTTTTTCGCTCAGATTCAACTGGTTAAGAACACTGTCTCCCTGCACCTGTGCATAGAAGTTTCACAATGTTAATATCAATATATCGTGACAGCAAAATAAATTGGCCATTGCAAAGATGTGTTTACCACATTACATTTTCCCAATGAATAATACATAATCCTGGGACGGCAGTAATTTCCCGTCCGCCCCCCCCTCCCCCAAAGAGAAAAAAAATATCCAAAATAACAAGACAGTATTAATTCACCCCTCAAAAACTCTTAACGATTTCCAAGGCAATATAGCTGGGTAGGACAAGGGTTAGCAAGTGGGATTGTTGGTATATTTGAAAACGGTTTAATATATTTGTAGGCCTATTTATCTGTTTGTATTTTCGCTTATTGGTATAAGTGCCTTTCTCAATATTGAACCTGGATTTCCATGTACAAAACACAATAATGCATATAATTGGAACTTGATATAGGGCATACACATATTACTTATTCCGTCAACTTTCTTCTGCCCTCCTAACCAAATGCTGCTTCATATCTTGAGGCTATCACCTAAAGGTTGAACTGGATTAGTTTGGGTGAATTCTATAAGGAAGAGCCTGATTACCGTTTCCAACTTGCTAGCTAGCTAGGGAACAGAGGGGGTTCAAATGGCAGCAAAATACAGTGGTCTTCAGTATTACCCAAAAGGTCACTTAAGGGGGTAAAGGGGCATGCGAAGGAGACCAGTTGTCATGGGTTTCACAGGAGGGGGTAGGGAAGGTGGGAGTTTTCAGGAAATGGAAATCCTTTGGATGGCGCTTGACACTGAAATCAAACAAGTTCTAAATTAGAAAGAAACAAAATGCTCCCTTGAATCTTTTATAATCTGGATGGAGTAACTTTCGTGTATTGTTATTTTATGTCTTTATAGAGGTATTTTTTAAAACGACCCGATCATTACTTTTCTTGATCAAAAGCCATTTAAAAAAAACCAAGTTGACTTGCTGATATGCTGTTACATATCAACTGGATTTGAGATGTGGACAAGGAAGCAGCAAGGTCTGGAAAGGCCTGCTTCCTTCACAAATTGAAAATGCTGACAACGATCGGCACTCCACGCACAACGTAGACACCCCATTACAGGCCACCCATCTACAGGCGCATCCCATCTACAGGCGCATCCCATTACAGGCATCATTACAGGCGCATCCCATCTAAGCGCACCATCTAGGCACAACTAATCTAGGCATACCCCATAGGTGTACTCCATCTTCTTGGTGTATCTCATCTAGACTATACCCCCATCTATAGGTATATACACGTACCACATACACGTAATCCATCTATAGGCGCACCCCATCTAGGCGTACCCATATTATTACCCATCTAATAATAATAATAATAATAATAATAATGCATTTATAATGCGCCATCTATCTAGTGTACAAGACCCTATTCCGAGGCGCAGAACAAAAAAACCAAAAACATATAAGCAGCAAAAGAGAAATATAGAAAACAAAGACAATTATACAGATGAATAATCTAAGACATGTTACAAGCTAAGTGTATGTGGAGTTAAATAAATGAGTTGGTGTACCCCATATACATGTATATACCCAATACACATACCCCATCTATAGGTGCATCCCATCTGTGCGACCAATGAATAATAATCACCAGACAAACAATAAAAGCACTACCTTCAGGGTAAATATTTGAATGGTTCTACTGGACAAAGAGCACATTCGAATTCAATACGAAACTGTATACAATAGGCCTATATTGTAGGTTCACCAATTAACTTGCCAATAAATAATTTAACGACTTAAAAGTGAGACAGATGTTTGACGTGACTCTTCTGTTAATTTTTACTAGGGAAAATGAGCACTTGTTTGCTATGAAGCTTTCATTTTTAAGGTCATTTTTACCGAAAACCACATGGTAATGTTTCCTGTAGAATAAATCCACAAAAGAAATGCGCCTACCTCTACACTTCCTCTGTAAAGGCATTAGCAATGTCTAAATCGAAAACAGTATGCAAATCTCACCAACAATAATTGTTTTTAATAATTTTTAAAAACCAACTTACCCGAGTCAAAATGGAGAAAATACTCAAAAGTAGTGTTATGAGCAGCTTTTCCATCATTGTCAAAATGAGGAACCAAAGCAAGATGGCCTTTTGTTTCACCTTGAACTATGGTGGCGAATTTGTTTACTTGTCTGTCGGGCACGTACGAATACTGATCTGCGCAGCAATACAAGGTAATGCCGAGAGGTCTGTATGTCCCAGTGGGAAAGTTGCTTAACCCCTCGAGAGATCCGTGGAGGGTGAGCCAATCAACACTGAGAAGAATTTACAAGGCTTGATAGTGGCGCCAACGTTTCTGACATTAGTAAGATGTGAGTGCAATCGGGTTAAACTCAGTGTGTCGTCTCAGTGCAGCCCTATGCCAAAAGGCAAAAGCACCCACACCACACTTGACGAAATTTGATCTAAAAGACTACACCATCCTACTCTGTGTTAGACATTAACGGATACACACGTATTGTACAATGTGATTTTGTTTCATGTGATACATTAAACTATTATGGTTTGACACAATGGGACATCACAACGGAAAAAAAACACCTGTGTCTCAGGTTCACCTTCAATTATTAACACACTCAATCCTCTCGCTCAAATCCCATGGGGCTTTACAATAATGATATAATGAGCCCAGGGGGACGAAATGTCCACCAGGTCACTCTGGGGATGATTTTGAACCCGAAGGGTCAATAGATTGAATAGGAAGAACTAGGTCAACCAGGCGGGCAGACGTTTGTCATCTAAACTAGATTAGTCTACAATATTGTTTCAAGATTGCCCTATGGGACCAGATATTATTTGAGGTATATATTTGCATGTTTATTAATGGAAAACAATATTTGCGGTCATTGGGCGAATGAATTTAAGGGGTCGGATTGAACTCACTGTGACAACATAATCCTAGTGGGATTAAAGTATAAAGTGATGGGAAAATTCATGAAGTAGGATATTAGGACAAGAATCAGGGCGATTAAAGATTACGAAAACGGAACTCATCTTTTCTCGGACATGCAAAACATGAACCCTTTAAACTAACTTAAAAAGGCAATGGTTTGACTAATTCCCTTTAACATTGATGACATCTAAGGGTGCAAGCTGCGTGTGGGGGCGTTTTGTGTTGGTTGAGTCATGTATTTAAAGCTGTGTGTATCTACATCCGCTAGGACTAGACTACAGCTATATGCACCCCCCCCCCCCCCCCACCACCACCACCCACCTCAAATTTAAATATATAATACAAAATATACAAAAATCAACACGTTTAATGACAACCGCTGGAATGAAAAATAAATGAACGTTAGGTCAATCAGTCGAAAACTCTATAATTTAGTCCATAGCCCAAACTGGTGATGCTTAATTTTGTAATAGTCCATAAGTTGGTTTGACCAAAGTCACAGCAATGCATGAGGGGCCGTTTATAAAATGAGCAGTTACAAATATATAAGAGCATACCCATATTATATATAAGAGCAAACCCATATATATAAGAGAAAACCAACATATATAAGAGCAAACCCACATATAATATTATAAGAGCAAACCCATGAATATATAAACTCAAATATAAAATACCAAAACAAATATGTTGAACAGCGCCCTCTGTATATTGGACATAGTTTCATATTGAAGACTTCGCTCGGCCCCGGCGGCCTATCCAGGACCGCTGGGATGGGCTAATCAGCTTGCACAGAATCTTGTTCAGGAAGTACGTCATGCGTGCAGTGCTTACAGTGCGAGTGTGATGCATGATGGGACTGAGCATGGGACTGAGCATTAACGTTAACGATACGTTTGCCCATCCCAGCGCCTTTGGTTTTAAGGCAAGGCGCTGGGGACGAGCGAAATTGAAGACATGACACTCATAATACATGGACACCCATAAAATAAAAGCAAAAATGTCTCATATAAAGGGCGTCAACGGCCGTCAGCAGTGGAGGGGCCTGGGCCCAATTTCATAGAGCTGCTAAGCACAAAAATGTGCTAAGCATGAAATTTCTTCCTTGATAAAAACAGGATTACCAACCAAATTTCCGCGTGATTTTCAGGATAAGCTGAATATCAGTAACAAGCAATATGCAACACATGAAAATTTGGTTGGTAACCCTGTTTTATCAAGGAAGAAATTTCATGCTAAGCAAATTGTTGTGCTTAGCAGCTCTATGAAATTGGGCCCTGTTAATTCCAGAACGAAAATCGAGCCGAAAATTGAGCCTTAAGTCTTGCCCCTTGTTAAGCGCACGCTTCGCGGGAAATGGGTGACAGCTCAGGGGGCCGGGCGGCGTATTTTTTCTCTGCATGAGTCATGGCATAATAAAACAATTCAACAACAATGGTCAATGTCTACATTGTTATTATCATTAAATTTATATTCTTACAAGAGTCGTGACACACAGTCCACGAACGAATGAACATCATACAGTTGTCTAGCACATCCCTGAGTCTGCTGCACTCCCTCAGAACGATCCCCTGAGGTCTGCCTGCACTCCCTCAGAACGATCCCCTGAGGTCTTGCCTGCACCCCTCAGAACGATCCCCTGAGGTCTTGCCTGCACTCCCTCAGAACGATCCCCTGAGGTCTCTGCCTGCACCCCCCTCAGAACGATCCCCTGAGGTCTTGCCTGCACCCCTCAGACGATCCCCTGAGGTCTCTGCCTGCACCCCCTCAGAACGATCCCCTGAGGTCTGCCTGCACTCGACCTCCCTCAGAACGATAGTATAAAACTCCCAATACAACAAGTCATTCTTCTAGTCGTCTTTTCATTATTTCTACAATATTGACATTTTCAGTGTGCAGGTGCCTTTCAGCGTCCTGCATATGACTAACACAGTTGAAGAAATTGAAGAAATTGTCAACACTCAGCGCAGGTTCACCCATTGCATCGACTACCGACGCGACGTCAACTTGGGAGGAGTATGTACGTCCGTGTGGTGGGTGGGCTGTGGGGAGGTCCTCGCCTCTCGACGAGGCCATACGAGACCTTCGAACGAAAATTACTTTTTGGGGACAAGGTGCCAGACTAATAAAATATAGCTAAATTTCCGGCCAGGGCGACCGTAGGCTCGATTTTCGTTCCCGATTTAACAGGCCCATCCACCATTGACGGCTGTGGACGTCCTATAAAGAGACTGTTTTGCTGTTATATTTAATAGATGGCACACTTCTTCTTGCGTATAAATATTGCTGAAATGTAGGGTAAGGAGGTAAATTGGGGGGGGGGGGGCACTCAGAGGTCATCAATTTATTGGCTTGGTAACTGTAGTTGAAGTGCGTATGCAAGGTTTTTTTTCTGTTATGATAAAATGTTGAGTATCTGTACTTGGGGGCGGGGGGGTAAAATTGGCTAGGTTGGTAGTAGTGGTAGGTCAAAATTAGACACAACACATTCTTGGAATACGTTCATGGGTAAAGTAATAGCTCTGGCTAAGATCAAATGAAACAGAGGACTTACACTGCAGTGTATGAGTGTACATACTCCAGATGACAGGTGTAAGCTGTGGCTTCTTGACGATTAATCACATCCCATGAAATAATATACAACTCAGAATTTTACAACTTTAGGACCATGGAGCTATAAAAAGTGTTTAGGACCATCCACTCTAAATATCCAAGCAGAGTCCAAGCAGAGCGTCCAAGCAGGACCATGCACCAGTTTAGAGGAATTTTCCACTTGAATAAGTCCAGATGTAAATTTAAATAGAAGGTTGCATAATACATTCCCAGAGGCTTATTGAAGTGAAGATACTTAAACAATTGAATTGGTGTAAGCGGCTCAAACGACGACAAAAGGAAAATTTCTATAGCTGCATTCGCATTGGACGTTGTTGTTTCAAGCAGTCTCGTGAAAGTACTAACTTTCACGAGACTGCTTGAAAACCCAAGAATGAGCAAAGATAAAGGAGAAAATGAAAGACAGAATAAAGGGGGATCATACTAAGTATTGTCTTTCAAGAAACGCAGCGTTAATTTTAAATACACAATATTTTAATCCATTTAAGTCTCTATGGATGTATTCATTTATTTCTATCTTCGTCTAATCTTTTATTCTTTCTATTTCTCAGATTTTTTGTATAACTGTTGAAGATTTCTCTTGTAAAATCAATAGCTATTATTACATCGTTACTCTTCTTAAACTACATATATTATATATTATGTAATAAAAATAACCAAATAAGTTAGTTGTATGGCACTTTCGGTGTTTTGGGTTTGTTGTTTGTTGTTGTTTTGTTTTTTCAAAACTACAACAATTTGGTTTACACGTACTTAATGAACGTATAACTTGGTGCACCGAGCTCACATCCTTTGCTCTTTTGTCAATATTATTGTAAACTGTTTGGGAAACAAGGAACTTGAAAGAGCTATACGATGGAAACGCGGCTCCTGTGAGTATCCAATCGAACACTTGGCGTCATCTATCTACCATAATTTTCTTTCAAATTGTAAAATTATCAGCCCAATTTTCCTGACAGAAGTATGGTAAGATCATAATTTCCTTTTCTCTCTTAAATTGTAAAATCATCAGCCCAATTTTCCGATAAGAGAAGTTGTGTCCCGTTTGTGTGTAAAATACTAGATTCCTAATACGTTTGTCTACAATTATTGTCCATTAGTTCCAAAATGGAACGTCAAAGGACAAACTGGTTCATGCGGTTCTTTTAAAGGCATATTACATGATTATAGTGCATTTAAAAGACTATAATATTTTCAGCCTTCTATGGCAAAACGTATGTACCAAACGACATACATATACACAACTATCTACCTCTGTTTAAATGATTTAGAAAAAGTCACACAAATTACAACAATCAAGACAGGTCAATAAAGCAAAATGGGCTAGAATTAAAATTGAAAAGAAAACCTGTCTGCATGAGATTGAGCCAAATTGACCATTGATTATCATAGCAGGGCTGTATATTAATGTAGTCCAAAAACTTGTGTAGGTCTGGTTTGAACTGGCATTATGGTGGGACTCAGGCTCCCCTTTGCATTTGGGAAGAAAAATACCACTCAAATTTAGGACCCGTAAAAAGAAGACACATTTTAAGAACGCTATTACGCGAACGTTCAGCCTTCACTACTAAGACTAACCTGGTGAAGAGGCCTAGAAGATGCAACAATAATTGGAACAACCTTCAAACGGCAGAGAGCAGCAGACAAAGGAAGAGAGAAAGGGTTTCGTGCGATAAGTCAGTAAACCATCATACTTCTAAATATCATGGTGAACGACTTTAAGACAGAGCCTTGAAGAATTCCGGCTTCTCGTGTCCCTCATTGAGGCACGTGATAGGAATAAATGGGTGGGGAGTATCCTGGAGGTATTTCTGTAATAATGGGTAAAGAAAGAACAAAAATAATACAATTGAGAAAATTGCTCCGAATTACATAAAACAGTAAACTACATTTTTTGAATGCAATTTATTATTCTTTCTTCAATATCTTTCTTGAATGTGTGAGTTCTTACTCTTATAGTGAATGCTTTGTGTTAAAATAATATGCAAGCTTACGTGGGCATATGAAAAGGCGTTTCTTTTCTCCGTTGTGTCGGCTCCTTTTCCGATCCAGACGAAAAGTTCCTTTTTGTTGTCCAAAATGAAGACATCCTGTACGGAATATGAAATGGATGAAACCGAGTATTAATAATCGAGTAGCTAGTACACAAGACAAGGGTGTACACAGAAAATGAAATGGTTTCCCAATACATTATTCGGTTAAACTTACCGATGAATCAAGCTTGGACTTTGGCAAAGATCCCTCAGCCTCCTTTGTGAAAGTTAGCTTGTCGGTGTTTTTTAGCCTGTTCACACGAATAAAAAAGGAAATAATGGAAATAATGCCGAATGGACCCATTCATGAAAAGCTACATACTTGAAGGAACAATATTACATACACTTGTCGCTAGTTCATAGAGCTAGCCTGTCACTAAATAACACAAAGTCAAAATACTGACTTGTTAGATATAATAATAGGGCACAATCAAAGCAATCGTTGACTCTTGGTTATAAACTGAGCATCGAGTGTGTTTGGGAATTCACCGTAAGCGAACTTTGATGAAGTAAATCGGTATGCCAAAGCCGCGTCACGTTCAGACGCGCGTTTCAAACTCAATCCCAACAAACTACAAACAATTGCCACTCACCTGAACAGAGTGGGCGTCGATTCATCAACACCCACAGCAAAGTCTTCCTCATCCAAAGGATCATCAGACAAAGCCTTCATAAATTGATGATCTGGTCCTACTCTGTCAGACTCCAGAACCTGACTAGATGCTTTGCCACGAATTCCCTTCAGTTTCTGCAAGTGCTGCATGGCCTATTATAAGATAGATGTTTGAAATAAACCTTTTAATCAATGTTTGTAAAATGTTAGTCAATGTTTTTAATTTCATAAATTAAGCAATAATGACTTTGCTGTCTGGGGCAAAGTACTGTACAGAACACCATAGGGAAACGTGAACTTATGTCAATACTTTTTCACAACCAGTTTTTAAAAAAACAATTTCGAATCCACCTTGTTTTTTCAGACTCTATGGGGAAGGCGTACCTTAGTTTTCTCGTCCTTGTTGGCAGTCTCACCATTCCATTGGAAAATCTTCAGTCCAAGATCCAAAATGAACACATCACTTGAGTCCAGTACGTGCTTGTTCAGGGGTCGCTTTTTAAAATGAAAGTTCATCGATCGTGTATTAGAATAGCACATGATATCTCGGCTCGTCCATAGTTAGCTGATTTGGTAAACTTTTTCAATCTACTACATCTTGTTTACATTGTTTACTGTTTGTATCAGTATGCTGATTATGCAGTACCTTACGGGAACCGAAAGCAACACTGGATCAAGACGGTCAGAGACGCTTATGGGTGGGTAGAGGTGTATACCACGGAAGATGCTACTCAATGTGTAACCGACCAATGTAGTAGGGTTTAACTAAGCGAATTTAATAAGTACGCTACTACACAGATTAAAAACAATAAAGTGTATCCATGGAGGCTTGTATCCCAGGTTAGAGGGTGAATACGATTAGACATGGGGATAAACATGGAAGGTCTCATACCTCTTTCAGGGTGACGTTCTTCTTGGCTCCCTTAAATTGCAACAGACGAGGGGTGTAGTTCTTGGGTCCTACGTGTCTGAACCCAGTGTCTGCACCACCCTCCATCTTACTACACCAAAATAATCATAAGTGTGTACATAACGTCATCAAGTTTACACTATTCAATATTTGATGATAATTTTTCCAACGAAAGGTCAGCTTTAAACAGATTTAAGAAAGGCACCGCACAGTGGGAGTATAACACTAAGCACCTCCACGCACGAAGGAGCCCAATGGAGAGTGGAAGGGTCACCCTAATGGGTAGTGAATACGAGCACCTATTTTCTAGACCATTAGTTATATGCCTGTGCATATGTAGAATGATGCACATTGCGCGTAAACCTTCACCAAAACGGGCTGATGTATTTTTCCAAGATTCATGAACTTAAAGGAACACGTTGCCTTCGGGTTGGGCGCTTTTGGGCTATAACATAATTATTTTCTCAATCTTCAAAGACAGATTTCACTTTCTATATAAAAGCTTCAAGGCGTGCTACTGGTATCATCAGTGGTTTTCTAGTTGCCTTACGTTATAACGGCGAAGTAAGTCTTGAACAAATCGGACTCGTAGTCCATGACCTCTCGATGCTGTATGGGCTTGTCATCAAGTAGATGATCCAACTCAACCGTCTTGTAGGCAGCCGTGCCGTATTCATCCTATTATAGGAAATAAAAACATCGAATATGATCACATAAACAAAAATTAAGTTTTGAACTTATACGTTCGAATAGATTGTCTGTGAGAGTCCATCTTAGTTCATTTTTCACGTTCAAGATTCAAGCTGTCAGTAAAGATTCAAGGCAAACACCCCGAATGAATGGTCATAAAACTAGATTCAATGGCTATGAGTGGTTAAATTTGCATCAAGGTATCAATGCGTGTTGTCGATCACTATCAGTTCCTTACCTGGGTGGAATATTGACCAATCCAAAAGTGTACGTCGTATAAAAGCTCCTCGGACTTGGAATCAGGTTTTTTCTGAGCGTTTGTATCAAGAACAAAATTGTCAACAAATAAACATCAGACTCAACAAATAATTAAAGAAAATATCTGTAACTGATTGTTTTCATGAATTATGACGTCATTGCTGAAACTAATCGTTACGGGGAGTTGAGACATCTTTGTGTAAAGGCCTTAATTTTATCTTTACTCTCTTTTCTTACTAAAAAAAATAAAAATCTCACATATTCAAGGAATGTGTCAAGTCACGATAATGGAATTTATCAATTAAGAAAATGCCTGCCGTTAATCGAAATACAAAGTTTGAGATCATAATATGGACTATGTTGTGAAAACACGCTATAAAGCATCCAGCATAACTACACGTCATGTTCGCTTGCTATTCATTGCAAAACGACACTATGAAACTATTTGTTTTCTCAAGAACTTGTATCTTACATAGGTATTGAGGATGATGTAAGAGTCTCCGTTGAAGAAGTTGCCATAATCCTCCTTAGGCCAGTGCTCAACCTTGAACTTATTAATGCGCCAGATCTGCAATAACAAATAATGACAAAAGCAAACAAAGCAAAACAATTAAAACCGTCAATAAGTGTTATAATATTTGAATATTAATAAATTGGGGAAGTAAAGAGATTTATTGACCTGCAATCCGGGTTTCTGTCCTGCACCTCTCCATGCCACCTCAGTCTTGGCAGATTCTTTCTTGATAGATTTCTCGGTATCGGAACCAAAGAGTGCAAGATTGGAATCCTTCCAGTCATACTTCTTCGCCTTTACGAGACCGCGGGTCGGTGGGGCTGCCATGGTTGCAGTTAAATGACTTGCAAAAACAAGGAATGTACATTATGCTTAAAAAGATCTTTAACATAAACTTATTCGTCAAATAATTAGCATCGATATGAATATACAAGAATAAAGATGGAAGCATTAAAGGGTGATTCCTGATTCAACGAGACAGCCGCGAGGAAGAGGTTGGGGGAGTGGGACGTCGTGGTGATAGATATGACAAATAATTGCTTCAAGACACCACCCGGGGTCACACCGGTCAATCTCAAGATAGCGTTGGGAAGCCTCAAAAATTGCTGACATTTTTGTCACAGTAGTCATCATTTCCATGATGGGATATCAGAAAAACAGATGTGAAGATTTTTAGCTAACAACTCAACCACTCATCAAATTGTTTCGGACATCTCGGCTTTACATCATGGAGCTTAAAACTATAAAGACAATTACAGGTTTGGGATCAGAACCTCACGTACTTTATCAGTACCAGTTTCTACAGAATAATTTCTGGCATTCGAAATAAAATCAAAGTCTCTGAATTACGACAGCTTTACTAGAGTTGATTGTAAGTTGTGTTTCTTAATAAGTGACTAGCTAATTGGAATTAATTTACTCACAAACAAACCGTAGGCCTATACTTTCCCTTTTTCTGAAACTAGGTAACAGTGTAAAGCAGAACAAAACTTGTGGGTACTAATTGAAAGCAATTTTTGTTTCCTAGTTAAGTTTTCTTCCCCTATAATAAATCCAGTTACTTCCAATTGGTCCAAATACTTTTTAGGCCAACGTGTTAATTTAACACAATATCAATGATAACAGATTATTTTCATGATTGAACAGTTCACTTGAAATATTTACGGTATGAAAACCAGTAAAAAAGATGATCCATGGAAACAATGTTTACTGATGCCTCGTTCATGTCAACGCGTTCGCTGAACCCTAGGAAGACACGACCAATTTGGTTTCACTGTGCAACAAATTCCATTTCAAAGCGCGGACTAAATAAATGGCCTAATATGGTCATTGGGTGCGAGTAATCAGCTGTGTTAAATATTAGACGAACGACTGGAAGAACGTCTAACCACACGTACTCTATTCCAGACCTCCCCCTTGTACATGTATATACATCGAATTCTGATTCCAAGTACAAACAAATAATGTAACAATGACGTTATTTAAAAGTGAATAACTATACATTATTCCACCCTCGTCTCGTGGATTTGTTCGCAAAAAGAAAATCTTTTAGAAGCAACTTCTTACAGGGCCCCGACTTTCAGGGGATAAAAAGCAATTGAAAATACAAGAACTCAACAACTGTTTTGGTTATAATTATTTCCAATTCTGTAAAACAGCATACGTCTGAAACAAAGGAAATGCAAAAGTAAAGTTTGTTCCGGGCTTTAAGCCTAAAACGTAGCCCACAAGATAGGTGTGATAACAAACTAATCAACTAACATAGCCTAAACAACAACGATGAGCGACATATAGCAGGAAGTTTATTCATTTTATTTGATAACCATCATATTATTATTCTTATTAGATGTTGAAGTAATAACACTGTCGTCGTTTCCTGAATTTTTAAAGAAAAATAAATGACTAGAGAAAAAAAAACTTCCAATGATAACTATTTTTTTATGGGGGCAGTGCAAACGTAGGCCCCGCCTCCCTTCTCACCCAAACATCAAAATAAGTCTAACCAAGTCTATGTCAATGAGCGACTATTGTAATTTCAAAAATCTAAGAATTAATTACAACATTTTACAATAGAATGCACAGCCAGTACATTAATTATCAATTTTTACACTGCATTGTTAAAATACGTACCTTCGGGAGGAAAGATCAGTTCAGTTACAATATAATTTTGTATAGAGTAAGAATGAGTCGACCGCTTGCTCCACCAGCCAGAGTCACAACACACAGGCCCAATGAAGAGAGAAGAAACCAACGCCCTGAAGCTGTACGATTTGTCACCGTGCAACTACAACGTACATATTAGAAGATGATCCCTTAAATATCAGAAATGTGGAACCCGACTCTGAGGTATGGCCGGCAGATTGAACAAAAACGGGTGGCGGAAATAGGGACCATTGCTCATCATCGTAAAATAGTAAAATACCCTTTCAAAACATTAACTTGAGAAGTCAGCAACCATTTAAGGTATTGCAATTTTATTTTCCTACATTGAGTTTTGAAATTCATGATTTTGATCACGATGATCAATTAACCAAATCGACACTAGTTATTTTTATACGCAACTGGATTGCTGGACCAAGATGAATTCGTTGTGTATTTAAATAAATAAATTTTGCCTCCTATACATATTTTGTATACAGGGAATGTCTGTTGCATTCCGATCTTAAAGCATATGTTTAAAGTATCTCCCTTTTGCTCTGTCAATAGGTCCCTCCATGGATATGAATTATTTATATGATGTGGTGACGAAATCATATATTAACCAATCAAATCGTTTATTTTAACCTGCGGCACAAAAGAGGAGCTGTAAAAACTGTTCATTTAAATACAATCACAGCAAATTAAATTGAATAAATGAGCGCTAGAAATGGGATGTAAAAACCAATCAACTATTACATCGAAAGAAACAAAAATGGAATATTCTTCATTTTGTGGATGAAAATAAAAAATAAAAACGGGTGTGATAGGTTGATGATAGAGAGCTTAATATACAACAAATAATCTGCATCAACAAAAGCAATGCAATAAAACGACAAGTACATTTGTAAAATTTCAATGACAAACAGTTTTTTGGTTTGTTAGACAACCTTGTTCCTTTATATCAAATGAGATTCGACATCGCATAAATTAATAGCAAAATATAATGCTCCCAACACATTGGGTTCGCATAAATTTACCTATCTTGTTAAAGTTTGACCTACAAGCTGTTAGGCTTTAAACTTAAGTTAAATAATAAAACAACTGTTAATAGTAAAATGATTATTAATGGTGCAAAATTCATCAAACATTGGAAGGTAGCTTGTACCCGAGCTGTGATTCGTTAAAGGTACACACGCATTCGTTTTCTATCAACGGCTAGGTTTTCTTCTGAACATTGCAATAGGGGCAGACTTCAAAATTAGCCCCAAAAACAGTAACATTTATAGTGAGTTCCATGTATGCCATTCACAGCAATAATAACTAAAACATAAAGAAACACGACTATACGTTTATGATTAACCTCAATACAGGAGGCATAGAGGGTCAGTTCCATAAAATGCCTTTGTTTTGTTTTAAGGCAAACTGGTCAGACATTTATTTATAGCTTTGGTTTTGACTTCAAATAAGTTTCAGGAAGATCATAAGCACAGCGTTTCTATATAGTATACTCTTATAATATAGAATTATGTTTATATAATTCATCATATGGCAAGTAGCACTTTTGACGTTAATTATTAAGGCAATCATGACTGTGAAATTTCTTTAGAAAAAAGGGTCGTTTATTATACATACATCTGTCTTCTTATATAAGTGATTGTGTACCTTGGAAATGAAATCTGCCTCTTAATGTTACAAACTTTTATAAGGCACTTATGAGCAATTTATCTAAATTGTTAATATTTATTTTCGATAGTAAACACACTACCTTGCTCTGCTAACAGTTTCAAAAACGAACCACAACAAAAGAAACCTAAACAAAATTACCTACAAAAATAAATGGATAAATGTCTAAAACGAAACCTTCCTACAAAATTGAAACTGAATTTTTGATATTTAAATGTGGCAAACTTAATATTGTAAAACTTGGTATGTTTAGAGAGTTACACCAGTGTAAATTAGAAATATCATACATGGTTGTGATGGTACCATTGCAAATGACAAAAAGTACAACATAAGTAATGGACACATTTTGATATTTCTTACCTGGCATTAAAATAAATGTTCATCGTTTGAAATACACATAAATTCCTGTAATCAGTGGGGTAACCAGACATTTTCATTTGGGAGGAGGGGGCAAGTGGGGGCAAGACATAATTTGGGGGGCTATTTTAATATATTGAACCATTCCCCATTTGCGCATGTTTTCAATCTCATTTGAGGGGCAAGGGTTCTGAGCGGAGAGCTCCAGCCCTGTGCTCCCCATTGCCTGCAAAACATCAAACAGTCTTAATATTTCAACAGTCCTTTAGCCATTGGTGGAAATGAAGAAAAAAATGTTGCCACTCTGGAAGACACTATGCACTGAGTTTCTCACTGCTTTAGAGGGGTGGGTGGGGTGGGGTGGGAGGGACATTTCTTAAATGGGCAAAGTGCTAAAAATACATTTAAGATGAGGTGTACCCTGAAATGAAAATAACATCAAATAAACTTGCTTGAAAATTTAACTTCACAGACTTCCAAAATGTTTTATTTCTTGATTACATGTACTACATTTATTGATCTCCTCTTCACCTATAATAACTAGATTTGCCATTCTCAGATTACTGGTTATTCTTCCATTAACCAGAAGCTTAGTGCTTATATTGCCTTCAGGTTTACTAATCATCTTAAGGCATGACTTTAGTGAATTGTGGTGTCTCCTTACCCTCACTCACCACAGTTACTGGAACAAGGGGGTGCTTGGTCTTCATTAAGTAGTTCTGAAACAGCATAAGGAAAGCACGTTTCAATTACATTGTTATTTACCTCCTCCATCGCTATGTAAAACTTCAACTTATTGTTCATTATAAAACTTTATTTGTGACAAGATCTGACATTCTTAACATTTACAAAACTTTGATTTGTCAAACTAAATGAAATAAAAATAGAACCATGATTTAATAGCGCTTAGAATAACAGTATATAGTCTCATTAAACAAAAGGGATAATGATGCGCTGTGTGTGTGCACGTTTGTACAAACATGTAAGACATTAACAAATATTCTGACCGATAACACAAAATATAATAATAACCCTTTTCCATTGGATATGATTTTTTGTCTTGTACAACGGTACCTGGTGATGATTAACCAATCATTATTCATGTTTCAATAATGGAAAGAGGAACATATTTAACTTCAAGTAATTCAAGTTGCATGGATCACGACAATTTGTAGGTTTTTGTCAGTATCTGCATAGGCTCAAGAAAGAAAGCTAACTTGTTCAAATAAAAAAAAGGCAACTTTTTTCCCAACTACAAATGAAGACATCGCATCAAATATGGCTAGATAAGCACTATATGCTGAACTGTGCAAGCAATGCAAATGAGCGCTATGTTCCCTTATGTTCCCTTATGTTTTCAATTAAAAAGAACTTACATGGGCATAAGACATCGCATTTTTTCTCTCATCAGAGCTTGCCTGTTTTCCAATCCATGCAAACAACTGTTTTCCATCATCCACAAGAAAGACATCCTGGATAAGCAGAAAACATAGACAGAGGAACAGAGTTGGGGTAGAGATGGGAAGAAGAGAAAACCAAAACTGAAATAAGTCTTGATGTCTACAATGGATTAGAACCACAGCATGTCTACTTATGGTCATTGAGCAGACGACGAGAGGTCAAAGAGGAAGCACAAGGCTTATTTTTCCATTCAAATGGTGTAAAATTTGGTCAATTGCATGTCTATGCTTCAAATAGGGTAGAACTTCCAACAAAACTGTCTTGTAAAGGTGGGCAAACAATGGGAAAGGGGATTTGTGTTGCTGACATTTAGGTTTATAAGAAGGGCCTCAGGGACAGCGGTTGGTTGTTATATTTTACCTTCTCTACTTCTCAATTGTAACCAGTACCCAATAAAGAGAAAACAAAATACAACATACCTTTGAATCCAGGAAGCTTTTGGCAAGAGTGCCTTCAGATACAAGGCTCACCTTCATTTGACCAGTCTCATCAGAAACACTGCAGTAAAACATTACAAATAAAACACATTTATTTTGTGTGTTACATTTGAATAACTAATCTATTTTATGGGCAAAAGGTCTTTTCACATGAGAAAAATAAGCAGGGGTCCATGGTCCTAAGATCACAACAATGTCAAGTCCGGTCGTGTGAAATTTACCTAGCTGCTCTGCACAAGCATGTGTCCCAATAGTCTTTTTCTACAATTGTGATTTAATACTAATACATCCATCAAACAAACATCCATCAAACCCAGTTTCAAAGCTGCTACATTTAAATGAAGTGTGGTCCAGAATTGAGGATAATTTGTACCATACTTTAACTTGACATGGGTAAATATAAACAAACAAAACTGAAATAAAAAAATACATACGAAATGCTAAATACATATAGCATCTCTTTGAACTTATTTCATTTCAATGTAATATTTCAATCATCCATCCTGTAAGATACATTTAGTACCGCATACAGATTAAGAGAAAAGCAGATAAGCACATGGCGTTACTGCAAACCAAATAAGATCCCATCCAGATAGGCAATATGACCTTCACCAACTGAGTTACAACTTTACATTACAATTTTCCTCTGCATGTTTATTTTTGATAAGAATATAATCAGGATATATTTCTCAGATCATGTTACCGGAAAATGGATGGACAAAACTCTCATCAGCTGCATCATCCACCTCAGATTCATCTTCCTCTGAGAGACTTGTGTAAACTTATGGCTGGAGGAAATGCTGCCTTCATCAAGAGTGTCCACTTTGGGTTTACCACTACGCTCTGATTTCAGGGTCTGCAGGAACTGAACGGCCTGTGATGAAATAGAAACAACTCTAGAATTATTTCTTGTAAATAGAGCAATGTTTTGTC
The DNA here is from genome assembly GCA_032158295.1 of Pycnopodia helianthoides. Taxonomy (NCBI): domain Eukaryota; kingdom Metazoa; phylum Echinodermata; class Asteroidea; order Forcipulatida; family Asteriidae; genus Pycnopodia; species Pycnopodia helianthoides. The sequence goes on from CM063261.1 coordinate 77,265, forward strand.
AACTTCATCACAATGTCATAATTCTTTAATGTCTAAACATGTTGGTAAAATGTTCAAAATGCTTCAATAATCCATTCTTGTTATGGATTATGACACACTGCCAGCAAGGAGGTCATTTGTAATGTAGATGTACGTATATAAGCAGGAGACACGTCTAATTTAAATTAATCATGTCCTTTTGTACCTTAAACTTCTCATCTTTGTTGGCACCTGTTCCATTCCATTGGTAGATCTCCAGCCCAAGATCCAGAATGAAGACATCGTCCGACTTGAGAGAAAACTTGGACAGAGGTCTCTACAATAAATATGGATGTCAACAGTAAATTGATTGACCATTACCCTCAAAACAACACACAACAAGCACAGTTTTCCTCACAAGACATACACAAGGGACAGTATACTAGTGCAATTGTACACAAATAATTATGACAAAAGTGTTCATAACAAAATTGCAGGGAATATGCACAAGTACAGTCGACTCTCTTTACAACAAGGTTGCTGGGATTGACCAAATTACCTCTTTATAACAAGAACGCTGTTATAAGAGGACAGCAAAACAGCGAAAAACAAGAAGCAGCAATGTGAATCGGGACTTCAGAATGTACTCTTTCTAAGCAGTTAGCTCCTTTTAATGCTGCTCTTTGTAACCAAGGTTGAATGTAATTTAAAAATTTGCTGAGTAGCTTACTTGGGCTGATCAAAGAAAAACAAAACAAAAACATGGAACATTTACATCAATAATATATTATATGTTAGTCTTAGAAACTACAAAAACCAGCTCAGGACTATATAAATTTATTTGTGCAGATTGTATGGTTTCATAATTTTGCTTTTGCATACTTTGAAGCTCCTGGTAAATACAGATTGACCAAGAGTTGTTCCCAAGGTAAATGTTTAGCAAAGAAACAAACTTTTCAACAAACTGTTTAAATCGTTGATTTTGATTACTTAAAAAAAATGTATACGCATTTTTCATTTAATAACTTTTGGATCATTATGAATATGAAATTGCAATAAACAACATTATAGCACTTAGCTGACAAAATACAAACATTGATATTTTAAGAAAATCATACTTCATTCACTGTGACACTTTTTCTGCTTCCACTGAAGTGTAGGAGTCTCGGCTTATACTCCTCAGGCTTGACATGTCTGAACCCAGATTCTGCTCCCCCATTCATAAGGCTGTGTACAAATTATAATTATTATAATGTTTTAACACAAATTTTAACACCCTCAAGCAATACTCAACAAAAAATATCAACCCCAAAAAGTAGCGTTCTCACATCTGCCAAAGCACTGTCATAAAATATTTTATATAATGAACAACAAAATACTCCAACAAACTGAAGTATGGATCAACGTTGCATACCCTCTGTTGTATATCAGAATCAGAATAAGAATAAGAAATAGACTTACGAGAGGGTTTTGAAATATGACAGGAACATTTCTGACTCATGGTTCATAACCTCACGATGCTGCACTGGTTTATCATCAAGAAAAGTGTCTAGCTCTACAGTCTTGTAGGCAGCTGTACCATACTCATCCTGTAAAGTACATACAAAAACAATCAAGGCCTAATATGTATAAGGATAACATGGAGCAGACCAAAGTCACTTTTTACCTTATGTATGTTTCAATTTCAAAAGTTGAAACTTACTTTGCTTCTGGACATCTCAGTGGCATTTTTAGCTACAAGTAATTGTAATTCACAACATTTGGTTTTAACCCTGGAAAAACTACTAGTGGAATCTATTCTTGAATAAAATGGACAAATTTATTAAAAAACTAAACATTGTGCCGTCAACCTCACCATCATTTATTTTTATTTATTTATTTATTTTGTCTTATTTAACCAGGGTAGCCCCATCAGATTTCAATGAACTGTTCTCCCTGGGGGCCCTGGATTATAACTAACAAGACTCCCTCAGAATGTCTTGAGCAGTGGGTAAATATGGAGTTCCTCCTGCAGTTTCATCCAAGATGAACGATGACGATTTGTGCTCTGAATTCACCTTTAACCAAACTTACCTGGGAAGAAGATGCTCCAATCCAGAAGTGAACATCATAAAGCAACTGGTCATTCTCAGGTTCTTTCTACAATTAAGGCACAAACAATTCCACTCATTTAAATAATTCATTGAAAGAATACTGACAAGCAGGTATCAGCTTTGAAGACATTTGGTAAAAGGCTTGGGATCTCATGTGCAAGAAGAGAATGTATTCACACGTACATTAAAGGAACATTACAGAATTGGTTTTTGCTAACAAAACAGTTGCTGGCAGTGTAAGTACTTTATGTAATCCACCATATACATAAACTGACAAACCTGTAGAAGTTTGAGATTGATCGGCCATCTGGGTCACGAGAAAATAGTGAAAAACTGATTACACATTTTGCACGAAATCATATAGATTCAACAAATGAATAAAACGCTCACTGAGCGATAAACTCCAATCGGAAAATTAGTTTATTCATTTTTCATCAAATATGGCATTTCAGACAGAAATATTTCAAGAGATGATTTCTACTATCATCATCATTAGACCGTGTAAGTTTTATGTAAATTTGTGATCAAAAAGTATATTTTACAAGTTTTTTTCTTACCAATTCTGTAATGTTCCTTTAAGTGGAACCATTGTAAGCTGAAGGTTCCACAGGTTGCTTGACTTTGTTCAAACAAAACAGATTATTTTATTGTAACTGATTTTTGCCAAACAAATAATGTGTTCGTTTTTTTTCACTTGGATTTACAAAATATTCTGTTTAATGATATTTACAACAGCAAAGAGAATGTATCTTTGTCTTGATTTACTTACGTAAGTATTCAAGATGATGTAGGAGTCACCATCATAGAAACTTCCGTACTCTTCCTTGGGCCAGTGTTTAACTTTAAACTTTACAATACGCCAAATCTGAAACAAAATTCAACATTGAAAAGGAATTGGTAGATTTATGAATAGTGATTAATGAAGCCGATCTTGACAATTTTTTCATTTATTTTGAGAACCTCATTCATTTTCCATGATATTCTTCTTGACTTACCTGAAGACCAACTTTCTCTCCAGCTCCTTTCCAGGCAGGTTCAGATTCAGCGGAATCTTTCTTGACCTTTTTTTCAGTGTCCGAGCCAAACAGAGCAAGGTTTGAATCATTCCAGTCGTACTTCTTGGCCTTCTGCATTGTCGGATTTTAGGAATTGATTCCTATTTCAAGGGGTAAACAGAAGTAATTTTAAGTTTTATGTTTAATCTAACATCACAAACTGGCCTTACAATATGGTTTAAAAAAAAAAAAAACTCTACATTGAATTCTGGACGTATTCACGTCTATTCAAGTTGACTTGTCAGTGCTAGACAGCAGAGTACAGTATACTTCTTAAGACATCCAGACTATTTCTCAATTCAGGATCTTTTCACAACCACCACTTCTCTATACAGAAGTTTTAGTCACATGGTTGTCACCTTATTGTACATACAGTCCACACCACGCAAAGCTTAAAATAGTATTACTTATGAAATAATATTAATAATAGTTTTGACAATAACTTGAAAGGATATTATTATTATTATTATTATTATTATTATTATTATTATTATTTATTCGGCATAATTCACAATACAATAAAACAAACAGTGAAGACAATGAATAAAATGACAAAGGAGCATACAATAGAGCCAGCAGCACATGCCAGGAAGAGAAAAAGTTAACCTAATAACTGTGGCCCGAGGGCCTTCGTTTCCAATGCTACTGGCTATTACATAACATAATGTTACTAAAAATAAACATTTTATGTACAATAGAAAAATTGAAATAATTTAGTAAAAATTGCACAGGGAATAAAAGGGATAAAAACAGAAGCATCAGGCAAGGTAAAACTTCACAATGGACACCAAAAATTACCGTAATGCTAATAAGAAAAGGAAAACAGGTGAAATTGCTGATCAAGTACCAGGTCTGGAGTATGAGTATGTGTACAATGATAAAAAGCATGACAAAAATAAATAAATAAATAAATAAATAAATTTAATTAATAAATAAAAAGTTAAAAAAAACCTGCGACAAGTCCACATAGCCCAAAGTCCAATACAAACCCAACGGACTAAACAAATATCTGAGTATAAATAAACAATGGAAATTGAAAATAAAATTAAAATAAATGAAAAAATTAATGAAGAACAAAATGAAAAAGTTAATGAAAAAATAATAAATAAATAAAATAAATAAAATAAAAAAATAACCAAGCGAATAAATTAATAGATAAATAACTAAAAAGAAATAAATAAATAAAGAAGAAAGAAAGAAAGAAAAGAAGGATAAAAAATAATTAAATAAATAAATAAATAAACATATAAGTAACTAACTAACTAAACAAATAAATCAAAGGATAAATAATTAAATAGATAAATAAATAAAAATTGCACAGGAGTTAAAAAGGAAAAAAAAACAGATGCATCAGTCAGTGTCGTTCAAATGGCTCCTTAATGAATTGGTCCAGCGCCGAAGAGGAAGTTCAACCACCCCAGTCCTCAGACTTACCGGGAGTTCATCCCAATAACGAGCAAAGACATTCACTGGTGAAAAGTGAAGTCTTTGCGTCCGAGCCCTGAGGTGTCTAAACCTAACCTCATCAACATGACGGCCATTGACTACCACATCACGCATGACCACTTCACTATTGATAACACCATACAATGCCTTTACAACAAATGAAAACAGGAGAAATTTCCTTCTACATGCAAGAGAAGACAACTTTAGGATGTTCAGTCTATCACTGTAACTCATTTCCATTCTTCTTTGTTTAAGGATCATCCTAGTAGCCCGACGTTGAATTTTTTCCACTTTTTCACAAAGATTAATACTATAAAGGTGCCAAATGGGCTGGCAGTATTCCAGGACTGGTAAAACCAAGGACTTGTACAATGATAAAAAAGCATCCTGTGACAAGTCCCGTGCAACACTATAAATAAAACCCAGTAATTTGTTGGCTTTGGTAGTGACATATTGTACATGATCGTCCCATGTGATTTTGTTGTTCAAAACAACACCAAGATATTTAAACTTTGTAACCACTTCCAGCTGTTTGTTATTGAGAGTGTACTGTGGATCCACTGAGTTTCTCGACCATGTGACTCGCATTGCTTTAGTTTTCTTAACATTGAGTTGCATACGGTTATTTATACACCAACCATGAATATGATTTATGTCCTCTTGAAGTAAAACTTCATCAGACTGAGAATGTATAGGACGGAACAAGAGTGTGTCGTCAGCAAATAATAAAGTGGTGGAAATAGTATGATGAGGAAGGTCATTGATAAACAAATTAAACAAGAGTGGGCCTAAAATACTACCTTGAGGTACACCTGAGCGAACAGTGAACCATGTTGAATGTGAACCTTTAAACAGAACCTGTTGTTGTCTTTCAGAAATAAAGGATCTTAACCACTGCCAGACATTGCCAGCAATGTTGTATTGTTTGGATAACTTATGCAATCAAATATCATGGGGCATCACATCGAAGGCTTTCGCAAAATCTCCAAAAATACAATAAATTTTAGGGGCCTGAGATTTGTCAAGGATATGTTTGTTGTCCCTTGAAAACTGTCCATGCTTGAACTTATTTCATTGTTTGATTTACTTTACCGGACACTATGCCCCATTCAAATCAAAGCAAAAAATTTCATTGGAACAAAGTTTGAAAGATTCCACCAAGTTAAAGCATAGTTCAAAATCGCAACATAATGGGGATATCTATGTTTACCACTCTGTGCCACTGCAATGCAGGTTTACTATGTCGTTGAACTTCCTCTTCCTGGTATAGTTAATACATGGTGCGTGGTTAATTTCGTCAAACATACAATGTACATGTACATGGGTCATCAGCAGCTTATACTTTGAAGGCTGCATGATTGATAGGTAATAAATCATAGAGAAAGGACTAACCCATGCTGGAATGTACCCACAATTTACCAATGCTAGGCCAGAGTGGCATAGACGATGCACAGACTAATAATTTACAAAGTACATGTGTAACCATAGGTCCTTTCTCTATGGTGTAACTAATATAACTATCATCAGCTTAGAACAATTAGTACAGCAGGGGCCTACTACACTAGGTAAGTTGTATACATTGTCTGCATGCCATGCACCGAGAAAGTATAGCCATGAGAGATAGCTAACACTAACAGTCAGCTTGCTGTCGATGCTTGCCCCATTAAAAGTCCTAAAAAAGAAATATATACTCTGATTCAACCCAATTCCGATTGAGAAGGAGACATGATTTACTAAACTAAATTTGCTGTCGGCTCGCCTGTTCTTGATGACAACAAGGACAACGACAACGAAATAATGTGTCGATCCTCTTCTCTTGCACAAGCAAGTCGGTTTTCCTCAAACAAAATCGGTCGAGTCCCTGTATTAACAATTTCAAACTAACGTTGGATGAAGAAAACAATTACTCAGTACCAACCTGTTTTCTAAAATCAAGTTTCAACGAGCTGAAAGTTGGTCCAGATTAAGTCTTATTCTGCTCTTCCAACAGGTACTATGCTCTACTGCAGCCTGACTGTGTGTGTGTGTGTGTGTGTGTGTGCGAGACGTGTAGGGGAGGCTAGCCTTCAAACAACCAGACAACCACTGCCTGTGTGTATGAACCTGTTCTTGCACTAGTGTACATGCTCAGTCGAGCAGCCAACACAAACCACAGCCAACGCCCATTCTATATCAATTACGTCATGCATGGAATGTTGGAAAACAACAGCTTTAATAAAATGGTTCGATACTGCGTCATTAAGGCCTGGGTGTGGGGTCGCGGTTAGGGATATTGAAGTGGGTGGGGGAGTTTATAATTTGTGGCAAACAATCATTGTTTCATGTGATAAAGATATTTATCTATAATGCTCGCTTTTGCTATGTTCTATCTGCAGGACCTTTATTGTACAAACATAGGCAATTTTTATGATGAATCAATCCATAGAGCAATCTAAGCCAATCGACCAAACGATCAATCTTCAGATAATATGGTTTATCCCTCTGTAGTTTTATGATGTACGCAACAATACCTTAAATTAAACAAATTAATTATTAAAAAAACTGTTACTGTAAAAAGTGTTTACACAAGAGTAGGTCTTTATAACGGATTCATGTGTGTTTCTTGGCAATCGATATGCCTTTATTTATTACAGAATTTGGCTTCGTTTATAACAAGCTAAATGTATGTGCACCAGATTATAATAATGGCTCGTTGGTTCTACATTAAAGTGATGTCCAAAAAGACCAATGAAGCTGTCATAATATTCCCGTTTTACCTTGCATGTAAAAGTAAACCCAAAGGAAACACCTACAATATATTTTAAGCTACATTTCTGGTTGCTGATAAAATATGAAATCGACATTGAAAAACAAATACAGTACAAATTTGAATAAACGGATCACTTATGATACAAGAACAATAATTATGTATATATATATATGACTATCCAATTACATGTGTAAAGAACCCATTTATTATAACAGTATGGCAATAGGAAACTAAAGTATGTCTTTCCAACATTAAGAACTAATACAATAATCTCACTGGGTAAGAACAAAATGTACATGTGCTCCAAGTTAAATCGTACAGGTACGGCTATAATTGGCATGTGATGAAGGGAACGCAGAGGTAAAGATTTACTATTCTACAAGGGAAGCAAATACTAATCTTGATGAAAGTGGATAAAGTCCTTGAGGTACAAAGCCACGACCAGGCCACAGAAAACAGAAGAGTAATGGAAGACTACAATAATGATCAGGTATTGTTCAAAATTTGTCATGAAAAAAATCAAAGGTTTCATGTGTAAGATGTGGAATGATTGTTATTGACCTACAACTTTAAGCGACTTGAATACTTACTTAAAGTACAGATTCTCATCTTACTGCAAAAATCTTTGCTGCAACAAGACCTTGCTGCAACAAGTCTTACTGCAAAAAGTCCTTGCTGCAACAAGTCTTACTGCAAAAGTCCTTGCTGCAACAAGACCTTGCTGCAACAAGTCTTACTGCAAAAAGTCCTTGCTGCAACAAGACCTTGCTGCAACAAGACCTTGCTGCAACAAGTCTTACTGCAGAAAGTCCTTGCTGCAACAACGTAGCATCATGGTTATAAAGTTAGGGTCATACTTTGGTATTGACCCCGAAACATATTGTGTAATTTTTATCCGAACCCCTACTTGCTGCAACAAGACCTTGCTGCAACAAGTCTTACTGCAGAAAGTCCTTGCTGCAACAACGTAGCATCATGGGTTATAAAGTTAGGGTCATACTTTGGTATTGACCCCGAAACATATTGTGTAATTTTTATCCGAAACCCTACTTGTTTTTAGATGGTAATGGAAGTAAACATCCAGCGAAATTATTTCGTCTGAAGTTTCGGAAATTGGTTCCCCTTCAAATCAGTGCAAAATGAAAAATAAAAAGCAGACAAAAATGAAACAAAACAAAATATTTCACAATTATTGTTGTCGTTCAAGATATATTTCGGATTGTCATTCATCATAATAAACAGTAGGATCATGTTATGGGCACTGTATATTCTAATATTTAGAAATGAATATTTGAATATACAATATATATGGAATGCTGAATTTGAGTTGTAAGATTTACAGTTTGAATGATAACTACGATAAAGGAATGTGTTGAAGTCCTAACATTATTTACCATACATACAGCTCAGTAAAGACCGACTGATTCTTTTGAGGAGGGGAACCGTTTTAAAAAGAGAATTTTTTACAAGCAGCAATAATTTGACTAAGTACTCAGTTGTGCATACATGCAACATAAAACTACAGATAAAATAACTACAGTGTATACCAAGCTTGTGGTTGATAAACACTAAACATCTACAGTGAACAATTATCATTTTTTAATACTTGCATCAAATTTCAAAGAGACATCAAGCGAAAGTGTAATTCCTTGACAAGTTTTGCTGGTTACCAACCAATAATAGGCCAACAAGAAGTGTTTGTTTTGGGCAGGTATATGTAGTATGTTATAATACTTAATGAGTATGAGGTTCTTAAAATTTAAACATATGAACAATTTACCCTCATATTTAGTACATACTTCAATATCTAAGATGGAAGTTTCATTTTGGGTTAATTGAACTTGAACCAAAAGCCACTAAAGTGCCCATTTGTTTAAGACAAGGGTCTCCACTCACGGCAACTCATGTGGCTTTAAATTTTCAGGTAATAAGTTTTATAAGTTTGGAGGAATTGCAACCCTCTATGGTTTCATTTTGCAGGGACTTTCCCAAAATTCAAAATTCTCTCTTGCATCTCATCAAGTGTCAAGATGAACATGCCATAAACACTGCCCTCTGTTGAAAAAGTGGTCATCAAATTATTGAACAATTTTTATAATGAAATAACTTCAGTAAACAACTAACTACTACTTCTTAACACATCTACAGTATATTTTGGCCATCTGCATCGTAAAATATGTGGAAAAGGTAAAAAGAAAGCAAGAAACAACTCTTTCAAAAACATCACTTAAAAATCAAAATAAAATCTCATAAAAATTTTTTAGAAAGGAAATTAGAATAAAAGAAAGACCATTTAAAAACATATCTTGTAAAGGTGTATACATCTAGAAAGATCTCCATTTCTAAAATAAAATGATTTCAAACGGAAACTATAGCTACGTTTTATAATTATGATGATTGATAATGCCAAATAGATGAAATAATATATTCTTTGCACTTAAACAATTGAGTATATTTTTGCAAGCAGAAGTTTCATTTTATATTTACATTATAACCTTACCATATTTCTTCTGGGAAACAACAAATCAAATTATTTAAGAGTCGTTCAAAGTATGATGATAGGAATTGACATTAAGAAACATTACCTTTGTTCTAAAATATTTTTTATAACAAATTTTGCACCTTCCAATAAAAATAAGACCTGTTACAACTTCTTATAACAAATTACACATGTACCATAAAAATAAATGTTACTTCATTGCTGAAGTGTGATTATCAGTGTTACTTAATGCATTTTGTTAACAACTCTGACAACATATCTGTGCAAGTTCTAAGAACACATGAATTTTGATTTGCATATCAATTAATAGTAATACATTCATTCCAGTATATTTAAACATATTGAATTATAGATGATAAAACATGATTTGTAGCGCAAATATCAAGTATAGACAAAGTAGTTAAAGTTCATTGTCAGTTATCTTAGGATATCCAGACATTATCAGTTATAAAAAATATATGACAAGATAAGCACCAGGCACTTTTTCATAGAGCTGGTAAGCAGAAAATAGTGTTAACAAGTTTATTTGCTCACCCAAAAAAGTGTAGGGAACCTGTTATAAACTCTGCATAAATCATTGCCTTTTAGCCGGTGACAAGTTTTTGTTTGCTTAGCAGCTCAGCCAAATGAATTCCATGAAGCTGGTAAGCAAAAAAATATTACTAACAACCAATTTAAGATGGTTATCGATTCCAACTGGTATCCATCGCATGTTATTTTGGCTGGCTACTTTGTTCTGATAAGCAAAGGTTTCCTGTGATTTGTAAATTTGAGAGCTTTGCTTTGCAGTTTGATGAAGCTGAAAAGAATGACAAGTCAGGCCCCTTTTGGATATAATGTCACATCTTCATTAGTCCTTGATACATACTCATTGAGACCACATTACCTGGCTGCATTTATCCTATGGTTGCAGCCATAAACTCCTTGGATTCTTGTCCTTGCTTAAAAATGGACACTGGTAAGAAAGCATGACTTGTGCTCTTCAGATAGTTCTGTAAAATAAAAAAGAAAACAATGCAACATTTAATGAAAATGTCATTCAACAGAAGACACCAACTTTTTCTTCCTTATTACAATTGCAAATTACAATAATGACCCCATTGCAAAGGCCATTGAAGGCTAGAGATAAATAAAACATAGAAAATCACAAGAAAAGAAAGCAATATCAATTCCAATACAATTGTATCTATATTATCCATATCATTAACAAACTTACGTGTGCATATGTCATGGCATTCTGTTTCTCTTGATGACTTGCTCCCTTGCCAACCCAGACAAAGCAATCTTTTGTTGTGTCAAGGATGAAGACATCCTAAGATTAAAAAAAAAAGACAATGACAACAACTGTAAAATGGGAAACGTAATAAACAATGATTGGGATAGGCCAAGCATATTGCTTGCTACTGGTTATTGGCATTGATTTACATAAAATACTTAAACAATAACAGCATCTCCATTATGCTATAAATCTACAAAATGCTCAAAAGTTTACTCTAATACATGAACTAAGTGAGTTACTAAAAAATACTCAACTAATTTGTAAGAGCAACATACAACCTTAATTACACCACTAATCATAGAGCATATTTCTTAAGAAATCTAGTTTGCTAGCATTTTTAATGAAGTTTTGCTAAGTAGATCAGAAGGGGTAAAAGATTCTTATATAGAACCTTGTTCTTCACATACCTCAGGGGACAGGTTGCTCCGACTCAGTGTTCCTTCATTCTGAACTGTGGTAAACTCAAGCTGTCCTGAGTTGTCTGACAACCTGACAAGAAAAATATCAAACTCTTCAAAATGAAAACAGTTTGAAGTGAGTTTATAGATTGTAAAAACAAATCTCTGAAATATTAGCCATTACAGAGGTTTCGCCACACTGACTCTAACGAACATGATGGTAAAAGGAAGTAAACCAAGTATAATGTAACCATTTGCTAAATATAGTATACCAGAGGAACACAGCAATCTCCTTAAAAATGTTGTTTTTATTTATTTGTGTCCTTTGGTTACAGATCAAAAACGGGTATGATAGTGTCCTCTAAAAGCACTGGGCTAACCTAACTATTCCAACTTTGAAGATGTTATTGGGGTTGGTGTGTATGGTATAATCACTTACTTGAACATGGAAGCAACAGAGTTAGTGTCTGGTTCATCATCAGCAGAACTCTCAGATAAAGCTACTTGTGGGATGTCTTCAAAGCATCTATGACCCATACTCTCTACAGTCTCTGACGTAGCCTTCCCTCGTGTGCTCTTAATCTCCTGAATCCTAGCAATTCCCTAAATGTGACAAGAAAAAATACACAAAGTTTACAATGAAGCTCAATACCTTAAATCTTCATGGACAAAATACACACAAGTTTGACAATGAATGCATCAATATCAGACATAAAAAACACACAACTTACACAAATGCAGCACAAGACAATGGGAGACCTAAGAATGCTAGGTGGCAGCAGACTTACCATTGTTTGGGTAGTTCTGAGCATGCGCATATTTCTGAGAACAATGGATTTACCTGGGAAGTCTGCTGCCACCTAGCGTCACCAAAAGTCTCCATCGGCACTGAGCCAATCTGAGTGAAAATGTCTTTTGCATCAACAGACAAAGCCATCCCATACACCATACGTAGTACATTAACTCAATACCTTGCATAAAATGCAAAAGTAGAAGTTTTGATCAAATTATGTAGATTCCTACAAGAAAACTTACCTTGTATTTCTCCATGGCACTACATGAACTTCCACAAAACAGGTAGAGTTTATTGCCTTTGTCAATGATGTAGACATCATCCTCCGTGACATTGGCCATACAGTACGGAACCTAAATTAATCAATAAGACAAACGTAAATGTTTGATAGCATGTACATCCATACACAACCTTCTACTTAAAATACCTTCATAGAAAAAACTTTAAAAATGACTGATTACAATAAGTTGCATAAAACAAAGTAACACATACTTCTGTTGTTCGTTATTGTTTTTAATACAAAAGCACATATTGCGGTGAAATTTGCTCACATGTTTCATGAACACTGGAGGATTGCCAGAACAAAGTCTTTGTGAACAAATGTTACAAACTTCTTTTGAAGAAGAACTTCAACATCTTCAACCTTACCTCAGTGACTTGGACTTTTTTAGATGTGCCAGAAACTTTAAGCAATCTTGGTATGTACTGTTCTGGTTCAACCTTGTTGAAGCCTGTGTCTACTCCACCATCCATCAAGCTGTTAATAAAACACAACACAGTATTATTAGTATTACTACTTATTGCCTCAAAATTGTTACTAGACCCAAAGTATCATTTAGGATGAGGACACTTTTTAAACTTAATTTTTGTTACCACTTAGAAACAAAGTTTTCGTGATAGTATTGTAAACACAAGCAAAAATTTAATTTCACTTGCTTTTTGCTTGCAGTAAGAAAAGTATGTTAACTTAAACTTTAAGTAAGCAGATCCATGAAATTGGTCCAACTTCCCGAAACAGTAACAGACAATAGCGGGCGCCCCACTCAACAGTCCTTTTCCATTGTTCTCAGCAATGAGGACAATAGAAAAGGACTGTTGAGTGCTCCCATTTGGACCAACTTACGTAAGGCTCTTGAAGTAAGATTTAAAAAGTGAAGATTCATGGCGTGCAACTTCTCTATGCTGAACTGGTCTGTCATCAAGAAGGGTGTCCAATTCAACTGTCTTATAAGCTGCTGTACCATACTCATCCTGAGGAAAATTTAAAAATTCAAAAGTGTGATTGGAAATCTGAGGCAAAAGAAGTAGTTAACATGTCTTGTGTATCCATTATAGCAGATTAAAATGGGTTTGGCTAAACGAAGTAGGCTTGAGGTAATCCATTGTAGGGTCATGATTTAAGTGTAAGCTATTTTCTATATAGCTACCATTTCCCATCTTAATCAATCAAATCACTCTTCAACATACACTGTAGATATACATACCTGAGTTGACTCTGAGCCAATCCAGAAATGTACGTCAAACTTAATAACATCTTCCCCTTTCTCTTTCTGAAAAGAAATTTCAAATAAAATACAATTAAGATAGGGTGCACTTTACGTACTTATCACATATCATATAAAATTAACAAAGGCCCCCCCCAACAAAGATACTGACAAAATTGGGAGACCGCCAATATAGGTCTAGATATCTCAGTTGGTGGTAGAGCGCCGTACGTTAATACATAGGTCATTGGTTCAAATCCCGCTATAGTCAATTTTTATTTGTTCAACCCCCCAAAAATCAATTTTCTTTAAAATATAAATTGGTCTATGTACAAACACAAACTTCTTGAAGGAAAAAGAAGGAACCCATTCCATTTCTTAAACAAACTAAGATCAGTTCAAAATGCCTGCAATGCTTCAGAACAAAAGGCTATCAGGAAAAACTTACATAGGTATTGAGGAGAATGTAAGAGTCTCCATTGAAGAAGTTGCCATACTCCTCTTTAGGCCAGTGCTCAACCTTGAACTTATTGATGCGCCAGATCTGTAAGCCAATGTTCTCTCCAGCACCTTCCCATGCAGGCTCTGACTCAGCAGATTCCTTCTTTACCTGCTTCTCAGTGTCCGATCCAAACATGGCCAGATTGGAGTCTTTCCAGTCATACTTCTTGGGTTTGATTAAGCCAGACATGGTGAGGTGGGAAACTTAAAATCAGACAATGAAATCTGCAATAAAATTAAACAAAAATATATTTTAAAAACCTGAAAACACATGTTCTTATAGGCACATGCATAATAGAACCAAACAGAATGTATTTTTTATTAGAAACAATGTCCCTGTCAAATTCTATATGATAATAAAACCTATAATTGTGCAGGCAATATTTTATTCCTTGTGTATACCAATGAGAAATCTCAACATTTCTTACCTTTCCATTCAACATGTGCAAAAAATAAAATATATGTGTGGCCAAGAAATCTGTTTATTCTTAGATGTACAACCTTAAATGAAAGAATTTATACTCAATGTTTAGATCAAATTTCCAAAATTTGAATGAAAGTAAAAGAACGTACAAATTTCAGCTAAAACTACATGTAGTGTTAATAGGTTAGATCTATTTAAACAACATGTACAAATGTACATGGTACCAGCAGTATTTCATATCATTGTTCACTCCCTTCCATTGTGCCAATGTTGACAACCATATATCAAAAAACAAGTTTAAATTAAAGACCTTTAAAATTTGTTGACCATCTTACACAGAGACCCAGCTGGTCTACAGAGAGACAATTATAGAAATGAAATGAAATCTGCCTTTTTTAATGATAACAATCACATTAGATGTGACTTCTGTCACTGGTTGTAAATATGACACGATGGTAAGAAGAGGTGTGTTTCAATCTAGATGGTCACTCCATTACACCATTGGGGATAGCTGGCATCAGAAAACTACTCATCTTCTACATACACCTGTACATGTAATGAACCCCAAACTGGATAAATACTATACACGTGTATAAGCTTCCTGATGAAATCCTTAGGGTGGGGGAGGGGAGGATGGGTAAAGAAACATTACGGTCTCTACACACTACTACATTTTTAAAGAAGATTTACATAAGTAATCTTGTACTGTACAATTGTCATGTTGGTTGTAAGCAACATATACAATGTGCTAACACTAACAGTCAAATCAGAAGCAGTGCAGTGTAATAAAACTCCTCTGCTCCAAACTCCAGATTAACATCAAAGCATATTGTTACAGTTTTATTGAAGAGGAAATGTTCTCAAATAAATACAAAAACAGTCAATGCTTTTGGTGTGTGAAGTTGTAGCTAAAAGGAAGGAAACGACGGGCGTTCCCGGGTGCCAATCTAGAATTGTAGCAGGAAAAAGTTTGCTATTTTATAATGTAAGTGGGTCAGTAGTGTATACGGTGTTCAATTTGTAGTGGTCACACTCATTTGTAGGTACATGTAGGAAATGCCCAAATATTTGTGCTTTGTTGTGCTTATGGTACACTTTATGTATTGTGCACAGTTAAAGATATTATACAGAATTGGTGGAGCTGACAAAATAGTCACAGACGTTCGTGTTTTGTGTGTATCAACCAACTACATGAAATACATGTAGCAAACGTGTAAAAATTTGGGCTCAATCCGTTGCATGAGTCAGGAGAAAATAGTGAAAAACCATGCACAATTTTCCGCACGCAAGCACATTGTCCTTAAGTTTGGTTATAACAATCAAAATCAGCTGTTGCATTTTCTTATGTTTTTAGTTACAGTTTTCCTCGAATATTACTTCATTTTAGAGGGAAATATTTAATGTGAACTTCATAATCAGTAAGCTTTCAGACTACAGTTAAACAATGATGATTTTTATCCTTACCAATCATATATGATACCTTTAAGCATTTGCAGTGCATGCAGTACATATTAAGTGTGTTTACATAAAGATGAATAATGTACATGTACAAAGTACCAGTATTGAAGTTGAGCTGACAGATAATTCTAAAAGTAACGTCTACTGAAAGTGTCTCCCAAGCCTATTAATAGACTGCATTTAGAGTTAAGCACTAATGTTAACAGAAACTTAGTTATTGAGGGTTGATAGAACATACACAGTGAGGACAGGTGTTACCCTAAACGAGTAGTGATTTGTTAAATGGAGGAAACTGTCATGAAGAACAAATGAAGACAAACTAAAAACACCATCATGGAGTAAAAGGAACAACAAGATTAAAAATACACATGTTCTATCCTGATATTACTGTAGCATGGTTCACTCAGTATTATAGTTTATATTGTATACATGTACCGCACACATAGATCCTTATCATTTGATTGGTGGAACACGCACGTCATACTCTATTTTGACATGTGTTTACTCCTGCAACGCATGATGCTCCAATATTTAATATAGGAGACCTATATTGATAACTATAAGATGCCTGGGAAGCTTTACAGCGATTTTTTGCAGCCCCAACATCATTTTCCCCGATGAAACAAGTTCATGTCATGGTGAACAAGGTTGGTGTCTACATCGACTCAGCCTCGTTATTTAGAGGGTTTTTTTAAATAAGAGAATTTTAAGAGTGTGGGATAGACGAGTCTCTGTGTCTATTTTGTGTTTTATTGTGAAACAAATTCAAATGACAAAAATGGTGTGTGTGCTATATAACAAATATTGAAAGCATTTCGTTCGTGCATTGTCTTGCTTTCCCATTTTACTCTGTTTTGTCTTGTAGAATGGAATAGTCCAGATTTCACCTCATAATAATTGTCTGTGACAATGCACTCCTACTGTATGCATCCAATTTGTTTTTTCAATAACCAGAGAACCTGTACATACAGTACATCTACATTGTACACATGTAGTGTACACTAGAGATGTAATGGATGTATTTTGTTCACCATGTACATGTACATTAATACTAGAATCAGAACTCAGACTGTTTCTGTGAAACAATCCACAGCCAAATTTGTTACTCTTTGAAGTGGTCATTAAACCATGACGAGGAGAACAACATTGGTCAGACCCAAAGAATGACAAAAAAGCTTAACAAGAAGATCTATTGTGAATTACATGTAGGGTAGAAGGATGACCTTTGCCATATTTCTCAGATGACTAAAAATACCAGTTTGACCGCCTCCTTGACAACCAAGCATAGACAGAGTACATGTTTGTCGTTTGTCTGAGGTGACTCAATGCATACTGTAGCATCCCATCCTGAGAGGATTGTTGAGTCATCCAAAAAGAGGCGTGTGATGTTACCGTAGCAACAACAACACACTATGAGCACTTGCAATTATGCTTCTGTTGGGCATGTTATTTTCTTTGGATGGATGCCTGCAATAAGGGATTTCTTTTCCACATGTACGTTTATTCAACTCACTTAATATAAACATAAATATTACATGATAATATTTCACTCACATTCATAATACATTCAAAACAAACTTGATTTTTACAAGTAGGCTTATTTTGAAAAAAACCCTTAAAAGTAGGTTTTTAATTTGTGTATG
The DNA here is from genome assembly GCA_032158295.1 of Pycnopodia helianthoides. Taxonomy (NCBI): domain Eukaryota; kingdom Metazoa; phylum Echinodermata; class Asteroidea; order Forcipulatida; family Asteriidae; genus Pycnopodia; species Pycnopodia helianthoides. The sequence continues at coordinate 95,046 of CM063261.1, forward strand.
CTTGCTGTTTTAACATTTTTAAGAAACAGGAAAGGAAAAACAAACCAGACATTTTAAAACAAATTCAACACTTCTTTCTTTAAAGTTAATTTTTTCCCAGATCTGTGCTACTGTGCATCACCATGCACATGTATTTATTTCTAAGAATAACTTTTCAGAAGTCAAATCAACGAAGCAATACAAACTTTTCTGTAGGAATTTTTCAGTTTCATCCTTCACAGTGTAGGATGACTGCCAATCAAAAAACTGTTTGTTTTTATTTTCTGACACAAAAACCTCCTCCTACATGTTCTGTAGGTTCAGAGCACTTCCTCACTAGGATGCCAACACTTTCAGTTGTGAAAAGAACTACTAACCATGAAACGCCCACTTCTATGGAATTTTTTTTGTTCATGCCCCAAAAAGGCTTGTTGAAAATAGTCAACACTATTTTTTGTTTACATCCTACATGTAAGCTGTGCAAGTTTGTGAGTGTCAAAAAAGACAACAACAACAATTCTGTAAACAATCCGTTCATTTTCAACAATTTCAAACTTAAAAGTTAACAAGATGAATACAGTGTGTCTATTACATGTAAATTAGTTAAAGAGGTGGTGCATGAATGGTTTACTCAAACCTTTACAGACAGAATTCCAAAGTTTTCTTGAATTGAAGTGAAGTTCTGACATAAATAATTGGTAGCAGTGCTAACTTGATATGAAGTAACCCTAATCAAGCTGCCTTGTGTACATGTATACAGCCCTAAACACTCACTACCTTACCAGTATCACACCATTTGTACTTATAGCAAGTACAAACTACTCAAAATAATTAAACTATTAAAGCAATGGTCTCAAAAATGAACACACTAGATTATACAAGCATACATGGTCACACTGTTTAACATGAGCCTTCATTTGGCAAATCTTTGAAGTTGATCAATTCTAGAAATATTGACCTGAGAACTAAATAAAGATTTCCATTTGTTTACTCAGAGTTTTATATGCAAAGACTTAGTTAAATAATTGTACATGTTCTGTAACTAGCTTGTTCTCATTACATACAGAAGTATAATACAAAACTGATACATCCTGACAAGCTTACCACTATGTGAGCAGTTCCTTCTTTCAACCAGTTCTGAGTGTCTATCTCTAAAGTAATACAGCAAACACCACAATGCCGACAATCACTAAAAGTCAACTCCAAAAAAGGATGGGCTGCCAGCTATAGGCCGGTGCCCACTCATTGGCCGGTACCCCTCAGCCTTCACCTCTTCAGGGTTGATTTAACCTAACTTTGCCTGGTTACCATAGAGACAGGAAATCAAAGGCAGTGTCTACACAGAGTCTTATTTCCTCATCCTGCTACTATGTGTCATTCTCTAGGGCAAAGGTTAAAGGGACAACCATCACAAAAAAGTATTAAAAATGTATTAAAAATTGAAATGTTACTAAGAGTCAATTACCAGGATCGAAAACCTTGGAGTACTTCAGGTGGTTATAAAGTTTTCAGTCTATAAAAAGTGGTATGGAATCTTACAAAGTAACAAAAATTTGTCATCTAAAAAATGTTTGCCAATTTTTCTAATAATGTAACAGATTAGAGGAAGTTTCATACTGTACATGTACATATACAGTGCATATTTAGGTTGTAGAATTCAGCTCCTTTGTAAGAACGAAAGGATGGGACTTAATACTACCAATGTTGTATTTCCTTTTATGTTTGTTTGTCATTATCATGGAGACAATGACTGTGTACATCACAGGAGATGTACTTTACATGTACCTTCATGTGTTCAATACATGCTCAGTATTTAGATGTAGGCCATACAGGAAAGACCTACCTGTTTCCTACATTCAAGGAAAACAAATCCACAGTAAATACTTACACTGTGCAAATAATGGATACGTATCCATGATAGTACAGCACTCTACAGCACTCACAAACAAGAAAATATTTAATTTAAAGGAGTCAATGAAATAAAGAACAAGATTCTAACCTCTTACTTACAGTCACTGTTTATCCACGCAGTTAGTATTTCCTCTCACTCAGCCTCAAAATGCTTCCTACACAATATAGAGCACGATTTAATGCAAGTACACAAATACGTTTTGGCAAACACGCCTACTCCTGGTTGCACTATACAGGATGTGCTGAATAAAGTATTATACCCATTTTGTTAAGGGGTACAAACCCATTTATTGACTAGGTAGAATGTCAAGGTATGCCAAGGCCATTAAGAGGTCAGTTAGTTTTGGTTCTACTTATTATTCATATTGAGTCACCTACTACATGTAGTACTAAGGTGGCTTTTCTGTTGACACATTTCAAAACACTTTGAAGAAAAGGACACAGCTTATGTACTTCAAATCCTTATTGAGTAGTTTGCTGTGAATTCTCTGTAATAATGTTAACCAATTAGAATGACTGTGATGAAACTGAAAGTGTTTGAAACTGATAACTTTTTAAAACTCTAGTCTCTATGAAACCATGATGAAACTCAAAAAATGGTGTCTTAATTGCCTCAAGGCCTAAGGGTGACACATTGTGCACATGTACAATGTAGTGCTCACCTTTGTGATCACTACCATGGTTAATCTAAATTTCTTCCAGTATATATAACATTGAGTATAAAAACTACATGGAACAGTTGATTTTAGGGTAATAAATTGTTGCAAAATAACAATTGTACATGTACTTTTTCCTTCTCTCTCTCACTTTTTTCCCACTACAATTGGGATGGTCTTGAAGGGATGTTCTTGAATATTCTAACTGGTTTAAATGGTAAAGACAGTTCTTCACAACGACAACAACAACAGTTTGAGAATTGAGATGTAATTAGGTAACTATTATTTGTTTAACTCTACAAAAACTTTGTTTATACAAGGGTATTATGTTCACTTTATTAAGACAGGACATTGTCAAGGACAAGCTCCAGGGTTCCAGGATGTCATTTGACCTTCTATACCAAAACGGAAAACAGCTTATTCAGGAAAAGAGGACAAACACCAAAGTCTATGATGTATTTTGTTATTGTATAAAATCATGTGGCCATTTTTTGTTAGTAGGTTACAAGGCATTTAGAACCAACCTTTACACTTAACATATATAGAAGTCTCATTTCAATAGCTGGCTGTACTCATGTACATGTACAGTTTACATACATGTACAATGCAAGATGCCAGACAGGTCGTATGTATGACATTGTTATCCTTATTCTGAAAAATCCTGGAAAGGAAATTGGCAGTTAATTCCAGACATTGCAAAGGTTGGTTGCTCAAGCACACCATACTAGTGACAGACATATCCAGTATACGTTCTAGTTTTTCCCAAAAATGTTATGTATGTTGTCTATCTGTACAATGATGGATATGAAATCTATATCTTGGCAAGGTGGCATTTCATTTTCAGATTGAACTGCCAACAAGGAAATGTAAGCCTGAAAAAACAACAACAAAAAACAGGTAGGCGGAAGACAAGAGGATCTAGGAAATATAAAGGGAGGACACAAACAACACCTCCAACCAGTCCAATTAAAAAAACAACTGATGCAAACACAAACAGCTTTCTAAAATATTTGTACATGGCTTTGTATTAATCTTCAACACTAATTAATACATGTAGCCACTAATGTTGAATGCACATTGAACAGTATGTTCATTAGCTTCTGAAAAGGGTTCTGATTCTGACATTTTAACCAATTACTCAGGATGTGTTTGACTGAAAATATAAGCTGGCTGATGGCTTCTCTGGTCTGGATAAGACAGCACTTCCCAATCCCCTTAAACTATGAGTGATTTATATACATTTTGTACTGTACAGAATGTCAACATCTGTATGTAGATCGGCAATGGAAGCTATCCATGTCACAGCCAATTGAAACTTGAGATATTTAAACACAACATTTGAGTTGACTCCAAACAACTTACAACCTCACTTCTCTCAAGACCTGTTAAAAAAGAAATAAGGGGGGGGGGGTAAAATCACATTGTTCCTGTAGGACAGAGCCTTATGGACCCTACATGTGCACATAATGAATGACTTGTACTTTGTGTTCTGTCTGTCTGCATAAAAAAAATTTAACTTACAATTACTTGTCTCCTAGCAACAATGTAGGCCTATGCATCATTCAAAGATAAGTAACAACCTATTTGAAAGCTGACAATTAGTAAAAATCAGATGTTTACTGAATGCTAGATTAGAATCTCAAGAGACTGTAGTGGTGATTTTATCACATCTTGAAATTGCTTTTCATTAAATTGGCTTTTAAGAAAGCCAGCGCATACACGTAATCAGTATGCCTATGAGTATGAGACCATAATGCAAAATAAATGCACATTTAATTCAAAATCACATTTGAAACCCACAGTTAAGTTCAGCTCATCAATGTATCTCATTCACACTGTGAAAAAGGTAACATACATTTCAGTAGATAGAGTGAACATCATTTGTCATATGCCTGAAGGTGTTTAAGGGTTAAAATACAAAGAAACAAGTCTTACAGAATGAGAATACCTACATGTACAAGTATACATGCATGTATCATATTACACTGCCAAATAGTAAACTTACAAAAACATGTACCATTATGCATTACATGCCAATGTTTGTAACGCTAACAAGGTGCTGGTAGTACTGTAGTACTAGTGTAACATAGTAGGCCTATTTGTACATAATACATAAACATAGATTTCAGCTTTTATTTTTGTACAAGGCTTAGTGTTACAACAAAAAAACAAATATAAACACCTACTTGTAAATTTTAAAACCATGGGTCAATTATACGACAACCTGACACATTAATCAAACAGTGATGGAAGGTTATCTGCATATGCTACACTTTGAACTGTATAGTACTTTAGTGTTGGTTGTTTGCAGCATTGCGGTTTGTTATATGGGCGTGAACACAACCTGCAAACTCCAAGCACAAACTCCAAAGTTCAAATGTCAAGTCAATTGTGCTATCAGTCAATGTAACTAAATGAAATCTATAAAGCAACTGTCATGAGGTTCAATCACCAGTATTGCTAACAAGGATATCATCCTAGGTAATGAACTTACATGCATTACTCAATACTTATTACTACCAACAACAGTACCATGATTGACAATACAAATGTATGCATCAAACATTACTGGATAAATAACGTTCCATTTGCATCTTCTGATTTACCTGGCTCCTCCCTCCTCCTTCCATTCCTTTTTAATTCCCCTGGCCCACCCTGCCCTCACAACCCCATTTACACACTTGATCTTTCTTCTTTAATAAGTTTAGTGGGTATTTTTTTTCCTCCATACACTGTGGTATTCGATTATTGTATTGCACCAGTATCACGCTTTATTTTAAGCATATTCAACATTTCAAAATTCTAATTTCCATTTTTACAGAGCTTAGTGTAATGTTAGAATGTTTGTATTTCTGCTATCAGACATCGGTCATACAGTGTGATAGACAGTTCCTTGTAAAAAGGAAATGAACCGGTTTTTATTTACATGTACTTTAGAGAGTAAATGAAAACAACGAGAACAGCAATTTCTCAGTTTGTTGATGATAATGAATGTATGGTGTCCGCAATTCAGTCAAAAATATATCCAAAAAACAACTAAAAAGTAATTTGTCCCACTTTTGTACCTACATTCCCCATGTACATGTGTACATGTGTCTACATTCACAATCATAGTTGAGAACCTCAGCAAGCTTTCTGTACATTGTACTTCCTGTTTGCAAATTGTACATCCAAGGGACTTCCGTCTGTTATTTTGCGATAAACTTCATTATTTTGTTTACTGTGACCACAGATTCACAAAGCAACAATTCTGGACAGGAAAAGTCTTCTACTATTTCAGCTGTCAAACTCTATTGAGAAAATCGTTCCTTTAAGCACAATTAGGTTTACACACCTTGCATGTGGTAATTCCTTGGGGCAGATATTTGGGTTTTGTATTACAATACTCTGGCAGAGAATAAAGAAAACATTTTGTGCGCTATTTTCTTCCGATCAGTCAATTATTATTCTATAACATCGCATAGTGGTTGTACATGTATTAAGTGATTAAAAAATGGTTAAATAGTTGTAATTGATGTGGGCTAATGACATGTGTGTAGCATAATGACTCAACTAAACTCACCAGGAAATCAGTCCTGAATACTCTACGTGCACATCACACAAAGTTCTACAAAAGCCAGGTGTGTTTGTTCTTTTCAAGTGGGTGTTCTCATTCCTTTAAATCTAAAAGTTTAAAAGACTCCCAAAGACTGATTTGTGTTTGATTATGAGAGTAGGCTATACGCTGTATTGATTAATCTTTCTCAGACCTTGTTTTGATTACAACAGTCTTATAAATATAGGATGCAAGTAACCTTTTGCTTCTTCAAAAAATACATGTATGGAAGATACAAAAAATATAATTATTCTCTCTGTGTATCATGTAGAGCAGTCTTTGCAATGGCATTTCAGTTCTCTGCTTAACATTTTTTATCAAAATTTAATAAAATTAAGGCAGAAAATTGTTCCCGCCTGTGAAGCAACTCAGGCGTAAAGATCACTCTGAAACCTATATTAAAAACGCCATGCATGCATGGCGAGACCCAGAAAAACAAAATAGCATATGATATTTTCATTACTGCGGGGTCAAATACATGTAGCCACAGTTGGAATAATATGGAATGATGCTTTTATATGATATATTCATGTAACTGATGATAGCAACTTACTCTTTTACAATTTTAGCATTCAATACAATCTCGTTGTTTCAACTCCATGTACATGTACATGTACATTAAATTTACTCATGTACTGTACACGACTTTACAGTTACATTAATTACATTTCAACAATTCTTCATTTAAGGGTGCAATCAAGAATTCACAATTTTAACAACCTTACCAAAATGTACAAGCTTTGAATGGTAGTTGTAAGAAAAAAGGATGGGCTCCACTGGTTTTAGTCAAAATGAAATCCATGCCTCCTACACTGTACATCATACAAATAATACAAATATCAGCTCAGTCAATGAGCTTTCATGCGTTACGTTTAATCTTGCACACTCACACTTGCCAAAAAACCCAAACCCTACATAAATCAAAATTGAAGGTTACATTTTTGTGTGGTGGTGCTGTATGGTGGAGTCAAGAAATTAATATTTGTGAAGACGGGAAGTGTTATAATTTTGATGTGGGTAGGGGAGGTTTGGTATTGTCAATGAGTCAGACTTGTTATCAGATGTAAAAACAAGCTGGGAGAAAACCATGAAGCAAAACCCTCTAAAATGTGTATATTATTAAAAGGTAATATATCCCTTTGTATTCTCATGCAGTACCACTACCATAGAGACATGTATAATTTCAGCAGCTCATTGTGATTCAGAGAATCGTGTCGAGTGATGATGCATTCTTTCCATTATTAACCCACTGGTTCCATTTTTAGTATACAGTTTTCTTTCAATGGTACTATACAGAAGGGTTAACTACATGTTACTGGAATATTTTTGCTGGTGAAATGCCAGGGCTGGATGAGGGGGCACGCCCAAATACATGGTTGACAGGGCTAAAGATACTACAACCTTTGTGTACACAACAACCTGTACGTCATAAAACTTAATGAATTTGCTTTTATCAGCACCCATATTTCCTTAACAAAGTACAATAACTGAATAGTGAAAAAGAAACTAGTATAAGGAACATGTGTGTATGAGACTAGTATACAATTGAACATGAGAGAGCATAGTTCAAGCAAACAAAGGACCATTCTCCATGGGTCAAACACAGAGGTAACCTGCCCCCAGACCAGTCTCTGACCATATTGTTGACACTGAATATTTACACAGTTATAAGAGTGGGCTTGCCTGAATAGGATGTTACAAAGGTTGTACATAATAACTATGGGTGTGATCACAAAGTACACAACACACTAGATAATAATGGACGACCTTTGTACTTCAATTCTGTGAGTTTGTTACAGTTGGTGAATAATTTACATTCAGGTCACAATTAGGTGACATGGAGAACTTAAGTCTGTCCAAGAAATACATGTAGTGAAAAGTCACGCATAAAATCTAAATAATGAGAGATTATTGCAAACAGTTCATGTACAAACAGCTATGCAACATTTGATCGTGTTTAAATATTTCAAAACAATAACAAGTTAACAAGAATAAGTAACATAAAGTGAAGGTGTACATGTAAGATTGTGCAATTAAGCTGAACCAAGAACATTGCCAACAAACACTAACTTCTGCTTATAAACAGTAAGCCATGCGAAAAATGTAGGAAGACCTGGTTTTGCCCTACAGTACTGTACTGGAAACAAAATTTTATTTATATCTTCAAGCAGAAAATAAACAGTGCCAATATTGGCACTATTTATGGGGCATATATCACTAGTATCACTCAGGCACAGAAGACTAAAAACAGAGTGTCCTAAAGTTCAACTTAGAAAGTTCAAGATCATGCAAAGTGTCCAGTCATTACATCATATTGTCTTGTCCTCGACCAGTGGACGCACGTTGCTCTCAGTTTACCAGGGCAGGAAGCCTTTTATAATACATGTACAGGCCTTGCGCTTAAGCTTTTTGTAAAGTAGCCCACCAGGCTATTAATCTGTGCATTTTACTTGCCCCAGGAAGTTTTAGTAGCCCAGATTTTCAACATATGACTGTCGTACATGTAAATGTGTCTTTCTTAATTGTAGCAATCAAAACCAGTTTAATGGTCAAATGAAGTTACAATCAGACACTAAAAATTAAATAAACACATTTTTAAGACGTATTATTCACATCCGAAAAGGAAGAAATAGAAGCATTTTAATTAAACAAGTAGGTCGGACAGTTTTTAGTAGCCCACAGGGCAAGTTAAGAAGTGGTAGCCCGTAGCAGTTTTTACTAGACATTGTACGGGCTAGTGTTAAGGGCAAGCCATGTACATGGTCAGTTGTAAGACTTTATAAAACTAAAAACTCTGACCCCTTAAACATCACATAATCGCCTCCGTACAATGTGTGTCTACCATTTCCACCACTTTTGGAGTCAATTCCTTTGTGCACATTTTGACTCTTGCCTTGTGCAAGGGGTCTATATTGATTGTCAGTTTTGCTGAGTACGACTACCAGCAGCGTAGAACATACCAGCATCACAAGTGTACTATTTTGTTTTGAGTAATTTATTTTGTTGTTTTATTTACTAGGCCAATATTAGCATGGTAGCATGGAGGTACAATTGGTATTAATATTATTGATATTATCATTAAAGGTATTTTATCATTCTATTTATTTTTACTTTTTATTGTAATTGAGTAAATTAATTTTAAAACAACCCTACATACATGTACCTGCCTACCCATGTACCTGCCTACCCTTTTACAATACAATTCTACCTCCATGCCTATTAAAACTTAATAACAGTAACACTTGCACATTAAATTTAAATTTAAGACAAGACTGAGATTAAAAAGAGTAACGTTAGTTCCCCAACTGTAGTCCCATAAATTTGTATAGTGCCAATACAGCTAGCTCAGTCACTTGACTTCCAAAAAATTCCTAAAGAGCCCGGCAGTGCATTGGCACTAGCTATGCCAAGATGGGGCTCCTGATGACCTACATACATGACTGTCTCAACATGCTCAACAAACTCAGTACAGTAATCAGTATACAACAAGCTGGTTATAAATTTCAATATATGGAAGAACAATTAACCACCCAAACGCTTTCATAAACCATTTTGATAAACCTTAAAAAACCATGGAGTAGGGCTAAAATTCCGTAACCGGCATGCAGTCACTCGACCAATCGATATCCCCGGGGGCACGCGCGTCTACCAGCGGTACCGTTGTGACCAGGCGACCAGCCGGGAATGCCGACCACCCCACACACACACACAGGTGGTTCACACTCGTACACACACCTGTGAAAGCAAAAAGTCCTACCCAATCTGCCCCCAAATTATACGTCAAAAAATACACAACAAATCGTTGTTAACACAACGACACCTGCACTATTTAATTGGGAAGTCCAAAGGATGTAAACTTACAGGAAAATTACCTTTAAAACTCTGTCTAGTTGGGTAAAATCCGGTAGAAATTGGACACGAGCACAAGTCCGGCGTTTCCCTCCACACAGGCAGCTAAGAAAAGGATAGGCTAAGAGAGATGGAGGTCAAATGCGTATCGTATCACTGAAGAGGCACTGTGGGGGATTGCTGCTGGCCACTTGCCGTGTGATAAAAAAAATATGTATCGCGTGTGTTATGACCCAGAGGGCCCAATTTCATAGAGCTGCTAAGCACAACAATTTGCTTAGCATGAAATTTCTTCATTGATAAAAACAGGATTACCAACCAAATTTCCACGTGATTTTTAGGATAATCAAACAACAGCTGAATACCAGTAACAAGCAATATGCAACACATGGAAAATTGGTTGGTAACCCTGTTTTTATCAAGGAAGAAATTTCATGCTAAGCAAATTGTTGTGCTTAGCAGCTCTATGAAATTGGGCCGAGAATGAAGAGGCCCCCAAAGTTTTAGGGGACGCAATAATGGGCGGGGATGTAAGGGGGGGGTCACAATGTTATTTTCTGATTTGAGACTTTGGTGATGATCAGTGTCCGATAACATTTTAAAACAAAGTGTGGCCAAAATAATGGTAGATATATTCTGGCGCCCTCTCTAAGTTGTTGTTACGACCTTACAAAATGCACCTTCAGAAACTTTCGTTTTGACACATTTTTAAGTCGGATCGTGGAGCGGTAAAAAAAATCAGTAGCGGCGGCATACCTGTTTATTTGTGGGGGTGGGGCGCAAAAGGAGGCAAGCTGAAATCGTTACTTGTCAATGTAAATTGTACTGCTGAAAAAGCATCGACTTAGCTAGGCATCCCACAAATGACAGACTTAACACCAGCGTTTTCTTGAGCTGGGTAACTTGAACATAATGGCATTAATGTGGGTGCTATGGTTTGTGGACAAGAGGTGGGAATTGCGGGGGGGGGGGGCTACACGGGCGAATCTTTGTTCATTGCTCTTAAGACTTTTGGTGCTCCCTCAAAATGTTTTTGTTCCTTAAGCATATTCCTTAATAGCATATTCGATCGCTCCCTTAGAACAATTTTTTGTGGGGAATGAAATAATGTTTCAAGGGAATGAAATATTTATTTAAGGGAACAAAACAGTAACTTGTTGATGGATCAAAATAATAATTTGAGGGAACGAACTAATATTTTGAGAGAACAAAAATAAATTGTATTTAATTTTTGTGTTTTACCTTTTTTCATTTCTTTAAAAACTGTCCCACCCATGCGGGCGCTATTCAATCTTTGTTCATTGCTCTTAAGATTTTTGGTGCTCCCTCAAAATTGTTTATTTTGTTCCTTTAGAATAGCATATTCGATCGCTCCCTTGAAACAGTTTTTTGGGGGAACGAAATAATGTTTCAAGGGAACGAAATATTAATTTAAGGGAACAAAATAGTAACTTGTTGATGGATCAAAATAATAATTTGAGGGAACGAACTAATATTTTGAGAGAACAAAAATAAATTGTATTCAATTTTTTTTTTTTTTTTTTACCTTTTTTCATTTCCCATGCAGAATGACAAGGCAATGCCCCTTTGGCTTCGCCAGCAGGCATAAAAATCACTTGAGAACCCACATTATTAAAGGAACATTACAGAATTGGTAAGAAACAAACTTGTAAAATATACTTTTTGATCACAGATTTACAAAAAACTTACACGGTCTAATGATGATGATAGTAGAAAACATCCCTTGAAATTTTTCTGCCTGAAATGCCATATTTGATGAGAAATGAATAAACTAATTTTCCAATTAGAGTTTATCGCTCAGTGAGCGTTTTATTCATTTGTTGAATCTATGTGATTTCATGCAAATGTGTAATCGGTTTTTCACTATTTTCTCGTGACGCAGATGGCCGATCGATCTCAAACTTCTACAGGTTTGTCAGTTTATGTATATGGTGGATTACATAAAGTGCTTACACTGCCAGCAACTGTTTTGTTAGCAAAACCAATTCTGTAATGTTCCTTTAACTCTTGTGGCCAATGTAATTAACCTTGGAAATGCCCATCAAGGTCAACAGATCGTTTTAGACATAAAATAAAATTGAGACACATTTAAAAGCTAGAGCATAGTACTTGAACTTACAAACTGTAAATTTTATGCACTAAAGTATAAATTTAACTTTAAATTCATAAATAATGCCAAAATTATAAAACACGGCTTGATAATGCAAAGTATATTGAATTGCATTAATTATAATGATGTAGAATGTTTTTAGATTTAACTTTACACTGATGTGTGATATGCACTGTATACAAGATGATTTCCAAATCTTAGTTGTGGACAAATTTCCATAGGCTACTCGGGTGGGATTCCTGATTGACCGCTAGACCACCAAGCATATCGGGTGAAAGAGGCCAGTTAAAATCATGTAATTAGTAGTCAAACTGCAAACAATGTTGTAGATGGTATAATTTGGATAGCACTCTGCTTTACAATGGTCGTGGGTTCGATTCCCATCCAAGTAGCTGTGGATATTTTGTCCCCACAGGGCTTAGGGAAATCACACATCTGTGTAAAGTTAAAACCAAAAATAGTATTTGTTATCCTTAATATATTATTAACTGTGAAATATGTATTGATAAACTCACATATAATCATGTATTATCCCCCAAAATGCGCAGAAATATATACAATATGAAATGCAATGGAAAACATGTAATACATCTATTGTTCTTAGCAGTACCCATTGCTAATGACAGTGTCCCAAATGGCCTCTCGTTACCGGGCAAGATCGGTTATGACATCTGCTTTGCAATGAAAGTGCAATTTCCTTTGCGGAAAAGAAATAATAATTCAAGGGAACAAAATAATATTTTGAAGGAACGAAACATTAATTACAGGGCTCCTAAACGCTCATCAGCAGAAAATCTTGCCACGCTTCTTTATGTGCTTAGCAAACCATAAGCATGGTACCAGTCAAAACAGTGTTACCTCTATTGTGTTACTTGAGTTGGTAACCATTTTCTTCTAAGCAGGGTTTTTGTGTGCTAAGCAATCAAAACTGTTTGAAAACTGTTATTAACAGTTTATGCAGTTTTTAGGGAACGCCCTACGAATCTATGACTGGCAGTCAACGTGAAGCTCTGACCCTATAATACATTGACACTCACACCCAAAAGTCTGACACTCCAAATCCCATTAGAAGACATTAACAAGTTTCTCTCATATTATTATTATAATATTTCTGGTAATAAAACCAAGACAACCAAAACCCTCAAAAGTGCCTTGCAGTGGGACTTGTGGTAAACAAATCTCAGTAAGAGGTGGGAGGAAAATCCTGAACTGGTGAAAATCCAGCTAATCCACATGCAGGGTTCTGGTCTGAAAGGGGATTAGAAATTGGGGCCCAGAGGTGAAGAGTACAGCAAGAGGCTTGTTTAATGCACTACCCATGTGGGCGCTATTGATAGACAGTTGCTATGATGGGCGGGGCTTAATGGATTGGTCTATGAAATCTCAAGAGAGCCCTCTCAATATTGCAAATGCTTTTATGTTTGCGTACATACTGAGTATTTCATTTCTGTGAATGGCAATAAACATGAAAGAGTATAAAAAACACTGCTTTTCTATTTACTGTCCAGACATCTTTCAAATATATTGATGGCTAATGAGATTTCATCATCTTTAACTTTGAATAAATAACTTGAATGAATTATTCAGATATTCTAAGATGTCATCTGATGTCAAAACAAACAGGATCTATATTCCGCAGTAATTCTCTTAGACTATTCCACTTATAATTACCCTTATAAATTATTCAGGTATGCTATCCCAAGATGTCCTCCAACCCTCAAAACAACAAAACAGAGAAGATATTCCTTTTTAACGCTATCATCTCTGATCCAACTCTTACACTTGTAAGAATATGAACAATTTATTCCTTAAATATTTAATCATTGTTATGAATTATTCAGATGCTATTCCAAGACGTCCTCCAACCCTCCAATGTCAAAACAGGGAGGATGTTCCTTTATGAAGCTATCCTCCTCCTCAGATTCTTCCACTTCTGAGAGCGGGGAGTAGCTTGGGCTGCTGTTGCACAATGCACTTACACCAACATGTGACTCATCAAGTTTGCTGTCCTGTGGACTGGAACCCTCCACTTCAGAAAAGGGAGAGAAGCTTGGGCTTTCATTACGAAGGGATGACGTGTCTGGCAGGTGGGGTGACTCAAATTTTGATGTTTCAAGAAGGCCTAGAAGACAAAATAACATTTAAGTTTCATAGTGCTCCTAAGACAAATCAAATCACTTCATAAAGTTAAAAATTTAAAGCAAAACAATCAGCAGGGAACCAATCACAAACGTTATTAATCTCATTGCATTTTGATTGGTAAACTGACTAATTTGTTTCTATTATCAAGGTATATTTACCGCACACACCACACTTTCAAATTTAAAATAAATATGTACCTGGTACCTATTTTTTTAAGACTTGAATCAGAATTTGTCTTACACTTTGTCTCACTTACACTTGTTATGGAATGTTTTTCCATGAGGGTCTTTGCTGGCCTTGCCTGCTTTCTGGCGACTAGTCTCCTTCTCAACTTCTTCACGTTCTGTCAATGTTTCTTGACTAGCCTTGCTTCTCCGTGCTCGTTTCTGGCTCTTAGTCTCCTCCTCCAGCTGTTGCAGCTCTTCAAGCTTTGGAGTCCACTCCCTGATAAAACCTTTTGATGTTTGAATTCCATTTTCTTCATCTAACATAATATATACAAACAAATTTAAAGTTATTTATTTGTTTATTGTAAGTTGGCCTGCACCTGAGAGTTACAACCATTTATTAAAAAACTTGGAGAGGAATGGACCATAATATTGGTTCCTTGTGCACTCTTATCCTAAAATTTGTGCTAAACAAGAAAAATATTGACTTGAGTAATATTTGAACCCGAGACATTTAGTTTATCACACAGCTTGAGCGTGTCAGTTTGCAGTTTGCAGGGGTGAGCAATTTCTGACAAAAAGTCTGAACTACGATCCAATTTTTAGGAGGTACACTCAAATAATGGCATTTCCACCTTTGGTAACCCCTGGAGTTACAGATTTCAAGGAGCTTTTTAGGAACATTAGAGAAGATCAAAGAGCATGATTTCTTCATATCTGAAGTAAAATTCCACCTTTTCCTAATCAGCCAGACATGATTATTGACTCACCTTTGCACAGATTGATTACTTGGCCCCACAGGTTGTTAGCTAGCAAGATCCGCAGATTTCCAACAATAAACAGGTGGTTTTTAGATCTTGTCAGAGCCACATTGGTTCTCCTTTTATAAAAAAAGATTAAAAAGTATCACAGGGTATGGTTTGAAAAGGATAGAGCTTTGTGGGTAATATTTCCCTGAAACTCCTGGGCGTTACATCACAGAGGATTTACAGACTCTCTACATCACAATAAATGAAGAAAAAATTATTAAAAATACAAAAAATTGTCAACATTATGAAATGTTTCTTGTAGCTTTATTATGAGGTGGTTCCTTACTTATCCGAGTCTGCAAAACCCATATAGTCAGTCCGGACACAAGACAAGATGATGACACCTTTCTCTCCTCCCTGAAATGCATCCACTGTAGAGATCTGTATTGCTTTGATACCTTTACGATTGGTAAGCCTAAAGAGAATTGGGTTCAGGGAGATAAACTTTAATTACAGCTGTAATATGAGTTATGAAAAGTCAATTAAAGCTTACAAGCTTTAAAAATCAAACTGATGTGTTCCATTCATAGAACATAGAACATGTCTAAGCTATGCAAAAACGGTTCAGTAACCAGAAACACTTTGTAGGGCAGTAAATCTCTTAAAACTTAATGTTCATAAAATATACAGTATTTTACTATTTTACTTTCACATAATGGAACGTTGCCTTCATAATTTAGTTAACATTATAGGATTGGTATGCTTCAAATTTTGTAGTTTTCAACAGAAGTTTTTTGTTTGGTTGGTCAAACAGGCCATCTTGAAACCAAACCCTAACGATTCCATAACTTGGTTATGGTTTGATTAGAACAGCAACGTCACTACAGCTGAATCAAACCCCTGAAAACACTTAACCAATTATGACTGAATCTCAAACATGTTTGTAGTCGGGGTTGTCGATACATGAATGCCCCAATGTTACTCTGTGGTACAAAGTCTACTAACAAATTTGTCCCTCAATGAAGACAGCCAGTGGCAGCACAAACGCCTTGATTACTGCGTTGGAACCCTGATCATCCGAACATTGATAAACGTTACTTTGACCATGAGTATGCTTCTTGAATACACCCAAGTGTACATAGAATTTATGAATATGCAAAACATGAGCATGAGAAATGTACCATGGCAGTAATGGCTGGGTTTGATGCTGCCACCAAGTGACTTTTTTTCATAAGGGATTTGTCTGTTTCAACTGACTGACTTCAAACTATATTACTTGCTGTCCTGTAGCATCATGCTGATCTTCACCGTCTGAGCTTTGTACAACGTTATCACTCCGACATCCCCAGGTTCAACTCCCAATGAAATTAATACTTGAATCAAGTAGACAACGAAGGAGGCCTCGTCTTCATTGTAGAAGCTTCCGTCTTTGGCACAGCATTCCTTACCACTAGGGACGCTGAAGAAACATAGAGTTGGCAAGGATGGCTGTGGAAGGATGAAGCAAAGCATCAGTTGTTTAATCATTCTGGAATAATTTTGATAATACCGCTTAGTAAAAAGTTTGCACAGTTCCCCTGGCTTGAAACAGGGTTGAGACTGTTGAACAAAACAATAAACATCACATAACTTACAGTCAGTGGAGGTCTATCTTCAGCCACAACTCCATCTATAAGTTGTTGCTCGTAGAACAAACAGTTGGCAATAGCGCTGATCCTGGGGTGGCATCTATACTGGGTCCGCAGAAGTATTGGTTCGTAGCCCTAAAAGAAGTAAATCAATATATCAATAAGTCCAACAATCTATCATTAAATTGATTAATTAATAATCCACCATTCATTCAAATCCATAAATCGATCAATTAGTCAATATTAATCATTCACCATTTGCTTATTTCATTACCCATTAAACAGTGAAAGCGTCAATATTAGGATGATGAGTAGAAAATGAGAAGAAATGTTCTTTTTTAAATGTGGGAAGAAACCTCAGATGGGAAAAACCCATGCATTCAGGTAAGGACTAAAAACCCAATCTACATGCAATGCTCCAGGACGAGGTGGGATTTGAACCAAGGTCCAAACAACTAAAAGGCAGGGAAAGAAACCACTGAGCCAGCCTGATCCCCCAATACACCAATCAATTAGTTAATAAATCATCGTTCAATTGTTATGATTTTCTCAAGAAAAGTAAAGCTGCATGGTGAAGAAACACGTTTACAAGTATTAAAGACCATGTGAATTAAATCTCTCTTGGGAAGTCAAACAAAATTTCATAAATGATCAAACAATCAATCAATAAATCTATCATTCAATCAATAATTGTTTTCTTTGTTTTTGTAAACTCTGTATACTTTGTGTACGAATAAAGTATTTGTTTTGAAAAGTAAAAAATAAGTCAATCAATCATCAATCAATCAACCAATCAATCAATCAATTAAGTAGTCAATCAATCATACCATTAATCAATAAATTAGTTCTCCTAACAACTAAAACCAATGTGGCATATCCAATCCCTCAAGGAGTGTTGTGGCCAAGTGGTTTAATTCACCACACTAAAGTTCTAGTATTTTCCCTACCAGGTTGTGGATTTGAATTCAAGTTGTGGCATGTGTGTCCTTTAGCAAGCAAGGCAATTGCTTTGTCTTTCGGATGGGCTTTGTATGGGACAGAAAGCCATAGGTCTTGTGTGTTGTGTAATGCACGTAAAAGAACTCAGAACACTCATTGTGAAAGAGAAGGAGCTTGCCCCAATGTTTCTGGTTTGTTTAGGCATCAAATATCTTCACTGTGCTTCCCTAATGGGTGTTTTGATGCTTCACATAATCATTCCTTAACAAATCCCTCGACTACTTATGTCTGTTTGTTCAAGCGCCTTGAGTACCTTATTGGTAGATACACACGCTACTATTGTTATAAATATTAGTTATATAAATATAACATTAATGTTCCTATCCTTGCCTGATGGATAAGTCTGTTGAACAGCGTCTGCTCCAGTCCAAAGCTATGGGCGGCCTCCGACCCTTGAATTGTTGGGTCTAACTGCTTAGGGTCCCCTACAAGGACTAACTTCTCACACTGGAATCTAGCAATCGGAAGCATAGATGAGGGTTCTGTCATCTGACTGCATTCATCCAGAAGAATTACCTAATGGTGAGAAAAAGATAAATGCTCAGAGATTTAGATGTGACAAATTTGAACCTGTGACCTTGGTATTTACGTATTTACGTATTTACCTGCCGGCGCTCTGCTATCTATAGCCCCACTTTGTCAATATCTTGACTCGGGGGGTGCCAGTCAAATACCATTCAACCTTAAACCGCTCAGAACCCTAGCACCCCCCCCCCCTCCAAATGAGGTCAACAAAAAAATATCAAAGAAATGGTGCAATACACGTACATCATAAGACTCCTCCCCCCCCTAAAAAAAATTCACTCACAGGGAAGACGAGCTTGCTCATGCAAGGAAATGTACAAGCAGCACATGTGACCCCAACCACCTTGACGCTGCCAAGTAAGTCTCGATTCTGTCCAAGCCGCTGTCTTTCTAGACTCCGTCGTATGTGGGTTTTCTCGGTTGGAGTCAAGTCAGTCTTCAGCATCTCATACAGGTCTTTAACCTCCTGGCTATCTTTCTTGTCTGAGGCATGAACGCTGATCAAAACCAAGAAGGTAACAGCCAAATTAAAAGGGATGGGGAGAGATATATCTGATATTCGGACATCATTAACCACTTTACAATGGTATTTAGTTAAATATACACTTCTTCTTATTCTGATTTTCACTTTTTCTGTACAGTTTTTATATTTTTTGTGCAAAACATTTGGATAGTTTTTAACTTTCTCTTTTATTTAAAGTTAAACTACAATAACTTTCCT
Source organism: Pycnopodia helianthoides (assembly GCA_032158295.1). Taxonomy (NCBI): domain Eukaryota; kingdom Metazoa; phylum Echinodermata; class Asteroidea; order Forcipulatida; family Asteriidae; genus Pycnopodia; species Pycnopodia helianthoides. The sequence continues at coordinate 114,098 of CM063261.1, forward strand.
TGTGCAACTTTTCAGGTTTTCTGTTTGTATAACTTTTTGTTTAATTTAAGTTATTTATTAGTGTTTTCTAAAATGTTTATACTTTTATTGTAAATTTACTTGCAATTCGGTTGATTTGTAAATTTAAATTAAACCATTAATGAATGGGAATGAATGAATGAATTATGCTTACCTGTATGGGAGAACTGGCTTAGCAATCTTCCTGAGACTTCCAACTCGAATGAAATCCTCAAAGCCAAGCCCTAAAAGTCTGGAAAAGAATCAAGACAAAATCACAAGACATTTATTTGACCAAACCATGAGTAGATGGGGAGTAGATTAAAGATGGAAGATTAAAGATTAAAGATTAAACTTACACCTCTTTTTTACAGAAATGTTATCCTTGTGTTTATTGAAAACTACAGGATGGGAATTACTTTACTCTTCCAAAAACCAATCAAGTACTTTCCCATGGACCAAAATCAAACTACCTACCCTAAAAGGATCCTATCTACAGCTACATTGGTGGTGGATGCTATAAGGAGTTTCCATGGCGACCGTTGAGATGCTGCTTCTGGACTCTGATCGTCACTAAGCTTGAAGAGTTTGACGAGAAACAAAACGATGACAGCAAGAAGGAAGCTCTTTCCGGCGCCAAAGACACCTTGAGGTAGAAATAAAATAAAAAGCAATTAAAAGTATGAATCAAAGTTCACAGGACCCAATTTCACAGAGTTCTTTTACCACATGAAACCAGGAATGAGGTTTAAAAAATATAAAAATTCCTGGAAAATGGCTTGCAGGATTGGGTTCCAGATTATTCTAGACCCAGAATCTCCCAGATGTTACAATTCAGGAGGTTTACCCTCAGACTCTGCACATCACTGAAAAATACAAAACTACAGGTTCGGACACAATGTGGACTATCTCATTTTCCCTTCTTTGTTTACTGCTTTTCTTCCGTTTGTGTGTCCCAAACGTTGTGCACAAGTCTTCCGGTCATAACTGGTTAAACCAACAACTAGCAACTAAAATCCTCCAAACAATTGGGGGGGGGGAACCAACATTCCCCGATTTTGTGCACAAAATGGATATGACATTTTGGCTGGTAATGACCTTGGTACTACTATATATAGAGTCTTGCAAGGGAGCGTATTTCTAGGTGCGAAAGAACGTTCCGGTAGGCATACCCCCTGCAATCTAGTGGACAGTCAAATAGATGCAATTCTTACCATGGATAAGAGTTACAGGTTCAGGGTTTGGGTTGTCATTAGCAGTCTGCTGAAACATCCTTGCTACTTTTCTCAAAGCCTTTGCTTGGTCAGTGTTCAGTTTGTATGTCTTGATCATAAGTGTGCCAATGTGATCCTGAAACAAGACACAACGATTAAAAACATGAATGCTAATTAATGTGTAGTGTCATGCCGACTGGTCTAACACATCGGACTCGGTTCTGGTGGCAGGTTCCCAATCCCGGCCTGGCCAGCCATGATGCTTGCTTGTGTCCTTGATTAAGACACTTAACCCTTTCCATACCATAGGCAACTTTTGTCGATTGCATTCATATCCCTCCTCTTCTTTACCATTGGTGACTTTTATGGGCTCCAGCTTTTAATAGGGACCAGCCGCCTTTGAAGTACCATAGTGAAAGTGTATACTTACAAAATTACTAACACAGCCCAAGCCGGAACATAAGCCCAAGCTGTGGTTTTGAAAAGGACCTTTGGTAAATTAGTTTACTTACAATTTCTTGTGGAGAGCAGTTCAAGAATTTTGACTGACTCTGAGCTTGAGCTGGTGACTTGAACGTTGACAGTCTTGACTGGGTGATAGGTAGATTGTCTGAGCTTAAAGATCAATCACAAAAACAAACAAAAAGTAAGAATTGAAGCTTTGAACAGTGTGCGAAAGTTAGAAGCAACTAAGGCACCTTCTCAAAACCATTGCAGGATAATTCGCGCATAGACATCTCTACAGTTGATTTTTCAACCCGCAAAATATTCCCAAGCAGTCCAATTATATTGTGGATAAATTTGAGGGAAAAGTATTGCAACTTTACCATAATTGCTTCATATGTGCTTCAGATGGGATGTAAAGCTGCACAGATCATGTGTGTTGTAAAACCCACTACACTACACTACACTTATCATTAAGAGAAGGGGTGACCTATGTGTTTCTTGCATGGTTAGACAACTGCCCTTGTATTCTTAGACTATCCAGTGGATTGCATGAGACAGAGTCAAATGAATTGATAAAGAGAAGGCAAACTTACTTGTTGATGAGAGACTGCAGTATAGGCACTGATGCAGTATTGACATGTTCCTGTAGGTTACTCAGACATGTCAGCTCTGAGCTGGCATTACAGGCAAGAATGGCATGCACAGTACCTAAAACAAGACAAACAAAAGATCACCAAGTTGCTAAAACATTTATTTGCTCATAACAAAGTCACAAACATTGAGTCCAAGATCTAAATCCAACTCTAATAGTTTGAGTCTGAGTTTAGGTCCGAGTCATTGACCATCATGGTTCAAGTTGGACCTTGATTCAGAATCATGCCACCTACCATCTCTGTTGACCCTTGTTTGCATCCTGCCTCAAATCATAGCCTTGTATGTGGATTAGGTTTTCAGACCCTACCTGGATGCGTGGGTTTTCCCCCTTTGGGGTTTTCCTCCCACATCTAAAACTAAACATTTCTTTATCATCTCCTATTTGTCCAGTTATTGGCACCTGAGCTGTTGGATGTGTAATGAAATAAAATAAATTCAATTATTGACAGGTGTATAACAAACAAGTAAAAAAGTATTTACATGGTGACAGCCAATTGGAAGTGGAATAACACGCCAGTGGCTCTATCTCAACATCATTATTAGACGACGGACCATGGTAGACACTCTTGGCAAGAAAAGTTGACCTAGGGTCAAAGGTCAGGTCCTTGGAAATGACCCAGATGTCATCTGCAATTCAACATAGAAAACAAAAGTCAGTAAAATGTGAGGAGAGGGGTTTGTGAGGTCACCCTGAAGACGTTGATTAATTGATGGAAATGAGGATAGTCAACATAAAGATTTCACAATGTTAAAGTATGTCTTCTTTGGCATTGTCTTTGCAATGCCACACTACTCAGAGAACATTGAAGGGTGATTTATATGAAGACTATAAGAGCCGAACCTCACTACATAACAATCTTAGACAATGTAGAATTGCATATTGGAATGTGTTTGGATTGTCTGACAGACCCCCTCAGATGACATCACTAGTTTATCACTCACCATGCTGGAGTACTTACACATTACTAAAACTGCCAAACATTTGCTACAAACCACAACACTAGAAGGCACTCTTGAGTACCAATCGTACATCTACATGTACTTCAGCATGGCAGATATCCTGCCTTGCTATAGAAATATAACGCCATCAATATTTGAAGTCAAGACGCTACCTTTGCCGTATGAAGTTGAGGATTCTTTCCTTGATAGATTCAAGTAGAGCTTCTTCTTACTGCTTTCCATCATTTGTTGTTTGCGTTTTAGCACCCACGCCTGGAATGAAAGAAAGTAGCAAAAAGTTACAAATTTAATGATGAGAATTACAATAAATGTGTGTTTGGAAAAATGTTACCCAATTGTTTTGATATAAAGAACCGCTGGTGACTGAACTGTTTGACCACTTCAGAGCAAAGCCCATTATCTTACAGAGTAAAGAAGAGTGGGTACATGTATGACCACAGTCGACTATGGTAAGGAAAGATTTGAAATGTCCCAAACTGCTCTTGTGATGCTGCGATTGTTTTTAGTTGACTGCTTTGGAGTAAATGGCCCCTCCAGTGTAAAATGCAGAGAGCTCACTGCACTGTGAATCACCAGTAATGAACTGAAAATGAAAGTCTAAGACAGAACAAAATTTGACCGACAACATTATTGCTACAGATAGAAAGAAGAGACTTACTGGTGCACCTACAGATAGAAAGAAGAGACTTACTGGTACACCTACAGATAGAAAGAAGGGACTTACTGGTGCACCAGGCATCATTGAGTTATATGAATTAGACCTCCTCCGGAATTCACAGCTGTAGTACAGACGGACGTTATGGCCCTTGAAGAATGACACGGCTGCATTCGGCTCCATCAGAGATATCTTGGTGATACTTGACCCCTTGGCATCAATGGACGTGTTTGATTTGAACTGATCCGCCCACATAAAAAACTGCATCAAGATGATGAAAGACCAAGAGGATCAGGGTTTTAGATGAAAAGGATTAGGTAATAAATAGATTAGGCATAGACTAAAACAATTAGGGATTAGATTAAAATGATTAGGGTTTAGATTAAAAGGATCAGATTTTAGGTTGAAACTATTAAGAGTTTAGATGAAAGGGATTACAGTAGATAAAATGGATTAAGGTTTCACTAAATAGGATTAGGGTTCCGATTAGAAGGATTATACAACAATTTAACTGATGTGTTAATTGCAGGGATAGTAGTCATTAAGGCTTTCACATATCCTGTATATAGGATGGGCTAAACACTGAATGAGCTAGAATGGAAGAGGCAAGTTTTTGAATAATTTTTGTTTAACGAACCTTGCATTGGGTAGAACGAGGCGCACTACAAGCATAGAAGAACCTGCCATTGTTCTTGCCTTCCTTCTTAACACAGACCATCTTAGCAGCATTGCCATGGTCACAGTGAGGGGCGTGGCTGGCTTGAGGGTTATCCGTGGAGTTTAATGGTAAAGAGGAGTCAAGGTGTTGTGTATCAACTTTACTTCTAGCTGTGTGGAAGCGCTGACCAAGGTTGAACAGAATGAGATTCACATGCTCTGTAAAATAACCATCAAAATAAGATTACCAAAAAGGGTACAATAAACCCTACTATATACTGGTACCACAACCCGACTCAAAGTACTATACCTTCCAGGCTAGCATTGGGTGCATGGGTTTCTTCTGTTTGTACAGCTGACACTGGTACCACAGACTGACACAAAGTACCATACCTTCCAGGCTAGCATTGGGTGCATGGGTTTCTTCTGTTTGTACAGCTGACACTGGTACCACAGACTACAACAAAGTACTATACCTTTCATTTTTACCGTCACTGAGCCGTTTAATTCCTTAAACCATCTCAACTCCCTAAAGAGTCTAAATAACTCTGAAAGAAAATGTAATGAATTGGCAGTGTACCTTTCAGAGCGGATGTGAAGACTTGTTTATAAGAAGCTACTGATGAGAAAGAGTCAGGGATTTGGACTTGTCGTTTGAGGGAGGCAACACCTTGAACCTCTCCCGCAGAGGGAAAGAACAATTCCCCACAGAGGCTTCTCTGAAGGTGAAACAAAAACATAGAGGAATGCTATCAATATACATTTGTAGCTGGTTGTGGACTGCAATCACAAACAATTGTGGGAGCGTGGGGGACAGGTTTTACAGCCCTGGAAAAGTTAAAAATTTCTGCTTGATGGTCTCATCTGGCTGGTAATCGACCGAAATGGATTGTTTTCTGTTTGTGGAACTCAATCCCCTCTTACTTTTGTTTGTTCAGTCATGGTTCTCCGTTGAGTAGTTAAGTGTCAATTCTCTGTCTCTGTCCTGGTTGTGAAAGTTTGGAATCACTTCTTACTAATTGCCTGACCACTGAGAATCATCCACTATGCCAGCCTGAAATATAATATCATGTTGTGAACTCATCTACATGTACACCCCTGTTCTTACCCCTGATGAAAGTGAAGTCTGTCCAGTAATTGATGATGTAGGATTCTTGAAGCCCTTGTATTGCCGCCTCGCTAATAACTGTGAAGACAAGCCCTCTGCTGATATCATCAAAAGAGAATTAGAAGTGTGAATAATCAATGACCACATCAGTCAGATAAACACGATTGTTCATAAAGGTTCATATTGTCATGTCCCCAGAAAAGGGCGTAAGGCTCATCGCCCTTCTTCCAGGCACACAAAAACAAATAACAATAACCGATTCAAGCTCTTGTTTTTTTCCAAACCTAGGATTTTGTTCCCCCTTTCCTCACTGGTAAACTAATCAAAAGATAGCTAGATTTTAATATGAATACAGAGGACCTAAAGTCTGGTTAAACTAAAAGCCTGAGCAAAGGAAAACTGCAGCTGATCATGTGATATGTCACATGATACCCTCATATCATATAACATGTCTTAGGCACACCTAAGAGGGCATCACCTGAACATTCTGGGTAATCATAAATGTGACTGTTGCTTGGTGTACTGGGAAGGGTGATTGCATCTTGTTGGCCTAACCATCTCCCATTGTTGCCTGTAGATGTATTTCTCTCTGTCTCAATGCTGAGATTCTGATTGTAAGATGCTTTATTCTGATGTGGAGGGCTCATCTCTAGTCTCAAATTGAAGAAACTCTGAGAAAAGTCAGAGTTGTTGGCATGTTGAAGTGAATATGCAGAGATCCTCTGCGAATTGAATTGATCTTGGGCTTTGCATCGTCTCCATTTCGAGGGACTTTGACAAATATCAGGGCTGTAAGCATCTTGAAGAGAAGATGGTAAATTGCTGTGTTTATTGGATTGATTTAAGCCTTCATTTTGTCTCCATTTACATGGACTTTGAGAAACTTCTGACCCAACAGCATCTTGAAGTGATGGTAGCAACAAGATGTTCTGCAACTCTGATTGAGTTTGAACAATGTCTTGTCTCCCTTTAGACGGACTTTGCAAAACTTTCAGCCTGTTAGCGTCTTTATATGACAATGCCAAGATGTTCCCCACTTGAGTTTGGACATCATCCTGCCTCGAGTTAGAGGTATATGGAGGTAACAGGCCGTTAACGTCTTGGTGTGAAGATGGAACATTATCCTGTCTCCAGATCAAGGGGCTTTGTATGGTAGATTCATTGTAGACTGTATCTTCCATCAACTGCTCGTCATAGCTTTGGTTGTATCTGTTGTGGAGTTGTCTTGATGCAACAGTCTCATCAGTTAGTGATGAGATGAATGAAATGGATTCAATCGTTGCAATATGACTAGGGTACATTATATCTGATGACAAAGTTGAATCAAGAATGACTTCAGGTTCAAACAGATCCATTGTTTCTTTCTCAGTGGTGTTCGAGAAAAGGTTCATTTCAGACGGTGAATGAAAACTGTCAGATTCTTTATCATTGAAGAATGTCTTCCAACTTGGAAGACGCTCATCCATTGCTTCTCTCCACTGCTCATCTTTGACTCTGTCTTTGCCACTTGGCAAGGTTGGACCTTGAGGTCTTGCCTGGATGGAAGCAGAGTACCCTCTGTCTTGGGAGAAAACGGGGAAGCTTTGCCGTCTTGCACTGGCTTGGAATATGGTTGGAGCAGGAGGCCTTCTGCGCACCGTTCCACTCGACACAGGATCGTTCCAATAATTCTCTCTCTTTCTTTTTTAAGTTTCTGCGGGGAGACAATCATCTATTGTTTAATGATCAATTTTTGTTTAGAAATGCAACTGAATGTGGAGAATGCTTCATTAAACAAATAGGGTTGAATGCACATGAGTGTATTGTTGCAAAATATAATCCTGAGATGAAATCTGGATTATTCCATTTCCTGAGGCAAATGTAAAGATATTTTAACCAAACTAATAGTATCACCTTGTCACTAAGTCTTGTGATGCATCCTTCTGCAGACAAATCCTCCTCATAAGAGGGTTCCCTCTTCAGCAGAGATGGATGAGGTAACGACGGATGGATGTGTTTTCCTGGAGATGATGTTGTCTGCTCCCAAAGAAGTACCCTTGCTACAGGTTCTTCATCTGATGGTCAAATTTTTGGTCAGGTGTTAAAATATTTTTCTGTGTGTAGGCCCTATACATTGTATAAACATTACTACGCAGTTCTTATATGGCGCTTTATCACACCCCATGGTCATTTCAAAGCACTCTTTATTTTGTCTACAAAAATACAAGGTATGCGGAACTATGTTTGAAATATAAGACCCATTTACGTAGCACCATGTAACCAATTACAAGGTACCGTGACGAAATCTGCAGCTAACCATACTAGAAAACACCTTGGCAAACCCCTTCTCTTAATGACAAGTGTACTAGTTTATCTATTTATGTGCATTACACAACAAGCAGGACCAACGGCATCCGAAGGACAAAGCAACAATGGTTAAAGACACTGGACACTATTGGTAATTGTCAAAGACCAGTCTTCTCACTTGGTGTATCTCAACATATGGATAAAATAACAAACCTGTAAAAACTTGTGCTCAATTGGTCGTCAAAGTTGCGAGATAACTATGAAAGAAAAAAACACCCTTGTCACACGAAGTTGTGTGCTTTCAGATGGTTGATTTCGAGACCTCAAATTCTAATTCTGAGGTCTTGAAATCAAATTCGTGGAAAATTACTTTTTTCTCGAAAACTATGTCACTTCAGAGGGAGCCGTTTCTCACAATGTTTTATACTGTCAACCTCTCCCCATTACTTGTTACCAAGTAAGGTTTTATGCTAATAATTATTTTGAGTAGTAACCAATAGTGTCCACTGCCTTAAAGTGTCTTCTTTTTAAGGATAAAAGTGTCGAGACCGGGACTTGAACCCACACTCTGCTGATCAGAAACACCAGCGCTTGAGTCTAGTGCACTTGACCGCTCGGCAACGACACGCCGATATGGAACTACATGTATTCAATTGAAGTCCACCTTGAAAGATTCTAAATTACAAATAATTCTTTTTGGAGAATGAACTATTTATTCCCAGCTCTGTTTGACATCACACAAACATGTAATATCCGACTATAATAATTCTAATTTTACATTTGTTTCTCCTATGAACAATCAAAGTCACTTACTTCTTAAGTTGTGAATTGGCTGACTGGACTGTGGATATCTGTCGTTCATCCGATGGTCTCTTGGGATCATCCAGCGATCAATGTGATTCCTTGATTTCAAATTGGCTTGAAGATACTTGATCTATCACCTCTGAAACTGCTATGTGATCTTCATTTATGCTTTCATCTAGGACATCTACATGTACTTCAGCCTCTTGATGATTGGAATCAAGATATGAGGACCAAGGTCTCAAGGCACAATCACTCTGCTTGTTTGGTGTCATTGGCAGCCACTGAGGATTTACTGCAATCTCAGCATCATCATTACAACAGTTCTGGTTGGGCATCAATGGCAATAAAGTTTCTGCTTTGTTACTTTGTAAGCTTTCAAGCAGAGTCCCTGACCATCTGCCTTCCGAATCAGGTTGAAAATGATTCTTATTGCCATGCGAGAAATGATGTCCTATTTCAGAAAACCGTCTTGATCGTTGTGAAGTTGATTCACAGTATTCATCTTCTGTATTTAGAGTCTTCATTCTATGAGAAACTATTTCTGTCTTACCCCTCCTTGCCACTCCTCTCACCTTGACTGGATCAAAGAAAGAAACATCCTTTGAACATTTAGAATTTTGAGAGCAGAAGGGAGGAATGATATCAACAAAGAGGCTACTTGTCTGAACATCAGAAACAGGCAACATATCACCATTGTGTCTTTGCTCATCCTTTTCAGAACGTTTGAGTGAGAGAATCCTCTTGAGAAATGCATGTCTCTTCGTCGTGGACTCTCATACTGGACATATTTATCTTGAGACACTGTCAGATCATCAGCAAAGGATTGGTTTTGTTCAACAGGCACGCATTGTTCTGTTGAACTGCTACTACTCTCTGCCCAGGCCTGGTGGTCCCTAGTCACAGCTTCTAACTGACAACTTTCTTTGCTTTGTTGATGTTTATGTAATCCATAGCTTGGTACAACCTCATTCTCTTGCCTGTTCTCCACAAGTAGGTCCATCTTTGGCACAACTTTTTTTTATCCTGGTCCCAACTTCCAGTTCTAGGCAGCGTAATAGTCATCTGAGGCACCACACAATCTCTAGTCTCTCCCAGTTCTGTATTTGACATAAAATCCATATTTCTCAGCCAATCCTCAACAGGATTTGTCCTGTCTTCATTAACCATCCTGATGCTTTTATCTTCACTGTGATAAGGGAACTCAACAGGGTTAACATGAATCTTGGAAGGGTCTTGGATGGTTTTATGATCACCATCAACTCCTCTTAGTAAAGCACCCGATTCAATATTTCTCAGACCATACTGGTTACCTACAGTGTATGGTAGAGATGCACTTTCTAAAGCAAAGTCATCATGCTGGGAGCTTTCACTCTTATCTTTTGAAGCATTTATGTTTGTTGGATCAGTCTGAAAGCTCTGTTTGTCTTGATTCTGGATAGACAGTACTTGATTTTGAACAGTGTATTCTGTAATTTCAGCAGAGGCCTGATTGCTACAGTTAAGCTTGGGTGACATGCTGACATTTTTTGATTTTAAAGGTAAAGAAACCTGATTGTGCTTGAAAGGGATGCAGCATCACTTGAAGAAGAGGACAATTGAACCGCTTCTTCCATACCTGGCATCTTATTCTGCATCAAAGAAACTTCAGTAGTTCCATCTTGTGAAGATACAAGTAGTTGACGCTTTTGATCATTTTCTTGAGAGTGGTTTCCAGACTTCCAAGATGATTCAAAGCCTGTGGTTAACTCATCAGCACATTCAGAACACATGTCCTGTAGTGTGTCACTCAACTCAACTCCACAAAGGGCACAGGCTACTTTAAAGTTTGCTATCTCAGAAATGGTTGTGTGTGCTGCAGTTTCAGAATCTGTTCTTAGCATGTCTAGAATCACTTCACTTTGGTGACTCTCAGTTAAAATCCTCCCATTCTGAAAGCTGTCATTGTAGCAGTTACTACAGTGGGTTACAGCATTAACCTGGTTACTTGAAGTCCCATGTATTGCATCACAGTTATCCTGGTTATTATAATCTGGGTTAACACCAACACCATGATTACTAGCATCCTGTTTTTTACTATCCTGGTTACTACAGCCATGGTTTCCATCACTCTGGTTATTACAATCCTGGTTTATCTCGTCACCATGGTTGCCATCATCCAGATTGTAACTATCATCATGGTTTCCATCACCCTGGTTATAATAATCATGGTTTATCTCATCACCACGACTTCCATCACCCAGACTTTTACATGTACTATTACCTATGGTTTCCATATTCCTGGTTATTATATTCGTGGGTTATCTTTTCACCATGGTTGCTGTTATTCAGATGGTTACTCTCACCATGGTTGTTACTATCCTGGTTACTGTCACCCTGGTTACAATCACCCTGGTTTATTGCGCTACCATGGCTGCCATCATCCTGATTACTGTCACCCTGGTTACAATCACCCTGGTTTACTGCGCTACCATGGCTGCCATCATCCTGATTACTGTCACCATAGTTGTTACTATCCTGGCTACTGTCACCATGGTTAGAATCACCCTGGTTAGAATCACCCTGGTTTATTGCGCTACCATGGGTGCCATCATCCTGGTAACTGTCACCATGGTTTATTGTGATCCGGTTGTTACTATCCTGGTTACTGTCACCCTGGTTACAACCAACCTGGTTTATTGCGCTACCATGGTTGCTATTATACTGGTTACTGTCACCATGGTTGTTACTATCCTTGTTACTGTAACCCTGGTTTATCTCATCATTTTGATAAACATTGCTTTGGGTTTTACCATCCTGGGATTCCTGGCTACAGCTAGTTGCATCATCAACATGGTCCCTAATCTGGTTCCCATAAGTTTGGTTCTTATTTAACTGGTTCCCATTATTCTGGCTTTGTTTTTCCTGATTTCTTTTATTTTGGTTCCCATCATCTTTCATAATATCATCCTGGTTCCCAGTCTGGTTTCCATTATCCAGGTTATGATATTCATGGTTCCTCTTATCTACATTCATATTATCATCCTGGTTCCCAGTCTGGTTTCCATTATCCTGGTTATGATATTCATGGTTCCTCTTATCTACATTCATATTATCATCCTGGTTCCCAGTCTGGTTTCCATTATCCTGGTTATGATATTCCTGGTTCCTCTTATCTACATTCATGTTATCATCCTGGTTCCCAGTCTGGTTCCCATTATCCTGGTTATGATATTCCTGGTCCCCCTTATCTACATTCATATTATCATCCTGGTTCCCAGTCTGGTTTCCATCATCCTGGTTCTTCTTATCTACAAAAATAACATCAATCTTGCTCCTAGTCTGGTTTGCAACATTGTGGTTCCTAGTCTGATTCCTACCATCTAGGTTCCTAACACCCATGACAATAACAGCATCAACTTGATTCATTTCTTCCTGGCTTTTGTCCTGTTGGTTCCTTATTTCTGGTTTTTCATGAAAGTTCTGTAAATCCTCATTCTGTCCTGGGTTCTTCTCACCCAAAATTGTCTGCAGACTTGAACCATCGTCTTGCTCAACCTCATATACTGTTAAAGAAAGTTTAGTTTCTGTTTCTAGGTCAGTGACAAATGATGTGTGTATTAAAAATTATTATTTCTAACCAACTTAAATGTATTTAAATTATTGTAAATAATACAAACTTTAAGACATCAAGACAATTTTCCTACACAATTGTTCTGAACTACTATTTGGAAATTGTAAAGAGAATGATGGAAACACTGACAGTCAAGTTGAGTAAATGAGGTGTTTTTTAAGGAAAAAGTAAATATATCTACTTTTATTTGATGGAATGGGTGCTAAATTTCCTTTTGAAACAACTTTTTGTAAATCGTATGCTTACGTTTTTCCATTGGTCCAACAAGAACCACAGATTTGTTGGATTCTTCAAGCTTTGATGGCTTAAGAAAGTTGCTTGGAATTGCTGTTTGTATCTCATTGCCTTGCACTGTTTCATGACTACATCTGCCAAGCACCTCATGTGTTATCATAGATGAGTTGACGCCCTCGGAGCCAAACTGGTCAGGTAATGTATTGATACGAGAAATAGCAGACTTAGATAAATCTGCACGTCCCAAAAGCTCCATAACATCAATGTCTTTCCCGAATAGACATGTTTGGAAGGCATTTCAGAGGATGACTCTGTGCCTGGTCTATAAAACGGTATTTCAAGATCTGCACTGCCTGCATGAGTTACTGTTTCACTCACTTTCCGCTCCCAGTCCGAATCCAACTGTTTGACAGGGGGCTTGAACTTTCCACTTCTTTTTCCAAGAAGTGCAAGAATCTGTGAGGTGGTCCTCTTCACCACTGATGATAGAGACGGTTTAGTGATAGCTGTGGTGTTGTGGATTTGATCAGTTTCTTGGACAGGGGGCAAGGAAGTTTCTTCAGAGGACAAGGAAACACGATCCTGACTTTCAAATTTATCCTGTCTATAGAACTGTTCCTTGATCACAATTCCTTCCTGCAGATCTGCATTTCCAATTGTTTTATCTGTATTTCGATTTTGCATTAAATTGATAATGTTCTTCTTCTCTGGTATGGCATTTGGCATCCCTGAGAAAGTTCTTACACCATTATAGAAGCTGGGAGCACCCAAAACAACATGTCCGAGACGATCTTCTTTGGGCGTGTCCACATTGTAACACGGTGGAGGAGAACTGTCCTCTATGGATGATGGCAATGTGCAGCTATGGCTCTCTTTAATTTGATACGATTGAGATTGATTATTAGGACTAATGGATGGACCATCTTCAGCTTGCTTCATCTCATGAACTCCATCAACAGCACCTGCCAAGTCCCTGTCGTTGTTCAAACCTTCCGTTTCCTTAGAGAAGGGGGTGTTGAAGAGGGGGGATCTCTTTCCAAGGTGGGGGGCATTTTCCATTCCAGTCCTTTTTTGGAGGGAGATAGAACTTGGCGGTCTTGATTGAACATCGTCGTTTGCTGTTGCGAGTTTTTTAACGACTTGCCTCGGAACTGTAAAACCCTGTGGAAAGAAAATCATTTAATATGAAAATTATTAGTAAATTTCTAAATTGAAGAGGTTGGGGGGGGGGGGCTGAAGTAGTGGCCGGTGGGTGTTCTTAGACACATAAGGCTTCTTTATTCTTTGCAGGGAAGGGGAATGGCCTCTTTGTGCTACTCAAATAAAAGTAGCACAGAATTGTTAAGCAAAATTATTGATTCTAAGCAACTCTGTAAAATTGGGCCCTAATCGAAAACCAAAACCACTTTTTTAACAGATTTTTGTGGCACCACTGAAACCTATGAAAATGGCTCAATTTCATGGTTACCACAGAATACTGCACTTACCCCACCCTGTATTTAAAGCATAGTGATTCTACGGGCCATAAGCCTAGATATAATTCGTCGATAGGCAGCACTTTGAACTTGGGCCCAGAACAAGCCAGTCCAAAACAACATATCAAACACGAACACCCTAAATGATTTGACTACGCCTATCATCAGGATCTTTATTTTAATAACTTTATATCTTGTACTAACTTACCGTTCTTTTCCTTTTTAGAGGAACTCTCATACGATTTTGGAAGTCTGGTTTTGGCAACTGCTGCTGGTGATGTTGCTGCTGTTGTTGTTGTTGCTGCTGTTGTTGTTGTTGCTGCTCTTGTTGTTGCTGCTGATGTTGACTTTGGTGAGCCCCTTCACTGCCATTATTTTCCTTACTGGCTGACCCTGATTGTTTCTCTTCTTCTAAAGTAATTAAATATCTCTCACTCTCTAGTTCCTCACCGACGGCTACCTACAACATCAATTGAAAAGAAATAAACTTAACATTTTCCTTATCATTTCCCCCCCCCCCCCGACCATGATGACAAATTGAGCAGAATTCACAGCTTTGTTGTTTCAAGAATATGTTGGGTCACATTAAATGTGGGCATTGGTCTTTGACAAATACCAATGTTGTCCATGTGCTTTAAACCACTCCCCGAGTTAGGTACAAATCCTCCAAAATAGTATTCCGGAAGTTGGCTGGTTGTGGAGTATTTGGGACTGTAGAGTGAAGGATATTGTCTGGTTGTGGAGTATTTGGGACTGTAGAGTGAAGGATATTGTCTGGTTGTGGAGTATTTGGAACTGTAGAGTGAAGGATAGTCTGGTTGTGGAATTATTTGGGACTGTAAAGTGAAGGATAGTCTGGTTGAGGAGTATTTGGGACTGTAGAGTGAAGGATAGTCTGGTTGAGGAGTATTTGGGACTGTAGAGTGAAGGATATTGTAGGATACAGGAGGGTCTCCAGCCAAAGACGCTTGGGAGCAACTTTGTAACAGACAACTTGCATGATGGTGCAAGACAAGCTCAAACAGCGCCCTCAATGAGGTCAACTGGAGACCTCTTATTGGTCGAGAGTTGTATGTGACACATACATGTTTTTAATGTTTGACCAATACAAAGGGTCTATTGCAACATACAAGGGAAAGGCCAAGCACACAAAACTTCTTACAGTGTTTTTTATGGCACTCTTATGATAAAAAACAAACAAAATGAGCTGATCAACTGAAAAGTTGCGTGCCTGAATTTCTAATACTAATCTTAATTCTTTGTCTTAATCATTAATGACATACCTGTTGTGGTTTCACATACACAGCATCTAGTTTACAGCCTCTATCGTCAAAGAGGACAGCCCTAGATCCTTGATGGCTTACTTTAAGAATTCCGTCCTGCCATCTTTTACTTTTCTTTGTCTTCTGGTGTGTGTACAACACCTGGTTGAGGAGGAAGGAAAACTCTTCAGTTAGTTTGATCGTGTATTGGACATACATGTACAAGTAGATCTCTTCTTGCAAACTGTCAAATTTAAATATGAAAGAAAGTTTGCTGTGTAGTTCTCCTATTTTTAATATTCTAATGCTGGGAGCCTGGCCATGATAAATGTTATGTATACAAGTCAATTTTTGAAAATGTTTACATACATGATGGAGGTATTATTTCTTTATTTATTTAACCAGTTGACACCGAATGTTGTGTTGAAAAGCCAAATTTTCCCCGGATGCTGAAGTTTGTTGTTGGTCACATTGAATGACTGGAACAAAGGTCGCCCATACTGATTGCTATGAATCGTGCCCAGAGATGCACTCACGAGCAACACTTCGTTTCACCACACACAAAGTTACTGTATAGTTAGTAGTAGTTCCATGTCTTTGTCCTTTTGTTTTAAAATTGTATTTTGGCTCAATGGAGGTAGGTCTGAGCAGACCGAGATTTCAGCCTTGTTTGTGACATTTCAGATGTGATTTTTTTACCAGATCGGTAGAACTAGAGGTTCTTGGTTACCAATTCACCTTTAGTTATGAAAGTCCTCTATATTGAAACTGCAAAAAGTGAATTTTTCTGATAGTCCCTCAGTTTTATGAGACCCATGATAATAAAATAATAATAATAAAAAGGGATTTATAAGTGCCAAATTGCCAAAAAGGCCTCAAAGCGCTATGAATGAGACTTTACTACAGGCTATGGCAACGAGACCAACGATTATGAGACTTGACTACACTGTTATGAATGACTATCACTGTATAGTGTGTGTAGTTACAACGAACTACAGAACATGGTGATGTAGACTACAGCATCAGAGCCAGAGGTTGAATTGAAACGGTTTTATGTTGCACTTGCACTCAGTCAAACATCAGCTTCGTTTTTCCTTCATTCGTTTTGTATCAATTTACCGGAAAAAGATACATACCTTAGGGAGAACCTGCACAACACCCAAACTACCATGACTACACAGTAAAATAATTATTTTTTACCACCACCTTGACCACAGCCCTACTCATTCAATTTGAATCAGACATTGCATTGCTTTTATTGATTGAGAGATGAGGAGTCATTCACAATGAAGACTTATAATTGAGCATGTTAGTCTAGCTCCATGATGAGTGACCCCACTGACTCAGTGAATATTTAGTAACGTAAGTCGGCATTCACTGGTCAGTCACTCAGTGACTGAGTGACTATGGACTGGAGGTACTCATGGACCATGGAGGTAGAATGTCATGACTAAATGAGCGAAATTCCTCATGAGCATTGAGTGACTGACCAGTAGTGGCCAGTGCAGTGGGTGCAGTGACTGCTGACTTACGTTACTAAATATTCAACACTCACTGACTTACAAGAAATTGTCTTTGGTTGTCACTCGCCATTATCCAGATGAAGAAAAAATTCTACAATAACACATATTTCCACACTTCATGTTTTGTCTTTGCTCCATGAACGAACACAGGTATCCCACGATAAGTCTCTGTTCAAGCGTCGCGCCATCTTGTCTCCTCCTTTTACTCAAGCAATGCATTGTGGGATTGCTTTTCACACACACAGTGCATTGTGGGATTGCTTTTCACACACACACACACACACACACACACAAGACACAAGGGGTGGGTGGGGTATGGTGGGGGGCGGCAACCGTGTTCGCAGCAGATAAAACTTGATTTCAATTCAAGTCTGACATTGTGATTATTTGTCTGCAAAACGCGCAGTGTCTCAATTGGAATAATTACACCCTAATTCGCGATCTTAACTTGTGACTTGACTTGACTTGCGCAAAAGCAAAGACTTGCGAGTTGATCCTTTTGCTGACCTCCCCGCATAAACTCTTTTCGAAACCACGGAATTTGGGGCTCCGGCCTAGTAAGTTTTTTTGAAAACATGCTTTCGCTTTTGGTATGAAGCTTCCCCCAAACAGCACAGATGAACGGAACATTTATTATGAAGCCTGAGTCCTCACCGCGCGCAGAGCATGGTTTCGCAAAGGACTTGATCATTGTTGTTGTTCATCCCAAGAGGGCGCTGTCTCAGTGCATGTTCAATGGCCGCACACCGTGTTACACAATCGTTCGTACAATTTTCGTGGTAAACATGTCGTCTGCTCACGGTGGTCTTAAATCGAAAGATTTTCATCATAAAACAGTAAGTAAGGATTTGTTTGTGTTAATTTATTGACTAGTTCGTCTGGGATTAGCTTGTAGATTATTGGTGTGTATCTAGATGCCGTGGGCACAATTTTAGCATTTTTGTTTTGTGAGTTAAAAACTAATTGAGTTAAGACACGTGTAAAATTAAAAAACGTGTTTATTGCATATTTCCTTCCTCCATGGTTGCATGCATGTTGATTGTTGTTGAGTGCAACATTGACGATTTTTGTTCTGTCAGTTTGATCGTCCATAGAACTCTACAGATACAGGCTGTAAATGTACAGGATAGCCTCCGCCAAAATGAAAAGCATGATCGATCGTGGCATTCGTGGGGACTTGGACATTCGGGCGTGAAGCACCCGGCCCCCTCCTCAACTTGTACATTAAAAAATTAATTTAATTATATGTGGGTTGTGAGCCAAGTTTTGGCTTTAGAATAAACAATTAGTAGTAGATGAGAGTAAGTCTGAGTGATTGCAAGGCCGATGGACATTCACTACAGTTACAATCACTGTCCTATAGACTCCTTTGGCATGTTTGGCCATCCCTGACGTTGAACATGTTGAAAGCATTAAAAGCATACACTTTTGTCAGTTTGTGTATCCCAAACATGCATCCAAATTTTCTGTTAATCTTGAACCGCCACCAAGATGTAATCCCTTCCACTACCACTGTACTTCAATCCCAAAAATTTCATACAAAAAAAATGAAAAAAATTAACGAGCGTACGTTTCAGGCGGTTTTAAAAAACTGAAAGACCGTGAAATTTCACCTTTTTTTATATTTTTTTATTAAAAAAAAAATAAAATTTTGTCTTCCCCCCTTTCTTCTCTCTCTCCCCTGCTCCCCTCTCGGTGTCGTCCCTCCACGTGGCATCCCCCTCCGCCTGTCCTCTCGGTGTCGTGCCCTCCACGTGGCCTCGCCTCCTCTGCGTCTCCTCCTCGTGCGCCGTTCACCTGTAATACAATCGTATAATCAATCAGAGTTAATTCAAATATCGTTAATGCACATACCTTGTGTCTTTGCCGGGCTCGAACCGCGTACCTTGCCTTCACGTTCCCATGGCCTTGTCCTCTCGGCTAGACTGTGCTTAATTCGAATTTATGGACCTGATGAATATTAAAACCACGTGTTGTATAGCAACGTACGTTAACATACATCACTTTATACGTCACGTATACGTCACATATTCATTTAAATATATTTAAATATATATATAGGGAAGGGCGCCCTCTGTTGGTAGAAAATGTCCAGCGGTCATTAAAATAAAATTGTGTTTGCTGTTTTTTATGAGATGAAAAATGTATGTTTTAAATAAAAGTTTTGCTGTTTTTTTAATGAGATTTGAAGAGTGTTTCATATTCGTTTTACTTAAAGATTAAATGAGTTTAATTTATATAAAATTTACCCTTAAAAGTAACACAGACCCTAACCCTTAAATCTAAGCATTTTGACCATAGTTAAATTTATTTGTAAAATTACAGACAACATTAGAAAGAACACATGGTACAAGTATATTCAATTTATGTTCTCACATTTTTTATTGAAACATAATATTTTATAGAGGCATGAGACAAACATTTATAACAGTTATGAACACTTTTTTGATTTTTGAAAGAAATTAACTACACTTGGTGTATTGATCAACTCAAGCATCACTTAACATTTTTTATATTACCTGAGATTTAAGAGCAAATTTATGTACAAATTTTGACTTGAAATATATAGGACATAATTAATATAACTATTGCATGGACTTAGACAAAGGCCCTTCATTCCATGAAATATAAATAGAATATGTCCAAGTCCATGCTACAATTATCCAATGCAGTTAGTAAATTGTATGCGCTTTCACACACCAGTAATGTGCCAATCAACTCTACTATTGAAAAGCATTACCCAGACTGGTCTCTACTTAACCCATATGCAACTCCCAATAGGCAATATCTGGCAAGTTGGGGCACTTTACAAAAAGCTTGTAGAAAATGAGCCAAGAATGGGCCACGGATTGAGACAAGTCTATACAAAAAAAATATGGTTCACTAACAATACCAAATAGGCAAGAGAGTTTTCCCTTCCAGCCTAGTTTTGGTTACATAACATTGATTAGCAAAAAAACAAAAAACCAAGATGGCTACACCATGGTAAAGGTCTGTACCTACTCAGGTGATCAAATACTCACAATATAGTGAAAGAAATAAAAGACCATAAATTTAAATACACTATTGTTTCTTTTTTCATGGAATGAAAGAATGTCATGCCTTCCAAGTAATTAAATCTTAAGTGTTCTAATTCTCACAAAATTTATTATGTAAACATTCAGTACATTGAAAGACAAACACATTTTTACAATTTTTTTATGATGGTTTATCAGGAAAAGAACAAGGCCTTAAAAAAGGGTTGTTTCCTGTAACATGCTAAAAGAAAAAGGGGGTCAGTAGGTGGGGAGAAAACAAATACTAGGACAAAATTTACACACATGCAATAGTTTTGTTATTTACTTATTTTGCAGGAAGGGATATAAGAAAACAACTTGTACTTTAACTCTAACCCTAACCTATGAATAAGGTTAGGAATAGGGTTAGGGTTAGGGCAAGGGTTAGGGCTAATGACCACAGATATGACGTGAATGACGGCAATCGAAACGGGTATATCATATACATGAGGACCTGTTCATCTATTTTTCCCTCCCCCAAACAACAATTGTTTTTATTCCTTCCTATAGTTTAAAACAAATAATTCTAATACTAAGCCTTGATTTCTACACCATTGACAGCATCAGCCAAACCTACACGGTTGTTCACTCAATCAAACTCGGAGTAGTAGTTGCCAATGAAGATATCACAGAGGATCCTTAGAGGGTCCAGGAGTTTAGGGATGTTGATTCTGATGAATCTTCTCTGAAAAATTGTCTCTCCCATCTCAGTTTCCTAATATGCAATAACAGAAGATTATTTACATCAATTATACTCCAGAAGAATACCCAAGAGTAATGGTCGAAGTACAAACTAGCACTTCTCAGAGCCACTATGGCTACTCAAACACTAAGTTGGCCGGTCAGCGGGAATGAGCAAACCACAAGGCAATCTTGAGCCTGTTTGAACTGTACCTAACCAGTGTCTGTGTTTAAACATTTTGTTTGACTCCCAACTCACCCCTATGAGCCATGGCTACACTACAGTTTAAAGGCATTTATAACATACATGAAAGTCAAGTCCCAAGAAATCATTCAAGAAAAAGTAGGTAATGAATTTCATACAGTCTTCTGGCTATTGTTGAATCCAGTGTGGAGTGAGCATGACTTCCAGTTGGAATACGTCACACTTACCAACAGAGTTTGGCTTTGTAGTACTAATTTTACCAAAAACAAAACGACTTGGAGGGATTCTGGGTAATTCTTTCTTATAATTACCTTCAAGACGTAGTCATTTGGTGTCGGAACGAAGTCTTTTCCATTGAGGGTAAGAACAATGTTTTGAATGCTACAAAAGACAAGACAATTAAAGATAAAGAAAACATTATATTAACTGTGAATGAAAACTTCATTACTGCTTAGTTATCTGTTTAAAGAAAAGATCTGTGAAAAATTACAGAGGCAAGTTTAAATCCTGATTTGAACTGGCCTCTTGTCACAGGCCATGCTTGGTGGTCTAATGGTAAAGATATCTGCTCTAAAATGCTTTGGTCTTGGGTTTGAATCCACCCGAGTAGGATGCATTTGCATTTTTGTCACAAGAGTCTGAAAGCACCGCATATACAGTGCTTATTACACACCTTTGTAAAGGTAAAAATAAAATAATATTTTGTATCCACGGTGCAATTGTTCATCTATTAAATGTTCAAATATTTTTTTGACAACTTTGAAACTTGGTAAATAACTGAAATATTGTCACCCTATAATAGCTTCAATATGCAAAGCAGGTTAGCACTCTACTTAATCGATTTCTTGTCTGCTGCCACCCAGTGTCAAGATTGTCTCCAATACTTACCTTTACTTTGATGAGATTGACAAGAGATGCATATCAGATCATGGTTTTTATCTACACCTTGGCTGTTGGCCCGGCAGCCAAAAGAAAGGTCCCAGTGTCACAGATAGCCTGGCAACCAGCCCTAACCGCCATTGCAGAACTTTCCTAGTGGGCATTTTCTCTGTCCGTCGTAACCCTGTAGTCGTAAGTAACAGAAAAATTGTGATTTCCAGATTTGGGTAGGGGTTGGAGAAGGGGAGGAACAAACAAGTAGCAATACACAACAAATATACTAAATGGTTCTCAAAAAAATGTGGGTTTTGTCCAAGGAAGAGACAAGCATTTGTTAAAGTCTTGAGGTTTATAAAAAAAGCTGCTGATAATTACGTTGTAGTTCAACACTAAAGCTTCTTACTTCCAGAAGTTCTACAACCGGTTCTTTTCAGAACACCTACACTACTCAACAGAGATTTTTCCAGTTTTACCAGAGCCTAAAGTGTACTCCCCCCAAGCAGAGCTTCGAATCCTACTTATCAAAGCAGGACTGTAGTCGTGGGGGAGTGTGGTGGTGGTGGTGATGGGGGTGAACTTAAAAAGAACTGCTGACTGTCTCTACCAACCTTGTGGGACATGAAAACTCTCGTCAGGAGTTGAGGTATACCAGGGAAGATGTAGACATTCCAAACACAGATCAATGGGTATGAATGCTGCTCACAAGTCTTGCAATTCAGAACCATATAAAAGCCTCACTGACTGGGGAACCTACATGTAGTAATTACAAAATGTACGGGATAAAATAATATCAATAACTTTAATAACAATAAACAACACCTTATGCAATGCCTCGGAGTGCTTTACAGAAAAATTCATTTAACAAACAAAATGGCAAAAGTACAACAGACTAAATAAAGATAATAATATAATGTCTTAATATAGTAAATGTACTGTGTGCCATAAAAACAAATAACTCAATAACGATTGACAGAAGTATGCCTAGTGCCAGTGCACATGACATGGCACTAGATTAGATCATACTCATCATAGAGCATGATTAGATAGAGGAATGACATATCTAATAGTAATATAGTATTAACATGCCCTTTAGTGCATGGAGTGGCACTGAAGTTCACTCTCGAAAATCATTTGATTTTCACCAAAAACGTGTGATGTTTTAAAACAAAATCCAGCAGTCCGGCTATCTACAAGGATATTGGCATGCAATCAGTAAGTTTCACGATCTAGATCTTTGCAGATTACAAAATATCATAGGGCGAAAGAATAGGTTTGCAGTGGTGCTAGGGCCAAGGATACGGAGTGGATTGGCCCTATTCATGGGGCTAGCACAGTAGCAGCTAGCACTGGAGTGGCAGCAGTGGACTGGTTATGTCCGGAAATTAGGCAAAAGTCGTCTCTTGGCGTTCATTGCTCTATTATTCAATTTCTACCTCCATGATTCAATCAAAACTTACCCAAAATGCCTGAGGTCTGCTTGGAATTTGCACACATTCTTCGGCCGGCTGTTCGCTGTGATCTTGAGTGATTTAATGTGATTTCCGATTACCTGCACTCACTGCATGCTGCTGCAGACGACGGCATACGGATATTCTGAAAAACACATTTTTGGGGGGTGGTGGTGGAGGTTGAGGGGTCAACTTCGTTTCCAGGAGGAGTGATCGATCTCGCCGCGACATTTTTTCCCAGCATGCCGTGCTCTCTCAAAAAGACCCTAAATCCACGCCCTCAACATCAAGAACCGACACACCTGTTGGCACTTGGCAGCTGATAGAAAACATTGGAGGAATTACGGAGTGCGCAATGTCAGATGTACTTGACGGAAGCTCTTAGATGATTGCTCGCTCATAATCCGTGCCTTTTTCTATGGTTTTGGCGACCCCAACCAGAAACATGTTTGAGCTGTGGTAGTCATTGGTTGAGCGTTGGGGCCTGGGGCGCTAAAAATTACAGACATTTTTGATTTTCTGAAACTACGGGCTGAAGTAAAAGGCGTAAACACTTCTGTACACGTTTAGGGAAAGCCTTGAGGCATTGCTCCCATTTTAAAGTATTTTTTTCTGAAATCTCAGGAGATATTGACCCGACGATTGATTTTAGAATAATGATGAATTTTGGGAAATCCCCCCCCAAGAAGAATTTTACGGACCATTAAATTGCAAACAAATAAATTACATTTCTCATTTCCAAACATGATTTGCTCGCGTACAGAAGGTAAAATTATTTACATCGTCACTTGTCAACAACTGATGATTAAAAGGCCGATGTGGTGTAATGTTTGTCCTGCTGATTGTGACTCAACAAATTGCATATTAAATAAGTTCACGAAACTGGAGCCATACAAAAGTCGTTTGATTGAAGGTTTTTTCTGATCTTGGGGGAGAAAATTGTAAGGAAATTGTAAACAAAATAGTTATACAGGATTTTCACCCTTTCTAAACATTCATGTCGTTTTTAATGTGTGAACACAAAAACACACAGTTTTTCACCTTAAAGTTGAAAGTAACACTTCATGAACATTCTATGGCTGATTACAATGTTGGGCATTGAGGTTCAACCGTTAAAACGTCGTTTTTACAACTTAATTTTTTGGAAATAATAAAAAAATTAAACTATTACACATCAAAAATTCCACATACATGGAGAAAGTTTAGAAGCCAAAGTTGAGAAACAGCCACCAAGTATCCTGAGAAAAGCTATCTAGTTATTGATTTAATACTGTTTCCACGACTGTTGGTAATATTGTTCAACCTTAAAACACAAATTTTCTATAATCCTCTCCCCGCTCGCTAATTTCTGTAATCCACTCCCTGCTCGATCATTGCTTTAAACGATGTTTCGCTTACGTTTTCACGCAAATTCGTTATAATTGTACGGCCAAGTCCGAATTGATGACTTCGGCAGTGGCTATACGGCCGGAATGCTGAAAATTTCTATAGTAAAACATTGTCGTTGTAGTCAGCCGGCCATAGACACTAACAGCCGAAATCATCCAGTCATCAATTCAGGCGCGGCCGTACAGTCGCACCACCAGGTGACAATTAATAATTCGTAATAAAGAATTATTTATTTCGTAATAACGAATTATTTAAACCGTATACTACGAATGATTAATCCGTAATAATGAATTACTTAATCCGATCCGTAACAAGTAATAATAATTCGCAATACTACTATTTGTAAGACCAGGGCAAGCCCATTTGGGCATTATGCAAAGATCAATATGGGTACCAAATAGTGTAAATATTTTAGTTTAGTTTAGCAATGATCCTAACCATTGGTTTTGTAATTTCCTTTGGACAGGCTCATATGGGTGAAACAACTATGCAAAGGCCCAAATGTGTACAGGAAATACTCAAGCAATCCCGTGCAGGCACATTATGCAACGGTTCATTTTGTTATCATACTATGGGAACGACCTAAGCAAGCTTTGGGGTAGAATATGCAAAGACCATAGGTAAGACCTGGGCAAGCCCATTGACAATATGCAAATTTGTGAGACAGGGCATTGAAGTACTGTGTTTTTATTGACAATTACTGTAACAATTTAGTGACATTTTGTTCTGTAAAGTGGTTTTGTACTTTTTTGTATGATATTCTGTAAGAAAAATACGTATATAAACTTTACAAATAGAAGCTTTCATTAAAATTTCATGCTAATTAAAATACAAAAACTTTAAATGAAAAAGTGTGACTAAACTCTTCGGTTCCTGGACTAAATATATAAGACATGCCATGTATTGAGAAGTATATACGTATATGTCATATAATAACTGACTATTGCATTAGTTAATGTGGTATTGTAGATAGTGTGCATGTAGTTGTTCATATAGCTGGCCCATAAAAGAGACCCATATGCCCCACCCCACATGAAACCCACATTTTGGCCCACATGTGTCCCATATGGGTTATCTGGGCCAACCCATATGTGCCCCATATGAATTTTGGGTGTAGGATCCATAGGGGCCCATTTGGGTTACCCCATATGGGACCCATATGTTGGCCTTTATGGGACCCATTTTTTAAATATAGCCTCCAATGGTGATATATTTTTTATAAGCTCGCTGTATATTTTTATATGTAACTTTTTTTTGTATGTAAACTATTTTTGTATAAATTGTAATTTTTACTGTAATTTGGCCCAAACTATCAAAACTATCTATCTAAAATAATACTGATGTTCAATACAATTTAACATGAATATTCATCAAAGTTCAGCCTCCTCCAAAGTGTTTATTTATCCAAATTACTATAAGCTAGAATAGGTGTACTTTTGTCTAATAAGCATTCATGAATATTCATTAGTATGATCAAATATATCATCACTATGCAGTAGGCGGATAAGCTAACTCCATTTGGTGCTCGATATGTGGCACGGCATACCCACCCCCCTTGTGCTTTCTTTGTGCTCGGGCATCTCAGTATTTTGGCGAGGGGGGGGGGGTTGCTTTTGTACAAGAGGGAAAGAGTTTGCTGGAGTATATGAACATTTGAGGGGAATCCTCTTTCACATATCAGTCATGCTGAAGCTTACTCAATTGCTACAAGCTTCATGAATAATCATAACTATGATTAGATGGATCATTAATATTCAGTGGTTTTCAAATAACTATTGATTGTATTTATTTGAGAATGTATGAGACCGTGAGTGACTGATTACAATTAGGCCAAGTTGCTATCCAGCCATGATGAGATGGTGTCCTCATTCTTAGCCAGCCAGTTAATGTTGGTGTGAATGCGCTCAACGGCCTGGAGACGCCCACGGGAACCAGCCCCTCCATCAGGATACTCCGCCCAGAAATCTTCAAGCTGTTAATGGAACAGAGAGAAAGGGGCGGGGGAATTTAGTTGAGGTTCTGTCTTGATTGGTGAGAAGAGAAAGATGTAGGCTCCAATCCCAGTAGCAGACAAGTTATAGACCATTCAACCTTTGTTTACAACACAGTGACGTGTACATTCCATGGCCTTTCTGGCAGGCGAGATACTAGTACTGGCCTATATGAAATTTTACACTTTGTGTCATAATTTCCACATAAAAATCAAGAGTTATAAAAATAACAGCTCAACAAGTTTTGAGATGTGCCCCCATTTCTTCATTTCAAAGTGGATAATAATCAGACAGTGCAATCTCCATAAAATATACGATTGACTGTTGTGCAAATTGTGCCAGGCGATAAAGGACCTCGCCTTTGGTGAATTACTCTTCTGTCATTTACCTCCTTCAATTTCTGCTCGGTGTTCCAATAGTCTGTGAATCCAGGGACCAGCTGGCCAAGGTACCGGTTACTCACGCCAAATCTACAAATAATAACACTCAAAGGTCAGATTTGATCCCTTTCGTCATACCAATGGTTGTTTCATGTAAATAAGACCATTGTCATGGTGAACTAATACATATTGAAATCAGCATATCATTTAACAATATGGCAGCTTTATGCAGAGAAACATGACCCTGGGTCACATAAAAATGAATGTAAATTTATTTCTGGCTAGAGCGGGATTTGAACCAATGACCTCTGCTTTAACGTGCCGGTGTGCTACCAACTGAGCTATCTGGCCCTATGTTGGGGGTCTCCCTATTTTGCCAGTCAGAATCCATACGGCCTTTAACTGTCGTATAGCCAGGGATCACACCCAAGTTTATGATACAACCTGGGAAGAGGCAGCCAGTGAATCATCTTAAGGAGATTCTACTTTTTTATTTCAAATATCAAGTAATACACCACAAGGGAAACTAATTGGGTAAATTTGTAAAACTTGACAATTCCTGGATCTGGGTTGAGCAGATGACATTTCTTCCTACCTGTCTAGGAGGTAATCATAATTGGCCCGGACCCAGTCCCACACTAGTAGATTTCCTACTGGATTATCTGCGATGTATCCAAGAGTCGAGAAGAAGTCTTGCTCACGAATCTTACTGGTGTCTCTGCAGTATTCTAGATACCTGGGAAAATTCACAGAAAAGATTTTGTAAATGAAGATAAAAACTGTCTTGATAGTTACCAAGCGTATGTGACCTGCCATTGTGAGTTACGCTGCCTGGCACATGTATTTAGAATAAAGCTTTATATAAATCACACCTGCTCTTAAAATTTTGGTAATGTGAATAGTGCGAACTTTAGTTTCACAGCTAATTGCGTCGCACGATATGTTGTTTTCAATAGTAGATAAATATACCAGCCTGCAATATGATATCATGTGGTGAATGCATCTACACATTACACAGTCAACCCTCCTACTGTCTGACCATTCAATATCATCCACTGTGGTTTTGAATGATAGATAAACTATGCCAGCCTGCAATATGATATTATGTGGTGAATGCATCTACACATTACACAATCAACCCTCCTACTGTCTGACCATTCAATATCATCTACAGTGGTTTTGAATAATAGATAAACTATGCCAGCCTGCAATATGATATTATGTGGTGAATGCATCTACACATTTACACAGTCAACCCTCCTACTGTCTGACCATTCAATATCATCCACTGTGATTTTGAATGATAATTAAACCATCTCCTTTCTAAACTAAATCAACACTGACCTCTTCTGGTTCAAACCCCAAACCTTGCCACATACCTTGATAGCAGCCAGACTTGGCGAGTTCGAGCCATGGCATACCGAAGTACAGTCTTCTCTGATGCAACGTCACTCATCATATAGTTTTCCCAAAGTTTGTCCCAAGCGTCTTGGTCGCCTGCCTCCTCCATTCCAAAACGGTACACCTGGTAACGAAGATTCACTGATATGCTGCAATTGTACAAATGAAAATATATGCTCTTGTTAAAAGGTCCAATCTTGATCAAGTAGGGTTTAAACATGAATTACTTTGTTACTTTGATTATTGATTTTGTTGAAAGTGTCTTTAAACTAGTTTAACCAGTTCATTTTGGAGAACCCAGTTACATGCAAAACTCTAACGCAACTCACATCGGTGGGCTTATAAATTGGGCTCCTTTAGATTTCTTTGCGTGTTGGTGGTGGTCATGTCAACAGTCCACATGTGGTTGGACATTGTAGCGGATTGCGTGTACACAGACAACTGTCTTTAGAGAATCCATGGGGGTCATGGTTTGGTGGCCCCAGGCAAAAGGCCTTAGCTCTTTGTGAAATCGAGTCCAGTTTCTTGTCTTAAAATGTTGAATTTTTTTTTGAAACCCGGAAATTAAAGTGTATTTATTCACCTTGATCCGTTCAAATACGTTTTGAAAAGTCTAACAGCTTCATCTAAACAGTCAGAGTCTCCAAAGCCACAAGACATGTAGATGATGTCACTACGAAGGTACCTGCCAAAATTAACCAAAGAAATTATGAATGGATCGTCGGAAGAGTTTTACAACAAAATTGTTGTTCACAGATGTATAAATCATAAAAGGGTTGTGTCAGTGGGGTTCACCTTGCCCTTAAATTTGATTCAAAAGGCACCTTGGTAAATACTTGAAGCCACACAGGCACAATCATCAGGGTATTCAGGCTCAGTGGTTTCTTCCTTTCCTTTCACCTCTGTTGACCCCGGTTCGAATCCCACCTCAGACCATAGCTTATGCAACATAAATGGATCTTATAATTAAAACATAACTCTGCATATCTGTCGTAGAGTCACCTGTCAGGTGTGGTTAAGCGTTACATAAGAACTGCATATTATTATTACAGCTTTTAAGAACATTCAACTTAAAATTATTATAATAGATGAACCAGCTAAATGTGTCTTTCTCTGGAAGCCTGATGCCCCTCATCGTAGAGGTCGTCTTAACATGATCTTGAAATCATCCATTGAGGCTGACACTGGTCTAAGTAGTCCATCTCTCTCAAACATTATGCTTGATAAGACAGACAGGCACAACTCATCAGTCATCAGGCACAACTCATCAAGTCATCAGGCACAACTCATCAAGTCATCAGGCACAACTCATCAAGTCATCAGGCACAACTCATCAAGTCATCAGGCACAACTCATCAAGTCATCAGGCACAACTCATCAAGTCATCAGGCACAACTCATCAAGTCATCAGGCACAACTCATCAAGTCATCAGGCACAACTCATCAAGTCATCAGGCACAACTCATCAAGTCATCAGGCACAACTCATCAAGTCATCAGGCACAACTCATCAAGTCATCAGGCACAACATCATCAAGTCATCAGGCACAACTCATCAAGTCATCAGGCACAACTCATCAAGTCATCAGGCACAACTCATCAAGTCATCAGGCACAACTCATCAAGTCATCAGGCACAACTCATCAAGTCATCAGGCATCAACTCATCAAGTCATCAGGCACAACTCATCAAGTCATCAGGCACAACTCATCAAGTCATCAGGCACAACTCATCAAGTCATCAGGCACAACATCATCAAGTCATCAGGCACAACTCATCAAGTCATCAGGCACAACTCATCAAGTCATCAGGCACAACTCATCAAGTCATCAGGCACAACTCATCAAGTCATCAGGCACAACTCATCAAGTCATCAGGCACAACTCATCAAGTCATCAGGCACAACTCATCAAGTCATCACAGTAGTTAATGAACAAATGAATTCAGAGAGCTATTTACCGATCAATGTGGGTTCCTACATCCTCCCAGCCCAGCTTCTGAAGCATTGGTTCTGCTTGCTTAGCAAAGTATGTCTGTTGAAGTAAATACACAAAAATTTAACATTCACAAGAACAAATTTGCAACTTATCAAATACAACTGTGACTGTGTACCGAATGTCCTGATAAGTCTAAAAGACCTCTAATACCAAAGTTGATTTAAAGCATAAAGACAACTTTGGTAATTGTCAAAGACCAGTATCTGCACTTTGTGTAACCCAACTTATACATGAAATAATACACCTGTGAAAGTTTAAGCTCAAATGGCCACAAGTCAAATTCCACTGTAAAATTTATTTTATTCTCCAATGTTCCCCCCTTTTTTGTGTGTTAACATTTTAAGGGTCTTACCCTGAGATTAGCGAAGACAGGTCTGTAGCGCAATGTCTCTCTCAGCCAGATGATGTTGTCATAAGCTGCGTCCCATGGCGTGTATTCTTCCTCAGATTCCAAGTACCTTGTCATGTCCAATGGGATGCTGTAATCGATCAACTCAGCCCTACAAGAAGTATCCAAGAAGATTACTTATTATTATGATTTGTTATGTATTTCTGGTAATGAAACCAAGGATGCCTCATAAGTGAACTTAATCACTGTAGCTCACAAGCCTGATGAAACCTGTAAACAAGGGTGCTTAAACAATGGTGCTTGTTATGTGAACCAAAAACACAGGGGTTAACCCCTTCTCTTCTACCAATCCTCTAGACAAGATCTACAGCTTAATGTTCCATCCGAAGGACAAAGCAATTATGGTAAAGTAGCTTGCTCAAAGACACAAGTGCCACGTCTTAGACTCAAACCCACACTCTTCTGATCAGAAACACAAGAGCTCGAGTCTGGTGCTCTTAACCGCTCAGCCACATCACTTTAGGTGAAACTGTTTCATCTTTTTAATAAATAGATTGACTTTATCTTTGTTGTACATTTGAGTACAGCTCAATTATTTCAGCTGAGGAGACATCAGCTGTTTTGGTGTTGAGGTGAGGGTAGTAGAAACCACCTAACTAGAGTGGTAGAGACCCAACGGAGAGGGGGGGGGGTCATGGGGGTGGAGGGGTGTCTCTCATTGATGTAACACTGATGTGTGATAATCACTGTACACTCAGTGCTTCCGAGTCCTGTGAGTAACAAATCCACAATCTACTCGGGTGAGATTACAACCCATAACCCCCGCATTCAAGAGCAGATATCCAAACTGAGTGGGTATAACCGAGTGTTTACATCACTCACTGGTGTAAGGTCCTGGTTAATCTGTAAAATGAGGTTACATGTAAGTGTGGTATTTTCTGCTAACCTATTTTTTTTTCTGCTTAAACCAATCAAAGTCAAGGCAAGCTTTTCTATAGCATCCAGAGTAAACCTTGGTGCCATTGTGGCATACACATTCATTCAAAATAGTGTACAGGTTTTCGCTGTCTCTCACGCAAAAGCTTTCCGCGAACCATGTGACATAGAAACTGTCTCGAGAGTCTGAGGAATTCAAATTAAATGGTAACTTGTGACTAAGAAAGTTGTTGTACCAGGCATTATTCAAATCCAACTGACATATGGCTTAATGTATGACTCCTACCTGGCCAAGTTAAATGCATCGTCTAGCAATCCAGCTCTGTCACGAATGTCAATTAACTGAAATTAAGACAGAAAAATAAGAAATATAAGGAAGACAAATCCAATCAATACAATTCTAGACATGCACGTTGGCAAATTGAAAGATAAGGTTCATACGCATCTGATCAGGGCCCAATTTCATAGCACTGTTTAACGGTAAGCAAATTTTTGTCTTCCTGTAGTGTAAGTTTATTTCTCAGCTTAGCAAGAAAATTTGGCTGTCAGCTCGTTTGTTCACCATGGATTCGCATTGTTACGTCATTCATTTTAATACAGTAAGCACCGGAAGGTTAGCATGCCTTTTCGTTTCCTCACTGTTAGCAGCGCTATGAAATGGAAACTCGCACAGTAAGCACAAAATCAGCCGCTAAGCAGCTCTGTCAAATTGGGCCCTGGCAATACAGATCATTTATTGTGTGCAATCATATGTGTGATCTCCACTCCTTCCGTTACCCAGGTTTGTTCCTACCCAGGGCTTGATCCCTTTCCCATAGATTGAAAGTTTACAGGCTTGTGTGAATATTAATACTAGGTGAACATGAACTTACTAGGTGATTAACCATTAGTTGCTCACTAAGAGCTTTCCAGTTTTCAGTATCGTAGTTTACACGGTAGAAACCAAACTGCCCAGGGTTGGCCACATACCAGTCCGTTTCAACACCAACCCACGGAAATGAGACTGCATTAATAAACAGAAGCAAGAATAAAACAAATTCATCCAAACAATTAAGGCAATTAAAGATACTGTTTTTACAGGATTACTAATTTATAAGCATTTGTTAAACAGTGCTTTATCACACATGAAGGTGTTTAAAGTGCTTGTTAACTATTTTTTTCTACAAGGTGTATGCAGAGCTATGTTTGAAGTATAAGACCCATTTTTTACATAGCACCTTGTACCGGTTTACAAGGTGCTGCGGCACAATCTGCAGCCAACCATACCAGAAAACACGTGGGGGGGGGACCCTTTCTCTTAACAATAAGGGTACTGGATTCTTACGTGCATTGAGTAACAACACACAGGACCTACGGTTTAATTTCCCATCCAAAGGATGAAGCAATAATGTTTAAATGTTTTGCTTCAGAACACAAGTGTCAAGACCGGGACTCAAACCCACACTCTGCTGATAAGAAACACCAGAGCTTGAGTCCGGTGTGCTTGACCGCTCGGCAACAACACGATAGTGAACAAAATCCAAGATGGTATTAAAATGGATTCACCCCTCTGCTCTGATATAAGAAGCTTGGGGTTGTATGCTCCCCAGGGAGTTGAGAAAGGTTTGAGGATTGGTATAAGTATGCCTGATGAACAGGGATAATAATGTTGTAAAGCGTCTTGATCTAGCTACTAGGATATAGGTGCTATATAAAGAACTTTGTATCAGCTCTGAAAATCAACAATTGAATCTCCTACCTCCGGCAAACTCCATGGGACTTTCAAGGACAGAGCTGGTATTTGACTCAAAGTAATAGTTGAAACGAATATTCCAGGTATAGCTGTGGGGTTCAAGGTGAAGTACACAAGAATTAAAAGACAGAGTTATTGCATTTATGCAAGCTATAAATTAAATGATATAATTTTGACTTTTAAAGTGACTTGAGAATGTCAGTTACCTGACTCTCAGAAAGACAATACAAAATTATTCTAAAATGTTTTTTCAATTCTGGGGTGAACAAAGAAATTTTGACTAGAATAGGATTTGATCCTGTGACCTGCAGATTAATATGCAGAGCTCTACCAACTGAGCCATCTAGCCCTGATGTTGACGGTCTCTCTGTGTAAGCTTGGCTATGTAGGGTGAACATGGACAAAATAACAGCTTTTTAACAAATGAACCTTGTACTCAAGCTTGAGTGTTTTGTGTTATCTTGGTTGTCTAAAGTTGCCATTGGGGGCTGAAATAGTTTTCAAAAGGACCTTTCCAGCTTAGAGACTGTCTTACTTGAAAACACTTCCATATGAGTCTTTGCTCTTATCAGCTTGAGGATCAACCAGGAACCATGTCTGGTCGGCATCCACTTCCCAAGATGCTCCAGTGGCCCTCTTCGTCATGGTAACAACGGGGAATCCCATCTGAAGGGTCCAGGTATCCATGATTTCTTTGACATTGATGTCCATGCTGGCGTTCTGACAGGCCTAGGACAACGATTCAAGAGAGAATTGCATTTGATGACTTGCTTTCCATATTGTACTTTCTAAAATCTCAAGTCAAGCATGACCCTATTAACCATACTAAAATGAAATAAATTGAACAAAATGTCCAATGTGGTAAGCATTGTTGTATTGCGACCAAACATATTGTTTTTAAAAACAAAAAACAAAACAACAACACAACTATAAACAACTTAGATCAGAAGGAATGAAGACTTACTTCTGTTATCTCTGCCCAAAGGTCATCACTGACAGCATTTTGGTAAGCGTATTTCTTCAAATAGGACTGCAGAGGAAATTTATAAAAATACATCATAATTTTAGTTGAAATGTTTTATGATTGTTTAACCTTTACAATCCCTAACCCTCCAAACTCCTGTGCAGAAAGTTGTCTGAATTGACAGAACTTGGTCATACAGGCCCAAGTAATAAGTTCATCACTGTTTTCACTATTTTGGATTGCCCACCAGCGCTGTTTGTCATGATTGACCGTAGCTTTATATCTTAAAATCACAGATCATTTTATTGATAAATACAGGAAGGGGCAGATATCTCAAGAATTGCATTTTGCGCTTTCACAAAGAGCCAAACATCCCCAAAGATGCATGTAAACCATTGCAACAGAAGAGCAGAGATGTAGGTCAAAGCGTTTTTCCGGTTTTATGAAAAGCTACTTAAGTCAGTGTGCTCATGTGATATGCGCGTCCCTTTCCTATTTAAAAACTATTTATTCAGATGGGTCAAACTGCAAACCATGGCTTTTTAGTTTTGCAGATTTGCTGTTTTAAGCTAAACAAAGTGCAAAATGTGAATCTCAATTACGTCTTTTCACATATATGTAACTCTTTGTAAATATGGGATAACTTGTCTATAATAGGTACAGGTGTGCTAACCTTATCCGAGTCCAACCATTTGGGTGTTAAGTTACCACAGAGTTGATAATTTGGAGGATATGGGAGGGTCTATTATAGCAAAAGATACTGGGGGGGATAGAGAGAGAAATATTTTAGAATGATTCAGATAAAGATGAATTTCTTACCGCGACGCCTGCTTTAAAAACATCTTCGGAGACAATTTCGTTCAGCATCCGGAGAACACTTGCACCCTGTGAAAATGATTTTTGTACATTCATACTAAAGTTAATAAACAATATGATATACAAAATATTCTAGCATTTCAAGGCAGATGATGGAAAAATATTCTAGAAATCGAGGTTTGCAGTACCACCATCAAATAATATATTGATTCTTTTCAGCACCACTAGCTCTTTTAAGAACTTTGGGCTCTTTTCAGAACCATCAACTCTATTCAGAACCATTGGCTATTTTCAGAACCACTAGCTCTTTTCAGAATCCTATTCTTTTCAGAACATTGGTTTTTCAGAGCCATATAAGTTTTTAACCAGTAATTGTTGGTTCTTTTCTAGAACTTGGCTTTTCAGTGTTTCAATTTTTTTTGTTTCATTTTTCCAGAACACACAACATAAACTCTTTACAGAGATAATGACATGGCGTTACGCAATCCTTTATCTCTCGATCTTGCATTCCTTGAACCAAAAAGAACAAAAGTACGGCAATCTAGACCACTTGGGAAGATGGAACTCACCTTGCTGTAGGGGATGGAGTCAAAGATTTCATTAATCTCATCGGGATGGTTGACTGGAACGATGATCGGATGAGAGCTGACAATCTGATCCTTTCCCATCACGTAAATAAAATCCTGATTCAGAAATTGGTTCATCTGCACAGAGGGGAAAAAAAGGGAAAGGTAATAAAACAAATATCTTAAAAGGCCTGTCTGCGAATTAAATGTCTCATCATTCATCAGAAGTAGAGAAATATAAACTCAGCGAGAAAAGGAAAACAAAAGATGCAAATCACAGATTGATTTTGGAGGGAAAAAACCCAAATAGAATGAAGAGTATCTTTTAAGTTTTACTCCTATGTTAGCTAAGCACTGTTAAGGTCACTGCTTGCTCGAGCATGCATGATGACAATTTTGGGCGGTTACCTCTACTAATTGCAGGATTTGAACTGGCCTTGTGGTCTAGAGGATAAAACATTTGCTCTCTAATGCAGAGGTTGTGGGCTTGAATATTACCAAAATAGTTGTACATTTTACTTTTGTGAAACAAAATTATTTTTAAGTATTAATCTTACGTTAAGTATATAGCTGAGAGAGCTTTCATTGTACCATTATTCTAACCTAGCCCAACATGTAAACGTCCCTTATAGCACTTTCATTGGGACATTTAGTTTGTAAAATTCCATACATTGACTTTAACTTACCTTCTGCTAGTTTTAGGTGGTAAAGTCAAATCGAAGATATTCTCCGTTACTAATGGAGCTTCCATTGTACCATCTTTCTAACCTAGACCTAACCCAATTTGCAAACATCCCTTTGCTGTATCTTGGAAGGTATTTTGTAGAATTATTCAACCTTCCAGTCTGGTTAGGTATACATGTAGTAGACTCCAAGATACTCTTGGTAGTGCTATTAGAGCTTCTATTTTGCCATCTTTCTAACCCAGCCTAATGCGCAAATGTTCCTTAAGCTCCTCATTGGGAAGTAGTTTGTAAAAAACCCCAAACCTTTATCAAATGATGGAGGATGGAAATCAAACTTACCTTCTGCCAGTCTGGGTGAACCTTGTCGACGCCAAGGTACTCTACATAGCTGGCAAAGCCCTCGTTAAGCCACAGGTCATCCCACCAGTCCATCGTCACAATGTTACCAAACCACTGAGTTAAAAAAAATTGCCAATTAAAGAAAAAGACAATTTTAGAAAAACAAGAAAACCAGACAAGAATGTAGAGACATGAACCAGCAAGGCTTGTTGTTTGTCAATTTTGTTCTCAACTAAAACACCCAAACTAGCTTTTTGAAACAATGCAAGCAGTATACAACACCTTGAAAGGGATACACACGAGGGGGTGCAAAATGCTGCCAGATTGCAAACATCGAACGAACCTCTTCTCTTTACAATAAGTGTACTGGGTTGTTCTACATGCATTCCACAACACACAGGACCTAGTACTTGACGTCTCATCCAAAGCAAGAACAATTATAGGGCCAATGATTTTCCGTTTCAGAAAAGTGCAAATTCCGTTTTTGAAAAACATGAATTCCGTTTCAGACAAAATAAATTCCGTTTCATGTTCTTTAACAGATAAAAGGTTGTTAATGCCCAGGGAGTCGATTATAAACATAACTTTTCTCAATTGTTTGCTTGATTGTAAAAACTTTTGCTAAACTTTTTAACAAAAATAATTGAGATGCAGATCGTAAATTATTTTTTTAAATCAACGGCCGATTCAGTTCCGGAGTTGGCAATTTCTAAAACGTAATGCACTGACTCACTGACTGATCGCTGCAACAAAAAAAGAAACATGTAACAGCCGTTGCACTGCAGTATCATTGCATATGACGTCACCGTGTTCTTCTCCTCCACACAGAAACAAATTGTCAGCCATTTTGTTTTCGCTTTGGCGACAAAATGTTGAAAGTTAATGGTTGATTTTAGACCTTTCCGAGATGTAAAATCAATGTGTGTGTTCATACTTCATATAGAGCATAGGTAAGCTAGTTTGAGTATAATTGTTGATAACAGGGAGGGAGAAAATGCAATTTGGGTGAAAAAAAATGTAAAGATCGTGCCGTGAATGTGATGATTTTGCCCTCCGTCCTGCAATGTACATGTGTACATCTGGTCGAGTCAACGGTACGATCTCGTACACAGCTTTTTACGGTCTGATTTCTGATGCTTTTTTAGTTTAACAAAATGAAGCTAAATAAAGAATGCAGTGTTAAGTTAGCTTGCCTGATCAATTTTAATAGGTTTGGCCTTAATAACATGAAAAAACCCGTTTTCTGTTTCAAAGGGCAGATTCCGCCAATTCCGTCCGTTTTCCGCGATCGCGGAAAATCACTGGCCCTACAATTATGGTTAAGTGTCTCACTGGGAACAAGACCAGAACACTCGACCACTCGGCTACAACACTCCAATAACTAATAGAGCTAAATCAAATTAACTTCAATTGAGACGGTGGCTAAATAACTCACCTGATGAGCCAACTCATGAGCGACAACCTCAGCTACTCGTTGCTTGTTGGACTCGGCTGAGTCAGTCTCTGAGTACAGCAGGTTGACTTCACGGTAGGTAATCAAGCCCCAGTGCTCCATGGCGCCAGAAACAAAGTCAGGAATAGCAATCATGTCTGGACAAATCAGAGAACAGAAAAAAATAACCACACTAATAGTTCATCAAAAACATTGGGGTCTACGTTTGTCAGGAACAAAGGAGTGTCCACTGCTTGGAGGCACTGGTGTGTGTGCTTGGTGCTGGGCTAGCAGGATGGGCAGGCAAAAAGCAATTTGCAAGTAAGATTTACGAATGTTGAGTTTTCTCCTCAAAATAAATCAAGCATTCCTTCTCTAGTCGTTCAAATAACAATGACAACAAAATATAATTAATTTTAATACTACTTGAAAATATAATTCTTGTTTCACTTACCCAGTTTTGGCAATGGGTAATCCAAATCGAAGTAGTCCTCAAAATATTCTGTGACGTTAGCGCCAACGGAAAGGGAATAGTCCACCTGATCAATCTGGTCTGGAGGTGCGTACACTCTGAACTGTGACAACAACAATAAATATCAACAGCAAGCCAACTTGTTATAGGAATAAATAGAATATTCACTGCTCAAAGATTCTTCAACTTTATGACCGTGAAGCGTTTTCACCAAAATAGCAAGATTGGCAAAGGGGTTTGCCCCTGTGTTTTCTGGCTTGGTTGGCTGCAGATTGCACAACAGCACCATGGTGCAACATGGATCTTATATTCATAACTCTGTACACCTGTCATAAAAATAATGAGTGAATATCAGCGCTGTGAGAGCATCCATCTGTGGATACCTGCGCTGTATAAATCTTAATCTTCATCATTAGTGGGACAGATAAGGAAAATATTTGGGGGAATTGTGCCTTTGATGATACAAGCGTGGAACTTGGCACACAGAGTATGTCATAAGAAAGATTTGGCTATAAGGCCATCGCATATTTGAATTTTGTTAAAAATAAAGGTAGAATAAAAAGCAACTTTCAAAATTTTTAAAATGGCTGCAAACTGCTCGTTATTGCCTTACAACATATGAAATTGGTCATTGTTTTTTAAGGATTACATGACCAGTATGCTAAAAGCAGAACTAGATAAAAGTATAGGGGGGCCTACTGGTAATTCAGGCACACTCGTTCTGATGTGAGCACAAAAATGTTTTAACAAAAACTGAAGTTTATGGAAGTAAAAAGTTAACAAATCATCTTACAGGTTTTCCACTGCTCAGGATTCTCTCTTTGTAGGAAAAATCACAGACAATGAAACAAGCCAAGTATGTACTCATCAGCACCGAGCGTTTAAACGTTGTCTGATGCAAACTGGGGTCCAGGGTGTAGCTTGTTGTACTCTGTTTTAAGAAAGATGGAACACAATATAAGAAAATGATTCAATTATGAAAACAGCATCATGGTAAGTTACCCTTTCCGTACCACCATAGGCAACTTTCAGCGACTGCACTCATAGCCCATACCCCTCTTCTTTACCATTGGTGACTGTTATCACCCAACGCTTACACTTAGCACAACAAAGGGCATTTTTGATGCTGTGTATGAATGCCGAACATGCTAAAGCCTACAGGTCTTAAACAGCTCCAGCTGTGTCTTTACCAGCTGTTTAATACCTTCTGTTAAAATATAATATGTTGAGATAGATTTTTGAAAATTTTGTATTATTTATTGTTGAAACAAAATGTGAAATATATGAAAAATATCAAATGCAAAGAATTTATAGTTGAGATACATAAAACAAGCATAGGGATGCATTTTTATACATACAGTATAGCAGAATACATATGTAATCACTCCTTGAAATCTGGACAGTTCCATTTTACTTATCTCATGAAATGGAACAGTCCAGATTTTACCTCCTGATTATATTCTGCTTCATTGTATTTATATGCATCCAGCATTTGTATTTTTATCCATAAAGGAAAATTGTACAGTCGAAAACTCAATAAAATCTAAAAACATTACAGTTTTAAATTTGAATTTGCAGATATTAAGAGTACAAAAGAAAAATATAAGAAGGAAGTTAGGAACAAAAATGTTGACAATTACTAACTGGCATTAAAGATTGTTTAATCAACAATCTTACAAGCTTGTCTGGCTAGTAACTGCATTTTTCAAATGATGTACTAATCCTCTTCAAAAGCATCATGAAATTGGGATGGGGTTTCCTTTTTTCTGATGTGACTCACATTGACGTCCATGTTGGACAAAGCGATGTAAGGAGCCGGGGGATGGACGAGGGTCGTCGTGTACTCTGCCTTCAAGTTGGGTTCGTCGAAGCAGGGGAATGCTTTACGAGCTGAAGTGGGCTCAAATTTACTCGTTGCAATATTCCTGTAAACAATTCATAAAACAATGGAAGACATGTAACAACTTTGAAACTTTAAAGTTACTTAAAATTTTCACTGAATGGTTGACCTATCCATTAAGCCCTGCCCACCTTATTATGGTGTTCTTAAGATGCCAATTGTGCATTGAATCATGCCGTTGCATCACCCTTTCACCGTCACATTGTGCCGTGCTATTGCGTCATGTCATCTCGTCACCCATTTCCCTATTAATTTAGGTCTCAGGTGAGATATTTGGCTTCTTTGATTCAGTGCCTAAAAAAACATGCATATGGGAACAGACAATCCAGGAAGAGTTCAATATTCTTGGGGATGAAGAACAGCAATGGATAGAAGATGGACTTGGGGCTGGGAGTGTACTTGACAGATGACTGTAAACTGTCCCTGCAATGCACCAAGGCAGCATCCAAAGCTATGATCAGCCCGCCGATCATACAGAGAACGTTCAACCACATGTTCGCTGTCCTGTATTAAAAGGCATGGAGTCCCAATCAAGTGAATGATATCAAGACACTAGAGAAGGAGAGCCACAAAACTGGTTCCAACCCTACGAGATAAATCTTACCAAGACAAGAGAGATTTGAAGAATTGAACCTGTACCCCTTGAATGAAGGAAGGTTAGAATAATGTGATCGAGGCGATCTGATTGAGGTTTTCAAAATTTGAAATGGCCTAGAAGATATCCAAGCAGAAGAGCTTTTCACAATGTCACCCAACCATGCCAACACAAGCACAAGGGGACGCAACTTCAAACTCTTCAAACAAGGCTCCACAACGAACTAAATTTCAGGAACAAATTCTTCTCCCAACGAGTTCCCAGGTCGCCAGGAGTTGCTTAGGATAATGATCTTCCCGAAAATGTTGCCAATGTTGAATGTGAAAACAACCAACATGACCAACAAGTTCAAATGAAAAATTGACAAATTCCGAAAAGAAAATGGATATGGGGTGTTGAGTAAAAGACTTAACCCTGTAAATTGCACGGGAAAAATTTCCGCAGGCGGCCGCCACTTTCCGAAGCTTTTTTTTTGATTTTTTTTTTTAAATTTATTCATGAGGATGTTTCCAATCGATTGGGGTAGGGAACAAAATTCTACGATAAATGGATTTCATAGGGGGACGATTTCAAAAAAAAATTATTTTGCGTAAATCCAAAAAAAAAATTGCGAAAAAAAATTTGCGCTTATTGCCACACTCTATTCTTCTCTATTTCTCCCCCATTTCCTGTCTCCTCTTCACCCAGTCTCCATGTATCTACCTGTACCTTATTGCTGGAAGGAATGGAACGTTAGTAATCAATGAAATAATGCAATGGCGTCGTTACCGAGACTCGAACCTGTAAAGAGAGAACAATTTATTATACACAAGAGAGCATAGCCTTAACCCACACGGCTATGAGGCGTTGATACAAAGATTGGTTTGCTTGTCTACATGTTTCTCCCATAACCTGGTTTACTAAAGGTCATAATGAATATGTAATTTTTATGAATATTAAAATAAGCTGTGATTGTCCAATACTTTGCATAAACTGAATATTCATAAATTTATGAATGAAAACCTGCCTTACACGTCAGTCGCGCAAAAGGTTATTTCGGATTATTCCATTAGTAGGAGTCCTAGGTAAGTTATATAAACCACCTAAACGTTTTTAAACCGAACCGTCCCCGACTACCCCCTCCGAATAATTCCAAAGGCGCTGATTCCATCAGAAAGCCACACAATAAATCAAAAGATAGAATTAATAATAACAAACAACAACTATTGCCATTTATTGAAACACTTGCTCTATTTATTAACCCAAAATGACGACCAGGAGGTGCGCGTTTAAGTGCGCTGCCGTTTGCAATGGGTCTATAAAATGGCGGTCTTAACAGATTCCGTGCGCGTTATTAAATAAAAACATCAGTGCAATTTATATCCTAATTTACGGACATTCATATCATCAACACACGTGTGCTAATGTACCTAGTTCTAATTTCCCCCCTAAACATCATCTGCGTTTACCCCTTCCAGAAATCGAATAGTCCTATCGAATTTCCATCGCGCATGAACGATGACCGACTGATTGGAGAAATTGCAAAACGCGCGAACACACACACAGTAGGAAAACGATACAAAATGGCGTTGGGCCATTTTCTCCGTCGCCTAGGCCGGTTTTCGGCCCATTTTTCACGCCTTTCCAATTTTTCCTACAACCTATTCATACTTAGGATATTTTTCTCCACTCCTTCCAGACAGGTAAGACCCAAAATTTTCTTAATTCGGGGCGATTAAAGTGGCGGCCGCCTCCGGAATCAATCCTAAGTACACATGAAGTAAGTAAAAATTAAGGTAAACATTAATTTATATAGCTGAGTTAATAATTTAAATTTTAAACTAGGCTATTTTAGTATTTAAACGTGTTAATTTTTAGGAAAATAAAGTCCGAAATTCATTGGTCCAAGTCCCCCCCAAAACTCACCAAACATCCCTTTCAACATTTTCACTTTGTGGCAAACACCTCGAAGCTAAAA
This sequence comes from Pycnopodia helianthoides, assembly GCA_032158295.1. NCBI lineage: Eukaryota > Metazoa > Echinodermata > Asteroidea > Forcipulatida > Asteriidae > Pycnopodia > Pycnopodia helianthoides. The sequence goes on from CM063261.1 coordinate 157,154, forward strand.
AGTCGAAACTTTACTTGACTGAGTGGTTCTAGTCCAAGACCAAAGGGAAGTATACACTGTTTTGTGTTGTTGACACAGTGACATGCGCGCAACATGACATGACAGCAGACAGATAGCCCGAACATCTGTCGTCACACTTCGACTGTTCGTGGTTAACGCAACGTCAGGGGACCAGTCCAACACAGATATTTTGTTTCAGTGTTTGGTAAGTAACACTTGAGGGCGCTATGTAACCCAGATTATTATTTTTGTTTGGTTTTAATACTGGTCGGGGGGGGGGGGTGAGCTAATTACTGAATTTTCTCGTGGCCTGAAACTTTTATTGGAACAGTCCTTCCTGGTTAACATTTGAAATTAAGTTTCATTTTAATTTCATTTACTTTATTCTCTTTTGTCTCCGTCTTCCGTTAATTGGCTTAAAAAGAAGGTACTATTTAAAAAAAATAAATAAATAAAAAATAGAAGAAACAAAAATAGAAGAAAATTAAACAGTGATGGATTATGTTCGCAAACTGTTATCAAGATTGAATGATAAGAGTTATTGTTATGTGCTGGCTTCTGACCCATTTATCATACAGCGTAGTGTAGGCCTACGTCTGAATACTTTATCGACTCACTTTGTGCTAAGTTTTTTGTTTTTGAAAAGTAAATAAATAAGTTGGTTGTATTGCGTCTCAAATTGAAAATAAGAAACTGAGTCACTGTATTAAGAACAACCCATCTACCTCCCTTTACATACTCGTTTTTTATATATTTTGTTGGGAGAATATCAATAATATTTTGACGGCTGCTGACAGAAAAAAAGCCGGCTGGAGTTTTCTCACGAGGCTTGAGTCTCTAACGCAGTTGCTAATATTTGTCAATACTGACATTATATTTGTCTTTGCGATATGATACTTATGCATCAGTTACCATGGCATAACAGAAACACGATATCATTTTCTATACATTTTGATGGTAAATGCAATTATGAAAAGGATGGTCAGATCTAAGTGACAGCATTTAGGTTTGGATGAAGCTCTTTGAACCCCAATTCTAACTGACAAACAAAAGGACAGACGGACAAAGGGGCGTACGTAAGTACGAACAAGGACAAACGCGACCAATGACACCAATAAAACTTGGACATTTTTGAGCAATTTAATTGCCTTGCAGATTATTAGCAAGATTATTGCGAGAAAAGTTTATGTGAATTGAAAATCTCTTACGGGCCAATATAAATGGTAAAGTGCATGACTTTAGAATGAACCAGTTTGTTCATAAATTGGTTTGATTAAAAGTAAATGAACATTAGCGTGTACATTGACTGTAATCTTTTGCGTGGGATTATCTTAAATCTAAAAAACAAAAATAAAACTCGAGTGTATAACGTTCTTCTTATTTGAAGTGTTTGGCCGCGAGGGGCCTAACGAAGGTGTTTGACGTCAGAACGTCATTACAGTGGTTATAATTTGGCCCCTGGCCAAAAATTGCCCACCATAAAAAGGGGTTAGTATGAAGGGAAGATCAGGAGTTATATTTTCCAAAACTACATTAGACCAATTAATTGAAACGACCATGCTGGTTTCGATCGGGTGCAAAGGTGGTCAGATTTAGCCGATGGGTGAACCTTTAACACCCATAGTCAGAGTTCTTAATTTTGACGAGAGGGGAAAAACATCCAATTGGAATGTTTTTCGGCGAATGTTGGAAGACGACTTGTATGAGACAGTATGCGGTATTGGTGGTTTCTTTTGTACAAAAGTCAGGAAAATAGAAAGAAATTGTTTGTTTTGTAAATTAATTATTTACATTTACGTTTGCGTAAACTCAAAATTAGTGATTGTTATTTGGTACATTTTTTTCACAAAGTGTATATATATATATTTTTTACAACCGGAGCATAATATGAGCGTTGAATATCAACGTTTTTACGTCTCTCTCAGATAATTAGCTATGGAAAATGGAAACTTGGGTAGTCACTTTAAGCTACCGTATTTTTACTTTCATATCTCAAACTTTCGTTGCCTAAATCTTTGTCGTATACCTCGCCTTCATTCAATCACTTTGAATGACGTTTTTTCTCCTCCAGCCTCGGTTTGAATACAGTATCTTGAACGGATGAAAATACATGGTTTCACCAGGCAAAACCAGTTATCCAAGAAGTTTCCCCCACCCATGTACTACTACTGCGACCAAAATTACTTTTAGTGAAATAAAAAATACCCTTTTACAATGTTAAGATCTTTATCGTTTCATGTCAACTTTTGTGAGGAGTGGGTCATGTGCGTAAACAAACACACCCCCACACACGCACAGACCTGTACAGGTGTCCTTCAACCTACTCCGTGCCCCCCATTGTGTAATATTGAAATGCTGAGTTGCCAATAAACCCATTTTGAATTCCCCTGAATATGTTTGCTTGATTTATCTGGCTCCCTGTAAAGGCATTAAAATAGACAACATCCTTATCGCATTATAGATTAGTTCTACATGGAACGTAACTATGAAAGGGTTTTATAGCTAGCGTAATAACAAAACGCTTGTCAGAACTAGAACAGAGTTCATAGTCCAATGTGTTTTTTTATGGTGGATATTTAGTTAAATGACTTGTCGAATTTCCTGCAGAAAGACACACACGAAAACAAAATACGGGAAACAAGAAAGACAACAGACAAAACAGATTATAAACAAAAGACACGTGACGGTGATTGTTTTGGCATCGATTATTAGTAATAACTATAGAAAACCAATGATCGACTTTTAAACTGAAAGCTTTAGTTTTTAACAATCATTGTGTGCCCGGAAGGCTTTTGTACGACTTTTTCCCGGGAACAAAGGTATACAGGCAATAATGGATCCTTTGAAAATAAAGTTGAATATGATTGTTGTATAATTGTTGCTAGAATTACTTCACAATAAGACACATTTTTCCATTCCCATGCGGATTTATCTTTCCTGCAATAACTATGACTCTTTCACCCTCAGTTTTCTTGAAACACAATTATGGACAGTAATGACTTACGACCTGCTGCTGGTCACACTTTTTTACGCCCTTTCCCAATTGATACAAGTGTCAATCCCGTGATATGTTTTCATTTGAATGTGCAACGATGTGCAAATGAATTGTCTTCAAAATAGTCAGTGCATACGCGCTGTCGTTTATGGATACTTTTTGCTTACGTACAGTATGTTTTTGTACTAAGCACGAAGTTAGACCCAGGTCACAAATAATATAATTATATGAAGAGACTTGAACAATTTGTGTTTTTATTCATTAGGGCTGGTTTGATTTTACCTTTTCTCTCCTGCGCTGTTCGTGTAGGTACTCATGTAAAAGCCAAGGTTGTCTTCAATCAATGAGCCAGTGAAGGCTAGACTCCAGACATAGTCTCCTGCTGGAATCTCCTCCATCATCTCCATCACCCAAAACTCATTCAACTCAAAGCCAAACATCTTCACCACACCAAGAGGAGTTGATGACCCCTTGGGCTTGATCTCCGAAGAGGTGATTTCCATTTTTAAGATGTGAATGCGGGGGAATTTAATGGGCCCTGTTACTTTGATGTCCACGTCTACGGTGCCGGAGAATTCGCCGGTCGTAAGGTCCGGGTAGAGGAGGAGGTTGTAGTGTTCAGGGGAAACTTCGGCTGGGAGGCGCAGCTCGCACCACTCGTCAAGGCACGGGGCAGGGGTGGTTGGTATTGGCTCTGTGGGTTTGGGCTCTGTGGGTTTGGGCTCTGTGGGCTTGGTGTCTGTCGGCTTTGGGGCAGCCGTTGTGAATGGCTTTGCAGTGATGGCACCCTTGGACGGAGTGTCACACTCAGGAAGTAGCCCAGCCATGAGCCCCACACCCGCCGCCAAAACGAGAGCAAGTACAACGAAGGCCACGATTTGACTCTTCCGGACGTAAATACCGGTTTTAGCATCAACGGAGGACTCGACGCTCAAGTAGCGGTCATCCGGACCGTCCACCGAGTCTGTAAGTTCCCCATTCTTCGCACCTCTACCCATGATTGAGGTTGGTGCAGACGTCAACTCGATCCACACTAACCTAATAAACTCCGAAGGTTGAAAGTCAAGTTTTAACGAAAGTTTGGAGAGACGTACGGAGTACTTGCTTGTGCCAAACCTACCCGATCAGTGAGGACACCGCTGCGAAACTTGTGGCGCAGTCCTTGGTGGGCAACGCGTGCATGGCACGCAACAGTACAGTCAAATCAACCGCAGACAAGACAAATCCTAGACTTGTCTCCTAGTCCCTTGGCGTTTAGCTTCCCCTAAACGTAAAATCTGGCTTATAACGAGAGTGCCACATTGAAAAGTGACCTTTCTATTCATCCAAGGAGTCAATGAAGTTTAAGGTAAAATCCCACGGGAAAAGGGCAAAATGTCACCTTTAAACGTGACCGTCCAAGTTGACAGTAGTTGCTTGTGAGTTTGTAGGTAGGCATTTCTGAAGGGAAATGGGAAAAATATAAAATTAACTTCAGTGTAAACAAATCTGAATTTGAAGGGAAAGTACAGGTCACAAGCGCCACCAAAATATTGCGTACACTTCAGGAATTTAATATATGTAGTTCAGGACGCGGGAACGAAAGCACCGAGTACACGTAACCTGTAGCGTCACATGTTCACAAAAGATCCACAAAGCCTGGACTTCCTTCCTGCAGGCACGAATTGTACAGAGCCTAATGGAAGAAAACACAACATCTTTTCTTTTATAGAGATAGCGCTGTGTGAGTTTTGATACTGAATAAAGCTTTACAAAAATGTAAAATTGTTCATAATTCTGACCAGTGTGGTATCTCGCGTGCCAGAAAATGCCCTGGAATGTACAATATCACTCTTTTTGTATTAACAAGGTTTGAGTGGTTTATGCAGTACAGGTCAACCCAGTGTCTTAAATCAATCAATGATTGAAATCTGAACCGAGGCACTTATGAAAACGTAGTCTGAACCCCGATTGGTAAAATGAACATCAGTATTCAATAATACAACTGCACACGAAGAACCAGACAACAGATGCACGATAAGCTGGGTGCAATATTCAAATAATCGTTAGCGTCGTCAATTTAATATCAGAGCGATATAATACTGACAACGACAAAACACAAAATCATGAAACGACTTCAACAAATCTATTTGTTCAATCCAAACTCTTTTTATCTGTGCGAATTTAATCCGCGAGGTGTGGTCTCATTTATACAAACTGAACTTTAGTCTTGCTATCAAATTGTCGTTGCGTGCGATAACAAGTAGTGCTGATAAAAACTTGTGCTATCACAATTCAAATATGTTTAACATATTACTGTAAGTATTCTATTTTTATTTTGTTTATTCTCGACACTAAAAAACTGACTGGACAAGAAGCATTACTGGGTAACCACTTGACTCTTCCCTTTATTTGTCTTTGTGAAGGGGTCACGTGAAATTGATTCCCACTCCCTACTGGTGGTTAACTTTGTTGGCTAGGACTTGGAGTTCAAAATAGGGTAATCTGTATTTTAATTTCAGTGGGGCATTACTGTGAAAGTATATCATTATAGTCTTCTACATTCTCATTGTGTTTTATAATTAGCCTAAATACAGTATCCGTAATAATGCTTTATGAGAACGAATAAAGCCCTTTATTTCGAGTGAACGAAACAAATTATTGTTTTTTTTATTAGCTCAATTTTCTTTTTGACTGTCTCTTTCGGGGCTCCGAGTATAAAAAATAAAGAAGGGACACAAGAAAACCAAATGAGAAAGGCCCAGTGTCGCTTAAAAAATGCGCGTCTTATTGTCAGTCTGTCTTTCTGTCTGTCTTCTGTTCGTCTGTGTTTACAAGACAGACATTGTGGGGTGATTTATAGGTTGCAACTTGTGGGGTGTTTTGACATTGTGGGTTTCTCCACAATGTTTTTTAACAGGAAATATTAAAGAAAAGGGACAATAGAAAACACACTTGAGGAAAGCCCACAATATCACTGTACTAAACATGCATGTCCTTCTTCATCTGTCTTCATCTCTATTTTGTTTTGTCTAGTCGATGATTTCAGTTTTCTGTTTCGTTGTCCCGTGATGAACGAAACAAATGCACACGGAGGCTTCCCATACCTATACAGTTGTTCGGATATATACTTCTTTAAAAACACCTGTATTCATTATTATTGAAAGCTGTTTAAATTTGTGACTGTATACGTTAACATTGAATATATTGATATTTCTATAATAAACTTTTTGATTTTAAAAATTTTTCATTAATGGATACCTATAATTTGTCAGAACACCGGTGCACTTTTGCAAAAATCAAACGGCATGTCGGGATTGATGGCTGCGGCTACGGATGTGGCTGTTGCTAAGGGTGTTGCTATGGGCCTCAAATGCTTTAACACTTGTTCACGTGATGATCAAGCCAAAGCCACATCCGCGCATCGGACACGACCAAAGTCCGACTGATTATTTTTCTACCCAGAGAATGTCATGGTCTGTTGATAGAGCGCCCTCTGTGGTTAAGATAAATTCTGTGTGATTTTAAGTACAAAACTGACGCAGTACAGATTATTCATTGGAAATTGATTGATGTTGACTTCAATAAGATGCAGTGCTCGTTTAGCTTAACGCTTATCCGAATTCGTGTGCTACAAGTCCCGCAAGGGACATAATGATGAGAAAGAGAGAGAGGTGTTGGGGGGGGGGGGGGTGAGAAAGAGACCCCAAACAACAAACAAGCAAACAAACAAACATTCCAACACCCCAACAAACAAACCAACTTACGAAGACACTATTTGAGCTCTTAATTCCATGAGCTCAAAATCATTTCGTGAGCAGCTCGAAATGAATTTGTTCGCTCGAAATCATTTTGTGTGCTCGAAAGAACTCGAATTATTTTTACGTTTACCAGTAGGCCTACGTTAATATTTTTCTTTCTTCAACATATTTTCCCCTTAGGGGCTCCGTAGTGTGCCGATTTCGTCTTGGGGCGAATATGGAACTCATTTAAAGGAACATTACAGAATTGGTTGTTGCTAACAAAACAGTTGCTGGCAGTGTAAGCACTTTATGTAATCCACCATATATATAAACTGACAAACCTGTAGAAGTTTGAGATCGATCGGCCATCTGGGTCACGAGAAAATAGTGAAAAAAACGATTACACATTTGCATGACATCATAATAGGTTCAACAAACGAATAAAACGCTCACTGAGCGATAAACTCCAATTGGAAAATTAGTTTATTCATTTCTCATCAAATATGGCATTTCAGACAGAAATATTTCAAGGGATGTTTTCTACTATCATCATCATTAGACCGTGTAAGTTTTATGTAAATCTGTGATCAAAAGTATATTTTACAATTACCAATTCTGTAATGTTCCTTTAAAGAAACACTGTAAGATGTTGGGCATTTCTTTAAAAGTACATACCAGGCATAATTTAGTGGCAAGATTTGAAGGTTATGGCTTTTAGGGATTGTTAATAAATAGTCAATTATTGTGCATCATGGTTGTTGGCTTCCAATCTGTGGTATTTTGGTTATACTAGGCCCAAGAAATTGCCACAAGTTGCTTACATGCGTATAATATAGCACCCTTTGTTGGGCAGCGTCTTTCTTTGATTTGCTTTCTAGACTTTGACTGAGAGACTTTGAAATATTGTTTGGTTATTTCTTAGCATTTAGCATTGGTTGCAATAGAGACCTATTTTAGAGGGAATGCAACCCACGATTATTGATTAGCGCCCCCTCGTGAACGAAATAGAAGTAAAACGATTTTCCATGTTTTGACCGCACTCTTGTATTTTAATCGCCAAGATATATATTTTTTTTACATAAGATCGATCATTTCATTTAGGGCTGATAGATCATTAGGTGTACAGTTCTACAGTCCCCAGCGCAACAAACCCCTTACTCAATGTTTGAAAAGTTCATCGTATTTGAATAATGATTGTCATGGCCAATGGTTCGGGCAAAAAGAACAAAAACAAGAACCAGTACAGCAATAGTAACTACAAGAACAAGAACGAGAACGAGAACGAGAACGAGAACAAGAACGAGAACGAGAACGAGAATGAGAACAAAAAACAAAAACGAAAACGAAAACGAAAAAAGAACAAGAACAAGAACAAAAACAAGAACAAAAACAAGAACAAGAACAAGAACAAGAACAGTGGAACATGAACATGAACAAGAACTGGAACATGAACATGAACAAGAACAAAAACGGGAACTAGATTAAGAAGAACAAGAACAAGAATAGAACGAACAAAAAGAACAAAAAAGAACAAAAAGAACAAAAAGAACAAACATAACGAGAACAATGAGAACAACAATAAATCACCCATACAGTGGACCTATTGCGGAGAGATTATCAACATACAGATTTGCTAAGCAACAATAAGATTTGCTCTTTAGTCATCATAGTTTCTAGTTCCTTTTTGGTAAATTTTGATAAGAGAATTACATTTTGTTAAGCAGTGTTTGTCTGCTAAGCAGAAATCAAAGCTGTACAATACTGTAATTAGCTCGTTGAATTTGTGCACCTTTCAAGTTCCTTGGTAACAAGGATAATTATAATAATGAATATGCATATTTCAACGCCATGAAGCAATGCGATTGGTCTACATTGTTCGCCAATTCGCCCCACGCAGTGGTCATCAAAGATGGGTGACTTAATACTATTGTGTGTCTGTGTATGAACTTGAATGACAGTGAGCCATTCACAAAGACGATGTTGGGCAACCGAAGATTGGCCAAGACATGAACCCAAAGTGCAAGTGACCACCGTAGATACGCATGAGCATACTGTGACTCGTTTCATTTCACGCATGCGCCCTCGCGCACTGCGAGCACGATGGCAGAAGCTGAATTAGTCAAAGAAGAAAAAATGGAGTCAAAGGGCTTTATAGAATTCCCAGTGAAGCTAATTTAAATCCAGATCATATGCTCATGTGTAAACCACTCGCATGCTGCCCGAATCTCTTATACTTTTTTTCACTTTGAAAATCGGTAGCCTACGAAAGGGTCTTGTGTTCCAAAAAAGAGGGTATTTTTTCAGATGAAACTGACCGACTGTGGTTCAGCCCCTTCGCGTTAGAACGGCACTGATGAAACGGTACTCACACGCACGCACGTGCACGCCGTGGAGCTGATAACTCAATTTACAAACGCAAAGTTGGTGTAGTGTTTGGATTTGGCGCAGTGGGCTTGACGGGCTAGCGGGGGTTTAAGTGCTGAGCCTCGGCCCATGAGTTGGCTCTTTATCCCTCGGCTTTCGTCCTTCCCTCGTTTTCCATCGAGCCGGCTAAGCCGGGGGAAGCTGGTGGTTTGAAGTCCCCCTAATCTTGCTTGATCATCTAGGCACCGAGTTTGTGTGGGCTATTGGCAATACTATGGAGATTTTAAGCGCACCTCTGTCTACTTTAGAGACATATACAGGAGGCGATGCACTCAGAACACCGGTTAGGCTAACGAGAGTTGAGAAAGCCGTCAGCAGCGGGCCACATCATCCCAGGCATGGGGGCTCAAGCTCCGATGGACCCCATGGATCGACATGGGGAACTGCAGCCACGTCTGACAGCCGGGACCACTCAACACGAGGTAGGTCATTGAAACTTCTCTGTCTTAGTGTTGTATTTCTCTACTTTGTAAAACTAATTAGTCAGCTTCATTAAAATAGAACAAACTTCACCCGAATTCAACTCTTTTTCCAAATGCAAGTAAACACTTAAACACAAAGTTACAAAACAGATCAGAAGAATAGCAGACATTCAAGGCCAATTAATATGAACCCAAACTATTCAAATCATCTTACCAATAAAACAAAAGTTAAATGAGTGCGGCTTAACGAAGTCTGCTGACGGGCCTTACATATGATTTTGTTCGATATTTATGTTTTTATATTTTATTTTAGGTATGTAAAATTACCACAAAAAACATAAAAACATTGCACACTTCATGTGCAATAATAAATGCAATTTTATTTTTCTTATTTATGGAGGGAACCTCATTGGTGATTCCGCTGTTCTTGCCCTTAAAAAAACAAAACTTACATCATAAAAACAATAATTAAAAAATTAATATAAGAAACTATACATCCACAGTGAGTAAAATAAAATATCCATTTATTAAATTTAAGACAAATTGATCTTTTGAAATACTAAAAGGCACAACTAATATTTGGTTTCATAATCAGAAAAAGCCAAACTCCATCAAAAAACAACAACAAATAAGTTTGAAATATCAACCACAACTTTCAATTGAAATGTAAGAATTAAGTTTAATCTTTTCCCTGTAGCAAGTGTCATGTCGCTAAAAACTAATACAGTGATGTTAAAAATGCAAGTTTCCCGAAACACTTCAAGAATAAATTTTTCGACAAAGAAAGGATGTCAAGACAAAAACAACGCATAAAGTTCACAAAAGTTCAACTTGGGAATGCTAAGGGTCTTTAAAGGTTGTTTTTTTAGTGCGTTTGCCACGATGGAATGAATAATAATTTAGGTTACTAAATCGGTTTCCATAGAGACAAAAAAATACTTCGGTTCATTGTGACATTTCTTGAAGTTAGACCAAGGGCCCCTCCAAAGTGATTCAGTGCAACCCAGCAGGCCCGAATATACCTGTATAGAGAAGACAATGTTTGTGTGTTTTCCTTATGAAACTGAGCAATTGTAACAAAAGGGACAATCGTCTTCATTTAACATTACAAAAGAGATCAACACCATCTCGGTTGTCATCAAATTACTGAGCAACACGATCTCTGATGGAAGCTCAAAGGTGGACGATTTATGCTCGGTTGACATCACGATAGACAGTGTTGATGCTCAGTTTACATCACAAATGATAGGGACAATATAAGAAGTCCATGATTAATGTTTAAAACGTGTCTGTGAGCGTGTCTATTGACCAATTGACGCAGGAGACTTTGAACAAAATGGGTCCGGGTGTTTCTGACAGAGCGAGGAGGTCTCATGTTAGCTTTCGGTTTCCGGTTTTATGTTTCGTTTGTCTCCATAAGTTTAAGTAAAACATCCTTGCTTCACTGCATGATGACACAATTGTCTTAATTATTGTATTGTTTATTCACAGCTGTTCGGATTGTGAGATTTATTATATGATAATAATCTCACTGTATATACGGCGCTTTGATAAAAGTAATTTTTCTTTATGTTGACACAGCTAAAGTGAATCTGGCTGAATTTTAGATTATTTGCGAAAAACAATCTGTATCGACTACCTGTACCTCCACGTGCGGTGCAAACACAAATATACTTTTCATATTTTTGATGTGGAAGACGACTCATTTAATAATGAGATTTTCCCCACAATAAAACTTGACTTCAAAATTGTCCCCTTCCACAAACTTGCATTGTGCAGATAAAACTTATAGGTCTGATGTCTACGGATTTTATGCGGATGGTACGTCTTTGACATTCAATTTATCAAAACATCAACCGACTATTATCGTTGCGAATGTCTTCAAATTCGGCTTTATTAAGAAATAGAGTAAAGAGTCGTATTGTAAATCGTGTTGGTGACGAATTGGTCTCATCGTAGGTCAGATAGCCATCGTATGTCTGTTTGACTGATATTTCCATGGTAATTGCTCCAACAGTCTGTTATAACTTGGTACCTCCTATACTAGGGTGTTTGAGCGTGAAACCAGGCTTTCTGCTTCTTCTCACCCATACCATCTTGCTTTGCTGAAATGTAGAACATAAAGCCATTCAAACAGCTTTATTCCACGTACTGCATCTCTTTGGAACTTCTTGCCTGGTGCATGTTTCCCTTCATCCTACAATCTAGACAGTCAAATTAAGTAGAATATCAATTCCCACATTCAGGTTCTCTAGTGTTTTTTTTCATGTGTTGGGCAAACTTAGTATGGATGTCCATGGTCGCTGTATAGTTCGATTTTAGCTGAACTGGAGGAAGACACGAAAAGCAAAATGTGTCCTTCGTGGTTTTATTTTAAAAGACAATAATCACCATGATGGCATTGAAACCAACTGAAAGTATCCACAAAGTTAACATTCCAATTAGAAATAAATCATTGCCGTATACATGAGCATTTTAAAGTACATGCCTATAAGGCCTACACAATATGTTTTCCCGTGATTCGTTACAAACTCTTAACTCCGAGAGCAGTTATTATTGCATTGCAATGTGTCAAGTTGTCAGTTCTCGAATGTCATTTTCAAAGGCAGGTTGAGGTGCTCCACGGACCCATTGTACAGAGAATCAACTGACGATGTTTGCACTCGACTCCCTCCGCAGCAGCTTCCTGCTTTTCGGTGTTTAGTTTTCTATATAAATCATATTTTGAAATAATCTTCTATCATTAATTAACCATTTGCAGGGATGTGGAATCAAACTGAAATCATTTTTACAAAATGGACTTAGTCAAGTTGGACTTAGTTTAGGTGTAAACGTGAGGCCGTCGTCAAGTTATTTAGAATATTCATACGGTATTTTTTATACGAAGTACAAATGAGCTAATTTTGTTTAATTGGTTGGTTAATTTGCATATCATTTGGTTTTCATAATAGTATACTCATGGAGACTGAAAACTTCCAGAAATATCTCAAATCCTTTGGAGTATGCAGCACCGGCAGCCAAATCGGCGCACAGGTTGCTAACCATTCACATCAACAATCTCTACCCTCACATGTACCCATTTACTCCTGGGTGATAAGAAGAATTTACAGTCAAGTGTCTTTACTCAAGAACACAAATGTCACGACCGGGATTCGAACCCACACTCTGATGACGCAGTCGTAAGAACTTGAGTTCGATGCTCGGCCACGACTCGCTATAGGAATGCATTTAGTTACAATTAACGCTTTCATTTTAGTATACACAAATATTAACTCACCCTGATCCCAATTTTTACTGAAAATACCTTACGAAATTATCATCGAATTCAGGGTCAGATTTTACTGCAAAAAACGAAAATTAAGACAGAACGGAACGATGAAAACAAAAATTAAAGCTTAAAATTAACTTGGTCACCCTCTCCCGATGAGCACAAAGCAGAATCACGTGTCGAGTTGATTCCCATAACATTCTTTACTTAACATATTCTTTTCGAAGTACAGGAGGAAAATCAGTATTTATTTATTTATTTATTTTCATATATTTAGTTTATTCTGTTTGTATTGAAGCTGTACATTCAAGATATCCAAGAGGCATTTATGAACTTGTCTGGAGCTGGTCCGATGGTGATCGGATTTATAAACGTTTGTAAACGGATTCCTGAGTGAGATTCTGACTTAGTAATGAAGAAAAGCTATTTATTATTCAAATAAAAGCACAAATTCACTGAGACGATTATTCCATTAAGAAAACAATTTCGGCCATGTTCCTTCTGTATCATCAGACCATGTTCCTTCTTTATCCTCCTGCCAATCATTAGAATGTACTCTCAGACTACAAATTGGTGTTTGCTTTTGTTGAATTAGTACAATGCTTGCCGGGAATGTTTAAAAAACGATTTTTTTGAAAAGTGTTGGCAAATTTCTTTATGCAAATTTCGGGGACGTCTGTTTGCTTAAAAATGCACTTTGATTTTTCAAAGTGCGTGAATCTGTTTCTGAATTAAACGTCGATATAAGGCAATCAAAGGGGGGGGGGTGGGTGTAGAAAGAAAGAAAATAAAAGACAAAAACATCACTGTAAACTACTAATTTAGTCATCAGAAAAGAATCAACATACGGCCGGTCAGTGAACTACACAGCAGCTCTATATGCCGGACACATTGTCTATTTTATGTGTTATGCATGACGTGGAGTGATCCCCCGTCTATACGCCGTGCCAGCCAGGCAAGGACCGTCTTGAAGCGAGTGGTAATTTACATACTTTTAACCGTCGCAGATCAGCTCTAATCCCCAAAGGTTGGCTCACAAATATTGGTTCTTTTAGGCCCCTTTCTTCGAATATAATTCTCCTGATCGGTGGGGGTATGTTGTGGTGGGGAAGAAGAGAGGAAAAACAAAATCTTGTTATAGATTTTAGTTAACCAGCCCTGGACCCAATTTTATAGCCCTGCTTATAAGCAGAAAACATTGCTTAACAGATGGCTGCTAAGCGAAACTAAGCAGGATACCAGTCACAAATGGTACACGTGACACGGGATGTTAGATGGTAGCCTTATCCTGGTAAACATAATTAGTTTGTGCTTAGCTACTTTATGTGCTTACATGAAATTTGGTACTCGTTGTCGCCACATTCTTTAAAGGATAATTTGTTTTATGAGTAATGCTATTTCCGCAACAGCCTTATACAACTTTAAGAAGAATAATAAGACATTTTTACATTTTGTTCTTTAAAAAAGAAATAAAAATAAAACCCGCTAGAATTTTTGACATGTAGGTCTATTTTGTGTTTGGACACAATTTGTAAGTATCTAAATTTTAAGTCTCAATTTATTAGAGTTACTTTTGGTTTAGACGAAGTCACCCAATGTAAAGTTTCCACTCAATTTGGTTTTGCCCAAATCAATAGGCTAGGGCTTAAACTTGTCCCGAGTCGTTTGTGATGTTTTTGACAATGAGCATGTTAGTTCGTAGACGTAAAGAAATACTTGAGTAGCAAACATTTTATGGAAAGCTTCAATGGGGTTTTAGACAACCAAGGGAAGTTGCGTGACCATAATTTCTTCCCTTTGTACAGGTGAATTACTGCAGACATGCACTAGCCTAATGTTTGTACAAGCAGTCTGATTGGTTGACACTTCATGAACGAATGAGTTTAGACAAGTTGCAAGGATTTTTAACAATGATGGGATACCGGTAACCTTTTAAAAACCTTGCGGCGCATCGGGATAACGGCACGTAGTGATTGCGTCACAAGAATTCACTTGAATTTCACCTTCACGCTTAAGTATGAATCGGGCTTTGTACTTGGCACAGTTTTAAGGTTCTGTTTACAGCATTTAAGCGGAAATTTTCACTTATGAATGAGAAAAATCCAGATATAATGTGAGCGTATCTTCACTGGTTAACAAGGTATTTGTACTGGCTTGCGTGCTCAGTTCACGTTTACTGCACAGTCTTTTCCCTATACACATCTAGAACAAAAATGCGGTGCTTATCATAATTGTAAGCAGAGAGTGGTGAGAAGAGAGTGGTGAGTAGAGAGTGGTGAGTAGAGAGTGGTGAGTAGAGAGTGGTGAGTAGAGAGTGGTGAGCAGAGAGTGGTAATCAGAATGTGGTGACCGTAAGCGCATACTTTCAGTTAGCAGAGCAATAAAATGAGGCCCTGATGTAAACAAGGGGCATTATGATGTCCACACACGATTATACGAATCGCCATAATTTCTTCTCTCCACCTAGTAGCATAATGCGTGACTTTTATGTACAGATCCTCAGGTTAAAAATAACAATCAGATTAGTTACCACAGTTTCTTCCTTGCGCACAAATGTGTAAATGGGAAACCTGGGAGAATGTATTACAGTTGAAAGGTTGGGTGTCTTTCAGGCAGTCTGTACGTATCTCTGTAAAGTATCACATTAAGCCACAGTTTCTACTCTCCGCCTATTTATATTCTTAAATGCGCGTGTATAAGGTAAATTAATACTGTATAAAGATTGTTTATTTTGGTAAGTGGAACATACTGTCATCACGGTCATCAGTTAAATACTGTCTAAGTTTAAGGGGAAATATATACAACTTTGATGAAACCTCGATAGATGACAAACAAGAATAATGGCATGCAGTAAGCCACGGAGGGATAGGACAGAATTTTGTTGAAATTGAGTCATCGAACAAAGAACTTAATCAAACACCGTATATAACGTTCATCGATTTTGCCAGAGTCAAACATGAACCGTTAAAACCATGTCTTCCATGCTTAATTTTATGGTTTTGATTTTTCTTGAATATCGGAAGAAACCAACATCGAATCGACAGGTAAAGATTCCGGCGAGGAGAACTCTGATGAGAGTGAAGCGAGCAAGCGGAGGAGGCAGCGCCGTCAGCGGACGCATTTCACCAGCCAGCAGCTGCAAGAGCTGGAGGGAAACTTCGCTCGTAATCGCTACCCGGACATGTCGACCCGTGAAGAAATCGCTGCTTGGACCAACCTGACAGAGTCTCGCGTGCGGGTAAGAAAGAGTAGTTTATAAAACCACAACCTATAGCCAAATCTTATCCTCTAAATTCCATCACATAACCATGGAGCCAGGCTTTACCAAAAGTTATATTGTCTAAACAATATTAAGCGTGTAGAGCATTGGTAGT
Source organism: Pycnopodia helianthoides (assembly GCA_032158295.1). NCBI lineage: Eukaryota > Metazoa > Echinodermata > Asteroidea > Forcipulatida > Asteriidae > Pycnopodia > Pycnopodia helianthoides. Next base: position 173,359 of record CM063261.1, read on the forward strand.
TACGATAAAATGGAATCAATAAAAAAGTTCAAAAGTTTTACATTAATTTCTTTTCACAAAACAAAATTGTAAGCTTTGACTGAACACTGGTTTGTTTCTATAAACAAAGATGGTGCAATTCATTTTCTACATGAACAAATTCATTTAGGTTCCCTATAAGCTTTAACAAAGTATTTCCGACCTACATCAAAGCTCTGAATACCATCAGAGCGTACTGATCGAAACGTCAAGTTGTTTACACCACAGGTTATTTTTCTGGTCCACCACGGCTTATCAGAGAGATTATTACACGGTATTAGCGCAAAAAATTGTGTATTTATTACTTTCGAATGCAAGTTCGACCAAGCAAGGCTTAAATACACTCTTGGTAAGGGGCTACAAGAAGCAATATTTAAGGTGAAAATATAAACTCAGTGGAGCTGAAAGTAGAAATTGACATTCCTCTTAAAGCAGTCTAGATAGGATGGAGGGGAAAAACTGCACCAGGCTAGGGGTTCCAAAGAGATGTAGTACGTGGAATAAAGCTGTTAGAATGGCTCTTTGTTCTACATCTCAGTAAAGCAAGAGTGTATGGGTGAGAAGAAGCAGAAAGCCTGGTTTCACGCTCAAACATTATGGTAGAAGGAATCATTGTTTTAAGCCTGTTTGGCTGTTTCCTTACCATGCAAAGTTTAAAATCCACCTCATTCATCAAACGGGATTACCTGGTAATAAGAAATTGTCCCCAGAGGTAAAAGTCTACGTTGATTGAGTATAACTGACACGTTCAGCTTTATTTTTCACACCTTTGTGTTAATTTTGTTACGGTGAAGGCAAAGTTAACAATCTACATCGGTGTGGATGAGACTCTATTATAACTTCATTATCTAAGCTCGAATGGACATTGAACCAGTCACAGCACTGTTTGCATTACTTAGGAGTTAGCTGGTAACCTGAATCTGCTAAGCACGCCTTGCATGTTTCTAAGCCAAGCCCAATTCTAGGTTACGGAACGCCCCTTCGTGCCTATTTCATAACCACTAGAATGATCCATTACTACAATCCTAGTATTGACAGTTTTTTGCTAATTGGTAAACAATTTTACGAAATTGGGTCCAGTAAGTATTTGAGTTATACTTATAGACAAAGTACATTAGTGGTATTTATCAAAACAAAATGTAATCGATTTATTTTGCAAGCTACTGATCATAAAGTTCATACCAGTCCCAACCCTCCGGAGAAGTATCTATAATTAAATGGCATTTGAAGACACCACAAAACACCGTTGCTTATTCCGATTGCCGCTGCATGTCTTGACGAAATAAGCCCCTGCTTTGCTTCTCGGTAAGCAGAAAGTGCGCTAAGGACCCCTCCATAAGCAGAAAAACGTCTGCTTAGTGGTTTGATAAATATGATGGCACCAGTTTGCTAGCCTGTGGTTTAACAGAGCGCAACTGATCGAACTGGTAACACCACCACTTTACTAACTAGTCTCATATAGGACAGTGGACTAGTTGGATCCCATAGTACATAGACCTAGATACTGACATCATAATCCCTGTTAGATGATTTGATGAAGTCAAGGTGTTGATCCCTCAGCTTACTCGTTTAACACTCTAGTAGTTCGAAAGGGGGTAACCTGTCTGGTGAATCCATTTTCTGCCTGTGTGAACACGCCACCCGACCGGCCCCATATATCGAGATTTCCAACACGCTTTAGCGAGTTCGCCGGCGGATATTATGCGCACTTAAACGGTGCTGTAAGTTATGTACTTACAGAAAGAAGTGATACACAAAATAATGAAAATAGCTGAAGGGTTGGTATAGTCGGAGGGCATCATACGGTTTTTTATTTATGAGAATCATCGAGTGGCCAATTAACTATTTTTAATAAGACATTTCTTTTGTTTACAAACCTTGTCCACCATTTTGTAGGACGGAGTCGGAGTATCACAATATGTAGAACTGGGTTACAACAATAGTGTGCTTTTTTGATAAAACATTAAAACCTTTTTGAAAATTAATTTCGAGTTGAACAAAGAAAAATTGACAAGAGTGGGACTTCAACCTGCGACCTCCAGATTTAATGCCGGCGCTCTACCAAGTGAGCTATCTAGCCCTATGTTGGCGGTCTCCCATGTCAAAATCTTTGCTCGGGGTGCCAGTCAAAAGCTATTCAACCTGTAACTGCCGTGTAGCCAGGGATCACACCCAAGTTTACGATCCAACCTGGGAAGCAGCAGCAGAGGGATCACCATAAGGGAATGCGACTTTTTTATTTCAAGTTATTAACCACGAGGGAAACCGACTGTGTACATTTTTATTTCATTTTATCAATCTCTAGTTAAAAAAACCAGGGCGATAGAAGTTACGATTTATGTTTATCCCATTGTATACACAACTACCCACAAGGTCATATTTGACAGTCACAAATTTCATCCTGACTTCCAAGAAGTAATTTTTTGAGCAGATGTACCGACGTTGAATTTATACATTAACGTCCCTTCATCGTCTTCACACGTTCTTCGAATGCCATTAAACTGTTGCTATTGGTATACCGGGTCAATTCTAATTTAAAGTGAACACATATATAATACTTGTCGTACACATACACAGTGTCTTTCAGAAAATGTGATTATTATGATGTATGGAAGTAAACAAGATAGCCACAACATGATACCACTATAGAGCCCATAACGTCCGGCATTAAACCACCCGTTCTTTTCCGAACCAGCACAACTCGTAAAGAGAGTTTTTCGTACATGGTGTCTCCACAAAATTTCAAATCTTACTGAACATAGGCCTTTTTTTTTCTTCTTCTTTTTTTTTAATTTTTTTTTTACAAACCTTTACACGTTTAAGTGACTGTTCTACACGCACGTTCTATTCAAGCTTAATTATTCCTTATTTACTCAAACTGAGTCAGTCTATCTTTAGTTAAAATAAAGGTTAAGACAACTTCTTCGGTGACATCTACGAAAGCGTATTTTTATTTTGAAAGGGCACCGTTTTCATAATTCAAACCTGATATTCAGCCGTTTATTTGCGTACAAGTGTTCTTCGACTTTACTCCACCGATAATTGTCTTAATTAAGAGCTAGTCAATTCACCGACGTCGTGTGGGTGTGACTTAACACCTTCTAGCTCACGTATGTAAGATGGGTCGACCTTTCGAAAAAAAATTAAAATGAATAAAATAACAAAACGAGTCATGACCATATTAAAAAGAGGATTTGTGGATTTTCAGTTATTATCAATCTGGTAGTCTTGGATTTTCCGTAATCTACATCTCTGGAATCGCGAATTGAAAGACTTTAAGTAAAATGTAAACAGAGTCTAGCTGATTTGCGTTCAGGACAGAGTGTACCTAATTCTTGATTATACCATGTTGAGCCCCTCATCATGCAGCCAAGCCTAAGATGAGTTTTTCATCTGTGTGTGCCGTTTCCAAGGTGACTGATCTTTTCCTATTTGGAGGAATAACTAGGCCAATATAAAATAATTAGCGGTGATTAAACTGAGTCTGTTGCGTATTTGCGCGGCTTCAAGACCTGTCAGTTCGCGAGTCCCACTGCGCAATCGCACGTCTCCACCAATCAAGGTGGGTGATTGGTCTACGCATTTGGGGGGGAGCAATCCCCATGAAAAGGTGAGTCGGTTGAATTAGACACCAGAGAAGTACAGCCGGCTGGTAAAGACATAAAAACAACATCGAATATTTTTTTCGCCAAAGTGTAACCACACAAAGACAGCCATTTTTCGACCGTGAGCTTTCGTCACCTCGCGGTGTGCCTCGTAATGACACTTACAACCTTGACTTGACCTATAAAATTAGAAAAATACCAGCACAAAAAATGGGTTAAGACTTCTTTTAACTCTTTCCAACACAAATAACGATGTGATGTATGGAGGGCAAACTCTCAAAGCCAATGGGAAATTAAACGGTTCTTTTTCCAATTATCAGATTCAAAGGGCCGCTTATTAGCATCTGCGTTTTGTGCAATTGTTGACGTTCTGATTGTGACAATCGCAATCCTGGCGTTGTTTTCTGCTGAACTGTCAAAGTTGATTAGAGCGTTAGAAAGGCCTCTATTTCATCTGACCTAACTGTGTGTGTTCGGTTTGCAGTTCCAAAATTGCCTAAACAGCTTGTGTTGCCTACTGTAACTTCCAACATAGGATAGCCATCAAGTTGCATGGACTTCAAGCTAGCTTTAAAAAAAAGTTCCGTTCAGTTTACACAGTAACACATATCATTGTTTAACATAATATCAGATGGAATATTTATAGTGAAGCTGAATTAATAAATAAGTATGTATTAAGTATGGGAGGTGGCTGATACTGGGAAGGTGTATTTGGAGAAGCAAAGCTAGTAAGAGTATAAGACCCTGATGGCCCAATGCATTAAAAAAAAGTTAACTTATGCAGTAAAACATACACCGTCATATACATTATGGCACCTGGAAGAACGGACGACCAGACAGTAGTCCGCTTTTATTATTTGTTTCATTTGATTAAAAGCCAGTAGGCAGGTCGGTATCATGGTTTGTTATTCTCCATTGAAATACATGAATCCAAACCGAGGCTCGAGGGGCAAAATACTCTGGCCCCGATTTGGTGTGGTATGTTTTATGTTCACAGGTGACCATAACACGGTCTTAACTAGTATTACTGGATAATCTTCAGGTTACGCCATAAACCAGTTTTGTCAATCTCTCAATGTTAAACAAACCAGTGCACTACAGTTTATGTTTACAAGCGCTAAAAATGTCACCATTCAACCTGTCTGTTTAATTCGGACACGAAGTATAAGCTAACTTGGACATTTTGTTTTCGTCAAAACTCAAATTGGCCTCGACAGGAATAAAAGACGCCATAGAAGTCTATTTATTTTAAGTTAACTAGCGGCCTTTAGCATTACTTTTATTTATTTATGATCTTATTTTATAAATAGCTTCTGTTGACGATCTGTCATTTTCGTTTTTTCCCCTCTATTTTTAATGCGAGGTTGGCAAACTCTTGCCATTCACATATTTCTACAATATTTGCTACGTTACCACGTGTTGAACTACTGATTTTAAAAACAACGTTCAGTTTGAGCAGTTTTTCAATGTTTGAAAAATGTTGCACAGAGGAAATGTCATTAATGGATTTGTATAATCGTTCTATTGTATTACGTTTATATTTTAAAACTTTATATAGGAGACAACAGTTTTAAAGAAATTATCTTTTCTTCATGGAAATTTAATTCACTTAAATGGTACAGTTAAACAAAATGAATACGTATAGTATACATGTCTTAAGCATTTTCTGTCCCTCAGAATAGCATTTTGTATTTCACGGTTTATGCTTCATTTTGTGCACGTTTGTACGCGCTTATGTTGATTGCAGTAATCGAAATAAGAATCGAGTGCTTGAAACAACTTTATACTTCTGACGGTTTATTTCACCTGACAACTACTGGCATCTCGTTTATAAAAACTAAACTTTTAGATCAATATATACATTTCTTATTAAATGACAGAATGTGTCGAACATTAAATACTTTCCATTGACAGAGGACAGCGAGTATTAAACCATAACTGATTCAGGTTGGCACTTTCTCAACGTACGGTATTTTCAATTTTTTGTTTGGTTTTACTAGTTTGTATAAATCACTTTCTGTGAGCAAGTTCACTACTCTCTTGTAATCAAAACGGACACTTTTCTGTCACATCGGGTGCAAGTAATTTCTTAAGGTGTACCATATCTTAAACAGATTTTGTTCACACTGATCCGTAAATAGGTTTGCGATTAGTAGCGTAATGAGCGAGATCAGTCCCCGGTGTTTTTCGCATCATCTCCCCGCAGCAGTACAGTGCTCTGCCCGCTCTAGAGAAAATAACCTTGGCACAAAATTTAATAAGCGTCTAGGTGATTTTTTAAGCGCACATGCATGACGCAATAACAGTTTTGACTTTGACATTTTTGACTTGTAACCATGAACTGAAATGAGAAAACTTAATGTACAGGACATTTTGCTTTTTTTTATCCGTCTCTCTTCGGTGTAAGAATGTTTCTTCGCAACATCGGGTAAAAAGTGCAATGAATCGCCAGACGTATTGAATAGACGGTCCGTGGCTGATGACTCTAACAGACCTAGCTGCCGGTCTCGTGTACTTTAGCAGTATGCTAATTTACACTGTGTATCGTGATCAGACGCATGTATTCTACTAATTGAAAAACTTCTGGGGAAAAAAACACAGGATGAATTTTAAATTATCTTGAATATATGTCTTTCGTTAGGTATTTTTTGTATAATTTAAGTGGCAGGCTTAACGAAGGGGTTGGATCTCCAAATGATCTCTTCTGTTGAAAGTGCTGGGAAATTGCTTTTCTTTCTAACCTCGACAGATTTTTTTCTCCTTATAAAATTCTCGTAATTGCAAATATTTTTTCCCCGCAATTATTTTGTCCACACCGTTGTAAAACATGATTAAACAACCGAGGCGACGTAAAACGTTGACCATGTCTTCGCTGAAAAGCTATGGCATTATTGTTATTGTTAATTCATGGTTGTGGAAAAAATGTGCAGTTAACATTTATGGCAAATATTTTGACGACATAGTTATGTAAATATTGCAGAGCTATATTTTATAGCTAATGTAGGCCTAATAGAAATGCTACAGCTAGATCACTGAAAAGTCCTATTCTTTAACATTGCCATCCGTTTAGCCGAAGCCGTTGCCAAAGTCGCTTGCGTCATCCGTTGTTTTACATTACACCATAGCCGTAGCCAAAGTCGCTTGAGGCATCCGTTGCCTTACATTACACCATAGCCGTAGCTAAAGTCACTTGGGTCATCCGTTGTCTTACATTACACGGTGGGGTTTCAACATAACCGCAGCATGCAGTAGTGGACACAAACAAGAGTGTGATAACGGAAGAATTGTTACGACATCGCATATAAAACACTGTACCATTATATATGTTGGTTCCAACAGATAATAATGCATTATGTTTTATAGGCTACTTTACTCATGGGAAAAGAGAAGCAAATCTTTAATAGCTGTACATTTGGATCCTTTAGAACTTCAATCGAGTAAATAAACTGAGAATGATAAGGGTGTGCCACAATAATTTACCCTTTCATTTTAATATCAAGGAATGTAAATACGCAAGCAGGACCTTGGATTCAACCATACTGACTCCAAATTCTTATAAAGCGAGGTTTGAGTTTGGAAAGAAAAATGTAATAATATTTAGTTTGACTTGTACTTAGAACAAAATTTTATTTTTTGTTTTTTTCAGATCTGGTTCAAGAACCGCCGGGCCAAGTGGAGGAAGCGAGAACGCAATCAGTTGAACGAGCTCAAGAACGGGTTTGGTTCCCAGTTCAACGGCTTGATGCAACCGTTTGACGATGGGCTCTACTCCGGCTACTCCTACAACAACTGGGCCGCAAAATCAGCCGCTAATCCCCTTGGAGCCAAGAGCTTTCCATGGTCACTCAATTCTCTCGGCTCGGTCTCCTCTCAACCTATGTGTTTCAACTCCCCACCGTCTGCAGTTAGCCCGAATTTCTCGTCAGCACCCATGACTGGAGTAACACCGCAGAATCTGGGTTCTCTGGGACACCAGGCAGGGGCTCCGACGGCTGGTGCTGCGGGATGCCCGCACGGTTCCTCGCCGTACGTGTACCGGGAACCGGCTTCCGGGAGTTTGGCGTCGCTGTGTTTGAAGGCAAAGCAACATTCCAGCGGGGTTGGTGGGTTCACATACCCAGTTCAGAATCACACACTCTCGGCTTGCCAGTACGCCACGCTCAACGGGCAACCCTGATACCAACACAAGTCTCTATTAGGACTATTCCATTGTACTCGTAGCTGGAAGGAGAGAGGCGTGTATTTCAGACGATGGCATCTTTAGGCCTCCGTAGGAGCCATTAAAAGACGGTTGGCATAGAGAAGCCTGCGTCATTTTTAAGGTGGACTTGGGTTAGAGTCCAACTTCACCCAGCGCCAACGCTGTTCGATGTAACCAGTATTCAGAGAACCTGACTACACTATTCTAGGCTAGAGTAATGTAGACTCCTTTACAGGCTGAAACCTATTGTATTTATTTTTCTTTATCACAATTTTTTCTTTCACCAATAACGAATGCTAACTGTTATGGTATAAAAAGAGGCCATACTTTTAAAATTTTCTAATGGTTTGATTTCACTGATTTAAATCAGAGAAATCCAAATAGATGCACTTTTAATAAAAAGCTTTTCCTTTTAAGGGTTGTGACTGAATGAAGCGTCTTGGGTTAAGGCTACTGGGGTTCAGTGATCCGGTCGTAGCCTCTGCCGAAACCACAAATCGGACACAAACACACAAATTGAAAGTTCAAGTATCGAAACACTGGTATCGATTATTAGCACCTACCACCATCTTGGTATAGTCCGAAACGCACACCGTGTCAATGCAATATAGGTGATATGAACAATGTCTGGCTATTATAACATAGTCGTTGTTTGGCGCGAAAAACGCAATCCATTGAAAGAAAAACAAAACAGATCCGCCCACTGATATCATTTCTTTACGTGTCGAATCCGTGTTATGGATCGGAATGTAACAGAAAGTAAAAATCACAAGGGAAACAGGAAACTGACTGGGTATTAAATTTCAAATAATTTTGGGTTGAACTAAAAAAGAATGTATAAAGGCACTCTACCAACTGAGCTATCTAGTCCTAATGTTGGCGGTCTCCCTATTTTGTCAATATCTTTGTTCAGGGGTGCCAGTCAGAAGCCATTTAACATGTAACTGCCGTTTAGCCAGGGATCACACCCAAGTTTACGATACAGCCTGCTGGGAAGCAGCAGCAGAGAGATCACCTTCAGGGGATGTGTCTTTTTATTTAAAATATCAATTAATAAACCACAAGGGAAACTGACTGGGTCTGTTTGAATTTTTGTGCGTGGATAGAACAATTAAATATTGAAACATGTGAAATAGACTGGTTCCATTGATATGGATGGTGTTAAAATCATACAGCTATAGGAAGATGGCCACGGTGTAAATTATAATGGTGTACTTTTAGAGAAACTGATACACTTACTTGTATCCATGTCAAGCGTGGCAGGCCAGTCTTGGTCCCCAAGCAGGCTCCCTAGACCCTCGTAGGCGGTAGCTGAAACATGTGTGCCCAGTTTACGGACCGTATAGGACTTGACATGTTGAGCTTGGCGTTTTTGAGACTAGCAGTATAGCTTCTTGCCATGTTTACCCCAGTTGTCTCTCACCCTATCTAGTCATCACTCGTTCACTTTGGCATTCACCCAAATGGCGAGAACGAACTAAAGTCTGAACCCTGTCATGTCGACATTTTCAACGACTGAAATAAGACTGTCGGTATAGTCATGCTCTCATGCTTTCCTCAGCTAAGTCTCACTTTGGGTTCTCGATATTGCATTGTTAATAAACCACAGTGCTGATGACATCACAGTTTGCTTACCACTTTGCAGAAGAATGGGAAACCATTGCACAACTGTCGGAAATGCAGTACCCAGTTGCAGCACTTAAGCAATGCAGTAAACAAACCGTGACGTCCTCAGTAAAGGGGTCTTTTCCAACGTCAGAAGATATAACACCGTAGTCTTGCTCTCAAACCCCCATCATAAAACCACTGACCAGGGCCGAATTTCATAGAGTTGCTTAAGCAGAAAGCAAGCCATTTTCTGTCCACTAAGCAAACATTTGAGAGGACCAGTCACACCCTGTACATGACATAGTATTTTGACTGGTAATCACTTTCTTCGGCCAGCCGTTTTTGAAATTGGACGCAAGCGCACCACATGTCAAGTGATTAAAGACCAATGACTATTGTATTCCACGTGCCCCAGTGTCTGTAGATTCAATGTGGCCTATTTTCCCAGTTCACTGATCTCTAATCCATTGACTGAATAACTAATCACCCAAGAGTTTACTGAGTACTCTCAATCCTTACCAATCAAGAGGTCAGCATTGTATTCTGTTGCTCATTGGAGTATCTTGCCATGCGGTACAGTCAGTGTGACGTAACCATTTTAGATCAGTGTTCCAGGTTAGCTTGCTCCCTCAAGTTTTTATTTAGAATAGTATATAAAATTCTTACCACGTGCAAATCTTTTCACTCGTCGTCCCCCAAACATATCGAAACAAAAATTGTCCTTTCCGACCAAGCTCCTTTCTTTGGTAATTTCTTGAATAGGTCGTTCTTTTTCAAATTAATACCCTCAGTTTTCCCCCATAGTGGGCAAAACTACGGGCGACATCTTTGCAAAATGCACTCAATAGTTAATTATTTTATTCAAAATTATTTCAAGGTACCCAAATCCAATCCATTTACCAAAAATTATTGTTATAGTAAAGGGTTTAAAGCGTGGGGAAATTTGTGTCGACCTAGTTGTTAATATGTGATGCTTGAAGACCGCCAAATTGTGTATTTAAAAGAATGTCAATAATCGTACAACTCTTTTAATCTTAAACCCGTCGACAACAACACTTCTAACAGTGAATTTCTTTAACGAGTTAATCTTTTAATCTCTTACTCCATAAATTTAGATCACAGTCCTTGGCAAAAACAATGATAGACCTAAACATGTCAGATACCCTGCCGTCAGGAATCTAGTAAAGCAAGATTACATAAAATGGGGCCAGACTACATTGACGTCAGCCTCTGTCTGACCGTGTGGATTCGTTTGGATGAGAACAGATGTCGGCAAGTCGGTCTAGCCAGCGACGTAAAAAGACATTACTTTAAATTAATCATCTGCCTTTCACTGCAATTAACTGCTTTTAACATTAATTTGCTTTAGTTAACTTGGTAATTAGTGTACACGAAAAGGGAACTTTTTTGTCTAGGTAATAATTAATCAACGGTAGGTGGCAGCAAACACATTGAGGTTGTGTCCAGTACCCATCCGCCGTCTCGTTTTTAATAAATACAGTTGTGTATATATTTGTAAATGCTTCATTATTTATGATGAATTTATTGAAGTGTCTGTTTTGTTCTAGAGACTGAAATGTAAATGAAACTGTTGTGGTTTGATCTAAAAGTTCGATTGATATGAATAGTGAAAATAGATTTGATCAATTTTGTATTTTTTCGGTGTCCATAAGTACTTAACTCGTTAGAATACATTTATTCGATGTAGCACCAATCATTGCCAAAGGTTGTGTATGTCAAAACGTAACTGGTTATTGCAATAATAATTGCAAGAATGTACACAGTCTGTTTCAAATTTCTAAAAGGTGCCAGTTCCGATTTTCAGTCGATTTGACTCGAAAACTTAGCTTAAAATTTAAATAGATATTTTTTTTATAAATTCGAGAAGGTAACCAGCTTTCGGTTCAGGAATTGCACGAAAAATCGGCCAATGATATGTGGTAGTTAATTAAAAACTAAAAATGAAATATTGTTGTGATCCCAACCTTATCTCACGTCCATTTAGCCCCAAAAGTGCAAACAAATGTTGTTTTTCGTTTTGAATTAGAATCATCCGTCAAAACTCGTTGGGAGAACAATTTCTTTAAAAACCAAAACAAACCAATTCGAGGAAACTTTTATAGGTTTGTGGTGTGGTGTGTATTTTTAACAAAATTCTAATTCAGCATGCAGAAGCAATATTTGATTATCTGATACCTTTTATCATGCTACAGTTGTTCTTTTCCCCCAATAATGATATAAATCAATGAAACCGGTTGAAACTCATAACACATTTACGTAATTATACATGCTTGTGCTGAGTCGAATCTTTTACTTGTGTAGATTGTGTCATTGTTTAAATAATGTTAATAAGGCTGAAATAAAAGACAAAACCATCGACAATCAACTTTGCAAGATTGCTTTCTTTATTTTCTCAACGTCCAATGTAAAACAAAGTTTAATGAGGATGTCCAATGAGGACATGTAATTATGGACAAAGACAATACTTTAGGTTTTCCCGGTCATATTCGGCAAAGAAGCAGCCAATTTAAACGTTGATTTATTCTAATTGGGACTTGTTATTATGGAAAAAGACAATACTTTAGGTTTTCCCGGTCATTTTCGGCAAAGAAGCAGCCAATTTAAACGTTGATTTATTCTAATTAGGACTTGTAATTATGGAAAAAGATAATACTTCAGGTTTTCCCGTCATTTTTGGTAAAGAAGCAGCCAATTTAAACGTTATGTTATTCTAGTTTGCGCAATATTGAAAGTTCCTCAACAAAATAATTCAATTTCACTTGATGTGTAAGCACCTTGTTCTTTAGCATCTTGCGATTAAAAAGATAAACATCCACTCGACCAGCTGTCAAATACGAGGCAGCTTTCTCAGAAATCACTAATTGCGCCACTCTGCTGAAATGAATCCCGATTTCACATGGCTAAAAAGAATGACTCCTAAGTTGAATTGAATATAATGCGATATAAATTCAATTAAATGAAGAGGGTTTGAACTGTTGAGTCGAAATCACTTTAACGCAAATTCATGAAAGTGATGGACAACTTTTTTCCCCGGAAATGAGCGGGAAAATCTTGGCATACCGCAACACCTTAAAGAAATTATAAATATTATTGACTATTATGCCATACACAGAGATCCTTGTCATTTGATTGGTGGGACACACGTCACGTGCCATCCATTGAATGCATTTAGCTCGTGAACTGCCACAGAACACAATCACACGGTGAAATTACACAACACAGAACCCTGGCCTAGGACCCGACTCCCCTAGTATCTAGCAAGGGATTCTCCCATTGTTGACCATTATTCCGGGCAGTTTCAGTAAAAATCTAACAGCTTCGGGGCTTTATTTAGGTCCGGATTACTACATCTTGATACAAGAAGGTTTGGGTTGAACTAGGATCAAAACCTAGCTTTAAGGCTACATTTAGGTCTAGGCTACAAAAGGGGGGGGGGGGGTCTGTTATGTGAGAAAATCGTCCTCCAACTTTCGATTTCTGAAGTTGAGTTGCAAAACGAAACAAAGCAAATATGAACGTGCACACAACTTCTGACGTAGCATAAATTGTTATACGTTTTGTTTTCTCGAAAAACGCGAGCACCTCAATTCATAAATATTTTCACCGGTTGGTTATATAGTGTTTTTATTTAAAGAACTAGAGGATGATTTTTTCACTACGTAATCCAATGGTCTAAAAAGCCCCACTCTATAAAAAATAATTTAACAAAAATGTGAACAAATTAGATGGCATTACTTGTACAGGCACTGGCAGGGGGAGGCGTAGTTACATCAAAAACTGATATAGTTGTATGCGTCCACAAAGTATCGCCAGTAGGCCTACATCGTGCTGCATACTGTTTCAAAGCGTAATGATAGCTGCACAAATTGAGTGTGAAAAAACGTACATGGTAACACAATTGCAGTAGTAACAATAGTAACTAAAATAATCATATAATGGCCAGTAACCTACAATTTTGACCCTCAAGGCTGGTCACTCGGCCAATTATTTAATTCCTTAAAACTTTGTCCTCACGTGAAGAAATAATATACCCAATAGTATAAACAATAGCCAAACATACATTACATGCCAAGATGCCTTGCACGCCAACAAATGGTTAAGAAAATACAATGGAGAATATAAAACCTAAAAAAAACCAGTTACACATCTTTGTGTAAACTAAGTTAGCCATTTAATTAAGAAAGAATCAAACAAACAATCAAGAAATGAAAAATACAAAGAAGCAAAGAAATAGAGAAGAAAACAAAATTAAAATAAAGAAACAGAGAAATAAATAAAAAAATGAAACAAAAATCGAAAACGAAAGTAACAATATTATAGAAATGTTTAGTTGCGCCTTCTCTGCTAATTGAACGCCGATTTCGCGTGACTAAAACAAACAACTTACAAGTTAAGTTCAATAGAATGAGGTATAAATTCGCATTCGTCAAAGTGAAATTTAAGGCAAAATCACTTGAGTACGAATACATGAAGATAAAATTGGCCGCTCATTTGCCGAAAATGACAAGAAAAACTTACACTAGGAATTGTTTGTACTAGGAAACTTGTTAAACAACTACAGTATTTTAAGCAGGCCTAAAATACTGTAGTTGTTTAACCAATATAAGCCTTCAATTCCATTCTTAAACCCTCCTTTTCGGCTGAAACTTCACAACGTGAATATACAAAACTGTCGCCAATGGCAACACTCCTTTGATGTCATGTTTTAAAAACTGAGACTATTTTACTCATCAGCTTTTAATCTATCGGAAAGAAACATCTTTGAAGTCTCCCGTCACCGTGCCTTTGAGATTACCAGATAGCGGTCATCATTCTATCTCTTCTCTCCTTGGCATCGGGCCCCGGGAACATTCTTTCAAGCTTCTCGCCCTTAAGTCGCGACCCGAACGCCGGACGTCGCTCACCCAATCCCGTGCCAGTCACCTGCCTGGTTTTACGCATAGGCTAGAGCTGGGGGAATTACCGTCACATCTGCTTGCGAAAATCCATGAGAAGTGGCTTCGTTATTCTGGGTAAATCACCTCATCCGTCTATCTCTACTGTGTCTTCACCCCCAAAGCGCGAACTCTCAGACCAATGCCCGGCATAATCATGAATGCAAATTACAACTTGACTCTTAAGAAACGGGCATGAATTCTCAAGTTGGTTTTTTTTTGGACCAGGGGGTGAATGACTGACTGGATGAAGAAACATGATTGAGTTTGTCACAAGCGGAGTTTCGTATCTACTTTGATTGATTTTGTTTCTGTTGTGTGTACTGGTCTAAGTGCACTGCAGCATCCAACGCCTTCTGTCAACCTTATAACACATCTCAAGAACCATGTCCTTAGTGGGGTTTTGTGCCTGACATTACACCGCAACGATGGTATCAATTTCGATCTCGACGCCTCCCCTGCGGTGTTCGTTTGGGGTTGAGTAGCGCAAGCTCTATATATAGTTCGCATATACGGGGAGCTTGCGAAATTTCTCCCGTATGACAAATAACTGTTGGTTCCCCCTTCACCTACCGTTGCTGTTGCATTATCACTGTATCAATTTCAATGCCGAATTCCTTGTGTACGTCGGGGGCCACGTGCGAGGGTGCCGGTCCGGCACGTGGGCACACTACGTACCAGTCGCTGCCATTGTTTCCCAGTCATCTACGGGAGATAGTTGATGAACGAGGTGGACGATTCGATGGGACTTTTAGTAGAGTCGACCCCGGCGAGCGGGCTTCTTCCAGTCAGTGAGGCCGACGTCCAGACGAAAACCTAAACAAGAATAATATTTATGTACTAGTTTTTATTTCAATAACTTGTCTTTGTACAAACGGCACATTTTGGGTTGACAATACGATAAACTTTAAGCGTCCCTAAATCTGAAAGGATTACTTTGTGTTTCAATTAGTAGGCCATACCTGTATAAATCCTCATCAAACATTTTGGGGGATTGAAAAGTTTAGTAATCTACCAGATATTTGTTGCCTCGAGGGTAAAAAACAACCAGCGTTCATAAACAAATGTAACAGTTTTTATGCTATAAACTGAAAAACGAGTATAACATGGATTTGTTATTATTCCCCTCCAAATTCTAATGAGTATATGCTCTGTAGGATCTCTTGAATTATTGACTTGGATCTATCTTAACTCATACTCCAACAAAACCTGTGTAAACTCAACACCCAAACTATTGGACTGTGATTATGGTGATATGCTGATCCCATGTAACTCTTACAAAACCTGTGTAAACTCAACACCCAAACTGTTGGACTGTGATTATGGTGATTATGCCTGATCCATGTAACTCTTACAAAACCTGTGTAAACTCAACACCCAAACTATTGGACTGTGATTATGGTGATATGCCTGATCCCATGTAACTCTTACAAAACCTGTGTAAACTCAACACCCAAACTGTTGGACTCTGATTATGGTGATATGCCTGATCAAATGTAACTCTTACAAAACCTGTGTAAACTCAACACCCAAACTGTTGGAATCCGATTATGGTGGTATGCCTGATCTGATCCTATGTAACTCTTACAAGACCTGTGTAAAACTCAACACCCAAACTGTTGAAGTACATGCTTTGTAAAATTTAGATGTTGCTTTTCAGTTTATAATCTGAAAACTTAGATACCAGAACCAATCTCCCAGAAATGTTTCGTCTGGAATACTATCAAAATCTTTACCAAATTGTGACCCCACCTTTAATTTGTTTCCCTTTAAAGTGTTTGATCAAGCATTGCATAGATACTGATGAACAAGACAAAGATTGTTAAAGAAGGCACTGACTGCACTTTTTAAAAGGTGAATTAAACACTAAGTTTTAAGAGTCAATTAACTTCAGCATGTGAATATCAATTAGCTCTTCAAAAAACACAATCTTAAGTGAGACCAAACCACAACTCAAAATCTGAAAACTACAAAACTGAGAACCATTTGACTAACAAAACGTTAGTCTGTTTCCAAGCGCAATGTTAAAGTTATAAACTGTACCTGCTTCTTGAGGATGCTGACAGAAGTTACCGCTTTCATTTTGTATTCATCCAGTCTATCATCAGTGCCTCACTTTGACCTGGAAAAAGTGATTGGAAGATAATTTGTAAAACTTTAAGAATTGTTTGTAACGTCCGATATAATACCTTACTGGCAGTAAAAAGGATATATTTTCTGCGTAATGTTATATCTAGGAAACAACAACCACAATAACAGCAACCTCAAACAAAAAACTTGCAAACAACAAACAACAACAACAAACACCCAACAAACAAACAAACAAACAAACAAACACAACAAACAAACAAACAAACAAACAAACAAACAAACAAACAAACAAACAAACAAACAAACAAAACAAACAAACAAACAAACAAACAAACAAACAAACAAACAAACAAACAAACACAACAAACAAACAAACAAACAAACAAACAAACAACAAACAAACAAACAAACAAACAAACAACAAACAAACAAACAAACAAACAAACAAACAAACAAACAAACAAACAAACAACAAACAAACAAACAAACAAACAAACAAACAAACAAACAAGTGAGCACGCGCGTCTGTCTACACTGGGTGAGCTCCATGGTTTATTAGCCGTCAAGACATGTGCTCTGGCATACAGAAGGTCGTGGGTTCGAGTTCAACTGAGGTGGTTTTTGATCTGGGTATGACATCGATGATAAGGTGCTTATCTCATATCGATGTAGGGTTAAAACTCATTGCTCTTTATTTATTTCAGTGGCATGAATATAACAGTATTATAAACCTTCATTTATGTTGTACATTGGGTCAATAGTACTATAAAGATCCAAGAACCTTAAACAACCCCAAAAAAAACAACAACAACATGGAGCTCGATGGAATGGACATTGTATCCAACAGCAAGGTACCAAAATAAATAACAAGACAACAAATTAAAGTGTTTAAACTGATTTTCGATCTCCTTTAAATTTCCTTCCTAATATGCATTTTTTGCAGAAATTTTCCTGAGAATTAAAAATAAAAATCGGATATTATAACCATTTTTGTAGCATGCCTTTTAGAGTGAATTTAACTTCTAAACATCAAACTTTCTTTCCCCAGTGTGCAGTAATGGAGACGCTGCAAGTAAAAACAGTGAAGCATAAAAGGATATCCTGTGCTTTCTTAACCATTCCATATTAATTACCTATTAAATATCAGCAAGAGCTTGCTATTCATGGAGACCCACACAGAAACAAAAATGGAATAAAAAGTCAGCCGAAATAAAAGCCGGCTGAAGCAGACGGTTTATATTCTCCATTTCCCGTAAAAATTCCACCTCTCACAAGAAAGTAAAAAAAAAATATAAAAAAAATTGCGCGCCGAAATTGTTGGACGGATCACAAATGCCAGAGATTCAATTTACACGATCGATGGCTGGTTTTAACCGGACTACTCCGGTCTCATTTAGACGCACTCTCAGATGAAGCAATTGTAATCCGGTAAATCCCCAGCAAGCGGTCGCTAAATCTCTCTTCTATTCGAACCAGTCCTCTTATTACCATCTACGTTTCATTTTAAACACTTTCGGTCTATTGTGAGCACACCGCTGTTTTATATTGCGATGCTGTGGGTTAGATAAACATTACATTTGAGTTTACCAGGAGAAAGCTATAATAGGCGAGTCCCTTCTTTTACTTTGAACTTGCCTCAATAAAGACAGAGATTGTCATCACAAAAATTCTCTAAAGAAAATAAGAGCAATCTCGAACAAAGTGGCCTGATTTTAGTCTTCCATTGCTTATTTTTACTTTGAATTTTATTAAAACAGAGATGTGATACTTTTGTTACAACTTGACTTTGAAATAGCACGTTTGTCTGCAATAGTTGGAGAACATTAGATTATTATTTTTACAAATAATTTTGGATTAACTTGAGTGCAAAAGGAAATCACTGTTTGAAGAAAAACTTAACCCTTTTTTGGACAAATTAAAACAACTAGCTATCAAGACAATTACCAGAACTAAGTTTATCAACCCAAGTTATACAGATTTACGATAATCGAATGAGCCTGTTTTCCTTTCAGCTCAAAGAAAAGTTTTGTGAGTTTCCAAAGTCACGAAAGAGCAGTCTGATAAACCATCGGTTTCTTAACCTTTCCTACCCTTTACAAAACTAGTCGCCTGAGTTCGACCGCTAGCGACAGACGACCTCACACAAAATGAAAACGAAAATCCCCGGCTTTTCCCGCCAAATTCTCCACCTGCCCTTTCCGGAAGTGTCGGAAATGAACGGAGGAAGATGACAACTGGTGGAGTAGGCATGTGTTGATAAAGTGGCATGAAATGACAGACATAGGAAGCGGGTCAGCAGTAAAATACCACTGACAGTTGCCGGTCATTGTGCAGCGTGACCCTTTGTCGCCTTTGCCTTTGACAGGTGGGAATAGGGGGAGGGGGTATCTTGATGGAGGGTAAGCTGTGATTGGATGATTGTTTTTATGCAGCCTCTTAGTTATTATGTGACGGTGGCTCTGATTGGTTGGATGCCAGGTGGTGGATCACGCATTAATGTTTCATCGTCTGTGATTGGGTGGTTGTAAAGACTTTTGAGACACTTTGCTTGGTTAATGACACGCAGCTTGTCACGGGGTGATGTTTTCAAACATGAACAATTATGAGAGCCACGCAAAAAACCGTTTTGCTACCAAAACATCAAATCACGTTTTCAAATCAAACAAGGCGTTAACTTGGGCTTATTCTTTAGAAATTTAAGAATATTATTTGTTAAGCTGCATCGTTGGTTGAAAGAGTTCGTTATTTTATAAAATCTGCTCCCTGTATGAGCTAACAACCCGGTTACGTCACGGTGGAACAGAACCCACGTCCTCGTTCCACAAACTCGTTGCAAGCCGTGAAGGATGACAGAAACTCAAACGAGTTTCTTGGCTTTGTATTTAGCTAAACGCACCTCTGACTTCGATCCTCAGATTTCAATTAAAAACTAGATTTTCAATGGAAGGTCAAAGACATAACAGCGAGTGGTTTTGTGGTGTTTTGTCTTGTCTCTCAGTTCTAGAGACCCCAGTTAGGGAAACATGGGACTCTCCATTTGAGGTTTTCCTTCTACATCTAAAACTATACCGTCTACGTCAGTATATTTTAAGACATTGTAACAGTTGTCAGCATTGATGTGGTGGATAGGCAAGGCCCATTCCAATCCAATTTTCTTTTTTACCTAAACTTGTTATAACAGTCGTCAGCTACTCATTTACTTTGTTGAACGTAATACCAACGTCCTTTTGGTGCTATATCTAGTTTGAAAGTTTTGTTTATTTGTTGAATAATTACTGGTTTATCGCTTAACACCCCTTTACACTTTAAATATATACACTATTAACGTTTTCGTTCAATGCACACTTGTCAATATTGGTCCTTTAAACTACAGCCGTGTAATTTGGTATTGATTAATAAATCTAAATTGAATTGAATTGAATTGAATGGAATATCTTCAGGTATCTACGAGAAACAACGTAAGACTTTTAAATAAATAAATCTCTTAATAAATGAATTCCCTTTCTGTTTTGTTTTCCTTTCTTTCTCTGCTAAACCCTTTTCGAACGGCATTAAACGCTATAATATCAAACCCGGAAATGAATTATGGAGAAAGGAAAACAAAACTTGAAGGTAAAAAGGAGGCGGGAAGGATATTGGTGAAGGATACCCCTGAACCACTTCTTGTATGAGGGCAACCGCTACAAAATGAAGTAGCTCGTGAATCATCAAATCATCCGGAAAAAAACACAGCAGGGAGAAAAAGATGGGGGGGGGGGAGAGGGAGAAAATAAGAACCCATTTAAGCAAAGAAAACAAACACGCGGTGAACATTACGTGCAAGGTCTGTTCCTCTGCAATTTCTATCCCAGCCCAATCGCTATCTTTCGGCCTCCAATGACATTTAATTCACCGTGAAAAAGTTAATAGCTCTTGGCGTGGGTTTTCATTTACAGACAACTGAAATAAATCGCAGGGAGCTTTGGCGTAATGGGAAGGGGATTTGGGAAACCCTCGACTAGTACGGCTTCGACATGCATGATAAAAGGGGCGGGTAGCTTTTTAGGTCGGTTTTTTGTGGTTGTTGTTGAGTGTTCTTCTGATGCAAGCAAATAAAACCACTTCTTAATGCGATGGGACGGGGTGTATCAACGTGTCGTTGGGTATCTAACAATCTTTGTCAGTTGGCTTTCTTTTGGCTACCGTACAAAAGTTGACCCTGGTTTACATTGTGTTGACCTTAAAGTGAGTCATTTTCTTTTTTAAAGGAGTGAAACAAAACCAAATCCGCGGACGTCTGCTTCTCGGTTCTTTTTTTTAACCCCGTGAAATAAGCGAGAACTTATAAAGATATTTAGCTGGCTCTGTTTTCTTTTATAGTTTTGGCCAATGGAGATATCTTAAGAACTTAGGATAAAGTTTAACCTTGCATGCAACAAGTTTAGTGTGTGGTTTGCAAATCTTTGGCATTTAGGTTGGACAAGGTAAATTGATTTATTATGTCCAATCACAATGACACCCATTAGGCTAATATCTATACAAGGACATCCAGCTTATTTGTAGCAAAACAACAATTTGAAATGTTTGTTATTGCTTTCTTTCTCTTCAAAGAAAAATTGCGTATGTACACTTTTTCATTTACTATTCAAAACCATATTGGAAAGACATTGCAATAAAAAGACTAAGTACTAAATAACGTTCTGCTTCAATAATACTTCCTATCTTAATAAGAACAAAAACAAGAACAAGGAACAAGAACAAGAACAAGAACAAAAACAAGAACAAGAACAAGAACAAAATCAAGAACAACATCAACTAACAGCAACTGCACGTACAATAACAACAACATTAACGGCAGCAGTAGCGGTAGCAACACCAACAACAGAACAATAGCAGCACCAACAGCAACAACAACAGAAAGAGCAAGAGTTACAGCAACATGTACATAAATGTCAACATCCCAACAACAGTAACATCGACAGCAACATTAACAGCAACATCAACAGCAAGATCGACAGCGACAGTAACAGCAACAGCAACGTCGACAGCAACATCGGCAGAACAGCAACATTGACAGCAACAGCAACAGCAAAAGCAATCCCAGCAGCAACAGCAACAGCAAACTCAACAACAACAGCAAAATCAACAACATCAGAAACAACCGCAACAGCAGGATTGACAGCAACAACAACTGCAGCAACAACAGCAAACAGCAACAGCAGCAATAACATCAATAACAATATGAAAAACCCCAACTACAAAACACAAAACAAACACACCAGTAAGAACATAACAATAACATCATACATACAACAAATAAGTGATGGAATGATGGGCCACTTATCTCATTAGGTTATACCAATGTTGTTCATGAAGCATGGAATTACCAATTAACCCACTTTTGACTGTTGCCTTTGAAATCCGCGCTTTTATGCCAATAAACCAAAATCCACACAAAGATGGAGCTTTAATTAGGATGCAGGTCGTGCCCAAAGTTTCAATAAACGTCACAGATGCTAAATCAGTTTAAAGATTTGAGTAAAACACGCCACCGTAGTTATCAAAACTCTCCGTTTTTTTGCCACAAATCCCCAAATCCACTAAATGTCGGATCCCTGCTGGTGTCGTATCCATCAATTGCAAACAGCAAATGGATACATTACTTAGACCTCGACCACTTGCACTCTCAAGTGGACTGATTAGCTCAACAAAACAACAAACTATAGGCACGCATGGCTTCCATTGTTATTTTTTCAACCACCACAATACCGAACGTACCATTTATGTTGTTTTTTCCCGTTTTTTTTCAAAGGACGTTTTTGTGAATCGGGTACACTTTTTGTGTAGACGATAGTTTGCGGAATGATTGAGTGTATGCATACAGACTAATTATCGGCGCCTTTGAGCTTGTGGGCCCGTTGTCAGACACTTGTTAGGGGAGCGGCCGGGGCACGCGCCCGGTAAGGAAATGGACCTGGTGGCAGGGGGGGGGTGGGTTGAAATACAACAGCTTCACTAAGACTCTATTCTGACAAGTTTTGTCAAATCACACCAAAGGACGATTGTGACAGATGAACACTCTACACATTTCACACAATTTCAAAGGCTTTAAATGCTTGATTATTTTGTGCATGAAAGTAATTTTTTTATTTTTTTTGAATCGCTGAACAACCAACTGACGAAGTGAATAGAAAGGTCTGGTGGAATAAAACCACGTGTCTTTGACTAGAAAACTTTGAATCGCTCGTTATTTAATGCTCGTTATTGCTGTTTACACAATTTCAAATGTTTTAAAAGGTTGGCTAGTCTACCCGTCTTATATAGCATTAATAAAACAGTCTGGTTCCCATTACAATGAAAGTCCAAATCTCTTATACATCAGATATACCAATGGCAGAGCAAATTAAAAGGGACACTGGTCACACCAGGGGATTATGGTCACACTATAGTCATTTGACACAATGACACCCAGCACACAAACAAAGGCATAATCTCCAGTATATACATTTTTGTAAGGAGGTTCTTCCTCAGGGTTAAGGGACCAGACTACATATCTCTCAGCCTCGATTTGATGACAGAAACGAGCCCGAGTAAGAATAACGAAATCATGCGTACACGAAAACAAAACTGAATGCAGTTATAGCTATAAACACTAAACAGAAACCCCAGTTTGATCGAGTCAGGGACAATGCGTGAACTTGAATGCGTGCTAATGAAATTGAATAAATATTTTAGCTGAAACTGACAGTGGAAACCTAGATACTTGAATGTTAGGTGATGACATTGATTTACTCTTTTTAAAGTCAACATCACACCATGGTGTGAACCGTTTAGAGCGAGAATTCACGAACATCACACCGGGAGATATCTGTGGCCGGGACATAATTAAGGGCAAGATGGCTCACCAGATTGGAAGAGTTCTTCACCTCTCGGAGTCCTTCTCTTGTCTCTCTCTCTCTCTTTTCACAGCATCTTTATCTTTCAGCATTATTGAATCTCTCGCAGTTACCATCTCATCTACTCAGGGAGACAACGTAGGATACCTGCAATAACACATCAAAAGAATATCCAGGTTGAAACCAACAGTTTAGCCCTTTCCACGCTACCAAGCTAATTCACATAAGAAAATAAAAACCAAAGAGTGTCCTGGGAAATGTTAATCCTATGTCCGATTTATACTTGATGCAATTTTCCCGGGGAATACTAAACACCCAGTATGCTAAAACCCCGGGGTTATCTCACATAACCCTGCTCCCAAGCAGGAGGAGCTATACCCCGGGAAATAGCTATTATCTCACATAACCCTGCTCCCAAGCAGGAGGAGCTATACCCCGGGAAATAGCTGTTATCTCACATAACCCTGCTCCCAAGCAGGAGGAGCTATACCCCGGGAAATAGCTGTTATCTCACATAACCCTGCTCCCAAGCAGGAGGAGCTATACCCCGGGAAATAGCTGTTATCTCACATAACCCTGCTCCCAAGCAGGAGGAGCTATACCCCGGGGTTATCTCACATAACCCTGCTCCCAAGCAGGAGGAGCTATACCCCGGGGTTATCTCACATAACCCTGCTCCCAAGCAGGAGGAGCTATACCCCGGGAAATGGCTGTTATCTCACATAACCCTGCTCCCAAGCAGGAGGAGCTATACCCCGGGGTTATCTCACATAACCCTGCTCCCAAGCAGGAGGAGCTATACCCCGGGGTTATCTCACATAACCCTGCTCCCAAGCAGGAGGAGCTATACCCCGGGAAATGGCTGTTATCTCACATAACCCTGCTCCCAAGCAGGAGGAGCTATACCCCGGGGTTATCTCACATAACCCTGCTCCCAAGCAGGAGGAGCTATACCCGGGGTTATCTCACATAACCCTGCTCCCAAGCAGGAGGAGCTATACCCCGGGAAATGGCTTGTTATCTCACATAACCCTGCTCCCAAGCAGGAGGAGCTATACCCCGGAAATGGCTGTTATCTCACATAACCCTGCTCCCAAGCAGGAGGAGCTATACCCCGGGAAATGGCTGTTATCTCACATAACCCTGCTCCCAAGCAGGAGGAGCTATACCCGGGAAATGGCTGTTATCTCACATAACCCTGCTCCCAAGCAGGAGGAGCTATACCCCGGGAAATAGCTATATCTTATTGCCAGGGTGTAACAAAAGTCAATAATTTTTCTCAGCCTTCTGGGGAATTTCGTCAGTAGCTTAACGGGCCAGGAAAGGAAAATGGAATCCTCTTTCCCTTAAAAGATATTTCCTTTGAGGTGAGACAAAGCTTACAATAGCTATACCGGTTCTTAATTACTTTAATATTTCATGGAATTCAAACAGTGAGCCGTTTTAGGTATGGCGAGTTTTCGATTCTTATGATTTTCGAACAGGAGATGCAACGACGTCAGATAGAATGTAAATGTGTTTACCATAATGTTTTGTTTATGAAGTAGTGCATATAGAGCAGATGAATCACTATAAATATCCACTCTTAATAATTTGATTGTATGATTATTTACTTTTTTGATGATATTATTGAAAGAATTACCCCTCCCCGGAAAAGAAAAATCATTCTGACAATATTTTGAAATACAAAATGTACGTACAAACGCACGAACTTTTCCCGACAAGATCTTTCCTACAAAACATACCACTAATCAAATACATAAAATATTTTTCCTCATTTGAATTAGGTCCTTTGTATTTGTAGCGTGCACAATATAAAATCTAACCTCCCTTTCTAAAATTATTTTGTACTATCTAATGGTAATGAAAAAAAAAAAAAAAAAAAAAACAGTTAGTAATAACAATGCATTAAAAAAAAAACACCAATACACACAATGCAAAGCTCGCTTTTAAAACTAATTCGAAGTGACTTTTAATGCCTACTTGAAAGACACCGTTCATTTTTGTCTTAATTAACTTATTGTTTTTATCGGGTATTTCATAGTTTTCATGAGTCGCTGTCGCCACAACTTCCTGTGAAAGGGAAACAAAAGATTTGTGTCTTTGTAGCCGACAAAATGGATTGGTTTTTTTATGGTCAGTTCATGAAAACTTACGTGGTTCCATTTAAGTCGTAAGAATCGATTAATTTGTTGCCTTGAAAATAATTGCGTACATCAAGTTTTTTCAGGGAATATATATAAACTGAATATGTATAATCAATACCTTATCCAGGGATAAGCCCAACCAGGCATGCAGGGGAATAACAGAATAATAAAAACCCGAATAGATCGATGTGATTGGTAGCCAAAGTACAAAGCCTTCGTTCAGTGAGCCTACGAGCCCAGGGGTCGATTTCACAAAACTCTTCCTAACTTAGGACTAGTCCTAGGCAATGCTAAGAGATAGGACTAGTCCTAAGTTAGGACCAGTACTAAGAACTCGTCCTATCTCTTAGCATTGCCTAGGACTAGTCCTAAGTTCGGAAGAGTTTTGTGAAATCGACCCCAGGCGGAACACACTAGAAATGTTTAGTCTGTATAATCGACTCTGCAACAGTGGCGTGTCATAGCAAAATCGAATGACCGAATAATCGATAACGAGTCCAGGGTTATTAACCCTGTCAGGCCGTTGGGGGCCAAAGTTTCCGAGTTTTACCAATAATGATCGATATCATAAAGTCGTGTTGTAAAAATAAATAAATAAAATGTTATCGGGGGTCAGCTTTTACCATGGCAACCATTTGTTTTTACTTGGGTCAAACGTTTTTAACTTTAAAAAACAGAAGTGACTTAACAATATTTGTTTTAAAAAGTGGTAGTGATGCTTCATGTGATAATGTGAAATGCATTTAGGAAATTAAAATGGCCCACATATCGGACGGCAATCTTTGGTTTTATGTTATCAGCCTGTACTTAGGGGTTCAAACCATAATTTTTTATTAGGTTTTTTATCCGTGGAATATTTTTAACATGCTAATTTCCAACTTTTCAGGCCAAGAAATACCACAGAATCTTCAATCAGGCCTCTTCATTGCACCCTGTATCCATAAAACGGACTGCTCTCTCGATACATGGTGTGTCTTAAAGATTTACGAAACATATCCATCTGAGAAGACTGAAGAATGGGAGGTGCTGTCTGAATGCTCAAACCGCTCCAATAGTTTGGTATTTCGGCAATTCGTCCACCGGAGGGCGCACTTTGTGACCCCGTTGGTTACCACCAATCATGGTGTTGGTGCGCACTGTGGTAAACGGCTATTGGCCCAACTGCAGCTGGTGTGCCCACGTGTGATTACGTTAGAATTTAATAAGAATTTTCTATCCTTTCAATATTGACGATCATTTTTTCACGGGGATATCCCCTTTTTACTCGTAGATTTGAATCTTTGCACTCTGTTTTTAAAAGCTATAAGACCGTTCATTGTAACATACTTGGATAAAGAAATTTGTGATGCAACATATAGACTATACCGATCGATTGCGTCTAGACGATACAAACTTTTATTTGATTTTCTAGCAATGACTTTACAAATCTTCAGCAATTCTAAATAGGGGAAAAACGGAGTCAACTTCAAGGTGGACGTAGCAAAAAAACCAAAGGACCCAAAGCAAACAATGGGGTGTTACTTTTTCGCAGGCGCGGGCAGTGCTGTATTTAAAAAAAAAGGTATCAATGCGTCTGAAGGTCTTTGGTTTTCTTTTGAGAGCATGCTAAGAGTCTTTTTGTTTTTTGTTTTTCAGCCTATGGACACATAAGGAAGTCTAGTCCCTCAGGGTGTCACGTAGCAATCAAACTGGGGTCTTCTATGACGAGTGAAAACATCATGAATGTGCGTTTGTGTGTGTTTCTATTTTCCCTTTTTTCCTTTCCATTCTATTCAAAAGAAACAGAAAGCCTGTCCTTGGTCGCAATACTTGTCTGCTATTAGTGTCTGCTATTAGTGTCCTTGTCAAATTGGTGCGCGATTTATGTTCCTCATGCACTTTTTCCAACCAATAGAAAGCATTATAGTTTATGCTTCACTTATTGTAATCAATAAACTTCAGAAAAGAAAGGAGAAACTAAGAGGCAAAGCTACTTTTTTTGACAAAACTGACGCTTCAGAGCTCTATACCTGTTCTCATCAATGAATGTGGACGTGTGTAATCCAGTTCAGTAAACCATCACATGCAGAATGAGCTAATGAAACACTAATATGAAAATAAAAATGGGTTCATTTGAGGACATATTCGTAAAAAGGAAAAAACAAACTAACAAAAGTATTTTTGACAGCTGATTGATGATTTCAAATGTTAACTGTCTCATAATGTACGTCTTGGTATTTGTTTTTTTGGAAAAGCATAAAGACGTGGAAACAAAACATTTTGTTTAATTCATGGTTAAGTGTGCAGTAGATCATATTAATCTTTACGTTTGGTTGTTAGCACTTCACTCGTCTAGAAGCATCATACATTACGAAACTAAAATGTACATGGATTGAAATGTAATATATGTGAAAAAACTAGTACATAGAATATTGGTTTGTTGTTGCAAGTTGGCATTGAGAAAGAATCCACATATGGTTACCCATAGGCAGCCCACTTAATCAAAGAGTATGGTAGATGGGGTATAACACATGGGGCTACACAACTGCTGCAAAATCATTACAGTCAAACACTGCTATTAAAGTTAACGAATTCAGTTCAACTAAGCAACTTAAGCAAGATTTATGAACCGATGATGTTAGATGGACAATGACTGGTGATGACACGATTTATCAACTTTTGGTCTTTTGCATTAATTGAAGCCACTGAACGGTGTTATTGTATAACCCCACGAAGATTGTCCCCCCTCCAGAATAGATGCTTAATTGCGAGTAGATGTGGCGCCGCACTGACCCCTGTTTGGCCCTCAGCCCGAGCCAAGGTGTTCATCTCCACCTCCCCCGCCCCACACCCCCGGGCTAGGCCAACCGAAATGACAGAATACTCATAACTGTCCAAGTTTGTTTTTCTCTTCTAAAATGTTGTTGCTATTGTGGGATACAATCTTTACGGACAATCATCAACGGATCTGAGACCCGAAGCTTCCCCCGTTGGTGGAGGGTAAACACCCCCAGATAAACGGATGGGACTTCTCCTATTTTGCTTCAATTGGCCAGCATGACCCTCAAATTTCAATCAACTCCAAATAATTATCAGCTGACTATGGAAAATAAAGAAGACTGTCTGAGTTCAGCATTTTGATCACCCGATCAGAGACTACTTCACTATAGATCACTATATTGATTCTACTTTAAGGACCCTTGATGACCATTTGGCCCGGTTCTAGGAGGCAGAAATATAAATTGATTCAATGATTCATGGGCGTATTGGGGGGGGGGGGGGCAGAGAGGTTGAATTGCCCGAAGTTTTACACAACTTAATAAAAAAAAACAAGTTTCAATTTCGAAAACTGGGTAAAAAGTCGGTCTTGCTTTCTCTGTCAATTCTTTTTTTCAAAGTCAAAATTACAACATCAGAATTTATTTGAAATTGTACAATGCTAAAACTTGACTTGATTCAAATGATATTGTCAACACAAGCGTTGGGTAACATTAAAAAGAAATTTTCCAACAAAATAAAAAAAAATTGGTTTGTTGAAAAATAACTTGAAGAAAAACCCCTTGAGTTTTGGAGAGTTATCAAGTTTTCTTCATTGGCATATAATTATGCGGACCTTGGTAATTCTGGGACCAATTAAGAATCGTTTAAACGAACTTCAGACACTGCCTTCAAAACTGGTACGTAACATCATCCCCAAATGATGGCATATACCCAAGATGGAATTTTTGGCAAACCTTGCCAGTAGGGGTCGGAACAGGCATGATTGTTGGCGACAGTGCATTTTGTCCAATTAGTTGAAATGTATTGAATTTCCCATTTTAAGCCGTCAGTAGGTTGTGTCAACTTGACTTATAATTGAATGCCATTCTCTATTTTTAATGACAAAACCTTCGTCATCGTAAGAAAAATGTATGGTCGACCCCGCCGGTCTTATAATGTGCTGTTTTAACAAGAACCAGGGTCACACGTTTTCAACGAAACAATTTATCAAGAGAAATAGAATTTGGGTCTCTTTATGAGCAGCACCAGTTTTTTCGAAACCCCGATTTCGACTTGTTTCGAACGTGTAAACGGTTTCGACTTGGCTCCGTGTTCCGAACGTGTAAACGGTTTCGACTTGGCTCCGTGTTCCGAACGTGTAAACGGTTTCGACTTGGCTCCATGTTCCGAACGTGTAAACGGTTTCGACTTGGCTCCGTGTTCCGAACGTGTAAACGGTTTCGACTTGGCTCCGTGTTCCGAACGTGCAAACGGTTTCGAAAGGGCCCTAATAAAAACAATTCGAAATCAATAATGGCTGCCTCTACACAGTAGCAACGTTTTTTGACCAGATCTTTTTAGTCGCTGGAATGACGCTCAACATTTTAGGTAAACAAATTCCCTGTCAAACGAAAGCTGTCACAAGGTTATATTTTCCATTGAAATTGGTTATCAAAAAAAGGTTACCTGAGGGCCACAACGCCTTCGCAAACGCATTTTAGCCACATTGAAAATAAAGAACTTGGCCTATAGCAGGGCGATAAATCATTTAATAAAACTTTAACTCTGACTATTACAGGTTCGTGCTTACACAACATGAATCAAATCTATTGAACAAAAAATATTTTAAAAAACGGAAAAAAAGAAAAAAGAATACGAATAAAAAACACAATTTTTTTTCGTCACAATGAGGCAAAACTAGCACCTTGATGGTAAAAGGTTTTATGTAAATATAACCAGCGGTAAGATGCAGAAAACAGACAGTTTTTTTTAAAACTGAAATTTGTGTCAGAATCTCGCTTGTTACGAAGTTCATACCATGACCAATCCTCCAGAGAAACAAATCCGACCGAACACATTCACTGTCAAGTAAACAGCCTTTGAGAACTTCCCTTAATCACCATTGCTTTATTAAATTGCCGCAATCGAATTAAGTCCCATAAAGACATACAAAATATAAACAGTTATTCGCTGTATTCATTAAAAAGTGACTACCGAACTGGGTGAAAGTTTGACATTTTATTGAAAACTAGATGAAGGGAATCGATGTTTTTCAAACGGAAATATTTATTCACAACATTTTACATTAAATCTACCAAACAAAGTCAGCTTATAAAGCGTTCATAACTTAATTTAAGCCTTACCAATGTTGTATAATCTTAAACCACTTATACTATTTTCCCCCTTAATTGACTATTTTAGAATTCTTCTTTTGTTAATTAAACACAGGTCAATTTATACTACGTTAATCACCAACGTATAGCTACATTCGAAGTAATTTGAGCTGCGTTTTGGGGCGGGTACCAATATTGTCCAGTTTATATTGATAATCACAGTTTTAGGCTAAATACACAGAATTCACTCAGTCGGACCCTAATTGCATTTTGTCCAATTGTGACTGAGACTACCAATTAGTACGGCTTAATAATAATTTTCCCTCCGAAATGTAAATGGCCGGAAATAATGTCCCTCGTAATTGGCTAATTTGAAAAACGATACAGAATTGACAAGGGGGGGGGGGTTCAATGCCCTGTAGTTGTAAATACAAAACGGGTGATTGAGGAGACAATCAAATTAGTTTTGTCTAAATAGCTTTTTCAAAAAGTAAAATTAAAATTTTACCACAGATTTGGTGAACAGTTTTTTTTCGTTGAGAAAGTTTACCGTTCAAATGCTACATTTTGTTCATAATGTGAATTCGTTTTTCGATAAGCTACCGGTATTATTTACGTAGAAATATTCAGCATCTGGAATTTGTCAGCTTATCCGAATTGGGTCAAGTTGGTTTGGATTGCACAAGCTTAAAAACAAAGTTGCATTATTGATTCATTTATTGATTTATTTCATGACAATTCAACAGCGCAAGTGCCATTAACATGATGGTGATCGGGAAATGGGAAGAAATGTTCAGTTTTAGATGTGGGAGGAAAAAACCCAAAGTAATCAGGTAGGGACTGAAAACACAATTCACATGCAAGGCTCCGGGTCTGAGGTGCGATTCCTGCTGGGGTCTAAGAGGTGGAAGGCAGGGAAAGAAACCACTGAGTCAACATATTCCCAACAATCACAAAACGCGGTGAACAAGAAATTCTTGCACTTTTCTTTCGTAATAAAACTCAGTTCTTATTTGGGGGAAATACAAACAAGAAGATCGGTCTACAATTAATGGTTGCTTTCGTTTAATACTTTCGAATAAGTACAGCTCGAACTGTATCATAAAAATTACTCAATGACAACCTGACATATTTGACAATTAAAACCTTAATTCGAACAGCCCTGCGCCTTGATTCGACAAGTGAACACATTATAGAGAGTTACAGGCTGACATGGTTTACGTGTTTATTAGAAAACTATTACTTTTTAAATTTAGGGCCAATCACTTTCAGACAGGTACCGGTTGGGTGACAAAAAATCCAGCGTCGTAAATACTCCGGGAGCGTAAATCGGTAGCGTGCACGGCGAAGAAATCTGCCCCCAGTCGTTTCCAATTATTTCGGCCTGATGGAATGTGTTTCGCTCGGTAATACCAATTCACCGTAACATCCTATAGTTATTTCGTTTGGCGTTTTATATACTCTTCGGGTGGTTCACAAAGGACCGCAAATCTTTACCACCCCACGGCGGTCCAGTTTCGCAGGGGGTTTATCGCAAATCCTTGGGGGGTGAGGTAACATGAATAAGGACGGCCACATTCCACAGAAGAGGAAGGCGAATTGTTAGGATATGATACTGTTTAAGTAAGGAACTAAGATAAAATTCTTGCATGACATGTTGAAGGTGGCGAAATAGCTAAACTCAGTCTTATAACCTATAATTGTTAGGGCATGTTAAGCAGATTGACAGAGATTTAATCTGATGATACCTATTTCATGACGTTGCTTGTCGATTGTTAGGGTGGCTTCAAAGAAAACAAAAGGATCTTACCGAGAAAACTAACACTTATAAAGAAATGTCCTAACTATCTATCTTCCATTCAGACACACGGGAGAACGAGGTTTATCACCATCAACTGGACGTTCATACCAAAGAGTAAACATTGTCCAAATCAAATCAACAAATAAACAAATAAATTACGATTAAACGAAATATCAGTTATGATTACACAATCCCCATCATAATGTTTTTCTATTTGTTTACTATTAGATAAAGCAGAATTTAGAATAAATCGGGCAACATTGGTCCGTATGTGTGTTCGATGGTATTGATGTACAAGTTCCAAGTTTGTGACGAAATTACCTTCAACGAATTTACTACAACTAACATCAATTCACTATTTTCATTTCCTACTCTGAATTATACACACATTTATTCATTCACTCATGACAACCAAGGGTTGGGTTGCAGACATGGTGTACGTCCAGTCAACAGAAGATAAAAGGAAAGCTTGTCAAAAAAGAAACAAAACAGAAAAACAAGAATGTGCGCTGGACACGTATATAAATAACGAAAAAAAAGGTTTACAAATTGTTGAATTAAGCAATGAGCAATAATGACATTAATAGTTACTACCAAAATAAATATCTTGCTTACTTTGGAAACACTACTTGCATCTAATACGACTGCATAATTTAGTTCCTTCGAAGTATAAAATACTGATGTTACATTAATATAACAAGCAACAACTGTGAAAGTTTGGACTAGATCAAAATGTATTTGTAAGCTACATTGGAGACATTATTTCCACCCCTATGCGGTTAGGCATAACCGTCACTAGGATTGCGAAATTCCTGCACTGAAGCATAATAAGCAATCAGTTAAATTATAAGTACGGACATTGAAAAGAGATTCATTTCAAATGTTGTTTATCTCAAATTTCAAACACCAAAACAAGCAACAACTGATGATAACTGCAAGTTTGTCAGTTTTTTTCAAACTTTGTTGCTTGTTTATCATGGTGTTCTTGTGATGTATTTATGTCACGACAGAGTTTCAAAACAACGAATGAACGACAGTGAAATGACTCTGAATATAATCCACTGTCCCGCTTGCTACCGAAGGGGTTCCTTTTGTATTTTGTACCGTTAGTTGGTTCCAAATTGCCCATATAAAATGCCTCGTGTAAAAGGGCCCTTACTTGGAAGTTGTGTTCTCTGGATGATCATTGATCTTTCGGAAATCGGAATGATACCGCGGTGGTCACCTATTATGTAAAGGTACCTTATCTTTATGGTAAACTTTAAGAAATCTTTGAGGAGCTAGCTATAGTTTTGTAGAAAAAAGGACAAATTTGACTCATTAGGGCTGATACTTCATTCTTGTAAGGGTAAGGCAGTTTTCTTTGGTATAAGGGGCACCGCTATGAGGAAAAAGGCAATTTCTACTGGAACATTTAAAGAGGCAACAAGGCAATGTTCACAGGGGAATGAAGACAGGTTCCATCGTGACGTATCAGGCCGTAATTCGGTCGTGCTAACTTTTATTTCGATGAAATCCCAACCATTTCTCCATTTAGGCAACCTTTCGCATTGACTTCCGATTATAAAATAGTCATTAAGGAATACGGAACTGGAAGTAATGTATTTGACATCAAATCCATCTATTTTAGGGAACCAAACACACGAACACTGTAGGCTTGCACATTATTCACAGCCCGAACTTGCCCCTATTTTTTTGGTTCTCAAATCCCCGACTTTTCTCGCATTCATCATGCTGGTGATATTTTTGGGAATTGTTAACAGAAAATCCCCTGAGATCGAAAGTTAATCCCCGAGTGCCAACAATACTGAATAGTCCATGGAAAGGATTTAGGCATACAAAATGTTGGCTTTAAAACGAGTTCATACTTATCTGGATCAATGTTCAGGAAGTGCAGCGATTCATTTAATGGTCCTTTTTGCTCTGTTAAACCAAAGTATAAAGTTATCACGACATTTTATTTGTAAAGTTATTTCGAGAAATGATTGTTATAGAGAGAATTACATAGTTGCAACTCAAATCCTTATGAAGAATAATGTGAACTTCATATTCCTATTTATTTTAATGCTGTCGCTATTGGTCAAGATACTTATTGCCACTGTTCAATCTTTTTGCAAGGGACAAATCTGCAATGGCCCTCTATGGATAAATATCTTTCTCATGACATACTCTGACTGTTGGCCAAATTCCATGATTGTATCATCAACGCCACAATAACCCCTAAACATTTGCCCCACTACAACAAATCTTAACCCTTTACGGCGCAGATTTAAACGTTTATGTTTTACTCTACATTATATATTTATAGCTTCAGAAGGTATAAGGTAAGCTATCGGACTTTCATTTCATTATGATCACCTCTTCGAAACCAGACTTTCACCGGGAAATAAAGATTGTATGGTGCGGTTGTTTAAAATGTGACTACGGGGCAGCCAGCATGCTTGCAACGCCTCCAACGAATAAAGCAGAACCAACAGGGAAGTTTACAAATTGTTGACTTCATACAGTTTCAAATAATATCTATCAATACCTCTTGTGGTAATGCAACCCATTACGTATTAATTTTTTATAAAAATTATTCATTATCAAAAGAAACCCCAAACCATTATCAAAAGAACTTAAGACCAAAGTATTTTATTGTTGTTGTCGTTTGGTACAATAATATACAAAATGATGCTATTTATACATAAACCGATGTGATGTATGGATCCCAACTAGATCAGATCAGTCAAAGGTTATATTGGTAAAAATTAACATGTACAGATATTCGTTAAAAAAAGAAGGGATTTTACACCTGTGAAGTGTATACAGGTATGGTTGCAACAAGGGGCTAACTAGTTCTTTCTAACACTGTGTTTAGTCAAGTTTTGTTGTTGCACCGAACAATCGATACAAAGTCGCCTGGAGGTCTGTGGAATTCAACGGCTGAGGGAGTCGTGTGAGGCCCGCATTATTATTTTCGGTGGTGCCGAATAATGACCGCCTAACGCAGCGGTATAATCCCTGTTAACCACTAAGTCTGCCGTTGTGTGCTTCATTTAGCGTCAAAACTCCCCCCTCTTTTGGAGGGGATTTTGAACCCCATTTTTGTTGTTGATTGAAGGCTGATTGTATGTCACATTTCCCACTAAGAGACCATGACTTAATGTGACCTTCCAGAGGAAAGTCAAGGATTTTGCATTTCCTAAACTTTAACTTCGATGACTGAAAGTTTAACGTGAATAGTCCCTAATTACACAAAACAACTTTTCTTTTAAAAACTTGTTTTATTTCATCACAAGATATACTCAATATCATTTGGCGACCTCTACAACAAGAATAACTCCCTTTGTCTGAAAGAAAAAAACCAATAAAAGTATAATTTGAGGGGAGTAAGTTGTAAAATTCGTTAACCGTAAAGGGTTGTGTATGGACCGT
This sequence comes from Pycnopodia helianthoides, assembly GCA_032158295.1. Classification (NCBI taxonomy): domain Eukaryota; kingdom Metazoa; phylum Echinodermata; class Asteroidea; order Forcipulatida; family Asteriidae; genus Pycnopodia; species Pycnopodia helianthoides. Next base: position 209,149 of record CM063261.1, read on the forward strand.
TACTCTCGGTTCGCGACTTCTGTTCCTTGTTAAACTCAAAAAGCCGACAAAACCTAAATCGTTCCATGAACTTTGCCTCAAACTGTCCTACTTGTTTGCCATGTTACACCATTTTTAATAACCATACCCGTATATAAGACCTATTGACGTTCAATATCTATAATGTAATGTAATTGCCAACATGTTGGGCAGATAAGAGGAAATATTTTGCGGAATTGTGCCTTTGATAATACCAGCATGGAATTCTGCACACAGTCAAAGTATGTCATGAGAAAGATTTTTGGCTGTAAGGCCATCGCACATTTCTTCTTTGCAAAAGAAACAGGTAGAATAACTAGCAATGGCAGCCATTCAATTCACCAAAGGCTCAATCCCGTCACCTTTAGCTGTCACTTAAACATGGAGTAAACATCAATTTATATTTATTTGAACGTCATCTCCGAAGGGTTTGTAAATGTTGATCACGGGGATTTTTGCCATGTATAATGTCAACAAAACAGGCAGTTCCAATTCGAGACAACCCGAAGGGCCGACGCTATAAACAAAATAATGATCATGATTTACAATATGTAATGCTAATTTTGTCTAGCGTTGAATGCGATAAGAACAAAATATTGGATTCGTTGAAGGCGATAGGAACAACTCTGAATTCACAAATGGTTTTGTTGAGTGGACAACATTTTAGAAGTACTTCACATATTAAAAGACTTCGAATTTCTGTTTTCAAGATTGATGAAGTTACTTAAACCTATCGGATCAAGGTTTAACACGTTAAAGTTAATGCATTGCTTCAATCGGTATGTGGGTGGTTTAAATATAATTGTAGAGATGAATCAATTTTAAACCAAGTTAAACTCTCAGGGCCTTGTTACACGAAGCAATTTTAACATGGAATTGAAGCAACCAATGCGTAAAATAGGAACACTTTTTCAGCACAAAGGGCATTGGTTTTTTACGAAATACGAAAATCGTTTCTACATGTAGACTGCAAATAAAATCGCCTTGTATGCCATGGCTCCCAGACCTAAGTTTAATAGGTTTGTTAATTTGCAAATAAACTTAACTAGTTAACTATAATATGTCATTAGGGTTTGCGTGACGTCATGGCGTTATTTATAACAGTTTGAAACTTTTTAAAGTACAGGAGGTTGAGGAATAACTAATTATTATTGGTGATGGTTAATCTGTTCAAGGTGGAAATGGGATTCTAAAAGACGAATCACGGAAACATTGCACTTAATATTATCGAAGAGATTATTGTTGCATTTTTGTACCCCCCATTACACGTACAGTGACCCTTTTTTCTAATTCAACCGCTGCACTTACACAAACACATTTAAAACCTCAGCCAATTTTCCCACCATTTCCCAGATTGAATTAGATGTGTCCCGTAGATAAATAAAGCCACTATTTATACTTCATATAACAACGGTGTCCTTTTCGCTTTGCTTTTGAATGCGGTTGCTAACAATGTTATATAACCGTACAATGGGGGAATGTGTTTGTTAGGGGTTAAGGGTTAGGCAGATCGAGTTTCAGAAAGTGGTCCTAAACTAACAAACTTTGGCGTTCACAAGGACACCTTCTTGGCAGCGAGGGAATAAAAGAATGCTTACACGGTGTCTTTCAAATTGTGTCACATTTTTAAAGGGCACGTAACCGCTGGGTTTCAAAAGTAAAGCAATTATCTTTGAAAACTTCCAAAGTTAATATTTTTGACGATGGTTTTAGTATGGGTATAGGCCTTTACAGCGATCAAATTTAATCAAAATTTGTGTGCCGTAAGTTTCCATACCCGCTAATTCGAATTGAGTTTCTTGCTGATTTCGGCTGTATCTCAAATCAAAACTTATCTCGGGAAACTATTTTTCAAATAATATCAAGTAAAGGTCACTTCTTTAGATTACAAACCATTGGATTGTTTTTTTTATTAAATCTCTACCAATCATGTCTGAAGAAAGCTAAAGGATTGTTTCATTCCGAGGGAATACAACGTCTTTTTCGTTAACACAGACCACCAAATAATGGTTTGTGTTTCGACAACTGAATCAAGAACGAAGGGGAGCTGATCTTCACTTCAGACATGACTGTAAATCCGATGGAAATGTCCCCGGGACACTGGGTACCTTCCAAGGTAGAAACACCATTACAGGTCTCTACGACTGAACCAACGTGTTCTCATCATCTCACCCACTATCATGTGAAAAGGCCACCGATAACCCCGACCCAAACCACGGCCTATTTGCCAACATGTTGTAGGCTTCACTGACAATGTCTAAGGACAACACTATAAACGGTTCAACTAAAGTATTGTCTGGTTCCAGCTGTATGGAAATTACCTGATCAGTACAAGTGATGTCCTTATCTTAAAAGAAAGGTCAAATGGTTATTTTTTTGTGACTCTGAAGACAAGATCTCGTCCTTGTCCAACAAAGAAATAAAACAACAAAAAACACGTCATTTTCATTTTTGTAACCGTCATAATGAAACATTTCTGTTTGTGTTTGTTTGTGTGAATACGTTCAAACGTAACATGGATTTAACGAAACAACCGTCATGAAACAAATATATGTCAATGACAACATTACATCTAAATTCATCAATCAACAGCTTTGAAGTACACCGAGTTTTCCTTTTGATTTCCAACATACAAAAATTAGTAATTTTTATTTAAACAAAACTGTGTTTATGACTTTCATCCATAAACATTGATCTCCCAAATCATATAAATACTTCAAAGTGTGACAGAAATGTCCTAGATAAATTCATTTCGTTAACTCTAAAAGGTGAATTGGGTTTGTATGCAACCCATTTTAGTCATTGAACTAGGACCATCTGACCACAGCTGTGCGTGTAATACACACATAACATAAGTAGAAGCGCGCCATCAACGTCAAAACAGGATTAGTTTATTTTATTTTGGTGGGATCGTAAACAAGCCTTGTGGGTATTTTAACAGTCAGCAGTTTGGTATGTGGACGAAATGTTTATTATTGATTAGATAAAAATGAAGATGAAGTCATTTTCTAGTAAAAAAACTTCTCATTCTTTTGGACGAAGAGTTTTTTTTCATATAGGACGTCTGCTCAGAACAGAAAGGACTTATCAGACATACATGCATATTGGGGGTATAGGTTCTATTAACTCGGAGCTGACTGGATCTTTCTAGGTCTTACAAGTTCCTTTCGTCTCTGAGCCGACCAGGGGTAGCCTAACATAACGTGCGGTTGTCAAGGGTTCAAAAGGTCAAGTGAACACAATGCTCTGATAGGTCGGGGTGTGGGTATTCTATAACGCATCATAGTCATACTGCACTACTGAAGTCCGGTTTCATGTCGTAAATTTGAGTACTAAAATATTGAAGTGAGTTATTGAGACTGAAGAAATATCTGAACCATAACCACAAAGAGATTGTACAATCAATTAATCCCAATTCAGGACTTGTGCAATCAATATTCGATATCAGTGTCGGTAATCCCCCACAAAGAAAATCATTTAAAAGGAGAGTTTATTCGCTCCGATAGTTTTTAAGAAAAATACATAGTGAAGCGATGGCACAACATGGGTATCTAATAAGTATTCCAATCGACGACATTACAAAGTTGGATTGAATAATAGTCAACAGTCAGGAATGAACTAACCCATGCACAGACTCATGGAATGTGACGCCATCGGATCTTTTAATGATGTTGACAAAATTCGCGCTGGAAGGGTATCGAATACATTGACTTTCTACTCTGTTCAACGTGAGGTTCGAGACTTATTGTTTCAATATCTTAAGGACTGGAAAATGGGCCCACCACAAAACTGAAGTCGACCTGGAGCACCTCTTTAAGGACCGACCATGTCGTCAGGATTTGTTGATCTTGTGAAGACAAAACTTCCCTTTATTGACGGAAATAGCCGGTTGTTAACGAGTTGATAGTTTCACCACAGTCATCATGACGTTATACCCGTTCAATTGCTAATAACTGTGCAACCGGCATGCCTTCTTTTAAGGTGAAAGCTAATTATAATAATCTTTGTTCATGTCTTGACAAATTCTTAGTGGAGATGTAATAATCCGATCAACATACACTTTAAAAGAACTACAGCTTTCCCAGTATCAAACACGTTATTAATTGATCCATCTTTAGTTCGTTGAGTACAAAACCCCGCTGACTAAGCTGCCCTGACCAAACCTCTTAAGATTCCTCCGTGAAAGACCTAACTGTTCACCGTAAGGTTTAGGGGGACAACCACCCCCCATGTTCAAGTTATAGACGAGGATTAACTACGGGTTGAGTGGCCCTTTACTGTTAAATACCTCCCTCTCTTCGTTGTGTACAACCTGACAACAATTGGTCTAATTAAACATTGAAGTTAATCATTCCTACGTCGTTGTGGAGAGGAGGTGGATCAACGCGGCCGGTACCGACGGGTAAATTGAGAGTGTGAGACGGCGTAATTGGTAGACAAGGGCCCGGTACTTGTGAGATAGCTCTCCACGGAAACAAGCTAGGCGTAATAAGTTTGTGTGAATTAAGGCTGTGTCATACGATCCAATTAGAGCGTCTGAGCATGGAGGTACATCTTAAACGCAAACAAGTTGTCCATTTTTGGACCACAACATTTAACGGTTCAACATTATAGAATAGCAAATAGAAATCAACGCGTAGATATGAAAATAGTAAACTAACTTCAGAAATCATGTTGGATTATAGTGTGAACTTTCTAGTTTTTCCCCGTGGTAAAAAAAACAAAAACTTAGCTTATTGTGGATTTATTTGCTTACTAGTATTTATTAATATCATGAAGTTTTGGTGACCAACAAGCCTAGGTGTTGGTAAATTAGTAGTGGTAGTTTTATGGCTGTTAATTGTGCAATGTGTACAACAGTCTCAGTGGAACTGGAATAACACCCGAATTGTATACTAATATTTAAACATTCACATTCAACAGTCAAAAGGAGTAATTTTAGTTTCAACATTTTAGCATTCACTGCTCTAAGATCGTTCAATTTTTGTGGGTCGCAAAGATCATTCAATTTCCCCAAAAGCCAACAGTAAGAGGCTGGTCAACCACTCGATTTCATCAATTGTAAATAGGTCGGGAGTCAACTGTAAAATGGTGAACACGGAAAACAAAGTCGACCAACAAACTGTGAAAGAAATGTACTCTTTTGAGGTATATAGTTTGTCATTTAGGTCTATGTTGTCGATCAACTTCTATTTTCTTTTTTTCTTCCTTTTTTTCTCTTTTGGGTTGGGGGCGGGGGGCTGGTGCCAGCCCTACTCCCAGGGATGCTAATTCAGGTATATATATGTCCCTTCGGTGACCCCCAACATACCACACTGGGCAATTCATCACAAGCCAAGCTATATATATCTCATTCGTTTGATGGATTTGGTGGTTCGTTGCTTTAGACGGGCCTGTGATAAACTACCAATGATTTCAATGTTTGAGTTTCGTAAGAGAGAAGTATAAGAGAAAACTAGACTTGCTGAATAAACATGAAGTAGCCCTATAGGTGAGTTTATTTGAGTTGGCGCGTTGGTTTAAACGGTTGGTTTGTCCTGTGTACGTGTTTTATTTTCGTCGTCTGTCCATAATGATTGACTGTCACTCTATTAGGCGACAACAAGACTGAAGGTTGCATTGATTTCAGGTGATCGGCTTATTGTGCTTATTATAGATTTTGGAAAATCGCAACAGGCTTATTATGTCCATTCGTAAATGAGTGTTTTGTGCAGTTTTCAATGCGTGCCAAGAAATGTTCTTGTGTAAAATTCATGAAAAAGTAAACCTTTAGATAAAAAAAATGTTCTTATAGGGGGCCGGGAAGTAAACTCAGCAGTTATGGGGTGGAGCTTGGGGATGGGGGCTCATGTAAAAATGTTCCCGAAAAAATCGGTAGGAACTGGGATCGGTGTCAAGCTCCCCCCACCCCACCCCACCCCACCCCCCCTCTCATCTGCTGACCATACACTCTAAAAATGGCCAGGTCACTATTGACTCTTAGTTACCCATTTTGGAACCACCGTGGCCCGTTTGTCATGACCAGAACCTCGGGTCAGTAATGAGTTTTTAACATAACTTCCGGTTTCATGTCGACCCTTTAAAATGGGTCCTGTTGAGCCGGAAAAGAGTATGGCTTCATTATCATTGACCCTTCTTCTGGGTCAGTTCTGGCCCAGCACTTTTTAGAATTTACATTTACGTCAGCAGCCTTGCAGCGCTTAACAACGCAAGTGCTGTTCTTTTGGATTGTGTGTGTGGGTAGGATACACATTCAAATTGGGATCTTATAACAAAAGGGACAACAAGATTCCCGCTAGGGTGAAGGTTCTCAGTTGGAAAGTGTGTACAACACCAGTGGAATCAGTTGCCAAAGCAGTTACCTTCTCTAAAATATTCCCCAATAGTCTTTTCGAAAACGCGGCCCGTTTGCTCAAGCATTTTGGTCAACATGCTTCAAACGACTGGAATGGAACCAGGTGACGGAGCCCATAATCTGGGAGCCCGGAGTTTCGAAGAGATACACGATACGGTAGACCTACACCAATATCAGAATAAATTATGTCCTTGTTTGGAATGTAATAATTAACGATATAAGCCAACGTGTGTCAGTTCAATTGTATTGTATTTCATTTATTATTTATATTATGCACACAAGAAAAAAGGAAACAAATTGCAGGCGTTAATACAATAGTCTAAAACGGATAGTAGCTATTTTAGTAAACAGTTTTACTGTTTACTTTACAAATATGCGTTTCATTAAAAATTGGAAAGCGTAGTCAGTTTAAGAAAAAGTAGAATAAATGTATAAGTTAGACGAAACGGACAATAACAAAGACCAAGAATACGATAGTCATCGAGGAAGAAGAAAGTAATATGCCGAGGCTGTGAGGGAGCTTCAAGTTTATATGACTGACGTTCCCCAAGGATTTCGCATAATTTGAAAGAAAGAAAGTAAAAAAAAAAACTAAATCATTATAAATAATGATATTGACTAAAAAAAAATAATAGAAGAAGAAAAAACTAGCCCGGCACAAGATGTTCACAAACCGCATTCGTTCTGAACACATTATTTTAAACTAACCAATGTCTTTTTGACCCTGCACAGCCTTTGTTCATTTCGATATTTTTAAGATAATTGATTTTTGTAAGCAAATTTATTACCCATACTTTCATTCGCAAACTTTCTTTGTCTTAAGGACAGCCTCGATCCATTTCTTTACAAGGCTCCATGCAAATAGAATTGTGACATCCTATTGTTTCAACCTATGTAACTAGAGTCCATTGTGTAAATAAAGATTCGGTTTGTAATAGCCAATTACCCCAAATTATTGCTGTACGGTGCCGATCATTGCTATTGGTCAGCCAAATAGTAAACCTTTGTTTAACTTGGGGTTATGATGCGGTTGTTTTTGTTTTTTTATACACGTTTTTATAGGAGGTTTTGTTTACACATGAAAAAAACGTTTGTATACAATTCTTTTATTTGCCAATATTATTATTATCGAATTTTTGTATGGATATTTTTGATAAGTTCTAATTTGATATGTAAGGCCTCCACGTTTTTTACAATATTATTTTGTATACGATTTCAAATGAGTTTTGTTAACAAATTTACGCAAATTTTGTATCATTGTCTGTTTTTATTAGTACAGTCATTGTAAGAGAATGTTTCTGTCACTTTGTGTTTTTAAAATGTGATTTTAATTTCTTGTTCACACTCGTACTACATTTTTACCGTTTCAAACGAGAAACAACGAAATCATAAAGGTAAATAATGTTGGAATATTAACTCACCATGGTATGCTCTAGACTGCAGCTTGTTTTTCCTCATAAAGGGAATCGGTGCCCTTTCAAATAATAATCGGCGTTTCTCGTACGTCGATTAACTCTAAAAGAAAAAAGAAAAACAGAAAATATTTTTAAAACTATAAAACACGCCAATAAACATGGCATTTAGTCATGCACGCTCGGCCGTAAAATATGCAATTTCCATCCGTTTGTATGGAGAGAGAGCTTGAGAGAAAGAAAAGGGGGGGGGGAGAGAAAGGAAGTCTGCCACCCGGCGTAGTAAGATAATTTTATTCATAACTTCTTAAGCCCGTAATCACCGCCTGAGTTCCAGGCGCGCAGCAGAGATGGACCACGGTGTATTTCGCCCGCGACTTCTCAACGGGGAACACCGGGCTGGAAGTTCAAGGAGATTTGCGCGGTAATGCAACAAAAACTGTGACGGGGGGGGGGGGGGGGAGGGGAGGCGGGTCATCAGAGAAGACAAATTATTTCCATCTTCAACAATCTTGAAAGGGTAGGTTTTGAGGCAAAACATAATCTTGTATATAAGACATCATTGGGGCATTTGCCTCCTCCGTTTCCGCCCCCACACTGAAATTGAGTTTTAAATAGTGACTTTTGGTCTCTTGTAACAAACGTTGCTACACAAAACACTCTCCCTACCCCATCGATGTTTGTACGAACCAGTTTTGAGGTTAAAGTTTTTGATGCATTTGGCAATCAGATCATTCAGTTGCCCTCCCGCCATTTCTTTGTCCCCACCTCCCACCCACAATGTTTAGAGTCTGGTTATGCCGCGAGGTCCTTTCTTGAATTGAAGAAAGTAATCGTGTACGCAGACATTGCAAGCTGTCCCAACATTACCAGCCGTACCTTGTCTTGATTCAAAGAAGTAGTAAGCATACCAGTAAAAACAGCTTGACATCAGTACTAATACTTCAGCATATAGACCATGTGACCTGTGACATCACATGCCTACAAACGGAGCCACAGAGCCTGGACTTCATGCAGGCACAATTTGTACACAGCTCAATGAAAGAAATCATTAAATCTTTTTATATCTAATTTAGTTTGTATCTACTTTTGACATGAAGAAAGGCCCATCTCAAGTTCAGCGGTTATTTTTTTAGAGCTAACACGGTCTTCCCCTCTTGTACAGAAGTACCCCCCCCCAAAAAAACCCAAACAAAAACAAAAAAAACAAACCATGGCACATCGAGCACCTCATGTAGTTGATTCAAAGAATTATGCTTCATTGGCAGAGACACAATTACCGATACTTCAAATTCAGTAAAAACTAACTAACTAAAATAAAACAATACACGGCTTATTGAAAAAGTTGCACATTTTTTTTTGTGGAGAAAACAGCGTTTGGTGGAAGTTACACTTGGTTGTCTTCTTAGGTCAGATTCTTACAAGAAGTAAAATCTAAATAATGCATCATTTTAGCGACTCAAACGACATCATCATAAATATAAACATCTTCGACTCAAACGACATCATCATAAATATAAACATCTTCGACTCAAACGACATCATCATAAATATAAACATCTTCGACTCAAACGACATCATCATAAATATAAACATCTTCGACTCAAATGACATCATCATAAATAATAAACATCTTCGACTCAAATGACATCATCATAAATATAAACATCTTCGACTCAAACGACATCATCATAAATATAAACATCTTCGACTCAAATGACATCATCATAAATATAAACATCTTCGACTCAAATGACATCATCATAAATATAAACATCTTCGACTCAAATGACATCATCATAAATATAAACATCTTCGACTCAAACGACATCATCATAAATAATAAACATCTTCGACTCAAATGACATCATCATAAATATAAACATCTTCGACTCAAATGACATCATCATAAATATAAACATCTTCGACTCAAACGACATCATCATAAATATAAACATCACAAGACAATATTACCACGACCAACTTTTGGACTGACTTAGTTGACAGTTTGAAAAACCTTCAAGTTAATCTATTTGGCAATAGAAAAAGCCTCTAAATTGACGAGGTCTAATTAAACAAAGATCACTTCTACACGGTTTCTTCAAGATTGTCATACTTCATGAATTCTTGGATCAAGTGGAAGTTTTGTCTGGCACACATTTCCCGATCTTAACATTTGATTTGATATGATAATGAACATCACTCAGCGCATTTTATTTGGATTATTATGCACGTTGAGAGCACCGTTTTATACCACTATTATTAATATCACGATCATTATAATAAAACTGCAAATCCCATCCTCTTATAAATGAATCTCGTTAAAGCACCTAGACAGCATTGATCATTTAAAAAAGGCCAAGTATCCGCACTTTATAGTTTAATTGGCATGGTTGTTCATCCATACTAGGCCTACAGTGAGATATTCCGTTAGCTGTGGGTATCTAAAGATATTAATCCAAATAACTGATAATATGGCGTCATTCTTATAACGATTAAATTCGTATATAAAGGCCGTTTTATGTCCATGCGCATGTGACATTATGATGTTACTTTGGGGACGACTTTTGGTGCGTGTTTAGGTCCGGGGTTAGGGACGGGACGGTGGGGGACGGGAGGGGAGGGGGTGGGGGACGGGAGGGGAGGGGCAGAGAGGAGTCAGTTGTTTGAGAGATGAAACATCCCTTTTTGACTACACCGCACAAACTAAATATGACTACTGGTCCCAGAAGACGTCTATCCCGGATGTCTTTTCCTTATTAGGGACTATAATTATCAGTGGCATTAATCCACTATTGATTCGACCTCGTTTCCCCATGTTCCAGGACACAATCTCTTGGAAGTCAGTAGAATGAGCACATGTATAATTATATATACATACACACACCCACCCAAACCCCTTCCTGATGTTATTAATGCCTTTATGTACACATGGGGCTACTGTGGTCTCCATACCACTTTGCCGCGTCAGTGTGTGTATATGCCCTTACAGATAATAACCTTAAACCAATACTGCCGATGTGAACTTGCACTTGTATGCAAGGCAGAAGAAACTGAGGCGGGGGAAAAAGAGATACCGCGGTACATCATTATACACCGGTGGATGTTGATATCATAAACACCCGAGTCTCTCTTAAAAATGGTAAAACACGACAATAGCCACAGGCTACGAAATCCGTCTGCTACGTTAATACACCGAACTCCGGTAACACGATTGCAGGATTAACCGTTTCTGGCGCGAACTGAATTGAAATATGCGCGCTGCTGTGTTGTGTGTGTGGGGAGTTTGCAGGTCGATGGGGGTATCCGATTGAGGGGTTTTGATTTTCTCCTGTACCCTGTAAGCAAGCAGCGGCGGCTTGCCGTGTAAATTTATAGCAGGTAATTAGCAGGATTTGAAACGGAAACCGTTTCTGGAGATAGAGGTGTTGATAGACGATGTTAGACAGAGACCAGCGGCTGGTCTAGAACATGCTCAGCCAGAGTCATACGACACTCCATGGAAATCAAACAGCAGTCCAATTTGATAAACCCGATCAGTGCTGGATGATACTCCAGTAACTTTCTTTCAAATCCCTGCAGGGATTTTTAAATTCGTTCTATTTCTTTACTTTCTACTAAAAGATGGTCAGTCTGTAAGATAGAGGAATTAAACTCGACCAGAAATAAATACGAGAGTGAATCACCAATAGGGGTTTACGACTTTTTTATTTTTATTTAAATAAGACATTTTCATTGTTATAGGATGTGATATGCAATTCTCGCACGTTCTCGAACGTGCACTGAGTGCGCGCGGGTTTTGTATCGTCACACGTTTAAGGCCATGCATTTTTATGGGAGCTTGAAGAGACGTGCTTGGTTTAATTCAGAAAGATCTAATTATCGAGAGCTCCCCATTCAGGTTTTAATTTAAATTTTATACGCGTATTGATTCCTCTAAAAACTCCCGGGTCAGAATTAAATCGGCTAATGTTCCGGGTTCCCGGGAGCCTGACTCATTTTGGATCACTGCTGACCCCAAAACTTATTTGAAAAAAACCCGGGTTTTAACTCGGGCTCTGTATCAGTTTGACCCATTTCTGGGTCATTTTAACACAGATTCCGGGTCATACTTACCGAGAAATGGGCCAGGCCACACGGGACAGAGAATCCGGGACAATTCTGACAATTCTTTGAGTGGAATTTTTACAAGACGTTAATGAGTTTTGAGAGCAACCTCCCTGCACACATCCGTAATTTATGGGAATCTACGTGGCACCATCGAATTGAGTTTCCGAAATATTTACCTTAACAATTTCTTGTAAAGTTTGAAAAATACACCGTTAATACGGGCATCATCCGTAAGTTGTTCACCACAACAACTGGGTTACCACAATCACTGGAACGCAGATGCGACGCAGTACATCACCGAAAATTATTTGACCTAACAATGTATGATAATAATAATGAAGCAAATTCCTTATTTTTATTGTTCACCTTTGATGCCAATTTATCCGTCCTTGCCAGTTTGAGGGGGCCTGGTTGGGAGAAGTGAATGTTGCCGTACGACAAGCAGCAGCGAATCGCAAGGCCGGTTCTTTAATCACTGAAAAAGGCAAAGCAATAGTGAACTGGTTGTCGAATCGCGGGTGGTAGGATACCAAAATCAAACCGGGAACTTGTTTAGAAACTGTCAAAATATTATAGAGAATGAACTAGAAACTGGTTCACTATTGACATGGAAACAAAACGAAGGATAGATAATATATCAAAGTTGATACAATAATAATTGTCAATGGAAATGTAGGCAGTTTCAGATAACACGTAAGCTACTTTGGGGTCGCGGTTGTTCGGGTTTACGTTCGGGCTGAAGCCAAACTTCAAGAGCTCGTAAACGACACACCTATGACACATTTTCACAATGCTGTTCTGATAAACTCTTCAACTCTGATCGTGAACTCATTCCTGCGGGGTTATTGAGTAACAACTGAACTTGTGGTGTTTACACTTTTGAAGGATCTTTTCGGAATGACATCTCTACTATTGGTAAATTTATTTTTTATTAACATAAATATTTAATTGTAAATTTTGCGGTACAAAAGCTTTTATCAGGTCATCGCTGGACCATCACAAAATATGAAAGAATAGATTTATGACCCTTTCGTCTACTTTAACTTTTGTTATCAAATCTGAACCTTTTTAGAGAATAGCCACACAAAATATTCGACACGATTCATTGCATTATGATTGTTTTGAAAACGAAATTGAAGGGCCCATTTTCTGTATGCGCCTTTATGGGGAATAGTTAATGGCCAAAGGCGACTCTGACCGATGAAATAACAACGACTGGGGAAAAAGGGGGTGGGGGACACACACAAAAATAAACAACTCGCGGTATTTGATTCGTAACAATTGGGGAAAAAATCATATCTATGACAGGATGACGCCATTTTGTTTCATTCTCGTTCCACCCAACCCAACATGACCGAGCTGAAAGACTAACACACATACTGTCTCTTGCAAACACGATTACAGTCGCAAACTGCGTCATCTAGTCAAGGGACTGTTACACAAGGTAAAGTTGAAAATTGCAGATTGGTTATATAAAGATTGTTGTTGTTGCATATTTATAAAGAAACTTAAGAAACTATAGAGTTAGACAAGCTAGCAGTCTGCATTATATCGAAAATGACTTTGCATGACCAAAAGAAAATAGCAGTGTCGATTTATTTTGGCCTACAACATCTCATAAAAAAATGAGCCGTTAAGGTTTGGCTGTCAAAACAATTTTGTTTAAAATTAGATTCTTACTAAACTATTTAAGTTTATTAATCACGATTACAATTTTCTCATAATCCTTCGACGTGATTTTAAATGCCCGTCCTTTGGCAACGTAGAATGTGTGATGGGCAATAAAAAACAATCAATTTCCTTTGTGACATTTTTCAATTTCTCAATCATGTTGATTTAATTCAAACGAGAGCTCTCTCGGTTCTCACGACGACTTTTTTTCCCGGAACCTCTCGTGCCAAACACCCATCGGAGATTACCCAGTTCAAATGGCCGAGAAATTGGTCATTTTCACGGGGAGCTGCACGATATCACTGCGGTCCAACCGTCACGACCCAGACGCACTTCGCAAACACACGAAGCGTGTATTGTCAACCTCAACGGACATATTGCATGCAACCCACTATAAGATTGATGACGGCCGGCTTGCGAATCTGATAACTTGTTTTTAAAATGAGTCGAGTGGCTGGTGTAAGTAGATGCCCAAATCCCAGGACACTCAAGCAGGGAATTGAACAAGGGATTACCGATCCCAAGTCAATTTTGCATGCCTGCAGTCATTAAAACGAGAGCGCGCGCCCCATCACCGCTCAAGTGTACAATGAATAAAAGAGAGAAGAAAAAACGACTTCACCGAGGACTGGCTCCCTGTGGGTGAGGCTCGACAAGGGGGAATAAAGCCGCGATGGACGGCGTGTGTTTTGCATGGATTAGGTCCCCTACCCCGCGTCGCCCGGAGTCACGCTTAACTCTTTAGATCCCCTACTGTAATTAATGACGTTTCTTGTTTTTCTGACTTCACGAACGATGGATTTGGACTTCATTTACGAGGCATTAAGTTCTCTCGTCCCTTTTTTTAATAGTACATTTTTTTTAACCCGTCTTCGGGAAGACGCCGTTGCTTGAGGAATCTTGACTTGTAAGGTATCATTTCTTGTTTCTTTTGCCTTTGGCTCACTAGGGAAGTTGGAGGGTAAATGGAAGGAAATATTCATTTCGACTACAGTAGGAAATTACACACACAGGGAACTCGATTGTTACCGTACATTTTTATGCAAAATAATATGAAAAACTGCTTGGGCACGAGTATTACCTGGGCCCATTTTCATACAGCTGCTTAAGCACAACCAAGTAGGTAAGCACAATAAAGTTATTCTTACCAATATAATGTTACCAGTTACCATTTTACATGTACAATTTGTGACTGGTATCCTGCTCATTTGTGCTAAGCAGGAAAATTGTTTTGAAATACTTTTCGCTTGAGCAGCTCAATAAAACTGAGGGCAGAGGTAGCAAGCACAAACAAAACTGCTTACCAGAAAAAACATATGTTAGCAGCAAAAATACCCCACCACGTGTGCTGTTTGTGATTAGTTGCCTTGTATTTTTGTTTGTCTAGAATCTATTTTATTTAGCAACATTTTCTGATCCAGAAATTTGACGGAAAAGGAGTACTTATTTTCGGTTTTATAGTTGGGTGTTATTTGAAAGTTCTTATATATACGATCACCTATTTGGTGAGCGAATAAACCCACTTCGGAGTTTTGGCAGGAAATGCCTAGTTTATAAAGCATGGCGTGTCAATTTTTGTTTTTACGAAGTCGACCTGTCTCGTTGAAGTAAGCTTGAAGAGCATAAAATGTCTGTGAGCTAAAACGTTCAGATTTTGATTCTATTTTTCTATAGACATTATCATCAATATCTACACTCTGTGATTCACATTAACATTGAACATTAATCCCAACACACATTTTGCACAGATTTACTAACCGGAACACTTTGTTATGCTTCACATAAATTACTCTGTTCCATAAAGCTATGAATCGTTTTGAGCTCTTTGTGGAAAGGAGGCAAGTTGTTAGCTTGCACGGGACAAAACACTGGGTGTACTTTTTTCGATTTAATGAGGTGAATCACCTCATCAACTCGAAAAAAGTGCAACCAGTGTTTACGTCCCGTGCAAGCTAATGCTCATTTTGTAATACAGTTATTCCCTAAAATGAAATGGCAAAGATGTTATAACCCTTTTTGTTATTGGGACAATGTAACACACGCCAACATTCCGGTTTGAGAATTGATTCATTGGAACAAAAACACAGTTTTGATGGACACAGAAGAACTAGAGCTAAAGTGACTGAATCCGAGGTAGAAGTGGTTAAACGGCATGCTGCTCTGACTCTGATGGTTGCTAACTAACTGTCATAAGATAATATTTCCTTTCAGAGTTGGGAAAGAACAATGCAACAGTTTTGTGGTACGGTCTACAAGTAAACAACATGATAAGTTAAATAGCTTCCTCGATCTTTGATTTTGCAGACTATTATTACGGAAAAATGGAAAGCGTGGAACTTTGTTTTGGGTAAGCCATTTTGTGAAGTTGTTTTCACAGTACCTGAGTTTCCCACAAGAATGTGCATGTGTGGTTGTGGTAAAAAAAACACGAACAAAACCAAAATAAAACTCAACAAACACGAACACTAATTTGTCGTAAAAAAGGCCTACATGGGTATTTAAAAATATATATATACATTGTTTGGCTAGAATAGTATAAGGTTTTACACTGGTAAAAAGACCAATGCATGAAAATACGAACCAGAACTACGTTTTTTAGGTAGTTGGGTAAATATTTCCTGTTCCAAACTTTGCTTTCTACTCGGATCAAAACAACACGAAAAACCACAGGCAGAAGGCGAACTCCCTTTTCTTTTCTTTGGTTGGCACCGGAGAATTAATATTGATATAAGACCAATAATAAATCAAGATTGGTGATTGATGATTATGAATGTTTTATTAGAAAAGAAGGTCATGCTGTATAGAATCATTTCATAGAAATAATTTCAACTTGCAGAATGGTTGCCCAACAACCATACAAAGTCCCTGGTGTTCGCCAACATAAATTATGACATTGCCCCGTCCGATCAGCCCCCATTAGCGCTGACCATGCCAGGAGTGCCACGGCGGGATGAAAAGGCCCGGGTGCTTTCGGTGAGTGGGTAGGCGGGGAAAAACATGGCCCAATTTTCAGCATGAAGTAAGCCCGTTGTGTACGGTGGCCTCGCGCTGTATCCGCCATCGCTTCACATGCGCCAATTTGCTAAACATTTATTAGCAATTTGCTGAAGATATTTAAGTTGTTTTTCGTGCCATCCACAAAAAATGGCTTCCATATTATTGATTTCCAAGCTACATGCAATCAGTACCTGGCTGAGCTATACGCACAATACTACTAGTACAATTATGCGACATGACATGTCCTTGGTGATAGGCAAATTAGTGACGTTTAGGATATCTAAGATGGCGTCCGATGTCCAAATCGCCTGAATTTTTAACAACGGTACAAGACGTAACGTTCCTCCAACATGGTCCACTCACTGCTACCCCCAATGAACAGGTTGTCAACCGTGCATTCCATCTTTTCAATAACCTTTGTAAAAACTAGCTAACTTTTGAAGAAGAGTTTGAGATAGAGTAAAGAATGACGTGACACAGACGTTAAATCTAGTCAAAATGACGCGTAGTGAAAACCACCTCAAACTTTCAAAAATTTCTCACCTGAACTTTTGCATCCAAATCTTGAGCACAAGTTTTCAAACAGCACACACATTTTCAAATTGTTCTTAATGGAGATACTTGTAAACATCCAGAGTTTCTAGGGGATAGCATCAAGGTGAGACCGAACACATACATACACAAGTACGTTACTGTTAACCGCTGCATTTAATTTGCATGACTGGGTGGTTGACACCGTTTGTTATGCAAGAGCCGCGGTTGGCTGTGTTTTCGACGGTGAAGTCAAGGTGTCAGACAGGTCTCTCTTCTCTGCAAACACGGGTCGAACCGTTACACGTTTAATCCACCAGACGCGATAATTGGGCTGCTGTTTTTTGTCTTGTCTAAATTCTGCATTTCGACAGAGGATAACTTCACAAGTTATAGCTCAAGAGGAAAACAAATGTTTGAATGAATTCGAGGCACACAATGGGATAAAATTGGGTTTTTACAATTCTACTCTCAGTGGCGAAACGGGGTTCTTTATAAATGCAAAAGTGTGCGACGGTTTTATTTATTGTATGCCACAATAATTTCAATATTCTAAATGGGAGTGGCATAAGTGGAGGGCGGGAGGGGGAAGGTGGAAAGGGATACGCATTCCATGCCCCTTGCCTAACTCGAGGTCACGCCAATGTTTCACAACACACAATTTAGTTCAACTTTTATTATTGAGAAAATAGAATTAGTTGTTCTAATTTTTTTTACCAAACAAAAAGATCTCTCAAAGGCCCTAGAGAAAGACTCTGCTTAGGTCGAAATGTCAGGCATTAACTATCTTTTTTGCAATTTGTATTATTGTCCTAGACAATTATTTAATTCAAGTGCTGCTGTTCCAGTACGAAGACATACAATTAAGCAAGCCGACTCCAAAGCAACAACAAAAACAACAACAACAACAGCAGCAGCAGCAGCAACAGCAACAGCAACAGCAACAGCAACAGCAACAGCAACAGCATCAACAACAACAACAAGACAGGAACAACAGCAACAACAACAACAACAAAAGCAACCACAACATGAACAACAACAAACAGAAACAAACTTCAAATAGGATCATTTCTAAGCCGTCACAAATTTCTGACAAAACATAACATTTTTACATTTTCTTTCTGAAGGAGTGGCTCCAAGATCAAGTTTAATGACGTACTCCAATAGATGCACTTCGATTTCCAATAGATAAAGTCCTTATAAAAGTGGATTGAAAAAGGAAGAACAAATTATAATTCTCTAACCTTAGATTAAATTGGGGTAAATTGGAAATAATTATATTCGATACCCTTCCAGCACAAATTTTTGTCAACATCCTAAAACATCTCAAACAATATTGTTCTGTACACTTTTGTACAGGAACAATATGTTCTGTCATTTTGTACAGACATTTGTCTGTACACTTTTGTACAGAACAATATTGTTCTGTACACTTTTGTACAGGAACTGTTTTAATTCCTTCATGAATTTTGATGATACTCAATCAAAACGGCAATAAATTTGACCTTTTTGACTGATGCGAAAATTCCCTTTTAGAATGTACAGACCCATTTGTTGTTGATATCCAATGACGTCGTTTTTCAAAGCGTACAAAATAAAATGAGATTTGACACCAGATTATAGTGATGTCAGATACTTGTATATTCCCCCACTTTCGTAAGGACTCTATCTATTGAAAAATAAGTGCATCATAAAACTTAACTTGACCTTGAAGCCAGTCTTTAAACGTAGCTGAAAAATTGCTAAAAATGTGGAAGGTTGGAGGAATATTAAAATCACGAAGAATTCTTGAATATTAAAGTGCGTTAAAAACAAGTTAACACATGAAGACACTCAGAGCATACTGATTGAAACGTCAAGCTGTTACAGCAAATCCTTTCAACCAGACAACCACCACAAGGCAAAAGAGAGGTGCTGCATACTCCAAAGTTTGTTTCAGGGCTAGGGCCTGATGGACTGGATACTAATGTTGTTGAACTTTCTGAGTGAATTGCATCAGCCGAACAGTAATAATGGTATTAAAATAGGACTTTTCACTAATTCTATAGGCAGCCAGCTTGCTCGTTCACTGTGAATTTGCATTGTTACGTCATAACATCTCAGAAACGGTTGACAGACAGGTCCGAATCAAGCCACTTTGGCTTTGGCTATGGCTGGTGGCTGCAGTCACAACGTTGAAGAATAGTACTTTGTAGCCATAGCCATAGCTACTGCAGAAGCAATAAATTCGGACACGGCCGTGGGCGTGCGATGAATTTTGAGTCTGGCACCGTACATAATGTTAACGTATCTAGAACGACATAACATAGGGTGCTAAACCATACACTTGAAAAAAAATTAACCGGTAATTTTTCTAGTTAAGTCATATACTAAGCATACTCAGTGTATACTATTACAGACAAAAAAGAAAATAAATAAATGAATAGGCCTAATAAAGACAAATCCATGCAAGCACGAAAGCCCATTAACGCAAACAAAATTTTTAATTCAAATACGTTGTTTTCGATGAACTTATTTGCATATTGTAAATGATAACAAATAACATTTTTAATAATAACATTCGTAATAACGGATTCATTTTGTTGTTAGCTTTAACGGGCCTTTGCTCTAACAGTCTCCTCTGGGAAACAATGCCTTCGAACAAAATGCCCGGTAAAAATGGAAAATCACTTTCCCCAAAATAATTTTTCAAAAAGGCATTAATTCTCCAATGCAAGTATATGTAACCAAATCGAGGCTTGAAGGGTAAATGACGTGTCCCCCACCCTTAACAGTGCATCAGTATTTGGCCTTCTTGATTACCGTACTCTACAGGGAGCGTGACATGAGATAAGATGGGGTGGGATTGCTGATGCCCCCAATTTATTTCTAAGTGACCCCCCCTTAATAGAATGGTTTCGTTCACGAACATGACACTAAGGAGGCCTGTCTGAGACAGTACAATCATCAAATGCTTAGGAAGATTACATGAAGGAAGAAGAAGACAAAAAGAACAAGCAACAATTCCTAAACAAGGATAAGAAAATTGCACTGTTAGATTCAACCTCTCAAAAATAGATAAATGCCTGAATTTCATGGATAAGTAATTTCGAAGCACGCCCCCTAGATGTGAGCCAGTACACAGTAAACTCTTTGATCAACGAACACAATAGATAGACGTCGTGTCAGGGTTCATTGCTACTATTTGTACAAAGTCGTATGATATCATCATACAGTCAAGTCATGGAGTGATTAACGACCGGGCAAGTTAATTTCATTTACTGGCTCCGTATACATCTGTAAAGGAAACTATACCTGGTTGTAAGTGAACAATCGCATTGATTAATGAAATATGGAAGAGAAAACCTACCTGGTGATGTCATTACTACGTATAATAAATGTCGTATACAGGCAAGTATTTCCAGTTTCAAAACGACAGAAATCCAATATTTTGATAAAATCATGCCACACTAAATCGGAGAGCCCTTGAACTCGGTGTTGCGAACGGTACTGAACCTCTCGCAAAAATCTGCCCGAGTCCCACGCAAGTGAGAAAAACCAGGAGATCTTTAGGAGTAAAGCGGCAGGCTTTTGGGACGCTGCTCGGATTGGATGGTGTCTAATCGTAGGGTATTTCGGGCTGGCTACGATCGAGGGGGGATCTAGGAGCTGTGTACGGCAGGGTGGATTACAAAAACCGGCTGAGGCGTCTGGCCGACCCCGGTGCTTAAAGCCACCGTGCATCAAGACCGGCTCGTCGTGGCAGAGAAGCCTGTTTGTGTTTGTGTGATTTACTCAGATTTACAGGCGCACACGGTTAGGGAAAAGCCCCCGTTTAGGGTCTTAGCTGGAATAAACTTTAATACCAGTCTTTTCTCTTCCAAGTATCAGCCTTTTTGGCGTCTTCCAGGAAAGTTGAATTGTACTTGATTATTACTGACTCCTCAGTAACAAGTAATATTCTACATAAAGCTTTTTAACTTGGAATGGGATGGGCTTGGGTAACGCGTCGTGTAGTTACTTTTCCCCGTGGAGGCGGGGCAAAGGGGGGGGGTAGGAACGGCCCTGATATTTTGCCTTTTCACTCCCGTTACGACTAACCTATTTCAGCCACCGTTCAATTTCTCGAACAAAAAACTTTCGGGTCAGAATTGACCTGGATTCCAGGTCACGTGATTAGAAGGACACGGAATCTGCCTCAAACTGACTCGAAATGTGGCAAGAATGACGGAGAATCCGAGTCACAGTCCAGTTTCCAAGACAACCTGACCAAGAAAAGGATCAGGCCTCACTTCTGAGTGTAGTTGCCTTCAATTCCAGAAGAAGTCGCACTAGCCTAAAATAAACGCAAAGCATAAACTGTATCAATTCCAAGAGTTGTTGAACTGCAAACAAAATCTGTAATTACACCTCTTCAAGTTGTAAAGGTTTAGTGCTCACAATACTACAAGAGAAAGAAGGAAAGACAGAGAGATAGAGCAAACAGTCAACCTGTCAATAACGTCATTAACTACGGTAGCTTAAACAAGTCATGCTAAAACCACACTGTTTAGATTTTGTCTTCAACTTATATGTAGCCCGTACTTAAATGCAGCCCCAATCGTGTACCTAAATGTACCCATAGAACTAAATATAGCCCAAACCTAAATGTAACCCTAACCTTGTAACTAGCCTGTATACCCTCCCTTTAGCTGTCTGTGTCTTCCACTATATCTATTTTATCTTGTTTAAAATAAGCAGGGTGTGGGTAGGGACTCTTTTTGACAACAAACAAACCAATCAACAAATAAACAAACACCCTAATAACCCAACAAACAAACAAACAAACAAACAAACAAACAAACAAACAAACAAACAAACAAACAAACAAACAAACAAACACCCCAACAAACAAACAAACAAACAAACAAACAAACAAACAAACAAACAAACAAACAAACACACATTGCAAAATTTAATAGATGAAAAGCATCATTTTCATCGTTTCCAAAAATAAATTGTCGTTATGACATTGAAAGCCAAATGAATGTTCCATTGATTAGTTTCTGTCAACATAAATAATAACATTTCAAAGTGAAACATTTTGCACGGCGTTCTGAAAAACTAATTACCATCATCTCAACCTCAATTTTGTGAATAAAAATTTGGTATTGTCCAAGGGAACAATACAGGGGCAGCTTTCAAAATGAGGCTGCTGAAATAGTTACATCAATCACTTACACGAATGTATTTAATCTAATGCAAGAAATGGGTTTGAATAGCACGTCCTGAAGTCGCATAGTCGAGTCGTATCACATTATGATTAATGGCATTTTGATTAATGACATAGCATGCTCCAGGTTCCAAGGAAAGTACCTTAAGTTTTCAATTATAATAAAATACTCACTTTTTGATAACCAAAAGCTGCTTTTATACTTTTCCGCAAACAACATTACTTTGGGTTAACTAAGGGCAGACGCCAATCTACACATGCAATCAGTACCTGACAAAACAGTACAATTATGCGTCATGACATGTCCTTGGTGATAGGCAATGGCTTTTAGGATATCTAAGATGGCGTCCGAATGTCAACATTTTCTAAATTTTTAACAACGGTACAAATCGTAACAACATGGTCCACTCACTGCTACCCCCAATGAACAGGTTGTTAACCGTGCATTCCATCTTTTCAATAACTTTTGTAAAAAACTAGCTAACTTTTGAAGAAGAGTTTGAGATAGAGTAAAGAATGACGTGACACAGACGTTAAATCTAGTCATTATGGCGCGTCGGGAAAACCACCTCAAACTTTCCAAAATTTCTCACCTGAACTTTAGCATCCACATCTTGAGCACAAGTTTTCAAATAGCACACACATTTTCAAATTGTTCTTAATGGAGATACTTGTAAACATCCAGAGTTTCTAGGGGATAGCATCAAGGTGAGACCGAACACATACATACACAAGTACGTTACTGTTAACCGCTGCATTTAATTTGCATGACTGGGTGGTTGACACCGTTTGTTATGCAAGAGCCGCGGTTGGCTGAGTTTTCGACGGTGAAGTCAAGGTGTCAGACAGGTCTCTCTTCTCTGCAAACACGGGTCGACCGTTACACGTTTAATCCCACAGACGCGATAATTGGGCTGCTGTTTTTTGTCTTGTCTAAATTCTGCATTTCGACAGAGATAACTTCACAAGTTATAGCTCAAGAGGAAAACAAATGTTTGAATGAATTCGAGGCACACAATGGGATAAAATTGGGTTTTTACAATTCTACTCTCAGTGGCGAAACGGGGTTCTTTATAAATGCAAAAGTGTGCGACGGTTTTTCCGGACGGGTCACAAGCCTATTTCTTGTATGCCTTAATAATTTCAATATTCTAAATGGGTGTGGCGTAATGGAGGGGCGGGAGGGGAAGGTGGTACAGTTTAAAGTAAAGGGCACGTATTCCACGCCCTTGCCATACTTGAGGTCACGCCAATGTGTTTATTACAACATTAATGTTTCACAACACATAGTACACTACTTTTATTATTGAGAAAATATAATTACATTTTGTAAACCTTTTACCAAACAAAATGATCTCTGCGCGCGAAGCATTGAGAGTGGCCTGACGTTTCGACCCAGAGTCTTTCTCAAAGGCCCTTGAGAAAGAGTCTTTCTCAAAGGCCCTTGAGAAAGACTTTGCTTAGGTCGAAACGTCAGGCACTAACTATTTTTTTGCAACTTGTATTATTGTCCATGACAACTATTTATTTAAAGTGCTGCTTTTTCAGCAGGCCTATGAAGACGTCAATTAAACAAGCCTACTCCAGAAAACCCCCAAACCCCATAAAAAAAAAACACAACAGCAACAGCAACAGCAACAGCGTCAGCAACAGCAACAGCAACAGCAGCAGCAGCAACAGCAGCAGCAGCAGCAGAGCAACAGCAACAGCAACAGCAGCAGCAGCAACAGCAGTAACAGCAACAGCAACAGCAACAGCAGCAACAGCAGCAGAGCAACAGCAACAGCAGTAGCAGCAGCAAAAGCAACAGCTGTAGAAGCAGCAGCAGCAACAAGAACAAGAACACGATCAACCGGTGCACTCCTGAATTACGTGTGTTCTTGTGCAAGACACCTAACTGTAATTGCTTCTCCTCACACAGGAGTAAATGGGTACCTGTGAGGGTGGGGATTGTTGATGTGAATAATGATCAACCGGTGTGCACATTTTGATTGACGGTGCTGCATACTCCAAAGTATGTTTCAGGGCTAGGGCCTGATGGACAGGGATACTAATGTTGTTGAACTTTCTGAGTGAATTGCATCAGCCGAACAGTAATGATGGTATTAAAATAGGACTTTTCACGAATAGGCAGCCATGTGAATTTGCATTGTTACGTCATAACATCTCAGAAACGGTCGCTGAAAGTGTCAGACAGGTCCGAATCAAGCCACTTTGGCTCTGGCTATGGCTGTTGGCTGCAGTCACAACATTGAAGAATAGGACTTTGTAGCCAGAGCCACAGCTACTGCCGAAGCAATCAATTCGGACACGGCCGTAGGCGTGCTATGAGTTTTGAGTCTGGCACCGATAATGTTTACGTATCTAGAATAACATAACATAAAAAAGTTAACGGGTAATTTTCTACTTGTACGCATACTCAGTGTATTACAATCCCATAAAGATTGCAATGGAACAAACAAAAAGAAAATAAATATATAAATAAATGAATAAATAAATAATAATAAACACAAATCCATGCAAGAACGAAAGCCCATTAACACAAATAAATAAAAAATAAAATTCGAATACGTTATTTCGGATGACCTTATTTACATATTGTAAATCCGTAATAATGGATTCATTTTGTTGTTAGCTTTAACGGGCCTTTTCTCTAACAGTCTCCTCTGGGTAATAATGCCCTCGAACAAAATGCCCGGTAAAAATAGAAAATCACTTTCCCCGAAATTTTTTTTCAAAAAGGCATTAATTCTTCAATGCAAGTATATGTAACCAAATCGAGGCTTGAAGGGTAAATGACGTATCCCCCATCCTTAACAGTGCATCAGTATTTGGCCTTCTTGATTACCGTACTCTACAGGGAGCGTGACATGAGATAAGATGGGGTGGGATTGCTGATGCCCCCAATTTATTTCTAAGTGACCCCCCCTTAATAGAATGGTTTCGTTCACGAACATGACACTAAGGAGGCCTGTCTGAGACAGTACAATCATCAAATGCTTAGGAAGATTACATGAAGGAAGAAGAAGACAAAAAGAACAAGCAACAATTCCTAAACAAGGATAAGAAAATTGCACTGTTAGATTCAACCTCTCAAAAATAGATAAACGCCTGAATTTCATGGATAAGTAATTTCGAAGCACGCCCCCTAGATGTGAGCCAGTACACAGTAAACTCTTTGATCAACGAACACAATAGATAGACGTCGTGTCAGGGTTCATTGCTACTATTTGTACAAAGTCGTATGATATCATCATACAGTCAAGTCATGGAGTGATTAACGGCCGGGCAAGTTAATTTCATTTACTGGCTCCGTATACATCTGTAAAGGAAACTATACTGGTTGTAAAGTGAACAATCGCATTGATTAATGAAATATGGAAGAGAAAACCTACCTGGTGACGTCATTACTACGTATAATAAATGTCGTATACAGGCAAGTATTTCCAGTTTCAAAACGACAGAAATCCAATATTTTGATAAAATCATGCCACACTAAATCGGAGAGCCCTTGAACTCGGTGTTGCGAACGGTACTGAACCTCTCGC
The DNA here is from genome assembly GCA_032158295.1 of Pycnopodia helianthoides. Lineage (NCBI taxonomy): Eukaryota > Metazoa > Echinodermata > Asteroidea > Forcipulatida > Asteriidae > Pycnopodia > Pycnopodia helianthoides. The sequence goes on from CM063261.1 coordinate 234,982, forward strand.
AAAAATCTGCCCGAGTCCCACGCAAGTGAGAAAAACCAGGAGATCTTTAGGAGTAAAGCGGCAGGCTTTTGGGACGCTGCTCGGATTGGATGGTGTCTAATCGTAGGGTATTTCGGGCTGGCTACGATCGAGGGGGGATCTAGGAGCTGTGTACGGCAGGGTGGATTACAAAAACCGGCCGAGGCGTCTGGCCGACCCCTGTGCTTAAAGCCACCGTGCATCAAGACCGGTTCGTCGTGGCAGAGAAGCCTGTTTGTGTTTGTGTGATTTACTCAGATTTACAGGCGCACACGGTTAGGGAAAAGCCCCCGTTTAGGGTCTTAGCTGGAATAAACTTTAATACCAGTCCTTTCTCTTCCAAGTATCAGCCTTTTTGGCGTCTTCCAGGAAAGTTGAATTCTACTTGATTATTACTGACTCCTCAGTAACAAGTAATATTCTACATAAAGCTTTTTACCTTGGAATGGGATGGGCTTGGGTAACGCGTCGTGTAGTTACTTTTCCCCGTGGAGGCGGGGCAAAGGGGGGGGGGGGGTAGGAACGGCCCTGATATTTTGCCTTTTCACTCCCGTTACGACTAACCTATTTCAGCCACCGTTCAATTTCTCGTACACTCCAAAAAACTTTCGGGTCAGAATTGACCTGGATTCCAGGTCACGTGATCTGAAGGACACGGAATCTGAGTCAAACTGACTCGAAATGTGTCAAGAATGACGGAGAATCCGAGTCACAGTCCAGTTTCCAAGACAACCTGACCAAGAAAAGGATCAGGCCTCACTTCTGAGTGTAGTTGCCTTCAATTCCAGAAGAAGTCGCACTAGCCTAAAATAAACACAAAGCATAAACTGTATCAATTCCAAGAGTTGTTGAACTGCAAACAAAATCTGTAATTACACCTCTTCAAGTTGTAAAGGTTTAGTGCTCACAATACTACAAGAGAAAGAAGGAAAGACAGAGAGATAGAGCAAACAGTCAACCTGTCAATAACGTCATTAACTACGGTAGCTTAAACAAGTCATGCTAAAACCACACTGTTTAGATTTTGTCTTCAACTTATATGTAGCCCGTACTTAAATGCAGCCCCAATCGTGTACCTAAATGTACCCATAGAACTAAATATAGCCCAAACCTAAATGTAACCCTAACCTTGTAACTAGCCTGTATACCCTCCCTTTAGCTGTCTGTGTCTTCCACTATATCTATTTTATCTTGTTTAAAATGAGCAGGGTGTGGGTAGGGACTCTTTTTGACAACAAACAAACCAATCAACAAACAAACAAACTAACAAACACACAAACAAACAAACAAACACCCAAAACACACCAACACCCACAACACCCTCAACAAACAAACAAACAAACACACATTACAAAATTTAATAAATAAAAAGCAATAATTTTAGATGAGAGTTTACGACCCCATCGTTTCCAAAACAAATGTTCGTTAAGAAATTGAAAGTCTATGCTCCATTGATAGCATTATTAGTTTCTGTCAACATAAATATAACATTTCAAAGTGAAACATTTTGCACGGCGTTCTGAAAAACTAATTACCATCATCTCAACCTCAATTTTGTGAATAAAATTTGGTATTGTCCAAGGGAACAATACAGGGGCAGCTTTCAAAATGAGGCTGCTGAAATAGTTACATCAATCACTTACACGAATGTATTTAATCTAATGCAAGAAATGGGTTTGAATAGCACGTCCTGAAGTCGCATAGCGAGTCGTATCACATTATGATTAATGGCATTTTGATTAATGACATAGCATGCTCCAGGTTCCAAGGAAAGTAATTTTTCATTTATAATAAAATACGTACGTTTGGATAAGCAAAACCTGCTTTTATACTTTTCCGCAAACAACATTACATTGGGTTCACTAAGGGTAGGCACTATTAAGGTAATTTTAGTTAGCAGGATTTGGTTAATTTGAAGCCTTTCCCCCTTGAGTGTAAGTACCTATATACATACATACTGTTAAACAACGCAGTTTCTTCAATGGTCGTTTTAATGATGACTGTATTAATACATTTTGTCATTTGTGACAGTGATACAGTGGTATTACTATTCGTTAAACCCACTTTTCTCGTTCAAGGTTGAGTGATCAGGTGAAAGGTCAGTGATATAGAGTAGAACTTTTGTAAAGGAATTTTTCTTTTTTTAGAAAGACACCATAATCCTTCCAAGTTATACAGCTGTGTCATTTGGGCGGAGTTAGTTATTTGTGGTAAACAGTTTTTGTTAATTTTTTAACCCAGTTCGTCACAATATTAATCATGAGAAAATTGACTGACGAGAATTCTTTATTTCCTAATGCTTTGAAATTTTTAGTACTTTTCTAAGTTTGGGATTTGACAAGGTGCACTCGACAAACGATGCTCTTTTTCCAAGTTGTTGATCTGACCTCTTACTGTTTCTTTAAATTTAGTTTAATTGAATATTGGATTATTTTACTCAGACTTGCTTAATTAATAATATCATTTTATTAACTTGTTGCTTGATGTTGTACACCCTTCAGAATAGTCTGACAATTTCAATTTGGGAGGGGGGGGGTGGCTATGTACGAAGTATGATTCAACCAAACAAATACTAGTTTATATTTCATTGATCTCATGAGAGGGGGGGGGGGTGCGGTTAATACGATACTGGTCTTGAAACTTCTATACCCTCTAAATATTACGGTTGTAACTATCACGTGACAGCTTTGTTTTAACATATTTTGCTTTTCAAATCCTTTATTTATTTGTTAATAGGTTCCCCTGCCCCGTCGTCTATTCGTAGCCAGGACACCAACATATTATAGACTGGGTGCAATCTCAAATAGCCCGTTTCTTGTAATGTTCTTCTCTTAAATAAATATCAATTGTATAAGCATTTACATTGCGCAATCTATTTATGTAGTGCATACCGAGGCACATGACATCAACTACATAACAAGCAACAATAGAGAACTATATAATACAAAGATATCAATCTTAAAGTGAACACATCAATACACATTATGGGACATGTATAATGTCACTAATTATATGCCGAGTTAAACAAATGAGTATTAAGTAAGTTCTTGAATTGGTTGAAAGAACTGCGTCTTCTTATATTGACAGGTGAAGTGTTCCAAAGTTTAGGAACACTAAACTATGGCATGATATTTCTGCCAATGTTTTAGGACATCAGTGAAAGCACCCTTTTGGCAGGAGGACATTTCATTTCTCTATTTATACACACGACCCTGCAGGTGCACACATCAAATCATATTAGTACTTTATTATTAACATATATTTCAATTGAAGTCATATTGAATAATAAAATGATTGATACGTTGTTGTTCCTGTCACTTTATCAACTGTGGTTTAGGCTTTGTTTCTTTTTTTTCTTTCTTTTTTATCTGCCATTCAAACATGGGCTTTCGTCATTGTACCAGAAAGTCGCCCCATGGTTCACGCGTACAAACTGCATCATGCCCGTTGTAGATGTGGCAATACCGTACTGCGTAATGAATGGTAGGCCTAAACCTTTTGCACTATTGATATTAAAAAACAACAACCAAAAACATGATAGATTACAATTTTTTAAACATAGTCCCACATGTGTGTTTATACAAGCAGAGTCCATTTTCATTTTAACAGGTGACTCTACAAAAGTTATAATAGTAACTGAATAGATTATTATCCATAATTTTATAGCAATGTTAACACTTCAGAAGACCACAACGTAAAAACTGCGTTTGTCTTTCTGCCCCCCCTCACCCCCCCCCCCAAAAAAAAACCCCTTCACACTAGTGTCGGAAATGAACGGTGGAAGTTGGTGGCGTATCAAAGGGTCGAGTTGAATAAAAGTGCAACATTTGCATTGCTACGGTGTCCCATAAAGTCCACGAATCTCAAGTTAGTTTTTGTTGGTCTCAAGTTTGTTTATGTTGGTCGCGGGGAAAACATTATTATACGGGATTTTACAAAACAAATTTTTCGGCAGCTTCAAATGCTTTTGATTAAAAGGTTTAAAATGGTGAACTGGGGTCAATTGCATAAAGCACATTTTTGAGAAACAAAGCAAAAGTGCATTCATAAACAATCAAGAGGAACAGCGCGTTATGTGCGCGTTCACAATAGATTTACATTGTTGCGTCACTCAGCTGCTTACAAGAACCGCCAGCTAGCTAGCATGCCTTTTGCTTTCTTAATGTTTTCATTGTTAATCTTCGATGGCCCTAGCCTTTGGCCAAACTTGTTTTCATGATATACTCTAAAAGTCACACCCTAACAAGTCCGGGTTTAGCTTTGGCCCTTCTGGGACTTCGTAGATATGTTAACTATTCCATAAACAATCCACTCTGTTTCACAACTCTTTGTTTAATGCTGCCCAATCCGGCAGCGTCTCCCGATCAACAATTTAACCAACGGCTGATGAACAACGACTCCCGAGGAAATGGCTATTACGGGCCATAAAATCAGAATGATTTTAACCAGTTCTCGTTACTACATAAAAAGCAATAAAAACAATTCCCCGGGCAGCTCCCAATATTCATGCCACAAAGCCATGATGACTTCAATTAAAACCAAAAAGGAAAAGAAAAGAAGCAGAAGAAGAAGAAGGAAAAAACACAAAAAACTCCACCCTTTGTGTGTGTACGCAAGACCAGCTGAGAGTGTTTTGCCTTGTGCCTATACTTCCAAACAAATGATATCGCTAAATGACTTACAGAGTATGTCTTAAACTGTATGGACATAAAAGTTGCCGCCACAATACCAAACTCGTTTGGCTGGTCCTGAACGTAAAGCTTGGCGGGAAACTGGAGACAATGGTGTCCATTAGCGAGGAAAAACAATTATCGGACTTTGGTCTATTATGGTTCCCCCGAAACAGGCCATTTTGTGTGGGTTTTTGTGTGTTGTGTGTTGGGGGGGGGGGTTATCACACCAAGGCGGTTCTTTCATCTCAAATGATGCAGCGATACGAAACGCCAGAATTAAACAGAGTGTAAAAGCTTTTGAACACGTTTGGCAACATTTCTGGATCGGTGGTGTAGAATCGTACTAGACTAACGGATTAAACAAATACATTGTACTATAGACGAATTCAATATCATGTGCATCAACATGTGTCTTATTCTGTCTCTCGGTTTTCCACCCTCCCTCCGTGTAGCCTTACACGTGGTCAACTCATTTGCATAAATGTATCATATTAAAAGTGTGATCACGTGAACACTACAGGTGGTTTTTGAAGAGAAGGTGTGACGCATCTATACCTACGAATGGCTAATATCCGGAAAGGAGGGGAGGGGCGTGGTTGTAGCCAACCTGTAACTATTTCAGTTAGGGTTTGGTGGATTAGTTGGGTTTTTGTTTATAGACTAAGAGTTTATAACTGAAATTAGCTGGCATACCTTCAAGAATTAGTACGTAAAACAAGGTTAATTATGGAAATTGTACAAAATGCGGGTAGTAAATATCATTTGTAGTATTTGAAGTGTGATAACAAAAAAGCTCAGACAAAATTTCGAGAGACAAAACTTATTAAAAGTACGTCACATAGTTTTCACCAAAACGTGATCACTGAATTGGCTGAAACAATTTTTGGACTTTGCTGAAAATGGCCAGAATGACTGGATCTGACGATATTTCACAGTCTTGTGGTTTTTCTTTGATTTGTTTTACTGTAATCGAAAACTAAAGGATGATATCTTATTTATTACTCAAAATGAAATTTAACGTATACCACAATCTTTTTTTTTAAGACAGACGTTTTTTCTAGGAGCCCGTGTAAAGGGTACCAGTCTTACTTTTAGACACGCCCAACCACCCAACTCACTCAACCATTTAACAGCAGAATAAACTGAGGTCCCTTGTTTAGAATGAAATTTACGAGCCCTTGGCCGTGAATACACGGAGCAGTTCAGGAGCACTTTCTGCCGCAATTCGGCGGCAGGAAAAAAAGCTCTCAACATATGACACCTCGGAGTCGTCTAGTCTACAACAAGAGCAAACGCCGCCATGCGTGGAACCTTTCGGGTGGTACTTTTACCTTTTATCCCATTTAAAAATGCATGTTTCATCGAATGTGTATTTACTCGGTCTTGTTCTACATATATTATTAAAAGTATGAACTGAGCGAGGGCAAGGGGCATAGAGAAAAGGATTGCCCTTGAGGGCATGGTGATTGTTCAGTCTTAGTATGATTGTTCTTAAAAGGGTATGAAGTACAAAGTAAAAGTTGTTTATGATTATTGTTTTCTTTAATCCAAAACTGTTTAACATAGAAAATACATTATGTTTTAACTTGACATCTAGAGTCTCTATGGTTCTTTTGTACCACGTTATGGTCTGCACGCAGACAGGACGGTATGGTGGCCCCGAAGTGACATCACAAATCTCAAGTTTACATTTTGAGCCACTGCTTAATTTATTGACTTGAATGGACCAAGTTAAAAGATGCTTGTACAATACAAATCGTCAATTAGATAATCCAATATTTGGGGGGCTGCAAAATCTTCAAAATTGCAGATAAATTACCAAACGGCCGATTCTACACAAACCAGCCACCGAGTGCATGACGTCAAACCCGTCGACGATATGCCCGTTTAATATTGAGCACACACTTTAGATCAAATTGTAATGTGTAAAAGATGGAAAGGTCTACTTTGTTTAATGGGTAACTTAAAACTACAAAAATTGCGTCCTGAATGCCATAATAAGCCTTGGAATGTTTGGTCTCTCTAGTCATGTCTTGAGACAATTACCATTGTATCAATGCAATGACAAATCATTCACATGCTGAAATGGCGCCCATGCATACTTTGCGTTCTAACAATAGATGAAGCTTCAGTCAACCCATCTAATGCAGCGGTATTTTGATTTGAACCCACGACCCCCGCTTTTCTAGAGCAGATGTCCGAACTGCTTGGCTACCTAGCTTGCCCGGTGACGAGAAGCCGGTTCCAACCCAGTACTATGCTGGTACTACTGTCCAGGGTACAATACCTCTCTTCGTTTAACCCACAATTATTACAGGTTTTTTATGGGCATATAGCTCCGTGAGTTTCAAAGAAGCTGGTAATAAAGATGGCGGCAAGTGGTTGATCATTTGGCATACAATCAGTTTATATCAAGCAATGATGTAATGTCAGTCGTTATGGGGTAACTGTTAGACTGCACGACTCACCCCCCCCCCGAAAAAAACCCAAAGAGAGAGAGAGAGAGACAGACAGAAAACATTATAGAGACGCTATCGTGATCAGTTCTTTCTACAGTTAAAAGTGACAGTAGCTTGGGGCAATACGGCTTTCCACGTCATATTTATATTAGCTTTTCCCCCCTAATAGCCCACGCATGGGTAGCTATTGACAGGTGTGTGTTCTTTGGTGTTGTAACTGTTGGTACAAATTTTAAGCGGGGAAAACGAACAAAATGGTGTTGATATGGTTGAGTGCAAAACTGCACACACGACACTGAAACTTTCATAGTTTACACCGATTTGAGAAAGTATATCTCAGGCTTACCTTACGAATTTGGGGGCCGAAGTTGCTGGAGGTGCTACCGTGTCCTCTTGTTGAACTGCCCGCGGCATTCAACCTAACTGACGGCTGGCGACAAGCTAAGTCTCGCTCCGGTGAGCACCAAAGATTTATGCCACCCATACAATCTTTTAGTTAAAAGGAGCTATACGCAACACACAAAAACCGGCCATTATTGGCAAAACGAGGTGGGGGGACACACGTTTTTGTTTTGTTGGGAAAAAATGCAACCGCACTCCTCCTGTTGTCCACAGGAAAGGCAGTAATATCCGGCTTAAAAAAAATTGACAAATAATTAGTGCCGGTGATGGTTACTATTTAGAAAACTAACCATGGGAACTTGAAAAAGAAAAGAAAAAACCCACACATTTTAAACAAACAAACAACAAACAAACAAATGATGAAAACAAAACAGTATGTGACGTCCTTAGCAACACCCTAAGCAACAGTCGTAGCCTTAGATGTAGCCGCCAATTCGGTTACGGCCAATAAAACACAGGGACGTCGACTCCCAAAAAGGCACAGCCAAGATTATTGTGATGATGACGTCAGGTAAATTGAGTAAACAGCCTACAATACACAGAAATACCAAACAACATACTCAGGGAGTGTGGGTTCGAGTCCCGATTGTGACATTGTACTCGTCGCGGAAGTATAGTTGCTTCTCATATTACCCAGGAATAAATGGGCACGTGCGAGAGTATAGACTATTGATGTGATTGATTAGTATCAATCCGTGCTCCAGTTTTGCTGCCGGTGCTGCATACTCCTATGGAGTCGAGATGGTTTCAGGTCATGAATGTAGGTAGGTAATGAGCATGGACAATGATAACATAAGGCGCTCTGGCGCTTTATATTTGTCTTGAAATGGCACTTAATAAATACACTTTCTTCTTCTTAAAAAAGAAGACAAAACATATTATATTTACCACTCTAAAAAACGAGCCCCACATCATTGGAAAGTAGTTAGGGATCATTGTTTTAGCAGTCACGCTTATAGTTTCTGAATCACAAATGAATGTTTTGTGGCCATCAGCAACAAGCCTCACTAATTGCATGTCTCTGATTTATAGTCAAAACGTGGCCAGATGATCGAATTAAGACATAATCATCACAGTCCATTCAAGAAAGAGAAGATAAACGCCGTCATTTTGCCCCCTCTCTCTCTTCACCGATCGGACAATTCCCCCCCCCCCCCGTGTAATTGCGTCTTTTGTGTGCCTTTGGATCCTGTGGGATCTCGAGATGGTTGGATTTAGATCGTCATCAGTCGATGCCGGGAAGGCCCCATCAACTCACCGTGCGGCCCCATCCCGAGGCAGCTAGTGGGATCCCGTCTGGTGGGGTACGGCAAAACAACAAAACCTAACAGAGGGATGGTTTAGTCATGAATAAGAAATACCCCATTGCTGCGTGCATGCATTCAAACTAGTAGCCAGATCTGATTTTTCGTCACAAGACAGGTGGCCAGTCAGGTCGAGCATGTTTTGAGTCTCGTTTAGCATCAAGAGTGGAAGAGAACACAAACCTACGGAACGAGGCATGCAGGTTGTATCACGAGATGGAGGGAAATGATATTTTGCCGGGTTTAATAGTGAATGTATTGTGACGTTGATGAGGTACGATGGAAGGCGTGGAGGTCGCCTTGGGACCGCGCGTATCGACGGCGGGGTAAATGCGCGCATCGCCCGGTGCCCTCGGGCTGTGATTCCGTTCCCGGTTACGGACTGAAAATTAGAGGATTAGTGTGAGAAAGAGGGACCCCCGGGGAGCTGTGAAGTGAGGCATAATCTGGACCCGTCTTCTCCTGTTTCCATGGAATTTGGCTTGAAACTTGACATTTAATGCCCCCGCTGTTCAAGTCAACATTCAACATCACGTTGTAGACATACTCCAAAAGAGAAGGGGGGTAGTCGTAATAGATGGTAGATGGAGCATCTTTGGGTGTATATAACCTTTGTCCACGTTGGGATACAAGACAATGCGTAATCATACAGTTACATTAGGGGTCAGGGGTAGGCGGGGTCAAAGACATATTCTCTGGGACTTTACAACATTTAACTGCAATGTATATTAGATGATGTACTGCACCATATATTTATGCATCAATGGTCTGTTTTAGAACGTGTTACCTTCCAAAGCATTAACGGCAGCATACACTCAAACAATACCGAATTTTCCGGTCACCTTTAACTTTTGAATCAGGCCTACATGTTAATTCTTAAACATCATTGATGCGAAGAGACTATTTCTGAAAATGTCATCTCGTATCGAGACAAGCAACCAGCCTTTGTTCTTGATGATTACATCGTGACCATCACACGTGGCGAGGGATTGACGGCATGCGGTTAGAATCTAACACCCTTTCTTGTTCGTAAATCGGGGATGAAAATTGCCGAGCGGAAAATCACAGTTTTGGGTGTGACAAAGTGATCGGCGAATTACCGATTGGGGAGAAGAGACGAGCTGTACAAGCTACTTCCATGTCTCACCGCGACACGTTGGATGTATGCTCCCCAGGGAAACAGATCAGATCACGGTGTGCTGGGCAGTTTACTTATGTCATGAACCGGGGAAAGAGGTCACTTTGGCAGACAACACAAAAACACAAACACAAACCCCGAAAAAAGGAAAGAAAACCAAAACCAACTCCCTCCACCCCCCCACAAAACCCACTCCAATTTGACCATCGAGCGGATATTCAGCATCTCTCCGGTTCAACCGTTAAGTTGTGATTGAAATCGTTTATGTAATGAATCTATTTGATTATATTATTCCCTTCTATGTGATCTGTTCCAGTGCTCCGGAGCGGTCCGGACGGAAGTGCCCCTAGGGACTCCGGACAATCAAGCAGTGATTATCCGGACTGATGACTTCTACCCCGCTCTCCTTCTGCTGTGCTGGTTGCGGACGCGGCACAAAATTAGAATTTAAGAACGTTGATTTTATTACAGCAGCAATACATATAATGGGTATCAAGGCCAAGTGGTGGCTGCATACTTTTTTTCTTTTTTTTTCAAACCGAGGCTCAAGTCAGAGCCGCAGTCGAAGCAGTACTATTGCCAGCTTGATTGAAGTTGAAAGCTGGAACTCCACCTGTATGACATCACAACGTTCTAGATCAGAATATGACTAAATAGACCCAGGCCAATACTAAAGACAGATAAATAATGGAAGAACTGACACAAAATTTCCAATCAACAAAATAAGCCACCTCAAAGTTTTTTTTTCTTCAAAATTTGTTTTTAATTTCATTTATGATATTTAACAAAATATTATTTAAAGGAAAATCCTTACATTAAAAACATCACAATTTGAGAAATAAAATTAACAGCTAACTGTTTTGGTCATGGTACCGTCATCGACAAGTACTAACATCAAATGCTATGCTCCTTTACGGCCGTTTCATGTGGATTCCTTTTAGGTATAGAACCCGAAGACTAATTCCGCTCAAATAATTTCGAAGCAAAACACCATTTTCGAGATAATAAAAGAGCAAGAATTTTCGACATTTTGTTTTTCTTCATTTTTGTTGAAGATGTCAAATCTTAAATACTTTGTTTTCAAAAATTGTATTACGTGGTTCATGAAGGACATGACAAGTTACAACAAGGAGTCGCCGGGACAACTTATTGAACGAATAGGTCAAAGGTCATGTTCACCTGCATCATTTTGCGTAGTAAATGTGGAAAGTGGATTCTTCACCGTGACTATTTTGAAAAGTTAACGGGCTCTAAAAAGTGGGAAGTGGCTCTTAATCGTATGTCAACTCAACCAACATGAACTGATCAGATGATCTGCTATGATGACACATCATTTGCATGTATGGCGGCGCTGGTTGCAGACAACATACCTCCATATTTCACTTTTGGTGTGTATACACATTGTAACAATGGCTGTACATTTGTTCTGAACGAATCACAAAAGGCAGTTAGCGTTGTTGCATGTAAAAGGAAGCCTATAGCAATGAATGAAGCCTACAATGAACAGAAAACAATCTCTCCGTCACTTAGCAAAAAACCCTTTAAAATATTTACACGTATTTTGGCTTCAATGAACCAAAAACACTTTACAATTATAATAAATAAAGTACAGTCTTTACACCAGCTATGATAGGACTATGCCGGGAAAACACTGTTACTCAAGCAATATTTTCAGAGGACCTGCAAAAAAGTAATAAAACTGGAACGCACTAAATGTTCAAAACGCTTGAAGTTGTGTCGGTGATGAAGATTCTCCCAATGCCGAGTGCGAGTCGAGTATTGAACGGCAAGATTTAATGCCATATACATAGAGATTGTGACTTTGTTGGTAGTGTTTTGAGTCAAGTGACGATGAGTCAAGTGACGATGGTGTGACCATAATCAGGTAGGTTCACACTTTGATTCGGTATATCAGATTATGGGAACATGATTGGGGAATGGCTACCCTATCTATAATATGAGGAGGTTCTTCCACACACGGCCGCTATGCCCGAATGTATACTTGAAAAACATTCGTGCCGCGTTGGGTTAATATATTTGTATAAAAAGTTTCAATTAAATATTTTTTAAGAAACACATTTTAACCATTGGGTTGTTGGATCGAAACAACATATAGATACATTGGAGTTTTATAGTTTTTCCCGTCATGAATAAGTTTTCAAATGCAGAATGACTCGATGTATTGTTGCCCTCTTGTCACCATAATCGATACTTCAATATCAGCTATTGATATGATGACGTCAATTATCTATAGCAACAATAATATTGACTGAAGTGGACAATGGAATTTATAGATTGAGACGTCAGCTGTCTTAATTTACTAATCAACAAAAATATGGAACAAAAACCTCAAAAATCCACCGTTTCACTTTTCTTTTTGACACGATTGCTGCAACATTGATTGCCTCAACTCAACCATGCAGATTTTGTTGTTATACTGACCTATTTAAAGTCTTTATAAAACAAAGAATTATTAAAAATACAAATCCGATGTCTGTAAATGAAATTGTAAGTGTTACAAAGAGAGAGTAACTTCTAACAGTTTAACCAAAAACCACAACAAACGTTGGAGCTTCAAATGGAAACATAAGTTGTCTTCATTTATGAGGGAAAATAAAGTAAAACCAATTAAAGAGAATTTGGGAGTAGTGAAGAGTGGTTCCCCAAAGCAAATAAAATAAAACCGTATTATAAACATATTGAGATTTAACTCAAGCGCGTAGTACTTGTGCAAAAAAAAATGAAACAAAATTATAATAGGTTTTCCCGACCAATTTTGACAAAAATTCAATCAATTTAACACGTTGAAAATGAACGCTCCGTAGCATCAGCATTCATAAGTCAAAAGGAGTAAATCAATCTCAAGTGTTAAACATTCACTGGTCAAATAAGATCAATGTAAATTCATTAGGTTACACAGATCATTTAATTTCAAGCCAGCAGCAAGTGGCTGGCCAACCATTCAATTTCACCGATCAATAGTAGAAATTGAACTCAAGAATGATGCAAATGTAGTCTTGAATGTCTATAACTGAAATAGATTGACTGAAACGAACCTGAGTGAGAAACTGAATGCAGTTATAGCTAAACAGAAACCCCAGTTTGATCGAATAAGGGGAAATGCTTGAATTTGAACGCGTTTTAATGAAATTTTTTAATTTCTACTGAAATTGACCGGGAAAATTTAATAATATGAAATAAAAATAAAACAAACAATACAACAATTTCAAAACACAATAATATAATGAAGATGCACATAGACCATCTAACAAGACAATTGATGTGAGTAGGAAAGACAACTGGACAAATTATGAAGAGGTCTACAAGTCCACCACCATGCACTGCATGGTTCTCGACACATTCAAACTAAGAGGTCAACAAGTCCACCACCATGCACTGCATGGTTCTAGACCAATCCAAACTAAGAGGTCAACAAGTCCACCACCCTGCACTGCATGGTTCTAGACAATTCAAACTAAGAGGTCAACAAGTCCACCACCCTGCACTGCATGGTTCTAGACCAATTCAAACTAAGAGGTCAACAAGTCCACCACCCTGCACTGCATGGTTCTAGACCAATTCAAACTAAGAGGTCAACAAGTCCACCACCTTGCACTGCATGGTTCTAGACAATTCAAACTATAGCACACGTGTGAATCTTTAACTGTCATAAAACGACGGATCTCTTAATCTCTTCAAGGAGAATACATGCATGCCGTCTGTGTACAAATTGTGTGCTTCTTTCTCCCTCGATTGCATCCGAGATTCTTTAATTACAATCATTCCAGGCGATTAAAGAGGAATTAATTTTTTCACCAACAAATAATTTACAAAACGGCTCAGCGAAAGCCGGAAATTACAAAATGTGATCGACATGACACTTAGGAGTGAAGGGAGGTGATAGAAAGTGATTTAAGGGCTGGTGGGTGTTGGGTGGAGTGGGGGGGGGGAAGGGGAGGAAGGGGGTTGCAAAAAGCGTGTTTGGTTTGGGTGAATGCCACCTCGCAGCCTCTCAGCCAATCAGCACCCGTGAAATAACCCGGATTGCTAGTTAATAGCCAATCACAAGGCGCCAAGTAAGGCAACCCAAGCCACCACGTGACAACCACGGATACGATGAATTGTTAAAACCTTTCAAGGACCTAGCGGCAAGAGTTTTTCTCCACTTTGGAGCAAAGAAACAAATTCACTATTACCCTTTGAATAAAAAAGCAGATCCCGTACAGCTGTTGGTAAGAACTACTTTAAAAAACCAATAAATATGAGTCCAGTATTTTACAACATCATAAAATATCATTTTTGCAATTTTAGTTCACCAAACTGTGGGAATAAAACCACTTAGAAAAAAAGTAAACGATTTTACTGTAGTTTCGACTGAGCGACCGTCAACATTATTATTATTTTATTATTCATATTTTGTTGCTAACGATACGTTCAAGGGAAGCTTTGTATTCGGGTTATAGCATGACACAAATTAAAAAAAATGAATGTTTAGAATGTAATATCAAACTTTAAATGTTTCAACACCTGCTCGGACATACCCAAAACTTGTTCACCAAAGTGGACAAAATAATGAACCAAATCATTTCCCATCAGAGAATATTCGTCGACTGTTTTGCCCTCTTTATTCCCATGTAAGAACAAATAAAATAAATCTTGTTTCCTAAAAGCTCAAAAGATATTTAGCATGAGTTCGTTGCGGTTACCGTCGCACCAAAGGCCACCCAAGCGGGAAGTGCACAGACAGTGCTTGTGATGTCAAGGTACCAGACCGTTCTATGTGGAGCCTCGATGTGGAGCCTCCATTCACAACTGTAGGCCAAATACTGCACTCCTCATTTGTTTTTAGTTTGGTCACTAAAAAACGAAAAAGATTGTTGTACGATGGCCCACTGTCAACTTCGAAAAAGACTCTGCTAGGGTCGAAACGTCAGGCCACTAAATATTGTTTGTATATATCCAATTATGTGTGAAATGAACACTTGATGGAAAAATCCCAACTTCTGCCTTCCAAAATCATCTGAGCAATCTGCATCCCTCTGTCTATGTAAATTTGACCGTCTGAAAAAAAGAAAAAAATGGCCGAAACTACAGGACATACAGGACACAGACCTGCTGATTTCACATAAACTTTTCTTGCAATAAATAAAAACCATTAAAAAACATTTATATATGTAACTGTAAAACTTTATAGCTAGGGGCTAGTGGCAAATTCCCCTAAACTTGTTTTCGACTATTTCAATGTCTTAAAAAACACCTCTCTTTTGTGGGGATCGAGGTAGTTTTCAACTGAAAGGTAAGTCTACGTGTTATCTATGAACTAACGATATTTATGTATTTTATTACATCAACCAATATAACTTTTGTCGTTGTTGTTTTTTAAAATGTATTTGTACACGAGAGAATATTGTCTATGCTGGGCCGTTTAGTCCTGCGTATTGACACGCTGATAATGTTGGGCTCTGTCTAACGGGATAACTGAAGCTTCCCATTCCGGAATGTTGTTTGGCTTTAAGGCGTAGGGATGCAATGCTACTCGAGCACGGCTCACGGTACATGTACGACGAAGCCGGCACCGAGGCGTAAGGGCACGCCGCAGCCCCGGCTGAATTGTTCAGGTTCTGGTGGCTCATCACACCGTTCACGTTCGATGACGGGAAACTCGAACTCATGGTCGTCTGTGGATTGAAACACATAGGTTGGTTGGACACACCCGAGAGCGGATTCACCGTGTTCAGCGTCCATGGGAAACCTTTAGAACTCAGGGAATTGGCTGACTTGGCGGCCCAGTTGTTGTAGGAGTAGCCGGAGTAGAGCCCATCGTCAAACGGTTGCATCAAGCCGTTGAACTGGGAACCAAACCCGTTCTTGAGCTCGTTCAACTGATTGCGTTCTCGCTTCCTCCACTTGGCTCGGCGGTTCTTGAACCAGACCTGCAAGATACATAATTAGAAGACAAGCACGTATAAATAAACCCTTAATTAAAAATCAATATCAAATCCAGTTGTATGGGTGTTCGTTTACACGTATACAACTTGTGAGAGGATTTAAAATTATATGCGTTGGTCAGAGCCCCAAGTGGGGGTGTAACATTCCCGTTTCAAGACGATGCTTGAATTACAGCACGGTAATAGTATCGCCTATGTAAACTACGCCGAGGTTGCTTTCCGTAGTGGAGAGCCAGAGTTCTAATTCCCATCGGGTAGGAGGTAATCAAAAAGCAGCAAGATTTGATCGGCAAGCAGGGTCGGCACGGACACACCAGCTACGGGCAGCTGTTCCGGATATCGCTGTACTTTGACACTCTTTTTAAATGCTTCATTAGACGTTTCATCAAACCCTGATGACGGATTTGGGGGGATAGGGGAAGGGGAGTGGGTAAGATAAACCCTAATTATAAAAAGTACTGTTTCGTAGATTATCAAAGAGTAGTTTTCTTATTTTTATGTAAACAAGATTAATTTGTATAGAATTGGTGATAAAAGTCCAGGGATCTGAACAATCTACTTTGTGTATATTTGTTAAAGATCTTTATTTACTTAGAGACCAACCCAAATAAGCAAAAGCTAATAACTTGTTATTAAATCATTTCATTAACTGTCACAAAGGGATTTTAAAGCTCATGTTCACATCTAACAAGAAATAAAAGAAAAACACTGAATATCTCGAAATTAGGGACAGTTTCATTCAGTACCGGTTAAACAGTAACACCTTTAAGATAAAGACGGATTTTCTCCCACTTTTTCTTTTCATTTTTTTCTTTTAGATGACCTTTATGGCATGTCGGTCACCAAGAACAAACACGACCGCGAAAATCGACATGTTTATAGTTTTACCGACGTAAGACACAGCTGAAATGAGGCTACCGTCTGGACACGTTCAGGCACGGCGGACCCGATGACCCCCATTCACGTGCTGGTTTCCGAACGGGATTACGGATGAGAATTCCTCAAAGTGCAGTGCACTTGGCAACACTCTTTCACACTTTTATTTTAATGGTCCGATCTACCTTCGAAGCTGACCGATTTTGCAGTAATATCTGAACAATAAATAATAGTTATTGTTACTATTATTTATTTTAGAACAAGGTACTAAGATTTCAGTACACAGCCTTAGAGCGGAATTCCGTGGATCGTAAGCGCAAACTGCTGAAACAGCTCTATAACATTGGGCTGAGATGTAAATACAACAAACCGTAAAACAACAAGCTATAACACGAAAGTATGAGAGTAAATAACACCAGCCTGTGAACAATACATCCAATTCGGTAATCACGTTTCAGTTAAAACTCCGTAAAACGGAGTCAGGGATGCTGTATTTATTAATGCAGACAACTAGTTCCGGTCACTAAATGTTTTTTTTTTTTTTTTTAACATTCTAAAACCCCAACCCAACTCTTTACCCTAACCTTATCCAAAACACAAGTGCAATCACTTTTTATCTTGTCTTATCGTAGCTTCGTACCATTAGTGAAATTTGTTTCTGAGTAAAATGTGCACAAATACAAAATATATGAAAACTGCTGTCGCATACATCAAAAACCTGAAAAAGTTTAATTTAAGTTACTGCTACGTTTAAATTTTCAAGAGTATTTCACTCACAATTCATCCAATTTAATTTTCAGCATCCATTAACTGAATTTAATTATTTAAACCGTTCCATTGGTGTAAATGAATATATGCATACATACTTGTGTTTTATATTAAATACCCATACATGTATTTATGTATGCATAATATTCCTACGATCAGGCGTGGAGTTTTGCTTCCAAGGTCCGTACTTACAAACAGAAACTCATATAACTTTCATGACCATGCATTAAAACTCCGCAGCTTGTGTTATCACCGCGAGCGACGAGCGCAACCCTGCCGGCATGATAACAAATTGAACCCGGCATCCGCTCGGACAGCGCTAGCAAAGACCGTACCCTCGCCATGTACACGATAGCTAATTAACACTTGAGTCCCTACAGCTACTTAAGAGGCAACACTGAATTAAGGACATTTTTTGTCATTGAGTCCCCTTCTGTCACGAAGAGGTACAGTGCTGCAGCAGCGGTCGATAGACGAACAAACCCCGGGAGACTTAAAGCCGATAGACCGTATACTGATTTAGCATAACAAGGGTCGAGATGACTCGCAACGGACAATTTGAAGCCCGCCATGCGGTTAAACGACCAGGCGGGACTTGTCGTGCAATGAAAAGCACAGTGGTGTTTTAAAAAAAAAAAATTTACACTGGCTTTTGACTTTTGCTTTTGGGAACGTGTGTACTTTGTAATGATATTTAGTTGTTGTGGTTGCATTACAGTTGGATTTACTTCAGATCCCCGTGTTCGTGATTTCAGAATGATCTGGCAGCTCAACAACCACGATAATGACGCGGCAATAATTTCAATTATGACTATTTGTTTTTGCACTAACAGTTAGTAACACCTTTTGAACTTTGTTTCAGTTAAAAATTGCAAGCGCTACACAATTCAGCCATTCTGCTTAACCTTCTGCTTAAACCAGGAATAATAAAACATAAATAATTTATGTAATTTTTCTCAAATTGTAATCTCAACAGTTTTTAAAGGTATGATATAATTATAATTTTAAAGCCCCATCAGTTCTGACCTTAAACCTTGTACCTTGAGAACAAATCCTTTGGAGAAATATAATTTTTGTCAGAATTGTTTTTAATTAGAGTTGAGAACATTGCAGTCGAAGATCATTAATTTGCCAATCAAAGATGTCAAACGAATCAACTTTATAAAAAAAAATTGTCACTAACTTTAAATTTGTAACTACTTGTCTTTTGTTTGAGTTTAGTTGTATTTCTTAACAACCTGTAGATCTTTATGAAGTGCTTGGTGATGTCTAATGTGACATGGAAAGTTTGTTGAACCAAAAGTAGTATATTTATCACGTTTACCTTTAAGCAAAAACCACAGGCCCCTTTTCTATCTTACTAACAGCAACACGGTGTCACGGGAACCAGGCCAAATTTGTCTTTGTATTAAGTGGAATATTCTATGATTTATCATGTTCGTATTTACTTATTTGTAATCATTTTTGTTGTTGTACATCTTTGTGTGTTTTTGTGTGCAAAAGCAAATTCTCCAATAAAGAGCCTATTCCGCTTTAAAGCTTGGTTTGACACTTGAATCGATTGAGAAATAAACGAGATGGTATTGCAACAACCACCGTTGTTCGAGTCTTACTGCTGACAATGCAGTTCACATGCTAAGAAGTTTTTCATGGTACCAACTAGTTCATGAACTGACATGCGATCCCAAAAACCTTACAGGGATACAAGGATTTGGAAACCGAGTGCATTCATGGGAGTTTCATACTTGATAACAAACACATAAATCAGCCAAGGTGTGGAAATACTGGTTGGCTTTAGTGATTTCTTGCTATTCCTTCACCTCTGTAACCCCAGTTCGAATCCCACCTCAGACTAGAGCCTTGCATGTGGGTTGGGTTTTCAGTCCCTACCTGATTGTGTGGGTTTGCCTCATTGGGGTTTTCCTCCCACATCTAAAACTGACATTTCTTCGTCACCTTATCGGCATAGTGCAAGGGTTCCCTGGTTTCATTACCAACAATAGGGTTGTCCCAGTATGCAGAAAAAAAGCAATGACTTTGTAAAGGATTTGGTGTATCTGTGGTTATCTGTTTTGAGCAACTATTTGTGCAATATTTTGGTATCGCAAATGACAACACTTCAGGCGCTAATTATGTTTATTGATCATTTTCAGTCATGTAGCACATCTTAAAATTTGTTTTCAACGGAATATTAAATAACTAAAAGTTAAATGTCCATTAATGGTTATTGTATTTTATTATTATTTGTAAACCATTGTATGTCAATGTGTTCAAATGTATAGACTATTGCTCTGCGCATTCCCCGACCTCTGACCCGCCCGGAAATTATCGGCTTATATACATAATGAACTGTCAGTAAATGAACCAATTAGGTGGCAAGCTAATTGGGCTGAGTAAATTAAGCCGCAAGCTCAAATGAAGCTCAAAATTTGGACGATCTAAATATGTCAGTGAATGACAGGACGAGATATTTACTTTGACGGGGGCCAAAGAAAAAATATATATACGAGGTTGTGTCGTTTGTCATTTACAATTTTTTTTATACACACGAACATTTCGTACAGCGCCATCATTCTTGTATTATAAGCCACGAAACACGTATTTAACTCTTCCATGCACGAGTAAGTGGTGTTCATGAAACAGTTGTCATGTTCCCAAAACTGCTTACACCGTCGTTGGTAAATTTATGATCGATTGAGTTTCAAAGGCGAACAGTACATTCATTAAGATAATTACTGAGGGGAAACCTATTAAAAAGACATACAAACAAAAGTGCAGTGCCCTGGCTAGAACACAACTAAATCTAGATTCACCAATGGAGGTTTCCCATAGGTTGAAAAGAGTGCAACTTGTTGTAGAAAAAAACATGGTGGATACATTAAGACGGAAGTATATCACATAATTTATAAAAGTAAGTTTTTGTATACCAAGTAAGTGCTCGTCTTTGTTATGATTAAAAAAAACCGGAACATTGTTGTTTTAAGTAACTGGCCATTTCTTTGTTGGGTGGGAGAAGTATGGGGGTGTACCCCAGGAAAAAAGGGGGCAGTACATACTAGCAACAGACGATTTTCAACACTACCTGACAGTCCAAACTTTAAATTTTGTAGGTCGTACACTTTGAGAAGTAATTTGTCTTTTGCTTGTCACAATGCGTCGCTATTATTATTTCATTGTTTGAATCAATTTTTATAGAGCGTCTCATCAGCGGAGGCAATTAACATTGCAGACAAAATGTCGTCACCGTGACGTCAACAGCTCCATGGGGGAGGGGGATGTAGCTCTAGTGATAAAATGTTGCTACCGAAATTTTGCAAATTGGTCCCGCAAAGCCGTTTTGGCGAAGGTGTTGTAAGTACTTTTGACTTAAGTGAGGAGGGGGGATTCGAGTTAAATAATAAACAAAAAATTAAACACTTCAGTAGCAGGTTTTGGTGGTTTGCCTGCCAAATGTATATCTTCAAATGTCCCTTTCCTAAGACCTTGAGGAAGCGGGTAGGCCTTTATCCCCCCTCCCAAACCTCTGGGTCACCACTTTACCATTTGTTATGTTTCAGGGTACCATGGTCTACCTCTGGGTTTCACCACTGTACCATTTGTTATGTTTCAGGGTACCATGGTCTACCTCTGGGTTTCACCACTGTACCGTTTGTTATGTTTCAGGGTACCATGGTCTACCTCTGGGTTTCACCACTGTACCATTTGTTATGTTTCAGGGTACCATGGTCTACCTCTGGGTTTCACCACTGTACCATTTGTTATGTTTCAGGGTACCATGGTCTAGATTCGGGTTTTTTCTTCTCCTTCAAAACGGAAACAAATAACAAATGTTTACATTTGATTCACGGGCCCTAATCATAAATGCTATTTGAAAGTTTTGGAAGTGCCTGGTTTTGGACTGGAGCATCACATGTGTTTATTTTATACACACTTGCCATTTTTTCTTTATTTTAATATACTATTTTTGGGGTAGATTGTACAAGTTACAGATAAAAACATATCTCATTTCGTAAAGACCTTTGCGATTCTGTGAGTAATAATAAAAAATAACAATGACAGAAAATTTTAACCAAGTCATCTGTCTCAGTCTATAATAAATCAAGCTTGGCCCATTTTATATTTGGCCTCCGCGTCTAGACTAATTCGAATAATTTCTTTCTAAGCCCAGATCCTTTGTGGTATATAATTATGCCCATTTCTCAACACGATTGAAACACGGGTTTTCTGCAGAAATAAAACAAACTTTCTAACAATGACAAGTTAGTGCAGTTGCTTTGTGTGGTCGTATTATAAATTGACAAGTTGACCTTGCTCAAGTGTCAACTGTATTTCCTTCCACCTCCTCTTTATTTTGCGCCAAGTCGTAAGAGTAGAAAACATTGTTCATCTGAGAAATTATCAACCTCAATTAAAAATGGCACCCCTTTTTTTGAATGTAGAGAGAACGATAGAGGCGGTATTACATGGTAGTTTCTCATTGGGACCGAGTTGGCCTTCAGGGGGATTCAAGTGGTGGGACAAAGACCTACAGCGGAGAGGCAAGGTTGATGTTTGCCGTTCGATTAAATCTGTTCGAATGAGGTTTGAATTTTATTTAATTACATTTGTCATTATTCCTTTCGTCTCTGCCTTGATTGTTCCGTCTGTCGTCCTTGTTGTTTGTCCGGCTTTTGTCTGTTTGTTTATGTGCTTTTTGTTTAATGTCTGTAGGCTGTTCCATACAAGGATCGGCTTACTAGACAGACCCATACTTTTCACCCTCTGCTGTATGTTTTTATGTTTTCAATGACAATGATCAATGTTGTGCACACCCTTTATTTGAAACATAATGAAAAATATATAACAAAATGTTGAATAAAATGTAATCTAAAAAATGCGTCTCTAATGTTAATATTTAAACGTCGTATAAATATTTTGTGACGGTAATAAAAAAATCATGTCAACTGTAGGGATACAACACCGGCTCATATTTTTAATAATTCAAGTAGTACTCTCTACGTTCTCACGTATTATCTATTTAAATTTTTAATATTTTAAGTATTGTATTTTTTAGCTATATATTTTTGAAGGGTTTCACTGCTTAGTCCTTGCTGTAGGTGAGTTTTTAAAATTTTATTTATACATGTTATGTTTGTTTGATTAGGTCCGCTGTGTCGTTGCACTTTGTCAACCCAACTTAATTCTAACCACTTAGAAAAAGTGTACCATTTTGTTGTCCGAACAGCCTTTGAAAATTTTCATTGAATGACTTTGAAGTTAACAACAGTTTATGTTTTGTCAATGATTTTGTCAATAATAAAAGTAAATGTTATCAATCATCGTATTATACCAATTAATCACACGGGATATTCATATTGACATATTTTCTTACCCGCACGCGAGACTCTGTCAGGTTGGTCCAAGCAGCGATTTCTTCACGGGTCGACATGTCCGGGTAGCGATTACGAGCGAAGTTTCCCTCCAGCTCTTGCAGCTGCTGGCTGGTGAAATGCGTCCGCTGACGGCGCTGTCGACGCTTCTTGCTCGCTTCATTCTCGGAGGAATTCTCTTCGGCGGCGCTGGTGTTACCGTTTTCAACATTCGTCTCACCTGCAATTGAAAAAGAAATTTAAAATTCAAATAAGTAAATAAATAAATACAAAACAAACAAAATACAAACAAAAATCATATAATATGCCGTACTAGTTCTAAATAGTTATTTAGGCCAACTAACAGTAATACAAAATAAATAAATTAAAAAACAAAAAACCTGAAAACAAACCACAACAACAACAATAACAAGAGCAGTAACACCAACTTTGACATGGCATTATAATGATCAGGCCGTATATGGCACACATCACTCGACGTTAAGCGAACTTGGCTCAATTTAGTAGATCTGTTTAGCACAAAAAGACCTTAAAATAAATAAATACATAAAAATTAAGCAAACAAACATCTCAGTATAGCATGTAATTTTAAAGCTCTATTAATCACTGCATTTAAAAAATCCAATAACTGAATAATACAAAGAGAGCAAATTTAAGAGTAATTTTGTGGCTAGTTTTAGATAATTAGTTCTGGTCTACCGTTTAGATCGTGTAAACGCTAAACAGTTTTCAATCCCCCTCTTAAAGGGCGTTCAAACAGCCTCCAAACAGAGTGGATCATCCTCGTATCACTTGACTACAATTCAATGACATCTCGAGATTCAAGTGGTTCTTTTTATTGAGTTCACAATCATCTCTTAGTCCCCCGCCCCTCAAGGCCCTCTGTCGTTACCTTGGAAAGATTGGGACGCCATCTTGGCAAAATTTGTCAATGGCGAGTCAATTGTTGGCTCGTTCTACTCGGAGGTTTACGGGAAATGTCTACTTAGCATGATAAAACAAAAGTCAATTGGACACTTTGAATCTTAGATTCGGGTGACTCATTGACAACAAACCTTGTCATTTAGTCAAGACTGTCAAGCCGTTCCACGCAAAGGTCACATTTGAAGAGAAAAAAAGAAGTCTTAATATACCGAAAGCGCAATTATATTTTATCAAAGATCAATTTAATGAAGACGAAAGCGCAACTGTTTGCTACACACTAAAGAAATCTAAGCAAATGCAGGTTACCAGTTAGAATACCTTTGTACTGATGCGGCCGGTACCTTGCCTATTTAATTTTTGTTTGGAACATTTTCTTTGTTTTTGCTTTACACGGTATGAATTAGGCCATGCCATTAACATGTTTTAGTACATGTTTAGGTTTTGGAAGAGTATAATACCCATTTATATTGCTTGCTCTAAACCAACATAGGACAGAATCAATCTATTGAAAAACGAGCACTCTGCTTAGAGCCACCCGGCCCCCTCCCCCGCCAAAAAAGAAAAAGAGAAAAGAAAAGAAAGAAGCTATTTACATATGGCTGTACCCGCAAGTTTACCAATACTATTTCTTCAAACAAACACAATCATCAAAATCAGTGGTTACGCTTTAAGCGAAAACAAATGATTGTTTACTTTTGTTCGATTCATTTTGCACATTCACATTGTGGTTATTTCGATATGGCAATCGAATCAAAAAGTGAGTTTGATTGGTAGCCGACCAACTCACGATGGTTCTCAAACAATATGAACAATGCTATCCGACAAGCAATTTGCGTGGAGAGAGGGATGGGGATTTTTATATGATTTATTAAAAATGGTTTTTGATCAAATCTCATAACAACTATTTTTGTTATGTTTTTAGTGTTTTCCCACAAAATGTGTCAACTTAACAGCACTTCACTCAAAAGTCTTCTTTAACAACAAAAAGTCGAAATAATAATGGAAAAAACAAACAACAAAACAAACAAAAACAAAAAACAAAACAAAACAAAACAAAAAAACCTGACAAGTGATTTTTGATGCCAAGGTTCTACGTGACAAGTGATCGGCTTATACACAATTACTCACACTTGCGAATTTATTTATGGAGCGTTAACGCGACTAGTGTTGTCCAAGTTGAGCCAAGGATTTAAGGGCTCGTAAATCTTTCAAGACGCAAGGTAACCTTTTAGAAACAAAAGAGGAAACAAAAAGACGATATAGCATACATCGTCTTCCAAGAACTCCCCTCCCTTCAGGAGCAAATTGACATTCACCAAGGGTCTATGGAGTTTCTCCCCAAGGTAACGTAAATCACAGGCGAGTGCTAGCACTTGTCACCCACCCCCACATAAATGGATGACTGGAAACAAAATGGAGTTCTGCTGTTGCGTGTGAGATCCCACGGGGGGCACTGATACTTCAGTTTGCATAAAGTGCAAATACCTGTAATGCTGAATTCTTTCACAGTTTCCCCCCTGTTTTTATTTGATATATGCACGCAATGCCCATTATGACATTTGACAACAACTGAAGCGATGTCGACACCATTTTTCTTCTATTCTTGTTTGAAGGGTAGTAACTCATCCAGGTTGCCAGATTTCAAACAAATGTATCATAAAGGGATGGTGTACATTAAATATGTGGGAAGTGTTCATTCATTCCAATCATGCAGGTAAACAGGAGGGAATGTATATGGTTATTTATAACCTCAAATTTAAAAAAAGGGATGGCACAGCATTGGTTTTTGGAAAAGCAAACCCATTCCAATCCTCTAGTTATCAAGAAACATATCATAAAGGGATGGTGCATCATTGGTTTGGGAAAGAGTACATTCATTCCAGTCCTCTAGTGTAAGAAACATATCATAAAGGGACGGTACATCATCGGGTTTTGGAAGAGTACATTCATTCCTGAATCATATGGTTATCAATAAACATATAAAGGGATAGTACAACATCATTGGTTTATTGGACGAGTACAGTTCATTCCAATCCTCTAGTTCTCATAAAACATATCATAAAGAGATGGTACACATCGCTGGTAAACCTTACCAGATTGTACCTCCACCGTGTCAAGTTTCATTCTCCATCTTAAGTCCTCATCTAACAAATATCTTAGTTTTTTTTTTAAATTTCTCTTTGTTTTATATGTACGTTACTCCGAACTCCCTCTACCACTATGTAGTTACAATGGCCGATCTGTTGTTTACAACAAAGATTTAAACAAACAAATTACCATTTCATTGCACACCCACCGTCAACAAAACTAAATAAATAACTAAATAAAATAGATCATCATGTCAACTCACAAAAGGAAGTGTGAATTTTTGCCTCATGGCCTAACTTTCCATTAGTCAGGATTACAAAAATGAGCGCAAACGCCATAAACTCAAACAACATGAGTGATACAATATGACTTAGTAAAACGATGTTATTTGGGGCAAATGAGAAGAGTGAAAAAATCATGCCGATTGTGAATATCAGTTCTGAAATGAAAAACCGCGATTGAACTTTTCCAGTATCCAAGGTGGTTCTAGACAGGAAGACTTTGTCGGCCTGTCATGACGGAGGGAAGAGTATAGTTGCGACACAGTGTGCTAGGACCATTGATCAGTCTTCTCTGTGGATTAAGCCGTTACGGACTGTATCTGGCAGTTTCCGATTGTCTTTATCGATTATGGAAGAGCCCCCCCTCCTAATTGGGTCCTACGAAACTTGACACATCAGCTAACTCCCAGAATCAGATAACGTCAGCCAGCAATCGACCCAAAGAACAGCCGTGTCCTGCCGGGCGAGCATTATAACGACTCTTCTAAGTGAAGTCGAAGCCCGGTTCCGAATCCTTCCCAAACTAGTTTTTTTCTTTTTCACTTTGGTTGATTTATTCGACAGCGAGTTAACAGGTTCCTGAAACTCACTGAAACGGAGTATCCGGGTGTTAATTATGACAACTTAGAGAGACCAATTGCATAAGACGTAGCTTCGAATAAGTTAATAAAGGATAAAGGAGTATTGCGGCAGGGTGATGCATTTTGGTGTCTGGTCTGATTTGGTGGGGGGGGGGGGGGGTGGTAAGCCGGTTTCACGTCCAGGATTATAACGATCTTCTTGCAAGCAGTAAAATTCAAAACTCTGTGAATCCTCTTTTCTTACCGACATTGACTAATTTCTAACAATTTGATGACGACGAATGAGAAATTGGGTGATTGAAATGCGCATTTGAATGGTGTGCAAGGTGAATACAAAATTGACAATTCAATCCAAATAGCAAATTCATATGTTATTTTTTGTCTTTGCAAAAGTCTTAATGGAGAACAAAAATTTCGCCCGAAGTTAATTGAATTGATTTAAGTTTAACTAATTTGATTAGATTTGACTTGAGTTGATTTCTAGTGAGTTGACTTGGCTTGAATTAATTTTAATTCAATTAGCCTCATACAAACCTATCTGAAGGGGGATAAACTGCATTGGATTTATTTCATCTGTTTGGAGTTGATCTAACTTCTTTTTCTATTTAAATTAAATTCAAATCAGGTTAAGTTCAACCGAGCTGATTTGTGTTAAGTCGAATGTAATTGAATAAACTGCAGCAATAGCAGCAGCAGCAGCATCGACACCAACCTTTCCAATCAAACAAACAAATAACAATAATAAATCAAATACAAAATAACATAAAACGGAAAACGAATAGTTGAATAAATAAAATAGACAGTTACATAAACGTTTAGATTCGTTCAATTGATCAATTAAAAGCCTTTTCAAGTTGCCTGTTTTTGTTGTTGATGGCTCTAATTTGTCTCTTCATTTTGCAAAACAACTTTTGTTCTCTTCTTGTGGTTGATTTTGGATACCGTACTCCAGTTGTGTATGTTTCTGGTTTCAATGGCTGCATGTTTACAATGTGAAACTACTATTCATATTTGTATGTTTTAGAATTGTAAAAAAATAATAATAAAATAACAGCTTTTGTTTCACTTTTGTCTTGAACCGGACAATCTCAAATGTAAATATGTACTTTATTGTTTATAAAATAAACAAATATATAAGTAAAACTTGTTTTCACCCACAAACGTTTGGTTCCATCTTCAGAATTACACAGCAAAGATAGTGACAGATAAGGACAGTTCTACATGGTAGCTACTTCCTTGAGGTCCAACCCAACCTCGCTAAATCCCCTGCGGTAATCCCACTTGCAGAGTTCCCTAAGTGGTTTGGCAGTACCCCCCCCCCTTAGCCAACGCCGAGGAGACAGCTCATTAAGCGAACGAGCAGATGACAGCAGCAAACTGGGAGGAGAGCCTAAAGTCACAGACACACCTAGAACTGATAACATCAGCTACACGTCTTAAACTCACAACGAGACATGAGGTCATGTGACTCTGTGTATATACAGTCGGCAAAATTCCAATTTCCCGTATAAACATTTTACATACTACATGAGAAACTACTGAAGCGAGTCAAATATGTGCAAAACTCAGCAAGAAGAAAATAAACCCCAAACAATTAAATAAAGAAATATTTTATGAACCAAACAAATTGGATAGTAAATGAGACTTTACAAACGACCGGTGTTGTACCGCCAAGCCAAAACTTCATGCTCCCTTTTACGGAAAACAGTTTTCGTGGTAATTGTTGGTATGTTACTTATACTCTGTTGTAAATACCTTCAATCTACTATGTATGAAATATCTTCTCCAAAACCAACAAATAAAATTTAAAAATATTCAAAGTCATAAGAAATACCAAGTAATAAACCACAAGGGAAACTGACTGGGTAAATTTTCAATAATTTGGGATGAACAACGAAAAAACTGACTAGAGCAGGATTTCAACCGTAACAAACACCATTTAATACATTATTTGATTCCGTTTAATGCGATCGTCAATCGTGTTGATGTATGCGATTCCACCTGTCTCGTACAAAGGAATTATGTACATTGTCAGATAAAGCCAACCTCGACATTGCTTCTCCAAGCTCACTTTGCAATATAAACCTACTTATAAACCGATTATGTCAAACAATGGAGGTGGTGCATGAAACATATATACCTCAAAATAATGCCCTCGGTGGTGATTGCAGATGTAAACGAAAAGTGGACAGACAAACACCGCCAATTTGATTAACAACACCAACAACCTATTAAACCGTAAAAATAACAGTATTCCACTGCTCCAGTATTACCCAACATATTATGCTTTGCTAAGAGACACGTCCTTCACAATGTAATTGTTCAAAGTCAACTGTTTGTTGTTTTCTTCCAGCACAACCTAATGACCGGACTAACCTTCTTTTCTTTCACTTTCTTTCCCCTCGAGTATTATATAAAATAAAATAAAATTCAAAATAAAAATTAGAATCTACATCTGTAACATTTCAACCTTTTTTGAAACCGGCTCACTCTTGATCTCACATTTTTAAATACACCGTGACATGAACAACACGTGGCAACTGCGGAACATGTAGGAAGAAAACAGCGTACAGGTTGTCAGGGTTTCCTGCTTATTTATGGTACTGATTTGATAAAATACTCCTAATGATATTAGGAAGAGTTGCCTGCGAGATAGAACACGTATACCTAACGTCGTCTTGCAACGCACGTGATCGTACGTCTAAACCGAGGTTGTTGCATTCTATTCCCATTCACGTGTAAGGAGATTTCACGTGTTTTTGAGTCACGGCGACCAACGGATCCAAAGTCACGTGGCAGATAACATTTAATTGGGAACCGATGAACTTTATTAGTCAGATTTAAGGCATTAATTTGCAAACTGGCCAGATCTTAAGATGCGATTGTAAAAACAACCATCCCCTGTGATTTAAGTTTCATCGACAAAGCTTGAATAATGAACAAAAGAGCACACTGATGAGGTTTAGTTGAACAGTTATATCGACATATCAAGGGTTATGTCACAATAATAGTTTCACACTACACATCGTTGTGATTTTAACATCTTTGCAATTTTGTTTTGAAAGGTCTGGATCTCTGTAAAATATATATTGGTTAGTATTTAACGAAGATAGCTTTCACACGACTGGGATTTCCTTTTTTTTTTTAAACGGTCTAGTGTAAAAAGGCCCTTAAGTTACCAATAGAGTTTCGGAGGGTCGCGGAAGTGACGTTGAAAGCCGGGGGGCATTGAGTTCTGGAAAATAAAACTGTTGGTTATTTTATAAAACCACAGATTATGAATCTGTTGGCACATGTGAGAGCCTGTTGAACCCGGTGTCACAAGTTTACGCTAAACGTTAAGTGTCACTTGCCAAAGATCTTACATAATTAAGAGTGGGAAACGCCTAGAATGTTATTCCGTTTCATTTATCCAAACCCTTCCTTGCTGTAATCCCACACACACCAGAGAAGATAATCCCCATGTGGATAAATGCACAACCTAGGTTAATCCGTATTAAAAAAAAGAAGGAACTTATGAGGTTGTGTCTGTTTTATCGGATTAACAAAGAGGACAAAAGAAAGACCTAAATGGATAGTAATCAGCACATCATTTCCTTGTTCAGGTATTAAGTAAAGCCGTCGAACGGCAAAGCATAACTGTGAATTGTTTTCTTCAAAATTTGTTATGAAAGTGTTTCGTGCGGTATGTTTATTGTTCAAACCTCGATCGTAAGTAAATAACACAGAACTGAGTCGTTTACTTTCAATGAATAAAGCACACAGAAGTGGAAGGAACCAGGAAGTCCAGAGTACCAGTCCACCTGAGAATTAGTTTCGTTTGAAGCACGGTACTGTCAAAGTCTAAGACCTTCTTCAAATCACCGTATCTTTACTTAATTCAATTGAAGTAAAAAAAATACTAGTAAGCTTTTACTTGGCCAGATGTTGTCAATGTTGATTTTTATAATTCAATTTCAGGAATGGTTTCACACCCCACCCCTCTGCACAATTGTCACGTGGTCAGACGGTTCCAAGGTAAGAGCAGATGTTGTTTCCACTGGTATCCCATCCGAACGGATAAATGGGAATTTCTGAATTATTGAGTAATCTGCTTGGATTTTTACATAATTGCCAATAATACAAATCAATTAACAGATAGAACTTTAATTCCTATATGAAGTTGTTGATACATTGCAGTACTAATACTATGAATTGGGGTGGAAAATGATCCCCTAAGCTTAGAAAATCGAATTAAAGCAACATTTTTTATGTTGCAATCCTGAGAAAATGTACAACTCGAGTGAACTGGTTTGTCGTCAGTGCCAGGCAAGCTTCAGCTGAACATCTGCTCTATAATACGGGAGTCTTGGGTTCTAAATCCACCCGTGCAGCATTTGGACACCCCTCACCCACCCCACCCCCACCCCGACAGAACACGGAAAGCACCGACTATGCATCATACATTATTGCATTATTGTAAGGATAACTCCAAAATGACACATAGGCCTATAGCGCGCTATTTGTTTGTTTCTCGAAAACATGACTTCCTGATCTAACACGGGCTCGGATCAACAAGGAGGTGTGCTAGAAACAATGTTGTACAAGTATGTTATATTAAAACACCTAACTGTCTCTATACGGGTTCTTTAGCCAATTGATGCAATGTGCCTTTAAGTTGACGTAAAGTGTTCTATTAATGAAACTTGTGTGTGTGTGTGTGTGTTTTTCTTTCTTTTTGGAATTGGCTTTCGACTACAATAAGAGTGCCCTCGAGATTGCCTCAATCTAATTACATCATCGTTAATGAGAATTATACCTCAAAACACGTGGATTATCATGTAGGCTTACGTATTAATTTATTTACTTTGTTGTTGTAGGGTGAAGAGTGCCTATACAAGGTAAATGTCAAATTGTCAGAAACAGTAGAGTTGATGAATTTGCCCGCCAGTAGGTCTATGTCAACAGGGGTGCGTTCCACTTGCGCAAACAGATCGCAACCGTTCGCGCAAACGTTTTGTGATTGTTTGCGACCGAGTGGAATGATTTGTTGCGCACTTCAATAATGGCGGCGCACTGTACTGGAGATGGAGACACGTACACCGGAGTGTATTTTTTGGTAGCGTTGGCTTTAGTAGTCCTCTTTTATTCATCACATCAACTTATTGAGTTGTTATTTCAACTCCACTGAAAAAAAAACATTTTAATTGTTTTCGTTACAAGAAAAAACCGTCGTCTGCTAACCTTTCAGTTATCTTCATGCTATCCGCCATTTTTCAAACCACCCACCAACACCTCAGAAATACGTTCGCCTACGGTTGCTAACGTTCGCCAGCGTTGGCAGCGCACAACTCGTTCCACTCGAAATTGTTGGCAAACGTTGGCGTTTGCGCAAGTGGAACGCACCCCTGTTATTGTAAAACCTAAATCAAAATGGCGTCAAAATGGTTCGTTTACAATGCCGCTGTTGTACGGAGGAACGAAGAAGTCGAGCACTCCGAAATTCTAAACAAGGTGTCGATAAGACACCTGTGCTTCGTTTTTGCCAACAAGAATGTTACCAGGGTGTTATTAAGACAAGCTCAAAGAACAAAAACGCCTCTACAATAGCAAGTAAACGAACGAAACATTAACAATGATAACATATTAATAAATTAAATAAAACGAAACAAAACAGTGAAGTTTACTAAAATGATGAGATCGCACTATACTCCAATTAGTATAGCGGAATTACTGCACCCATTTATAATGTTTTTTGTAATTTAATATTAACCGAAGCAGTGAGAAGATGTTAGGGTTTGGAAATAAAAGGCTTCCTTTTAGTTTGAAATTTTATTAACCGTATTCCAGCAAACATTTGTTGCTAAGCAGCCAGTTACTGGGAACAAACCATCTCGTGGGAGCATCCCAGGCCATGGAATTGCTAAAATAGTACAATGATGAGCAAAACCTGAATCTCAAGAAGCGACGTTGATGACTTCCAAAGGTCGTCAAGAAATTTGAAAGACAAATGATCAATTTGGAATCACTTGGAAAGGTCCCTATACAGACCTACTTCTATAATGAAGGATATTGTCAGCCAAAGCTCAACCATTGTTG
Source organism: Pycnopodia helianthoides (assembly GCA_032158295.1). NCBI lineage: Eukaryota > Metazoa > Echinodermata > Asteroidea > Forcipulatida > Asteriidae > Pycnopodia > Pycnopodia helianthoides. The sequence goes on from CM063261.1 coordinate 267,889, forward strand.
AGCTGAATCAAAAACAAGCACTTAGCAAAAGAAGACTAAATGAATTAAAAACATTTATCTTTTTTCTTTCTTCACAAAAATGAGATTTTGATCAGTTCTTCACAGAATGGAAAAAGAAGCAGATGGGAAAAGATATTGTAAAAGAAGATTTGCGATAGCGCTCAAAAAAGAAGAAGTATAATTCCTTTCGAGAGAAAAATTAATCTGGGTGAATACAATTAATTAATTGTTGATAAACTTAGTTATGATGACAATTACATAATATATATATAGTATAAATTTTCACAAACAAGAATGTTTAGCTTTTGCAAGAATTGTTCAGGATTAAAAATCAACCTAGTTAAAAAAAATTGGCCCTAATGGTAATGAAATGAATAAATAAATAAAAACATTTAAGAACAAAATACACAACATATAATACAAATAAACATCTTGCGAAATGTTCACCACAGTGTGGTTATTATGTGTTCTGTATTTTCGTAAAAATATACGTAGTTATAACAATACATAAGTAAACACAAATAAAACAAAATAAAAAACAATACCTGTTCCGACAGTAGGTCGGAACAGCTAATTACAACCGTAAATATACAAAATATAAGAGAACAAAACAAGAATGAAAAGAGATGAAACTGACTGAGAGATGACACTCAGTATTCCGTCAATCGTCATTTTGATGTCAGCTTCATGCAAATAGTTGTGTTTTCAATATTACTGTGTTAGGAGAAATTGTAAAAAAAAATCAAAATGGCGGTGCTGACATTTGAACAACAGCACCGAGTGTATGCAATATAACACTCACGTCATAAAGACGTCATTTTTTTCTCCCGATAGGATTTAACAGAGATAATCTTTACACTTCGAAATTATTAGTTCACTTCAACAGTTTGAAAAAAATACTTCACAGTTGAAAATTTAATTTAACACACAGACAACATTGACTTTTGAGAGTAATCAAAATAATGATGTACCTAGATCAGTAGTTGATGAGTAGTCATCATCGGTCCGCTGTTCTCTGCGCCGGTGTCTGGCTGATGTTGCCGCCGTTCCATTGCACTGAATCCCCGGTGACATTGCAGCAAGAGTCACTACAGAACCGGGTCTCGGACTCGAGCCAACCAGATCCTCTAGCGTCGTTAACGGCTCGCTCATATTATTCATGTTCGGTTTTGTTCTTGGTTTCAGCGTATAGACGTTCCCCCAACGGTGGGATTAGGGTGTATTTCTGAGTTCAACGTTCTTCTATGGCTCACCGAGATCTCCTTCGAGCCTCCCTAAGCGTTGAGAAGGAAACGTGGGTTGGGCTTCAACCCCTCTTCTGTACCTTCTTCCAATAGACCAGTATAGTGTGTACACACAACAAGTCGCATGGAGTTACCCAACGTGCTCTCTCAACGGGATGTGGTGAATTGGCTGAGCTAAGCCTGCCCGTGTAGCCGTGGATTCTAACGAGCTCCGGGTCTAAACCTTAGGGATTACTACCGAGCCGATGTAGAAGTGTAACACCGCTGGATCGGTGAGGCTCAACCATTTGAAGTGGAGTAACGGGGAAAAATTAAGTAGCTCAAAATGTTAAATCAATAGTATTGGTAACAAAATAATGGTGAGTGAAGTGACGTGGGCGATGAACAGCAACGATGTTGTCCGTGCGTGGTTCTGTTTACGTTATGAGTTGTATGTTCAATGAACTCCGGTAACGGTGTGCTGATTGGCATTAGACCCACTGTGTGTGTGATTAGCGGTGATGTCACATAGGGCTCATTGTCCACCCCGTCTTTCCCCCCGTGATGAGCTGGTCTCTAGTCAGCGTGCGCAACACGCTGTCACTCATGGGCGTTCCGCTGCGGTGATTGGCCATTATTTTGTAGCACTACAGTTTGGAGGGACGTTCCCAGAACTTTCCTCAATTAAACAAGAAACCATACCCGGAAACCATTCATTCCAGCTAAGAAAAAACGAAGAAGTTTAATGTGCTAGGTGACTATAAGACACGTGGCTATGCCGGGCACGTGCAAACTTTCCTCTTGCGTGTATATGTAACATTTCTCATCTTAATTAAGCGTGTCATACTGCAGAGAGTAACATAAAGAAGGTTTGCTCATCCACTTTTCACCAAATCATTTCTATTCACCCCTTGTTGTAATCTTTTCGTCCTTGTGCATGGGCCTAGAGAGCTGACCCTACAATACCAAACGTTCACGAAACGAATATCAACTGACAGCTTGCGGGATCCATTTTACATAATAGTTCACTGTCCTCACAGTACTTAGTTTCCAACAAATTCATGTTACTGTAGGCCTAATGTCACTATATCAATCAAAATACATAAATAATAGAATAAAAATACAAACAATTTAAGTCAGCCAATTAAAAGTGCTGATGTTTTGGTTTTTAACCTGGATTTCCCTGGTTCCTACACCAAACTGTTCTTGGTTGCACGTGGACGTTATGACGGCGTTGGAGCCGGCTATACTCGTTTGCGTTAAAACAATGGTAATAAACCATTTACAGTTTTAACGTGTTATTTATTTTTTTACCCTTCTGTTGTACCATTTCTGATTAATTTTTATGTAACAAAATTGTCAATTACATCTACCCTTTGAGAAAGGGTCTGGCTCGGGTCAAAACGTGAGGCCAATAACATTTTCTTTCTTCATTTGTATAAAAAGCAGTTATAGCTTGGTGGAGTAGTATGGATTTGGAATGATCTGGAATGGCAGCGGATATTTCAATCTAGGTTTACAATAATGTAACAAGAGATAAGTACTTGGAACACTAAGTCACTCTCAAGTAACGTGACAATGTTTCCGTAGAGTAACAACTAGTGACAATGTCACACACCGTTTGCTAAACATCGTTATTACTAGATACGGGGTTGCAGAGGCGTACGAGGCAAGTAACACGGTAATGTCATCACCTTGTCACATAATGAATGACAGAAAAAAACCTGAATCATTATACAGTCACAACACAAATTAAAAGTTGATTGAAATTCGATTCTAATTTGCAATACTGTGTTCACTGTCGTCGTTTTATAAGAACTACATCTCACTATAAAACGAGCAATCGTATATTCTGATTCCGAAAACATTTCTGATCAGAAGTTCAAGTCGATCTTCATTTGTGTCGATTGTGACTTTCCAATGCTTCAATGATCTTATCTTGGATTCGACTTGTAAAGGTACTCTTAATTCATGCACTACTTTCCCATGCGGAAAAGGTCATTGTAACTATCAAAGGGGTAAAGTCGACCCCGTCAATCTTCAATACGTTTTAAAATGCATCAAAAACGGTTGATAACATGTCTGTTAATACCACAGGTAAATGTACACAAATTGGCGATGATTTTACAAACCGTGCCTTTATGCTGTAGATACAAAAGATGGGGGGTGGGGAGACTGATGGTTCTTTGCTGTATTTGAAAGCATAACATATTGGGAACATAAATTTCCTCGATAACGAAAGCTGTATTGATTTATTTGTAGAAATTTATTCTTAACTATGTATTATTTTCATAGCTATATATTTATATTCAGGACAGGGTTCGATTTCACAAAGCACTTAACGATTCATCTTTAAAAGATGAGCTGTCACTTAAGGTCAATCTTAGCTCCTTGTGAAATTCGGCCCCAAATCCCTCAATGGTCAAAATCGGATGGACCTGAGCAGCATACATCGGCAACTATGCAAAAAGCCCTAATACGCCATTGGGTATTATTTATTCGTTTTCATAGACTGGTACCTGGATACGCAAACGTACTGACAGAGGAGAATGATATCAAACGTTATTCAGTATTCACACAGAACAACCGTGTAAATATGGTTTCAAGGTTTATCTATATCAATTTATAGTATTAGTTTTCAATTTTGTCAATTAACGAGTCATGGATAAAGAGAGTATGTTAGCGTTATTACATATACACCCAATAGATTAGTTCCATTTGATTGAGTTACAAAATAACTGTCAAAACATTGAGTGTTACGTATGAATCTGGCTACACTCCGTGAGTAATGTAGGATTCTTTCATTCAACCCTAAGTTACAATAATTCTATCCAGTCAACTTCTATGTTTAGTTAAAGACGTGGTAGTCTCCAGGTAAAATGTCAACAGTTTTTGTTATTGGTAGCTTAATCTAGTCCGATTATTTTAATTTTAAAAGTATTAATTAAGATGTTCCCATTAGTATCGTTCTTATCTGGGAACCGGTTCCACACCATGAAACGTTGTGACCTTACGCGTGAAGTGTTTGCCATAATAGCTGCAGCCACACTGCAGCATGAGCGCCATCTGAAAATGGATTTACATGTCGGATGTTAGTTCCACTTGACTGACTTACAAATGGCTATTAGAAGGAGTGTACGTTATGGTTGGATGCGTGCAGTTCTCTCAAGTGTAACTGTTGAGGGCGCACTTTCTAAAAAGGAAGGCATCTTCGCCCCATTTTGAGAGCACCGATTCAAAATGCAGGTTATTTCAATTTTGTGTTCTCTAAAATATTAACTTTCTTCATAAGAAATTGGCAGCGGTGAAAAAATAATAAACAAAAACATAAAATATACAATCAAACAAAGAAAACAAAAACATGATTGTATGTTCAGAAGCTGCAAAATAGTCATTCATGTCAATCCGGTCATTGTCAAAATTGCTAAAAGAGGCGCTGATATACTGACCAAAGAATGTCAACCAATTGTTTTGATCTTAAAATAAAACATGTTAAGAAGCATTCACATTTTTCGGCAGATTACATTAGCGATTTTCACGTCGATGCTTACTGCAAAATTATGTGCTTACGGCCCTTAGAAGCAAGCACTTTGTCACCATACAGCCATTCCTGAATTGTGAATACATGTCAAACTTCCTCCATCACGTTCAAAACTTCTCTCCAGTCTCATTGAATGATTGCTTCATAAACACTTCCCTCTGCTTAACCGTTTCTCTACATTGATCAATTCTTTTTTGGAAATGATGTTTCAGTGCACCATGACCGTCACTGAATGGAAAGTAGTGCATTAAGATCATTTAGTCTTATTATTGACAAATGCATAAGTATCACCCTTTATATCATGTAATTGACACTAGTCGTGATCCTTTCTATTACAATACAACGTTTATGACAGACTATTGACTCAAAATAACTTGACTTTGATCAACTCTGATATCATTCTCACAATCTTCTCCCCCCCCCCCCATCCCCGCCATCTAATAAAACCACTAAAGATGCCCCTTGGCTGTCTTCGCATTCTTAAAAGCCTGGAAGATTCTTGTATCAACACGGGATGATACAGAGTTAATTGATCCGATGATTGAGGATCGGGGGCGATTAAACGCCGGTAGCTCATCGGGACGAGCCTCTAGTGAACGCGTTGAGTGCACGCGCGCTGCTCCGGGCGTTTTAAACGGGCGTTTGTTATTCAGCGCGACCTGAGTGGCTCCCTTGTACCGTGCGATCGCTCTGGTTCCAGGCGTGAAAACATCGATATCACTTCGGTCGGTGAGAGAGGGGGGTTTGGTTGTGGTATTTGCTTTGCGGGGAACGTTTCGCTGTCCTGGGAAGATGTTCACTTTTGTGTGTTGATGTTGCAAGCCTAAAGACAGAATTGATGGATAGTTAGGACAAGTCTTTAATCAATCATTGTTTATGGCTCACATCATTACTTTTGATTTAACTGGAGGAATGATCCTTTATCTTTGATCCTGTCTTCTTTGCGTACGATTCTCAAAGTATGCACAATATTAAATAACTACATGCAAATAATTAGTTCCTAGTGGATTTTCAGAAGCTTGTAATATTTTTTTTACAAGGATTGTCTGACCAACTGTTTGATTCCGCGGTCAACCATCTCTTATAAGAAAGGATGGTAGGACGTTATGTTTTATGGAAGATAAGAATTGGAGCTTTGTTTTAATTTGTGGCGTGTCGTGACCGGTTAAGAGCACCGGGCCCAAGCTCTTGTGTTTCTGATCAGCAGAGTGTGGGTTCAAGTCCCGGTCGTGACACTTGTGTCCTTGAGCAAGATACTTCACCGCAACTGCTGTGTCCAATAGGATGAGACAGGTCTCGTTTACTAGGATTGGTAGTGCACGTTAAAAGCACCTAGAACACTTATTGTAGAAGAGTAAGGGGTTGTTTCCTAAGGCTCGTACCGAAAAATAAGAAGAGGGAAATTAAAACAATTTTGTGAAATTAACTACTCATATTTGTTCTTTGCATTTACGACAGTTCTCAGTGGCAAAAAAATGTAAATCCACAAATTTCTGTTAACAATGGGCTACCTTACATTTTAAGAATGGAAACTCCGTGTTAATTTTTTGGATCAATCTTGTAGAATTAAACAATTTATAAAATAAACATCTGCACTGATTTGTTTACATTGTGTATGTTTTTGTTTATCTTCATGATACCCAGTGCCGGTTTTTTAGTTCCGTTTTGGGAAATAGCACTGTCAGAAAGAATCTTGTTAGTTTTGGAATTAAGTGCCCATTGTTCGCGTTGAAGCCTTTTTTTTCTTTTCCTTTTTTTTGTAATCATGAGCTTATGTATATTAGGTTATCGAAGCTCCACCAAACAATTAACCCCTTGAATTGATAATCCAGTGTCTTCATTGTTTGAGTTAATTGGGTTTGTCTCTCGTGATCGGGCAGCGAGTGCACTTAGCAAAGCTGGTGTACAGCGCTGCCACTGATTATTATATCTCATGAATGCATAATGAGGCAATACCCAATACGGCCCCAAGCCGTGATGGGCATAACACCGCTAACACAAGCAATCCAAAAGTTGCTTTCCCGGACTTCGTTAAAAAAAAATCAAAAAAAAAAAAATCAACAAAACAAAAGAAAACCTCATAGTATGCGATAATGATTTACATGGGGACTAAGCGCCCATTCGGAGTCTTGGCAACTTAATGGCTTATGGCAGTTCCTACACAACAGAAGATGGATAACAATTTGCATGCTGGCGATATCGTCACCGAGCATACGGGGCTCGGGTAACGGGCGAGACGGAGCGATGCCCCCGCGGGAGATCACGCTAGAAATTCAACGGCAGGTGGGACCCATCCGCACGGGGCATTTTTTTCTCTCTCTTTCTCTCTCACTTTCCCCCTACTCCTTCTTCAACTCATGTCTCGGTTTCAATTTTTCGCCGGAGATAGCAATAATGATGGCTCGACTTCACACACAAGGGGAGCAATTTGCCCCGTACTCCGCCCGGTCAAAAGACGATTTCATCGGGGGTTGTTGGTTTGTGGTAGTGAGGTACTGCAAATTACCCTCACAGCCGTGGTATTTCAGCGACTGCAGTGTTTGAATTGCGTGTCCCTCGTCGATGGAAGCTCCTATTTCGAGTCACGACGGTCCATTAGAATAAATCAGACCGATGTGAAGTCAATTAGAGGTCTTAAATACAGGGGGAAAATCAGATTTGACCTACACTTCCTTCGTTATAAAAAGAAAAGAAAAAAACCTAACAGCTTTGTGGACTGACATCCCGGAGTGAGTCAAGAATTTTCAATTAAATTGATAAACAAGAAAGTGAAATGAGGTGAAAACAATATTTCAACGTGAATTCATCTTCAACTGGGGGAAATAATAAAAACAGATTTTCAAATGAGACCGTGTATGAAGGGTCTGCAGAACATCGGTCAAATTGAAAATATAAATGTTGCTGAGATTTACACAAACTCTGGCATAAAGATGGCAATGGTAGAATTCTTCCCTTGAAACATTTGTGCCTGAAATGATTGATTAATGTGTTGGGTCACACAAAGTACGGATACTAGACAACTATAAGACCAACAATACAACGACGACGAAGGGATGACAATGGCAACGATGGCGATGATACGGTATTTTGACCATGAGTAAAACCGGAATTCGAGTACAGTCAAGTGTCGAGTATGGACATCGAGGGGAGAATTTTTCTAACCAAGCACCATCAAAACGGGACTGGAGTAGTACTCAAGTACAAGTACAAATACGAGTACCATCAAAATGGTACTCAAGTAGTGCTCCAGTACGAGTACTGGGTACTATATTGCAACACTGGCTGATGCTATTTATTTACATGATGCATTAAAAAAAAATCAATTGAGTTCAAAGTTTGGCATCATTAAAAATGTCAGGGCTGGACGATTTTTAAGATGTGTATTAACAACAGTGATGTCTTAAATGCTAAGCAAAGTGTGATATAACAACACAAATCACTATGGAAATACTGACATCTCATCGCATGATAAATCTTACCCTTACTTTCTGTTTTTTGCTATGTTCTTTTGCCAGTGTCTGAATAACCCAGAATTTCTAAATTGTGCTCAAAATGATTGATTTCTCTAAAATGGTTCTATTGAAAAAGGTAAATTTGTATCCCCCCTGCCCAGTCCACAATGTTTTGAATGAACGACAAACGCCGTCTACACGGTGACATTTTTGCCCCGGCACGCGAGGGCGGTATTGCCGCTTTTGTACGTCCGCTCGGAACGAAGATCGACGGTAAAAAAATCAACGGACTAAGATCATCGTAAGATCAGCACCGAGTTTAACTGTTTTAATTTTAATTTTTGTATCATTATTCAACAAGCGAAGATTTCGGAAATGTTGGCAAAAATGAAAATTTGATTTTCGTTTACAACAAATTATTATGCATTGTCATTTTCTGATAATAGAAATGAAGGAACATAAACTAGGGTTGTGGCTGAGAGGTCTATTGATTGGGAGCGGTCTCAATATCTGGTGTTATCAGAGCTTGGGTTAGTGGGTCTTAGTGTCCCACTAATCCATTAGGGATCTAACACTTTCTACTACGCACTAAAAGGCATACACTTTAAATTAGGGTAGTTAGCCCCCCCCCCCATTATGCTCCCATATCGTTCCCCATATCGGATATACCAAGGGCAGGGCAAATTCAAAGGGTGAACCAAAAGTTCTTACAACAAAAATGCTACACAGCAATTGTAGATAATATTACCACATGATGTTACCGCAAGACGAATGTCATGCTAATTATTTTACTATGCCTGATGAAAGCTCATATTTATTTCACAATTCAAATAATTTATTAAGTAAACTTGGATTATGACAATACAATTCCTTTTGAAAGTACGATAGAAAACCATACAGACTAGAAATGTATCAACAATTTGCATTCTTCTCTAGCTTGTACTTAAATGAAATCATTAAGAGACCCCCATAAGGAACAATTGGTTAGATGGGATGGGGTTATTACCACACCACATCGCGTGCTAGCGGGAAGGACCGTGCCAACATTAATTGATTGACCCTGCAGGTGAATCGCCAGCCGAGTATATATGATGGGCTTTGTGGGTCGATCACAGCCACTGGGTGCTATTTTTGTGGTGTTGAATTTTTCAAAACGACTAGAATGATAATTTCTCGATGCCATTCATTCTGAGACCTAAAAATGGCGATCGTCTTTTCCTGTCCTAAGCTATTGTTGGTCACAGCGATTAAGAACTTCCGTTCGTCACCATGAATCAGCGCTAGAGGGCGTTTCCCTCGAAAACATTTTTTAAGCTGACCTTCGATATGAGGACGCAACTAAGGAATTATTCAAATTCCTGAGATTGATGCCATTCATGCGCAGTGTGTTTCATGTGGTGGAGAAAATGACGTCAAACTGGTCTTGACATGAAGCGTGTCTTCGTGTTTGGGGGCGTAGCTATAGGTGGGCGTCACGCCCTCCAGCGGCGTCACTGTGGTTTCCGTTGGTTGAAAACCCACACATTCTCCGAATATTCTTGCAAAATACCTTTCTTCATCTGATTCAGAATTCAAAGAAACCTAAATAAAAATTAGATAAATAATAAAAATACAAAGAAAGAGGAATAGACAAACACTCACCATTAACGTCGCTCCTTCCTGTCTTTCGACCTTTGACCTCTACATCATCCATGACGATATCAGTGATCGCTCTTGATCCAGCGGATGTGGCGCCGACCGTACACAGTTCCGTCATTCGTGGCTGCTGGCGATCCGATCCAGGGTCCAACAGACCGGAAGTTGGCATGGCTCCTTTCTCGAGCACGCGATGCGGCGTGGTGGTTATCCCGTACCCATTGGAGTCAGTTTGGACCAGCATGCCGTGCGGTGACGTGTGTCCGGTGTGCGTAATTTGCTGCTGTGTCTGCTGTTGCTGTTGAATACTAGCAGCATCCATGTTGAGGAGGTCGGCTGACCCAGACACTGGTGACGTCACGGAGTGACCGTTGTTGGCGCCGAAATGGTTGAACGACGGCAGGATGTCGCTGAATGGTCGTCTGTTGTCGAACTTAAACATTGTCGACCCGGAGGTATTGTCGACTGATCTGCTTGGGGGAAAAACAGCACAGTTGTAATATTTGAAAAGAGGAAATTCATTAGGATGGAGTCCTTTGAAAATAAATCTCAACAGTGAATAATAAAATCACATTTAGTTAAAGGTGCTGGAACTTAAATCGCGAGTTTATTCATTGACTTGCACATAAAGTTAACACTCAAATTCGATTATCTCAAACTAATGAAAGTGTCACTGTATGAAGTGATTTGAAGCAAGCTTTCCTACCTCTAAATGGGCAACGCCTGGTATATCCTTGACATCCCTATCCGTTCATCATTTTTGTGTATGAGCTTAAGCTTAAAACGCAACCAATACTAAAACACTTCAAAGTAATTATCTCCCATTGTTTTGATTAATTATCTACCCACGGTCACTTTCATCAAATGCCATTTGCGGCCTTCCTGAGCTCTATTAGGCCTTGAATTCCGCGAGTTCCGATGGGCTTCTATACGCCTGACTAAACTGACTGACGAATTGCTCTACATATCCGCTCAATATCTCCACAATTATTGGAGTAATTAAATCGATCAAGTCTCACCCGACGAAACAATCAACCCGTATAACGTCGTACTTCCTTTGAAATATTGAAGTATTTCCGATGACGGTAACTGTAATAATTGACAAAGCTAACTTGTACCCAATAGTTTAAAAACTACTTCCACTCGAGCTCGGCTCAATGCAGAAGCCAATTATTTAGAGCTTAGGGAAGAGTACACATTTTGCTAACCATTACATAGTTATTGCTTAAGGTGACGACTCTATAGGCCTATACATTTCATTTATTTAAATATTACCACAATTATCTTCTTTTTTTTTGGGGGGGGGAGGAAGCGTTATCCACATGGACAAGGTAATTATTCAAGATGTTTTATCTTTTTGGTTGTGTGGTTTCGACTTGGCCTAATAGCGTAACAATCGGGTAAAACGTTGCCCAATTAAGAACCATATTCCGTGAGTGCGTACAACTGGACAACTAAGTACACTTCAGACACATACACTTAGACTAGAACTGGAACTAATAAATTGGAATTTATGACTTCGGCAGTTGGCTATGGCCAGATTACTGAAAGGTCTATTGTAGCCAACGGCCATAGCCGTAGCCGAAGTTGCTTGATTCGGACATGGCCTGTAACTATAATAAAACAATTAATTGTCATGATGGCGATCACGTGTGCAACATGAGTCGTACATTTATAATAACGGTGAGATTCTTGGACGAATTTAGGAATCTGTTAAAAATAGCCAAGGTCTGACGTCATGCACCAAGTGACGAAAGTAGCCACTTTAAAAGTCTATGACTTTTGTATCCCAGTAACATGGGACTTGTGGGTGTGGTGCTTTAGTGTCACGAGGTTGCGGTAAAATAACAACTGTTCACACGTGGATTATATAAGTCGCTGTAACATGACAGTTGCAAGTTGGCTTGACCAGTAGATATCGAAACTTGCTAACATACATGAACTCACATGTGAATCCCGCAAACCTACTGTTAGAAGATGTTCTCATTGGAAATGTTCCACCTACAAAAAACAATAATGATAATAATACAAGAACAACAAAAACAACATCAGCTGCAACAAAGTTAAGAACAGCAAAACAAAAAACCAGCCGAGTCAACAACAGCAACAGCAATCAAAAACAACAACAGCAGCGGCAACAGCAGCAAGAACAGCAAAAAGAACAACAAGAACAATAGGACAAAGAAGCGAAAGAAGAAAGACAAACGGACATAAATTGATAAGAAACAGCTGTCACTTTGATGTTTATGTCAACCGAGTCAAGGTCTCTGAAAGCACCCAATGACTTGCAAGTTCAGAACTTTTAGGCACCAATCTTCCTCTGCACAGTCTAAAATAATGTAACAAAACCGACATAGTCTGGTCCCTATGTTTGACACTTTCACAACCAGCATTCGTTATTAAAATTACACGAAGGGAACACGACGAAAAATGGCGACAGGCCGCGGCAGTCCCATCCCAAAACTACTCGATTCCAGCTCAACCTAACGCGTCAAATCATGCAATGGACGTAGTAAGGGGCGGATACCAAAGGGCGTATGCCCCATCCTTTAAAAGAAGATGGCTTCATCAGGCAGCAGACGATTGACAAACGGCTGTTGCGACTAACGTGCTTACTCCCTTCGACTCCTAGACTTATTGTCACACTTTGAAACTTGAAGGTTTTGTAATGAAGTTTATCGTGAACCTGCAGACTAACTGATTAGTTACAATTTAAAATAGTATTTCAGACGCAATTTAGTTGCAAAGGAGGTTGGTATGACAGTTCCCAGTGGTGCCAATTCGCGAAACATCTAACAACTTAACCGACCCTGACGGAAACCTTTCGGTTTACTTCGAAATCAATCTCTCGTATCGATCTCAAATTTAGTCGTCTGTCGTGTCTTGTAACTCGACCCCCCAATTAGCGTAACAAATGGCACCCGTTGGGACAAATCAGTCAATTAGTGCCAAGGAAACGAGACATTACGTGTACTTCTCTGTTACTGGGAACAGTAGAGAAGTACGACTTGCCTCAGAGGCAGGTTACAGATCTGATGACTGTATAATAAATCTAGCGACAAAATGTATATCCTTTGATTTGTTATGATTAAGAAATAGAACCATCGGTGTAACTTTTTGACGGTTCTATCAGTTTATTTGATCGTCATCAGGAGGAAGATTTACACGGTGTTATCGTAATAGAGTCTAGATTATTTTCCCTTGTTGAAATGCAATGTAACATTTCAACGTTTCGATCGGTTCATCTGACCGTCTTCATTATGAATTTATTAACATAAAGTGTCTGGACTGCATTCCCGACTTGCAAAAGTTGCAAATCCCTCTTCATATTTTGGAAATCCTTTGTAATACGCATGCGTGACATGCCCATGTGACATGCAGTTTGTTCACATGACAAGCTTCCGCCCAACGAAACCACACGCTAACCAATCTCCTTCAAGAAGTAAAAAACCAACAGATTTCCCTCGAGATGTCTGGATTTTCTAGCCGTATGACGTAACAAGTGTTGCTGTCAATTCCTTTGGGTGGACCCAACTATTGCACCGTGATTCAACGCAACCCTTGATTTTTTTTCGTCGAAATAGAGAGAGGTCGGGCCTCCTCCTCCACCTGTCGGAGAGATCATCTGATTTGCTTAAACTTCATGTTGTTGACAATGCTTCCTGTATGCCGGTTAGCTTAAACCTATAGACATATCCCGAAATCCTTTGTTTCTAATAAAAATGAGGTCGCAGATTCACCGTACTACGCACGTATATTAAAGGACAAGCTTGAAGGGATTGCATGATTTTAAGTTGGTTTGGAAAATTTGCATGATGGAAAAAAAAATGAGTAAAAAACAATTCAATTAAATTAAATTAAAATACAAACATAACAACGAACCACGACAATTTTGGGGCATTTTTTATGTACATGGTGTTACCGCAAAACTTGATCGCTAGATTTGAATCCGGTCCACAAAATGTGCACAGATTTTAAACATAACTTTTATTTGTGAAATGGTAGTACAATAGGCTGTTAAGATTTTATTAGAAAAACGACGTATGACAAATACGTGCTAAAATTAAATGGTTTGGCCTAACAGGTTTTACTGTTCCCCGATCTCCTTATAACAAGTATTTTAAATGATTCTCCTCTTTGTGAATTTAATTTTCCAGCAATTGAACAAAAAAATTGCCGGGGATGTGTACTGGGACGCTTGCTGAATTTAACCATTGGGGAATTAAGGTTATTTTATGGTACTGTTGGTGGGGGGCAGGGGGTGCCAAAATGAAGGCCCAACCTAAGGCATGTACGTCTTCACCCCTCCATGTTCCCATGGCACCTGTGTTTTTATGTTCAGATGCCGCTTTGGTCCGGATATTTCTTGTGATGCTTACAATTTTCCTGGTTGAGCCAGTCAGTATACTGACAGACAGTGACACGTGGGGGTCCAGAGCTCCCAGGCCCCTAGTGTCATGCTGTGCGAGAAAACCATAGCCTAGCTCTACAGCAACGGCGAAATACTAAATCTTAATAATTACTAATAAATGGATCATTAATATTGGCAGTTCATATCTTACAAAATCCAATCGAAGCGTAATTGTTTGTGAGAAGAAGTTATGCGTTTTGACAAACTTTCATACAAGCTTAGACGTATGTATCATAAACAACGCATGTAGTCGGTGTTTCTTGGACACCAATGCTTGTTTCAGGGGTTGCTGATAAATTAAAAGTACAATTATCTTGTTTTCCTACAAGAGGAATTTCAGTTCAATAGCGTCACTGTTCAATCAACCTGTGAACAAGTATACACATTTGGTGCTCACGTTTAAATGAAAACAACAAAAATGTGTATTCATTTTTTTCCAGTGATGTTGTGTATGCTCATAGAAGTTTGCTTTCGATTGCAGGTTTTTTAAACTCAATATTTCCTTAACTTTGATAAAAGTATTTCACAAGACAAATATTTCTCAGGAGAATTGGTATTGGTGTAAAGATTAAAACGAGTGAGCTTTCAGATTGAAACTTAACATATCCCAGGACAAAACATTTCCTTTATCTTGTCTTCCAAACCACTGATGTGCCAACCCTTGATGAAAATGTTTCTTGAAAACTAAATTTGACCGAAAAGAAACTGAAAACAAACTGCAATGATGTTTGCGTCTTCAAGTAAATAAAGTAAACGTTTCACATTTGATGTTTCGTTGTATACATTTCCCCTTGCTTAGCAAGACAAACGAAATCAGAATCACATCCATTCATTACATCATTTTGGACATAAGGCATGTAGTACTAGTCAAACTACGGGTGGAGATAGAGTAAACATTTGGGATAATTGTGACACAAACATGGAATTTGGAACACAGAATATGTCATGAGAAAGGTATTCGGTTGTAGGGCCTTTGCAGATTTGTCCTTAAAAAATATATGTAGAATTGCAAGCAATTTTTACAATTTTCAAAATAGCTTGTTATTCTCCCTGCAATTTTTAAAGGACAAATCTGCGATGGCCCTATAGCCAAATCCTCTCTCATTACTACTCTATCTGCCAAATTCCATGTTGTGTCATAAAGGCACAATTATCACAAATGTTTACCCTATCTCCCCACATAGTGTGATTGGTACTAAAATCATCTTATTAAATCGTGAAGTTGTAAGCTTACTGATCACTTTATACATTGTCATCAACACTGAAACATTATCATTGTTTACACTTCATAAAACAATCAATCAATCAGGTGCAGTTAGAATGCGCTAATACAAAAGTCGATGCTCAAAGCACCGTGCAGTATGCTTTAGCAAAAGAAAAGTAGGATTAAAGCAAAGTAAACGAAACCCCCAAAACCAAACGGCTATATCAATTGAAGGAAATTGTGTGATATTCTGAGGAACACAAACCCACATTCTAGGTGCACCGATTGAAAAGAAATGTTCCCCCAACTGTGTTTAATTCTTAGAATGCAAAAGACTGAAGGTTCGGAGTATAGGAACGTAAAACCTTAAGGCTCTTTGGTAGACAGTAAGTCGGTGAAATGGCGGCGCTAGGGCGACAAAGTATCCGAACACTAGCAAGCATTTAAATTGAATTGTTGATTCATACCCAGTGTGATATAAAACAACCAGTGCCTCACAGGAACAGAAGAAAACGCAGTGTATCGTGTTTCCAAAATTGTTGCAAGTTTCTAATAGTCGGCTGAAAACCTTATCAAGCTTTCCCATGTACCTCACTTTTTACTGCCTTGTAATCTGAAAAGTCTTATCAAAAATATGAAAACAAATGGTCTAAACTATTTTGGTTCAATTTGACTGTTTAATCGCGATGCATTTGCATAAATTGACACTGAATCTACCACACCATGCCCCGTATTCATCCTTACAATAAGAACAGTTCAGAGGCTAATATAATCGCACATCGATTATTTTCAGTCACATGTGAAAAGAACCAGAACTGATAAAACTTAAAATCTTTATCGAGAACACCTACCTGGAGTAACTAAAGAAAGCAGACGAAGTTTACTCCAAGACAACTTGATAGACACTCCTTATCCAATCCAGGGAAATACAAATGCTCCTCGAGAGTCCGAAGTCAACACTGTGACAAAAGAAGAATCAGAGCAGGGGAGGCAACGCTGCTAAGATGCTACGGCCAAGGAGGAACTTTCAACCAATGATGTTCAAGAACGTAGTTGAAGAGCAAGGCGGTGGGTTCAAGACGGTTTGGGAGAAACCACAGAGTGTGTGTCAGCTCCGTGTGGTGAGATCCTGTACAATGCTTTGGGTGTCACTAGCCTTGAGGCTACCCCTCTTTCCTTTACCTTCTCGATGATACTGAGTTCCAAAACCCTAACGATACAGGAAATCCCGTGTATCTCCAAGTGGTGATCGTCGGACAGGGGCCTGTGCCGATCATCACCGATGCTGCGTACAGGGGAGGGACCTCAAGGACACCTTCACGTGGCGATGAATCCGGATTGGGGGGGGGGGTTGCTCTCTTTCCTATTATTTAACTCTTGACGAAATCAGGGAACAGTTGGTGGTAACCTCTTGTGTTCACACAGGTTCTCTTGCGGTGTATTGTTTCTACGAGCTGTAGCGTGGGCAAAGGGTACACGCCCATGGCCCCATACAGACAGCAGCATGTGTTGTTGTCAGTGTTCATAAAGTACAAGCTGGGGTGACGGGTGGCTGAGAAACCCCCCGGATGCGAGCAATAAAAAGGCAGGTTTGTGAACTTCTGTGACACGCAATGCGACAGGTACTTTACTGATATTGGACAACCTTCTAATTTAAATGAATTCTGTTCTAATGGTAGGTGTAGAGCTTACAAGAGGCAAAGACACTTCCCAAAACATCAGCAATCAGACGGCATCCATTAAGGAGTTTGGTTATGATTCAGAGCAAGCAACCACAACGAGAAAGAATCATTTCAAGTTCAAGAAAGGCTTCACAATGCTCAACAAAATCATCAAATAAATATAATACACTCATATAATAATGATAATCAATTTATAAAAATAGCTGTTAATGTTCGAAGCCCTTTCCAATGAACTAAAAGAAGAAAAACAAAGTTATTATGTAGTTTAGGTGTTATGATTTTTGACATCTTAACATTTAGGTCAGTGTAATTTGAGTCCTGGTAAGGTAATCATGACTTATATCACTTAAGTTTGAAGTCATTCTCAAATATGCAAGTAAAGACGAAGTTCAGTGAGAAGAAAAAGGAAAAGAAGGGGGAAAAAAGCAAAAAAAGCAACAACTAAAAAAACACGAACACATTTTGGGAGGTCCTGGAACACCCTCATTAGATAAATGTATATAAAACTCTGCTATATGGAAGTCTGAGGATATCAACAAAGCATGGTCTTCCAAATTACTCAAACACAGACAACTGTCATTCTAAATGTAAACACCATTATTTGCTCTCTGATTTAATGACAGAGTATCCCTTTCACCAAGGGAGAAACTACGACAACTGACTGTTAAGAGATTATGAACTTAGCGATCGGTTAAATTTGACTTAATCAGAGAGCAGTCTATCGGTAAATACATACAAAGATTTGAAACGCAAATAGGTCATATGACGTCATTTATCGGTCTGTGGTTGTTTACATTGTTTACTTATTTGCGTAGAGCTCTAGAACAGACGGTATAGGGAAGATCAATCAGTCGAAATGAAAGTAAGATGGTTAGGCTGAACTTTTTAACAACTGGAGAAATGTCTGACCACTGTGGTAGCACATTTGGTCTGAGATTAAACTTAAACTGTTCGGAACGTTTTGCAGTCAGTTAGAATTACAAAACAGGTGCAATTCGAAGAGTTTTACTCAATACCACCTTGCGTGAAGTATTTCAACAACAATAATACACATATATTGTACATAGTTCAACGAAAACCTTCGCCTGAATTCAGAAATGAAACTGTTGGGTACATTTACAATTTCCATCATCAAAGACAACAAGAAAAAAAACCTCCCAGATTTTTTAGTTGGAACATCGACTCTTCTTCTCTTGTTAAAAGTCTGGTAATGGAAAGTGACACTAACTCGAGCTAGAGTGTGCAGAGTCATCGCACTCGCAGCTTTGATGTGAAACGACAGTTAGTGATTCTGACAGCTCTCTCTAATTCCAAAGTTCCCTAAACTGTCTGATAAGCTCAAAAAAATATCGACAATTATAAGGAAGATGGGGGAGGGGTAAGGGGGGTTGTCATGCTATCCGAAGGGTGATTTAGAGATAAGTTGTAGAGAATTCATTAAAGTTGGTTTGTTCTACTCGATGATGCGTCACCCATTTACATCATCGCGTGGGTTACTTAGTGGAGTTAATGAGTGGGTTTGTTTGATTAATCCCGCGTAATCTCGCGGGGATTTAAAAGCCAACACACCCAAGGGCATGGTGAAAGTGGAATCGTTCAATTCGTCGTAATACTCTGTGAATAAATTCGTGAGATATACACAAAAATGTGACGGAAAACTAGTTCTTTGTTTTTAAGCATCCGGACATTTATGACTCTTTGGTTAGTATTTTTCACTGAATGTTTTTAATATTATTTTAAAGACAATCGTTAAAGAAAATTACTCTCTGCGTCTCGCAGTAATACCAGAACTACCATTACAAAATGTACGTCCCAATCACGATATAGAAAGCACTATGTTTCCCTGCTCGTTATGTTTCTCGCTTTAAAAACATAAATACACAACAAAAAAACAACAAAAAACAACAATAACAGCAACAAACAAACAATATTTTGCGAAGTATTAATGCTCCAAGCAAAAGTACTTGCTTTGTAACTACCGCACGGAAAAATATCTAGTTTCAATCTGGAGCAGGCTGCTTATAAAGTTCCCATCAAAAAGCATTTTAAATTTTCCACAGAAATACTGTCAAATTGAAGGAAAAAAAATTGAAGGACAGCGTTGCTTATTTTTAATTGCCGCATTCAAAATATGCCCGATCTCATTCGAAACCTTTTTTCCTTTGAAGCAAAAGATGTAAACTTTATTTGGATTGAGATTTACACAGGCTAGTTGTATGGTATTTTATTGAACACATTAGGAGGAGAAAATTTGCCTCTAAATTATAAATTTTGCTATAGGCCGGTAGAAATTGATTGTAAGTTTCTCGTCTGCGCCCACACGGAAATGTTTATTATTTCCCTTATTTTTTCTTTGAAAAGAAATCATATAAGATAACGGAAAGGTCTCAAAACCTCAGCTGGTATATTAACTTCGTTTTCATTTCCAAACCATAAGAGAAGACAAAAAAAGACAGAAAGAAAATTAGGAAAATTTGCAATTTAAAACGTGCACGCATTTTTAACGAGGGTGAAAAAAAAAATTAATAACAAAGTTCTTCCCACATAAATTTGAAACAAAGAGTCGGTTGATGGTTTGTTGAAATCCTATAAATGCGTATCCCTGGAAGAATAAGAGAGATTATGCTCAACCCCTAACTCAACCCCCAACCTACCCCGCTCCGAACCCCCTCCCTTACGGGATTCACGCCCATACAGTTCAGCAATACAATACAGGAACGTGTACTGGATTGGTGTACTGCAATTAGTGCATTATTATGATTCCTAGTTGGGCCGAACCTCTTGGCTTTTCCATGAGTAACCAAAGTGACGCATCATTTTCAGTTCGGATATCCTGCATGCTTTCGGATCTCAAGTCCGTGGCGTCAGCCCAATTACGTGAAACCAACCAATTGGGCGGGAATCAAAAGCTGAACGAGAACACCACGCCAACAAATTAAAGAATAGAATAAAATAAATGTGGCGTTCGAAATTGCTGCGATCAATACAATATGTATTGATTGTTTGCTATAGGTAGTATGAAGTATGCATTGATACTAAATTAATTTTGACCCGGACATTTTTTTTTAGAGTGTATAGATGATTTTAAAAAAATGATCTTCCATTGAATGATAAGAGTTTTGAAATACAGTCGGAAGTAATGTCTGATGGTGGATGGTCAAGTATATTATCAACTTGTAGTGCGCAGAAAACATTTGTGGTAATCTGTTAAAGACCAGCATCACTTTCTGTGACCCCAACATGAAATAACAAACCTGTGAAATTCTAAGCCCAATCGGTCATAAGGGTGACGAGAAAAAAATTAGTGTTTTGACTTGACTGGCCATCGTTTCTTACTCACGCGGTTTAATCATGTTTTATCTTGTTGTTTGCTTCTTTATATAATTTTGTTTATTTATTATATGTTAACACGCTTAAAGCATACGGACATCATTGGTTATGTCAACGTCCAGTATCCGTAATAGTCACAAACCTGTGAAAGTTTAAGCTCAATCGGTCAAAGAAAACAACTATGTTTTCACTTTTTTCAAACATCGGGTTTGGCACACGCATTTAGAACAAAACCAATCGTTTTACTTACTTTGTTTCTCTCAAAAACAACAGCATTTCAGGCGAAAATATTTCAAGGGCATTTGTCCACCGAGACTATTTTTATATAACGCAAATTATGTGCAAATCTGAAAATTTATATTTTTGATCTTGATAATGATGTGCACACCCTTTAAATTCAGGTTAATGTATAAATTAAACAAATCAACAATAACCAATAATTACATTTCCTGATTATCATCAATTTGTTGCATGTTTTCAAGAGAATAAATTAAACAGAAGGAGAAACCGGAATAGAGGAGTAAGTGCAAGACATGACAGGGGGAAATTTGCGGGTTGTTCATTAAAATTCTAAAATGAAATACATCCCCTTTGCTTTATTTGTTCAATGTGTGAGTTGCGCCAAGGGGTTCGCTTCAGGAGCTCCCTTTTCCATGCAGGAAGTTCTTGTAACCCGCGGTTACAATATAATAGAACGACAATTGTCCTAAACAGGTTACGGCGCAGTTCCGGGGCCGCAACAGTAGGGCAGAACCTTCTTTTTAGTATAATTATCACGATACTAGTGCAGTGAACCCTCTACGTGAACACGGACTTTGCTTATAAAACCAAGTTCTGTCGTAACCGTGACTTTGCGAAATGTAAATCACTGTTCACGTGAGGTGGCTCTCACCCAATAAAACTATCACAGCAACAAATCATGGCGTCCATTCTGTTGCCATTAAAATAATAATTGGCTATTTCTTGTACTCCGGTTTAAAATTCAAAAAATTATGAATGCCTATTTTCATTTCAAAGGGTTCCGGTCTAAGAGATGTTGAGGGATCTTTGGAGGGGGGTTTGAGGGTGGGAAGAATTTTAGTCCAACGTCCCACGGGAACATACACCCAGGGAAGGTTCGAATCAAGCTACACAATAGTTGTACAATATTGTGTCATCTTATTGGTTTATTTGTTTGTATTGTATGCAAGAAGTACCTCTACTTCACCGCAAAGAGGTCCACAGCATTCTGCCCACAATTATTCTCAAACTGATTAAATTAACGCTTGTCATAATGACTGTCATTTCCAGTGGTTCTATTTTTAACCGGAGACAAATTTAAGGCAATGATGAGTGGACCATGTGACCTCATAACAGCCAATAACAGCCACCGAGGATGGTGGGATTTAATCTGATTGGTTAAGACGCTCAGCCAATTAACAAGTCGGATTCGTCGCATGGTTTGTGGTAATTTTTGTTTGCCGCAGAAAGGGCTAGCCATAGTTGTGATTTCTTGGTGGAGTTCTTAACCACTTTCGGGAAGGATTTTCAGAATAACAAGTAAAGTCCACTTCTTAAGCTGGGGAACTTGGTTGACAATTACTCCGAAGGAGTGCGCGTTTGACTCACAAGGAGCCCTCCAGAAGATTTAGAGCCTTCGTAATGGGGTTTTAACCTTGAATGGAAAGACCATTGACTCATAGATTTGATTGGAATATCAAGTCGATATTGATTATCAATCGTTGATTGATAAAAGCAAAGGTCTAATCGTGCTTTGTATTATTGCTATGATTTCTTACTGCCATACAAAAGATTCATGTCGACCATGAACAAATCTAACACACATATAGGGGGTCCCCTTTGCCTCACCTCGCCGTGAATTCGACCCTGACCCAAACTGAACTCATCGCTCCGCCACCTAAACGAAATAACATAACAAATTTAAAAAACACCCTTCCGTATCTTTCAACCTTCGAAGGCCAAAGATTTCTCCGGTGTTAAGACGCCCGGGGTGCGGCCTCCCCTCACGGGGCCAGCGCGCCGATGCGCCCCCTGACTCTCGAAGAAAGATGTCCTCATTCCCCCCAATGCTGTCCGGAAGCCAGGACTCCTTCTGTTTGTGAAATCAGACCTTCTTTTTTTTCCTTTTATATTTTCCCCCGTCCTCCATAAGCCCAGCGGAGAAAGTTGATGACGGACGGGGTAGAATTCTAAAGAGCTAGTGGGATCATTGGTTTCCGACGGGGGTCAACCGGTATGTGGAGTCCAGTGGGAGTAGCGTCTCTACTCGGTGAAACTTAACAGTTCCAGGGAGTCTAAAAACTCGGGTGTGAGACGAGGCTCGCCATGGTGGAGGGATTTCACGGGTGAACTCCGTACGAATGCTAGACAAATTTGCCCTAATCCGCAGGCTCATTGTAACAGCGCCGCTGACATGTGTACAATTTATAAGGGCTAGAGCGGCTAGCCAGGGGATTTGGGACGGTAACATTTTCCTTTGACAGAGTTGGTTGTAAAACGCGGACGTAAACACGTCTTTAGTTTCACCCTTGTGTATAATGGAGTAAATCACTTTAACAGGCTAAAAGCCGGGTACACTCCAGTATGCTAGTGGGATTGATATGAACAATATTGGGGATTATATCTTCGATGATACAAGTATTGAATTAAGGACAAATCTGCCATGGTCTCTATAGTTGAGTATCTTTCTCATTAATAGTATACTCTGACTGTGTGCCAAATTCCAGGCTTGTGTTATCAAATGCACAATCTCATCACATACCTGCCGTAATTAATGCAGCATTGTTGACAACTTAAATCGTGCCAATCCCATACTCCAAACAGATATTTTTGTTTGTTGAGCAAACTGACTATTAATTGTTAAAAAAATCGAAAAAGAGTGACTCTCATATTTACATTATCAAAAAGACCGCAAATTTTTATTATTTATAACCAAAATAATATATTTTTTACATCAATACTGAAGCTAAGCTTCTCATAAACGAGTAGAAGGGAAGCAATTGGATAATATCTAGCCCTCACCAATTTCACAGCATCTCAGAATTTTGATATTGCAGTTGTTTTTAAGTTTGATTATCTTGATGGATTTAAGCATCTTTGTAAATGGTGTTTGAATGCATTTGAGTATATCATCCAAGGGGGAACATAACTCTGTTTGCTGACAGAAAGACTGAAAGGTTTGGTTCCCTGCGGCAAATTACGCGCAGCGGAATGCTCGGTATGGGAAAGGTTGTGACGGTTCACGTGGAGCCAGACCAACAACAGTTTTGTTGCACACTAACACGAGAGGGCGGTTCAGCAACGCCAGTTTTTTAAATCGTCAGGTAAAATTATTACCAGCCGGCATGTGGATAGCAAAACTAATTTAAGATGTACACATATAAACAGAGTATGTATATTTGTTCATGTTGCAACACTTGCTGGGAAATGTTGGTTTTCAATAGTTGGGTGTTCAACTCGTTATCAGACAGCGATTACACATAGGCCAAGTGACGATTATTGCTAGATGCACACATGTCAATAATACAATGCACTCTTTGTTCCAAACCATGTGACCATAGATTATATTACAGTAAAAGTGGCAAAGCAAACAAAAACAAAAACAAATTCTGTACATCTTTGTTTCTTCTGCTCACACAATTTGTAATCGTTCTTCAGTATCACAAACATTGTTACAATTAAGAAGAACAAGAAATCTTACCTGAATGACGTTTGTCTTGAAAAGTTTTACCACAGGTATACCACCAAATCCAACATGCATCCAAAGTTGGACTGTTCAAGGGAAGTTCTGGCTTGACGTTTGTGAAGGATGTCCAGTGTATAGGTCTACAAATTACCAATGTGCACACACACATTCATAAGTCACTCAAGCTACCACACGAGAAGGGGGTGGAGTAGTTGGCTGGTGAGGCCGTCTAAAGCTGTCTAAGGACGGTAGAGTCGAGCCGGCCAGGTGTGCTCCCCGCATCACCGTCAAGTGTCACCCTCGAACGCCGTAAACCAGCAGGCGGCATTTTCAGAGTGACAACCCGCCACGGTTGGATTGCGTGACAAGATCGAAAAGCTAAACTGCGAAACAGAAAAAAAACAAGAAGACAAAACCAACTTCCGTTAGTTCATTCTCTAATAGTCTTGGAGATGATAAAGTGGGGCTTGTCACACTTGATAGATGCGTATAAGTACCCACTGCTTCAAGCAGTGGGGGTACTGGCACTTTTATTTTGCTATGTCTACAATTCTTGTATGTAAGAAAGCAAAGGTGGGCAATGTAGTTTGTTTCCGATCGGTATTTAAATCCACCTTTTTGGCACAACTACTGTTCATTTACGTAGTAGGAAACAAATGGGTGTCACGTCATGTATCCATCGGTCAAGTCGTCGAGGTGTGGAGTACTCATTACGTCAGTGACATGTATACCTTGTTTGGGCTATGGTGGGAATATCTTTCGGCTATATTATGTCTAATTTGTTACATAACTTTGACTTTGAACTTTTCAACCAGCGAGCTTTCAGATTGAAAAACGCTCTTAATTCTAAAGTTTCCGATAATTACAAATGAAAAAAATTGAAATAATATTTTCAGTCACTGATGAAATATATTATATATTTTTTCGGTTTCTCAATAAGTAACAAACCTGCAAAATGTTCGCATTGGGTTTGATTTATTATAATTCCGGATACGAATTGATTTAAAGGTTGCATACTGAAGGCAGGTAATGCTTTGAATTTCTATATGAATTGCTATATGGTGTGGATATCACGAGCAGTTTGACTTTAGAAGAATTTCAGTCCACTTGTATGAATCTAAGAGAGGTTTTTTTCGGAATCTTAGTATTTAGGAGTTTTCTTTATCCCTACTTCATGGGTCTCTTTTAAACGATGGTTTGCATCTTACAGGTTTTGAAAATGTTCTATAGATTTAATGGTTTACTTTTGTGTATTAACAAAAATGTGTTAATATTTAAACTATATTGTATTTTTATATTTAATAAATATGTTTATTTTTCGACAGGGATCTGGAGGTACACATATCTCAATACGGTTTTAATACTTATGTATTTCCTTGCGAGTCCATGTTCAACTTTTATTTAGTTAGTTCTCAAAACTATAACAAGTTTAACAATTTAGTAAATAAATATATATACAAAAATGAATAAACAAATCAAATAAATGAATGAATGGTCAATCAATTAATCAATAAACAAACACACAATTAAACAAATAAATGTATAATAAACCAAATTAATTAGTATGATAATGCTATCAATAACATTGTCCTTATACAATTGAAGTAACATTCATGTAACAGCACAGAATCCTCTTCCCACGCCTTCAGGTTGAGCTGTAGCCACCCTCACCTGCCTTGGCTCCTCCATCGTCCCGATCCGTTGGCACCAGGCGATCGCTTGACAGCCGCCCGCTCTAAATCAACCCATGATCGGTGGAGGTTACGGGCAGGGCCAAGTCCAACGTCACGCAATATACCACCGGATTTTCTTGCGTAAACCGTCGCTGTATTACTTCATTTGTTTTGCAACTTTTTCCCTCTCTTTCTCTCTCCAAAGACCAATCTCTGGGATTAGGGACTTTAGGGTATCTAACAATGGAAGCTTGGTCCAGGAAAGAGAAACATTAAGAGTTGGCAAAAGTACTTTCAACTTTATCGTCTGGAAAACTGAACTGCCGAAAAGTTAAGTCTTTCAATTCCATGTGGAATTTGTCCCCAATCTCATCAACTTATTTTGGCTAATTTCAATCAATCATCGAAACAAAGACACAGTTTTCAATTATCACTGGTCATGTTGTGAAATGGTGGCAAGGGAAAACAAATGCCAACTAAAACACATTTTCGAGTTTTGTTACTTTAGTTCATACTCGGAACATTTATTGTTAATTTGATGCATTATTTTCTACCATCATGTGTTTTTAAAATGCTGTTTCCTTAAAAAAAAAATGTTTTTAATGATCATTAGGCTTTACTTAATGATGAATAAAAATTGCACAGATTAATTAAATCTTGTCAGACGTGCGTAAAAGCTGTGCTTATTTGTGCAAATGCCTGTACAACCCACGTCTTTTGGATAATAAACCTATGTAACTGGCAATAGTCAGAACCAAAAACAAGATGATAAGACAGTATTTAATTGAAGCTCTGAGAATCAAAATAGAGATCCTATATATAAAACCGAAGCCGAAGAAAAATAATAGCAAAAAATAAATAACAATAATAACAAAAAGAAGTGGCTTAATAACCAAGCAAATAAACTTACTTGAAATTTGGCCTATAGGATCACATCAATTAAGGTTACAAATCACGACTTAAAACTTAAATTTATTGAGAAATACTCAATTCAAGCTTTGAGTTAGCAGCAAAACATTCAAGTGCATTCATAAACAGACACGTTTCCAAAAATTATTTAAAGAACTGAGCGGCATTATTCCAGACTCTCTGTAAATATCAGGTTTTTGTTTGTCCATTTGGTGGCTTAAAAGTCAACTTTTAGACTGGGATAGAAACCCTACACTCAATCAACAACATCAACAGTAATGCTAGCTTTACCAACCCAAAATGTCAAACCTAAATATACGATTGCACGTTCAAACGCCAGCATGTTCGAGCAATTTCTTATTTTTTTTTATTTTTGTGTGTGTGTCTCACAGACACACAGTTGAAATGTTAGAAAAGTACGGCGAACTTTCTTCCTCGCGACCACCACATGTCATAACTCAAATGTCTGGTGTCAGATTTCCCGTTACGGAGCGATTTATCACTGTGAGTTCCTTCCTTTGTAAAATTCCTTCAAACGCTGTTCGGTTTCATGTTAATGAAATGCCTTCCTGTAAACTTGTCACCAACTTCGGATGTTTTTTGTCACTTCATTTTTCCAATTTTCCATTTTATTATTGTTATCGCCACGTACAGACGCTCTGTGACTCGCGTCACGACATTCGGTTTCAATCTTGTCCACACATCACCTAAAAGATACTCACAACTGCAATTACTTCGCAAGAGTCCGAAATGATTGTTTTATTTCTTGACATTCTTGAAAATATAAAACCTACAAGTCACGAGTTGCCTATTTCCTGTTCATTACTGTTTTATGTTTGCGTTTAATTGTTTAATCCTTCGTCATTTGTTGTTTCGGAACAGTTGTTTCATGTTCCTGTCCAATTGTTATTTATTTACTTTTTTGTATTATTAAAGTATTTACTTATTTATTTTGTTTTTTCAATTTATTTATTAGTATTCTATTTTAAAACTTAAATGCACCCTAACTTTAAACTGTCTTCATTCTTTAATCAATTCATCCAACGCCTCGTTGTTTTAGTTATTTACAGAGTCGCCCATGAATAATCACCATCATCACCAATAACAAGGAATTCGCCCAAGTAGTTTTGCCAACGCCGCCACCGTTCAGCAATAACAACAACGACGACGACGATCAAGGAAACCTTGAACCTCGTCTCCAAAAAACAACCAACAGCAGACTTGCCTCTTGGGCCAATATGTCATCGCCACGGAGGGCCCCACCGTCAATGACGTCACGACCCCCCCCCCCTTCACAAACTCGTTACCCATCTGGTCTGTCTCGTTGATTAATGCATCCGACCCTTGTGTGCAGATCAGAGAAGGGGGACCACAAGCACGCCAGGTAAAAAAGGACTGACAAGGTCACGGCACTTTTGGTATTTTCAACATCTGAAAACGTACCATCAATTCTTGTAAGGTGTACTTTTAGCGGGAATTTTGGAGCTTGGAGGACCTCCAGTCATACCATGATTAATGATATGGTTTTATGCAGGCAGTGTTAACCGCCTTGCACTACGGGAAAGCGAGGTTTATGGACGAGTCAATAACATATTTATTGGACCGTTTTCTGTAATGACATCACTCATTGCAGTTGCCACATTGGCAAGGTTATATTAATGAAGCGTGGAAACTTCTGGAGTGACGGAACCGATCTGGAGCGCCTGGCCATTGGAGGATATTGATTATGTAACAGCTGAAAGGGGCGTGGTTTAATTCATCGACAATGATGTCAACAGACAGGTGATATAAAGTCGTAAACAACTTGCTTATTTCACATTGAAACAAATACATCCAAAATGTGTGTTAATAACAAACAAACAAGGACAAACAGAAACCAAAAACGTGCTAAAGAAGCAAAAAAGAATATATGTTAAATTGATAATGAAGAAACTATCATTTGTTTATTTTTCTAGATTGCTATAAATGCTTTTTTTCTCTCTGAAAGGTCGACTCCCTTTTTAGACTTAGTGAAGACATAACACAGTTGAGGTCTACGCGGAAACTACGGCTTGGTAGCAATTCTCCGGGGGGCAGTCAATGGATTTTGGTACAAGCCACGGAGCAAGTTCAAGCCGGCTTCTAGCCTGGGGTGTTGTTTGCAGGAGCAAGGGGGGAAAGTGCACCGTGTAAAGTGACGAGTCGCCTCACCAGGGTTGTGTCTTGAATATCACGACGGCGTTTTATTGTCAGATGACATTGTTGGAGACAAGATAATGCAGTATCGATGCAAATTCAACTTTTCCCACGTGAAATATTTCCTTGCCATTCCGTCTCAGGTTAAGACCTTGCGTGTGGGTGAGATTTTCAGTTCATACCTGCATTACTTAAATTCTCCGAATAAGAAGAAGAACAAGAAGAAGAACAGGAACAAGAACAAGAACCATAACTAGAACAGAAACAAAGACATTAACAACAACAATATTTTTTTCTTTTCAACCGAGACTTCGTTGTGTGGAACCTTTTAAAAAGAAAGATTCAACCCAAAGAAAAGACAGCGCAATTGACACCACCACCACCACACAAAAAACCAAAAAACAACAACAACAACAACAACAACATCAACCACACCACAGCACCATAAGCAGCAAACGACGACTACGACCACCTTTATAAAGCACATTTATTGTCTGTTGATGTCATCGGCAAGTTTTTATTTATACAATAAACAAAATATGTTCTATTTAATCAACAACTTGACCAAAATCACCTAGCATCAAGTGTAACAAATCTTTGTTGCGCCAATTTTGGAGTCAGCTGCGGCGTGTGCACTATGCACTTCAAGCAACGCGCGGGCGATCTACACGCGCACGATATGTTTACATGCACTGTACTTTGGAAACAACATGGCAGAGCATGAGCAGGAAGTAGATACGTGTGACGTCATTACAAGGATAAATAAAATCTAGTCTTAATAATGTTTCAACTAAAAACAGGTTACAACTTGTTTACCTCTGAACATAGAGACACATTTTGAAGATCCTCAAATCTTCTTATTTTGATTGACGCAATCAACGGCTCAAGAATGAATGCCGTTTACTTCGTTATCATATTGCGACACAGTACAAGCAACAAATCCTCCGGGTCGTTATATGACCGGAATCCTGATCATCGGAGGAAGGGACGGGGGCGGGGCGGGGACCCACTCGTTGAATCACAATTGCCCTTTTGGTGTCATACTGACCACGACTAAGGGTCATTTACTAGTCCTGATTCGTATATCAGGTCAATATAGTAAGGGGGTCATGCTGTCCTGGATAAGGGTCTGGTACCCAAATGGAACCCGGTTTGGGTCAGTTCTGACCCCGGGGATTTCATATTTTACTTATTTCTCGCAACAAAGTTCTATAAGCCATTTTGAGATATGGTGGACGCAATACTATGACACTATTAGGTTTGGGTAAATTTATCTGTATACACCCAAACCAAGCAGTGCACTCCTATAGTGTCCACCATACCTCAAAAACGCTAATGTCAAGTATGGTACTCGTACTTTGACCTCATGCTACTGTTGTGGGAGGCGGGACGAAGTGGGCGGGGAGGGGGGGGGGGTTAATATCTAGGGTGAATTCTATTCCCGTTTCAAAGTTAACTTTTACCGACAGTCCAAGTTTCTCCATGACGCACTTTCCCCCAGGTCCCGTTCCTCAAAACTTGCAGCCTGTCGTGGACCGCTCACTTGCATCGAGACATCTGTCCTGACAGTTCCCGGATGCTAGCGTGTTATGGTTTTTCCGCGCGCCCAAATGGGTTTTGGCGGGAAAGTGATACGAGAGAACAGGCTGCGAACATAGAAAGAAGAAAAAACGTGTAAAGGCTAAGCGGTGAGGAGATGGGATTGGACAGAAACAAGATTTGGGGTTCGTCTGCTACGTTCTGATGACCTTTCACGGCTGCGAAGTCGGTCCCATCAATAAGATTTCATGTGATGTTCTTCGTAGTAGGAACAAGACTTCTTTAAGATTGATTCCATGACAAAAGCAGAACAATCCATCTCATGTAACATATTCCAGAAGACATTGAATCAAGAAACAAATGTCTACCTTTCTTGGAAGTTTGGAGAAAACGAAATGAGAGTAAACAGAGCAGTTTTTTGTAAGTTTTGCTAGACAAGTAAATTCTTGATGAGTGTCATCTAGGTCAGCATAGTGATTCTAAAGGTATCTCCATCAGTCATAATGGGTTTACTCTAAAATCGATCTGGTCAGAGTTGACCTGGAATCCAGGTCCCGTTGGGCCTGACCCATTTCTGGGTCATTGAGAACCAGATTATGTGTCAAAACTACCCATAAATGGATCAAACTGACGCTGAGTTTGAGTCAAAATCTCATCCTGACCCAGAAACGGGTCAGGCCCCCCTGGGACCTGGAATCTGAGCCAATTCTGACCCAGGAGTTTTCAGAGAGTGCTAATCGCTTCTGTGGGTTCCTTGGTTTCTTTACCAATGAGAAGGGTGCAATAAGAATGATAACGACTGCGTGGACTTCTGACAAATCTTGCAAGTTAAAAGAACTTCTGAACGATTTAAACCATCAACTGATTCCGGTCAATTACTCAGTTAAATTGGCAGATAAACTTCCCTCAGGGTTAGGGTTTCTTCAATCTGCAAGTTCTGCCAAGCATCAAACCACTCATTTCCCGCCAAATAATTTTACATGACATCACGAGGTGCCACTAAATCCCCTCGCCGATCCCCTGGTTTATCGGCTCAGTTCCTGGTTTGGGTTTTTTTTATACAAAAATTTAAATCTACTTACAAAACAAAAGTTATCTCAATTGACCAACAAAGCGTTAACTTGGAACCAAGGAATGCAAACCGACGGGTCTTACGCCAAAGCAACCGGCCGCCATTTTGACTCTGACAGATTTGCAACTTAAAATAAACCGGTAACTTCATAATCAAATGTATAATACCTTGGGAACACGACTGCGATGACGTCACAAATTTTCGAATTAATTTGTTTTCGCTTGCCGCATTACCAAGCTCATTTTGAATTTGCAACCCGCTTGGTTGCATAGGAATACATCAACACGGTGACGTCACAGTGTGTGTTTGCTTCCCTAACGGTGCAGTGGGCGGTTTTTCTGTTAAGGTATAGTTTTACGTAACAAATATACATGAAGTCAAAATTTCATTTAAACATAATGTGTAAAATTAACAGGCATCACAAATTAATAAAATCAAATGTGGATAATCCGATACTACTATGAACAACATGAGTTACTAACAAAGTGTTAACCAGAAATGTAACAATCTCCAAGGTAAAAGAAGAAAGATCCCAGCAACCAACCACGGCTAGTTTTTACTCGACTAGTTAAGATGTTTTTTAAATCGTCTTTAGTGGCTGGGATATTGGGTTTGCGCATCTCAACTTAAGACCACTAAGCCGATGACTCTACGGCAGTGAGATGAAATTTCGGACGCTAATTTTAAACAAAATTATTCATACCTAGGTGTTAAGAGCTTCCAAATAGGTTTACGGGCTTTAAAGTCTGCGGCTTTCCGCCATTGCGGCAGGCAGTTTTTTCCCAGGTGCTATACCGAGTCTGTGACTCGTTTAATGGCCCACCCATCGGATGATTTACGCTGAGGTCATCAAAATAGTAAAACGCTGTTCACACAATGTATTGGTTAAAGGTGTTTTACTTTTTGAGGATTTCAACAGTGGTGGACAAGAAATGGCCTAGAGCCGACCAAATCGTGTTTAATCAAAGCAAAACGTGTTTCGGGTACTAGCGTAAAGCTGGACGTTCGTCCGGAGTACCGGCGTAAAGCAATTTTTGTGTGTGTGTGTTATAAGTCTGGGCTATATTTTTAACGTTCTTACTTTATTTATTATTTTTTTTTACATTTTTTTGCTGACTATACAGTTTTCGCATTTAATTTTTATATTTGTA
The DNA here is from genome assembly GCA_032158295.1 of Pycnopodia helianthoides. Lineage (NCBI taxonomy): Eukaryota > Metazoa > Echinodermata > Asteroidea > Forcipulatida > Asteriidae > Pycnopodia > Pycnopodia helianthoides. The sequence continues at coordinate 300,571 of CM063261.1, forward strand.
AATATCCTGGTATTCAAAAGATATTTGATTAAAGCGGAGTTTGGCTCAGTGTGGCCGTTTGGGTGGGGGGTCTTTCAAACGAGGCTGAAATGACAACTCAAAGTAGTCTGTTCCCCCATTGTTGTAATACCGATCAAATTATTGTTACTGCACATTGGGAACACGATCGAGATGGAAGGAGCACGTCAAAGGAGAAAGCTCAAGGGTCATCGGTAGAATAATTCCCCACCACGCTGATAAAAATCCGGATTCAGACAACAGACAGACAGACAGACATACAGCAGACAGACAGACAGAGAGACAGAGAGAACAAAAGCAACAACAGTAACTACCCCCCAACTTCTATTTTAAAGGATGCTTTATGCTTAACCTCGTTCTCTATTTGCAGACCTACTCTCAGCTGCTAAGCCATGATCTCTCGCCCCAATCATCGTCCCCATAGCCATCCCAATCCTCAAGAAGTACTAACGGAAACTACATGACATCGTTGATCAAACCACAGCGGTAAAATCCGAGACGTTCGGGCAAGTGCAAGGGGCAGGGCCCGGGCGGGGACCGCCTGGGACTAAAGAGGAATCACACGGGCTAGACAGTGCATTGGTTTAGGAGTAATGGAGGGGGGGGGGAGTGAACTTCCGGAACAGGAATCTCAGAGAGGATTGTAAAAGGAAAGGGAAGACGGCTAGAGATTGTGATTCAGTGTAATCCATGAAGGTTTTGCTAATGGTAGGGGGTAAATGGAGGGGTAATTTCTTTCAACAGTTTCAGATTGATAGTTTTGGGGAGGGGGTAATGGGGATGTGTCACTGATGAGTGTACTTTAGAGGTAATGTTTTGGACGGTAATTTGGCAGTGTTTACGAATGATACACAGCACTGTGGTAATTACAAATTGACTTTTGATTAATAGGTATCGCTTTGACATAGCGCAATCGGCACGCACAACAGGTTAACTTTCATCTAAATATTCCTGGACGGAGGGGAGTATTTAAGGGTCTGGTTTTGTATCCAGGTCATTAAGTCTTGTCTCGATTTGCATAATTTAATTCATTGGACAGGGAATTTTTCTACACCAAATCCTCGAACTGAAAGCCAAAAATAAAAGGAAAACAGGAGAAGAAACTTTCAGACGGTCCTTAAAATAAAACAATTGCTTTTTGAGAAAGTTTATGACAGTTTAAACCAATCACGATATGGATGTATTGTTTAAAAAAACCGATAAGTCATCAATTATTCTTTTTGTTTAAATTAAACATGACTGGATGAAAATAAACACCCTCTCCTGTTGAAATGTGATAACTTTCTAGACTCAAAAAAAATACTTAAAAAGAATAAAATAAGTACGCCTTATTCTAACACCAGTAAACAGATTAATAAAGAGGAATTATGCACTGCCACGTAAATAGTTTCAATGCTCTAACAGTCATTTGCTTTTGCTTGATTTTTAATCTTTTAGTTTTGTTTTCAATTTTTTAGTTTCACAGGTGGGGATATGAAACGACAAAACAATAGTAAAGACATGTACAGATTATCAACAGTAAAAAAAAAGTAGTACCCTGAATAATGATTTCAAAAAAATGTATACCTTAATTACTATCAGGTCGATCCCCTGATGCTACAATTCAAGAAACAAACAAATACCGAATTAAGGGCGTTTAATAAATAGAACATTGCTTTACGAACAACATCCAAAATTGTACAGTATATAAAAAATACCACAATTATACAAAAAGATTATAATTTTAAATTTTTGTCTGTGAGAGTCGACCTTTAATTCGGATACCAATACAGGAAGCCACGTAATTAATTCGAAATGAGCAACATTACGAAAGCAAAATATCCCGACTGTTGTTCCTGTTATGAAAGTTGACAAAACGTAGCCACGTCTAGCGCAAGGAAGTCGAAGTCATTCTCGACAAATTGGGCTTGCACTACTCGTATGAGATGCCATCAGTCATTCATTGATAAGGCTACAACAGTTAGGTCACCTTACCACAACGGCAGCTGTGAAATTCACCTGACAGCACGGTTATCTGTGAATCATATCCGAATCATCTTTTCGATCTGTCCAGCTCAACGTAGTGTTTTTGTGGCCGATCGTTTGAAGTTCACTTACGTTTACGTGTGGCCATTACATTTATGACCACTCCTGGCCTCGATGTCACAAAGCACTAAGATTCATCGTAAACTGAGATGTCAATATCACCATAGCGATTTGTTTTGTGACATCACACTTTGCTTAGCAAGTTAGTTTGATACACAGCTTAAGATCGCTTAGGATCAATCTTAGTTTTTCATGAAATCGGTACATGATGCGTGAATTCACTGCAAAACACTGTGAGTTCATAAAGTAAAAGTTGACATAGGATCAGAAAAAGCTACATTACTGAGGTTACTAACAACACTGGAATCTCCAACCAAAAACAGAGGACGGCCCTCAATGGGACTCGGACCACTGATCTCTGTTTATACCGACTGGATGATATATGGCTGCGTGTGTTCGTTGAAGTCAGTGGACGCCATTTTGAAACTCGCATTCTGCACGTTGTCAACGCGTGCCGTGCATTTTTGATGCAAATTTTCAAATTATAAAGAAGTATTCAATGAATCCAATAACACTGTGGGCATAAACAAATCCCTACCTTATTCCACAAAGTACATCACATTTTATAAACGCACTGTTTGTATTGAAAAGGTTCTTTGTTTTTGTTTTGTTTTGTTTTTGTTTTTTGCAAGTTTCAAAATGGCCGCCGCTTGTGCATTACGGTGACGACCCCGCGGTTTTTGCACACGCAAAATACAGAACACTGACTTAGACACAGCCTGTTAAATTGTGAAGTGGGTGTCCAGACCAGTATGCCAGACATGTTGTGTCAAAGACTGCCCTCCGATATGTTCCTGTGATGGCTTCACAAGAAAAAAAAAAACCCAAACAGACAGACGCTTCTCTAGTCTGACCTTCAACTTTGGTTTCGACCATTTTGGCTTGCTCACCATGAGAGAGATAAGACAACACAATAGAACAAAACGTGCAAAACAACAACCCTAATAAAACAAAGCATCGCCAGACACTTGCAGCAACAACACTTGTACTGCCTCGTAGTACCCATACTGACTTATTTTAACATCATCACACAGACCTCATTCCTCAAGCTGATCACAAGACATTTTCAAGTAAATCGAGGATTACAAGTTAAGAAAGCGGTAAACCACTCAAGGGAAACAGTCGCTTCATCTTCATGATACTATTTTCACTCTCTCTGCAGTGAAACGTGTGAGAACTTACAATTAGTGACATGAACTGTATGTTGGATTATGACTCCCAGATCCACTTCTTCTGGTACATCCAATAAGCAAGAAATGGACACATAGATCCCTAGCTCTTAAGCTCTCGCAAATCCTTAGGCTATAACCGAGGTAATTAAAGAGTTCATTATCCGCTGAGCGCATTATAAGGTGAGGGCGCGCTTTACGGCAGGATCTCGCTGGTTTTCGGTTTCTGCAAAAATTTGTACGTGAGTTATTTTGTTACCAGTGTATCCGGGACAAAGCTGAATGGCTTTTTTTCTAAACCAAGGTTTGCACTGCAAAAATAGGGATGTATGACATCAACTGGGGTTATTTTGCTAAGCATGGGAATGCTCCCTGTTAGCAGAAACAGGTAACCGGCTAACCATGAATCGTGCAGTATCTATTCCTGGTTCCCTGTATTGCTTGGCAGATAAAGTTATTAGGGAATAGGGTTTTTTCATTAGCTTTATGAAATGGAGTTCAAACTTTCCAACTGAGTTTTTGTGTTTATTTATCTATTTTCTATTAACTATTTAAGTTTTTGTTTTTGTTTTTGTTTTTCTTCTTTTCATGCGTATCATCTACATCCTCCCCCCAACAACCCAAGCTTCCAGTACTTGTACATTTGCTCGTATTACACCGAGACAGGCGAGTGCTTTTTAACGTACGGACCCTTGAACTCTTGTTTTCGTTTTAATACCTTGTAGAACAAAAATGAAACATTGACCCATTCAATGAAAACAACAGACACTTATAAATGACGTCATTGGTGACGTTTACAAGCTGCTTTCAACATAAAGCATACATTTGGAGCAAAACGCACGTTAAGAATGTTAAGTTGCAAATCGCAGTGACGATGTAGCGCGAGACGATGCAGCGTTACCCATTGTAGATATTGTTTCAAGTCACACGAATTTTTCCCCTGGAATAACACAGGTTTAGCTAAAAGCTCTGACATATCCTACTAGCCAAATGGAAATACCCTCTCTTAAATTCCATTAAAATTCAACCCCTCAATTTGCCAACCTCCCCCAACTCATTCCAAAATGACCAGGATGTTTTTTTTTTATCCCCGGCTCTGGTTAAGTTACTGTGAGCTCATCGAGATGAAGCCGAGGCAGATGTATTGGTCGGACGGTGGAGATTACGAGATGAATTTGGCTTCCAATGTGGACTTAAGAGTACTATTGTAATAAAGCGGGCTAGCGGTGCTACGGTGTCCCTGGACGGCCATGAATCCGCAGATGAATTTACAATCATGGAAGACATGAGGATACTAATGCAACACGTCAAACATGAAAACGAGGCAGGCTTAGAATTACCCATTAATATCAGTAAAAGCAACTAAAACGAGGCCGGGGAACGACTAGTCTGCTTCCTTTACAAATAAAAGCGACAACAGTTTTTTTGTAAAGTTGATAGCAATAATTATAGGTTTTTCATTGTTATCAAAACTGATCAATGGGGCCACTATTCGCTCATAATAGGCCTACAAGTTGATGGGTGCGTTCCTTGCGCTAAATCATACGAGAGTGTTTACGTCCAGATAGCTATAGGGTGCCAGACTAGACTGCCAATTGGGTTGTGAAACCTCTTTGACTGAAAAATGACACTGAGCTCGGCATTATAAGTCTCTAATCGAATCTGTGGTGCAGAGCAGTGATAGTTTGGTTTCATTTGAGTCGAGCAATGCTTGTAAGGAGAGTAAAACAAGAATCATTGAAAAAAAGAAGTTTGTGGTATGAGTTCTAATTAAGATGTCCTTTCGAAAAGACCGGATTGCTATTATTAATAATAACCGTAGTAAATACATTATAGCTATATTGTGTTTCATACAACAACCGCAACGAAAAATGAGACAGGAAAGGGTTTAGTCTAGTCCCTGGCTTTTTGGGTGTGACAATCAGCCTTATAACTCGTATGTTACAAACAGGGAACCACACACACGTTGACGTCTATCAAGATTTTTACCCAATGTACCAGCATTTGTTCATGTCTTTTTAAAAGAATGTTGAAAATGAATGACAGACAGACTTGCAAGGCTTGCTGTCATTTCTGGGCCTCTGTACATCTTTCTCTAACCGCCCTGGGCCGGGGAAGTCGTTGCCAATATGTAATGTAACCGACCGTTAGATGAAGACTCGAGCGAGAACCTGTTATTAGTGTTTGGCCGGGATTGGGTGCATTTAGCCCGGGGGATGCAAACCCAGCTGCCCGCTGCTGAAAAATCCCCTCAGTCTTCGCCCAACCAATGTCTTACTTTCGCGTATTGTGTTTCTTCTATCTACCCGTGTTTTTTCCCCCTCTGTAACTGTTGGTCGCCGCTGTGGCTGTTTGCTATTTTTCAAAGCAGCTGTGTATTCGAGCAATTGCAGAACATGCTGCAAGAAAAAAAGGGTTCCCCTTTTTCGTTTATTTTAGTCACGTTCAGAGAGAGGAAAAAACTCCCTGGCGAAGGAAAAACAATGTCAAAGGGCGAGGGTGGAAAGTACAAGGGGCCGGTTTGTCTAAATGTTGGTAGAGAGATCCATGTTTGTTCTAAGGCTCCACTCTGGTTTTCAACACCGCGGAAATGTGGAAAGGGGCTAGAAAATAGCGGGGCTGGTAAATGGCGAGTGCAGACTATCGGGTGAAACGGAGGTTATATCTTGGTGTCATCGGCGCGGTGTGTGGTAACCGACGACGGGCAGCCACAAGACAGAGAAAGCAAAATGGCAGACGGGTATTTTTCTTAAACCTGAGGGAGGAATAAAAAAAGAATGTGAAAAGGCCATGACTTCCGGACAACACGTTGAGCAGCTTTGTGTGTGTTCTGTTAAGTTATTGCAGCTAAGATAAGGAAAAAAAGAATTCAGTTTGAGGAGAAAAATAGGTGTGTAATTATCAACAGTTTGTCTTGATGATTTCCATGGGCCACAATCATCTGGGTTTTTTTCTCTCTCGATAAACAACTCTATATCAAACACACAATAGATAATAATAACAATAATTCAAATAAAACACCTGCATTTATGATCAGTTTGACCGGAAAATATAGTTACAGTGTTTAGGTATAAAATTAATTAAATGTAATAACATTTATGTTGGTGTTGAGTCGGGAATTACCGACGTCTGAAATACTGCAATTGCCAAGAAAGTGCAATGAATAATGATTGCGCAACAATCCGCAATAAATAGCGCATCGAGCAGATGCCATCTTTTCGTCATGCTCTGTGCATTGTATGTAGCTTATCATCACTGATTACCATTATCTATATCAGGTACCAGACCACTGTCTAAACGCCCATTTCCCAGAAGTAGTTTCAGTTAATTCTATTTCTACCCTAAAGTTTAAATTATTTACCCTTGTTAAGTTATTAGCATTTTTCTTTTTACGAAAAAAAAAACCTCAAACAAAAAAAACATTTCAAAGAAAGTCTCTCGTGTACAGATCGTTTTTCCCAACGGCTATTTCGTGTATAGAAACCACAGAAACCGTTTAAAGAGCAATAATAAGGACCAATATTTTCTAATGTTGGGGAAAATATACAAATAAAATAAAATAAACCGAGGGAAAATGTAGGCTAAAACACTAGGGCCCGATCTAGCGCAACAATTTAATGGCATTTAGCAAGATTTGCATATGCTTAGCTAGTTTGTTGTGCTTATTACTAGCTTTCTGTAACAGGAGCACAGTTAATGTACAGTGTATGTGATTTTTCCCCGCATAGATTTTGATTTAATAGCAAGCCTAAAATCGTGAAGCGCGGCCCAGTGAAATTGACCCTTTGAATCGCCAAATCTAGCTAGGGTATACCCAACAAGACAATCTTCTATCTGGGGATTTCATGATCGAGCTCATTCGATGCTTTATAGTGAGAAACCAGATTCCAATTCACCTTTGTGGGCCCCATGGAGGGTTCGTAAGGGGAAATTGACGATTTACCCACTTGAAAGTTATACCGGTAAGCCGCACGGAGCTGCGATCATGCAGCGAGGATTTGGAAAGGCCGGCCCGGTCCTTTGCGCGGATTTCACGGTAGGGCTGAAGTGACGACAGCCTCGGTGTGAACCACGGACTTTTCACCTTGAACTTCTCGAGGCTGTGGAAAATATGGATTGGTTGGAGTGTTGCGTATAATACATGATAAGTGAGAGGGGCTAGCTCGTATGGGACGTGATGAGGGGGGAGATCCAGCCGGGAATGCAGAGGGGAAAAGACGGTGATAGTCTCTGCTTGATGGATGCGAGGCAGGCCTTTCTATTTTACTCAAGAGATAGATTTATCAAACATGCTATTGGTGCTATTGGTAATACTCCTGTTACAGGATACAACATTCAAATCCTACAGGTAAAGATACATAATAAACAAGTATTGTACATCATTGGTTTTGGGGGAATTGCAGTACCATTATACAAATTATCATAAGTAATAAGCACGTTACACGATCGCTGTTTGAAAAAGTCCCACAAAACAATCCTCTGGTTTTAAATGAAGACAGATTTACAAAATATCAACAAGCTGTGAGAAATAAAATAACGTTTTTGAATAAATAAAATAAAATAATAGTGGACAATAAAAGTTTAAAAAATGAACATGTAAAGACGCAAACTAAAGGCATTTTGTTTCGCATTTTGTATGAAAAATGTAATCCATACTTTATCATTGTTAATTATAAATGTTACTGTTATTATAACAAGTAATAAACCACAAGGGAAACTGACTGGGTAAATTTCAAATAGTATGGGATTGAACAAAGAAAAATTGACTAGATCGGGATTTGAACCAACGACCTCCGGATTAACGTACCGGCGCTCTACCAACTGAGCTATCTAGCCCTATATTGGCGGTCTCCCTATTTTGTCAATATCTTTGTTCGGGGGTGCAAGTCAGAAGCCATACAACCGTTAACTGCCGTGTAGTCAGGGATCACACCCCAGTTTACGATACAACCTGGGAAGCAGCAGCCAAGTCGCATCCCCTCAAGGTGATCCTGTTATTATAACAGTAACATTAATATTACTAATTATAAAGTATTGTAGATGCAAGGAACGTATAGCTCCACCAAGAGGGTCCCAATACGAATTATACAAAGAAACAAACTTTAGACCGCAAACCTATCGACAAACAAAATAAACCACTTAGTAATAAAACCAACAAATCAGAACGCATTGGTGACATTCAGCAGAGATTCTACCGTCAAATCGTCTCATTATGTCGGCTGGAGGAAGCTCCTGGTAGGGACATGTGGCCAGGGGAAGTGCTGAGGAGATGGGTAATGATCTTAGATGTCTGGGCAATGATGTCTAGGACGACTCAAAGCAACCTGGGAAGACTATATCAAAGGACTAGAACAGACTTTGTACCCACACGTCACGAGCTGTCTGACGTACCAATGATCTCCAGTATAGTTGGCTGTCACTATAACCCCCCCCCCCCTATCATAGGTCGGCAACGGATAAGACAATGTATTCTAAATAGAATCATCTTCCACAAATAGCAACACATTTACAATGTTCACAGACTGTTGGATTATGTTCCCTTTCCATTGAATGGAAAGCGATCCAAAGGGTGTACGTGTGCTGTTTAACCCAGTGCCGTTCGGAACATCTTGTCAACGGATAGGTATTACGAAGATGAAATTTCAAACTCATTCGGAGAAACCTGTCAGCGATTTAACTTAATTACATCAAGGGAAAAAATGAAAAAATGCCTGCTCAAGTCACTCATCTAAATCAGAGTCACGGAAATACGGTTCAACTTAACGCCATCGATGTGCCGGAATAGTTTAGCCGTGATCAAACTGTTCTTTCCCCCGTTAGCCGACCGCGGGGTGCCCCCTTGAGCCCAACCCAGCAACCGGCCTCCGGCGCTGCATACCGTCCACGCACCGCTTTAATACACAGTGGGAATCAACCAAAATTGTCTCCCCCTCTTTTTTGTGTGTGTGACATTTAATTTTGACAAAGTAGGTTTGCGTTTTTATTTGGGCTGCTGCTTTTGATCGCGGAAGCAGGTAGAGAATGTAATGCAATTGCCCCCGTCATCTCAACATTAGACATCATGATTTTATATCAAGTGTGCAAATAATGAAAAACATACTTTCGAGTTTCTGTTTGCCGATGATTTTTCAAAGGTTTTCAAGTTAATTTTTTAAATGAGAACATTCATCCACATCCTCTAGTTTTCAGTAAACGTATCGTATTACCAAAATCACGTAATGTCAACGATTTAAGAAGTCACGTTATCGACAAAAATAACAGTTCATGACTTGCACTACTTTTAGTAGTCCGCCGTGAAAGCTTTAAACTTAATCTTGGTGACAATAAAACTGCCCATTTAAGGTGGATATCTCACCAAACAGTTGGAGAAGAAAATGAAAAAACCGAGAAGTAACAATTTAGATTAATATATGAGTAAGTTTCATCGACAAGTATCCGCACTTTGTGTGACCCAACAATAACAAACATGTAAAAGTTTAAGCTCAATCGAGCAATCGAGAAAATCATGAGTGAAAACCAACATAAAACTATACTAATTTCACTGTTTCAGCACATTGCGTTTGGGACTCGAGAGATCCTAACACATAATTGCTTCATTAATTTCTCAAAAAGTATAGTAATTCCGGCTAAAATATTTTAAGGAAATGTTTTCATCCAAGTTCCAAGTGCTACTTATTGTAGCTAAAGTGGCTAAGTCACTTTTCTTTAGGTTTGTTTTATTTGCTTATTTATTTGTTTGTTTATTTATTTATTTGTTTGTTATTTTTATTATTATTTTCATTTACACGCTATGCTTCATATTAAAGCTTATTCTGGACTGCTCCTGATCCGGCAAGTCCAGACAGAAGTTCGTGGGTACATTTTGGTTGGATTTGGCCACTGTTACGAACAACGAATTGAAAACAATACGAAGAATGAAAAGTATACTGCAGTTTGTCAAAAACAAGATTTGCAAAAAGTTATTTTATAATGTGTGGTATGTTTATGTTGCTCATAATGCTTTGTATGAGACAATTGTACCCGTAATGTTGCCAGTACCTTCCGCAGGTGGAGGCATAGCCCCGGTAGAAGTGCAATCAATTGACACAGTAAATTGCCAACTGGATGAGCAATGCCGCTCATTAGCAAATTGTCGTAACCCAATTAGCAAAGGCTAAGTGCAGGTGGCATAATTACGCACGCCAAGGGCAGAACGCACCATCTTCAATAATAGAGGATCACTCGTTCAATGAGGTCATAGGAGGCTATCTTTATTATTGGCGTGGCCAGAGTAAAAGAAGGTAATACCAATGTGATCTTGAGGGGATTATAGAAGCATTGTAGTCAGGTTTAAAGATGACACCCAGTATGGCAGTGATGGGGGCCCGGTCTAAGGAGACGTGACGGGGGATTTCCCACCCTTATACTACCCCTCTCTTGGTCACCCTTGGTGAGTCATATCACCAAGCCCTGTTTCCGGAAGAACAATTTTACAACTTTTGTCAAAAGAGGAGGGGGGTAATGGGTGGGCCACTTTGGTGCTGTCATTTTTAAGAGGGTATGATACTCTCTCGCCCCTCCCAACCGTATACAATTAAAGTTGAGTGGAGTACGATTAAGCGAGCACAGCGTACGATTAAGAGTAACGACTGATTTCTGATGACGTGAGAGGGTGGTAGGAGGCCACTCGGGGGGTGTTGTATCTATAATAGAGGGTATAGTAATTATGACTCGCTCACTATACGTAAAATAAGTGGATTTGTAGCTTTGCACTCCATAAAATAAAACACTCCATTTCAGGTGACAATACTGTAATGGTAATTACTTGGAAGAGGCGATGGTTTACAGACAAAATAAGGTGGAGTTGAGTTTCGAAACCGTACTCTGTTTCACATAAAATACGAAAATAGCAAAATGTTCGAAACGTCGAGGCTCAACCCTGCTGTATTTTCCTCTTGCACTAAGAGGTGGCTCTAGGAGGAACTGGGTGTTGAGTTGTCTAGGAAGAACAACATGTCGTTGTTTAGGGAGAAACCAGAGTTGAGTTGCCAAGAAAGAACTAGAGTTGAGTTGTCTAGAAAGAACCAGAGTTGAGTTGTCTAGAAAGAACCAGAAATGAGTTGTCTATAAAAAGAACCTAAAATGAGTTTTCTAGAGAAAAACAAAGTTGAGTTGTCTAAGGAGATCCAGAGTTGAGTTGTATAGAAACAACCAGGGTTGTGTTGAATCTCGAACAGTGTACTAGGTCTCTAAGAGACCAAAAGAGGACATTGCGTGAAGCGTCGAGAAACAACTCAGAATATTACATTCTTGGAAGAAAATGTGGCTCTAGTGTTGGTTCTAACAAGGGGCGACTTTTGTCTCAGAGACTACATACAGTTTATCCAAAAGGTAACCCGTTCAGTAGAATTAGACTTCAAATTTAGTGACAATAATATTTCGATCCCAGCATTTAATATCAGTTTTTTTTCGTTATCTATATCAGATGTGAAACGAATTTTGGAAACTTATCAATCCATGTCAGTTTGAATATTGGTTTCATTAACAGGGTATACAGTTGCCTACAGTGGTGAAGGAAAGACTTTCTGATAAACATCAGTCCCTTACCCGGAAAAGCCCCCACAAAACACAGAACAAAACTGAAATCCACGTGTATATAACGGTCCCGGTAAGACCTAGTTTCCTAACTATAAGTCAGGCCACGGGTTCAAACACTGCCAAATATCTTTGTTCCATAAATACCTGATTTGTTCAATGTGTACTCTTCGGCTGGTATTCTTTTTTAAAGATCTGTCCCAGGCCGTAGGAGCATAAAGCCCTTCTCTCTCTCAGCGGGCTAGGTACGCCGACCTGTCAGCACGTTAGACGGCAGGAAATCCAGGTAAGACGCGCTATGTCTGACAAACCGCGTCATCACCGGGCGGGGAGGAGGCGGGGGACAGACTAACCATGATGAGATGCAGGCAGGTAAAAAGATTAAACTCTGAAAGAAACGTTAAAGAAAGAGAAAAGATAACATCAACTCTGATACAGAAGGTGGAACTCTGCTTATCATTGTAACACAACGTACTTTAATAATATTAGCTTCAAAAGTCAACGTTGGCGGCGCTATTGATGTTTGTCTAAGGAAATAAAATACGCCAAAGAATGTAGGGTGTCAATTAATATTACAATTTAATTTGTTTTCTTTCATTCTAATTATTACATTCACACCGAGGCCAAGAGGAAAATTATACCCCTATTAAGTTTACACTGACCACTATTTTGTATGGACGGTCTATAGTCTCACAAAACGTATACCACTTAAATAACCCAAAACAAAACTTATTGGGGCGTATTTCGAACGCCGAGCATGCATGTTGAGAAATAAATTATTTGGCTGACGGACCATCACAGTTTTGTCCTTTTTGAAATAAAAGGCAATTTTCACAACTTTAAAAATTGCCATCATTGGTTGTTATTCAACCTACATTTTTTCAATGGACAAATCTGCAAAATAATGCCCTATAGCCAAATATCTTTCAATCGACATACTCTGACTGTGTGCCGAATTTGTGGTAAAAGCATTAACTTAGCACACGACCGTGTACTTTTACTAAAGCATAAACAGTTAGACAGAGCGCCATAGAATGGCCTGTAATAGCCTTGAGTGGCTGGCCACCATCTTGCAAAATGCTGCTTCACATTATCGGCAAGCAGCAGGTCTAAAACATATTTGTTGGTGTCTATGAGCGAGTTTGAAGTGCAAAGAGTTCAAGAAAAAAGCTCAAAAGTATCAAACGTTTAGGTCAACCGTTTTTCAAAATGGCGGCAAACATGAGTAGCAATTGCGAATCATATTATTTGGAACAAATATTATGAGTAAAAGTCTAAACAGAAGAATGGTTACAAATTGAATACATATTTTAAAGCTTCATATGTCATCACGAACAATCTGTTCAAATTGATTCAAGCTTCCGTAAATCATCAAGTATCAACGAATTATCAACGCAAAATGCCAAACTAATTCCAAATTACGCCAATGCGCATTTCATTGCTTTAGCACAAGTTGCGCAGCACAACACCGCGCATGTCAAAAACATAATTCCTGGAAATAGAGTCGCCTTCCTCCAACGCAAAATATAATATATGCATCTCGGTCAAATTAATTTCCAATTTCCAACCCTAATCCTTGCGATCAAAACAACTGTGACTTTTTATTCCTTCTTCTTGGCACCCCCTGCTCCTCCTCGACTAAAAATAAAAAAACATTTTCCCCTGCAGGTAACATTCACCGCACTCTATTAGCTAATTAAGTAGCTGCGAATATAAAGCACTGGTCACTCCCGATGCATTGCGCGTGGTGAAAGACGGTGGCCAAAGGGGCCGGGGGAAAAAGCGGTCAAAATGACCCACATCCCCGGCCGGGTTGACCCAGTAACTACAGGGAAGCACAGTGACAAAACGCCGGGTCAAAAGGACACATTTTCTACGAGCACACGTTAAGTGACCTGGTTGGTTGTCGTACAATCAGGACATGTGACGTTTATATATAATTACATAAGTTTTTAAATATTTATCGGGTGGATTTTGATGAATTTTTGGGCATCTTTTGATAACGTGTGTCCGATTGTGTACATCTTTTGATAACCTGGGTCCGAATGTGCACAAAACCGAACTCCTACGATTTCTACCTTCCTGTGGTCATGTGGTTAATTTTTTACATTTTCAAAAGGCTTCAAATGATTAATCCGTAAGAATGAAGGATTATGAAAGTTGTAATTAGGTCAAGCACTAGTAAGATATGTTGAAATGCGCACTTCCAAAACCAATATAATATGGCCATTTTTAATTAAGCGTCACACCGATCAAATTCCAGAGGGCGAAACTGCAGACACTAGGCCATGCGCTTGGAAGCAGTATTGTTTTACGCACGACGTAAACAAAAATAGCGCGGTATTATTTCAACTCCCCTCTGGAGAATAAAGTGCAAGTTATGATTACGTTCTTGACGGTCACGTCTGAGCGCATCTTGATTACTTTCAGGCGAAATCTCAAGGCTCGACCCTTCACCCAAAGTTCTACTTTTCAACAATGAAAATGAGGTCGAGTCAAGAGAAAGAGGGGGATGTTGTTGGTGATTCTTCCCTTGATTAATGTTTGCCAACTAAAGCAGGTAAACTGATAGCTCAAATCTGGGTTGATCCCGAATTTCAATAAGTCAACCTGAAACTTTAGGGTTTCGACATTTTGATGAGTTTTCGATGAAATAATTTGCGGTTTTCGTCAGCTCGGTCTAGTTTTAGGAGATTCGCTTCTAACTGACTCGTGGCGACGGCCGTTTTGAATAACTTCGTTCCTGTAGCAATTTTTCCGTTTTTAGTTTATTGTTATTTGTAATTTTTTTTTTTTTTTGCAAAAAGTAAGTCCAATGTTCCTATAGTTTTGTTAATTTTTACATGATTAAGGAGTAGCAAGTTTGTTCAAGTTTGTGTTATCATTTTGTGCACGTTTAAACCGGGCTTATTTAGATCGTTGCAATCGAAATTAATCGTTGGTTTGTAGGATATCCAAAAGTTATCCGAAGGATGTTTTCTCAACTTTGACAATTTCCCTTCTCTGAAGGGTGAAATTTATATTCGCTGGTATTTTAGAATGTAAAATATAATTTATATCATTATCATTTATTATTATTCTTGTTAATTATCAATCATGCACTTTGTCTTAAAATTTTGGTGTATAGAAAGTAAGGTAAATTGAAGAGCCACGCCCTTATGACCACGCCCTTATGACCACTCCCTTTTTGTAAGACAGAGGTATCTCTCTTCGTTAACAATGATGTTTGAGCCAATTAATATTCGTATTGTTGATAATTAATCAACTCGTTGCTTCATTCTCAGATGAAATTAGCTCGGAGTTTCGTGTGAGTGCGGTTTTTTGTTTTACCTTTATTTCTGTTCTTCTTATTTTGTCTCTTGAGAAAGGCCGCATAGGCTCAAGACATCAAAGACCAGAGTTTGCACAATTTAAAGTGCAGATAATACCGGCTAATCTACCCATGACAGATACAGCGCGCAGAGGCCGGGCCGAACATCCTGGAATGTCCGGCCCGTGTTCTAGATCTTTATGCGCGGCCCACGTCGTTACAGACGCTAAGTCCCCAAACATGCGATTGAATATGCACGCGAAGAAAGCAATCCAAGAAGAACTGGGTCTTGAGCAGTCAGGCAGACTACACAGGTGAGTGTGTTAAGCACTAATGGAGAGGCTTGGAGCTAGATAGCTTGATACACGGGCAGACGAGACCGTCAGATACATGCAACTAGGTCGGACATAGCGAAAAGTCATCACCCTAGATGAGGGCTGTCATCACGCCGTCCTTGCCGTATCAATCACGGTAGAGGGGGGAGCCAGTAAACGCATCCAAGTTCAACACACAAAACGTACTTTTTGTCTATCTAACCAGACGGGCGGACAAAACTTGTCCATCAAAACTAAACGGCAAATCTTTGGCTATGTAAACTGAACCACGACGCCTCATGTTAACAACACCGAAGTGTTTGTTGACGTGACGATTGTACAATACACTACACTACAATACGGATCGGCTTCAGCATGAATGCATAATTTGTTTTCCCCCCAACAACATTCTGAACGGTTCAACACATTTTAATTGGTTCTTGAGGGTCTTACATTCAATCCCGTCCAGTTCATCAGAAAATAAGAAACGTGGGGGGGGGGGCTCATAATGCTTTTCTCACGCATGGTATGATTTCAAAACAGACAATAAAAATGTAACGTAAAATCTTATGTTTACTAAGTTTTTAGACACTTCAATGCACAGCCGAAAATCACCGAATGGGAACGAGTGGCACCGAATGGGAACGAGTGGTCACGAAGGTTGGTGTTTGATTGCCTACCAAATTCCAACAACATCAAGTACCGAGTACAACAGACAGTTGTAGCCTATGACTGTATGACGCATATACTAATTACGAACAGTTTTAAATGAACCAGGTAAAATCTCCTTGCGTAAACACAGAATAATAATGTGAAACAATAGACCACTAGCAAATGACGTCTCAAGCCAAAACAGCGCCCTCACTGACGTCAAGACATATCATAAGCCTGAACATCTGACGTCACACTTTGAGGCTCGTGAATAACGCCAGTTACCGGCCTTGATCGCCTGGCAGGATCCTGCCAGATGTACCTTTGACCTCTCGCGCGCACGCTACATTTATCACTCGTCGTGTGCGTTTGAATATCAGTCTAGTTGATGCATTGTGCGTAATGCGTAGTGCGCAATCCTATGAAAATACACGCCAAGCAATGCATAAATTTGTGTATGGATAACGCAGTGCGCAAACCGAATTATGTGTACTTTCAGTTTCACGCCTTGTGCATTTCGCGCAATCAGTCATTCATTCATTCATTTATCCCGTGACCGTCGTGCTGGTCGTTGGAGTGCCATGATGGATGCATCTACTGACAGGGATCGCCACAGAGCATGATGGACACTTTCCGGCCGGACGCTTCATTTACATGTCTATCCTTATCCAATAAGACCATTGGGTTTGGAAGACCAGTGCCCAGAAAAAGTCAGGGAACCAGTCTCAAACCTAATCATTAGGCTGGGAGTTGTGCGCGGTGCGTACACACGTGTACTGTACACAATGGCAGCCAATGCATGGGGTCTTTGGGCTACAAAGCTAACAAACTTAAATACGGTTGACTATTGTACATGTTTAATTTAGTGAGCTTATCTTGAAATCTGGATTGTACCAACTTGAAAAAAGACAAAGATTGCTTTACCAGTTGTATACCAGTGAAGACAAACTTTTGCAACACGTAAGAATGCAAAACCGTAAACGTACGTGTTATCGTAGACGCAACTGGCTGAGACTTTCGTTTTCGTATTTACGGTAAGCAACTGGAAAGCACGTTGCTGGGGCGATTGGTGAAGTGTTACGTTATCAAAATCTTAAGAATAGAGGTGTGTTTGTCAAAGCAAGAAACTGGGACCTAGTGTATTCTCCTCATCGCCCCGCCCCCCCCCACCCCACCCCTTGGAACCCTCAATCAGCAAGCAGCCACCTGTACACGAATTAATCCAAATCCGGAGTAGGTTTCTGTTTATGCCAATTGTTCCAAGTGCTGAAATTGCTCCTCTGGTTTTCCCGCTCCTGTAACTACAATGATAGTCTACTCACATGACCGCGACTGCAGACCCTTCCAGCGTACTCATTAGATTTTATTTCAATTGTTTTGGTCGACATTTCACAAAGGAGTGGATTGAAACGATTTCACTATCTCAAAGACTAATGACCTGGGAACGTCAAAGGCAAAGACAATACTACCACTTTGTTATTCCGTGTTTTCTCTACCTTTATTGAAAACTAAAAAATGGAAATTGAGTCCGCTTTTTCCATAAGACCAATGGTGTGCAACAGTCTATAATATACATGGACCTATATCTACTTGTTTCTTTTTTTCGAAGTCGCAGATGAGCGGCGCGAGGGCGTCCCAGGCTCGTGGTAGCGTATATAAAACACCACCCAAAGCAGAACACAACGTCATCGGACATGATTAAGTGTGAAAACTGGCTCCGAAGACAATCCGTGGTGACTTGCCACACGCATACAGCGTGAGTCGTCAACGAAGAGGGCCGGGACGCCACTTGCCAGGATGTGGGAGCAAACATTGGTCTGCCGAAAAGAAACTTCTGTCATTAACCTGTGCCTAGCATGACTTACTTTGATGAAATACTCGGATAAACAAGCCCAGGTATCCGGCTCTAACGAGAGACGTCTACATTAGACGCATACTCAACATTGAATCTCAAGCTACCATTGGCTTTGATAATCGAATGAGGAACCGAAAAAGTTCAAAACTGCTTTTGGTTTTCCTTATCCATTTTCGCTGTTAGTTTGTTTATTATTGATTTGTTTCTTTGCATTTGCTTACGTATGATTGTAAAGCCGAAACGTTCATGCAAGTTTCTTCCTCTTTGACCAATTGGCTTGAAGTTAAAACCCGTGTAGAGAAAACTCTCAAGAAGTTTTCAGTTTTAGGTAAGAAGGCAAATAATCCTAGCTTCGTGAAACGCATCTATATAACACCTCCAGTCTCTATCTGCAGTGTGTGATTACCATACATCCCACATGTCCTAAATATGTAACACCACTCCTTTCTAAATAAACATTGTTTCACAACCTTCATCCAAACAAAACGGAGCAGCTCTGTAGTTGATTTCTGACAACCTCTACCTCTAGTTTCTTGCTTTTTTTGTTCTATCCCAAATCCCCTAGACTTTGTGCATTGATATTTTGGACGCACTTTGGCCATCAATCAACCTCCGATATTAATCAAACTTGGCATACACATAAACCTTTGTGATGTTGTGTCCCGTAAAAAGACGTCATGATGACGTCATCACATGATTTTTTTAATGAATTGTTAAATCTTTAACCATTTAGCTTATATCTTGAGAATATAATATGTTACAATCAATGAGTGTGGTTTAGGACTCGCAAAATCAAATCTAATTGTTTTACTCATTTCCAAAAAGAAAAACTGCACCATTTCAAGCACTAGAATTTCATGGGAATTTTCCACCAAAAATTATCTTTACACCATTGTAAGTTATTTTAAAATCTTTGAATATGCATATGTTTTCACTCTTCACGTAACTGCACGCTATATATCGCACATGTATACATTTTTGTTTACCCCCGAAAACTCACACATTCTACCGTTTTGTTTTTAATTGAGAAAAAAATACTGAAATGCAGATCACGTGATCGAAATACAAAATGCATTGCTTAGACCGAGGTAAGTTCGGTTCTCTGTCTTCACCAGTAACTGTTTCATGTTTAAATTTGTTATTGCAAAATAATGTACAAAATTCACCATGGAATAGTAACCGTAATGACAAACGTATGTGTGTGCGTGTTATAATCATTTCAATATCAGCTAGTGTAACAAACATGTATCAAATTGGCACAAGAGCAGGGTGTTACCCTAGTGACACATTTTGAGTCATTTGTTTCTTCTTGCCATGGTGTCCAGAAATCTCGAAAAATGAAAGAAGTTTCAACCCCTGAAGCCTAAAAAATAAGTAATAATAAAATGGTCGTTTGGTAAATAATGTTCCTTGAAAAGAGGTCATAATATCAACGGGACACTAGCAGTGCCAGTTCACTTATCCTTATCACGAAATACTTTATCAATCTTCAGGTTGACTTCATGAAACCGTTAGGTGAACTAACCATTTCAGTTTTCACTTAGTGGTCTTGGTGTCAGTTTTCACTTAGTGGTATTGGTGTAAGTTTTCACTTAGTGGTATTGGTGTAAGTCACAACACAGAGCACAGTCTTCAAGGTGACTTCATGAAGCCATGAGTCAACTAAACATTTCAGTTTTCACTTAGTGGTCTTGTGTGTAAGTCATGAACAGGGTAATGTACAGTCTTCAGGTCGCATGTGTTATAGCAATCTTGTTTCGTTTCACATGTAGTAGGTTTGCAATAACGGTGGTGGGTGGACAAGGTATAATCAGTTGCTGTTAAGTATTTCTAATTTCAAAAAACATTCTAAGTCAAACAACGAATGAAAACTTACTGTATACTCACTGGAGAATGATCTCAATCAGTCAGACGAGTTGTGGTTGTTGTGTGTGGTTCAAGACAGCATCCTGACGTCCAGAAGGCAACTCACCCTCGACTCTTCCTCGACTCTCCCTCGAACCAAATGACGATACAATTGTTCACTTGTGATGTAACGGCTTTTGTTTAATTCAATGATTATTGTCCGTACGGAATCACCTACTTCTATATTTGAATGCTTTATTACGTAAGTGAATATTTCAATACCATGTACAGTGGGCGCACACCATGGATGTCTAGTGTTTAGGGGGGCGTGACTGTTGGTCTTGTGAACGGCCCTATCACACTGTGTCCGTGGAATCCTTCATTTGGTGCTCGGTATGTGGCCGAGGGTGACAACCCCCCCCCCCCCGACGTGTCTCAAGTGCGTTCTGGGAATCTCGTGGATTCTTTACTGGATTTTCGAGCGGCGGAGTGTGGGGTGGGGGGGGGGGGCTATTTCTTTACATATTCCATGCCGATATGTGTCAAAGAACTACCATGCCCCCCCCCCCCCAATTGTCATATACCCTCTTTCTCTCTTATACAGAATTACACACAACCCTAGCCCCCAGATTATATTAAAGAATTTCTAAGATTCGCAAAATACGATGAAGACACAATGGGAGGGGCGGGGACGTACACCTTGCCACATCGATGTATGTAAAAAGATGCAGTCTGACTTGAGGGCGGATCGTGTCAGAGTACAGGAACACTTGCGGGGGGGGGGGGGTGGGGTACACGCCCTCTACCAAACATGGGCATGGTAAAGAGTTCATTTGCCGTCGAATACTTGAAAGGTGCCCTGACTGTGGAATAGCAGACAGGCATTGATCTGGAAAACTCGATGATTTCATTGGATAAACATTCTCAAACATGCAATGACGCATAAACTACCAGACTAATGCAAGGTCAAAGGTACAAATTCTGGTAGGCAACCAGCAGATTCTGAAGGTCGGTATCTGTAGGTGAATAACACCTTAGCACTAGTATAATCAGCTTGGTGTTGTATGCTTCCAAGGGAGTTAAGAAAGTTAGAGGAATGGTCTAAGTATGGAGGATGGTCTAAGTTTCCTTGCTCTGTGGTTTAAGTACGCCCGATAAACAGGGGTAGTAATGTTGTAAAGCACCTTGCATCTATCTACTAGGATATATGCGCTATATACAAATCAAGTAGTATTATGGGAATAAACGATCGACAACAGTCAATATATTCAAGAATTTGTTTATTCACAAGAATCAAGTTGTCCGAACTTTAAAAAAACAAAACAAAAAACATATGTGTCGATGGTGTGTAACTAATTAAGAGGTGAAGATGGTATAGAGTGCAAAACAGAGTAAATCCTTGAAACAAGGTAATTGAGAAACTGTTTAACTAAAAGAAACATTTACGTTTAAAAGAAAAACTCCCCCTTTTATGTTGTAAAACGCATCGATAGTTTTTCTCCCGAAGACCAGCAGAGTGCACTGGTCCGGATAACGGCTTTAAAAGAAATAGATTCCAACGGCTAACATCTTTTCAGAGCCAAACACTTTCCCATTCAGAGCAACACTCTCCTTCTCAGAGCCAACACTCTCCCTCCAGAGCAACACCCTTAACCACCTCTCCTTCTCAGAGCCAACACTCTCCCTCTCAGAGCCAAACCTCCTTCAGAGCAAACTCTCTTCTCAGAGCCAACACTCTCCTTCTCAGAGCCAACACTCTCCCTTCAGAGCCAACACTCTCCTTCTCAGAGCCAAACACTTCCTCTCAGAGCCAACACTTCCTCTCAGAGCCAACACTTCCCTCTCAGAGCCAACACTCTCCTTCTCAGAGCCAACACTCCCTTCTCAGAGCCAACACTTCCTCTCAGAGCCAACACTCTCCTTCTCAGAGCAACACTCTCCTTCTCAGAGCCAACACTTCCTCTCAGAGCCAAACCTCCCTCTCAGAGCCAACACTCTCCTTCTCAGAGCAAACACTTCTCCTTCTCGAGCAACACTCTCCTTCTCAGAGCCAACACTTTCCTTCTCAGAGCCAACACTTTCCTCCTCAGAGCCAACACTTTCCTCCTCAGAGCCAACACTTTCCTCCTCAGAGAACCAACACCTTTCCTTCTCAGAGCCAACACTTTCCTTCTCAGAGCCAACACTCTTCCTTCTCAGAGCCAACACTTCTCCTTCAGAGCCAACACTCTCCTTCTCAGAGCCAACACCTCTCCTTCTCAGAGCCAACACCTTCCCTCAGAGCCAACACTCTCCTTCTCAGAGCAAACACTTTTCCTCTCAGAGGGAAAGTGTGGGCTCTGAGAGGGAAAGTGTTGGCTCTGAAGTCAACACTCTCCTTCTCAAAGCAAACACTTTCCTTCTCAGAGCCAACACTTTCCTCCTCAGAGCCAACACTTTCCTTCTCAGAGCCAACACTCTCCCTCTCAGAGCCAATACTTTCCTCCTCAGAGCCAACACTTTCCTCCTCAGAGCCAACACTTTCCTTCTCAGAGCCAACACTCTCCCTCTCAGAGCCAACACTTTCCTTCTCAGAGCCAACACTCTCCCTCTCAGAGCCAACACTCTCATTCTCAGAGCCAACACTTTCCCTCTCAGAGCCAACACTCTCCTTCTCAGAGCCAACACTCTCCTTCTCAGAGCCAACACTCTCTATCCCAGAGCCAACACTTTCCCTCTCAGAGCCAACACTCTCCCTCTCAGAGCCAACACTCTCATTCTCAGAGCCAACACTCTCCTTCTCAGAGCAAACACTTTCCCTCTCAGAGCCAACACTCCTAAGAAGTAAAATGTTCACACGGATGTACCCGCACTAACTGCTAGAAACAATGACTAACTAGTCTTTCAGGTTTATAAAAATCAAATTAAAAAAAATCAAAATAAAACAATAAATACAAATAAATAACGATTAAAATAATATTCACAGATAGTTTCAGCCCATTTCATTGAACCCTTTTACAAAAAAAGGTTAAACAATTATTCTAGCCTCGGCATATATCATAAAAAGATTGTGCTTATATGTAAAAAATACTGCTTGCAATTTCAACAAAATAAGTGTTCCCGGTAATTTTCGGCAAACAAGCAGCCAATTTGAACCTTGCATTAACTGACAGCTTCTCCTCATTCAATAACACTTTAATTGTAAGCAAAAAGTTATTCTGTGTCATGCGATTACAAAAAGAAAATCATTCTGTGTAACAATTTGCTCGAGCAGCTTTTCGCAGAAATATGCAGTTGCACCTACTTATGCTAAGATTGAATGCAGATTTAGCTGGGCTGAAAAGAACGTCTTATAAGCTTAAATGAATAATATTATGTTATAAGTTCGCTTGCCTCAACGTGACATTAAACGGCGGATTCAACTGCTGAGGTGACATCGCTTGAATACAAATGCATGGAAGTGAAATAGGCTGCTTTTTTTGTTTACCGAAAATGACTGGGAAAACCTATTCTAAGCAGAGAGAAGTTTTGACCAATCACAAAAACATGACATAAATTATGGTACGGTATTTTTGGTTTGTACTGTTTTTGTCTTCTAAGCACAATTGGTCTGATAAGTTTTGTTGATGGTCAGATTTACGGAAAAAGTAAAACAAATTTAGTTCTTTCGCTGTTTTATAAACAGTGGATGAAACCCTTTAATATATATCACGCATTCAAAAAAACACCATAGCAACTATAAATAATAATAACTGGCCTAAATAAAACAACAATGATATTAAATAAAAACATTTTCAAAAGAAAAAAACAAAAACAACAACAACTTCTTGTCTGTTAGGTTGATAAGCTTTCATTTAGTTGAGGATTGAGTAAAAAAAAAAAACAATTAGCAGAGGATGTTTCGTTCAATTAGAACCCTTCTGAGGTTAAACCCATAATGATATGATGATGATGTAATTAAACTTCAATTCAAAATCCAAAGTTATTTCGCTTATCCAAGTAAGATAGATTTGTGTCTCGTGAAATTACATCGACCAAAATGTGAAAAAAGAAGAAAAATTAGAAATAAGAAATGGGGCAAATACATGAACGTAAATGGGTTACTTATATAATAGTAACTATTATTATTTGTTGACATTTATTGTTTTTATTTATTTATTAACGAACAAATAGATAAATAATTAAATACATAAATAAATCATTAATAATAAATCACACTGACAAAAAGGCCTCACTGATCACGTTTCCTGCGCACACACGTATGATTAGAATGCCGGTGAAGAAGGGAGCCAACCTATGTGACATCACCGACCTTGGTTTAATCACGTGACAGTGGTGGATGGTGAACAACAAGACTGCCTTATCGTGACACAAAGTCAAAACATTTGGCGGAAATTCTTTTACTGCGCTCTTTTTTTAGGGGGGAGGGGTTGTTTTGAAGCAGCAGATCAGTTCTGAGAATTTTGAAGTCGTAAATATGATTAAAAATCTAAATATGTAGATCAATGCCACTTTTGTTTTTCTCATTATAGTAAAACAGTTTTAAAAGAGTTTAAAAAGCCAACTTTTGTTGTCCGTATTCTTGAATGCTTTTCCGAAAGAGGGAAACACACATACGGGAGACACTGAAAGCTGACAGAAAAAAGAGCCACCTTAAAAAATAATTCTCTTAATAAATTATTATTTCTGCTACAATAAATTGAACCCTGTTTGTTGTTATTATATACACAATGAAAAAATGATTCGTCTTAATTTATACTCTTGACTGACAGAAAAACGTTTTTTTTCGATCAATTTAATAATGATATTCTTAACCGTTTCTTTCCAATATATAGAAACTTTGACATCTAATTACATACAAACCTTCTATACTTCTATCAAATCCTTTGGTGCTTAAAGTACAATTGATTCTCGTCACAAGGGAACGAAAAAAATGTTCAATAAATTTACACCATAAAACCGTTTCCGGTCATAAATATTTGTGTGTGTGTGAATATATTATGTTCCGTGCCGTCATTTCACGTAAAACAAAACACATGATTCACTCCATGAGTATGATCAGTAAAACACCAAGCGGTGGAATGTCTCATGTGAGAGTACGAATATTCATGTATACTGTTCTCTGATACGACTACTTATCAGTGACGGTCAAACATATCCCAATAATAAACAAGATTTCCGCGTCTTTTTCCGTCACGGAAATACATAAAGTTCTTAAAAATCAGCTTGTGATACTTTACTTCATACATACAAATTGAAGAGTCTTTACTAAACATCTTTGGGTTAACGTGACCTTTTTAAATTTTTTTACTGTAGTGCCAAAAAAACAAAACCCCGTACAGCTATCATTAACATGTTTGGGCTGAAACACAACTGGAAATGTGTAAGACTTTTACTTTTATATTTCTGCGTACAGCAGAAAAGCAACTACTTTCGACTTGTATTGTATATAAGATGGATACTTCCATAGCTTCGTTGATTGACCGATCACAAAACAGAATGTGACGACGTCAGAATCAAACTCCTAAAATAGTAGACGACAATAGTCGGCGTACAATAAGTCGCGATGACTCCCAACATTATTACCGAAAAGATTGTTATTTGTGACCGAACCAAGGGCCGAATACTGTTTTTACACCAACTCCAGGAGCCTCTTACAAACCTGAATTAAAAACCAGACAACTATGAGGAGAAAGTTAATGTGAGTCCGTCTTGGCCCCCTTTCATGCTGGGCCATTGAGTCCTGCGTATTGACACGCAGATAGTGTTGGAGACTGTCGGACAGGGTAACTGAATCCACTCATTGACGTTGAATGTTGTTTGGCTTTAAGGCGAAGGGATGCAATGCTACTCGAGCACGGCTCACGGTAGACGTAAGGAGAAGCCGGCACCGAGGCGTAAGGGCACGCCGCAGCCCCGGCTGAATTGTTCAGGTTCTGGTGGCTCATCACGCCGTTCACCGGTGAGGACGGGAAACTCGAACTCATCGATGTCTGTGAATTGAAACACATAGGTTGGTTGGACACACCGGCTAGTGGATTGACGGAATTGAGCGACCATGGAAAGCTCTTGGCTCCGAGGGGGTTTGAGGCTGATTTTGCGGCCCAGTTGTTGTAGGAGTAGCCGGAGTAGAGCCCGTCGTCAAACGGTTGCATCAAGCCGTTGAACTGAGCACCGAACCCATTCTTCAGTTCGTTCATGTGGTTCCTCTCTCGTTTTCGCCATTTTGCACGACGATTCTTGAACCAAATCTGCAAAAAAACATAAAAAGGCAAAACGAATTAATTATCAGGACCTAAACTATGACAAAAAGGTAAAATAAAGCATTGATTTTTACTCTTTAATAGCTCCATTGAAAACAAACAAATGAATAATAATACAAATTAAAGACGGAAAACATGCGAATAGCCCAGCTAGCCAGTCAGCCAGCCAAACTAGCGTAAAAAAATGCTAAATATAAACGGCAAATACAAGTGGAAATCGATCAATCATCTTGGTCGAAAAAAAAGGATCAAACATGAATAAAACTGTGACTACCTTAAATGGGGAAAACAGATAAATATTATACTTAAATAATTACATTCATAAAACCAAAATAAAGTCCACAAATCATCAACAAATCAGTGTATATTACAAGAAAGATTCGTCTGCTTCGTTAAAGTTGACAGAAAGTATTACTTTTCTTCTAAAATAGTTGTCTCTCTCAGTGATTATAACACTAACTTCTGTTCTGTAAAACTTGAACAGTTTAAGGATGACGAAAACGTTTGTAATTTGTTAATAACATGTTACCTTCAATCAGAGTATTGAATTCATTTATTTGTAAAACCTGCATGAAATAGCCGTCTGCTTCATTAGATTTTAACAACTGAAGTTAAGTAAAATATATTTAGTTTTCTTGTACAAACGTGGCCTTTGATTTTTCCTATACCATAATTTACAAAAGATGAATGTACTCTGGGAACACATGGGCTAACTCTATGTAAAGTATAAAACACATCACAGTCAGGTGAGTCATAGCACCGCTTAGCAGACGACCCCCGTACCAAGTTTCACTCAACAGTTTCTCATCTTTTCCCGCCCGATGAGCCGAACGGAACGGAATTGGCGGGAAATGACAACCTTGGCAACCCTTCACAATTCTCTGCACCGTGTGTGGACAAGAGTGAGTAAAGGAAAAAACGAGGGGGGGGGGGTCGGTGAAGAAACGTCTGCGGAGCACCAACTCGCCAAAAGACGCGCTTGCTTCAGCGTGCCTTCCCATTTCTTGCCTCCTCTCGTACACATCCGTCCAGGGCCTAGTTTTGCTCATAAGCTACCGATGAAAGATGCGAGGCCGACAGTTCATTCGGTATCTAAGAGTCTTTAATCATGTATATGGGTCTCAAGAACGTCTTAAAGTTGGCGTGCCAGTCAAGCCACCGACGGAGCAGCTATCTAGACCTACATCCAAGTAGTCTCAAAAAAACTTGATTTGTAGGAAAGGTTAACACACTGTTGTTTGTCACTTTTTTCGAGAGCGTGACGACTGAGATTGGGAGTCAATGACAGATATTTTTTAAAGAGTTGAAGAATGTCGCGATGAGAAAGTCTCATCAGAAAAATGAATCCCCAAGTACAACAAGTAGACCTTTTAATTAGTTTATTATCTAATTATCAATCATTAATAATTCAATCAAAACAATATGACTGTGGTGCAGGAATCTTTGTTTTGCAGTCATTACAATCAATGTCCTAACAATGAGTCTTGTGGGGATATGAAAGCAAGGTGCTCTATTATTTAAACAGACATCGATAATCAAGATTGTTGATGGGCACTGGGAACACGACATTAATGGCAGTCTAATGATGATACAAGCATGGGATATGGCACACATTCATATGTAAGTCATGAGAAAGATATTTGGCTTAAGGTTCATCGCAGATTTATCCTAAAAGTTCTGGTAGAATGACAAGCAATTGCAAACACAAATTTTTGATGGCACTATATAGCCGAATATCTTTCTCATGACACACTCTGACTTGTTTGTCCAAATTCCCCTATCAACCACACTAATATCAAAATAAAACAGTACGAAACAAGAAAAGAAAAAGTACTTCAAGTGACTCTAATGCATGTAAGACCTACCCACTTAAACTGTGAACTCAATATCTCCGGCGTCAATTCATTATTGCCCTCAAACAATAAACTAACCAGTTACTAATTAGTAGAAAAACCAGGTCATCCGACCGTTACACCAATAGGGTGCTCGATTCCATGTCTAAGTCACGGACCTTCTCGTCTGTTTCATTAAACAGTTGTAGTAGTCCCTGACCCAGAAATGTCGAGAGAAGAGAAGAAGATAAGAAGAAGAAGACGAAGAAGAAAAGGGTACGTTCCAAGTGACAGTGGCCCGTGGCAGGAATTACCCATGCATGTATAAACCGTCTGTCAAAATTCGACTAAATTGGGGGAAGAGACTTGAATCTTTCAGACAAAAAAAAAAGCCGAAGAGACGGATACATAAGTCCTTAAATTTTACTGGAAAATCACCCTTCTCCAAATATCATAACTTAAAGATGCTTGGTCTGATTGTTGGCCAGTTAAAGATTTCATTTTGGAATAGCTTTTTTTTTATACATTTTCAAGAAAGGACAAAAAACGCAGTGAGTGATAAGTTGTTTAAAAATTTTTTTAAAATGAATTATTGTCGATGTTGCGACATTTTCTCAAGTCCATCGGCCATGTACAGACAACGTTACATGTAATAATGTATTTTCTGCATTGTCCTTGACATAAATGCGAAAGTTTGTGTATGTTTCTTATTTTGAAACATCATCTGAAATTCCTTTTTGTATAAAAGCGAGTAACGATTCGTCACAAATTCTGCGCAATTTCATATCTTGTTTTAATTTTACATAATCGCGGAAGACGGAAGTTTGTCCGATGGAAATAGTTCCAATGTATTAGTTGAGTTTCTCTATCAGTAAGTTCAAGTTTTTAAAAAATTAATAACATTTTTCAGAAAAGAACAAACGGAACTAAAGAAGTTTTGTTTTACTTTTCCGACTATACCTTTATGGTAGGGTGACAGATTGATTATTTGTTTGTTTGTTTGTTTGTTTGTTTGTTTGTCAACGTAATCCTGATTTATAAGCCAAATTGTCATTAGAGATACACTAAAAGTCACCTGTGAAAGTTTCAGTGAAAATACAGTGTCTACTTGTTGAGAAAACAGCAAACAGCTGTCACAGTATTTTCTTCACGAACTTTCAGACGACTTTCGCAAGATGCATCTTTATAAAAAGTAAGCTTTTGGAGAAAACTTACACATTTTTCCTGGGGTCATTACCAAAGAAAGACTCTTTAAGTATAAACTACGTCATCTGTAATTATTGGGGAATCCGAACAATCATTGATTATTAAGTACCGATCCTTCAGAGAGATATGTCCGACTAAAATACTGTCAAATCCGATAAAATAGCATTTAGAGCCCCACAAGTCACTGTCGTATTTGGATTTGCCATATCGTCAAAATATCAGCTGTTTTTGTAGTTGTTTTCCGTAAAAAGACGAGAACCATCTGATTCAATGAAATGATCACGAGTTGATTGGGAGGTGTATTTATTGAAAACTAGAAAAATTGAACGAATCTACGAATAAGAAAACAATGGTACACTTGAGGCATGTCCACAAGAAGGGTTAACATGGCCCTTTATAAACAACGGCTTTGGCTAAGGCTCCGGCTTATGTTCCGGCTTCGACTCCGGCTTACGCTCCGGCTTAAACTCCAGATTCTGCTCCGGCTTACGCTCCGGATTCTGCTCCGGATTCTGCTCCGGCTTACGCTCCGGCTTACTCTCCGGATTCTGCTCCGGCTTACGCTCCGGCTTACTCTCCGGATTCTGCTCCGGCTTACGCTCCGGCTTACTCTCCGGATTCTGCTCCGGCTTACGCTCCGGATTCTGCTCCGGCTTACGCTCCGGCTTACACTCCGGATTCTGCTCCGGCTTACGCTCCGGCTTACACTCCGGATTCTGCTCCGGCTTACGCTCCGGGTTAAGCTGGGGGTTAGGCTCCATCAGTTTTCTTGAAAACGTAGACTTTCAACGTTTCAAACAGGCTTCAATTGCTTCAAACAGGCAGATCATGCCTAGTAAGCCGCAACCCAAGTCTATATAAGCCGTGGTTTAGACCTCAGTGGCCAAGGATCTCAATTAATCTCTGATTTTGTAAGGTTATATGCTGCAAAACACCATGTATAAAATAACAATGATTGTATAATTATTGTTATTGATATTTTTTCCCACACTCTTTCTCAAGCGTTTCAGATGACGGAATTCAATAGTCTAACCTCGAGCCCGTCCATCTGGCTGACCATCCCCCCTATACACCACACTGGATTATATTCTACGTTGATGTCAACACAGCCCGTGTCTTTTAATAACCCTGTCAACTGCCTTGCACTTTTCTTACTATTATTTACTATTTTTTCTTTTTCTCCAAGACGGTTCAAGTTCCCGCCTTTTTTCATCATCATCAGCGACCCTCGAAAAATGCCCCATTTGAACCGTTTGATGGTTTTACCACGTCGTAGCACCTTAGTGGAATCTGTAATTCCGACTACGGAGACGTGTGAAGTCATCTTCAGCATGATCATCATCTTTAACTTCTTTCACACAATTCCATGTGTTTGGTGGTATGTACAGACGACTGTTTTGTGTTTGGTTCTTATGTAGTCTAGACAAAATCTTCAGCGCAAACAAAAATCGCATCTTTGAACTATGGTTTTTTGGAAGTTCACACAACAAGGTTGACTTGTTGACATTCGATGGGAAAGGTGAGTGTGCTAGTGGAATTATTTGCGCTTAAGTACATTTTCTTATGTTTTGAAAATGAGGGCGCTTTGTTGTGACGTTAGCATTCCAAAAGTGTCGTGAACCGCTCCAGATTATACGCAGTCACGCCCTATAGGTAAAGCCACCCTTTCCTAACGTGTGACATGAAACAGTCGTACGAAACATAAGAAATGATCAGCAGATCAAGAAGGCAGATAATAGGTAAAAGCGGTAAACCGGACCAGTACGGTCTCAGCGCTCCTACGGCTCACGGACCGCTGCTACTGTTGAGTGATGATCACCGACAAGGCAGCACTTTTTTCTCTGCAAACAATTTTCTGTACGGACGCCAAGCGGTCTTCCCAACGCAGGTGTGACACCGTGTATGTTTTGAGTCTGCATTTCAGATAAACTGAACACCCCTTAGGGTTTTACACTTAATAACTTTGACAGACTTCTGTTTGAAGAGGAAAAAGACGAAGAAATTAATAATAACAACTAGCGATTTTTGTCATTTATTTATTAATTTTTGCCCTTTCCATGTCTTTTATTTTCCCGCATAATATATCATTTGTAAAATGCATTCATTTCTTTAATATTTATTGCCATTAATGGGGTGTCTGTTATTGTTATTCTTCCTATCTTGGAATATATAATTATGATTCATAAATCAGTTAATATTTCGGGATTTGTTTTCATAGAGTCTCGATTTCAGAACTTTTCATAATGTTAATAATAATAATAATTAGTGTATGTATTAAACACTTTTTCAAGCCAAGTAGCCTCCTCGAGGCGCCTTGCAGTCAAGCCTTGAGCATTCCATAAACCATCTAAACTCCTTGGGAAAATGCAGCGCCGACATTTACATCGTCAATGTTTGCCTTCACAGGTACCCGTTTACTCCTGTGTGACGATGGGCTGTTCTAGATAAGTGTCTTGCTCAAGGACCCAAATGTCATGAATGGGATTCGAACCCACACTCCAGTGAATCAACCATCAGGGCGATCGACCACGACACGCCTACAAAGTCTACCACACCTACACAGCTTATAGTCACACTATGCATGGTGATAAAGTCATTACAAAAATGTATTATTATCATAAACATGAGCGAAAGCATTAGTCAAATGAATGAGAAATTAGAATTAGCTGTTGCAAACTGCTTACCAACCAAAAGGACCTGTAGTATAAATGCAAAAAATTAGTTAGTGGCCTGACGTTTCGACCCTAGCAGAGTCTTTCTCGAAGGCTAAAAAAAAAAAAAAAAAAAAAAAAAAAAATTTTATTTTAGCCTTCGAGAAAGACCTGCTAGGTCGAAACGTCAGGCCACTAACTAATTTTTTGTAGTCAAATGAATAACAGAACAATAACAGAACAAATCAACACAACTTTTTAAACACAATTTTTCCAACACCCCATTCCCTCCCGATTATTCTCTATCCCATTGTGGATACTCGGACTTGTAAAGACATCACAGATGCATAGACGTAAGATAAGATGTTTTAGCAATCGGGCAGAATGAAGACATTACCTTGACGAAGAACCCTGAAGGCTAGATGTTAAGAAATTGTTTTGGATCATGGAATAGTATCCGGGGCAATTTCCATTCTCTAGTTTTGTGTTACACGGAATAGGTCGGTGGATGACTTACAGTTACACAAGCAATCAAAAGTATGATTTCCTGTCTTGGTTTTTCAAATACCCCCCCCCCACCACTACCACCCGAATTTCATTCTATCGTTTTGCTGTAAACAATATCTTGATTTCTTTCAACGATTGCAGCGTGGAGTAAAAACCAATAATTGGAAATTTCCCATTGGAAAAATTGCCGTCACACCATGTTCAATTTCCTAAATTAAAAAAGGGTGAACAAAATGCCTATGGTTGAATTCCTCTGCTTAATTTTGTGAAACGTAAATCCACAATTGCCTTGTAGTACAAGTGAGTACCACTTGAGCAACACAATGAAAGACTAGTCTTAGTTCGTGGAATTTATGGGAAGTTCGAATTTCTTTAGTGATAATGAAGCCACTTGGAGCAAATTTGTTGTAAATAGACGGCTTGGACGAAGACCATTGTTGTCCGCGTGACTTTTTGGCCACACCTTAATGGCCAGTTTTCGGTAGACAAAGACAAATTATTGACAAAAGCTAGAATTGAACCTGCGACCTCCGGTTTGAGTTGGTAGAACACCGGCACATAAATCTGAAGGTCACAGGTTCAAATCCCGCTCTGCTCAATTTTTATGTTTAACCAAACTTCGGAAAACCTGAAATTGTCGACCTTTCCGCGTGATGAGATGCGTATACAGAGGGGAAGTATGAATTGGAGTGCATAATCATCGGTTATCACAAGATATAACGACAAAAATGTGGCTTTACCGCGGGAAATCTATCTAAGCGAGCTTTCCGCTCGATGCGATAATATGTGGACAGATGGAAAACGTGAAACTGAAATTTAAACCGACCGCCAACAAGTATGCTTGAGGAACCCAAGGTTGGTGATAGTTTCAATTGAACCTGGTTTTATTTTTGTCCCCATCCCTGTGTTTTTCTTCAGCGTCCAGTTTGATTTTAAAGGGCTGGACGGACAGGTGGTAGTTTACGGCTCTGTTAGTGTTCAAATTCCCGTAATTTAAAAGACAAGTAAGCAACCGTGAATTGCATAACAAAAAGTGCTAATCCTTATCAAAATTGTTGGTGTATTAATCATTAGTTCAAATAGACAAGTGTCTGTCAGTTTTTCTGTACTTAGATTTTTTTCTCTATGTTTATTAGTATTTATTTTTAATAGATGCATACCCTTTCTTCCGTGGGGAGTGGGGGGGGGGGGGGGTCGGGTGTTGATCTAGAACCATAATTAGTCTTACACCGAGCCGATGTACTCTCCATGCAACCCAATATCACCCGCCGTCTCTCTGCACCGATCATCGGGTTGGTATCTCCGATAGAGGGGAAGGACACGGCCGATGAATTTGAAACTAAACTCCCCCTCTCTTTTCCCTCAATGGTTTCAAGAAATTAATTTGTGTATATATATGGGAGACGATGATCTCTGCAAAGGAGTCGAGTATCGGATTGCGAGTGGGACTGAGGGAGAAAATGTGGAGGTATTCGAGAATGAAGATGTGTTGTATTTACCTTCCGTTGACAAATTACTCGGATTTCAAGGGGAATTGCAGCGAACTCGCAACGTAGCCTCTTCCTTAACAAGTACTGCAGACATGCAACAACAACTTTATACAACAGTTTAAACATACATAAATAAATAAAGTCAACTAAACCGGTACAAAAAGGCAAACAAACACAATTTGATTTGAGAGCGGGCCTGTAGTATTTTAATAGTTGATTTTTATTTATTTATTTATTTTTTGTTTATTGTTTTTATTAGTTATTATTGGTTTTTTTATTGATTTTTAATTTTTTTAATTTGTTTTAATTTTGTTATTTAATTATTTCTTTATATTTTTTATTAATATGTTATTTTATTATTATTATTACTATTAATTGAAAATTAAGAGTTCGATTATTACGTCACCTCGTTATTATAAGGACACTATAAGGACAGTTCATTCACTCACCATGAAACCAACCAGTAAACATTTCATCAAGTTTGACAATTCCTGTTCAAGTGAAAACAATAAAAAGAGTTTAATGTTTTCAGCGGGACTTAGTGCTAAATCACCTTGTCTTATTATGATCGCGGCAATAGAAATTAGCAATGCTAATTTGTAGGATCTTCAAGTGATTTTGTTTTGGACTCTTGAACAGTTATTAGAAGGACATCTTAGTCTGGATGATTGGTCCAATTGAACACTATGACCCCGGGGTTTGTTAAGACTCATTTCATGACAAATCCAACTTGGATATACTTTGTATATAATTAATGCTCATTGCATTTTATATACCTTTATGGTACAATTGTTATTGAAATGATGAATAATTTTATTTTCATTTCATTCAAAACTTAACCCTTTAGAATGAAATAAGCCATTGTAGTTTAGTCATCCAGGAATGTGATGTTTTTTTCACGGAAAGTAAAATTAATTGAGTCGTACAACTCCAGTTACGAAATAAACAAGTAAATAAGTATTTAAATAAATAATAAATAAACGTGGAAACAAATGAATAAATGAATAAATAGATAAACAAATATAATAAAAAAAAACAATCAGGCGCGAGTCCAATATTAAATTCGATGCGTGTATACCTTCATCTCGTGACTAAAACGGCCACACTGGACAATAACTGGCAATTATAGTTAGGAATCAGATCAAAGGAATAATGAAACTAAAGTATTAAAAATAAATCCCCGGATGTAATTACATACCTCGAGTCCAGCTGTTCAAATGGTAAAGAATGGAGTGGGATTTCATCAAAATTGATACTAATTTCATAGAGTTAACGGATTAACCGCCCCCCCCCCCCGCTGTAAAGCTTCGAATAGTCGAGAGAGATAAATCAATATTCGATAATTCTTTCTTTTTACGCTATGTTTGAGAATTTTTATTGAAATGGCGTACGCAATATTTCACATAGCGTACGAAGTTGGTGATATTATAGAAAACAAGCTATTGGGCAAGATTAATATAAAGAGAACTTCGTTGTCTGAAATCCTGTAAGATTTAAGATGTGTTTGATGACCTCAAAATATCATTTAAGTTACTGCAATCCGAATAAGCCTGGTGTAAACAAATACAACATCTCCAACTGAAAAGCGACAACTGAATTCTAATGCATTTTTTACAAAGTGGTTGTTCGATGAGTTTATTGAAAACAACAATGGGTTTACTCTTCACAATTAAATCGTTAATTAAACACTGATTTGTTGCTTCGAGCAGTAACGTGTCTTGATACATTTCTTGATAAGACGACTGGTTCATGTCGTCATTTCCGATAGGTTTATGAAGAAATAAATTTGCCTGATATCAAATCATTACTCAGTTTCAATTAATACAACCAGGACAACAGATTGTAAGACATTTGCAGAAGAATGAGAGACCATTGCGTCTCTGCTCAACTGTCGGAAATGCAGTACCTAGTTACAACACTTAAGCAATGCTGTAAACAAACCGTGACGTCATCAGTACGGGGGTCTATACATCCCACAACTTCCGCAAATTAACATCGGTTGCGTTACTTCCTGTGTACAAACACCACTCGGTCATAAGAAACTGTGTCAGTTCACTCCAAATGTTCTCAAGGTTGAATTGGTTTACCAGAAGGGTACATGGGTGAGCTAATTTAGGGGTGTCCTTTAAGTTCAAGGAATACATACGGAAGGGGGACGGGGGGGGGGGGGTATTTTCTAACTTTAGTTGACCACCGTGGTTAGGGGGTTTGTGTATGTACACATGTACTCTGTGGAGTCCAGACTTTTTTGTAGCATGAAAAGATTACCGACCTTCGACAAATTACCAATCAAATAGAACTCGGTGTAATTGAATGATGGTATTTCCATATTTATACATAGAGAAGAGTTGGTTGTTCAATCTGTAATACCATTGTGCGTATCATGAAACCATGTAAAACTAGATATTTCCAATGTGGCCTTAAAAACCAAATATACAACATTGACTATAACTGAGTATCTGTTATCATGAGATGATCAGATCGTACCGCAGTTTCGTGATCGTAGAGGCGAACCCAAGTTATGAACATGGTTCAGCATTGATCACTGGAGCAGTACAATCTTTACAATTTCTGAAGTTTTAAAAGTAACGATGCTCCTCCAATCTCTTCTATTCCTTCCAATACGGTGGCCATGTTGTATACAACATGTTGAACAGCAGTTCAACGCACAATTTAATGGACCTGATTTACTTGTGTTTTGTTTTCGAACTTTTGCATATAGTGATCGAACAGGCGAGTTGCTCTCTCGGGAAATGTGTTTTTTAAATAATTTTTTTAATCAAATTTATCAAAAGTATATCTTCTTAGGTTATAAACAATCAATTTGGGAGTGGGATCGTTTTCAGTGCTGTATTAAAAGTTGACAGATTTGAAGACACTTTACTCAATAAGTACGCCATGTCGAGTCAGTTCCTTATTCCCGGTTCACTGTTGCTTTACATTTCACATTAATTCAACTTGGGAAGGGAAGGTGCCACAGGATTTACTTATTCACATGTAAGTGGGATTTTGTTCTCAATATTTACGCCATTTCACTTAAGTCAGATCCTTATTCCCGATTCATTGTTAATAATTATACATTTACACCTTACTTTTGGAAGGGAATGCTCGAGTATTTACTTTTTCAAGTATTTATTCAGTAATGATTTATTCATGTGTAAGTGTATTGTTATGTCTTATTGATTTACCACATATTTGTTTCCAGTCATGAAACCAAGGTATCCCCTAAAGGCGACTAGCACAGTGAGTGACCCGTTGACCTGAAGATGTCTGGCTGCCGTTACCAAGTGAGATGTTTCGACAAGTACAATCATGACAAGTTGCATGCCAAAATGTTCACGAAGCAAATTCTCAAGTGCTTTTTTTCTGCGCAGGTCAAGTCAGGCCAAGTGTAATTTTCTGCCACGAATAATTAATTGTTTTCTTGCAGATTGTGTTTGCTTAATTGTTTGCTGTAGTGTTTGTTTGTTTGTTTGTTTGTTTGTTTGTTTGTTTGTTGATTTGTTTTGTTTACAATGTTCCTCCTGTCAGATTGGTAGTCAAGACCAAAGTGGTTACGGTTTGAAAGCAGATGTTTGTCATTTTAGCCAACAGTGACATTCTGTTTTATCATGTTAGCTCACAGTGACATTCTGTTTGTCATGTTAGCACACAGTGACATTCTGTTTGTCATTTAGCCACAGTGACATTTGTTGTCATTGTTAGCACACGGTGACATTCTGTTTGTCATGTTAGCACACAGTGACATTCTGTTTGTCATTGTTAGCACACAGTGACATTCTGTTCGTCATGTTAGCTCACAGTGACATTCTGTTTGTCATGTTAGCACACAGTGACATTCTGTTTGTCATGTTAGCACACAGTGACATTCTGTTTGTCATGTTAGCTCACAGTGACTCTTAGTACTTCCAGTCATTGCATCATAGAAGATGTGAAAAGTATCTGCTGAATCGTCAATATTGACACATTTATTGATCAATTTGATAAACGTAGACCTAATGGTCTATTACTAAGAATATTGACCTGAAGTTTCGGCCCGTGAGTCTTTCTTAAGGCTAATGCAACAAAACACACACATTGTGGCGTGTTATGGCTGAGCGTTTAAGAGCATCAGACTCAAGCTCTGGTGTTTCTGATAAGCAGAGTCTGGGTTCAAGTCTCGTTCATGTCATTTGTGTCCTTGGGCAAGATACTTCACCATAGTTGATTCTTCTTTCGGATTTAAGCCACATGTCCTGTGTATATACTAGGATTGGTAGTGCACATAAAAGAACACAGAACACTCATCTTGAAAGAGTATGTAGGGGTTAACCCCGGTGTTTCTGGTTCACATAGCAAGCACCCTTGTTTACAGGTTTCCTCAGGCTTGCGAGCTACAATGATTAAGTTCACTTAAAAGGCATCCTTGGTTTCATCACCAGAAAAATAGAATAATCATAATAACATCTGGGTAGAGTAAATTTGGCTCAAATGACGAAGAATATTGTTTGGATTAGTGTTTACTTGAACTGACAAGAATTCAAACTCAAATTGATTTAATCTAAAATCTAAAAGGGGAGTTGAATAATCTGAAATTAATTTTGATTGTAATCAATTGATCTTCGTTATCATTGAATTGTATAAGATTGCTTTGTTTTCAGGTTAGCTCACCCTAACAACAATGGATTCAATTGTTTTAAGTTTGCTTGTATTTGTTTTACTACATTAGTCATGACAGCTGTATAGCGTACGTCTTTCCTCCTTTGCATTGATCCATGCGCACAAAGCACAAAAACACAATCACCCGAAGGGGACTGGTGAAAAACAACAACTTTCCAGACCAAACAAGATATGAACAAAAACCTACCCTGACTCTTGCTTCTGTTAAATTTGTCCAGGCTGATATTTCTTCACGGGTCGACATGTCTGGGTAGCGGTTCCGGGCGAAATGGGCCTCCAGCTCTTGCAGCTGCTGGCTGGTGAAATGCGTCCGCTGACGGCGCTGTCGACGCTTCTTGCTCGCATCCCCATCGCCGTTGCTTTCGTCTACTGGCCCCGTAGCCTGCTCCTCGGCTGTTGCGGACTCTGAAAACCGGAACAAGCCAAAAACAACATAGATGAGGTCATATCAAGGGTTAACCCGCAAACAACAATATCAGGGGGCTGTGGAGGTTTATTCCGGTGTTCGTCGATGCTAGCTAGTATTTGAATGACTGAACAGAGGCAATTTTTTATTAAATATCCTGGTGTCTGTTTGAGACCATGCTATGAAACAATTATGACATGATGTCACTGGTTCACTAAACCATTTAGTCATCAAGCTGTTTCTGCTGAAATCCACTGCTGCAACATTTCAGTTTTTCTCCTTCAAGTGAAACTAAAACACAACCATTTTCCCTGTGCTGTAAAGAGATTTTGCTTGTAGTTTTTTTTTAAGACCATCAATGCACCAGCTATAATCTTCATCAAAAAAACTATGAGTATTTCAAGAGGAAGGGCTGAAAAACTCAAACCAAGTCAGTTAGATCTCGGGAAACGGAAATTACAGAGCTTCGCCACAGAAAAAAAAGCATCAAATTCATAGTTTAATTGACTATAAGTATACATAAAATTGTATACATCGGTACTACTCTTAGCAAACTTACTCATGTTCTTGGGGAAAAGAATCCACAACAAATGTGTTTAAAGTCGACTGAATTTATATCTTACATAGCAACCCCATACAAACAAGCTTGTATAAGGAAAGTTTGTTTACGTATACATTATACAATCACTGATGTCTTTTTCAGCAGAAACTAATCTTGATGAAATTGATAACAATTCACAACCGGCTTAATTCTGAAAAACCATCTCCTCCAAAATGAGACCCTAACACGATGTACTAGTAAAACAAATAACGGCTATGTCATGAAGGGTAATTGGTTAATCACCATAGGAAAAAGAGAGAAAAGAAATAATTTCGATGTTAACATAATTTACATGAAGGTAAGACGCATTTAGATAAGTACGTGTATTGCGCTTCAACGGTGCTCCTTTGCATAAAGTGTAGTTGGTTACTTGCGAAGTTGCCTGTCAAATTTGTCTTGTGTGACTTTAGTCCAAAGGAATTAACTATAGCATTATACAAAGCTTTGTTCTACACCAGTTCTTGAAAATGGCTGAGACTAGAATGACGAAGGTCGTGGGTTCGAATCTCACCAGAGTAATATGCCTGTTCACACGAATCAGGAAAGTTATGAGTATGAATTGCTTAACACACATCGCTACGCGGGAAAAAACAAAAGTTATATTTCTTTATCCCTGATGCAAATTTAACATACATCACAAAATTGTTTTTGCGACTGTTTTTCTCCTGTGAAAAATCAAGTGAACATTTCAATCAAGGTTCACTTCAGGACGATGTAACGTACTTGTAAGTATTGAGAAAACTACATAACGTTTAGCTTCAGTCTGAAATCTTTCCCTTTTAGAATGTTCATTTCAGTACCAATCCTACAAGGTAATAATTCAGCCAGAATTACGAATTGTAAAAGTCGAAAAAGAGCAACAGTAGATCTCACAAACCACCGATTGCCAAAGTCCGGTATTCAAGCCCTCCGTCCGTGGACGTGAAGAGAAAGCCTGACCGAACATTGAACTGCTATTGTTGTTTATTGTTTCAGATTGCATAAATGGTGAGTTAATTGAAATCTAGAAGATGGCAATTAATTGACCCCTTATCTATCCCAACAACGAATATACTTTTAAATAATAAGTGTCTATCTCAAGAGATGTGACACGAAATCCAAATACATGAAAATACTTTACTGTGTTTCCGGATTAATGATTAATTTTAAGTGAATTTAATTACCTTCATATACAGTATTTAACCATTATTCCTTGTCTAGGTACAGACTCTGTGACGTCATCAGATATGCATTGATTACAACAATACAAATTTGCCCTTTAGGGCAGAGATAGGTCGATTTTAAATTGAATTTTAAATGCTATTTATTCCCTTAATTCCAGGACGTCCATCGATTTAATTGACTCTCTTCACGGACTTAACTCCGGCTTTACTGAAAGACGAAAACATATTTATAAGTCCCCCAAGTCCAACAATTCCACGCAGACGACAAATACAAAAAAGAGATAAGAAAAAAGTCTAAATTTAAGCAAGATAATACGTGAAACTAAGGGGCAGAAGTCATGGGTGCAATTGAAAACATTCTCGGTGCGTTATGTGACATTTCCGATCCCTGGATTTCCTTGTGTTTTTGAGGTAGCAATAGGTCCCAGACTAGGTAGACTTTTACGACGCAGTTTGAGCAGAATATGAAATGGTACGGTGACTGTGTACACGTCTTTGATTTTGAAATATGTAAGGTCATTCAGAGAGCTTTGCGTCAGCTTTGATTATAAAAAAAACCAAAAATATATCTTAGCTTTTGTTTCGTTTTCTTGACGCTCTGTAGGACATACTAGTCGGATGGCTGAAGTGTTTCAATATCAGTTTTCTCAAAATAATGACAACTAATTAATTAAAAGATTTACTGTGCTGCTAACCAAAGCAACTATATACACAACACTTGTAGATAGACCTTCGTTTTAAATGAATTCGTTTTTAAGTGATTGTCCGTGATTAACTCGGTAGGCCTACCAATCACTAAGTTGGAGCAACCAAAAACTGAGAAACTATTAGCACAAAACGTTCGCTTTGCTTTTAAGCCAGTTATTATTGGTCAGAATGTTTTTTAAAGTCTCTGTAAGGAAAAACACGCAAAGGTGAATAATTCAAGGTATTGGATGAAAACAAATTATGTGATTTAGTTTTCAAAATGTTTCAAATATATACACTTTTGTCAGGGATAGTGATTCAAGTTATAAGTATTTTGATGAATGTATGGCAAGCAGTGCCGCCTTTGAACTCGGAAGAAAAAAACAAAGAGACA
The DNA here is from genome assembly GCA_032158295.1 of Pycnopodia helianthoides. Taxonomy (NCBI): domain Eukaryota; kingdom Metazoa; phylum Echinodermata; class Asteroidea; order Forcipulatida; family Asteriidae; genus Pycnopodia; species Pycnopodia helianthoides. Next base: position 342,230 of record CM063261.1, read on the forward strand.
AAATCGGACCTAAAAGCACCACAGAATTGATCATTATATCGGTCTAGTTATTTATAGGGTTATTTCCCGCGAGTGCATTTATTGGCAACCGGTTCCAGGCGATCTCCTAGAAGAACAGTCATTCAGAGTTTCAATTTTCACATAATTTGTCTGAGGGTTTGTTAAGACAATATCAGGAAATAAAGTTATATTTGCGTCTGCGTTCAAACTGCTTTTGATACATTTGCCTCGTGAGAAGATTGCGACAGTAACGCAGCTTGTCTGAGAGACCTTAAGTCCCGGTGGCAGACAACCCGCAACAGTTATCAACGACAGTTCAGCTAGAAAGTCAATTAAATGTCAGATATCATTGTTAATTGGACACTAAAAACTGCAGAGCAATCACATTAAATTACTATGAACTGGTGAACATATCATACTATCGACAAAGTGAAGGAATAGTGCGTAAGGACCGCAAGAATGCGATGTTAAATTTCGTAAATTATAGACCCTTATATGGTTTGTTTTTATCAAAAATAATCTGAATGGTAATAACCAAAGTCAGTAACTATCTACCTTGTTCTTATGTATATTTTAATGGTATTTCCCAAAGTAATAAACCACAAGGGAAACTGACTGGGTCAAATTCTAATTAATTTTGGGTTGAACAAAGAAAACTTGACTATATCGGGATTTGAACCTGCGATCTCCGAATTGAATAGAACAGTGGGTTGATTTTGATAGTCCCGTATACATCGAAAACAGGTAGCGGTTTTTAACGACGTTTACCAGTCTGTTTTCCCATATTGACGATTCTTAATTTATGAATCCAGCAAATCATAAACAATATTTTTAAATAGTTAAAAATCTAGTTACGGGCGCTATAGAAAGCAACAGAAAATGTGTCCGTACACAATAGGAGTACTGAGGAAGGGTTAGTGGTAAATTGTATAGAAAATACGAATTTAAAAATGCGACTGTGTAAATCCTACCATGCGTGTCTGTGGACAATCGTGTACACCCAAGAGAAGAGACAACGCTCGGGGTAGTACGGCTATACCTTGTAGCCGACGTCTCAGCACCGGCGGCGGCTGTCATGCTGATCAAGGCTCCCGTTGGATTCCTCGGCGACGATTCAGCGCTCACGAGGTCCTCTAACGTAGCAAGTGGATCACTGAGCCCGTTCATGGTTTACTTATCAATCAAGGAAGACCGGAGAGTCCGGCTGAAGTTGAAAAAAAAGATTGGAAGCACCAGTTTACACGTCCCACCGTCTGTGTTTATCCGGTTGAATCCGGTTGTTCCTGCTGTTGTTGGTGACGACGATGAGCCCGGAACAGATTTACCAAAATGATGATTAGGGTGTATGACGAAGCCGAGGAAAAAGTGGGCCGGACTGACGGGAATCCGGGGGATAAACACCGAGCCTAGCAGAGTCCAACAAGATTTGAAAGCTGCGTGTTGACAGGAAGAGCCTCGTGTGTTATGAGCATATTCGACGCCTATATGCCCGGTACCTCTGTAGTATGGGGTAGGACCGGATTGTTGTAGTACAGAAATCCTGTTTTGGATTTTGGTTTAGCCGGATTTGAGACAAGCGGTTTCTTCCATTCAGCTTTGGTTTATTTAATGACCGAGCTCTCTTCGCAAGCCTTACGTCTTCCCCGTGGCTCGTTGATGCACTTATCCACGTTCACGCGAGGGCAAATCTGGTTGAGGCTGGTACCTTACACTCACTAACACCCGCAGCGTTGACTATAGGCCGGGCCGTTATCACCTATATACACGGGCTTGCTTTATGACCAGCGATATACCACCGAGATCAGCTTTGAAGAAACTCCTTTCAGATAATAAAGGACCAAGCTGTGTGGACGGTCCCATTGAAGGGGTTCCCTTTTGGTATAGACATTCTTAACTCATTCAATACGCAGTGGTGTATCAGTGGGTGACGTCACGGATGAGGTGGGGTGGGCGTGGTTTAGCTCGACCAATGACAGACTTGGGATCCCATGTCATTTTGGTGACATCCCCTCTTCAATCAGCTTCCGTCATTAATTCGTATCGCAGGTGAATTTTGCACAAAACCCAAGTAATTGTCTTTCGGTGGGGGGGCTTTTATGCCACTTTTATATCAACTGTGGTAAAATGGCCTTCTAGACAGACTTTGATAGGATCGGAACGTTAGGTCACTAACTCTTTTTTGCTTAAAATGGAAGAATTTAAAAGTTTGGACAGTCCCAAGAATTGGTAAACGAAACTAAAGTGAGTGGATTTTTTGATTGAATTTTAGTACAGAGAGAAGCAGCCGTAAGCATTAGACGTATCTTATTTACTTCATAGGCTTTTGTGTTTAACACAGCCCTTCATGGTAACCTTCAAACAGCCTAGATTATCAATTCAAACAAATAATGATAATAAAAAAGACACTAGGTTTCGTGGCAGCGTTAGCAAGAAGATGGATAAATAATGATTAAAACAAACTAAAAGGAATAATCAACAGCATTTATAAAGCGCATTAAGTTTGATTATTAAATGCTTTTCACTAAAGGCAGTCACTATGTTTCTTTTGAACCGTTGATGTAAATTTGTGAATTTATTTTGTGAGAATTATTCTCAGACTCCTATTTTCCCGATTCACGTGATTATTTCACGCTAATTTGTTTATTATCTGTATTGGTTTTTTTTAATTTATTTTTATTTATTAATCTATTTTGTTATTTCCTGTGACTTCATGTGTCTGTTATAAAATAGAGGTATTTATGGTGGACTTTTTAAACGTGGATTATGTATGTTGTTGTTGTTGTTGTTGTTGTTAAACTCCACATCAGGAGAAAACAATACAAAAATAAACAACATTTATAAATCGCATTATGAATCACAAATTTCTCAAAGCGCCTGATAATAGAAGCAAAAGTTGAGACCTTGAAAAAATAATAATAAATAAATAGGCTTTCTTTATCAATGATAAAACATGCTGAAGTTAAAACTCAAAAGTGAAGACACAAAAATACACTATTTAACATAGTCGATTTAAGTTATATCATGCAAAAACAATGCCAAGTGTCACATCAATAATAAGTCGTAATTTGACAATCTGCTATTTAATTTGTCTAAATCTAATTGTTTTGATTATTTTAATTTATTTTGTTTTACATAGTTGGTATTTTTTTATTCTATCTTTTTTTTTTGGGGGGGGATTAAATTAAAACTTACTAGAGCAGGATTTGAACCTGCAACCCCCTGATTAGCGTGCAGGCGCTCAACCACACCGAGTTAGTTTCCCTTGTGGTTTATTATTTTATTTATTTAACAGAAAGTTAACAATGCTTGTTCTTTGTCACATAGAGGGTCAGATCTAGTGATAAGACCCATGATATATATTTCGCTAAGTCTTTTGTATCCGTAATTGTTATGCTAAAGCTGTATCTATTGTACACTATGATGCTTATGTGAATTATTTGATCATGTGTTGTTGAAATAAAAAGAGTTGAAGCACAACTCCACTAAAGAGAAAAACCCATAAAAATACATGGTAAAAACTCTGGTATTAAATTAATTGTTTCGGTGTCTATGTGACAAACACAGACACGGCGTTCATTACAATCAAATCGTTCAATTAATTTGTTTTATTAGCACACCAGGATGGTTGTAATCACGTCAATATGGAAACGCCGTCTTATGTGAACCGCCTACAGTGTTAAATATCAAAGGTCCCCATCATCCATTTGTTTCTATTGACATTGTGGTAATTAACACCGTGTCGGTATTGTCACACGGACGTGGACACCGATGGAATCAATTGGACTCCAGGTTATGCAAGCTTATGGGAAGCACGAGATACATTTTTGAGGGAATGTGAAACTCTTTAGCGGAGAAGTTTTAGCCCAAAACAAAAGCAAGAGTCCTCATCTCCAATGAGATCCATTAGAGTTCTGAATTAGTAGCTTACTTCATTATTATAGACACGTCTGATAATTCGAAGGGGAACTTCACATTTGGCTTTAATTCAAGTTAAAACTTGAAACATCCAACCGAGTATCTGGCATTGACAAAAATTAAATCAATAAAATCTGAATTTTGTACACACACTGTGTAAATGATCATTTGGGAAATGTTCTTTGACACGTAAACAATATAATCCCTGCTTAAATGAATTGTCAACAAAGATCAAACCTTTTGTTTTTTACCCCGAAAATTTGCAAAATTAAAATAAAATAATGACAGAATGTTACATTCGAGGGTAGAAAGGGAATCATAGATAGTACAGCGCAAATTAAGAAAATATATTTACTATTTACTGTATTTACAATGATGTATTGGCATTTATTTGTTAAAACTGTGTTTATTTATTTATTTGTTTATTTATTGTACATTTTGGTAATGAAACAAAGGAACCCACAGAAGTGCCTTGTACTGTAGCCAATAGGCCTGAAGACACCTGTAAAGAGAAGATATTGAAGACATCGCAGCCTGAGAGGGAAAACCCAAAAGGAAACCAAAAACCCAATCCACAAGCAAGACCTCGGTCTGAGGTGGGATTCACACCAGGGTCCAACAGAGGTGAAAGGCAGGGGAAAGAAACCAAAACCAACTAAACCAACCTAAATGATTTGTCTTCATCGAAAGTCATTTTGATATTTACATTAATAGCGCCTGAATAGCTCGCTGATAAAATGTACCGGCTGGTTCAGTGTTAAAAAAGCATCTCCGTTTGGTATGAACCATGGACCAATAAAATAGTTTACGGACTATAGCTTGAAATCAAGCTCACTGGTCCTGCTGGCCAGTCACTGAAAAATTAAGGGTAAACCCTTAAATATATGTGGTTGATTACAAAGGATAGCGAGGATTAAAATGAATAAGTATAACAAATAAATACCCACTCTAAATTGGCATATTTGTTTTGTCTACTTTCAGATAATCTTCTAATCGTATGGAGTAATTCAAACCACTCCATGGTGAATGTGAATTCTCTTAAATGAACCTCATTCAACTCCGTTCTCTGAGCATTAGTCAATACAAATGTGTTATATGCGGCTATACACGAAGCGTTTTACTGTGTTGAATTCCGGTATCATCGTCTATCCAACAGAATTGTGGAGTATTTTGATGGCGTCATGCATATTCCACGTCAATGAAATACTTTACCTAGATACATCCAAAAACTAGTTCAGATCAAATCCACATTTTCATACAAATCGCCTATTTTTCCAGCAAAACTGGAACGAAGCTTATACTGAAGATTTGGCCAATTTGTTTACTGGATTTCAGGATAGAGCGATGCCTCGTTTCCTTTTAGTCGAAAGATTCATTTCAAATCTGGTCTGCTCTTCCTCTAAGCCGTTGCATCGAAATTTGATAATGTCGCGTACAGGTAGATTGAAGAAGAGAGAAGAAGATAATGGAGCCTGGTTTTTGCTGTAGATAAGTCTCAAAAACCGGACTTGATCTTGTTTGCCGCTGGATGAGAGCGCGCGAGCTCGAGGGGCGATCGTTTCAAAAAAATATGAGCCGGAGCGTGTTTACTTGGTTTCGTGTCATTTTTCCCGCGCTTTTTCGGTGTATAATTAATGGCGCGAAAGAAGAGAGAAATGCAAAACATTGGCTTAGAGGTATGCACGGAAGGTTTACCAACCAAACAAAATCGGATGCATGCTCATCAGACGTGGATTAGCGGCGCTCGAAATGGAAATTGCATTTCGGGGCTCCAGCGAGGCAGTGCGCGCGGACAGCGGGCCAAAGCACGAGCCTTGAGGGACCCGTGTGCCCATGAATTTCAAATAAGCCAGAGCTTTAAGAAGACGGCTTAGTGGTATCATTCGCTTGTGTCATGCATGTATCTCTATTCTAAAAGGATCAAGTAGGATTTACAGGCAATTCCACGTTCTCTCAGGATTTTTTGGAGGGAAGGAAGAAGTAAAATGTGGGAACACGACGTATATGAACCGAGGTGGAAAACTTCAGCATTTTGTAGCGTAGAGACACACCGCGACAAGAGCGGCAGCGCGAGCCAGTGTTTTCGCGCTGCTTTGGCCCCGTAATCCGCGCCGGTCCCCCTGACGATCACGGCCCGGCCTGAAATTAAAACTCACAAAATCAAGCAGTTGATGTTGAGAAAACAGCCCAGTGGAGAAAACACAGCGGGGGGAAAGCCAATTTCTTTGTTGTCACTCAATATTTTCTGGTAAGCCTCATGAATTCACGGGGCTAAATATTCGTATGCTTGCAAAGCCTAGCGTAAGACCCGTATGCATTACGAACGGCCAAGAAATGATATGCGAGAAGCGGCATGGCGTAGGATCTACTCAGGATTATTTCATGGCTTCGCGGAATAAAATGAAGGTATTTTCTTTCATTTATAATATTTTCTAAGGAGTGGGGGAAGCTGGAATTTTCGTTTTGTCCTTCTTCTTCTAAATGATTCTTCATCGGATTGTGCTATAATTGTGTTATACGGAAACTGTTAAACCATTTTGTAAACAAAAACGTAAATTGAAAGCTTTGCTCGGAGTAAAAGGTTTAGTTGTCGATCTGACGGTCGATTTGGAACGACCAACAAAAGATTGTGTTTGCCCATAAATTAATCCCAACTTCGCAAACCTGTTATTAAGGAGACTGGATAAGAAAGTGTTGATTTGTGCATAGTATGTGTAGGAGGGTGAGGACGAATGCATTGTAGACAAGAATCGTCACTTATGAGTCCCTGACTTCAACTATTTCCTCGATGCCATTTTATCTGTTCATTTAGGTCCTCTTGGTGTATTAGGTAAAATGACTTTCGTCCAAATAGTTGGGCAGTTAGGGAAATGTTTGGAGAATTGTGCATTTGTTACGGGGAATTTTATACGGTGCTCCTGGAGTGCCATCAACACTTATCAAGATAACGAGATAATTTATCTTGCGAAGCCGACTCTACTAATGAAAATAAAAATAAGATTGTCGACCATAATAATTTCTTTCGTCAAGACAACTTACTGAAACAAAGATGGCCACAGTTTCAGTAAGTCGTCTCAGAAAGTTGCATTACCGAGATAAGTTAAACACGGTATGTGGTTGATTACGTAGTGCTTCGTCGGCAAGTGAAGACAAGTCGACTTCTGTGTTTCAGTTAGTCAACTTGGCGAGTTAATATCAAGATAAATCGACTATTTCCATAAAATAGGTCGACTTGACGAGACAAATATGGATAAGTGTGATGGCACTTCTGAAGTTCCGTACATTTAACATTCCAAACCTCTTCCGCAGTCTATCTTAACAACGTTCTCTGAAAATGACTGATTTATAGATCGGCTTTCTTTCCTACTGAGGAAGGAACTTGTGTCTAGTTCCAAGTTCAAATCGATTGGGAACATATTCCAATCTTGGGCCCCTCATAGGCCTACATATGGAAATTTAGGAATATACAGCTATTAGGCAATCAGCCACAACCCATGTATAAGGAATTATCTAGTAGACAAAGTCACATTGACCTTCAATGGTGTTTTATACAGTCCACGAAAAAACAAATTATTATCATGACAATTAAAAGTCCAATGTTTACTTCTTGGAGATTGTCTGGAGCTGGTTGTGATTGCCTCGTGTGACATGGCCCTTATTTAGAGAATAATAATACCGAAAGCTACAAAAAATATAAATAATAGTACAAACATTTATAAAGGGCTACTGAAGTACGATAGTAAGAGGTCATGAGTTCCAGCATCTTAAAACAATCTTAAAACATAGTTATAATATTGAAATAATAATAATTTGGGAGACTAATCATCCGTCATGGCAGCTGAGAAGCTGAATTGTGAATGCCGCGGCTACAACATGTTCGAGCTGCAGGCATGCAAGGGTGGCTTTGGCTTCCACCCACATCCACCCATGACCACGGAGCACAGTCAGAGATTGAAAGTGTCCGAAATTCCGGAGGGAGGTCAAGCCAGTGGGCCTTGAGAAAAACCCTCGTGGCGTAGTAGAGAACCAACGCACAACTCTACTCGCATAATGCCCTTATCTGGGAATCGAACTAGGTCCACAGTGGTCAGAGGCAAGCGCTTTATGCACCAGCCATCCGTGCCACCATGTTGTGTGTATGCCGTATCTTATCCGTCCCATGGTTCACGGTCAGTAAATCCAATAAAAGTAGAACTAATCCTCATTATATTTTACCTGATACTCGGCAACTAGACATGTTTCCCTTGCCTCGCAACGGCTCTAAATCAGTCAGCTTCAGCATTCCGATCTCGTCCATAGCAGGAACAAACGTCGCTGCTACTGCCTCCTTACCAAGCTGCATTATTCAAACGTTTAAATGCAGCGATCAAACTTCCTAATGACAACTCAGTATGAGAGGTGGGAAGTTGGAGGAAGAACTCGGATAGAATCTTAGTTCCCACAGACGGTATTAACTCCCGATTATATATTTACCACCTCCGCAGCATGCAACCTTCTTACACCTCGTGAGAACTTTCTCTCCTCTGGGCCGTAGGTGCATCATACAGGTGATTATTGCACCATGGATATCATTTTTTATTCTTCTTTCTAAAGAACGCCAGAAGAATTGGGAAATGTTCTGCTCACGGCCGTTTCGGTTGGTGGTCCTTTCGGGACCCCAGCGACCATTGTTACGCATTGAAGACCAAAGATACAATGGGTATAAAAAAGTGCTCGTTTGGTGTGTCATCTTCTATTCACAAACTTTTGTTAGATAATTTGTTCCGATTTCAGAAAATAACCTGCATATATAATCAAAATGTTGATCAAATAAGATCCAAGTTTTCCCGTTAAGACTAAAGTTGTATAACAACAAATGTGTCAGTGCTTTTTGTTTTATTTTCGTTGTATTTTGTATAATGTGGGTTCAATGATAATCAGCATTGCTGTATGGGTCGACCCGTTTAAAGCTGGTTTCATTAAAAAATAAATAACACTTTCTCAAAACGATTGTGATAGATTCCTTTTCTACTTCCACATCCTTTATGTTATTAAGTTCTTTATGCTAAAGCATATTCTGCTCACCTACGACGCTTTCTAGTCGGAAAAAACCCTGACAAATTAAAATTTATTGATTGATTGATTGCCTAATCAGCCTCAAAGAGCAGACAATGAACATGCCTGCAACTTTTTAATGGAATAAGTCATGAATAAAACAATTTTTTAAATGGAAATTTTTATTTTGTATTTAGTATCATTGACCAAGAAAAAATGACCTCTCCGCAGAAGGAAAACAAAAAACAGAATAAATTATGTTTTCTAGGCCGATTTCAACAAAAATCCATCAATTTGTAGTATTACACCCGGCTCATTCAATGTTTTTCCAGTTAAATCAGCATACAATAGTCAAAATGAGTAGATCGGTTTCAACAGTTTAGCATTCACTGGTCAAATACGATCGTTCAAATGAATAATGCTACCCATTCAATTTCATCAACTGTAAATAGGCATGCATTCAACTGAAGAATGGTAGAATAAATAAAATAGAAGGAATATATGAAATAGAATGACTGAATATAAAACCTGAATGTGTAGAAAGAAATCACATGGGCACTAAAGCCAAATTGAATGCAACAGTAGCTAAAACGAAAACCTACTGAACTCGCGGGGAAAACATACGTGTATTTGATTGCGTGTTCATGAAACTGTAATTATTTGAGCTGAAATTGACTGCGATTGCCTATTCTAGCAACACAAAACAAAATAGGAATAATTATAAAGTAAAAACATACTTTGTTCTAAAAAAAGTATGCCTGGGTTATGTTGAAAAACAATAACTGTCTTCTACAGCAATCATGCCCACATGGAGTTTAATTCATAAAAAAATCTCCGATGAAATTTCCCTCAGGTTTTGGACCAGAAATATAAAGGTCTGGAATCTTGAAGTGTGTGAGCAATGTCGGTGATGACAGACAACCGGTAGTAGCGACCGTGCTAGTCCCGTAACCTAACCACGGCCGACACGCTCAACAATTACAGCTTGTCGATCCAGAACACAACACAATCATGGCTCTATAGAACCCAACAGAAGAAACCCTGTGCTGGAATGGAGACAATTTACCAACCGATTTCCCAAGTAATTGAGAGCAAAAGAATGGCTTCCCAGTCCTCTATGTACAAAATAAATACCACACGCTGGTGGCTCACACATAACGGTAGAATAGCAAGAGAAAGGCACCCAACCAGGCGTGGCCTTGCTGGTAGGTCCGAGGGGGGCTTCGGTGAGAAACACGGGGCGAGGTCATCTCCAATTCTTGCTGGAATAACCCCCGGTAAACGGTCGCAACCAATGAGTACAATGCCACTAATTGGATAGGTGTGAACGGGGATTTTCGGATTTGAAGACGGCGAATGACAATTTATTATTGTTATGATACATTGAAAAACAAATAGTGCAACCTGCATTTACTCCTCACCCTAAACTCTGCACCAATTTAAGACCAACAATTATTGTTTCTAGAAGTATTACATATGATTGTGATTACTATTGTTTTCATTTATTAATTTCACTTTAAAAAAACATCAACAAAAGTACAAAAACTATAGATTTCCAGACTTTTCAAGCCTGACATAGAATTTGTTAAAGCTTTTGAAAAAGCCCCTTTCCACAAATATAACTACATATCAAATCTTAGTTAGGTAAAATTGCACTATTTATGTACTAGAACAATTAGACAGAAAAACTGACAGTTAGAAAGGACACACTGTGGACAGTGACTACTGAAGGATCAAAGAAAAAGCAAACGTAACTGGTCACCTCCAAGAACCAACAAGCAGAACATACATCAGTAAGGCATTACCAATGATATACCTTATCTTGATTCAAAGGAAATATTTATGTAGAAAGAAGCACCATACTCAACATTGATAACAGGAAGTAACTATTACTAGTAAACTTGCAGCTACAACTAGTGAACATTGTGTACAAGCTTTGCTTCAATAGATCATTCTACAGTATCACATTTACTTTATTCTCGATCTTTATATTATTCCATTTACATATTTAACTTTCGGTGATTTTACTTTCTCGTCGAGCTCCACGATTCAAGACTAACAAAATGATTACGGGACCAAAAATATACTCCGTTATAGTTGTTAAAAACATGATTGGTAATTATCTTGGGGGGGCGTGAGAGAAAGAGAGCGAGCGAGCCAAAAAAGTATGATTAATTTCAATCTAAAAGCTCACCCTTTATGAAGTTCATATCAGTTCATTAAACTACCGTCCAATTCAAGAAAATCACATTTGCAGACCTAACAAAACTGCTGTTGATTATTTCGAATACAACAAATCGAACTAAACATGGGAGCAATCCCTGACTGAACATACACCGTTTCATGTTTGCTGTCACCAAAAGCTTGAGCATCGAATTGGATGAAATCTCAAAAGATTGGGTGAAGTGTGCTTCTTGAAAACTAATGAAAGACCGGGAGTTAACTATCTCTTCCATAAAATAATAGAATTCCCTCTAAAAGATTTTCATACTGACACAGAACAAACTCATCACATGATGCTCTGTCGGTTCAACTTTCTTAAAATTTTAAGTTAACCTCCATCTTTCCAAACAAAAATATTTTCTTTAAGTTAAAAATGTTGAAAGATTTATTGGTGGTGAAATTTCTACAAATCCTTGTCAATAATAACCAGATTTTGTCTAGGTTTAAAAGATTCGCAGATGTAACTGCACCTGAAGCAGCCAAGTGTTACGTAGTTTATCACAGTAATAATAATTCTTTAAATCCAAGTCAAAACCATGTCCATCTTTTTTCGTGATTTAAAAGCTTCAACTGTCGAAAACTTGTGAATCCCTTTCAGTCCGAGAGCTATGAGATCTGGATTGTGTTGGCCACGTCGTCTGATAAGTCGGACGGGTTAATCCGCCGAAATCGCCCCGGTCCTGTCCCAGGCTTAGCCCTGGCTTAGCCCGGTCGGTGCCACACCATCCTTGGTAAAATCTTATCTGAATAAAAAGCTCTTATTCACGTAAATTTAATCCCTTGCGGTTTTCTAAATTGCCCACTACAGAAGTTATGTTGTGTAGAGTTGGTGGCAGGAACCACCCCTTGCAGACGACATTTCCCGTATCATACTTACAAGTGTCAATTTTTGCCGCCACAATAGTTCTGCGTTCAATCAAAGTCCAGTTTTGTTGACGGTTTATTTTGTTTTCTGATAAGTCACAACTAACTACTACTTTGTTCTCTGGTTGGAGGCAGTTACTGACAATATTATTATTTTTACAATTTTATTTTTTTGATTTAAAATGGTTTATTCACACACACAAAACCGACTTGAAGCCAGAGGCCGAATTCAGGCATTTGAATAATTATTACTTTAAAACTTTGTTGGAAATAAAAAACTTGGGGGAAAGAATTAATTAGGCCCTAAATGAAATACAGCTAAAGGCTGTTGGGTTGGAAGTATGTAACATCCCCCAAAATAGAGAATATTTTTGTCTGTCTTGTAAACGAAGGGGAGATAAATTACTTTTGGTAATGACTAGGATGAGGAGCTATTGTAGAAATGCTGAACACATCTCAGCGTCTCAATTACACACCATGGAAGGGTTCCTACAATGCTGTACAAAGGGAAGTATAGTCGACAAGTGACAGCCGTGCTCAGTTTCCAAACAAACTACTTCACCTATAACTTGACTGTTCATACATAATTATAGCCATGCTCAAAAACCAACAAATCTTGTATTTGAAGAAGAAGGGACTCTATGTAGATAGATTACTCTCAAGGCTTCAAACAGGGTGTTCATTTCTAACTGAAGACGAGAAGAGCCAAACCAGCCAAAACGTCGAGAGATTGATCGCACTACCCGCTCTTATTGGAACCGCAGCTTATTAACAGATAATAAGAATATTATTATGCGTTAATAACTCTGGTTGTATAAAAAACGGTTTCTTCTAATCTTTACTTCCAGCCTACGGCAAGCTTCAAAACTCACTCAAAAACCTTCGATAGTCGTTGAGCATGACCTTCAAATCTGTGTTTTGGGTGTTTTTTATGGGGGGGTCCGTTTTCACGTAACTGCGATCCATTAGTAACACGATACATAATTCGCCTGAGGGTAAAACGGATGTTATGGTAACTATCACAAAATTGTTTACAATAATCGTCGGTGTTTGTTGTTTACCATTTTTTTGTTCCTGCTAACATTGACAGATCAAAATTGGGGAGTGTTAAGACTGAGAGGGAACTGACAGTAGATATGGTTCCCATCACAGTTATTGAAAACAACTCTAAATTACTGATAGATTGCTGTTCTCATCGTGTGATCTGGTGTTTCCGATCCCACGTCGGGATTGAGTCCAACTTCTATGAAGGCTCTTCCTGACGAACTCAAACTGGTTTTTCTTTGTTGTGTGTTGTGGTGGTAGAGGTTGGAGTTGTACCACCCTGCTGCCCACACACACAATGAGTGGAGATACATCCAAAGACCCAATGAAAGGGAATTAAGAACACATAGATGAACAACCCAAGGTACAAGAATTATTCAGTTAGTAGATTTTTACCAACCCACTATGGCGATTGTCTTATTCTGAAAACTGTTACCCAGAATGTGTAAAGGCACAGTAACACGTTTGGTAATGACTCTCAAAATTAATGGCAAAAAAACTGACTTGGTAAGAAGTACAGCAGCCTTGGGCAGTATGAATGCATTTTGAGAAACTTTTAACTTCGAAGTACTACGGTTATGGAAAATATATTACTTTTTATTCCCCAAAAATTGAATCTGAGAAGCGTTTCTGTCAGAAACGCTCTTCAAACTGTGTAATCCTATGGGGAATATTCTTCCTGCGTGGAAATATTCGCTCCGGTTTTTCGGTGATATCTCAAAAACGCGACCGCCTTTTGAAGTGAAATTTTCACAGGTTGATTTTATCGTGTGTACCTACATTTGTATAGGATTAACACAATCAGTAGGCTCCAATTACCGAACGTGTACTGTACCTTTAAGACATCTCATCACATTGATACCAAAGCTGATGTTTCTGTTGTCTTCACTTTAATGCAATAGATTTTGGCATGGAGCGTCAAAAAATGAAACAAAACAACAACAACATCACACACACAACCTTACGGATCTTGTTTATGTGGTCCTGCTACTGTTGTTCTATTGTTCCCTTTTCTAAAGAATTACTATGTGGGGGTCCAGGTTGATCAAGAAACACTTTGTGGGGAGCCACTGTTTCATGGTGTAAAAGACCCCACGAGGGCCTATCCGTATTAAGCACACACGAGTTTGTAAATGGTGTAAACCGAGGACACCTCTTTGTAATCCCATTGTTTGTTCGAAGTTCCCATTGTTAAAGTCCTCGGTTTGGATGCGTAGACATGCCCATACACACACCAACACACACCTCTTTTCCTTTCTTTTGATCATCGTTAACAAAAATAGGCCCTAATAATAATAAATTCTAACACAAATTATTGGCTAGTTTTTCCGAATTGGCAACATTCGTTTCTTTTGAAAAACAGACAAACATTACATCAAACCAAACGGATAATAAAAACTGGGTTTCCGAACTTGCGAACAAGTAAGAAGATTGTCAGTCAGCGTAACGGGGGCATGAAATGTCGCCCTCTATTGGTGAGTTGTGATCTGGTTGGACACACGATCATGTATTCAACAATGTAAAGAAAGAAACGCAAACACTAAGATACAACGTGTCTGGTACATACAGTTGTTTGCACTCATTTTATCATGGCATGCTGAACCTTATACCTAGAAGCAAAAAGAGGGACTTCCGAGAGAGAACATATCCTAGTAATTAATACTAACGCTGATTGGCATGGGGGCTTTGTTATACTAAAGAGACGAATGCTGTTATCGCAAAATGTACCCCTTTTGTTATTTTCTTTCCACAGCACAAACAGCCTGGGGTTGCCTAACTGCGCCTGACTGTAAAAAAAAATAACAATAATAATAATAATAATACAAATTTCATAAAGTAACATTCTACAATTACAATGTAAAGGGTAAAGAGTCATAGATTGATAGTGACTTCAGACTCATTGAACCGAACTTACTGTTGTAGTTGTTACACGTAGACATGTAACATTCCTATTGGCCTCAACTTTGCTTGTAAACTTGCTTTAGACTGTCGTTCAGTCATGATTACGGTTTGTGCCTGGAAAGTTTTAAGCAGAGTGTTATGAATACTTAAGCTTTGTCGATAATAATTTTTAAAAGACACTGCGTTGTTGAGCGCTTGTCTCTCACCACTGTGGTCCAGGTTCGATTCCTGGCTAAGACCACGATGTTAGTAGAGTTGCATATTGGTTCTCTACTGTGCCATGACGGTTTGTTTCCAGTGTACGAACTGTGGCTACCCTCAGAACAATCAATTATCTCAATCAGTGAATTATTGTTGTCCCCCAATTCAATTCTCGGCTTACTAGTCATTTGACCCAAACTGCGTAAACACTACACAATAGAAACAAAATGTATGTATACTTCCAAACAAGAAAGCACTTCAGTACCTCTACTTTTCACCTCCTTGGACCCGGTTCGAATCCCATCTCAGAATTGGGTCAGTCCCTTTCTCTAACCATCGGATTCTCCCTCCAACTTTTACAACCGAACATTTCTACGGAGAAAGTCCTCTTCAGATATTTCGAGCTAGTCGTTTTCTGACGACTGCTAGGCTACATTGTCATGCAGATATCAATAAATATAAAAACAAATTGATCTTTAATCAGGCATACGGATTTCAATTAAGACTAAGAGAAGGCCCTCCATGCATTAAGCTTTCAGCTCAAATTTACGAGAATGGGTACTTTATCCGTGAAATTAAATTATTTTAAAAGACATTAGGTATCCGAGACTGGTTTGAAATTGTAATGGTATACCAGTAAGAATCGAAATGAGCATGTTACGCTTGACTGATTATCTATCCCATTGTCAGGGTAGTAATGCAGGTGCCCTTTGTGTAATGAACATGTAGCGTTATATGCGTGGGAATTTATAAAGAAGAAAACAAAATTGTGTGAAGTCAACAATTTCCTATAATTGTAGATCAGACCATATTTTTGGCTAACACTTTTAAAAATTGGTTCAGAAATCAGAGTTGAGATAAAAAGGTACTCTTTTTACCAATTGTTGTCATCAATTTGTTTTTCTTAGACCGAATTTTGACAAATGATGCTGATTCAAAACGAAAGCATACACACAATTTCGCATAATTATTGCAAAGGACAGTGCGCAATATATATGAACATGCAAAAGTGTGTGTACATGACTGATAGATTGGAGATAACGTCGGGATCCACAATAACTACTTTGGTAGTTTTGGTTTACTTTATTTTACTTTATTTTATTTTTTTTCACCCCGTGCCATTCATTGTAATGAACACTTGTAGGTTATTCATTTGATAAAATAAGCTATTTCAATATTTCAATCGGCTAAAAGTTGGACTAAGCATATTGACCTCAATCATTGGTGTAGAAATTCACTCACATCCTCTAGTTTCAATAAACATACTATCCAACCAACTTGAGAAATAAAGGGTGAGGGAGGGGAAACAACTCTTCAATCATTTAGCAATATGTTTTTTTTTTAAAGAATGTTGGTGAATAGTTTGTGGCCTTTTCGATTTGCAAGTCAAAGCAAGAAATCGAGGGTTGCGAAGTTTCTTTCCTCTCCGTAATTAGACGGAATATTAACTTGGAAATAGTCAGACTTTTGGAAAACTTCATGTAAGCTATTTGCTGATCATGTTTTATCCAATTTGTTTTTCTGTTTTGGGGAGTTTTGCCCCCCCCCCCCCCCCGTTTCGGATCGTTGTAATTTTTGTGTGGTGTCGTAATTTTCATTTTGTTCAGGTCCAGGTTAGTCATTTTCTTTTGTATTTATTGTTTATTTAGTCATTTACTTGCTTATTTGTTTATTATATTTGTAATGCTATTTATTTATTTGTTAATCAATTCATTTATGATGTTAAAATTGCCAATTTGTAGATATTGTTTCCATTTTACTTGGATGTTACCTTTTCAATTTTGTTATGACTTTACAAATATACGTGTAAATTCACTAACACTGTCTCATTGAAATTACACTAAGAGAAATTATTATTATTTATATATTATGGGTTTTGTTCTCTCTTTTTTTGGGGGGGGGTCCTGTTTTGTTAATTATTGTTGGGGAATGGAGTCCAAATGTCATGAAGTCTATTTTCAAACCTAATTTTAAGATTCACCTTAGTAGCCTTGTCAGACATTAGCAATTTAAAACCCAATTAATTGCCATATGGTCAGTAATTTGAAGAATTCATTGTAAAGTATGATATATTTTTTCCCTTTTGTGTGTGTGTGTGTGGGGGGGGGGTAACTTCATTTCAGTCTTTGGGTCTCTGCAGGTGGAATCAAATTAATTTCTGCATTTATTCACACACGAAGACTTATTCGGCTTAGTTTTATGGTCGGAATTGCAATTGGAAAGGACACGTTCAAGCCGCTGGGAATTGGGGCATAGTACAATTTGATTACAGTGAATAGAAATAAAAATTATTTGAATATAGACTGTAAAATCGAGGTAATTTCATTTCCAAAAACTGGCCTTTTGAAGACTGCAAAATGTGGAAGTGAAAAAATGATAACAGAGGAAAGGGCTTAAACTTACCTGTTCTCTTTTTCATTTTGATTTTAGAAAGATCTGTATACTGGCCGCTAGCCTTTCCACCGTGAATGTGTTGAACCGGTTGTTTCCCACCGTGTACCTCCAATGGGCTCGCCACGGTCCTACCAACTTCAAGCTCTTCTGGGCTGCTTGGTTTGTCTTCAATTAGGGCCGCTCCGCAGCTCGATTGAGGGCGCGGTGCTACTCCCTCGGACGACACCGGACCGCTTGGCATCCAGCGTGGGGAGGAGCCGCACCCCACAGAGTGTTTGTCGTTGTTTCCCCCGGGTAGTGGAATGCTTCTTGGTAGTTGTGTTTGGGGGGCCCGGGTTACTTAGTTTTAAGCACCTCTCAGCGTTTGGTGAACCCTTTGGTGACGGGAGATTTTTCATTCCATAAAGACTGTAAGTAAGGTTCATCTGGTCTGGAGTCAGTCCGTGTACCTTGGGCTCTGAATGATCCATGGACGAATCGGCAAGTCGAAACATTCTTCTCCTAAAAAAAATTAATAATAAAATACAAATTTACAATCTGCTGATCAAGGCGGTTGATGTTGAATACGAAGCTAACAATTGCAGACGACTACAGAACAACGCCCGTTTATTGGTAAAGGATTTGAAAGCAATCAACTTAATGATCGGTTACACCCCTATGTTTCGACATCCCTGATGATTTTTCCTAACCCTATACTTGTAACCCTTTTTGTGATCTACAGATCACGGGGTCGATCCAAACATAGAGTTTTCGGAACATGGGGTTGCCAGAACATTGTGGAGTCGAAACATAGAGCTATCATTTAAGGATCCATAGAGTACACGGTTCAAATACAACCAAATCATCTGGTTAAAGTTTACAACGAATATTTTCAATTTACTAGTCCAGGGTTCGTATGTAGCCAATGCTTTTTAAAGGAACATTATAAAATTGGTTTTTTGCTAACAAAACAGTTGCTGGCAGTGTAATCACTTGATGTAATCCACATATACATAAACTGACAAACCTGTAGAAGTTTGAGATCGATCGGCCATCTGGGTCGCGAGAAAATAGTGTAAAACCGATTACACATTTGCATGAATCATATAGGTTCAACAAACGGATAAAACGCTCACTGAGCGATAAACTCCAATCGGAAAATTAGTTTATTCATTTCTCATCAAATATGGCATTTCAGACAGAAATATTTCAAGGGATGTTTTCTACTATCATCATCATTAGACCGTGTAAGTTTTATGTAAATCTGTGATCAAAAGTATATTTTACAATTACCAATTCTGTAATGTTCCTTTAACTATAAACTGCTCTTAGGATCGAATAAAAACCATTAATACCAAACTCAGTGGTTCCTGGTTCGAATGCAAAAGACATGGAATGACATCAATTGACTTTAGGTCAGTCGAAGCCCCAATTACAATAACTAGGTTGAAACCTACCAAAATAATCAACTAGATTCGACTGCAGGTAAAAACATCAATTAACTAGGTACGGGTTCGAATTCTACTTAACACTGCATATATTTAAATACAATAAACAACTGGTCTCGGGTTCGAATTCAACCTAAAGAAGCAAAATAATGTTCACGGTGACACAAGACGTGGTAAAAGAACGAACCCGAACAGGAAATGGTAAATAAAGAAGCTTCATTTTACTTATAGACAAGTCGACCGCATCAAATCAGCCTTGCGTACCCGCGTCGTGATTGACATAACCAAAACAACATCACCTTCACCAGTCATAGGGATTACGTCTAATATCAAAGGATTGATTAGACTAGAGAGGCGACTGAAGAGGTTGGCGAGAGACACGCCCAATTTTGCCATGTAAGCTTGTTTAAAAAGGGAGATTGCTTCGTCATAAGAACTTCAATTATTGATCAAAATCATTCATGGTTTTTTTTCATCATTTAGTTTTATTTAACTGTAGGCCTATTTTATTAATAAAACTTTCTCTCTCTTTCTATTTAGTAGAGATAAGTTATTCGCATGGCTACTTAAAGGAACATTACAGAATTGGTAAGAAACAAACTTGTGAAATATACTTTTTGATCACAGATTTACATAAAACTTACACGGTCTAATGATGATGATAGTAGAAAACATCCCTTTAAATATTTCTGTCTGAAATGCCATATTTGATGAGAAATGAATAAACTAATTTTCCGATTGGAGTTTATCGCTCAGTGAGCGTTTTATCCGTTTGTTGAACCTATATGATTTCATGCAAATGTGTAATCGGTTTTTCACTATTTTCTCGCGACCCAGATGGCTGATCGATCTCAAACTTCTACAGGTTTGTCAGTTTATGTATATGGTGGATTACATAAAGTGCTTACACTGCCAGCAACTGTTTTGTTAGCAAAAACCAATTCTGTAATGTTCCTTTAAAGATGATATGAAATGTTTTTATTTTAACAACGATTAAGTAATTCACATAAGCAAACTAGTTTACAATAGATACTTCAAGAACATAACAATTATATATCTCTTTACTATGGTTTTATTATATATTTTGTTATAGATGGACAGCCCAGCCCCCCCCCCCCAATAGTGTGCAATGACCTCCAATTGTGGACCCTCCTTTGTTCAACTCTTTTTCGTGACATACGTGGGCCCCATTTAATAATAATAATAATAATAATAACTATATTTTATATAGCGCCAAATTACCGAAAGATGCAAGGCGCTTGAGGAAACAATAGAGGTATATGAAAGAATTAGGACAAACCAGCTACTGTTTGGGGAAGAGGTGGGTCTTAAGTCCTTTCTTGAAGGATAGAACAGAATTAGTGTTTCTGATGGAGACAGGCAGAGCATTCCACATTTCATGTGTAATAGCAATTGTCTCTTTTGTTTTAAGTGTTCGGTTTGTCGCTGTAAGTACACTCCATAATTATACACTCAAAAACAATCATGTGGAATTGTTGTTGTCTTTTATTTATTGTTTTTATTTTATTTTTTTAATAAGGCTCACCCGTATTTTTTTTCAGTAAGGCTCACCCTTTGCAAGCCCCGTTGTTGTAACCATAGTAAAGAGAGATCTAATTTTAAATAACTTTGATCCGGAAGGTGTTAATTACAGATTATCTGACTACTAGCAGCCATCCACGTTGCATCACATTAACGAATTACTACCGGTTATTATAGAAACTACGCCCAAAGGCACGTTAGTACGAAGCTTGATGACGCTGGGATTCGATTGAACTCTGGTGATATATAGGTAAACAATGATTGTAGGATTTTAAACGTTGAATGGTCATCAGGATGTGGGTTCGAATCCCGGTCATGACACTTGGGTCCTTGAGTAAGACTTATAACTATCGTTGCTTCTCTCCACCCAGCGGTTAAATACAATTGGTGCTCGATATGGGGCAGAGCGTACCCCCCTCCCCCCCCCCCCCCCACCTATTGTGTCTTCATTGTGTGCTTGGAATCTCAGGAATTCTTTTGAGGATTTTAGGGGGAGGGGAGTTCTATACAAGAGGAAAATAGTGTGTTATAGTATGGGAACATTGGGAGGGGGGGGGGGACACCCTCTACCCCATATCAGACAGGCTATAGTTAAATGGGTACATCAGCAGGCAGAGATGGTTCTTGATGATTTATTTGGTCGATACTGAGATAAAATGAATATTTGGCTCAGTTAACAGAGTAATACTTTCTTTATTATTATGATGGCGAGAGCACAACTTAGAAAACTTAGCAGTTTGCTTTTGCAAAACTTTCCACAATTTCACGGCCTTGTTTTTGTATCACATACTGATGTGCATGTACGAAATCGTTAAAGTCGCAGACGTGAAGCTTGACGTCAAATCTCGCGACTTGGGGTAAAGTCGTAAAATTTTCCATTAAATTTGACGTTAATTTTGAAATATCCGCGTGTGTCCTTCCAGGGTTACCGTTTTAAACATTTCTATCCAAAAACCAATCATTCAACAAGAGAAAAAATAATCGAAGTGTGTTCAATTATACGATTCACTTTGTGCGCACATCGTACAGCAGAACAAATGTGCCGTAACCACGATCAAACTGTATCAAGGTGCAGTTTGTGAGAACTAAATTCAAATCAGGAATTTGATATTATTAATCTGAATAACTTCATAATAATAAAACCCTTAAAAAAATCATAGTCTTCGATTAATTCATGATTTAAACAAAGAGCAATTTGTATTTAATACCATAACTCTGAAAGCCCTTTTCGGATAATTAAAGAGCAACTTGAATATTAATATTAAAGTCAAACTTTGCGTCCAGATCACTTCAGACCTCTAGACGAGTACTTGTAAAACGTGCATTAAAAAACCTCAAGATTGCTCGATCATTACTTCGTATCTAACTGTTTTTTGAAATGTGTGTGAATTAGCGGTAGTATTGTGGCTAGTGCATGTACTGGTGGGTTCGGGTCGCGGTCATGGCACTACTAGTGCCCATAATCAGGTCATTCCCGAAATTTAGCCGACTTGTGTTTACAGAAGAAGAAGCAGTGGAACAAATGGTGCAAGAAATCTACTTCGGGATTTGTGGCTTTGTATTTTAAAAAAATTGATTAATAAATAATATGATTTAAAAAACAAAACCAAAAACCCAAGACAGTCAATCAAAGAGACAACAGTAGATAATCAATAAGAATAAAAGTTGAATAAAGTAAGAAAAACATTTCCTATATTATAATAGAGGAGCTACCGGCGGCGGGGGGGGGGGTACACCACCCCCATATCGATTACTAAATGGTTGACATTCGGTTGAACAAATAAATAATAAAAAAAACTAAAAATATGAAAAAAATTAGTTGGTAACGTTTTGTTTAAATACCAAACAAGTAGAAATTTATTTGGAGTTTCCCACCAATTCCAAAAGCAGTCAGAATATAACGCAGTGCTTATCCCACCTTCTTTGTAAAGTCAGGTAAACACATTAATATTCTCTCTTACCAGATGAAGTTATTACATCATTTGGATAATTGATGTGAATATTTTCATATGTTTATCCCTTAGGCCTAGTAACTAAAGCTGAAGTATTTTTAAATAAGTATAGTGATGACCATAAATGCCACACAATCTTCAACCAATCCGTAGGGCTTACCTGATTGTCCCAAACTCTGATTGTCCCAGAGCACAGCAAGACAACAAGCTCCCGTAGTCACACCAGCTACCCTTGGACGCGTATAGTAGCTCTTGTTTCAAGTCCGATAGCACTTCATCTAAACTGCTCCACACAAACAAAACCCTGGGACTAATTAGCACAGTAGCTTATTCTTCAGCTACCCGCAACAAAAAATAGTGATTATCTCGAACGACCATTAAAAGTTATTCAGCCCGTGAACAGCACTGTGAGCGTGTTGTGCTGGGTGTGTTTTCGATACCACTGTCGATGCGTAACAACCATTGAGTATTATACGTGTTCGCCAAGCCTCAGGCCCACCTCCCACCTCTTGCCAACCCAAAATAGGTTCCCTTGTCATATTGTACATGTATGATGATTAATATCACCGTCTGGTATACATATACATTGTACAGTTTGATTGTATACTTGTAATAGAGCCGGGGTTACTGGGTAAGCATAATTTTTACAACTAATCATGCGTCAATCATCACCCATTATACTCTTTTTTTTTAATGGGAAAACCCCTTCATTTTATTCTGGAAAATGACCACGTGTATAAAAGAAGGGGTCTGGTATAATTTTATTGTAATTAGAATGATGTCGATGACTTTGCATTCAGTCGGTTCTTCCGAGTGGTTTATTCCCTGCCTTTCACTTCTGTGGTCCCCGGTTCGAATCCCAAACTAGAGCCCTTCATGGGGAGTGGGTTTTCAAGTCCCTACCTGACTGCTTGGTTTCCCCCTCATTTTTAGGGTTTCCTCCCACATCTAAAGCCGACGTTTCTTCATCCTTTCTCTCTACCCAGGTGTCTTCATCAGGCCTCCATGTCCCCTTCAGTGCCAGTCGCTTTTGAGGTTCCCCTGTTTTTCATTACCAGAGAGATTCAAACAATAATAATAAATAAAAAAGTATGGAAATATTTTTCAAAATTCACACTTTGTATACACCAGATAAGTGTACATGTATGAAGTCTTTTTACCGATGGTGGGTGAACTTTTGATAAAATTGCCCCCTCCTCGTAATCCGGCCGGATTCAACGGTGGATATTAATAACTTCGCCAGATCAAGGGAAACAAAAATGGAGGGGTATTAGTTGGTTGCCGTCATCGTCCACGAGAGAGGATGTTGACTTCTGGAAATTAGCAGACGACAGGAAATCCTCAGTGTATGCCAATTAAGCTTCTGCTGATGAACCCCCAACGGCTGCAGCGACGACTAATGTGTGTCAAATGGTCACGAGAGGGCTGTTCCGCTGATGACGTCATAGCAGAGTCATCACGTTGGCCAATAAGGGCGTTGCTGCTATGACGTAAGAGCAAGCGGTATGGGTGCCAATATAGTTAAGTTCTATTTGCATAATTTAAAAAAAATAAAAATGAAACAAATTAAATACGAAGAAACTCGAAGTTATCACATTATAAATTATCGAAGAAAGATGTAACACTAAGAATTCAGATGTCCCTTCATCAAGTTAACGTCTTTCCATTTTACTATTTCAACGATCCATGGCCATTCTTTATGGAAACTAGATATTTCTATCAGAAGACATAATTTTATGGTATCGGAGCTCGCAGGGGCGTTTGTCCTAATAATTTAAGACTTTAGACTGCCAGAGGAAACTTCTTTACTTCTTCAAGTGGATTTTTGCTTTGATTAACAAGCCGTCGTATTTAAAATTCTTCCACCCTTACTCGACTAGGTCAGAACTCATCAATCCTGCCTTTGATTTGCTACCATTCAATGTATCGTTAATTATTTTTTTTAAAGTAAATAAAAACGGCTTGAAATCAAGACCATTGTCTTGACAAACAAGGGAGGACTAACAGCTCACCTTCAGCAAGCAACTGCATGTAAATACAGACAGACATCGACATTGTGTTATTCTAGTAGAGATTTCCTCTCAACGAACTCAGCATCTTTTATGCATCCTCCTTGGTGTGAGTTTATTTGGAACGTGGATTCTGGAGTGCAAGGCGTCTCCAATGTGAATGCTGATCCATGTCTTCTTATGCTGAACTTTGTAGGGGAGTCTTATAACAACCGTAAAGAAAAGCTTCATTTCTCAGTTTGAACACCACCTCACGGACGAGCTGGGCTTGCTGAATTACCGCAGAACATTGCGCTTTTAGACGATGAAAATACATGCTCGATACAGGCCACGTACGCCGTGCGGTAGGAAAAAAAGGTCCTGGTCGTCATGCGAGCGAGCATGAAGAAAAGAAATAAAATACAAAAACACAAATTCCAGACTACTGGGAGCATGTCTTTTGTTGTTAACAATCTAAGAGTGAAGACGAGGGACGACATTCTGAACAACTCCATTATTAGTCAAATTTTAGCTCAGCTCTCTCTCCAGCATTAGGGAAACGGTTGGATGCTCGAAAAGAATTGGAATGGGATGTTCCTTTTCGTGGATTTTTGTTTGTTGTCACCGGTTTTATTTTTCATCTTCTCTTTGGGAGTGGGGGAGGGGAGGGGGGGGGAGAGTGGGGAGGGGAGAAGGGAGGGAGGGAGGGGAGGGGAGGGGGGAGTGGGGGTAGGGGGGGAGGGCAGGGAGGGGGGAGGGGAGGGGAGGGGAGGGAGGGGAGGGAGGAAGGGTAGGGGTAGCCCTTAGTAGCGTTTGGTATAAAAAATATTATCCAGCACGAAAAAAGACTTACGCGAAGGCTTTGCTACTTTGGTATGGTCTTCTTCCGTACTTCAATTCAATTCTAATCAATTCACATTGATTTCCATACTGTCAAAAACACAGCATTACAGAATGCATATACAATGTAATAGCGAACAGAGTAGTTTAAGGTTTATATAGTCAAAGAAAGGGAACAGTATGGAGGCCGATTTTACTTGGCTGGGCTGCGTGTACTTGGGTGCCGAGGTCGCCTTGACTATGGGGCTAATGGGGGTGGGGGGGTTGGGTACTTGGGTGCCGAGGTCGCCTTGACTATGGGGCTAATGGGGGTGGGGAGGTTGGGTACTTGGGTGCCGAGGTCGCCTTGACTATGGGGCTAATGGGGGTGGGGAGGTTGGGTACTTGGGTGCCGAGGTCGCCTTGACTATGGGGCTAATGGGGGTGGGGAGGTTGGGTACTTGGGTGCCGAGGTCGCCTTGACTATGGGGCTAATGGGGGTGGGGAGGTTGGGTACTTGGGTGCCGAGGTCGCCTTGACTATGGGGCTAATGGGGGTGGGGAGGTTGGGTACTTGGGTGCCGAGGTCGCCTTGACTATGGGGCTAATGGGGGTGGGGAGGTTGGGTACTTGGGTGCCGAGGTCGCCTTGACTATGGGGCTAATGGGGGTGGGGAGGTTGGGTACTTGGGTGCCGTGGTCGCCTTGACTATGGGGCTAATGGGGGTGGGGAGGTTGGGTACTTGGGTGCCGAGGTCGCCTTGACTATGGGGCTAATGGGGGTGGGGAGGTTGGGTACTTGGGTGCCGAGGTCGCCTTGACTATGGGGCTAATGGGGGTGGGGAGGTTGGGTACTTGGGTGCCGAGGTCGCCTTGACTATGGGCTAAGGGGGTGGGGTGCAAAGATGGTCAACTCCGTACGACAACACAGTATCCTCGACCCACAGCCATTCTCCCGAAAATAAGGCAATGCCCACCTGTGCCACAGGTCACTGTCAATATTAGCGTAAAGTTACTTGTATGTTGCTATAATCTGTTCTTGAACTTTAGGTTTTACTGATGGTCTTGTGACACTAGCTTGTTTTCCCCGTAAGAGGGCGCTGTATACCATGGAACGGACAAGACAGTAATGGCTTGCATGGGAACTTGTCTGTGTACACAAATTCTGTGT
Organism: Pycnopodia helianthoides; assembly: GCA_032158295.1. Taxonomy (NCBI): domain Eukaryota; kingdom Metazoa; phylum Echinodermata; class Asteroidea; order Forcipulatida; family Asteriidae; genus Pycnopodia; species Pycnopodia helianthoides. The sequence continues at coordinate 368,704 of CM063261.1, forward strand.
ATCGAAAATACAAAATAGAAAAAAAAATATGAAAAGGGTATAGTAGGCCCTATGTATCAAACATCACCGTTGGCTTAAACCACGAAGCTCGACGATTATTGAGTAATAACTCAATACCAAGTTCATTACAAACTATTGGATTGGACTGAACTGACTTTTCCAAAGACCAAGAATTATTATCGCGGCAAGTTGTCGACTCTGACCATAGTTTTGTAAGAGCGCCCTCTTGTGAGACTAATCTGATCCCATTATGGGACGTCACTCAGGTTTTTATACGAAGGTTAGGCAAACCCTTTTAATTAAAACACGTCAATCATTAGAGACAGTGAAGGTATTTTACATTAACATTGAAAGAACAAAACATTGATTAACGAAGGGTTAAAATAACAAAAATGGCAATTTTGGCTGCAATTATGATCAATTTGTACAATCAATTAAAACAGTAGTTATTTTTATAATATGTAAAATATTTATAACAATTCAACATTAATAGGAATACAAACTTATCAGGCACTTTTGCAGGCCAAGTGGGCCTCCCAAATCAACATTCCTGTTCAATGGGTGAATAAAAATGATAATCATTCACATCGACAATTTCTATACCCTCACGTACGCTCAAGGGTGGATGATGAGAAGCAATTATCATTGTCTTGAGTGTCTTGCCTAATGAAACAAATGTCATGACCGGGATTCTAACCCACACTCCGATGACTCAGCCGCCAGAACTTGAGTCCAATACTTCGGACCACACGGCAAAGACAAGCCACTATTTAAAATAACAAATAAAAATTTATACAAAAACAGTTTTGTCTCCATCGTTTGTTTTCTTTCTCGTTAGCTGTGGACCATAACCGCTGACTTGATGCATGCATCAAGTAACAGCCAGCATGCACCATCGGCAAGACCGAATGACCAGGAAATATGAATCCTCCAGTGGGACGAAACTATATAAGGTCTCGGGATAGTTTCACGATCGCCTTGGCGAGGAGATCACCCGGCACTCCACACCTCTGCAGCTAGCTGGAGACAGCTAAATTAACTTAAAAGAACCCGCCAACTTCGGCCCTCTCACCCCCTCACCGGACACTTCAACAGTCAACATAATTCACACGGGAACGGGAATTGGGTCACTATTTATGGCACGGTGAGAGTCCCTGGTGACGTTGGCGGCGCTATACCGTATCAACCTCAAGCCCCACGGGCGTGCTTCGAGTTGAATTGGGTCGTTGCAAATACACGCTCGCTGATGGATTTACCATTTCGAAAGGTATACATAGGTGAATAACACTTGAAATAATTGTGAAATTCTTCTTTCAAGGAGTGCCATCTGTCTTTCCCAACAACATTTTGCAGTTTAGTAACCGGGGAGTGTTTTGTCAAATTGGCATTGTTCCAGTAGCCCGAAGACTGTTCCATTATTAGTTCAACGTCGTCCTAATCCGGCACAAAAATGTAAAAACATCTTAACGAAGACTCAAATCTCAAACCACCGACCCATAATTTATGTTATTAAATAAGTATTTATATTTTATGTCATGACACTCTGCTGAAAATATAAATGTAGAAAGAAAATGACACTAAAATGTATTGTTTAATATTAATTTAGGGTTATACCCTGAACGCCGAAACCTATCCAAACTTAATTTGATTTGTTCATTATAATAGATGAGAATAAATAAGAGCTTTCAATTAACACCTAATTTGGGCATAATACGTAAGTATTTCTCAACACCTTGAATGTTTCAGACATTACATTTTATTGATATCATGGCTGATGTTTTAGTTGCCTTAACGTTGATTTCAATTTCACTATTCCCAAGAAGAAGCTGACTTGGCGTAGGGTGTCACAGTTTCCATTGAAGTCTTATTAGTTTTTCTTCTAATCAATTTAAAACCGGGGGAAAAAAATACGGAAGAAGGAAAAGATTGTGGTCCCTAATGTTGCATGAGAATCTGTTAACGTGTGACTGCCGTTTGATATTTGAAATAGACCTAGTAGGGGGTAATTCAAACACTTTTTGTGTGCATAAGTGGAAGGAGAAATAATTACCCCCAAAGTTCCTAACAAGATTTTAGGGTAGACTGGTTTACAAACATCTGATTACATTAATCACCAAATGGATCTGACGCTGAAGAGTTAGTGGGCGTGGCTAGAATTGAGTGGGGTCAATGTGAAAACAAATTGAGCCATGCCAGGTAATTAATTACAATGGTGTAACAATTACCCGTCCGTTAGATTTATTTAAACTAGTTGTGTAGTCACACTAGTGAGAGAAAAAAGTAGTGCAGTTTTCGGTAGATTCGTAATGAGCAGACAATTTATTGACAAAACCTTTGTCAACAAACAAATTAATACTAATACAAACACACTTTATATGAAAATACAGCCAGATTTGTTTATTTTCGAATGAGGGTCAAACTTGACGGGTCAATCATATGAAATGAATACTTTCTACATTTTGTACGGACTCAGTTTACAAAGTGCATCAAAATAACATAAATTAACAGATGGAAGCAGAGTTGCTTACGAAGGAGTTTAAGTCAGAGAATGGAATATTAAGTTACGATTCACACATACAATTATAATTATGCAACAATTAAAAACAAAGTATAGAACGTCCTTAGCAACACCCGCAGCAACAGCCGTAGCTGTAGCCAAAGCAGCCAATTCGGATATAGCCTGAGGGCTGGAAGGTCCAAAATAGTCTGGCGCTATAAAAGTGAATAAGAACTATCACTGTCATGGAATGCGAGTACAGGTATCCTGACAAAGATGCCCTCTACTAGATTAAGGTATAGAGTTTGGGATGGACAGCCACGATCCTGAAGGTATTGGTTTAAATTCAGTGCAACGAAACTGAGGCTGGGGTGCCAAATTAGTCTGATCACCATGGAGTATAACGGGAGACAGTATCAACTGTTGCTAATGCACACAGGAAACATGTCACAACATGTTGTCATCATGATCAAGGTTCTATACTGTATATTTGAACGCGTTGCACCATCAGGTGGAAATAATCGGAATTCTACAGTTCTTTCCACCAAGAAACTGCAAGAGCCAATATCAAAACAAATAACGAGCACATTATTGTAAACTGAAATTGACTGTCACAATGGGGATGGGGTTGTTGTCCGCTATAAATGGGGTGGGGGGTACGTCAGCTAGATTTAGTACATGTAGTAGTAGTCAACGCTGGGTGTAATAATCCACAATAAAAGCCAGTAGAACACTTGACGTAAACATGATTTGAAAGAAAAAGACTGATTGATAGACTGCCTCGGTGGCAAGCTCATCTCTTAGTAAGGAGGGGGGGGTGGTCTGGAAATAGTTATTGATGCTTCTCATTGATTAAAAACCTGATTCACGTGTTTGCCATTGGACAGCGCCGATATCCCGATTATTTTTACTGCAGACCGGGTAAGTGAACCATGCCACGCCGGTTGCAACGAGAGACCGGGCAAAAGCTGTTTCCTATAGGCGCAGAGTGCACGAACGCGGCCATAAGAAGTACGCGACAAGCAGCTCACACGGTCTCACTTTCCATGCTTAAAACGCATTACGCTCCTCGATGTCCATCTCGCGGGCCGGGGTACTCGCGTGTAAGTCACTTGCAGTCCTTCAGACTTCCGGCGCGGCTGCTATCTCGGCCGCGGTGAGGACTGGGATCAGTTTCTGAAGTACCCCTCTACGGACACTCGTCGAAATGGCTGCTTTTTCGCAGCGGTATCTAGCGGCTCGGCTTGATTTGTTTGCACGGCGAGCCACGCGTCATTAGCCGGCAACACCATCGAGTTGTGCATATTCATGGCAAGAGCCGACTCGCTATCTTCGCCCTGTCGGATGGCCACTTCAGATCGGAAGTGCCCTCGGAGATTGGGGGAGCAGGGGAAGAAAAGGAGAAAAAAGGCTTGTGAACGCCAAAGACATAATCAAGAAGAAACGAAGACGTGTGATGTTGAAGAGGCAAAGAGGGCCAATCATAATTATTAAAACATTCAGCAGCAATCTCCATTTAGGTAACTCGGGGCGAGGAAGGGCCAGCGTTGTTGTGCTAAATCTCTGGGCGTGGGGGAGGATTTGCTAGCATTTATGGGGGATACAGAGTTGGGCTATCGGCATGCGCTGCCGTGTTTGTCCTGTTTTCTTCCATCTACTGAATCCAGCGCGGTTTCCAGCCCAGGACAAATTTACTCTAGCTACCGCTCACCTGTCACTCAGCCCTGCCATACTAGGGTGGGAAAAATCGCAGCTAATCCGCAGTTTAGATCAAATTGATCTAACCAACGGGGTCGTCCCGTTACCTGATGGCTCTAGGGGATGAACAAACACACGGTCGATGTTTAACTACACAGCTGTGCAGGTCTTAAGCTCCCTTAGTCGTGTTTTAAAACCAACCTTATTTAAATATTTTTACATGGGTGCAAAGACAGGTTGCAGCATTAGAGTCTCATTGAGCTGTTTCTCAAACAGAGATTATAAATCGATCAATGGGGAGGGAAGATTGACTTTTCCTGTGTCGTCTTCTTGAGGCGTGTGATGAATACGATCAACAAAAACCACCTCATTTAGAAATATCTTCATGGATTCAGGAACGTCTTTGCACCCGTTTTACCCCACAGACCGTTTCATTTTCCCGAACGGGTTGGGTGATTTTCTTTTCCACGATCTGTCTTCATATGTTAAATTACGGTGGTGATTTACACCTCCCCCTTCCTACCGTGCACAACCCCCCCCCCCTCCATGTATAACGATCCATTCCAGATTGGCAAACTGTATTCAATCCAGCATTGCTATCAATTCTACCTTCATCGCTTTAGTCTCAGTCCCTTCCGTAAATTGCAGAATTTGTTCTGTTTCATTCCTCTCCATGCCGACTCGTCAACTTCAATCTTACTCAACCCGTTTAATCAAATTGCTGTATACACTACCTTCAGACCATTTCCAGTCATTTTCTCCTTAAAAAAAATAATACATAAATAGCAATCTCAATCATGTTTATTGGAAACTAGAGTTTTTTTCTAGCTAAGCTAAACACGAAACGTACAATCTAGTGCGTAAAGCGCTTGCCTCTCATCACAGTGGTCGCGGCTCAATTCCCGGCAAGACGCCATAATGTGAGTAGAGTTATGCGTTGGTTCTTTCTTAAGCCACTGGGCGGTTTCTTTTCCAGGCACTCCGGTTTTCCCTCCTCCGGAAAAATCGAACAATTTCGATCTCTGGCTGTGCTCCCGGGTGTCATGGGATGTCATGGGTCATGGGTCATGGGTCATGGGTCAATGGGTGTGGCTGCCAAAGGTGCCCTTGCATGGCAGCAGCTCGAACACGTTGTAGCCGCGTCGTTTGCAATTCAGCTTCTCAGCTGCGAGTAAGGATGATTAGCCTCAAAGCTGTTTCATGTACCTCCCCATTGACATCTAAAAGACTGTAGACCATGTGACCTGTGACGTCACGTTTTACAAAAGAGCCACAGAGCCTGGACTTCCAGACACGAGTTGCACACACTCAACGGAAGAAAACATCAAATCTTACATTCGATGTAGATTGCACAAGTTCTGATATTCATATGAAGAAAAGGGCCACATGTTACAACTTGTTCAGCTGTTATTTTAATAACTCATGAATTTAGGTTGAAATTATGGCCCCTAAAAATACAATATTCCCATCATGATCAGTGTAGTATTATGCCTGCCGGAAAGGCCCTGGAATGCAAATGTAAAATCTATTAAATTGTTGCGGTACCCACTGCTAAAATATAGCATTCAAACTACCTCTAGCTACAGAGGCGGGCAAGCTCAGTGGTCTAGGAGTAAGACATCTGCTCTAGAATAGAAAAGGTATTGAGTTCGAATCCCACCCGAGTAAATACCCCTATTGTTTATATTCACAGGACTCAAGAAATTACGGAGTATACAGTGCTTAACATACATCGGTATATGATTGGGTGAAACACAAATAGAACACACACACAAACAGTTGGAAATGACCATCAACATCGCAGATGATCGTCCTTCAAATCGGAAATTCTTCTCTGTAGGGATCGACCACTTACTCATAGAAAAAGAAAATATTATGGAATACCTTCACACAAACAGCTTACAGTCAAACTATATTTGTATTGGTATATCGGAACTCTGTTGGGCGGAACAACAATAATCAGCAATGCACACACAAAATACGACAATGCCAAAATCTCTTGGGTCATACATGCAACCGACTGTTACCTGACCTCTCGCCGTTCACACTGTAAGAATTCGAATTACCATCGATGACAATCAGTTACCAAATAGAGCAAGTACTTTATACTAATGACTGCCATTGTTTAAAATACAATGTGTCGATCTAGTAAAGAAACCGAGGGATCCTTACACTGCGATCCGCAAGTATAATGGTGCTTGCTCGTATCACACGAAACAGCCGTAGTGTTGGAGCAAGACCGTGTCACAAGACACTGAGTCGATGGTATAAAAAGATCGTAGCACAAAATACAAATGATTTGGGATACGACCTTGACGGTAAACCAAGGTCGTATCTCCAGCTAGATATGACTGAGATGGTGTAATGAAGGTCGTACATTGACTTTCAGTTTTGGTCTTGCAGTAAGTTCGTATCACATGATATCGTCATTTACTTCGCTTCGAGTTCATATCTTGAGAAAAAGATCTACCCTGGTGACTGAAAAGGTTGTATCCGGAGATAGGGTCGTAGTAAGGTCAAATTACAAGACATGACCTTGCAGGTGCAATCACGACACATGGCTTTGGTGGTAAAGGTCATATCACAATAAGTTATATACATGGTGCAACAAGTTCGTATCGATAGAAATTACTTTGGTGGTACAACAAGTTCGTATCACGACACATGGCTTTGGTTGTATAGCAAGGTCATATCACAATAAGTTATATACATGGTACAACAAGTTCGTATCGCAAGAAATTACTTTGGTGGTACAACAAGATCGTATCACGAGACATGACCTTAATTGTATAACAAAGTCATATCACAAGAAGTGACTGATGGTGCAACAAGTTCGTACCATGTGATATTATTTTGATTGTGTAACAAGGTCATATCACAAGGAATGACCTTGATGGTGCAACAAGGTCGTACCACGGGATATGAACTTTAACCAATGGTAGCCAAACCTTCCCACATTCAGATGTATACAGAAATCGTTTGCGAACCAAGGATTCTGAAAATCCACAAAACTATGAGCATAAGACGTTACTGCATTATTATTATCAATAATCTCCAAACACCTCATCCTTGAAAATGAGCAGGGAACGTTCTGCACTAACGCTCATCAAATTACCTCTTCCACACAAACATTTCTTCGAAATGGAAAGTTGAACTTTGTTGATGATACATTCGGAATGCTTGCATCACTCGGTGCTTTCCTTTGTCAATATGTAAGTCATGGTGACGAATTAAAATAAATTCGGATTTTGTCTTGTGGTATATACCCACAAAGTGACTAGAGCACTGAAACCCATAGGCCTGAGGATATCTGTGTAGAGACGGAGACAACAACGAAATGTTCAGTTTAAGAGGAGAAAGAAAAACCGCTATAGAGACATCTATAGGCCTGGGCTTTGGTCTAATCCTCGTGCTAGTCTCCAGTCCGAGGCGCGAGTCCAACCAGGGTCCACAGATGTGAATGGCAGGGTACTAAGCTGCGGTCATGGTTACTGACAACGGCTCACCTTCACATCAATATTAATATCCAAATTATCCCGGCAAAAAAAATAGGTCGAACAGACAGTGGATGATTTTTCTTTCTCGTCTTACAAAATGGTTCTTTTAAGATTGACATGTCGGTAGAGGGCTAATCACATGGCTTGGATTGTGTCGTATTGAGTGGCCATTAAGGGCTGTACAAGTGGGGGGACGAGCGGACCGTACCCCCGGGCAAGGTACGTTGTTATGTTGTCCCCGTTAATAATGCCCAAATAGAATCATTTAAAAGTGCCATTATTTTGTATAATGTTTATATGCATGAGCCATAGGGGTCACGACGTTTTTATCCGGACGGCCGTTTCGTGTGTGCGTGTGAAAATTTGAACTTGTTTACAGATTTATCGTCAGGCAAATACACTCGCCAGTTACCCGCTGAGAGTCTACTAGGGTTTGAAATATTATTGTGGAGAACACTTTTTAAAGTAATTATATGGGGAATAATTGAGATTTTGATAAACAGTTGATAATTTCAGTAGTTACTATAAAAAAGATCTCATTTTGAATCAAAAAATTAAATGTTAATAAGTTTATTTAAAAAAGTTAAGAATCGGAATCAGATGTGCTTGTAAAGGTTTAGTTAAAAAACAAATCATCAAAACACTCTATACTGTGTAACCTTGGGGTTATACAGTTGCTAAAAGTCGGTGGCATATGTGGAGACAACAGCAAAAACAACAAAAAACAACAACAACAACAACAACAACAACAACAACAACATTAACAACAACAGCAACAACAACAACAACAACAACATCAACAACAACAACAACAACCCCCACAACAACACCCCCAACAGCATCAACAAGAGGAGGAAGAAGAAGAAGAATAACAACAACAAGAGGAAGAACAATAACAAGAACAACAACAACAACAACAACATATTTATAATACAGGAACTTTTTAAGGAAGTAGTATCTGTTTACCTTCTTCGGGCACGTACCGAGTAACAGTGCTAGAATTTAACAAACATTGGTGTATTGGTAAAACACAAACAGTATTCTTTAACCCCGATGCAAATTAACGCTAATAAGAAAGTGTTTAATACCATCATTATGCTATCCCATGGTTTTCCTTTAAAAAAAAAAGTCGGCCGTCATTTATAGCTATGGAGGAAATCCTCCTTGTTAATGTTATGACAAAACAAAGAAAGCAAGGAAGCAATGAAAATCAGGTCATCACGACGTGCTTTCTCAAAGATTAACACCTATCAACGAGGGTAGTGTACTTATTGCAAATTATGAGATAATTACAAGTCAATTAGCTCAGTAGTTTCATTTTATAAAAGGGTATAGGGTATTTATAAAATAAATAAATTCATCAACTTGTCGTTACTTGCAAAAACCGAGCCACAATTAGACCCTTTTTGAACGCATACAACAGCCGTCAATAACTAACTGTTGAAGTCTAATAATGTATGATTGCAGTGAGTCAGTTCTATGTTGTCCATAATTTACCAGCAATGTAGCTTTACTACAGGTCTGGTACCCCCCCCCCCCCCCCATCAGAAGAGACAATAGCATTGTTCCCAGGTGAGGTGTCCGCTACACGATGGGTTATGGGTATTGCCAGGAGGCGAAGGTACAGGGTATTATCCCACATAAAGGAGTGCTGAAAAAGGGTATTAAGCCAGCGTTAGTCTTATAACAACACGTATGTACTATAGAGGTGTGTGGATAGGAATAATAAAGGATTAGTTGGGTTTCTTTTAGGTCTACAGGGTCGTGAACTTGTGATGGTGGCTGCAGAAAAAGGAACTATTGCGGGCAATGAACGCGAGTTAGGGTGAACCAAAAGAGGGTGAAAGTTTGGAGGGGGCGATCGTGGAGGAATGGAGATGTGGAAGAATTTATGGGGTGTTTGTCAATTGTATGGCGGGGGGAATTAAGGAATAATGGGACTGGTTTTGATGGACGTAAAGAGCAGATGTAGCGTGTTGTGTTACCGTGTAAAGTAAAGTCAGTCACACAGATGAAGTATAAAGTTATAAGACCCACAGTTTCTTACGTGTTTATCATTCTTAAATTAAATTCTATAAATGTTGTGGTTTGTTCTTTAACATTATCAATTATGAAAAAAACCAACTTCACAAAGCATGCACCGGTAAACCAAAGGAAACTCCACTAACATGGCGATTCAGTTAACAAAAATAAAAACAGATATCACTTTATTTATGTATTTTTGCTATAAGAACAAAAAGCTAATCTTTCTAAGATTAATTTTGGAAAGAGATTGTTGGACTAAAACCTGATGCAACGAGACACTGTGTCCACCTGTACACATTCTTAGCTTTGACTTTTCTGCAATCATGTAATCAATTGGTTAAGACCCATGGTTCCACTTTATTTTAGCAAACTGTTAACACTTAACCACAAATTTGATTGTGTGTTATTGATTTAAAAAAACTGAACAGTTCGATATACTTCAGTAATAAGCGAATTATTATAAATATATAATTATATACAGTTCAAACGAAAAAGTGGCCATCCAAAGAAACTAAACTAAATAGAATGTACTGTATACTTGTGTCAGTTAGTTCTGGTAGTAAATCAGTAACTCAATATTGTGATCAGTGCTTACAAAAAAACCTGTCCTCTGTCCTCCGTCCAATCCACGCTTATGTTATAAAATGCAATGTACAGACCAGTTCCAGGCTAGTTCCAAGACAATGAATATAGGAAGGTAACCAAAATATTTAAATACGAATATTAACAATTATATCATGGAATAAAGACGACTGAGAAATGACTTTCTTGACAAGTTTGTGGCACGCTTATTAGAAAACTTACAAATTCCTTCGAAAAATAGCTTTGTGTAACGAACTCGAAGATTATGGAATATAAACAATGTTCAATATGAAAATTTGAATTAATATAATATACAAAACTGTATATTTCTATTAATATTTTAATAGGTCTGTCTGTTTTTTGTATTTCTATTTATTTTTGTTTTTGCCGTTTCACTGTAAAGGACCCTAAGGAAATAAGTCTATGATATTGGATTTTTTTTTTGGGGGGGGGGTTTATCTTTTGGGGGTGGGCTTTCCTTGGATGATTTTTTTTTCAGTTTTTCTTTTAGGCTTTTTACTTTCGTTTTTTCCATCCTTCTGTTACTGTGTATGTACTTTTGGCATGTTTTTGCTGTGTTTCTATCGAATAAACTAATATCAAATCATAATGTTTGTTATTATTTTCAGCTAATTTGTTTGTTTTTTAAATGTGTGTTTTAATATTTAATTTTGTAACCAGCAAGCGGACCAGTAGAATTGCCAGCTGCCGAGCATTCTGTGACAAGCAAGACATACGACGAAGATCGATCAGTAAAATCTGCGATAATTAGAGGGAAATCTCGTCCATTCATACCGACCATTGTGTCACCTAACACGATGAATAGCTTGATATGCCAAAACTGTTATTACCTTTGACGTGTGGGTACAAAAAACCCTGGTATTGATTCCCTTAAATTCTGAAAACCTCTCTAGAACCACCAGGAGCATTTAGTTCATGTATTCAGCTCCTCTTGTCGAAGCTTTACTCCGTCGACCGCACTAATCTTTAGAATTCACACTCTATAATACACCCCACTAAACAGAATGTTTATATTTTGACAGGTATGAACGATCAGAGTGATTGCTACTGATGAAAAGGTGAAAATTTGTGGTGTTCTTTTTTTCCCTTCTTTACCCTCTTTTCTGTTGTGGAGTGGTTACTCGCCTGAGTCGCGTTTGGTCTAGGGCACGGGTGAGATTACTGGCGGTTAAAGCGGATCAAAGTAACGGCTGAATAGACCGTAGAAATATGAGTAAAATCGGATTACGAATGGGCGCAATTAGCTCCAGAAATGACGAGGAGATTGCCCTGGGGCTGCCTGTCCATTTTTCTTCTTTCCTTCACAGTGATTCTGTGTGTGCGTGTGTTGTTGTTGGGGAGTATAGTAGGTACTGAGTGGAAAGGCACACCTGTAGATCGTGGAGTCGATGGGGGTGTAAGGCGTGGAGTTCACCCCGAATGTGAGCCAGCCTGAGCGGGGAGCTCAGCCCCCAATCACCGGTCGAGACAGAGCGCTCCGAGACCGGTGCACGGCCCCTCAGAGCGGGAGTATGGGTTTCCTCGATGGGTTGTAACTCTACACCCTTGATTAGAATTTAATTGAACATGAAAATATTACACGGGGACTTTTTGTGATTGTGGGCACGCTCGGAGCAAAAGCTCATTAACTGTCGCTGGAATTGAATAGCTGTTCTTACACATTACAAAACCAGCATTAGCGGTTGATGGGCTTATTCGAGATCTTGTTGAAATAATTATGCGATTCTGTTCAAATTACAGACATACTAATGAGGTAAAGTATACTTATAAGCTCCGTTGCCCAAATCCCGTAAATATCTTAAAGAATGGGGAAGGGGGAAGCTTTTTTTTGGGGGGGGGGGGTATTGCAACAAACGCTTATTCAATTCCTTTAGCTTTTGATCGCAAGGAAGTGGATCGCGGAACCAGATGCTACAAAGACAAATAAATAGAGGTTTCCTTTCTCACAAAGAGTAGATTTTCCCCCATCAAGATCACACCATCAAAGGTCACGACTTCATAGGTCACACCTTCAAAGGTCATGCTTACAAATAAATCTTCTAGAAAACAATCTCCCTACTGTTTCTGAGCGTGCCTAATAATAATACAATTTTCGGTCATTCATTGTCGATGGTATTTTTACTTCTGAAACTCGCTTCATTTCTGCATCTTTTTATAAAACACTTTAAAATAGCAGTTTTAAACATCTCCAAATCAGATTAGAATGTGACTACCTCAAAAATAACAAATTATTGTAACTATCGAAAAATGCTAGTAAATAAACGTGCACAAAATTCATGACAGAATATAAGACGTTTATCCGTTTTGGGGCTCAAACTTACCCACCAAAATTAATGACATTTCACAAGTTTGGTTTGATGGATGCGTTTATTGAAAACAGAAGGATGTTACCGGTGTTCTGATCCGTTTACTGATTTCTTTTAAATCCAGAATTGTTGAGGACCAACTTAGATATTAACAACCTTTTCGAAACATTAACAACGATCCTAGTACTACACAGTGTGGCTGTAGGTTTGGCGTCTTCCCGCACAGCCTTAAAATAAGACAATGATTTATTAGTTCATATGTTGAAAGATAACTGGAGACAACGTAATGCAGGTTCGTGCTATTCAGACCTAAAACCCCTCTTAAAATCGGTTCGCCTCAGAAAACGATCATGCTAAATTAAGTGAGTTCTCAATTTTAAGACAAAGCGTTCGAAATGGATCCACTCTCGTCCCATTCAAGTAACCATCGAATTAAAAACATGCCCGTCAACCGTTCAGCATTAACCCGTCTTTTGGGCATGTCCATGCAAGTTTTAGAAGACGGATGATCTAATAAACGTGAGAAGGTGAATGCTTAGTTGTGGTGGATAAAACAAAAACAGAAAACGACCGTAACTCTAAGACGTGAGTGATGAGGAGCCGAGCCGATTTGAGATTCCAGACATCTAGTTAATCCTATGGCACTAACGCGCGTGCGTCTAACACCCACTTAAAATGGTGATTTTGCAGTAATGTGCACGCGTTTCTTTTTCGGCAATGTTGTAAACGATTGTTCGGATGTGGGTTAGGAAATAGTGGATAACTGACTGCGACATAAGAATGGTATATGTCATATTGAAATGAAGATCAAATATCTGAAATGAAATGAAACCGCTCAACTATGAGAGCACACGGATTTGTATGATGTAAGTGTGATGCATCATGATTTAATTTATGTCTGCTTCTCCAACTCAAGGGTAGTCTACGGTGTGATATGCTCAAGATGGTGACCAGAATATTGAAGAGGGGAAGTCCCGCTTTCCAATGTGAATGTTTTTTGTTGAAATAAATGAACTTTCGATTAATGTTTTGTTTTTTCATGACAGGAAGAATTCATTAGACCATCATTAGTCGATCTCACTGATGCTTCTAGCGAATGGGCAAACAGCCTACTTTCATCTCAAACTCAATTTATCTCAATACAGCCTCACTTCCCCGTTACAGACTTTACTTTCACCTCAAATACGGCCTCACTTCATCTCAATTACAGCCTCACTTTCATCTCAAAAACAGCCTCCGTTTCATCTCAACTTACAACCTCACTTTCATCTCAAAATAGCCTCACTTTCACCTCGATTACAGCCTCACTTTCATCTCAAAAACAGCCTCACTTTCACCTCAATTACAGCCTCACTTTAACGAGATCATTCGTAATTTAAAGTAAATGCAAATGGAACCTCACACAAAAAGAAGGCCACAACAGTGCAGATATTATTGCTGTGTTGTAGGTTAAACGTCATTTCAAATATTTTGAAAAATGCTGTAAACTTCACACCCACCGTTATTTACAGTTTGATGTAAATGAGTGCATGTAAATAATGTGTTCGTTGTTTTTTACGCCGTGCGAAGTCGTGAAAACGTCTCTGATTGTCATTAATAGAGCGTCAATTCGGTCGCCCGCCCCCATGCGGCCAGTAAACAATAGAGACAAAACGAAGCCTTGATGTTATCCAAACAGACCGTTGTTCGCTCATAATTAAGTCAGCGGATCAATCCATTGACCTTTATAACAACAATAATATAAGGGAACAATAGACATCCGTTCGAACGGTCAATCAGACCAGTGCAACGTTAACTATTCGTGCTTGAAATAACAAACTTTACGAGTAGCTTTCATTTTTTGAAACACTTTATTTTAAACAACCTCAAACGAGGGCCACTGACATTTACTGACACGTTTTATTATTTCCATTGTCTTAACCACATCGTATACACCAGTCAGCTCATTTGATATTCTAAGCTGGACCTCGCCACATATCCTCGAGGGGGTGTCAATCAACAGGGGTCAGTGGTTTGGTCAGGATGAGGCAGGACACAAACTATGCCAGCATCCTTTGTGTACAGCAATTGGTACGCCAATTATCATTGGCATGTGTAACCAAAATGATCAAACTCAATTAATTATAGAAACAAATAAGATGAAATTAAGTCAGGCAATATAAGTCATACACTTAGATACAGATATCGTAAATAGCACTTAGATACAGTTGAGAAAGTGTAAAAACAAACCCTCATAAACCCATGAAAAATGCTCACTACCATTTTGGACCTATGGCTTAATGTCCCATCCAAAGGATAAAGTTGTTATGGTACAGTGTCTTGCTCAAGGACCCAAGTGCCACGACCGGGATTCGAACCCATACCCTGCAGATCAGATACACCAGAGCTTCAGCCTGATGCCCTAAATCGCTCTACCACGATTGATTTCAGTGATTTTGATTCAAATGATCGGCATCTGTGAGGAGAATATCCACGAGAGGTTATGATTGTGTTAGTAGTTAGTAAGTGAGTTCACTACAAGAAAACATGGTGCGTTTCATGTGGACATTAGTCAACGTGCGCGGTACCAAAATAAGCGGCGTCAAAAAACATTTCTACATGTTTGATCTATACTAGCTGCTTTTAATAACCACCTGAACATACTGAACTATTTCTTAATTGCTCGTTTACACAATGGAAAATGCTAATCAAGCATTTAAAAAGGAGTTATGACAATTTCGTTTTATTTGTTTTTTGTTTTGTTTAGTCACTTTCACACACACACGCTACATGTGGCCCGCCGTGCATAAGACCAACGTGAAACATAACACTGCACCGTTACAGTCACTATTAGCGAGACATGTTGGCAGTTCAGCCAAATCCATTCACACTCATTCTTCAAACCTGTGGTCTCTTTACTACAAAGTACTCCTCTCCTATGCCTCAATGGACTCATTCTAAATTAATTATGATCCCGTTTTGCCATTGACTAAAGCTAACACAATAATTGTACAGTCCCCCGAACCACCAACTCCCTTTCATTAACTGAAACACTCTTCAAAGCACCTATAAAGGGTGTGGAAGAGAGCATGCTGGGTGGACACAAAAGGGGTAGCCGGTTTATAAATGCAAGGGGGAAGAATGGAAAAGTGGGCTAAATAGGAGAGCATACACACGGTTGCATTTACTTCACAGATCGAGTTTACTTGTCAAAAGCCCCCTCGCTACAGAAAAGGTTGAAATCCGTAAAACAAACACGCGGCCACTGCAGATCATAGTCAGATTCCTCGGCCCCCCCCCCTCCCACCTTCCCCCATGTGCCACCCGTTTATATTGGGCATATAGTTTAAACAATAAACTAGTTTTTCAGTTAATCATATTGAAGAACCTTGGTTGAGATTCTATCACACACGGTGAGTGTCAAAACCAATGAGTTACCGTATCTTACGGTTAGAAAAATTGTTACAACCTATTATGCAGATTTGACTAGTTAATGTACTTTCCATCTATTGCTTGAGATGCACAGAAACTTTATTTCGGTCTAGTGCATCTGACTCAAGTACTATTGGCTGAATATGAATATTGGCCACCATAGTGTGGGTTCGAATCCCGGTCATGACACTTTGTTCATGTCTTTAGCTATACACTTGAGATGGTCTTATGCTAGAATAACATGGCTTTAATTGACACTAGTTGTACGCTCCTCACGGAGTTGAGAAAGTTTGAAGAACTGTCTAAAATGTCTGATGTCTGATGAACCCGGATAATTATTTTAAGGCGACTTGGTCACGTCTCTATAGGACATTTGTATGTTATTGTTTCTTGCACTGCAATTAAGTTTTCGGAAGAAACTATGTTTGTGTTTAAATACAAAAATAAGTTATGCTTGGGTCTTGGGTACTGGTTATGTGAAAGTCGACGGATCAAATCGACAGTACTACCACCGCAAAGAAGAAAGATAGAACAAAACTCATTAGTGAAGCCCTGACGCGTCAGGGCTTCACCGTCATGACGGTCTTAAACTTTGCCCACAATTACAGCCATTTTCGTTTAATTAGCTTTCAAATCATTGAGCCAAAACGAGGTTGAAGGGGAAAAACAGTCAGGCCCCAAATGTGAGAAGAAGAAAAACCCGATATATACAGCACATCACAGCTAATGCACAATGAGAATACCACAACGATGGTTGAAGTTTTGAATCGAGAAGAAACTTGTATTATTCCCAGAATTCTGTTTCGAGTTGACTTCAAGCTACTTCGTATACCTACCGCCCCCCCCCCCCCCCGTCATAAGAAGACAAACCAAAGTCAAAACGCGGTGACTTCTGTGTGGCAAGTCAAACGTACATCGTGTACTTCAACATCAAGACTACCTTTTCGCTCTCAGTAAAACATGGATGAAGAACTGAATTATCAGTTTATCGTAACAAGGAATAGAGGAGACACTCCAATAAACCAAACAACCACTAGTGAGCTTTTAAGCGAAGATATACACTTCAACGGCATTTATTCGCTGTGCTTCGAAAAAACTAAGGAGTTGCAAAGAGCAGGGAGAAAATGTTGAAGTGTCGCTTCTAGGCCGCTCTTTGCGCCTGCCGCGCGGTGTGAAAGAAGAAATCAATTTAGTACAGCCGGGGAAACTGCGTTTTCGCAATGGTTACTTTGAAATGAAGTGGATTATGAAGTCAAGTCGTCATGATAACATTGTGGGACGTAGGTGTATGATTAATGTAAACCTTTGGACGCATGCTGATGATCGGCTTCTGGTAAACACTCCGACCTTTTGAATAAGGACATTTATAAACAACACTTCTCAAAGTTGGAACTTATTGGCAGTTATTCTACATGAGGTTTATGTTGTTTTATTTAGTTTTAGTATATAGGGGCTTAGGTGACGCCGTGTGTGAAAGTGTAATTTTTGTTTAGCGGAATTGTTGACTAAATTACGGTGTAGAAATTGTTCCAATTCATAGTTTTGAAACCGGATAAGGATTTAATAAGCTGTCATGGATTTAAAATAAAAGGGAACATTTGCCTTTCTGATTTCTGCCATTTCTAATTCTACAAACTTCTCGAACATAAAATTCATATTAAAAATCTAAATTACAATAAACAATTATAATGTGAAACATTGATGGAAATGCAGTGGCCACGATGTACAAAACTAGCCATTCATTTCCATGAATGAGGTCAAAAGCGCCCTCAAGAGCCCTAAAGTTGTCAAACTTATACTCTCATGTGATGGTGTTTGCAATGGAGACGTCACTGGTTTACAGACAAGAACAAATTATATAAATTCTGCCTTTAATAAAAAAAAATAATAACATAACAAAAGTTCGGGATTGGTTTGGGAAATTTTTAAGTGGTTTCAATCAAAAAGCTTAGAATAAACTTAAGCTCGGCTCCAATCCTGCCAAACTGAACAATAACATGGCACCATTTTGGATTCTGTATTTGTTGTTGTTGTTGCACAAGGGGTGTTTTGCCATGATCTTAAACCAGAAGTTTAAGTTTTGTTTTGTTTTGTTTGTTTGTATGTGTTTTCGATTTTTCTTTCATGTTGCTCCGTGTGTCCGTGTGTTGCGGGGGCTGGTGAGTAGTTAGGTTGCAGAAGACATTATTTTGGTCAGTACTTAGTGGAGAGCCTACATAATACTTGCTAGCTCTGTGCAGTTTGTTATGTATCACCATTATTGTGTTTTCCTATAAAGTCTAGAATGTGTTACTATTAATATTCATCTGTAACTACTATTTTGTAAGTGAAATTAATATTTTGTTAACATTTTGAAAATTCCTCATAATTCAATTTTGCCGTTTGGTTTTCTAATAAACATGAAATGAAATGAAATAACAACAACAAACAAACGACAACAACAACGACCAAATCAACAGCGACTACAGTAATGACAAACGGACAATACGTTCAGCTCAAAAATGTAAACCTGAAAGGGATTCGGGGGAAATACAAATACAGATTCGATCCAAATGTTAATTTAAGACTTCTGCAGAACTGATTTACAAGACAGATGTCCTAAAACCGTGATCTAAGACACGATTTTGACTCTTATAGCTACGGTCTCATGAAGAAGGCGTTCAATACGACATTTAAATGGCTGGATTTCGCCTTTGATGATATACAAGCATAGAATTTGGCACTCAGTCAGAGCATGTCACGAGAAAGATATTTGGCAGTTTACCAGTTCACCCAGCTATTTCCTAGCATGAATGTCATGTATCGTCGATCATTCTTTGTTATCACAGTCGTACATATTTTTTGAGGATGTTCAACAATAAGTTAAAAGAGTTTGCCACTTACATTCTCAATCGGGGATAGGTAAAAGTGTACCCCAATCAAGGTAGTTTAGATGGTAGCACTCCTTGTTGGTTCAAAGCGATATGTATTATTGCAAGCCACTGATTTCTCGTTTGGTGCCAATTAATAATATCATTTAGGGGAAAAGGTTTCTATTGGTATAAGTATATCCCAGTTGTTGTAGTTTCATATGAGCTCAATAATGAGCGGGTATCGATGTCAAGTAATAATTCCATGACTGTTGCCTGGTATTATTATTCTCAGTTGGTGCAGAGGGTTTCACTTGGGGTAAAAGTACATCTTTGTTATCGTAGTGACATTGACCCTGTTAGCTATTTACCAAAATAAATAACTAAACAACTAAATACAAATACGCAACAACAATAAAGCTATTGTCATATTTCTAGTCACGACATCAAGCCCACCGTAAAAAATTCCTGTTTCACTTGGTTCTCAGTCCGGAAGTTCAGCGTCGACTCCGTTGTGTGTAATTACGGCAGACTTCATCCACGAAGCCTATACGCTTACACGGGAGCGGACAATAGAGCACTAGCTGTAGCCCCGCCCCAATATCACCCCGTCATCGGATGACTGAGGACTAAGTACAAGCACGGCTAAGCACTCGTTTTGTAACATCAATACGCCGTCAGATGCGAGTCACAGAGTGTTAATATATGAGAAGAGTTCATCGGGATTCAGCGGTGCAGACGAGTGAGGGCATACTCATGATCGACTGAAAGACCCAGGCATTCTGTCACTCTGTACTCGTGTAAGAGGGTCAGTCCAGCTTGGGGTCTACGGGACCGGCTTTCTAATACAAGCTCTTATTATTTCGAACCCGACCCGTACTCAGTGTCCGGCAACCTGACGACTTCGCTTCGGTAATCGTAACAACTTTTTCGCCGCACGCGGGAAAGAAAAACCTCAGCCATTTTGGGATCGAAACTCCGATATCTGTCACAGGAAGTCTCATTTCTTCGTCAAACTCAGGAAATTCCAGTTGCTAAGAGAAACGATTTTGGAGTATTGGACTTTGTTGTGTTGGAATCGGCGCAATTTTGCACGGATTTGTTCCCAGTTTTCTTTGAGGTAGGTTTGTGTTTGTTTTGTGTTTCCAATTCATTAAGTAGATAGACCGTTTAAAACCTTGTCATATTTTCCTGTTGCATATTCGGCTTTTTCAAATACGTATTCGAAGCAGTACCGAATATTATGATGTAAAAGTTTTACGAACTATTTTATGCCATGTTAGTAGTAAATGAATCTTTCATAAATTTGTTTATTTGTGTACAATTTATTTACGGATCAACTCAGAGTAAGTTTGATACGAAATGCCCATGTTGTACTGTAACTTCGTTTCACTAATCCCGGCTTGCCACTAAACTTAGACAAGCGTTAAGACCAGCAACATTCCTGTAGCCTACACATTAATCAACAGACAACATAATGCTAAATATCAAAATAACAAACAAACAAACAAACAAACAAACAAACAAACAAGCAAGCACAAACGACAACAACGAAGAACAGAGAGAAAATCACATAATAGGTTTCCCTAATACAATTTGTGTAACTTTTCACCTTGTGACATTTGCCGGCGTTTTGTATAATTAACTCTTGCACTATGTTTCAAGCATGTTCTGTAATGTTGTGAATTACTAGAACTTTCATGTGCCTTGCCATTACAACATTCTCTTTCCTTCCAAAAAAAGTATTTTGTACTGAATTCGTTTCTTTTAGAAAGTTATTTGAAGTCAGTTATAAAATCAGTCTAAAGGCTTCATCATTCAACAATCTTTGTGAATATGTTTTTTTAAATATTAATAAGTTACATTTCTGCGAATAATGAACCACTTTCCGCAGACCATTACATTCGGTAAAAAGCTTTTTTCGTTAAAAGGACAGTTCCAATTCAAAAGAACGTCTCAGAGCGCAAGATGTTCAGATAATCGTCAAGTACGTTGAGCCGCACGGGGCAACAGTGTTATTGAAAGTCCGTCTTTATCCTCACATTGCCACATTCTTAGGGGACTCAGCGGCCGGGCCGCGAACGTCGTTTCCCCCCGGGGTCGGGTCACGCACCTTCGCCCAAGTCAAACAAAGCTTTCAATCCCTTGTCATGTACTTTTAGATGCAGTTTTGTTGACTATTACAATCGTACAGTTGTTGAATATAATCGTAACTTTAATTTTCTTTCTTGCTTTGAAGTTTAACCGTTTCTTGGCGTTCGGAGAAACAACAGTTTTATATGTCGTTTTCAAGATTGATTTTGCTCAAACCCAAACTAATAATAGTTGGCACGGAGGCTAAAACAAGATTGAAACGTTAACACAATATTCATAATAAGCGCCGTGTACACAAAACCCTGTGGGATTGTTCAATAAAACTTCAACTTTTAAATTGTAAAACCACTGTTTCTGTCATCAACTACTCCAAAAGCAGAGTTTAAACAACACAACAATTAATACAGGAATAAAGAAAAGTGCATGACATTGAAAACAAAGAACAGAACAACTTTGATGGGCGATGCAATTCAAACTTAACACGATTGATGTTTACAAATGCAGGAATTAATGTCTAGTATAGATTAATTAGTCAGTAACAAAACAATGCTTCATTGTTAACTTATAGAGTGTTCGTTGCTTCTAGAAGACGAACCGTTCAAATTTCTTTGACTTAAAAACATATCCTTAAATAATTAGAAAGTTATTCAAACTACTAACGACGGGGTGAAACGCCATGTGTGGCGAGGCCCAGCGTCAACCACCCACTCGGACGTCAACTTCAAGAAACTTGTCAATAGATTTGTCCTTTTCCCTCAAAAGAAAACGTGACACAAGATTGTTGTTTATTCGCACTCATTATTAATCATCCATTACTCATTTTATGAATTGGGATTTTATCAGAGATTTGATTTGATGTAATGATTTGTATAAATTCGTCAAATTGCTACAACCTCCCCCACTCCATAGAAGTCAAACTGAATCAATTAATTTCGTTGATGTTGTTTGTTAAAGAAGCAATTATTGGAAAGTAGGTCAATGCCTTAAAAAGATGGATTTTGTTTCGTTTTAGTAAGCAGTAGATTTAAAATATACATTGATCGTCAAGTATCTCTGGAGGTTAAGTTAAAAAAGACAGTAAAAACAAATGATATAAAAAAAAAGTTATCGATCTCAAAAGCAAACATTTTTGAAAGTCTACGAAGATGAGCCGTTCGCTATTCATAGAAAACTTGCTTCGAAAAAATGCACCAAAGCTCTGCTAACGAATCATGCCACCTGTCACAATATTTGATAAAGTTCTGGAAACAAGACTATACATACCCAATTCTGTTTTCATTTTAGTTTATTTTTTATAAATAACCACTCAAGAGCGTGCAGAATTTATAGCGGTAATTGAATCAAACCACAGGCTATAAACAGAAACAGCCTGTTATTCTAAAATTCCGAAAGCAGAAAATATGGAGCGAGTCATATTTAGTCCCAGTTAATTATCAAAATTAAAAATCACTTGACCTGTTTTACGGTTGCGTTATCTTGTGTGAGCTAGTTAACAAAAATACAAAGGAGGAAAAAAGCATGAACGGCGTAAAGTCTTAATCTTGTAAACCTCCTTCCTACAATCAACCATAACTAATTTTCATTTGTCCATCCATTTAACGGTTGTATATCTACTGATTAAAGCACCCCATCACTTCCAGAAGAAGAAGAAGAAAATGGGATTGTGGTTTGATTCTATTATTGTAATCGTATCAATCCAAAGTGAAAATATTCATAAAATCAGCCAGTACAACAATTGCACGGTAGAGTGACAAGACATGTGTAATCCCTTTTTTTACCCAATTTTCAATTAGGCAGTTTAAACAGTTTAGCACCGAAGTCTACATCAAACGTATGTACTAATAGGGCCCAACCGCTTGCTCCCAAACCGCCCTGTAATCCGTACGGTATTTCATGCCATATGGTAACCACCAACATCTCCCGCTGTTCACTCATTTTGTTTAATACACACATCGCCCCTGGCTCTGGTTTTAACCACATCGCTTTCGTCTGCTTTTTTTTCCCCGCTGAAATGATCTATGTTAGATCCTTAAGGAAAAAGGGGGAAAAAATACACTATACCGTCTTGACCACTTTAAAAGCTCGCTTAATCGTGTAACGTAAACAATCACTGGTTATTTTCTTTTGATAAAACGGGAGGTTACAGATTGCACTTCTAATACCAGTGCAGATTGGCTATCAAAAATACACCACAGGCCCCGTCTGCTTACTTTTGTAACGTTCAACACACGACAAAATTGAATAAAATACGAAAGACAGAAAAAGAGTGTGGTCCTTTTTTTGTAGCCTGAGTAGACAAAGACCAGTTTTCAGTTTGGTGCCTGCGAATTTTAGAATACTGCCGGGTGTATTACCGACTGCGCTCTCGAGCTACAAGCCCCAAGTCGTAGTTTAAGTAAGACCGAGTTAGATGTTTCCACACCGAGGCGATACTGACATTGCATCGGGGGGAAAAGAAGGAACGAACGGTCGAACATGCCAAGCGGATCACGGTCACGGCTAGAATTCTAATCAACATTCCGGACGAACAAAACAGCAACTCAACAAACAGCCCTGATGCGCTCAAAACAAGCTTTACTTTAGAATATGCAGACTCAAAATTAATACAGATCTTCGTCAGAATTCACTTTATAAAAAAAAATGAAGTATTCGTTAAAATTCGTTGGCTGATCCATTGAGTGTAATCTCGCAGATGGACATTCTGGTGACAAAGCCTAGACTTTCGTGAATGGAGGAGAATAGACAAAGCCCTTTTAAAAGACACATATTTCCGTTTTCTCATCCAAATAATCTACGTTCTTCTGTTGCCATAGTCGGATGAGCTTTTCCGTGGACAGTATTTGAACTTTAAAAAAACTATATTATGACATTGCCTCATTCTTCATTAGGTTTTCGAAAATGTTCTTATTAGGCCTATAATTGAACAATAGGAAACAATTTCTTTATTTTGACGGTATCTTATACTGTGAATGAATGTCTTTTGGCTGTTCAAAGTGAATTGACCAGCAAATATCGAGTTCCAAATCTAATACTACACTTTTTGCGTATCTTGCATGAACCAATGTTCTAAAATTAATTGATTGAATGACGAGCACAAAGGAAAGCCACTAAAAAGAAGAAGAGGAAAAAAGAAGACGGAGAAAAAAAAGAAAAGGGAAAAAGCCTAAAACGCTCGTCCCAGCTCATCTAATTTAACAAAAACACGAAGATAACCGAATTAACTCACTCAGCCCTGGACACCCAAGTAATAAACTGATTAGTTAATTGCGGAATAACAAATTAAAATACCAATTTTAAACGGTGCACTCGGTGAAAATGAGATGGCGGGAACAAAAAAAATGCTTCCATTTTAACTATTATAACAGAATCACTTAATTATCAAAACAAAATTGCCAAAGCGGTTGTAAAGTTCTCTCTTTTTTTGAAGGGGGGGGGGAGACGACGATAGGGGCGGTCCGATCAGGTTGCCATATAGCAAAGATTCAATACCAATCATATCACATTACAGATAGTAATGGAGGACTGAATTGTTCCTAAACTCTAACCCCAACCTGTCCATCCACCCCACCAACTAGTCTTATCCTTCGTAATAGGCACGTACCTCCAGTATGACACAACCCCTTTTTATTTGATCTGATTAATGCATCCACCCCGCTTATAATCTGTCAACATAGACCGTTTTTTCTTTTTCTCAACCCCAGTTTTTTTTTCTTCCCCTCTTTCAAAAAGGGCTGTGGTCTCCCGCACTTAATGTGTTGTGGACCGTCATCAGTCAAAATACGCCACCCGCCCATCCCACGGACTGGTCCCGTCGCCTGACCCACGCCCTACACGCTGAATTTCTTTCCCAATCGCCCCGGTCTCAATTCACGACAGGGAGAAAGAGAGACAGAAAGAGAGAGTGCGGGGGGGGTTAGAAAAGAAAGAGATTCAGCTAAATTGAATTGTTTCTTCTTTCACACTGCAATTGACAACGTCTGTTCCATCCAACCCGAGTATGACTTAGAGTCATTTTCAATGAGTCTTATTTGAAACCACCCGTTCGTTTTGCTGGTAGAGGGACTTGAACAGCGTTTAAATCAACTAGCACCATCTGTCACGGTATCAATGCATGGGTGTGTGGTAGTTAGAGTGTGTCTGTGTTGTATCTTAACTGAACGTCCACTGCCCGTTAGCCCCCATATCGGGTTCACCAACTGGGACTACACGATTTGTTAAACCTGGAGGCCTGTCGAGCAATTGTACAATATATATATCTATCTATAAACTGTAAATATTTGACTACATATAATTCTGAATGATCCATTTATAAGAGTGGTGTGTGGTCGCACACCGCAGACTTGGTCAATATGGAACGGCAAAGGCCAGTAAATAAATTCCGGATCTGGTTTGGTTTCTAATGCCGCCTTCTCAAAAACTCATTGTCTTTTAGCAACTTCACCCAGAACAATAGAGTCTCATTTTGTCTGCATATCTTTAATTTTAAGCGTTGTAAACAATAACAACAACAATAAGATCATGAGGATATTTCTTCAACATTAAAGTTTCCTGTTTTGCCGAGACCCGTTTAGGAGTCCAAAGAGAGCTTTCATATCCGAACTATCACATTAAAACGGGCCTACATAAATAAATAAAACTAGGACTCACTCAAAATGAAAAGCAAAACTTCATAAAAATAGGACTACAAAATTTGAAAATACAAAATCCCACAAAAAACGTAAACAAAACCAGTTTAAAATGCGCTTTAACTTGTTTCTATTCAAATCTTAGTTTTATTCCTTAGACATAAACAGTTATCAAGTCATTAATTACTGTACCATTATATCAACAACTTTGTTTTCAAATTAGTTGTCAATATTGTTTGCCAATTACCATAACTGTAGCTCCGCTTTGAACACCAACAACTGTCCATTTGGTTTATTTGAACGATGCTAATAACAGATTATTTCGATTTCTTTTTTAAGTTGTATCCGAACACCCGCTTCCAGTTGTTGTATTCGAATATGTTTCCGGTGTATTTTAATATGAGTTAAACTTTTCGTCTTCGTGTCGGTTTCCGAATACGAATTATCGAATAATACACTTATATTGTTATTCTGTTTTAGATTTACCGTTTCTCAATATTTTACTTAACTTTATCCCAAATTTCTTTCTTGCTAATGTGTTTGATCATTTGCTATAGTTTCATGCCATCACACACCCGGGCAATCGACGCGATTGCCCCGCGATGCTAGAGCACCGAACCCCACATCTGGGACCCGCTCCCCGGTCTTTTGTCCCAGTTACCTTCGATCATTCGTACCGATATGCCATTATCTAATGAAGAGGCATGTTGTTGCAAGAGCTATTAATTTCTTGCTTTTCATCCACAAATGAAACTGTAACCGGACTTCTAAAATCCCTCTCCCGAAAAGATCTCAATTATAATGGATGTCAGTAGTAAACAATGACTTTGTCATTGAACGGCAGTCGGGCATTCAAACTCTCACAGATAATCTAATCTGATCATTTGCTTGAACGGCCATTTGGTGGTTGTCTTTTCTTTCAATTATCGGCTACTTGGGGATTGCTCTGACATGAACACAAAGGGCTTGAAATCTAGGAGTGGGCGTCGGGCTCCTTTGATGATCGAACAGGAGGCCATCGTTCTGGGACACGCCCAGATCAGTGATCGGGTTCCAAGTTGGGCTCAAACTGACCACACTCAGATGATAGCATACCTGACATGCCCAGATCAGTGATCGGGTTCCAAGTTGGGCTTAAACTGACCACACTCAGTTTGTCTAGTTTATTGCTCCATGGTTTGTGGAATACCATGACATGTCTAGATCAGTGATCGGGTTCCAAGTTGGGCTAAAACTGACTAGACTCAGTTTAAGGCATACCTGGCACGCCCAGATCGTAGATGGGGTTCTACCCTAAAGTTGATCTCATTATAATCACACAGGTCACTTTGTTCCTCTTACATTTCTTCCGGACAGAAAAAGGAAACAACTATTTCACATGTAACGTTACCCGACATGATCTCTTATAAATAATAGTTAAATAAATTATATTTAAATTGTTGTTTGATTGGAATGTTAAAGGAGGCGGGGTTTGTGAGTGGGGAGCAAAACGAAGTTCAAGTTTTCACAGACCAGTCACTTTCGACTTTGTATTAGTATAAAAAATGTACTTAATAAAAATCCCATTTTGTTTACTTGTGCAGACCTTGTCGGCCAGCTTGGCACGCAAGAGATGATGCAGCACTTTAACGGCTACAATCCCGCCACATTGGGCGCTATGGGCGCTATGTACAGTATGCACCAGCAGGCTCTACAAATACATCCAGGATATCGACCTTCAACACACGCACTCTCATTGGCTGAAAGACTAGCAGGTAAGCCGCCATTTAGATTTTGTTTTTCCCTACATGGATGGACTTTATGCGTTGACGTCATATCACGCTGCCATCTAAGAGGTCAAACGATGATGAAACAATGGAAATGAACATCTTTGTACGGGTTCGAATCCCGGTCGTGGCACTTGACGCCTAAAGCAAGATACTCTATCATAATTGCTTTGTCCTGCAGATGGGACATTAAGCCGTAGGTCCCGTGTATTAGGTAGTGCACATAACATCATCCGTATAAGTTATTGTGGAAAAATCCCAGTGTTTGCGGTTCACATCACTACAGTAAACACCCTTGCGAGCAGGCTTACGAGCTACAGTGATTGAGTTCACTTATGAGGCATTGTTTGGTTTATCATTTTAAATTTGTAATAATAACGGATAGTTGAATACAACTAGATGAAAATGGTGCCTTTCAAATGTGGTTAAAGTGACTTTAAAATGTACGGTTTGATAAGTTGGGACCTTTTAGGACTTCGGTTCATTTTTTTTCCCCCGTTCGCCACCGATAGCTCATTGTATTTTGTATAAGTTCGTTTTCGCAACCTCGTAGTGCGAATCTTTGCACAGCCATGCACTGTTACTCTCTGTGCTCACCTAACCCGTCCGTAACAACAGTTTAATGCCGTCGAAAGTGTTTTAGTCAAAAGATGTCCACCGCATTTTATCTAAACAAAAACCCACAAAATATTTGTTGTAATTAACTTCAGCACAGCAACAACAAAAAGTTCCCCATGCCTGGCTGATCTTTGAAATGTGTTCTCCTAAATGCACACTCACTAGTCACTTGTGTAAAAAAAACAAAAATAATAATAAAATGATCACGTTTCATCTTGAAGGGTCGAATTTTCAGGATTTTGGGGTGATTTTTGGAGCTGGTTTCTGAAGTACTTTATTCTATTACTATATACCCTACGGGCTTGAATCAAAGCAGTAAGTATACTGTGCTCTAAGGTGCCCTCACATCGCCTCTGGACTCTGATATACACAGAGTATACGTCTTTCTTTCTTTTCCTTTTTTTTGTCAGACCTCGTCGTCGAAAAAAATATCAACTTACCCACTGTCCCTTGCTCCCGTGCGGGGACCGCGGGAACAATCGTTCATTCTCACCGTTTGTTTTCACACAGCTTGCCCCGCGTATACGTCAAACAAGCACCAAATGCCACTCCATTCACACTTACTGTTTGGATTTCACGAAGAGCGCTCTAATCCCAACCGTAGACCCTCACCCCCCCCCCCTATTTTCTTACTGTCTAAAAATCTGTGTGGTTTAAGAATCTCAAACCAAATCCCTCTACCTACTACCCTTTAGTCATTTTACACAATCCCTCCGTTGCCACCTGCATATTTTTTCAGCCAATGTTTGCAGAAAAAAAGTAATGCCAAATACACTAGTATGGTATAGATACGTATGTAGGGTCGCCATTCTTTCTCTTGGCAGCTATAACAGAAACCGCGCTAAAGCCCGGATTTAAAATTGTAACTTGAGTCAAGCTTTTGTTGGGAAATAGGCAGATTGTGTTAGGAAACATTCACTGGGAAAGGGGGCTGGCTACGAGATTTGTGAGGGCCGTCCCACAGTATTATTGGAGCGAGTCAATGTACTTGGTAAACAATGACTCTAGGTCACGCACCTAGGGGTCTAATTTGGGGAGGAAAATTAGTGAAGGAGGTCGCGCTGCTTGGGAACCACCTGGGCCCATCTCTAGTGGGCTATTTTCCCCAATCCTTTAAGTTGTTAGGGTAGTTTTTTTGTAAATATCTGCATTATGTGGTATTTCACTTATTACAGTTTCCGAAGTCAATTTAATTGAAATGACTTTTATTGTGTATAAATGAAAGCAAACTCATTGCTTTCTGAACGAGTCATCCAATTCCTCCTGTTTTCCATAAAAGGGAAGTCCAACTCATTGGCTTCGCAGGTGGTGGTCTACAATCATTTCAATCTCATGTGTCATTATTATAAAGGGGGTGATAAGTCATTATTGCATTCCTAATCTTTTTTTCTTTTTCTTTATGAATACTGATTTTTTAATTGATTCGTATTAATAACGAAGTTCACTTATTAACTTCTTATTTATTAATAAGTATAACAAAAAACTATGTTCGGATATTTCTTGATTATTATTACTATTATTTATTTATTTGGGATAACAATATAATTGTATTCTTTATCTCTGAATCAATTATAACAAATGGTATCTTGTTGAAAAGGCTGCCTCTGAGTCTAAACAAAAATTAACATACGGATAATAAAAAAACTTGAATAATATTTATTTATTTACCTTTTTTCGTATTTATTTATTTGTTCATTTATTTATTTTATTGTTTTATTGTTTATTTCATTATTATTATTTTTTTATGAAGGTAAATTATATTTGTCTTTTCTTTCTATGCAGACATTATATTGGAAGCTCGTTATGGCGCCCATAGGAAGCAACGACGCAGCCGCACTGCGTTCACCAATCAGCAGCTCGCCGCACTGGAGAAAACATTTTCCAAGACACACTATCCGGATGTTGTCATGCGAGAGAGACTAGCAATGTGTACAAACCTACCAGAGGCACGAATTCAGGTATGCAATTTGCGTTCAATATCGCAAACATATTTTTGATCAAATAACAAATACACAAATTAATAATCGAACAGCAGCGGTATGTTTACATCAACTGGGATCAAATCAAAACAGTTTTGTGGTTTTTTTTATTGACCATTCTGGCCAACAGCAGTAAATAAAGTTCTAGGACTCAAGTTCATGGGTTCGTATCCCGGCCGTTGTACTAGTGCCCTCCAGCGAAACAATTGACCATAACTGCTTCTCATCACCCAGGAGTGGATAAATATGAGGGTTTTGAAGTTGTTGACGTGATTGGTTGTCAAACTGTGCAATCATTAATTCCGGTGAATGATACACTCTCCTATTAAATAGGTTGCTGTAGTTTCTGAAATGTTTAAGCCATGGTGGCAAAGGCTAATAGTGTACATGCCATTCATTTGGTTTCAATGTGATAACAAATGACTACATTATTATTTAATGCATAAATAGCCTCCAAGTTAATTGTTCTCTTATTTTTCGGATGTTTGTAGGTGTGGTTTAAAAACAGACGTGCCAAGTTCCGAAAGCAGCAGCGAAACAAGGCGATGGCCGAAAAAGATTCTGACGACAAGGGTGACAATGATGATGAGGATCATGATCCTCAGGAGGGCAGTAGGAGTACCTCATCGCCTCTCATGGACTACAAGGAGGCACGCAGATCCCAGAAGGACCGCGATGAAACTGACGAGCAAGATATTGATGATGACGAGGATGAGGAGATCGATGCTGATGTGGACGAGAGTTCGAGCGAGAGGTGCCCGTCGGCAAGTGAGGAGCACCTCACGGTGGACTGTGAGGCACTGGAACCATCACCTCTGAGGGAACTTGAGAACAATAACACGGACAAGTCAGAGGTTTCTATCACGGCAAACCACAGGTTGTCCGAGTCCATCAGACATAGAGAGAGTCCGTTGGTTATATCGAGGGGTGGAGGAGCCATTGATGAGTACGGCAGGAAACAAGAGATGGAGACTGAGAAGGAACCCGGAGAAAAACCCTCCCCCGTCTCCTCACCGTTGATGGTACTATCAGAGGAGACTCCTAAATCGGCACCATCACCTCTCAGGCCGTCTGTGTCAATCACAACAATTCAAAGTAAGTAAACATTAATCTATAACTCTCTCAGTAACTGTGTTCTTGATATTTTTTTCTTTGATAAAAAAAACTTTTTTTTTTTCAAAAGATCTTGTTTATAATTGGACTGATTTCTGACAAAAGCTAAATTCCTTCTCTTTTGTCACTGTCCTTTACAGATCCTCTGAGCGGTTTTCTTGGAGGTTCCCACATCACAACCTCCTTCCCAGATGCCATGGGCTTCCCTCCCTTCCGTGGTGCGGGACAGTTCCCCTGCTTTGACCCGAGCTCCGCAGCGCTACTCGCCGCCCGGTCTGGCATGCCACCGGCCTTCGGACACTTCCCCGGTCTCTCCAGCGAGAGACAGCCTGGTGCAGCCGCCGCGGCCCTGTCTGGATTCTACTCCCCTCATATGGCGGGTTTTGCAGCCTGGCCACCGGCTCATCTACTCCCTCACGTGTCGCCCACCGGGATACCCACTTTGACGATGCCGCCTCATAATATGCAGAGTAGCAGTATCGAGAGTCTGCGCATTAGAGCTAAGCAACACGCAGCCGCATTGGGCGTCAACATTGGTGATTGACGACCGCGGACACCGTACATATAACTCATAAACATTATCTCGATAATCGGCATGACACTTCTGGAGCTCCGTACATTGACACAATTTGGTAAAGGAGTTTTAAACGGCGACTCTCAACTATTTTAATTCACCGTGAACAATTTTTTTTTTAATGAAAAAAGGTTTGTAATGGAAGACCATGTCCAGTGATTTCCGGACACCTTTGTTTTTGTTTCTTTACCAGAACCCCCCCCCCCCCCGCATTACTTTATTAAAGAGATTTGATGAAAGGGACATATCCATAGCGGATGATGTATTTTGAACTGGTGTTAAACCACCGAATTCTGTGTTTTTCTCTTTTCTTTGATTTTCTCTTTGGGTAAAGTATTGTTCAGGATTTATCTCGTTGAAAGTAATAATCGCTCAATTTGGATCCAGACACCATCTTTCTTTTTCTTTTTAAAGCTTATTGTTGCATCAATAGGTTTTTTTTACAAATAAAAAGAAGAAAACGTTTTATAAAAAAACACTTTCGTCGATTAACCAAAGGTCAGGAAATTGAGGAGTTTATAACGCTGGTGTTAACTGCCTGTTTTCACCTATAGGGTGTTTTGTATTCAGCCAACATATTATGTAGACTATGGCTCTGGTACACTGACTCAACAATGCTATAATGAGTGCTGAATTACACTGGGTCACCATAAGCAGACTATGATATGGTACCCCGACTTCATTTCGTGTGTAAAAGTACATTCATCACGACTACATGGTACACTGAGTCCACATTTCTATTTTGAGTGTTAAAGTATACATTCAGCCAAAATAAGCAGACTATTGTACGGTACCCTGACTTTATATTGTTATAATGAGTGTTCAAAAACTTGACTGCTGCAGTCACCATTCTGTAAATAAACTAAAGTTCAACAAATTTGTGTAAGGAGGGAAACAGTTAGGAATCTTCCCAGACGTTAATTTGACTCGAAATTGTAAGAGGGAATTGTGGAGGAAATTGGAGCTTACTGCGTTGTCCTGGTATGCATTGTTGCATTAAAACTATCATAATGTACAATTATATTGTAAGAAATTGTAAACATTTTATGTGTATATTGAATGATTGTGTACAAAGTTAGATATAAATACTTAGTATTCCGAGGTCCGTTTCGAATTGACGGATTAGTTATTTAAATCTAGAACATCATGACGTTTTAATTACAACCATTTTTTTTTATAGCAGCGCAAGGTTTGAAAAGAAAAAAAGCAAGATAAATTAGTCTTATTTTTTAAATGGATGCATTTCAAAATGATTCAAAAAGTATTTTGACTTTTAACTGCACTGATTTTGTTTTACATTAAAAAAAACTTTTATAGATTGGATTGTTAAAAATGTGCAAAAGCCTTTGGCTTGAAAAGGTTGTGCCTCGAAAAGGCGTCTGTTTAGAAATATGGCACACACAAATTGTGTTTTCCAATTCTCTAGTTTTCACGCAACTAAATGATATTTCATACAGTTTCGAGAAGAGTGCTTTTTATTCAAATCTGTACTTGTTAAGAAACATATCATAAAGTGATGGTATACATCAGTGGTTTGGGGAAGAGTACATTCCAATGTTCTAGTTTTCGAGGGATGGTACACCAATTGTTTGGAGAAGAATAAATTAATTTGTACTTCTGTACTTATGAAAAAAGCTATCGTAAAGGTATGGTGCTTAATTCCGGAAATGTAAATGGTCATCCGTTTACCGCATTATAGATAATATCGTGAAAACACAAAAACATGTACTTTAGCTGATACCTCGGAAACATGGATTGCAATGATATCAAATCTCAGATAAACAGAATTCGATAATTTTATCATGTTTTTGAGCTATATATCTCACTCTCCAAACATCTTTGGGATATATGTCTCCATTAAAATTGGTGTTGCAAATGTAACAGCACGTTCAGCTTCCTTACACTGTGGAGTTTTTTGGAAGAGCAAATGTGTTCCAGCCGTGTATTAATAAAGAAAGATATCATTATAGTACGACAAGCTGTACAAAGATAACATGCATTCCAGTTATCCGTTCTTTAACAAATACATCATCAAAACCTACCAATTGATTGCAAACCGCACATGCTCTTTGAGCCAACAGCAAACAACGGTTTCACGTTGCAGGACATTTTAGTACGAGTAACCGTATCGATAATTCAAATGGAACTATTGTGTTGTCTTCTATAAAAGTGACATA
Organism: Pycnopodia helianthoides; assembly: GCA_032158295.1. Taxonomy (NCBI): domain Eukaryota; kingdom Metazoa; phylum Echinodermata; class Asteroidea; order Forcipulatida; family Asteriidae; genus Pycnopodia; species Pycnopodia helianthoides. The sequence goes on from CM063261.1 coordinate 402,536, forward strand.
TTCCAGATGACCCCCCCCCCTCAAACAATATTCCAGGAAGATGGGTAGAAGTATCAATTTTTTTCTATTATAAAGTCAGTCTTATAGATCAGGAAATGTCTTTCCAAAGACCTAAAACAGCTTTTTCTTACGACGTAATCATAACAAAATATTGAAACAGTATTTTACGTTAACCAAAGATGTTAGCAAAGTAATGCATTAACAATAAATATTAAACTCCAATAGCAAACCTTTAAATAGTTACAAAAAGATGCGTCGGTGATTATGAGACTGAATAAAATGATTTCAAAGAATATGTCTCTTTTCAGTTGTTTTCTTATATAGGCCAAACACTCTCAAACTTGTAAGGTCGGATTTGCATATCCCTCATTCAGTGTCCCACGGGCCAGACCCAATGCATCCATGCACACCGAGGTAGATGCAGTGTGGCATAGCCAAGAGGTTTAATGCACCAGTTCTGGTGTTGTCAGGGTGTGGGTTCGAGTCCTGTGACGACACTTAAGTGTGTCTATGAAGCAAGACACTAGCCATAAATGCTTCGTGCTGTGTTGTCTCATGCACGTAAATAGAACCTCGAAAACGCTCGTTAAGAGTTGGAGTTTGCGATAGCCCTATATAGGACTCTTCCTCTGTGCTGTACACAGATACAGATAGGACTCTAAATAGTCTTCTCTGTGCTGTACACAGATTACAGATAGGACTCTAATTCCTCTGTGCTGTACACAGATACAGATATGGCCCTCTAATATTTCCTCTGTGCTGTACACAGATACAGATAGGATTCTAACTCCTCTGTGCTGTACACAGATACAGAGATGACACTGCAGTGCAATACGAAAGTGAAAGGCCACCAGGGCTAGAGTTTGCGACAGTGTTAGCTGCTGACCTCCATCCTTTAGTTTTCACTAAACGTTCTCACTAAACGTTCAACAAAACTGTGAATATTTCATCACTTCGGTGGTCATGTTTGAGTGAAAAATGACAAAAACCTGTTTGTGATTTTCCGGGGAATCATTTGTACGATTGAAACAATCGCTTAAACAATCGAATTAAGCAACAGTGTTTTGTGAAGTTTACAAATTCTATTTTCGCGACTTGGACAGTTTATCGGACTGGAATATTTCTCGGGAGGGGTTAGTACTGCTAGGAAGATTATGATCTTTAGATTGGAAATAATTACTTTTGCTTTGTAAATACAAACCGTGCATTTTGTCTTTAAACTAAACGACAGAACTCTTAAATACGGAGGCAGTCTAGTTGCATTTAATATCCACAAGTCAGTTTCGCGCTAGTCTGAAAACTTGACGTGCGGTCGTACAAAAACATAGTTTGAACCTATCGTTGAGGCATCAGTGACTAGTCGCTGAAGACACTGGCGATCAACAGCGCTTGACGACCGACTACCAGCTTTAATTTGGAGTAATACGAGACATGTGAACAGATATCTTGCGTAAGACTGTTTTGATGTTAGAATACTAAAACTAACTCAAGTTACAATCTGACATGAACTTAGTACTATATTTCCCAATTCAACTTACAGCAAGAGGCCATACATACCAGGGTTGCAAAAAATCTTAAACTTTGGCAGTGAATTAAATTTATGAATTCGGGGCAGCGATTGTTCAGAGAATTCCCTAAAGAGCTGGTTGGGATTCATAAATTGCATCATAAAGTGGTTCTCAAAGCAAATCGTCTACTTCAAAGATGGCGTTGTAAAGATTTGTTAAATGATAACAATACTACCACTCCAGCAGGTGAATAAATATGTAATTTTGGTCGTCTTAAGTTTTAGAAATCTTTCGGCAGATCACAATATCCTCGTGATTTTGTTTAGATTAAGTGTCCCAATCCATTTAGTGGAAATGTGCTTGTTTCCCATCCGCATTGCATCCTGTATCTACGGCGACCGAGCACTTCCTTTACTCTAATCAATCTTGGCGGGGAATATTCCTGGGGTATGATTAATGACTTAAACGACTGTTTGCCCGCCAAAAAGTGATCATGTAACAACTTAACAATCACCCTAAAAAGCCCGCCAAAAATCGTGACTGGAATAATGAACAGTGGATCACTCCGCGCCGCGGCAACCCATCCGTTACTTAAATACACTAAGAGAGCAAACCACCGAGCCTTCACTATGAATATTGATGCGCTCTGCCATCTACTTTACCTGGGTGTACATACAAAAAGTGACAATTCCATAAGCATTAACATCAACCAGTTAAAGCCCGCGAATTTTCGAACTGGTACGCCGTTCAAACGGCCTGTTAGTCGGTGAGTATATTTGCCTTGTACACGCCGGCAGACGATCCCGTAGAATTGGGTTGATCTCGAATGTGTTGAATTTTCCACCACTTAGTGGCGCGTTTGTTTAACCGTCTGCCATCCTTAAAAAAAAAAACAGAAAGAAGAAAGAAACGAAGACAACGAGCGGGGATGGATTGAGAGCCGTTTTGTGTGTCTCTTCGTGATGAGTAGCTGTCAAACGAAGATGGATTCGGGAGTGATGGAGAGGAGGAAAGTGGAACGGTAAACTCTAGCGGGTCTGACGGCAGTGAAGATGGGGAGGCTATGGGCCACCGCTATCGGGTATGACGACCATGGGGAAACTGGTTTAAAGGGAATCGTGACGTGATCCAATTCTACTCTGACGTTAAGTAGTTCAGCCAACATTGTATCTATACCTGGCTATTTGATTGCATGAAACCTCCATGGGTGTTGAGTCAATAGGCATTCATAGATTAAAAAACTGCCTGGAAAAAAGGGAAGTATTTAGTAGGAAATGTTACATTATGATAAACGTGTTATATTCGTAGGCAAAGAAATTAATAAAGAAATAAATACAAAGTTAGTACGCGGGTCTATTTCTCAGTACATCAATGGTTTAACACGTAAGGTCATACATTGTTTATGCCAATTCATAAGCCAAATTACCACAAACATACCATAAAAGTCACAAGTGAAAGTTTCAGCCGAATACGGTATCGACTTGTTGATAAAACAACGAACAACTTTTACGGTTCGAGAACGTCGAATCCATCCTGTTAGTAAGATGACAGCGGGTACCAGCTGCATCTCTGGCCGCAGCATTCACAAACAAACATTAAGGAAATTCAAATCTCCAAAAGACGCTTCAAGGGAGATCTTTGGAGATTCAAACTTGACGACATACTTTTATTGATTTCTAATCAACAGGGGATTTAAGACGAAATCATTTCGCAGATTGTTTACTCCTTTTACCGTATTTACAATGAGTAGGTTTTTAGATGAAAAAATACAAATTTGTCAAGTCATTACCAAAGTATTATTCTTCCTTAAAAGGAGTCAATTCATTATCCTGTAGTTTGAAAATAAAAATAAACATCTGACTGCCCTCTGAACAATTTCATGCAGATCAAATTTGGGTTAAAACGATAAAACAAGAGATATTCTTTATTGTACCATCAAAGGCACTGTTTCCCTCAAATATTTCACCTTTCTGTCCCACTAATTTTAAAATCAGCCCAACACAGATGCATTTGTTTTCCAATGACAACTTAGTTGTCATGTAGTGATACACTTAAAAGGAGTATATAGTCCGGAAGCACTTTACTTTTTAATAGCCGCTAAGCAGCTAAGATCCCCCAAATGTATATTGTGTAGACAATCATTAATATGCTATACAGAGTATGGGGGAATAGTCAAAAATACCATACAATTACTCATAGCTGGTTTCCTGTCAAGGTTTGCTTAGCAATAGACTTAGTAAGCACTATTTTGTTATCAACAGTATTGTATAAGTAGGATTTGAAGCTTTGCATGATGACGTAGGATATTGCGCATTAATTTGAGTACAGCATGTACAAAATCTCTTTAGTAGACTTGTCTGCTCTGAGTAGGGCTGGTTGCTCTTTCTCAACGTTTCGACAAGTGCTGAAAACTTAGTCAAAAGTTAAACTTTAGCTTAGCACAGCTCAGTTCGGAAATGTTAACCACAGTTTGTGTCATGAACACTCGGTCGAGAACTCCTATCTAAAAAGTACTTCAATCCCACCCCCCCCCACCCCCGTTTTCCCTAAATGACCCAGGGGGTCTCGAAGATGTAATCGAATTTTGTTTTTTTATCTGGTTCTGAAAAGCAGGATGTTTCATTCGGAGATTGTATCCACAAGCTATTTCTTATTGAGGTAGCAGAAGGAGGAGGGGCAAGATGGTGTTTTGATCGGCGGGATGCCCGCGGGTTAGATAAATAATAGCACCGTTCGGGGTTTCTGACTTGTCTACCGTTCGTGATCAGGGGACGGTTTTACAGAGCTTCTGAAATTCCAAAATTTATGCTTACGTGCAGATAGGTTTTGCTTGAACTGAAACAGTACAGAGATAGTAAGATCAAATTGAAGATAAATATGTATAGTCTATGCAACATGGGAGGCCACATGCTTAACAGAAACACTACATGCACTACCAGCGTTAGCTACAGCTTAACGTCCCATTAGAAGGACAAAGCAATTATGGAAAAATTATCTTGCTTAATGAAACAAAGATAGTGCCAGGCCTAGCCAGGATTCGAACTCATGCTGTGTGTGAACAACTGCTCGGCCACGACGCTCCACCTTACCGCGTTATGATTTGATTGACCGTTGATCAATGTGCTGGTGATGGTCAATATACGAGTCCGTTAATTTGGCCTGCCGCCAGTTGACCATGACTCATTCTAGATAGGGCTTTTTGTGCCGTTGAGTGTATTGACCTCTCAAAAAGTAAAAGGAGTGGGCCTAGGGGCTGTCAATCACCCTGTGTTTTTGAGCTGCGTTTTGTTATAACTATTCCAATTGTTTTAGTATTATTGTGATCAGAGATTCACATCGAAAATTCCCATGTCATGCATCTACGGTTTGGGAAATAATAAATTTATTTCATACTGTCGTTTTGAACAAACATATCGTCCCCTTAGACTGTGAAATAATCAAATTGGCAGTCCAGTTATCGGTGTTTGTACATCAACGTATCACGTGCTTACTTTTGATTGCGGGCGCGGATAGAAACAATGGTGATACGAATGAATGAAGTTCACCACAATGAAACAAAAATGCAAAATCATTAAAAACGGTCATGAACATTAATCAAAGGGTACGGTACTGGAGAGTAAAACAACAAATCCACTCGAAGCTGGTCTTCTGAGGTCAAGCGAGATACATGGTCACTACTTACTAATACTTTATAAATATGAGACAGAAAATACATCAAATAACTAATAACTAAAGTGAAATAATGAGAAACATGAAAGTGCAGAGGTGAGCAGCACCATGACAACAATATCAATAATTAAGAAGATCGATAAAGATATGTAAATAAATCATGTACGTGGGGTCTTTATTCTTCAAGATATGGGAATCTTTTACGTTCTCGATATGGACTTTATTTCAAATGCACATTCTTTTTCAGGAGGTTTGTTACTTTAGCGCATTGTATATAACTTTATAATCAGTGAGTTCTCAGATTAATAGTGATCGATTAGGCTTTTAGATTAATAGTGATCGATTATGTTTGATGATCAAACCTAAATTTGCTTGGTTTTTAATTGGCTTTAGAAAAAGAAAAACAATTCAGGTTGTTTGAAAACAACACATCACTGTATAGTTCTTTCTCTCTGTAATGATTATCTCTGCCCTTTTTATTTCTCTTGTCTGATTGAATGGCGCAGGCTGGATGGTTTGGAGCTAGGCTGGCGAAGCAAACCTCAGCTGGTGTAGAGACTCCGAGTTGGGATAAATGCAATTAATCTCTACCAGTGTATTGCTTGTTGCTTGCCGCGTCTGCCTTGCCAAGCCTCAGTCGATCGTTTAATGCTCTACCGCCTGACTATGGGCCGAGGACTTGATCGAATCAACGTGTTATCGTAGTACGACGGGGGCTGAGGCTGACAAAATTGGAACGAGGAGAAGAAGAAGAAAGAGAAAAAAAGGAGAGAGAGAGAGACTAGAGAGAGAAAATTAGAGTTGATTTGTTTTAGGGTTTCAGGTGGTGTTGAGATGGATTGTTTTGGAAGATTGGCTTAGAGGTATGGGTTCTCATTGGCGATTGTGCAAAGTGAGAAGTAGGGCTTGTATTTTTGGCGATTTGGGAACGGCTGTGGCGACAGGAGTGTTGGCGATGACGGAGACCGGCTGATATCGATACAGTTATGCTGATTATAGACTCAGCAAGAATCCAGTCTCTCCCAAGACGGACAGGAAGTTGCAAGAAATACCAGATGTAGCCAGAAAACATTCTCTCGAGGACGAATAAGATCGAAGAAAAAACCCGGCAGATAAAACAAAACCGTGTTCGAAATGCCGGCTGAACAATTAAAATCTGTGTCCGAGAGGTGTTTTTTTTTCTTCTGCCTTTTTTTAATTTGATAATTTGAATGATTGTTACTTCAGTGTCTCTAAACACTGCATAGGAGTGAAGTTTGACGGCCGGCATTTATTGAAAGGGGTATACTTTGAAACTAAAAACATCATGACAGTATATATTTAACCCTAGTTTTAAAAAAATGTCAAGTATAGTGTCAAATAATGATAATGCTCCGTGGGTGGTCTAAATTCTAGTTTAGATTTACATTGCAGCAATATGGTTAGGGGTTAGGGTATGGTGTTAGGGGTTAGGGTTTGGGGCTAGAGTACGGTGGATTAGGGTTGGGGTTTGGTTTGGTTGGTTAGGTTTAGGACTTGGGTTAAGGTTATGGGTAGGGTAAACGACCACTCCAAAACTGGTTGATTTGTATCAACAACAAAAAATGCTTTGTTGACGGTTTGTGAGAGGATCGGATTTAACGAAGTCTCCAATAAACCAAGTTGCGTCTATGTTAATGGTTCAGAACAAGATAATGTAAAGAGAAGCCCCACCTCCATGCCCCACCCCCATGCCCCACCCAAGCAGGAGTTTGTCAGAGTAGATGTTTGGAGTATCGAAGCAAAGGAAGAATGCTGTTTGAGCTTCATGTTAGGAACTTGTTTTCGTGCCACACAGAAATTCTAGATGAAAAACTACCCTGTGCTGTGATGCATCACTATGCAGTTCACTCCTGTGTTCTAGAAGAGACAGACCCGTAACGAGATCAAGACCAAAATCAGCAGGTCCGATACCAAGACCAAGACTGATGTCTAAGTCAAGGGGCGAAAAGAGGTTGTAACAAATGTAGAAGATTATTGAGTAGCTGCAGAAATCATCTTTCAAATTACAACTTTGCAAAATTTAGAACGGAACACTCAGTGAAGATTTCCTCGCACCGGTGACTTGTAGTCAAAATTCTCGTACCAGACGCAATATTTCCACCGGCAGTTTGTTTAAAACTTCTTCAGCACCGTGTCACTTTCCATTTTTGTGGACGACCCTCTGTAAACATTGTTTTCTATGTTGCATCAAAAGAGGGAAAAGTCAACTCAAACATCATAACCTTCTAGATTAACAGAGTTGAACAGCTCATTGAGAAGCTGGTGGAAGGATAAGTCGCGGTTCGGTATTGATTTATAACCCAGGAGCACTGGCGGCTACCGCGTTGCCTCAAGAAGTCAACTCCAACACAATTCACTAGAAGATAATCGGCTTTAGCCACTACAGCATCTTAAGTTTACCCAGACTTTGGGAAAGCTTTTTGGTAGCTCTGTCATCTCTAAAGAGCTTGAGCGAAGAACCAATTATGTCATTCGATTGAAAGGTGCGCTCTTGTCCGCATGAAGAGGGATAATATTTGTGTTTAGGCTGTAATCTTGTCATATTTAAACGCTTGATGGGGTTTTACTTGAAAGAACTTCTTTGAAAAGTCAAAACAGGACGGGGTTTGTTGTCTTTCCACCGGGCCGTGGAAAATGTTGTTTGTATGGTGAAGAAGTCCATATGAGTGTTTGAACTCCGCATTAAGCTCTACACCACACTGTGCTAAATGTATTATGTGAACAACAATCTAATTCGGTAAAAGGATTGTTAACATCTTCTGATGTTTTGTTTTACCGCGGGGAGAGATAACTTAAAACACTATTCGAGGAAGCCTTGTTAAAAATACTCGAACCAAGGACCTTCGTGTTTTAAAAGTTTTAATATAATTATAAGAGAACTGGTTATTGTGGGTCCTTAATCAGAAATTGCTTAATTTTAAATTTTGGGGAAAATTTATTCGTCTTATTTTGAAAACTTGTCATGTATAATGGCTGAGAATTCAGATTACAAGTTATCAAAATGTCATCCCGGTAATGGAGCAATCTCTATAATAACATTGTAAAGACACAAAACAGCACATTTATAAATGCAATTGCGGCGGTCTGAATTCAGGTTGGCACAGTGGTTTCTCTCACCTCTGTGGACCCCGGTTCGAATCCCATCTCAGACCGGAGCCTTGCATGTGAATTGGGTTTTTTAGGTCTTACCTGATTGCCCGGATTTAGGGGTTTTCCTTCCACATCCCAAACCGACAGTTCTTCGTCATCTTCTCTACCCATGTATATTCAGGCATACGGGTTAGGCGCTTTTGAAGATCCCTCATGGTTTAACTATCAGAATGATATAATAATAGCAATAATAATAATAATCTCAACGTCAACAACGTTCCTGACAAAACTCTGTTTTCAAAAAAAAGTGCCCATTGAATTTGATAACATTTTCACAGGTCGGTTGTTTTGTAATGCTTTATTGAAAATGTACAGCTAGATTTGGTAGCCTAACAAATCGACACTAGTGGTAGATAGGGGTAATATGGGGCGAGTTGTGCCTTTGATGATACAAGCATGGCATTATGCACACCGTCAGAGTATGTCATGAGAAAGATACTTAGCTATAGGGCCATCGCACATTTGATACTTAAAAAATAATAATAATAAAAAAGCAATTTTCAAATTGTCAAAATGGCTGCCGTTGCTTGTTAATCTCCGTGTTTTTTTCTGCGATGGCATTATATCCAAACATCTTTCTCATCCTCTCTGACTGTGTGCCAAACTTGTATCATCAAAGGCACAATCCCATAACCTTCCTGCTGTACTATACTACGATATAGAGTGCCCTTCACAGTCAGAACTCAGATTTCTGATCAGTGTCTGTGATTAAAAATAACTTCTAATTGTAACAAACAGTTTGAGCACGATTATGGAAACAGTGATGCAAATCGACGCCTTTTGATTTATTTTATTTCGATTATTACTCCCCAGTAAGTTCAGGAAATTGCAAACATTCTAAGACGATGTGAGAGGTAATAAATGAACAATTTCAACTTGTACTTCCTGTGTCATTCATCAGTTGCGATTATAATGTGTTGCCCATTATGAAAAGTCCCTTCACTGTTTGCGTTTGGGGGGGGGGGGGTAAGGGGGTAGCCGGCGGAGCTATAACGTGGATTAGCATCTCGAGAGAGAGTTTGGGGGTTCGTGTTGGTTTAGCAGAGATGTGTTTTGACGATGCCGTGCTTTTCAAGCCAGGTGCGGTGAACAAATATTGACCAAAAATGGAGACCTTCTTTTTATATGTGATGTGAGGTGTCCCCCCTCCAAGCTTACCCCGCCCCCTCATAAGACCATGCGCTTAACTCAACCTCCAATTAAACAGATGCCTTACTGTTGTGTTTTGTACAAATCTTTCCTTATTAAGGTTAAGTACAGAAGTAGCACACTGCGTTAGTTATAGGTGCATCATTGGTTGGAACATAGTTCATGAAGTCACTAACTGTAGTCTCAAAATAAACACACACCACACAGTCATTCTGTGCACACTTCATCAAATTAGATGGTCGTGTTTCAACCAATAGTGTAAACAAGTAGGGTAACCAACGGGGTAACCAGTATGGGTAACCAGTATGGGTAACCAAGAGGGTAACCATAGGGTAACCAACAGGGTAACCAGTATGGGTAACCAACGGGGTAACCAGTATGGGTAACCAACAGGGTAACCAGTATGGGTAACCAGTATGGGTAACCAATAGGGTAACCAACGGGGTAACCAGTATGGGTAACCAACGGGTAACCAGTATGGGTAACCAATAGGGTAACCAATAGAGTAACCAATAGGGTAACCAACAGGGTAACCAGTATGGGTAACCAATAGGGTAACCAATAGGGTAACCAATAGGGTAACCAATAGGGTAACCAAAAGGGTAACCAACGGGGTAACCAGTATGGGTAACCAATAGGGTAACCAATAGTGTAAACAAGTAGGGTAACCAACGGGGTAACAGTATGGGTAACCAATAGGGTAACCAATAGGGTAACCAACGGGGTAACCAGTATGGGTAACCAGTATGGGTAACCAATAGGGTAACCAATAGGGTAACCAACGGGTAACCAGTATGGGTAACCAATAGGGTAACCAATAGGGTAACCAACGGGGTAACCAGTATGGGTAACCAATAGGGTAACCAATAGTGTAAACAAGTAGGGTAACCAACGGGGTAACCAGTATGGGTAACCAATAGGGTAACCAATAGGGTAACCAAGAGGGTAACCAATAGAGTAACCAATAGGGTAACCAATAGGGTAACCAGTATGGGTAACCATTAGGGTAACCAATAGGGTAACCAATAGGGTAACCAGTATGGGTAACCAGTATGGGTAACCAATAGGGTAACCAATAGGGTAACCAATAGGGTAACCAATAGGGTAACCAATAGGGTAACCAATAGGGTAACCATAGGGTAACCAATAGGGTAACCAATAGGGTAACCAATAGGGTAACCAATAGGGTAACCAATAGGGTAACCAGACATTCTCATTTGGGGCAAAGTGGGGACAAAGACACACTGGAAATTATTTAAGTTTGTGTGTGTGATTGTATGGGTAGGTATACACATTGAAATCGGAGACCTATAACAAAAGAGGACAAGAGGGTTCCCAGTTGGGTGAAGGTCCCCAGTTGGAAAGTGTGTACAAAACCAACAGGAACTGTTGCAAAAACGTTACAGGTGTGTGCCGGGGGGGGGGGGTTCTATTAACTGTATCAGATCATTCATTTATGAACTTGTTTGTTGATCTCATTTGGGGGACAAGAGGGGGGAAGGAATCTGAGCGGGAGGGTGTATCCCCCCCCCCCCCGTTTACTCAACTGGTGTCCACTTTGTCAGGGATTGTGTGCACGTATCAGGCTTAATTCGGTGTCGGGCATTCAAAATAAGCACCGTTGATTTACTAGATCTGCAAATGAGATTCCCTCGACTTAATATTATATCAGCTTGAACTACAATTAGTGCTAGGTATGAACTTCACAATGATTTCGTTTTCATGTTAAAACTAATTCTCACCGACCAGAATTCACTCTTGTTCAGTGGCATAAGTAAGGGGCAGGGCACGTAGCCTACCTCCCAATTGATATCCGTTCACCACCTCCCCACATCCCCCACCCCCCCCCCCCACCACCACCACCCACCACCACCACCCCATTTATGACGAACTACCAGAATACAACTTTGCAGTTTATAAGATTTTTGTTTGAATCCAACGTTTTTACAATTTTAATTATTTTACACGCAGACAATGCATTTAATGTTACCTTCTGCAGCTCATCGTACTAACAACAAGCTGAAATTGGGTTTGTTTGAGAAATATGAAAATATAAACTACCATTTTAATTGGCCAGAAGTGCCTCTTAAACAAAAATGTGCCACCCCCCCCTAAAATGTCACCCTAGTTTCGCCTCTGATCCTGTTGTTTGTCTACTTTGAGGGACGTTTATACAAACAAACATTGATAACGTCTCGACGTTTCGACCTTAGCAGAGTTTTTCTGAAACTCTAAATCGCATAAAGCATTGTACAACGTGATTCGGTTTCGCCCGATATCCGTATTGTTACGAATATTGTTGGAAGGTTATTTCGAATAAAGTTGATTATTCTGACAATGGTGAAGTACGTTAGTCAATAATTGAAGAGATTTATATAAACAAACGGTGCGTGGGAAATTTGCCGATTGATCAAATTGGTTCTCAACGATAACGAATGGGAATTATGCATTGGAACAAGACAAACAAACAAGGTATGAAAACCAACACAGTGTAATACTGATAAATAAATAAATAAATGGAAAGTCCTAGAAGTTGACGAGATGACGAATAAGTCTGGATTGAGAATAATTGAGCTGACTCAATATGACGGTTGTTTACTGTCATACCAACTTACGGGACATTTTTGAACTTACAGGAAAAAGGGAGAAAGGGGGCACTTTTTTGCTAATTATCGATACTATTGTTGTTAGCATCAATATGAGAGCTTAGTGATTATTAAATTTCAACCAGTATCAATTTCCCGCAGAGAATTATATGTCAGAAATGCATTTGGAAAAAGAAATAGCATTTGGAGACTTTGCCACCCCAGCCCCTTCTATAATATCACAGCTTAATGTTGCTGCCGCTATCGAACACGTATAAGGAACGTACAAAAAAAACCGAGCTATAAAAACTTTTTGGTCAGAATTGAGCTGGATTCTGGATCTCAGTCGGCCTGACCCAATTCTGGGTCAGCCTGATCAGAAATGGGTAATATTTTGATTTTGAATCGGATTCTGTCTAGTTTGACATGATCTTCCGTCAGTTCGAAAAACAACTCTGGTCATAAACTGACCCGGAAGAGTGTTGGAAACACACAATCCTGCTCAATTTGGACCCGAAGCTTTGGGATTGTAGACATAAACGCGATCACCGAAATGGGTGAATCTTTCATAGGTTGGTTTGAATGTTTGTTATAATTTCAAGGTAACGGATGAGAAAGTTGAATCTTCCCAAAACCAAAGATGTCCTTAACTTTAAAGTGGTTTTGTTTGTTGGAGTGTTGTGGGGTTTGTTTGGGTTTTTTTTATTAGGGGTTGTTTTTTGCCCTCTCTTCCTTATTTCTTTTGTGTAAGAAGAATCGATACCAGCTTCGGTTAATTTTCAGTTTATATGCAGTTGTATGTGATAAATTCGAATAGTTATTCGCTCAAAGTTGTCGACTATTTGGATCTAGTCTTCGAATAATAATTCAGTATCGACAAAAATCAAACTATTCTTTTTCCCTCTAGCATACTGTAGTTTTCCAATAGCAAAATCCAACTAAATCAAATAGTTGAAATAGATTTCAATGAAATTGGTAAACACCACAAACTGAACGCAATGCCAACTTTTTCACATAAAGTTTCGACAGAAAGAAACCCACGAAAAAAAATAGTTGAACAGAAAACTCTAACTATGTGACTGTGTTCAGGAATGTATTTACCGCAGTGTTTGCCGAGTCATACAGGACTAGCAAGGTGGACACATTTACTATTTTCTTTTTGTATTAATCACTGGGCGTTCATACTCAGTGTGTTTGTGTTGTTTCGCGCTCGTTCTATAAGCAGCCTGCGTAACATGCCCGTGCGTAAGGTTTTAGTCATCTCGCAAATACGCTCCCACTCGTAGATTGGTTTGTATCCATGAATGTTAAAGGGTTGAATCCAATAAATACTGTTTCATTTTTCCCACGTTGCACCAGCATCAATCGGTCCTAAACCAACATTTACTCAGACCTAGACCAAGGAGGATTGGGTCTGGATTGATGGACGGGCGAGTAATAGGTACGTTGGGTTGGTCGTGATTTCAGGCACAATGGCGATCGTTTGCGCGTGGATTCCCCCGAACTTAGCCATCTCTGTACGCGTCACTGGCCCTATTGGCGGGGCCGTCTCCCCGTGACAATGGCTCCTCCACCGGAGTGATAGCAGCCAAGAACGGGACCTATTGAAACAGGCAGACAAACCAAGGCAGGGGGCCTTGGACTAGGGTGGTATCAGAAGGACTTCTGGCAGGTTTGAGGGTGCCAAAAACGGGTGTTGCGACTACCGTAGGTCACACAGGGCTCTGGTTAATCGCATTTTCCCTAGGGAAGAAAGAACCCGTGCCGCACAGCCAGACCTCAAAGTTAAAATTAAAGGTAGAATCTTTTTTTTTTTTTTCAAGAACCGCTATTTTATCTTCCGCACGTGCACGGTGCCCGCAAGTTGGTCATCACCCGGTAGTTATAGACAATGAAGGAATACATTTGACATTGACCCATAATACAGTGAAAACATTGTAGAAAAATAGCTAATTTAAGCTTGGCAGACTCATACACGGTCGCGGCGTGCGCACGTTCATCTCCTCATCGACTGATGCGTATGCAACAATTGTTGGGTTGCCGAAAAAAATAACGGATTATTGCGCTGGAACATTTAATTTACCTTCATCCGGTAAAACTGCGTTTAATTAGGATACCAAAAGGAAATGTTTTTTTCCTTCTTTATTTTTATTTTTTTCTGAAACAGTGCAATGCACAGTTCGATTGTTGTACATAACCTTGATTAGGTTGAACTGGAACAGTGTCCTTCATTAACTTTGTCTGTTTTGTAGTTTGTATTTTTTTCCCGTCTCAACGAAAACATTCACCTAATCATTGTTCAACTTTTAATTAATGAAACCACAAATTAAAGAAGGTTGGCTTATGTTTGAGACGATAGTATGTCCATCGCACGGCATTAGTCAAGGTTCACATACTACACACTGATATACTTGTACATGGCCTTGCTGTGCGTACAAATCATTATTTCTGGTAATGAAACCAAGGATGCCTCATAAGTGATCTTCATCACTGTAGCTCGCAAGCCTGATGAAACCTGTAAACAAGGGTGCTTGCTGTATGAACCAAATACACAGGGTTAACCCCTACACTTCCAGGATAAGTGTTCTGGGTTCTTGTACCTGCACTTACAAATCCTAGAACACAAGACCCTCGGCTGTCCCATCCGAAGGACAAAGCAATTATAGTAAAGTACCTTGTTCAAGGACACACGTGCCACTACCGGGACTCGAACCCACACTCTGCTGATCAGAATTAATAGCAAAATATGTACCCATTACTAATGACCAGGCGTTTAGGCGCTATGGGTTATGTTAGTTTACATTTGAAGCCACTTGGTTTTACATCAAAATCGAATTCACAGTGGAATCCTAATCACAACTTGAGAGAAGACCACTTGAAGCTGCCACCTCAATAGCAAGTTTCCGCTACACAATTTCCACACCCCTCCAATCACCTCATAACCCCACCCCTCCCATCATTCCTAACTCCTCAACCCCCCCCCCCCCTAACACGCATCAAACACACTGATCGATCTCCACAAGAAAAGCTTTGTTTCTTTTTCCCCGCCTCCTTTCTCTACTAATGCTCATCCGATTTCTGTAGTACGTGCCTTGCACAAAGTTTTCCCGCCAACACTGATCAGACAAGAACGGAAGGCGCGAAAGATTGATACACGGCCGTGTGTAGTTTTTTTTTTTTTTTTTTTTTTTAATATGCCGTTTCGGAGTTAAGGGAGGAACCCGGCACAAAAGATGAGCACCTCATTATCTGATCCGGTTGCAGAGTCTTCTCCCGTGGATCGAGCCGTTACCATGGCGACGCATCCGTCTTCTCCTGGCGCATCCTTCAGCGAAGCGTCAAACTATACGGGGGAATTATCGCATTGTGTGGACATAAACAATACGCGTCCTCTTCCACGGTTAATTACCGACGCTTGTGCCGGCTGCGGGGAGAAGACCGGGCGATTTGCACATCTTAATCTTGACTGTGTAACGCGGGGATTGTTAGATGCACGCGTGAAGTCTACCTTTTCCCTACTTACCTTAACGATCGACTGTTGACTCTGTGAACAGAATCGTTTTCCTCACGTCTGGGACACAACGGTTTGACATTCAGGGCTGTCTCACGATATACCTGAAAGCACAAGTAACAGACACTTTATAAGGACCGAGATATCTTTATGTGTTGGTTTTTTTCCTTTTTTCTTTTTTTGAACCTTTGTTATACTCAATGTGCAAAAAACAGACTTACCTAACTTTGTGTCATATTGTTTTGGTTATGCCTGTAATTCTTATGTGTTAGGTATACTTATAGACAACGCTTTCTGAGTCCTGCCAGAAACCAACGATGGGATTCGAACCAACGAACCCCGAATTCCAAAGTAGACGTCTTCACCACTAGACTTTGAATCCACGATGTAGTTGCTACACATTCTGCTTTAGAGTCACTAATAGTATTATCATTATTATATATTTTTGGCAATGAAATAATGGATGCCTCATAAAGTGAACTTAATCACTGTAGCTCACAAGCCTGAGGAAACTACTAAACAAGGGCGCTTACTAAGTTAACCTTTCAGATTAAAACTTAATCAAGGGCCTATTCAATCGCCACAATCGGTTTTGTAATTGTAATAATTAGTATTTTGTATGTGTCATTGTTTTATTTATTAGTTTTGTTTTATTTATTTGTGGGTGTTTCTTAAATTACTTTGTTTGTACAGAAAAGGAAATTGTTATGTTTAAGAGAACATTAAATTCAATTTCTCAAGTTTCCAAAAGACATATATTACAAAACTAACCCGTGAAAACATCGAATTTGTTAACATTGCACTTATGGTTTCGAGAAAAACAATTCTGGACGATTGAATCATTTAATCGTTAATCGTTAACCGTTAATCGTTCATCTTTAATCGTTAATAGTTAATCATCAATCGTTGTAAGTTAGCACATATGTAAATGCTGTAAATTTCCTGGCCTGGCGTATTCACAATAACATTTTTAAGCACATTCTTCACAGAGCATGCTGATCGAAACGTCGAGTTGTTACACCACGGGTTCTTTTCAGAACCGCTACATCTCTTGAAGATTATTCTTAATTGGTAAGAAAGAACAAGGTTTTTCTGTATTTTCTCTCTTGAAGACCAGAGGAGCTACTGATTGAAACGTAGAGATCTTTTCAAAACCGCCACAACTCTTAGAGAGATTATTTCTTAAGTGTTACCGCAAACTCCAGCAGAAAGTTAAACCACAAAACCTCACAATCGGTGAGAAAGGAGTTTTTCTGAAGACATGCAGAGAATACTGCTCGAAACGTCGAGTTGTTACACAACCAGTTATTTTATTAAGAACCACCACATCTCGTAGTGAGTAATTATTAACATGTTGTTGTCGCAAACTCAACTCGATTCAATACTACATTTCCCAGCTGGATACCAGAACGTCCGACTTTAATATGTTGCTAATTACCTATTTCTGAAAGGACAAATTATGCAGGATCTAAGATGCAAACAGTACACATGGACATAAACACATGTGCACCGGTAACTTTTTCTAGTAAGCAAATTTGTTTTGCACTTAACTAGTATTGTGCTTATATGCAGCGCGCTGAAATCGGTGAACAATTCGAAAACTAATTTGATAATTTTGAATGCTTTCAACAAGGTATCATCAGAAGTTTAGATAATAAATACGGGTGACATCATCGCTGTAGTCTCTTTAGTCAGTCTGCCTTTAAAACTAGTCGGCGGTAATTTCATAGCCCCAAAAATAATGGACGACACCCATCCGTCTGCATGAAATAAAAGCGCCTCGTCAGCAGACTACACGTCTCCGTAGTGCCGTGTTATCATAGTGGATAAGTGGCCATTCGCTACAGACTCGGGCAAGATTAGGGAATTATATTGCAGGTTTAGGGGATGTAGTCAGGTGCTTGAGTCAGCAGGATTGCGGTGACTGAGCGTCTCTTGTAAGCCACACCACCGTGCTAAGGTCTTGAGGAGCCAGGATTGGATTTGACTAGCAAGAGGAGGACGGCTTTGTTTATGCACTTGGGCGAACTCGGCCAGCTTTCTGCCCACTTGTGCCTTTATGCCTACTTATTCTGTTTTCATCTATTTTTTCCTGCTGTTTGTCATAATGATAAGGCAGCAGCGTAGTCGAAGAGTCGGTTGGAAAATCTGAAACTGACTACTCTAGCAACAACAATAATGGCGATGAAGATGACAACAGCCATCAATACTCAAAGAGAGATGGCATTACATGTCATTACGGCAAACCTTAGTTTCAAACAGTTTGGTTTAGTTTGGTTTAGTTTTTTAGTTTTGTACTAGTTTTCTCAACGTGCAAAGTTGCTTATCATACCGGGTACCTGCACAGCAATGAAAACACTCTTTCTTTAAACTATCAACAACAAATACTGACGGCCAAGACAACGATTGTACCTACAAAATGGGAATTTCTGTGCGATAGATCGTTTGCCATGCTTAGTTTAAGCTAAACGATTACAGATTTTTTGGTTGGTAACCCGTGTGAGTAATTTAACAGACTTTGTGAACAATGGTTACGTTACTTTGATTTGGTTCGATAACTCGATAAACCACGGGTACTATAAACTATAACTGAATAACTAAACTATTAGTAACCAGACTATACGGCCACACTGAACCTTAACCACGTATAACTAAAGACAATAGCTGGCTACCAGACCACATCTATAAACCTACGTAATAGCTAAACATTGTTGTTGCTGTTGTTGTTATTGTTGGTTTAGGCCTACATCATGGCGGAAGAGTAGCAAAAAGAGTCAATTTTAAACTATTATTTGTAGAATTAATTTCTTTCAGACTTAGCAGACATACAAATATACTAGGCTAAGCAATACATTATTTTTTACCTAAATATTCTCTTTCCAATAACATAATACATTTTGCATTACCTTTACAATTAGTTGCATGGTTTGTCTCATTATGGTTTGTCTCAAAGAGTTGTACATCGGACATGAACATGCAAACAATCTTTTCCGTCTACACCGAATGAGTACAAACAAGTTTAAAATACCTTCACTTGTCAGAACAGAAGTGTTACATAGACTGTGCAGGGCTCGTGCGAATTTGAACTTCCAGTTCCAGGACCAAGCTGGTCCAAACCTTTAAGCTTTACGTGTGCGTGGTTAAAATTACTCTAGTTTAACCTTGCTATATGGTTTAAAGTAGCTTATGGATATAGAAGTTATAACATTAGTGTTTAGACAGTCAAATTTAGCCATGAAATTCAGGACAGTAAAATAAATTAACAAATCAACAAAGAAACCCGAAAAAATTCAGACCTAACCTCCAATTCAGATTACTTGTAAACAATTAACAATTTTGCCCAATTGACATTGAATCTATGTTATCATTGAATCTATGTAATGGTTAAACAAATCAGGGCGAGATTTGCAATTGGGTATAAGCATCCTCGTCCAAAGGTTTAATTTTGTTTCAATGTTAATTTTGAAATTGAAATTAATTTTAAAATTGAAATTTGAAATGGGTATTTTCATTTTCAGGAATTTTATATTAATACATTTAAAGAGAAAATTTGATTTATTTTTTTAAATTTATATAGTCTTCATTCGACTCGTTTTCTCGCTTTCGATATGGGCAAGATATTCAGAGCTTTGTGAGGCTCGTGAGTTTCTTTTCAAATGACATTCCAAAGGTTCAGTAAAATCCAGCCCAACTGTAAAGAGATTCTAGATAGTTAAACTTAATTTATCTTTCCTCATCGGCAAATCATAATCGTTCTGAAATGGGTTTGTTTTTCCCAATCGTGCTTGAAAATGTAGAAACATAATGAAAGGCATAGAAAAAGGGCACTTGCCGAAGCATTTTGTACCAGTCGCCATCTAAATAGTGATTGATATGAATTGAGACTAATTTGATCTCACATAGTAACCTTATAGACTATACAGTTTGGTCTTGAGTCAACACGCCGATAGACTCCTATACAATCTTAATGGAATTAGGCTAAACTGCGACTCACAATCCTACCGAGCAATGGGCCACGGCAGAGAGAGAGATGGGCAGAAAGAAAACACCGTACGCGAGGCGGAACAGAGAGAAGTGTGTTTAATTTGTAAGTTTAGATTTTAATGTGGTCGATACTTGATGCGATTTCCGTTGCAGTGTGAGCAGCGGGCGAGGGGCTGTCCATTGCCGGGGCCCGAAGGAGCAGAGTGCCCGTATCACGCTCCACCGCGACTCGCTCAGTATTTGACATCTTCCATTAGGATAATAACTTATTAGCCGGAATTAAGTGGCGCGTGTGCGGATAGTGTTTCCCTGTATAGATTGAGTGATGATTCTTCATGCCCAAAGGAGGAAGAAAAAAAAATCATTAGAGACAGCGAGAGAAAGACAAAAAAAACATCTATGAATTGTTTCTATGAGGTGTATCTGATGTGGATGGTTAAGTATGTGCGCTCACTTCCGTTTTGCGAAAGTATAGTCCAACTCAGGTCTAGTCTCTATTTCTCCTCTTATCTCCACGGTAACCAAGGAGAAGGAGATGACTTCGGGAGATGAGGGGACGGTCTCTCTCCGAGCTACTGTCAGGAAGTAAGAATATTAAACGCCATAACTTCAGATTCGTTGAATAATATCGACTGACAACACGATGAGAGGAGAGTAAGATTGAGGGGGGGGGGGGGGTTTGGAATGGAAAGTGAGATCGTCGTGCAGCTCAGGGGTATTGTTTTTAATCTGCGATTTCGAGTATCACGGTTTTCAATTAGTGGGGGGCGGATTCATGAAGGGTTGAAATTTAAGGAGTAACACTTTATGACAATGACGGGGAAGGTGTGGAGGTGAAGTAGATGGCAATAAATCACGGTTGAATAAGGTGTGATGTCATGATGATGTCATATGCGTGGTTATTATGTTGTTGATGCTAATAATAACAGAAATTAAGAACAAGTCAAACTTTATTTTCCCCGCCTCGATGAGAACGGCCTTAAAATTAATATTTATATTTGTGCCACATACGGGGTCATGTTGACTGTTTGCAGGTAACATCAATAAATTTTGCCTTTCAGCCTTGGTTTCGTTATTTATACATTGATTTGATTGGAAGAATAAATCAAAATGGCTGTACCGTATTAAATGTGTACTACGAATGGCTTGTCGTGGCTGAGCGGTCAAGCACACCGGACTCAAGCTCTGGTGTTTCTGATCAGCAGAGTGTGGGTTCGAGTCCTGGTCTTGACACTGTGTCCTAAAGCAAGACACTTAACCATTATATGGCTTCGTCCTTCAGTTGAAATGTAAAGCCTTTTGTCCCGTGTGTTGCATAACGCACATAAAAGAACCCAGAACACTTATCGTTAAGAGAAGTGGTTCACCCCAGTGTTTCTGGCATGCTTGACTGCATTCAGTTTGCGTCACATCAGCACCTTGTAAACCATTACAAGGTGCGGCATGTATAAATATAAATATACATGTAAAATGGGTCGAGCTCTGCTTACCTGCATGCACGTACAAACATACAGAGTTTTTATAGCAAAAAAATAGTCAGCGCTTTTTGCTTCATAAGAACTTTGAGTAATATTATTAGTAGTAAGTGTTATAACGAGTAAGGAGATGGAGCAAGGAGGAAGAGGGCAAATTTGTCCATACATTCTAAAACGTCCCGAATGAGAATCGACCCGGAGTTTGGTGCCTAGAGTACATACAACTTCCAAGACCCAATTTCGAGCTGCTTAAGCACCGCATTATGCTATAAGCAAAAGACAACTGTGCTTACCACACTGTTTCGTGTACAGTTTTGAATCCTCCTTATTTTTGCTTAGCAGACAGTTGCTAAGCACAAGATGCCTGCTTAAGAAACTTTAGCCAAATGGGCCCAGGTCAGTGTGGCCCGTTTCCCAGCTCGCACTGACTGGAAACTCGTGTCAGTAGTGTGCTCTTGACCCATTTTCCGGGTCGTGTTGACTTCGGGGCTGGTCTGAGCTCCTTCTCTCTATCCATTCTAACTCCGGGATTTCTTGAAGGGTATTCGGGTTGTTGTGAATTACTGCCACGACGGCAACGAAGACGTTGGTACCACAGAGGAGAAATAGAAATGGTGATGTAAGGGAACAGGCCAAAAAGTATCGGGTCAGAGCTGATCCGGAGCAGGGTCTGGGCCACGCCCACTTCTGGGTCAGTGTTTTTGACTCACACTCCAGGTCATGTTGACCCTCAATTGGGTTTGACCCTGGACTTTTTAGATCGAAAAGGCAGGAGTACTGAGAATGCATAACTTAACAAGGATTTCCAATTTGAACCAAACCTGACTTAAAACCAAACATCAAAACATAAGAGCAGTAACCACATTGATATTTAAGAGAAACTTGTTCCTTCGCAGACGGAAGAAGCAATCTACATCTAAGACAATCTGAATCCATGTAAACCTTGACAAACACGGGCATTTTTGTAGCATTTTCCGCTCACAATTATCCCGTTAAACACACAAGTACGATAGATAAGACAACCACTTAGTGTCGCAGAGAAAGAAGAAAAAGAAAGGGCTGAAAGAGAGAGAGAGAGAGGTGGGGGAAGAGAATGTACTCGTAAGAAAATGATGGATTGCTGTGGTGCTTTTTAGACCATCATCTTCCCGAAGCGTTTCAACCGGGGAGTGTCGCCACTGCTTGCCGGGACTGAAGGACTAAATGGGCCCAGGCAGGAAGGACCCAACGGAAGTTACACGCATCGCAAAGTGGCGCTTTGAATAGATCTTTGTAGCTTTTTTTTGTCTTCCTTTTTTTCTTGAACAGGGGCCATCTTCCACTCTACGCCGAGGTGATCGCTTAAAAAGTCGTCACCGTAGGGACAGGTGGATAATAAGTCTCGTTTCTGTGCTGACGGGAGCGCGGATTTCCCATTTCAGCTTTATCTGATAGGTTGTACTTTTCTTGAAATGATGTCCTAAGAAATAACTCCAAATAAATATCGGGCAAAGATGTCATGAATGATGCATACTCCTAAGGAGTTGAAATGATTTAATCGCTACTTTTAGGCCAATGAACAAGGGTATAGAAACCATAAAACAGGTTGAATGGCTTCTGACTGTAAAGATATTGAAAAACTGACTCAGTTGGTAGAGCGCTGATACTTTAATCCGGAGGTCGCAGGTTCAAATCCCGCTCTAATTTTTCTTTGTTCAACGCAAAATTGAAAAATAAAAAAATAATAAATTCGCAGTGACTTTATAAATAATGACTCCCCACCTCTGGGTTCGTGGACTTTTTCAATGGTTTTTTGTTGGATTTCGTACTCAAGATCAAAAACAACCGTTTTACTAATTTCTCCAAAAACTAATGCATTTCATGCAAAAATATGTTCTAGTGAGTTTTCCACCATGACCATATTTATACTATGTAAAGATACGTGTAAATTTGTAAACACTTATTTTTTTAATCTTACCAATGTTTTGAATTTAAACTCCTAATGCAACCTTCTAAAGACAAATAATTAGTCAATCTCGAGAAAGTTTAACTCATTGTAAAGTAAATACCAGTCTCATCCTTCCAGATAAAATTAATATGTTCATATGAATACTATCGAAGTCGAGAAAACGGCGCCAAATCACTGTTTGTTTATTTCTAGCTACAATTGAAAGAAGCTCAATATAAACGCGCATAAAATATCCCTGAGGGAGCAAGAACGGTTTGGTCGCAGTTCTTTCGAAACACGAAACCACGGGATTGTTGTTTGGTTTGCTAAACGATCACAAGAAGTGGATCAGTCAGCTCTATTCAGCAAACATCTTGCACTTTCCCTTTAAGCTTTGTTGGGGGAATCATTTCTTTTATAACAAGCCTGTCATTTTTTTCCTTTTCTTTTTGTTTTGCTTACACTTTTTCGCACAGAAAACAAGTCTTTTGAACTCAGCCTAATGGCTCACCGATCTAAACGGGGGGAAGACCGAGAAAGAGGACACGGCAGGGAAAGTCACCTTCCATGATGGATTGTCGATTCTAGGTAAATACCCCAGCTGGGCTTAATGCAGTGGACACTTGTGATTTTTGGGGAAACATTTTAACCGACAAGTGTATGGGGACGGGATGATCTTTTACTTAGGGAGCGTTTTCTCGGCCATCGATCGATGGATGTGCGAAGGCTGGCTGGCTGCTGTTGATCAAATCATACTTGTGTAAGGAAAGAAGTGGCGAGGGGTTTTTGTTCCATTTGTGGAATCTCAATTTAGAGTTATCTGACAAACAAGGTATCGTTTTTCTCGATGGGCTCCAGTTTAGTTTAATGTAATTGTGCGACGCCACAATACAGACGCTAAAGTTTAGAAATGGTTTGGTTTTTTTTTACGGTTATTTTCTACAGAAAATGAAAAGCACCAGTATACATTCATACAGTAAACAACGAACGTCATCAAAGGAACATAGAACGTAAAACACAAGTACAATAATCATAATCATCATATTGTATCATAATGTCACAGTTGAGAAAATAGCTTTTGAAGACCTCAGAGATTACAGGAGCTTATTTCAGTCGCAGCAATTGAAATAAGCGCGTATAAAAAAAAAATGATATGGACGTTCACAAAATCCCTGAAAAAAGATCAGTCCTTTGAATGTTTTTCTCCCGATTTGATAAAATACTCCCAGAATATAATTGTAGTTCTTAACAAAGGTTTGTCATTCTTTTAACAGTAGAATTTTTAAACCAACTGACATCACCGAGTACCGAAATAGTTTGGAATACTGTAGCATATTACAAAGTTCCGGTTCAGAAATGACCCTTCCCGAGTCAAATTTGATCCCCATCACGGTTCAACATTTACCGGAATTTGGGTCAATTTTAACCTGGTAATAATACAAGTGTCGATCTTTCTTTACTGACCTGGGTTTGAACTATTCTCCGAGTATACTGTATTCACATGAGAAACAACACCGTAACTAATTGCGACTGACCAAACCTCTTCAGGATTTCTGATAGTAGGTCATCTGAGTGTTATTATTATTATTATATATTTCTGGTAATGAAACTAAGGATGCTTCATAAGTGAACTCTAATCATTTGTAGCTCCCAAGCCTGAGGAAACCTGTAAATAAGGGTGCTTGCTGTGTAAACCAAAAACACAGGGATTAACCCCTACTCTACCATGATAAGTGTTGTGTTCTTTTACATTTACTACCAATTATACAGTACACGGGACCTACGGCTTGGTATCCCATCTGAGGGACAAAGCCATTATGGTTAAGTGTTTGCTCAAGGACACAAGTGCCACGAAAGGGACTCGAACCCACACTCCTGTGGTTTTAACCGAGCGGCCACGGTACGTGTGATATACGATATGCAATCAACACCAATGTGAGGGTTGACCACCGGCTGCGCGTTAAGGGTAGAACAACGAGCAACTTGGATTTTCTTTCAAAATGGCTGCCATTGCTTGTTAATCTACCTGCAGTGCAAGACTAGGGTGTTAAACCGATTCTCTTGGTACCTATATGTTACAACACTAACACAGTTTTAATTTCACCAACGACATAGTAATGGAGATGCTTAAAATGCAATGCAATGGGGCTTTGGAGTAAAGCAAATATATTTGATCTCGCAAGTCCAAAACTCGGTGTTTTAAAACATTGAAAACGTAAAAGTTCCCCACTATTAAATGTTTTTGTAACGTCCATGACCGATTGAGCTTAAACTTTCAAACTAGGTTTTTTATTTTATGTACTTCCCATGGTTCACAAAAAAGTGTGGATACTGACAAAAAAACAATCCTGTCCACGTGCTTTAAAGAAGGTAATAAAATAGTTCCACAAACAAAAAATTGCAGATAAAATTTCCTTAGAAAAATACGTTCTTTGATCTTTCAACCTAACTCGTTTTTAACGCGACGTGACTACGGGGTTACTTGTTGATTCGGGGCAGTAATTGCTAACATGACTACACACAATAATGCGAATTGAGTGTATTTAAATCCTGAAATGCAACAAGAGAACGTATCACCACTGTCCTCAACCAATGTGTCATTCTCTTTTATTTGCGGTCTCCCGGGCTGAAGTTTGCGAGAACTCCCGTTGGGTATTGGTCTCCATGTCGATCTTGAACATTGGGGTTTCGACTCCTGGATTCTATGGCACTGAGACATCATGGTATGATAACTCAACTTGGCACGCACACTGCCAGAGTGTCTTTTCCTGCTGTGTGGTGGTACCTTATACAAACCCACATCACCCCCGCTGCGCTCTGTTGACAAATCAAAGATTTCCTAAACTTTCTCTTTGGGTTGTTTTGAAGAAGAAGGAAAAAAATATCTGTGGAGTGACTGTCAACGCACCCCGTGGTGAGCATTTTGTTGGAGTTTTCAAGAGAATTTTGCAATAATGTTGTTATGATATCTTCTATAAGACTTTTTCATTGCAACTGACGTCTACGCGATTACGCCTATTGACGGCGTCCACTGATGGGGAAGGGATAGACGGTTAAAACTCCGGATAATTCCTGTACCATCGCCTGCCGAATTACCCCAGGTGAACACCCATTAGTCACGGCCGGCCGGTCCGGAAAAGGACCCTTTCTTCCCCGGACAACATTGGCTCACAATTTTAAGCCGATCAAATCCGGAGATTTATGAAATTATTAACCTGAGGAACAGGGGGTAGAATGGGGAGGAAATTACGCGGGTGGTTTGGGTTTTGTGGGGATTTGTTAGAAAGAAAAACAGGTAGCTTTTTTCCTTTTTTTTTTTTTTTTTTTTTTTTGGTATAGTTATTGAGGAGCAACACAACTTCAGAGGGAACAAGCACAGACATACTGACGAGGTTTAAATGTGGAAGTTGAGTACAGAAATTCATTCGGGCGTGATGGAAGGGTTGCATAAACATGAAGACAAACCAGGGCCATTGCTCGCCTGCAGTGATCTGTAGCTAAGCTTCCATCGGGGCTATTCACCCCCCAACGCAGGTATCAACTCGGGCAATAATAACAACAAAATAAACGTCAACAAATTTACAGGTGTCTGGATTCTTCAGGTTTTCTTTCAGTCTTGGTGAGCGGTGAAAAGAAAGGAGAAATTCCTGTAGTTCGTGACGGGGATTGAGGGTAGCTGACGACGCCGCCCAGAGGGGACGGCCTTGGTCGACACGGCTGGAGGACGCGGTGCATCCGTGGGAAAAACTTGGAAGAAAAAAGTAGGGATTCGTATATTGCTAAATAACAGATATACACGGATTTTTTTTAAACTGCATAACAGTGCAAGGCAAATGGGAAAAACTAAATCACCAAGCGAGTAATTTGTATCTGAAAGTCTAATTATTATAAAGATGGTAGGCCTAATGGTAGTGAGCATCAAGCGAAATTATTTCGACTGAAATGCCCCCGTTTATTAGAAATCAAAAAAAAAAAAAAATGTCGACAATTTGGAGGAGTAAAATCCTTAAGACCGATACAAACAACCCAAGAACATTTCACCAAGCCAGGCGTTGTATGAGTATAACTTAAATAGTAATACATGGGTTGGATTGAAAATTTACACCACCGGTCAAAATAGATCCTGACTGGAGAGTTTTGTTCTCTATCCCGTAAAGTCAATCGTGTTCTGTTCCTCTAATTTAACATTGATCTCATGTGTCACAATCTGAAATGATCCGAGTGGGCGTGGGAAGGAGGTTAGAGACAACAGAACCTGTCAGGTCTGTGGTGTTAGTTATCATGATAACCGCAACGTATCGACCGTCAACTTATGACGAAGACTTGGCTTGGCGTTGAAGTGTTTCGAGCGGGGTAAATATGGGAATATTTGGGGGTGTTTATGGCTCCGATGATACCAGTATGGAATGGTATATAGTCATATAGTACGTCATGAGAAAGATATGTGGCCAAAGGGGAATCGCAGATTTGTTCCTTGAAAAAAATATAGTTATAATAAGCAGTTTTCAAATGGCTGCTAATACTTTTACCGTTGTCTTTATTGCTCTCTATACAGCATATTAATTAACTTGTAATTTTGCACAAAAAAGTAACTTTATCGTGGATTTGAAATAAAGATTCAATTAAAAAAGCCGAAGCCAAAGTCTTGTTCTACCCGTCGTTTTGTCAACAAAAACCACACATTTGTATACTTTACATGAACTTGAAACATGACATGTTCCTGTTAGACGTTAATGCCCAAAATTATGAAAAAGAGTTGTGTCGTAATGGTGACTTGAATTACACTAAACCAACAGATCATTGTTATTACATCTCCTTAAAAACGAAAGATATTTTTACAATCTTCTCGTCATATGATAGGCATTGCAAAGCCGAACACTCCCATAAAGGGCGACCCTGATTTCAAAACACACGTTATTAACAATCGATACAATTAGACACGGTATCATGAGGGGAAAAATAATATTTTTACCCCCAAAACAATAAATAGATGATGAATAATGGTAAAGCAATTCGTTGTTTTCAATTTGAAGCAAGAAATCTTAATCATTATTTGTATAAAAGTTAATTTTAGAGGACTTGTACCTTCACAAACTACGGGGAATTAAACTTGTCAATGCATTAAGCTGAAGCAAAGTAATGCAAGATCGAGTTGAAAACACGATTTCTACAAATTAACACAGTGAGTGGTGATTGTTCCTTAATTATACTTTGAACGTGGAAATGGGGAAAAATCCTTATAACGATGATTAATCTCTCAATCTGACGCTATAAAAACAAGTATTGTTATAACGACTAATTTTCAAAGTATTGTTAAAGTCTGCCAGCACGCCAAGCATAATAAGAATACAGTGGTTTATAGAATAGGATAAAGCGACAACGACGACTCCGTGTGGACGACACTATTGGGCGCTACATCGCCCAAGTGGGCGCACTGAAACGATTCCACAGTTAAAACGAGTAGGCGGGCCTAGATTACAAAAGCATCCAAACCGTTATGCTAATAATGTCGCAGTTCAACCAATCACCTGAGCCGTATCCCTTTAAACGATGCCATTGGTCAGCTGCCATAATCCGAACCCAGTGTCATGAATAATGCATGAACATTTGCATGGTTTGGTGAATACGTGAATATCACCGTGCAATAATAACTTGCGGCTATAAGACGGCGGAGCTCTCTAAGAAGGAAAATTACCTGAGCTTTAGAACGAAAGGGTGTAACATAAATCAGCACAGCCATGACTGTAATACGCCGTGTACCTACTGCAGCACGGAGTAGGTGTAGATATCCTATGTTGCTTTCAAAACAAGCAGGTTGGGACATAGAGTGACGAGGCTAAATTATGTCAAACCATTGTCATGCCACTGTGAATCGAAGAAACATGTTTATATTGTTGCAGGTTAAGAGTCAACATCGTCCTTTGAAACGTTAAAATAATATTACCTCACAACAGTTATTGTAAGATCATTTTGAAGAACAAAACAGTTTCAACAACTAATTAGGGTAATTACAGACCGACTTTTGCCATTTATCAGACTAGGGTTAGTACAATACGTATTTCCATAACAGAAAAAGCGTTAGTATTTTAACTATGTTAGACGCTCATTATTTTTCTTGTAGAAACTTGTATATTTACTCAATTCTATTAACCATTTCTGATTTTTAAATATTTATAATTTACTAAATATTGTTTTTATTGGAGCAGGTTTGAATTTCTGAGAATCAGTTTAGACAACAATGTGGGGGAATGTAACTTAAGTTAATTTAAATCCGTTAGCATGTGTTACATTTCCCGCAATATTAATTAATGATAATTAATAACATTACGCATTTATTTGGTGCTCACTCTTTTGAAGCCCCTCGTTCAGTATACCTTATAGGTACGCTTGAAATGGTCTCGACTCCTTAAGAGTATGCAGCACCTTAGTCCTTAGTACTCGGCTATTTGACTCGGTACTCGGATATCAGAATACTCGTTACTCGTCCTCGTACTCGATGGCCGAAGCACTCGTACTCGAGTACTACTCGGCCGCTCTTGTACCCATCAGTACTTAATACTCGACTGCAAAGTGCTTGGCCACAGGTAACTAGACGATCAAGTCAAACCTTCAAAACACGCTGGCATACATACACCTTTTAGTTTGTACAACTTGATCTCCATGCATTTTCCTTTGTTCCTTGGAGTCAAACGAAATTAGGTCTACGGCCTCGATATGAATTGGGGTATCATTGTGTCTCGGTGGTGGGTTTTCCTACCAGCGCTGGGGTGGGGGGGGGGGGGGAGAGAGTCTAGAACCCCAGCATTGTATTTAAATGCGTAACACATAATCAGATTTTGTCTTGCTCTTTTTGATTGAGAACATCTCAATGTTAAGGTCATTACGTAATGTGGTTGTCTGCACAGCGTGGTTATTTGGCGTGTCACCGTCCACATCTTCTTGTATTATTTTCTGTGACTGACAGAATTCATGAAAAGTAAAATATCACATACCCAAGATTTGATCTTGAGTCACCGTGTTGCTTTCTCCTTCTGTCTCAGTAACTCCTCATCGACACATCATCTGGAAGAGGACAGTACTCCCATCTTCCTGTATTAATGCACACACAATATACACCAACCTGTGAACGTTCGTCAAGTTTAGGCAACACTAAAATAACATTACAGGATTATAATTCACGTTCATAGACGTGTTTGTTTCGATTATTTGACCACAGCCCAAATTTTTGGGACAATTTTGCTCACACACGTTTCAGGCAAAAGTGTTCCTCGTGATATTTCAGCATTGCCATGTTTGCCTGGGTTTACGGACTACACCGGTGTTGATATTATGTACTGCTTAGGTTCTAGGAGTGACA
The DNA here is from genome assembly GCA_032158295.1 of Pycnopodia helianthoides. Taxonomy (NCBI): domain Eukaryota; kingdom Metazoa; phylum Echinodermata; class Asteroidea; order Forcipulatida; family Asteriidae; genus Pycnopodia; species Pycnopodia helianthoides. The sequence continues at coordinate 432,872 of CM063261.1, forward strand.
GTTCTAATATTTCGTCATTTATGGCACAGTTTCACCACAGAAATCAACTTCAACTTGCCACAACAGCCTTCTTTAGGTACAAGTGTTGAAATACAGCATGAAGAGGAACCCTTATTTTTAATTTGAGCATTCCTGAGACCATCTCAACTCCTTAAAAGTATGCAGCACCGACAAACAAATATACACATGTTTCTAATCACCCACTGTTCTCTCTTTTGCTTTGACCACAACAGCGTTTTATTGTCACCTAATGTAAAAATGAAGAGAAATACAAATGGCAAAAAGGGAAAGACCTTCAAAAGGTTTTCCTGGCTGTTGAGAAATAAGGTCAGGATCCATTATGTGGGGTAAAATGACAAGCCACATGTGGGTCAGGGGACACTGACTTCACGATACCCGAATCTGATACGGGGGTAGGGGCGGCAGAGCTTCGGATTGACCATTTTTAGAGTGCGCCTTACCCTTTCCTTGCCCGACTTATCGAAGAAAAGACTGGGATTTTAGCTGAAAGAACCGTTGTTCGGAAGAAAGGGAAAACTAGGACATGCTCCGGCTAATTCCCACCGCATTTTTAGGAGCCGCCTTTTTTAATTGCCTCGGCTCCCTCCTAAGCCTGGTGTAGAGTCGAATATCATCTGACAGGGTTCGCCGTCATGAAAGTTTTATTCATGTGCTAAACGCCCTTTTTTCCTCGTCCGGGAGCTCTTGAAGTGAGGGGGACTCCGGGCTCCGGGTGCTTCACGGCATAGCTGTCAATAACGGGATAGTGGGGCCAGCACGTGCCCCGGCCTCCCCCTTGTGTTTCTGCCCGCGGAGGGAGTCGGGGATTAGAGCAGTTTTAAATAGCGGTGGGGATCACATCCCCCCTCATATGATCCCAATTTGAGGGGCTGACGGGGCTGTTTCCCGGCCTGCCTACCTTGGATACGACACTAAGAAGGCCTAGCCAGCCCTCTGGGCCTCAACGGAACACAAAAAACGTGTCATTAAAAGCTCCTTTAAATCAGCTCAACGGTGTAGCGTTACGAGCCCAGCCCGCGACCAAGCCTCAAGTCTGAAATCTTAGATTATTTGCAAACGTTTTTTTCTCCTTTTTCTGGTATTATTTTTCTCGGGATTATTGAAAGATAAAGAAGAGGGACAAGAAAGGGCCTGGGTGTTGAATACAATTGTGTGAGCTACAAAAAAACTGGGATTTATTCGGCCGACAATGCACAGAGTGCAGATGCAGAGCCGAATTCTTCGCTCGCTGCTGCTGCTGGTCACTCTGCAAAAGTATGAGTAATTGTTTGGGTTCCTTTTTTCCGATTTGTGTAAGAATAACGTCGATCACCAAAGAAAATCGGTTCACGTTCGACGTATGTTTGAAAACGTAGCTGGCGTGCTTCATTAATATCGAATGTAATAATAGGAGCCTTTTCTGGTGCTGAAAGTTTGAGTATGACTAATAAGACTTTGATACTTCAGTGATTTCTGAGACTACGTCTGCGGCTCCAGCTATGTTCGCCTGTGTGAAATCCTGTACCGAATGCACGCGTCTTCAAAATTACTGGTGATGCCTAAGCCTGGACCTGACGTGGTTTCAACAAGGCCCTAGAATGTGCAAAACACTGGGATTCAAGCTGGACCCAAAGCCAAGTCTGAACAAATTCCCAAGTACGAATCATCCCAAAAAAGTAAAACTCCTATCGAGATTGATCGATCACATTAGTTCCATGTTACCTTAGCCTCGGTTTGCTTCGATGGTTTTGTGCCTTTCACCTCCCAAGGTTCGAATCCCGGACACGCCATGCATGTGGATTGAGTTTTCAGTCCCTGACTGATTGCGTGTTTTTCCCCGTTGGGATTTTCCTCCTACGTCTAAAACTGACACTTCTTCATCACCTTTTCCAAACAGGTATCTTCAGACCAACAGGTCATAGTGCTCGTCGCTTATAAGAGTCACTTGGTTTCATTTACCAGAAAGATAGAATACTAATGGGAAATGATTCTTTCGAAGTCAATCTAAATTCTTTTTACGATCGAAATTTTGGGTGGTTAGATACAAATTACCGGCTGCTATCTGATGAGCAAACAAACATGTTCAGTATTCAAGTCGTCTGCTGACAGCCTTCTGATGACAACAGATCGAAACTTGGTTTATTTAGTTACCTCCATGGCAGTTTTCACATAGCCAGCATTTGATGTCAACCACTGCAACATAATATGCCAACAATCTTCTGGGATCATCACCAGAATACTGATCGAAACCACGACGGGTCTCTTTGTACACTAGAGCCAACATTTTGCTATGACAACAACATCATTCAACTCTCGCCGTCTTCTGAAGATCACCCGAGGATGTAAGTCGAAACGTCAGGGTATATTAGTTTGACCTCTCCGTCTCATAGCCAACGTTTGGTTCAAACAACTGCAGCATAATATCATTAGCCTCAGAGAAGGGTAATCTGAGCTAACTCATGAAGATGATTTAGGTTTTTACACCTACCGAATCTTTCCATACAAAATTATCAATAAATTATGCAAATCGTAAAATATACAATGTGTCAGTGCCATTGGCCATGGTGCTACCGTAGACCCTTATATCATTGTATCACCGGTGTCTTAGTCACAAGTCACAAGTAGGTCAAGGGTCAACGCGCCTGCTAAAACAGAGAGAAGCTCTACTGCGTCTAATTTCATGGAGCTTCTTAAGAGGCAAATAATTATTGCTCAACTATTTTCTGCTAAGCACAAATGAACATGATACCAGCCATAGATGATACATTTGAAGTGTTTTGGGGACCGGTAACCTTTTTTTGATTCAACATTTTGTTGTGTTCAGCTACTTCTTCTGCTTCAACAGCTTGATAAAATGTGACCCTTGGGTCAGCAAGCCCGTAAATGGAAGTAAAACATATGATAGCGGTCCGAGTATGGTCTGTGTAACCTGAACACAGGTCATGATGACCAGAACCACACCACCCCAGCCCCGGACACACTCCTACGGTCATAACGGACCAGGGACTTTGTGTACAGTGCAGAAATTCAGCATTCGGTATTTTCATCAATAACGTTGAATCAAACCATGTTTAGCGAAGTGACAATGGGTACCAACCGCATCTCTGGCCGCAGCATTCACGAACGGACACCACGGAAACTTGAATCTGCAAAAGTCGCCTTTTTAAGCCGCAGCTCCATTTGAAAATGGGCCAAGTTGGCTCTAGTGCGTTCGGCGTTCATAGCCTGTTGGGCGCGCAAGCTTAGCATGGCGCTAATATCGCGCACGCAATCAATACATACGGCGGTTCTCGATGTAAACAAAAATATCAATACGTGTACACATACGCACAACCGTTGAGCGTTGCGTGCGATTTTAGGGTAGGGGAAACAGCCTAAAGGACAGGAAGTGAACAATTTAACAAAAAGACAAGTTCAGTTGTAGATTTTCCTTTATTTTTACGCTTTTTAACAAAAATTGTACTTATGAATGGGGAATAAAAGAGAAGGCCTTGTGACTCGGTCTTAACCGGCAGTTTAAAACCTTGCAGTGTCGTGGCCGTGTGATAAAGGACCTTGCCTTCTGCTCTGTCCCATATAACATGGCCACGACCCTGCCAGTATTAAATGGCTTCTTTAGACCTCGTCGTTATTGTTTTCTAAAACAAGTAAACATGCATTTAATATCATGCACTTTAAAGGTATTGTACACTTTTGGTAACAGCTCAAAATCAGTGTCCACATTTTGTGTGATTAAACATATGCATGAACAAACTGACCTGTGAAAGTTTGAGCTCAATTGAGGTCACGAGAAAATAGTGAAAAGAGATCTTATGTGTTTTCTGTTTTTTCAAATTATCGCGCGCGATAATTACTATTGTTTTACTCGTTTCTCAGAAACAATAGCATTTTAGGCAGAAATATTTTAAGGAACCCTTTCTACCATTACTTACTTTAAATCATGTAAGTTATGTGTGAATCTCTGAACATTGTGTTTTTCGATCTTACCAATAGTGTACAGGGCCTTTAAACCAAGAACGCACCTATTCATTGGGCATCTCTGAAACTCCTTAGGAGTATGCAGCACTGGCAACCATTTCCACAAAAACAAGCTCCCATACAAATTAGTGTTTCCCTTTTGGGTCTTCACCCCCACAACAAATCAAAGGTTTGTTTAATCGAGACCTTGCCGTGTAAATTCCGGTTTCATCAAACCAACCCAAAACACACAAAGACAAGCCCAGTTATACGCACCACGGTCCAAATTGAGGACCAGCATGCACAATACATTGACGGCATCGCAAACTCTTCTATTTATAACGTAATACAATGACTCCGAGGTTAAATCATACAAATGAACATCTTAATTCGTCATGATGTCTTACTGAGCGGTAACAATTTGTCTCTTTTGTCAGGCGAATTTCCGGGCGCTACGAATCAACATCGATCATTTAATTCCTCTCACAATGCCACGTTTTGAACATCAAGGTCACCCATCCCCCCTTGTCGATATCAGTTCCGTGGTAAACCCCTAAGTCCATTCTATTGTCCAAGACGGTCAGGAACAATAGACGGTAATTAGGTATTCATAAGCGTGGAAAACCTACAGAAGGATCTGCCAGGAAATGGCTTTCATCATCGCCCGGATCGAAGACGACTTTAAACTGCGGCAATTGTCTGGGGCTCAATCGATGACTTTCCGAGCTCATAACGTTATGATGTCTCATCGTTATTTGTCATATTTTTATTTTATTTCTTCGTGTTTTTTTTCTTTAAGCCAAGCTTGATTTTCTACACTCATAATTACGCCATCGGTATTCGGCTGGGTATTTATTATGAATTTTCCGCCGCATTGATGGACGGTCGTGTAGACAATGGTTGATAAAGTCTTCCTTTATATAAGGGTTACAACCGATTAAGCGTTGATCAATTTGTGCGGCATAGAAAGCAAAAGACTTTACTTGTCAATACGCGCATGGCTGCACTTCTTCATCCACTGTTTGTCGACGAAGCATCGAGCAGTGAAGCATCATTTCCTAAGGACCCAAATTGGAGCAGCAAACTCTAGCGTATTATGATTTTGATATGATACGTTTGCACAGTTATTATTAAAGAATTGAGTAAAGTATTCTCGAGGACAAATTGGGTTTTATGGAGGCGTGTATTCCCAATCGCCTCTTTAAGTAAGTCATGTTTGAGGCTTTGTTGACAATAGATGGTAGCCTAACTGTTATCAGAACATTTGCATGACTGTATAAATCTCTTTTGGGGAGGAGTGTTGGCTTTAAAAAAAAAAGAGCCGTTGTTTTGGACTCAGTATTATCAGCAGTCCAGCATTCTACTGAAGACGAACAGTGTATACTAATCGAAACGTCGAGCCAACACTCCTCCCAAAAAGAGGTTTAGACCTGGTTGTATTTAGCAAGTTTACTCGTAATAGTTACTTCCTAATAACCAACCTTTTAAGTATTTACATAAGCAACGAAATACATGTTAAACAAGTGAGTTCCATTACACGTGGATCTTTTCAAAGCACTACAACTCAGCAGAGATTATTTACATTGTACTATTTTAGTTTCTAGTTTATCTTTTCCCCAACGTAATACATTTCTGCTCCTCAAAGTTTTTTTAGGTATATTCTTTTGAGTTTAAATCGCTCGTATTTTCATTTTTGTTAAATCCATGTTTTACCAAACGTAAATTTAAGTGGGTTCTATGTTGTGGTGTCCCGTAGTGTCTCAACCACATTACCCTCTTATTAGTATAAATTAATGTGTATTTTACCATTATTTAATTAATTTTTGTATTTGTTATTATTTTTTTTTTTATCTTTATAGTATTTTTTTTTGTTTTGTTTCTTATGCCTTTCTGAGACTAATTATTATTATTTATTTGTTCTGTTTACTTCTTCAGCTACCGATTTGTGAAATATGATTTTTATCTTATTTTTACCTGGTGTTTTTTGTTTTTTTTTGCATGATTCGTAACTTTACAGAACTTCGGCAGTAAACTAAATCAAGTATTTTTAAGAAAAAATTAAAATGTAAAATTACAAAACAATTTTAAAAATATTTCGATTTCAACGTAGAGAAACCATACTATGCACGCATAATGACAACACCCTTAGCAACGAAAGGTCTGCTGCCCTCTGTTGAGAGCCTGATTTAAAAAACACGATGCTCAGTGCGTTTTCCTTTGGAAGCCGTATCAACATTAAGAGCAAATATTGACGCAGCACCAACAAGTAAACCTTCGCCATATCGACTGAAAACGCACGTGTATGGAGTCAGAGTATATCGGGTTTTATAATTAAACAAAATATTTTTAAAAAACAAGCAACATGGCGCATTCAGTTGCCTCTTTTTTTCTTTTTTGTTTAGTTTTTTTTCTCCATTTTGTTAAATGGTTGGATTAATTGTGTCAAAGACCATTGCCTTGTTAATGATTGTGAATAAAAAAAGAACCATACCATAATCCAGGTAAAGACTGTAATGTTTTGGAGAATTGATAACAGCTCTCTACCATTGCGAACCAGTGCACAGCATCATCAACGAGCAACCGAGACGAGCATCATCAACGAGCATCATCAACGAGCAACCGAGACTCAAGGAGCCAGCCGTGATCCACTCGTGTCTTCGTATTCGTTACACGTACGTATGGAATTGTTTCGTTATACGCAAAGTATGAAGATGGTGACTTAGGACAAATGTATAGCACGGACACCTGTGTAAGAGGCAGATTACAAATGATGATGATTTGTGGCCAATAGTGTAGCATGTAAATAAAGTCTGAGACCTAAATGAAACCACTTCCCTGTACCTACATGTAGCCTCGGCTGCATTTAAGTACATGATGAGGGTTACATTTAGGTACGAGGTAATTTAGGTATTGCGTTTGTGTACGTTAGGTCTCTGGCTACATTTAGGTCACGGGCTCAAACAGGCCCGGGTTACACTTAGGCGATGGGCTACACTTAGACCCCAGGTTACATTTGGGTACCGTGTACTTTTAGGTCGAGGGATACATCTTGGTCCCGGTCTTTAATAAGGAATCCATCCATGTTTAGCGAGGTAACAGCGGGTACCAACCGCATCTCTGGCTGCAGCATTTGCGAACGGACACCAACCCACATAAAATGATTTGGGATGGAATTATCAAAACCAAATTATCTATATTTTTTGAGGGAATTCTTTCAAACAGCTGAAGTGCTTCTCAGCAATTTATTTATTTTTTACTTATTTTTTTTATTTTGTTCCATTAATTTTTGGAGTAGTTACCAGTCTCTGACCCTACCTTTAAGGTCCCAGGCTACATTTTGGTCTAGGGCTACATTTAGGTCTCGGGCTAATAGGTCTCGGGCTATATTTTAATACAAAAACACCAGAAGGTGATCGCAATTCCCTTAAGTTTTCTCGACCATTCGAAAAAGGAAGGGGAAAAAATCTGTCTAAACTCTCATCTCGGTATTTGCCCGGCCGTAATAAAGATGAAAGGTTCTCCATTAAATTTCAAGAAACCGCGTGGCAAGACAAAATCTAATCATAAAAGACAATTCTTCTCCTCCCCGTAGGCCCGCCTCTGGAGTTCTTACCGGCATCGAGAAACCAATGCAATTCCACATCTCAAGGCGATTCCGGATTGTGTTAAAACCTATTTCCTCAGCGAAATGCCTGGACATAGGGCTCTTAGATAGCTTACACTCCCATTGTGATTGGTTCACAGAAACAGCCAAAGTAGAGAAAATTTCATTTCCAAGCCTTAATGGTTCTGGGATTTTTTTCTTCTTCTTCATATTCTTTCTCTATTATATCTTGTGGTTACAAGAGATCTGGGAATATTTTCAGAGGGTGTCGTCTTCCGCGATGAAAAATAATATAATAAACACAAGATGGGATTTAATTGTCACGGCTTGTGTCGCTCGTAATTTGTTTTTATGAAGTGACTTGCGGGAAATGGCTTTGTGCTCGTTGATATTTTGCTCGCAATTTTATTTGTGATTTTATTTTTTCACTTCTTCTTCTTCTTTCTTGACAAAATGTCATCAACGTGTTTCCGTTCTTCAAAAGACAAAATCTTCTGAATGAAAACATGCTCTTCGTTTCAATTTAATATTTAAAACAAAATTATCTTCAGAAGCTCTATTCTATGTCGCGAAAAAAACGAAATTAAGTTTGACAAAAAATTTCACACGATATATAATAACACATTAATATGAACGCGGCGTACACGGTCTTTTTTATTTAATATTTGAGAAAAAGTAGACTCTATTGGAGAGCCACTCTGATACGTTTTTGATCAAAATATGTTTTGACCAGTTTCATAAAATTCTGCTGGAAGTTTTTATTAACAGACGCCACAGTTTTCCCTTTTGTAAAATGGTTTAGGATTGGGTAGAAACGCCCATATAAAGGTTTGAGAGAATGCCAGCTATCTCAATACCATCACCACCAGCCGGTCAACCGATCGTACGGCTGGTCAAAGGTTACAGCGGGCTTAAAGTTGACTTAAAGATCGTTCATTTGACTCGTTGATTGATAAGCCGATTTATTAACAAGGCACCTGATTAACCGGCTAACTGGTCAAACACCCAATTTACCAGCAAGTCATTCCCTTTACGCAAGTAAGTCAGTTCACCGGCCAGACACCCGGATGTGCAAGCGGTCAGTCAATCCACCAGCTGGGCAGACGACTCACTGGCCGGTCAGTCAATCCACCAGCCGGTCAGACTGACTTACAGGCCGGTCAGTCAATCCACCAGCCGGGCAGACGACTCACTGGCCGGTCGGTCAGTCAATCCACCAGCCGGTCAGACGACTTACAGGCCGGTCAGTCAATCCACCAGCCGGGCAGACGACTCACTGGCCGGTCAGTCAATCCATCAGCCGGGCAGACGACTCACTGGCCGGTCAGTCAATCCACTAGCCGGGCAGACGACTCACTGGCCGGTCAGTCAATCCACCAGCCGGGCAGACGACTCACTGGCCGGTCAGTCAATCCACTAGCCGGGCAGACGACTCACTGGCCGGTCAGTCAATCCACCAGCCGGGCAGACGACTTACAGGCCGGTCAGTCAATCCACCAGCCGGGCAGACGACTCACTGGCCGGTCAGTCAATCCACCAGCCGGGCAGACGACTCACTGGCCGGTCAGTCAATCCACTAGCCGGGCAGACGACTTACAGGCCGGTCAGTCAATCCACCAGCCGGGCAGATTGATTCACTGGCCGGTCAGTCAATCCACCAGCCGGTCAGATTGATTCACAGGCCGGTCAGTCAATCCACTAGCCGGTCAGATGACCCACCAGCCGGTCAGACTGACTCACGGTCATCCAATCATCCCACCGCGGTTTTCAACGTCGAGTATTTTTTTTCCATCAGGATTCTTTTGAACTCTTCGGATATTGGACGCGTTAAACCAATATTTTCCATCTCAGCTGTATGCTTCGCCCTCAACAGCGTAAAGATACCCCCCAAATTGAAATCGCCAGCAATTTCCGTCATTAATTCATGTATTATTTGCTGGGAGGCAATTAACTAACCCAACACACAATGGCGTACATGGCTGAGGCCATAACTGAGGACAATGCTAATAGACAGTCAGTGCTCCGGGCGTGTAATACACTATTACATTTGCAAGTACCGCCTTTAGCAATCAACTCTGCATCTAAGCACACGATAAACGTTTACTTCTCAATCATTCAAAAGACAGTCAGCTCTCTCTTCTCGCCCCTCCGTCTCTCACTCTATCCGTTGTTGTCGGTTTGGTTTAATTTCCCGCGCTTTTCACTTTATCGTCTGCTAGAATAGCTACGAAGAATGGGCAGGGTATCCGCCTGAATACACCAATCCACATCGTTTTAATCATCATCGAGTAGAAAAGGAAATTCATTTGCAGTCAAAGATGATTTTTTTATTGTATACTTTCCCGCATTTTTTTTCTTTTAATTAAAAGAAGCCGTATGTCGTAATCCAATAACTTCGGAATGGTTCGTTAGCCGTCCTTCGTGCGCCCCTTAATTCGGCCGTAATAGTGCAAACAATGTCGCGTCCATCTTAGGAATATTTGTTGACGATTTAGAAGGGAGGACGGATACTGGTGGCATGGTCGCTCAATTCTCGTTGAGTGGATAACACCGATGGCCCTCCGTAGAATCGTTGATACCGTCTCAAGATACGGTACTTTTCATTCTTGAGAGGAAAACTAATGTCTTGAGGCAAAAAACAGCAAGATCAGTGTGCATCCAGAACCCAGACGTTCCAATATGAAAACCAAGGCAGCAAAGTCAAAACATTGCCAAATATGGTGATGAGGTAGAATCAAAAGCATCGGTAGCCATTTTGAAAAATCTGAAAATTGCTTGTCGTTCTATCTATGCCTATGTGTTTTTTCTCTCTTTTTCAAAATATTAATCTGCAATGGTCCTATAATGACAAAATATCACATTCCCCGACTATGTTTGTCAAAGTCCATGCTTTTATCATCAAAAGGAAAACTCCCTCCAATATTTCCCCTATTAGTATTAGGCTCAACTATGCCGTTTGCATTTCTGATTATGCTTTACTACTGCCAACGAAATCCAATTTTAAGGGTCCTTTTCAGCTATCTTTTGTTTTTTAACGAGTCCAATTTCACGAGCAATTTCTAGAGGGTTAAAAAAACATATCCCTTCGATTTTAAAAACAAAGAGCTACCTTTTTACTCTCAGTTTTACCAGTACAATTAAGGCTATACTAATACTCTGCAGAAAATTACACACACACAAGAACTGATATATAAAAGAAGAAAAAACACTTTCACGATGTAGAACATCCCACACTAATCAAACAGTGGAAGAAATGAAAATGCACGTGATGTCGTAATCTCATTAGTAGTGTAATGGAGCGGAGGCGTGCGCCGTGTGTGAGCTTGTAGCTGGTTGCTGGTGACAGCGTCTTCTCGCCCCAGGACAGAAAGAGGGAAGAGCGATACGGAGTGATCAAGCCACAACGTTCAAACCAGAACCCCATCGAATCCAGCGAGCGCCCCAGACTGCGGTCTGCCCCGTCCACGCGACGGATAAGACGGCGTACACTCCATCTCCGAGAGAGAAAAAAAAGAGAAAAAACCGGTCCACCCCTTAATTGAATCAACATAATTGGAGCGATTCACTTATGGTGTCTAACATTAAGCACACAAAAGGGCTCCCAATCATGAGAACCAGCCTAATGTGATTCATTCAACGCGATATTATAAAAATTGCAGCTTGAGTCAACAGCACATTAAAATGTCAGCGGCGATTTGTACCCCCTAATGGAATTGCAAGTTCCCATGGTCTTTGAACACAATCCTCTAATACGATGGATACAGGAAAGGGGAAGAGGGGGGGGGGGGGCTGGGAAGGTTTAACAACCCTCTATCCCAATGGTGGGTGAGGGACAAGGTTGGAGGAGACCACGTAGTAAATAACCAAGCTGAAGGATGAATAAGAGAGGTTGACATTTCGTGACTTTTAGCGAATAGGCTGGCCGACCGTACAAGAAATTGAGTTGAATATACTCGTGTATAATTGATCTCGTTGGGGCCTTGCGGACAACAGGGGCACATCAATTACTTGGTGCCCTGTACCTCCCAACTGCAAATAGAAGTCATCGCTGCATCTCTCAACCATTAATAAAAGAATTATGAAACATGTAAACGGATGGTGTGGTCTTGCAAAACACAAATACACGTCCAAATCATGTCAATTAAGACCCTCCAAGGCTGCTGAGGAACCATGTGTACTAAGCTACTCTAAATAATTGTTAGTTAAACTTATGGGTTAAGATTTCATTCCAAGCATTGGGCCTTATCAAGGATGTAGACAAACAAATTTGTTTTGTAAAGGAGACAGTGATAGTTGCTCTAGAAAGAGTCGAGCTGAAATCTTGGACAATACTTGACCTTATTTCACTACGGGTCATATACAAATAGCCACCCCGAAAAAAAATTAGTTTAAAAAGAGATCCACGTTGGGATTCTTGTATCTGTTGATACAGTCTTATCTCTTTGCAGCCATTTTGGTTCCTCCCCGTCAAAATGACTGTAAACCAAACCGAGGTTGTGAGGGCAAAAATAGTCAGGCACCTTCTGGTTTAAAGAAAATCAACACAACTATTGTTGATTGACACAGGGGAAGGCTGGGGTCGTTTAGAAAGTCTAACACAAATTATTATCTTTGTTGATGCGTAGGGTTGTTGATTGAGGATATATTGAGAGGCTATGTGGGGTGGGTGAGCCTCTTGCTCGTCCTCCTTTGTGTGTTCTGAAGGTGTTTACAAAGAGGGTCTGGTATATAGCCTCCAAACTGAGATATAGTCATCGTAGGGCTTGTCATCTATACTAGTATGTGGGATCAGCCGAGTTAATATGTGGGTGGGGGCGCCCGTATTTTTCAACTCTTCAATTTTTCATTTTTGTTTTGTTTTTGGGGTCCCATGGGGTCTAACCCAATTCTGGGTCAGGCTGAACCAGAAACTGTTTAAAAGTGGGATTTTTGACTCGGATTCTGAGTCAGTTTGACACAGTACCGGGGTACAGTTTGACACAGTCCCAGTACAGTTTGACACGACTTCCGGGTCATACTGACCCAAACATGATTGTGTCAGACACTTTTTGTTATTGTGTGGCTGGCTGAGAGGCTCTACAGTTCAGTCTTTTAGTTATTAAGGTTTCAGGTCTCTAAATCTATAAATGACAACAAGTAGTAATAAAATATATAAATATGTTTACATTACCAAGCTAAGGTCAAGTCAAAGGTCAGAAGTTCTTAATACGGGGTCAGTGTCCACCAATCTTATGTAGTGTGCAATGCACCAATGTATAGTTTGGCCAATGCAAACGTGTCCGGCCACAAAATGGTTGACCGTGTGAGGTCTGGAACCAAACCTCGTATTGGGCTTCGACCTCGGCTTGGGATCCGCCTCAGCTGTGGGGCAGTGTGCATTTGGTTCATTTTTTTCCGGAGCCAGAGGTGGAGCCCGAGAGGAGGGCTTTCGGGGGGAGGATGGAGCATTAACGCATTGTGGTTGAAAATTGAAATTGGTCTGGTTCCTTTACGTCAGAGACTCCACGCTGAAAGCTATTGAGTACATTGGGAATCTGACAATGGTACTCCCATTGTGTAAATGGCTCGTTACCTTGACTTTATAATGGCCACACTTTCACACTTACGTAGTCAACTTTTGCAAAAAGGGAGAATTTACCAAATTGATGGCTGGCAACACCAAAGAGCAACCATTTTGAAGAAATCGTCCAATGCAATTCATCTTTAATTATCCCCGCCTGGCTCCCATAATCTAAAGTGACTCATATAACGATGGTAAGGCGACCAGGACGACTTGTCCCCTCTATCCGCAAGAGACCGTGAAACCGTAGAAGACACCTTGGCATTTTTCCCCCAACAAGAGCTTCCACATAATTTCATTACCTTAACTTGTAGGGAGTAAAAAAAAAATTATATTAGATTACTTCCCCCTTTCGAAAAAGATAATCGATTTAAATCGTTCTCCCCTCCGAGGTTCTACTTGTATTATGTCCTTGGATAATATTAAAACGAAGGGGAAGAGATCGAGATGTTGAAAGGGTGGAAACTTCTTAATTTGGGCAAATTTTCTTTTTGGGAGTAATTGGTGGAAAAAAGGATCTGGTTTAAGGATGGGAACGTGCATGTCCCGAACAAAGCCCGCGTGAAAGGGAACGGTTTTCCTCCGGCCGCTGGTCGCAAGCTTGTCCGTTAACCGCTGGTCTCCTAAATGACGTTAATTCTAAATTGGATTTTGTGTTCAAACATGGATCTTTCTGTATACAGCAGGGTCTCCCCCCCCCCCCCTTCCCTCCTTATATAATGTGTGTCTACGGGGCTGTGGTGCATGCTATCACCAAAGGGGACTGATTTCATTCTGGGGTGCTCTTTCTATTTAATCGCCAATGTGTTTCCAAGCGAATTTACGATTGTTTCTCCAACTGGAGCTTCAACTTAACGAATAGCTTGCGGCGGGTAATCACTTCTGGGCCCAGTAATCGTTCTCAAAGCCCCGCTAGCAAGGAGACTAGTAAAAAAAAAAAGTGCTCCTCGAAAAGAAGAATAAATTGATAGTCGGGACCCAAACACCAAATGGCACAAGCCCTATGTTTAACTTACGGAAAACAGATGATGCAAGTTTAATCATATCAAGGTGCTACGGGGGAACGGTTGTAGCAGCGCGCACGAAGCGTCATGTCGCCCGTGGCTGCACGGCCAAGATGATGAACGAAAAGTACATGCAACATCATCAGAGTGCCGGGGTGGGGAGTGGGACAATTTGGGTTGCACTGTTCTCTGAGCTCGTAGTGTGCTCATTTTGGCCTTTGTGTTGGGGGAAGAGAAACTTTTGGAACAAAGTTTTAATGAATGAGTAGTCTGAGGTGAAGACTCGATGCTGTGAATGATCGTGGGTCATTTGGGACTGTAAAAGGAGGGTCCGTAGTTACAGTCAGGACGGGAAGGGTGGCAGTTTCAGGTGTAACAACGGTTGCTCATTGTTTCTGTTTTGTTTATCCTTTGCTGTTTTGTTGTTGATGTTGCTGCTGCTGCTGTTCTTGTTGTTGTTCTTGTTCCTGTTGTTGTTGTTGTTCTTCTTGTTGTTGTTGTTGTTTATATTGTTGCTGCTGCTCCTCTTTTTTCTTCTTCTTTTCTTCTTTTTCTTCTTCTTCTTTTTTTCTCCTTCTTGCTCTTGTTCTTGTTGTTTTTGCTTTTGTTGTTCTTGTTCTTGTTCTTGTTCTTGTTCTTGTTCTTGTTCTTGTTCTTGTTCTTGTTCTTGTTCTTCTTCTTGATCTTTTTGTTGTTGTGAATCAATTTTGTCGCTGCTGCCTGCGCCAGGCATAACTGCAACCACACGCTGCTGGCTGTTACAATTGTGGTCAGGCAGTGCTCACAGTATGACGACGACACGACGACGACGACACGACGACGATGACACGACGACAACTGTCATTTTCTACGAACTCCTCAATTATTGTGATGGTTATGCATGGGGGAAGGCATCTTTTTCGACCACTCTATTAAATTATGGATTTTTAACTAACAAGAAAGCCCTCGTCAATATTAATCGTTATAAAGAATAAGTGGAAATATTTTCGAAAATTATGAAAACATTTGTGTGAGAAAGAATAAGAAAAAACCTCTTTCTTATCAAATCAACAACCGCAAATGAAAACATTGCAGACACTGAAATTTTTCTCATCTCAGCTGAGCTTAGTTTATAGGGATAGACTACTCTGTGTTTTCCAGGATAATGGAAAATGATTCTAGCCATTCAACTTTAACAGGCAGTGAATGTTGCCACCCGCTGGCCCCACGTATTAGATGATTAAGCGTTAAGTGAGGTTGTCACTTTAGACAACGAGGGGGCGATCCCCCTGGGACGCCCCGATGCTCACTTGTCCAACGGCCCGTTTACATGCATGGGCGGGTACGCTGGACTGATCGGACCCACGCGGCCCCTCGCCAAATCTGCCGCCGTGGTAAGGTCTCGTTGCACCCCGCAGAGCCCACGACTCCAGGCTGGTGATATGATGGGGTCGGCCCGAGGGATGCAGCAGCAGATGGGGCCATGCTTACGATCATCTCAGCCGTCGCTGGTTAACCCCGCCGTCCCCGGTTGTTTGAAGAGATTATTAGATTGCTGGGGTTTGATTGACTCTGTTTGGCTGATACATGTTTGGCTTTCACGGTCTTGGTGGGCTTGTCTTTTCCTCTGTGGTTTTGCACCTTATTTTTATAACAACTGGTCCGTTCTACTATTGACCAATGTTATAATACTCTCAGTCTATATGCAAAGTGACTGCTAGTATGCACACGCCACCAGTGCTCGTACAGGCATTAATAACAACCACTGCTTATATCTGATACACACTTGGTTGTCTATTTTTTCCCCAGCCTGCCCTAGGTTTGATCACATTGGTTTTAAATGGAGGCAGCTTGTCTGCCATAAAGTTATACTAAACGTGTGTAAATCTACAACATGGTAAGTTTAACAATAAATATTGCATCGGCATAGAGTGCCAATAGCATGCTACCAATGAGAAAAGTCGAAACAGATAGGGGTAATATTTGGCAAAATTGTGCCTTTGATGGTACAAGCATGGAATTCTGCACACAGTCAGAGTATGTCATGAGAAAGATTTGTGGCTGTAAGGCCATCGCAGATTTGTCCTTATGGATAAAATAACAACATGCCATTTTCAAAATATTTCAAAATGGCTGCCATTGCTTATTATTCTACTTTTTTTTCAATTGACAAATCTGCGATAGCCCTGATAGCAAAATATCATTCTCATGACATACTCTGTGAGCCAAATACCATGCTTGTATCATCAAAGGTCCAATCCCATCACTAACTGCCATATGGCTAAGTGGTGGTGTGATGGGGGGGGGGGAGTAAAAACATCTTGATAATAAACTCGATTTGTCAGCAAGGCTTACCGTACATCGTGTAACAGTTGCATTCCGGTATCTCCGTGGGAAAAATACTAATCAGAGAAATAGAGAAAGAAACATCATAAATGAAAAGTAGATTTGTAGTAAAATAAGGGCATAATCAATTATGGCATGGTGATGTTCACACGCCTTTGTACGGACCCCGTACAGGAACAAAGGTTTTTTATATTTTTGAATAAAAAAAACCTTGTCCCTTCACGGACTCCGTATCTTTCGGGTGGATGTTTGGAAAGATGTTTATATAATCTGTTCTTCGAAATTTAGTGTAATGAAAACAACGAAAATAACAATTAGCATTGGTGGAACTAAACAGGCAACAAATTGCCCCGGAAGGAAGCAAACAGTAACTAAACAAAATACACCAGTTTTATCATTTATTGCAAAATGTAATGCTTTATTGACAAAAACATGATACATCTACATTACAATGGCAGTTCATAAAATATGCAGAACTAATATTTCAATTTTCGCAAATATCCCATAATATTGTGGCCAAGCACAGTTGATCAAAGTGAATGATGAGACTTCGGTAAAATACAAGATCATATACAAAACAAATTTTGAAAATTATCTCACCAATTTGAAAACAGTAAAAGTTTCATTGATAGTATGATGTGATTGTGCCATTGATGATACAAGCCTGGAATTTTGCACACAGTCAGAGTATGTCATGAGAAAGATATTTGGCTCTAGAAACATCACAGATTTGTTCATTGAAAAAATACAGGTACAACAACAAGTAAATGAAATCCATTTAAAAAAATTGTTTGCAAATGGATTTCTTTAGCGTCCTATTGAAAAGCACAGACACCGTATTACGGAATATATCCACGGGCTGGTTTACAGGATGAGCTGAGTGGTGGCGCTATTTCTTAATAACATTACATATACTAATCCAAATGGATAAATAAATAAAAAAATAAAAATTGCTCGCTCGTGAATATGAAAAGGAGGGGAACAACATCACAAATATCTATACATAGTTTATGCGCAGAAGGTTTCTCGATCGTTCCTTCTGTACGCACCTTTGCTTGCAGTACACATGTTGCTGCCTCGAGTCCATATACCCTTCACTGCATTAATTTTGTTCCTAAGGCCAGTACTGTGAGATATTCAAATAGATTTTCCCTCGTACTGCTGCACTTTGGATCACCCAACCTGTATCTCGCTTTCCACTTTGTAACAATCTATTCTAGTTTAGGAGAAATGTGCAAAGATATCGTCTCGATGTGATCCCTTTACGTGTTCTATACTGTCCTCACCTCGAGCCATGACCTCGAGCCATGACCTCGAGCCATGACCTCGAGCCATGACCTCGAGCCATGACCTCGAGTCATGACCTCGAGTCATGACCTCGAGCCATGACCTCGAGCCATGACCTCGAACGGCCCGCTGTCCTTGTACTTTGGACGACTTGTCATAAAATAAACAAAGTTCTAAAAACTGCCTAACATAGTTTTTGTTTTTATTCACAAAAACAGTTCCAAGGTTTCCGTCTCCCTTTTTAAAAACGTTGCATTATTTCTTTTTCCAAATGTATACGTTCACCTAGGCATTACTTGTCAATCATGATATTGCTGTTGACAGGATGTCCATAAAAGCAAAGAAATGGTTAGAAGCTTATAGCTGCTGAAAACAGTCAATCAATTTCACTACTTAAACGTGTATAATTATAGCAATTGTTCTTTTGCATCATGCGATTAAAAAAAGATAATATTCAGTGTAACAATCAACTGGAACAGCTTTCAAATACGCAGCAGCATTTCGCAGAAATCACTAATTGCGCCACTCTGCTAAATTAAATGCTGATTTCGCATGGCTAAAAAAAGAACACCTTGTGATACGTTTAATAGAATTGTTTGTTTTTTTCTTCTTCGTTTTGAAACAGCATCGACTGGTAAAAAAAAAATCGTTCCTTCTAGGAATTTGTCTGTCCTTCGACGAAAAACCGGGAAATGTAACTTCGATCCGTTTGCGGTAGTGCAGAGAAGAGTGCTTTCTGAGGATACACCCTCAAATTAAGGACTCTCCAAAAATACACAAATAAATAAAAAATATTATCAAGACTATCTTTGTACAAACACTTTGATGTACTGCAGTAAATTTTTGAAGATGCGTTGCCAATCTGTTTGAGCTTTTTAAAATTATGTCAAATGATATTTTAACAAGAACTGTACAGTGCGAGCGTTTAGAAATCGATTAATAAAAAGTCACATGCAAATGATTGTTGTTTTATATCAAGCAGAAGAAAACCAATCAAGAGGATGAAGACTGCGAAGTTTGAATACTGCAAGAAGCAAGAGATACATGTGTTGCGAAATTAAATTATTAACAAAGATTCTAATAATGAAAACGAAAACATCTAAAGAAAACAAAAAATAGAAAGTAGAAAAAAAGACACCTTGCTGTAAAATTTCCAAATAAATGGCTAAAAACATGAGTTTAAGAATTTTAAAATAGTGACAATTAAGTTAAACAGTTACATTTTCTTCCTTAATAAAACCGTGACAAAGTGCCACAAAAATGTTCATAAAGCGGAATGACATCCTAATGACAAAGTGAAATAAGATTTTAATTACAAAGTGAAAGAGATTGTTCTAGCGCGTGTGCAAAGCACATGTATAGATATTTATATATATACATATATCAAGTTATTCGTATATACAAAACAATTCACAGTGTCTTTCCTTGTTAAATTGTTGTACTTTTGTTTCCTACATTTTAATTCGTAGATTGAAAAGTCAACAACAACAAAACAAATATTTTTGTATACACTTGCATTTGACGAGCAACGTTTAAAGGTTCAATATGTTTTGCCGATTGTTTCCGGCAAAATTAGCTGCCAAATTAAACGTCGCGTTGTTCTTTTTCGTGTAAAATTGAAAGTACCTAAAAACAGTCGTTCTGCAATTGTTTTTTTGAGTTGTGCAATAAAATAAGATAGCCATTAAATTTAACAACAATCCACTCGAACATTATTCAAGTACGTAGCAGCTTTTTGCAGAGATCTATAGTATGCTATAAATTGAATGCAGGTTTCGCATTGCTAAAACAAAAAACACTTTCTAATTTACGTTGAATATAATTGTATATAACTTTGCATACCTAACAGTGAAATTTGAATTACGGTTTTAACTGAAAAACAAAATCACTTTCATACAAGAGAGGTGAAACAGGCTTCTTTTTTGCCGAAAATGGCCGGGATAACATAATATACATACATTGCTGCAATCTTTCTTATGGAACGTTTTATTCAATGTTGTCCTATATTTCAGAAAAGTTGATTTTTAAGTGAAAAGAGCAATCGCTAGGGCAATTCTTGTTGTTCTGTTCACTTTTCAATCCCGAACCAAGAAAAACAAATCTTCAAATCAGACTTATCACTATAAAAATCTTATTTTACGAAAACACGATAATTCATTTTTTGAATTGGATTATTCTACAATCGTTTACTTTCACCTCAAATTTCTAAAGACGTTTCTAAAACATCTTTATAAGCTTACACTGGGGATTACAACATGCAGAATGAAAATTAAGTTTGAGGTTTTTTCTTCTTTCAGATGTTCGGTGGAAAGTGGCACATTATAATTGCATTGCTCTTGGGAATAATAGGTAATTTATTGTGAATGCAACGAAAGAACGTCCACAACAAAGAAACAAGAGTTGGCAAAAGACGTTAGAATGTGGGATTTGTAATGCAAATACACAGTGTATCCAATCATTTTGCCGACCTTGATTGGCGAAAGTACGGGCTGCCCTAACCGGAAAAATACACTGATTTATAAGCAAGTGCTTTCAAATTAGCCACAATTATCATTGATGAATTGTGCTACCCAAAATCAAACACTACATAATACTCTTCACAAATCTGGGTTTAATATTGTATTTAAAATGGGCAGATTTGTGGCCACCCAGTTATACCATGTGATTCTTAGTTATATACAAAATGGCGGGCAGTGTTTGTAAATAAAAAGAGTGGTTTGTGTCCCTTTTCGAAACCGCGGCTTGAGCTTAGGCTCCGTCTTAGGTTCAATCAATCATTTTGAAAACATGCTCTTTCGATACGGGGCTTCAAACAGTCGGACGAAGCCTAAGCCAGAGCCCAAGCCCAAGCCGTGTTAAATAGCCTCCAATATCATAATGCATGAGGCCAACTCAAGAAACTTGTTCCCAGGTTTCAGTCGAATGAAGAAGCCTATTTTATGTTTCCGTTCTGAGAAGGTGCCCTTTTCGATGGCTTAGGCTTGGGCTCTTTGGTTACGTCCGCCTGTTTGAAGCCCCGTACCTTAATCACTTTTTTTTTTAAATGACTGACGTAGCCGATTAGTCGGAGCACAACCCACCAGTCGTGATTTCGAAAAAAGGCAATAAAGTAAAATGTACGGAATTTATACTAAACTCAGTTTAGGTCGTAAATTTGTTTTTCCAAAGGGTCGATGTTATTTTAAATCTTTATCTTGAGGTATGGTAAATTGATTTGGGGTATATCTGGTTTGCATTAATTTCACCAATCTGTCAAAAAATACTGAGTAGTTGGTGAGAAAGATTGGTAGATGCAACGATAGAGGGGGTCAGGTTAATCTACTTATAATACCCGTTTAGCACATGTGATTTAATCCTATTGTTGCTGCATGTTGTCTTGCTCGCATCCGTAAACTTTCGATACTGGAACAGTGAGGGGTGCCATCGGATGCCCCGGCAGCCGATCCGGCCGCTGATGCAGCAACTGCAGCCGCAGCTGCAGCGGCAGCCGTGGGTGGTGGCGGTGGTGGTGGTGGTGGCGGGGATCCCATTCCGGGCATGAACCTCATCCGGTTCCAGTTGCAACCCGGAGGCATGGACATCGACGGGAGGAACCCTGGGATTAGAGCCGCCGGGTTGTCCATTCGCAGGAATGGCCCCTGGAATGCTACCGGTGGCCGGAACATATTAGGGTTGGGCATTCCTGGGTGGTGGCCCGGGACATGTCGCTGCATGAGACAGAGAAGGTCGAGGGGGCTTGGCTGGGCGGCCATGGGGTGATGGTGGGGTAGTGAGCGGCACGCTTCCATGAAGTTATAAGGTAGACCATTGGCTGGACTTGAACCAGCTCTAAGGGCTGAACCTCTGAGTGAGTCCATCAACCAGTTCCCTTCACCTGGAGAAAATAAAATGACAAGAAATCCGATTTAAAGGGAAAACCTGGCATACATTAAAGTAACAATAACTATAATGGGCACAACGTGTTCTTCTAAAAATCATAAAAATAGTTTCAGAGTATTCTGTGTTCCACATGACAGGGCTTCCACAAGGGTTTTTTTCCATTCAAGCATTAATTCAAAGCACTAATTTAAAGCATTAAAGCATCGACAAATTATTTTTAAATTTACAAAATTATTTTTAAAGACTGGTGACCCTGTTTGAAACTTTGAAGGCAGTGGGGAAATGGGAGTTAGTCTAAGTATTTTCCCTTTCCAGAGAATGCTTTTTCCGCAAGGCTAAGGGTTTTTATTTTTCTTTGAAGCTATTTTCAGACCTACCCGCAGAACACTGAGGACAAAAAGCACTTTACCTATAATTTAATTTTATCACAAAGGGGTGAATTTGTTTTCAGAAACTAACACGATATTTTCGATTAATTTAATAATCTTCCATCGGCACAAAAGTGTACCTTTTCATAGGGATACCCTTGGGGAATAATAAGGTATCAATCTGCTTAACTTTCCGAAACAATCCTTCACGTTAATAAAATCCGCGACAAACAGCCGATATATCGCCTCGAATTTCAGCCTCCTGAAAGTTCCCGCCAAATAATTATCGGCCGTTCTCTTCCCGCGCTTTCCCTGGCAAATTTGCATCAGTTTCAGCGCCAAAACCCGATTTGACAGATACGAGTATCGACTCGCGCTGAAACCGTACCCTGCCGGCCGGAGTCACGGTACGCTGGCGAGCCATCGGAAATCGATAGGGGACTCTCGTGCAAATACACCCCCCACTCGAAACTAACGCCGCTCCGCTCCCGCGGGAAAGCCAAAACAGCCCTGGATTCGGTGTGCTCCGAGCCTCCCGGGAATCCAAACATGAAGTCGGTTTAGCAAGCCAGGAGAGGATTGATTCGAGAGTGACTGACTTCCGCGGTTTTCTTTTACCGAATTATTTCGTCAATTCGGAACACGAACCGATCGATACTGTCTAAAAACAAAAGAAAATGGCTTTTAGAGTATCTGCAGTCCTCTCTACTCCTCACCCTTTTTTTCCTCATGTAGCTCTGGGCACAAATTTGCCACGAAATGTTTTTGTAGAGGTTGCATTTATCTTTGGAAAAATCTTTCAGATTTTATTGGTCATTTAAGTGTCAAGCGTGTATTTAATCGTGTATGTATCGCCATGGTAGGGTTGAAAACGATTTGCACTTCATCTTGAGTAAACCGCAGCGTGCCAAGTACGCTCGTGTTTTGCTGAAACTATGGGCAAATTACCTTAATGCGTTGGCCACTTCAAAACCTACAAAGCTTAGGTCTTCGTGTAGAAGAGGTGCATAATGCAAGGTGAATTGTTCGGTACACATTAGGTACCTTTTTCTGTCAGGACATCTTCCGTTCACGGGGCGATGAATCGACAACTGGATCGAATGAATAGTTATCCTGATTTTAAGGATGTAACTAAATCCATTGATTATAAATAGAATGCAAAGATTGCCAACAGGAAACTTCCTTTCGGAATAATTTTGTTGGAACAAGAAGGTGGCGTTTCTTTTTTGTAGTAGGGTGTTGCATTTAAGAAATAGATATATATATATAATTAAGATAAGCTCAACTTGCCCGGCGCTTTGTTGCAAATGCAATTCAAGTAGCAACCCCACCCTCATTGCTACTATCGTCTTCTGTGCCACAAATTTGCGTGCTTTTAGAAAGCTGTCATCAAAACTGGACCGGGTCAATTTGGCGAGATAAAGTACACAGTGCCTGACTAGATGGAATTGTTCCTTGTTAGTGCGGCAGGTAGATGATGCCATCACAGTTTTGTCCTTTGATAAAGGTATAGGGAGAATAACAAGCAACGGCAGCCATTTTGTATATTTTTTTTAACTGCTTGTTATTCTACCTATACGGTGTTTTTTTTTTTCAAAGACAACCGGCGATGGCCATATAGCCAAATATCTTTCGCATAACATACTCTTGACTGTATCCCCATTCCCTTGAATCATCAAGGCACAAATCCAACCAACTATTTCCCCTATCTGCCCCACTCTAGGATAAGTCGACTCTACGTTTTCATCATCAGCTACGTAGTATTGGCATCGTGATTCGAAGTGGCTATTTCTCTTACGGTGTATGTCAACTGTGATTTAAGATTTCCGAAAGAGAAATGAATGTGAAAGTAATGAGTGAAATATAACGCCGTGATGTATTCGAAGTCACGTACATGATCGACCCACAATATTTTGTTTTAAACATGACTGTATAATTGGCTGCGTCGTGTACACATATTCACACTTGCTGGTTAGTGATTGTGTTACGTACGACCCGGTATCCTGTCTCCCCAATACTGTATTACATACATCATTTAATAGTAGCCATTACCAGTCAGGTATTCCCTGGTATGACGTCATAACGATGTAAACTGTAGTATGGTGCACGGCTTCCGGATCAAATAATTGCAACATGTTTAAGACGATCGCTAAACTAGAAATTTACTCTCAAAACGAACTCTTTAAACTTTTGAAACCTTCTTCTTTGTTCGTCTGCAATAACAATCGATAAATTTACCATGAAGGGCTGAATTGCTTTGACGAAATAGGAATCAGTTTTATTTCATCGTGAGAGAGTGACGTCATTGTATGCACGTTACGACGTTGAAAAGACGCTCGGCATTCTAGGCAAACATCAAAACTTGTACTTTTGCTTTTTAGTTTCAAATTTCACGAAGATGAAGGACTGGTTTGGGAAATTGAAGAAAACTGGGTCACCTGAAAATATACATGTCGCGAGGTTTACTCTCTTCAAACAAAAAGTAGTTTGTACTTTTAATTCTACATTGCCGATCGATATTCGTTAAAAAATATAGTGCACATTCGTTCAGCATTGTTTATGACTGACTCTGACATCGGGTTTATCCAGTAGTTTTTGTTCAGGTAAATCTCTCAAAGTATTTTGTAATGCCCGTTTTGTTTTGTTCGGGTCTCTTTTTTCGGGGGGGGTGGTCCAGAGTCTTGAAAAATGTTTGGTCATAGATATATGGCACTTTACAAGTTTATATTATTATTATTTTCAATTCCTAATGTCCAATATGGAAAGTCTCTAATTAAATACGACAGATAACTTGAATATCAGTATTTGCAGTGAGGTCTAACAACCAGTTAAACCTGTAGAGTCAAAAACATAGTCTTCACATTCCTTTATCGACTTGTTTGGTTCATTCTGAACTATTTCTGAACAAAATGTACAAATTAAGACGATTCCTTTGTTTGTTCCAACTTTGTTTAGAATATTGAGACAGTCCGACTGCCAAATGAACTCACTTCGAGTCTTATAGATTTGTTGTGTTCGATTTCTCTAAGTAAACGACACAAATAGCAGATTGTGAAATCTTGATTTATAGGAGAGATACCGGTGGCTTCATCTCGTATGGTGAATCGGTCACGGGGCCCTACTCCGTAATGAAATCACCGCACACCGCTGGCCCTAACCAACCAAGCGAGCGGGGAATACGCCCCGGGCTCAAGCCCGTTCGCCCGTACCATGATTTCTTGACTTCTTCGCTGATTGTCAAGCAAACCTCCCAAGGATAGATTCATGGACAAATCTTGAAGCAAAGAGCAGTAATTTTCCAATTAAGGAGCCGTTAATGTGATGAGCAAGGCACGGGATGCTAGCAAAGCCCGCACCAAGCTCAAGTAAGACGGCGATTGCCAGTGATCGGAGCGATGGCACAGCGCGCTTCATCGCGTCATTTCACGGGCGCTATGTTTTTCTGCCCTTTCTGAGGGGGGTTGTCTTGTCTTCCAATCTAACTAGTGCATGTCATGCATACAGTACACGCAACCAAAAGACGTGTGCATTTTTAATGTAGCCAACAGTGTACGTGTTTCTAAAATGTATAAAGTTGTCTCCTGTTGGTATTTTGTTTTTTTCGTTAAACTTTCGGGTTTCTTTTATAGATCTAGATCAAAATCAAAATGGAACCCAGACTAAGTCTTATCGAAATCATAAAGAGGAAGGGGTAGATAATATGTTTCTCAAGTCCAACCGATCTTTTGAATTTTGAATTTAATATTGAAAGTATATGTACATTTTGCCTTTTTATAATGGATTTATTATTTGTAAGTAAACGGTTTTCCTTCCTTCGGTCTGACATATCTTCCATGAAAGGTTTTGTTAATTTTTATTTTATTTTCACGCTAACAATAAGAATTTTATAATGATTGTGTCATGTGGAAGTTTAAAATAAATTATGACTATAAATAATAATCAAGTCAAGATTTTCTTTACAAACACGGTGGTGAACTGTCGAGGACAATAGGTAAACATAGGTAAAAGTTGTCCAGTTAATTTAAATTCAATAAACTGAAGATATTGGGGTTGTGCCTTTGATGATACAAGCATGGATTTTTGGCACACAGTCAGAGGATGTCATGAAAAAGACACTTGGCTATAAAGCCCTCGAAGTTTGTCCTTTGAACAAAATGTAGGTAGAATAACTGTACAATCACTTTTCAAAACGGCTACCATTGCTTGTTAATCTACGAATATTTTGTTCAAAGGGTAAATCTGCGATGACCCTACAGCCAAATACCTTCCTCTTGTCACACCCTGACCGTGTGCCAAATTCCTTGCTTGTATCGTCCAAAGTACCGTCCCATCGCCTACCCGGCCGTACTATACGCTCTCAAATTGCAACAATTTTGTTCTTTCTCTGTCTTAAATCATTTCAAATCATCCTGATCCTGTATTTTTATCATTAAACGGAAATATGGGACTCTACACTTGACATGATTGATCTGTCAGTTTAGATTTCAAACTTAGCTTCCAGAGATTCTTGTTCCTGTTTGGAATTGCTAATTTTACTGCATTCGTGCAGTCACTGCATTGACTGTGGTATGAGGCATAGTTTACTTAACTAACATGCTCGATCGTATGGAGAAAGAGACACGTCAACAATACCGCTGACAAAATAAAAAAGGTGTATTTATTCATTTTTAATTTCCCATTTAAATGAATGAAAGGAAAACATCAAAATGAAGGGAAAACCGTGAATGGATAATAGGAGATTGGCCGCTAGTTATCCCTGCGGTTTATCTTGGACATGGGTAATTTTCCTTCACTTATCTATACCTCGTCGCGTCGGTGAAACAGCGGACAAAGCCGCGAGAAAATAACCCTCAGGCTTTTCATGTAATACACAGGAAGCGGTTTTTCTGCCTTTTGACGACTAAAGGACATGTTTTATATGTCTTCAGTGTTCATCTCTGCATCGGGCCTTCTGTTTTGTCTAGTACAATCGATGTTTCCACGGCGTTTAACGAAGCCCACCGGCTCAATGAATATACGCAAGCTTAAACATCAAAAACCAATAAGGACACAACGGTGAACGCATCAATAAGTCTTTGATTAAGATAACATCGTCAACGAGAGGGGGGAAGATGGCAACGGGGGAGCAAAACCCTCCCCTCCTTTTTTTGTATTTCAATTTTTATTTTGTATTTATCATTGCAGCTTCTTTGGATTTAGAGATTGATTTTCTCAGGGTTTATTTCGAGTGAGTCCATCAACCAAGTGATCACCGGGAACAAAACCTGTTTTGGTAAGGTCCATTTCCTTCCCGTCCCTACGGCCGGTGATAATAACGGTCGAGTCCGTCCTTGCGATGTGGGTATATCCCCGGACTCGCTACTTCATCAACTACCCGCACTCAACCGCCTGAATGATTTCTTAAGGGCTGATTGATGGATGAAGCCCCTTGCACTCTTCCGTAAATATCCCATTTCAAAGGTTCGGATATTGATTAAAAGGCCATTCATTAATTTGTGGATGACAGTATACTAATATTATTTTATTATGTTTTGGTGAAGTGCACAGAGGCGATCAAAAGGGACTATTTTGCCAAGCTAATTGTTATGCTTTAAAAGCGTTTG
Organism: Pycnopodia helianthoides; assembly: GCA_032158295.1. NCBI lineage: Eukaryota > Metazoa > Echinodermata > Asteroidea > Forcipulatida > Asteriidae > Pycnopodia > Pycnopodia helianthoides. Next base: position 460,459 of record CM063261.1, read on the forward strand.
TCTGAAAATGACAGAAAAAAGAGAGAAGTATATAATAAACTCGAAGTAAACTTTACACAACCATGTTATCGTTTGCGTTTTAAAAATTGTCAATTATTAGGGGAAAAAATATTACGTTTTCTTCTGAACTTGAGAGTCCTTTCGATAAAGAACTAAACATTTGTTTTCTTTCCACTTGGGGAACCATTGGTTCTTCCCGGTTCTACGTAAGCCTAATTGGTTGAACTTACTGGACTCGCTAACACTCCGTACGGGCGAGCCCCTCATCATGCCATCTTCAGAGGCGGGCGTTTCTTGCTTCGCTTCCTCTTCCTTCAATACACCTACGTCTTGGGTTGATTTGGAGTCGATGGACTCCACGTCACTCCGGCTCTCCTGTAACTCTTCCCCCTCGATGTCTTCGTTAACGCCCAAAACCGTCTTCATCATTCCCTGCGTCCTCTTTCTCGTCTTCGGAGCCTTTATCTCCCTCACTTTGGGAGTCCAGATATACGCGGCTTTCGTCTTCATCGTGTACTGAGGATGTGGAGCATAGATCGCGTTCCTCTTGAGCCAGAACGCCACTTTCAACTGCCGAGACAGTATGATCGGGCACGCTGGCGTCAGCAACCCCACCTCTGGTTTCTATCTTGTCCGGTATATTGCTCGTGGCTAAGGAGGTAGTTGATTCCTTTGAGTCACCTTCTTTACTCTCACCACCGTCTTCTTTGTCATCCGAAGACTTGCAGCGCTGCTGCTTTCGGAATTTGGCCCGACGGTTTTTAAACCAAACCTGGAACAAAGGTTACAATAAAAAATAGCAATAATTAGGGCAGTTTAGTGGAGCTGTTGACTGATTTTAAATCTACGACGTCAACATCTCAACGTTGGGTTTATAAGTGAGAGTGTGTTTTAAAAGAGTCAGTTTATAGTGTAATGCTCCCTGTCGCTCTGTACAACACGTCATCCAGTGATTTCAGTGTGTGAGGGTATCACCATTATGTCCAAGTATTCTTAAATAGTTGATTCACGAAGGTTAGTGGTGCCACCTGTAGCGTCCCAAAATGGATCATATCGTTTGAAAGATGAGCTCCAATGTCAAATTCAGTTTTGTGATCCATTCAACTTTCCAATAGATTGAGTCCTTATGCAAATGGGTGGGGGGAAGTCTCAACTTGGATCCCGCTCTAAATAATATTTGAATCTATTTCACACTACACCTTTTCTCATGCACCGTTTTATCAATTAGCCTTGTTTAAGAGGTAAGATACCTGATTTGTATTATCATTGTTGTACAGTGTTGGTAATGAAACCATTGGTGCCTCATAAGTGAACTTAATCACTGTAGCTCACAAGCCCAAGGAAACCTGTAAACAAGGGTGCGTGCTATAATGTGGCTTATAAACACCGGGGTTACCCCTACTCTTCCACGATCAGTGTTCTTCTTTTGCGTGTACTGCCAATCCTAGTACACGGAGCAGGATTTAATGTCCCATCCGAAGGACAAATCAATTATGGTAAAGCATCTTCCTCAAGAATACAAGTGGCACAACTTGGATTTGGAAACTATAAAAAAAAAAAATTTTTAAAGGGACAAAAAGATCTGAACGATTCCTTTTAAAAATTTGATACCGTTGCTAACTGGGGGACTTTGGCACGATGTCAGCAGACATACATGGCTACTTTCCATTGGTTTACGTTGGTTTGACGTTCGACACACTTCCAAGTAGAAATGGATTTACCTGGTAAATCTGCTGCCACCTAGCGTCCTCAGAAAGTTAATTTTCAATTTACGTTTTCTTTAAAACATAACCATAAAACCTTTTAATTTCATTCTTCGAACAGGTTGTTGTGCTTTTCTAGTCCACTAGTTTTCAATCAATGCACCAAAGCGTGAACATTTAATCAAGAAACCAAGGGATTTTGTGCACATTCATGTACGTGTTTATTACTGTGTTTTCTAGACATTTGAGACGGCAATGATAATCTGGTTATCTGTGGGATTAGGACTGGTATGAACCTAGTATTACCCCCTGTAGAGCAAGACCGTGTAGACTAACCTCCACACAAGACTGACTATTGGTGTTTTACCTTCCACATGGTCCCACGTCACCTTCAGCTAGATAAGCCTTCATTGCCATTGGTTGGATAACATAAGTTCACACTTGATTTAAAAAGTTTGCACACCCTTTATTTGATCTGGGAAGGCATGCTATGCGTCAATACCACATGCAAGGAGAGTGTGCCTTTGTTAATGTGCTTGGTGTCATGGGACAAATGACTATAATCATGTAGGTTCCCTCAATTGACTTTGGTATATCAGTAATGGGGAACAAGATAGCAGTATGGTGGCTGATTACTCTAATAACACCTGTGGAGAGCCCTCCTGCTATAGGTAGGCCTCATGTTGAAACGGTCGTGCCCCGCAGGGTCGTAATCAGTCAGGTTCAGATTGAACCTAATCATTTCCTACAATAATTAAAATCATCTACTTTATTTCCCACACATTTTTTTTTTCACAGATGCATGTTAGTTTGTACCTGAATTCGTGCCTCTGGTAGGTTTGTACACATTGCTAGTCTCTCTCGCATGACGACATCCGGGTAGTGTGTCTTGGAAAATGTTTTCTCCAGTGCGGCGAGCTGCTGATTGGTGAACGCAGTGCGGCTGCGCCGTTGCTTCCTGTGTGTCCCGTAACGAGCCTCAAGAATAAAATCTACAAATAAAACCAAAATGTGAACCATAGAAAAATTGTAAGTGAGTAAGTGCGATAATCAAGTTAAGTAGAATCTAGAATATATCCTAATATAGGGATACCGGTACGTCATAGCATCATTCGCAAGCACATCGGTCTCATATTCGAGCTTTGAGATACTTCTGAGTCCAAAGGTAGCATTATTCCAACTTCCATTGTTTCATTGTTTTAAAAAGCGTTTTGCAAAGTGTTTGTAAAATGCAAGTCTTGCGTAAAAGCTGCAAGAATTACCAAATCATCGCATACCAAACAACTGCTGGAACCAAACGACGTAACTGGGCGTGGTTGGCGCTGAAAGTACGTCCTACTTTTACGAAACATTCTGCGGCATTTCCCCATTTGTATTATGAAATAGTGTAATATTAAATGTATTATACAGAAAAAAGGGAAAAAACAGAGGGAACTATTTGACTGATAGGAGCGTAAAACCACATCGCAACTTATCAAAACAAACTGTCGCCCCAAAAAATCGAAAGTTTCAGTGCAATTTTACGCCAATCAAAAAGGCATCAGGTGTGGCTTGATCATCTGCATGTGTTTGTAGCTCGACTTGTTCACTAGATCACCCATATCAAACCGCTCAATTTGGGTAGAGGGAACCTCAACTGTCAACAAACCTTAAGGGAAGCCCGCAGTCGACGGTTTCATGCCACCAAATGCCTACAGCCCTTCTTTTTACCTTGTAATAAATTCGATTCAGGAAAGAGAATTTCCCCTGATTTTACCTGTTTTTAGACTTGGAGGGATTTAAAAGGCATATATATAGCTCCCGTCTTCACTACTCTTGTCAAAGACAAATACAATTTCTGGATTTTTCTTCTTCTGCTCAAACTAAAGTAACCAAGTCATAGTGGAATAGCTTGAGGTTACAGTCCATATCTGCAATACGCGTTATGTACTTTTACTGCTGCGGGCGAAAAACGCTGTGAACTGTGCAATGATGACGCAGGCAATAGCATCCGGACGTTTTAACTTCAAGGGGTTGAATGCAAAGCGACGACTGTTCCATGTATCATGTTTCATTGTGTGAGAAGCAGGTCCCAAGTAAAAACCGATGACTGTGTATGCACATCATAAAAGTATTACCGTTCATCGTGGGTTAAATAAAGTCTCGTGTTTTTGATAGCTTTATTGAAAGACAGAATTATATTGTGTGGTAAAATCTGTTTGTCAGTTGCATCCAAGTCACTAGTACCAGAGTGTTTTTTTTTTTTTAAGTCATCGACCCAAATACAATATCTTCCAAACTGAGAGAATGCTTGTGTTGTTATGGTATATAATGTCTCATGTGGCAAGGCTAAACACAAATTGAAAACATGAAACAAACGTTGAGGCCCAACTCGAAGAAGAAAAAAAAATCAACTATCTTGCCCCGATCGATTCAGCGCGCAAAGGCTACCCCAATGCATCAAATTTGATTTGCCATCGGATGATCAAATTTTCACCCGTTTTCACGGACTTTCCTTGGAAGATCAGGCGGGCAGGATTCATCGCTTGTGACAAGAAAGATTCAGTTGAAGAATGGAATACATAATTCTAGGACAAAAGCCACCACGACAATCTGCAAAGGAATTACTTTTTAATTTGAATGCGTGTGGAACCAGTGGGTAGTAAGCACGTGTAATTGCTGTCTTGTCGTTATTCATGCAAGTGCACGAGCATTGTGTTACTACTAAACACAGAATTTATACCGGCTTTAATCATTTCACAATTGAAAAGGTTTTTTTCTTCTTCATTTCTTTTTTTGATTGTTCTTTTTTATTTTTGGTTGCTATTGGTCCATAAGAATGTGTACACGGTAGGTCACCGTAAGTGTTGATAACAACATATATTCATCACACCACCAAAGCAAAGGTTCGTTCCAGTCCCACCCCTCAATTACGAAACCCCTCAAAGGGTCAGGTAAAAAAAAACATGGAGTGGTTTCAATCCTTTCAAATATTATTTCGTTCCCTTGTTTTACTTCAAGTGAAAGAATTTTAATTTCGAGGGAACGAGTGCGTTCGTGCGATTAGCAATTTATTTGCATATTCCACGGGAAAGATCCATTAAAGCAGGGATGCCGTGTATGACTTCAGAACTCTTTAACGGTGCTCATTACAGAATCCTAAGTCGTCGAATAAACTCACCAATTATGGTAAAAAAATATATCATTTTTTTCGTTGCGACCTAAGGTGATATTTATGCAACAGGTCAAAATATTGTTTCTGTTAAAAATACAAATTTATAAACAATTATGTCTCGACTACTAAATATTTTAACACTTTGAATAGAGTTTTATTTGGTGACGTTTACGACAAGGTGAGATATTGTGACGTCAGACAGCACATTATAACATGGTTTGTCTAGCTGCGTTACGACGACGACGACAACCTTATCAGTTTGTACGGAGCTACAGATACAGAAACAGATACATGGATAGAGGGCGTGGCATACAGTTGCTAAGATGGCGCTCTTTTACGTACGCAAGCTACTTAATCAAAGAAGTCAGCTTTAAAAGTCGTCCTTATTTTTCACGAATCTCAACAACAAAAAATTCCCTTAAAACATGACATGATTATTAAATGAAGGTGAAGGTTGGTTCTGGGTTTTGGTTTTGAGAAGGGGGGGGTTCTCTTTTTGTTATATATTTTTTCGTAGAGGTTTTTGTTATGACAATAATAATGGAGAGAAGAATGGAAGATGACGTGTATAGGCTTATGATTGAACACAATGTGCCTTGTGTCTAGTTTCCTGGGCCACCCCGGCATGAACTTGAAGTTACAGTGGCGTAATTAAAAATCCTCAGGTAGACAAATCATCCGATTTTAATTTGAAAGAAGAGCACCATTGAGGAGGGATTTGAGGGGACAGGGGCTTAATCTAGCAATCGATAAAGTTGGTTTGAACAAAACCTACTGCGTAATCTTTGCCACAAAATCATTAAAATGCAACAACGAGTTGAGACGAAACCGCGTGTTTATTACAACCAGACAATGTGATTTTTTATCAGCCGTTTTTTCATGGAGTTACAGTAAGCCCCTCTGACAGCAAAATGGATCAAGGTAAAACCACTTTCGCTAGTCTAGTTTGGAAAGAAGCAACTCATTTCAGCGCAGAATACGAACAAATAAACCACTTAGATGTATGTATGCCATATTAATATTGTATTTGTCTCTTTTCTTAAAATAACTCAGATATTTTGTAATGCTGCAAGGGTACATACTTACTATAATTTGGGGGAAACATCATGAACAATTTAATCTAAAACATTGTTATTATTTATTTTAATCTTTTCAACTTTTTTTTTAAATTTTGATACCTGATCGATTACCAGTGGGCCATTGGGACCTTTTCTCTCTGAAATTCATGCAAATGTGAGACAACCGACAATCAACACTCTGATTTAACACATCTAAATGAGGAAACTATGTTAAGTTTGCATGGGGGAGGGAGGGGGGAATGAAAAAATAAACAATACCTGAATCTGAATTTTTGGTCGACCAAACTTTGATTTGGTATCGTTTTCGTCTTTTGTTTTGAACCAAGTCTTGATAGGCAAAAGACTCTCTGCACTACCATTGTTGGTTATTGTAATCACTACTTGATGGAAGTCAGATATCTGATAGTCAGAGTAACTAAATTGTTGGAGCAAAGAATCAGATCAGATATATCTAATTCTTTGCCCCAACAACTTATATACCTCCGACTATGTATAGAGATGTACCAAAATGTTAGCTTCAAGTTTCATCCAAATTGAGCAATTCCGGTTCAATTCAGAGACGGAGTCTGAGAAATGCAAATTTGAAACACTAAATCTTAAAAACAAAGGTTACACAAACAAACTCAGAATCAAACTCACCTGCAAGACGTTCAGCGAAAGTCAGGGCTGGCACAGAAGGGGGGTGGTTGGGGTACAATTGCTGGCGTGTTGATGGAGGTAGTACATGGCCCCCATCGTGCCCAGGGCGGCTGGGCTGTAAGCACTACCGTTTGGTTGCATACTGGCGAAAGAAGACAACAGTCTGGGTAAGCAAGGTATTTAACCGCACACATCCACACATAACAAAATATTTAGAAAATAAAGGCAAGGTACATTTACACTCTTCAAATTGCCGGGCCAGAATTGACTAGGAGAAGACAAAGTAAATGCCAATCTCATTTCTGGGTCAGCGTGACTCATTTTGGGGATTAACCTGCAGGAATTACACGGAGGCCACAGACACCCGATGTTCTGGTCTTAGGCTTGGTGCCCCTTTAGAAGTTTCTCATTAGAATTTAGGAAGTGCCCTTTGCAAAACGAAAGCGGTCTTAACCTCTCAAAGCCGAAATGCAAAACCTTAAATTCACAAGGAATCTGAGTCAAAACACTTTAATGTCTCAGAATTTAGGTCCTTTTGACCCGGAATTGAGTCTGGTCATAACGGACCGTTTTCTGGCTTAATTCTGAACAGTATTATTGCTGTTATTATTATTAAATTCTGGTAATGCAATCAAAGATGCCTCAAATCCGAACTCAATTACTGTAATTCGGACTATATTTTGTAATCTATTAAAAAATAGTTACCTCAAACTCAAGCTTTGGTGTTTCTGATCAGCGGAGTGTGGGTTCGAGTCCCGGTCTTGACACTTGTGTCTTTAAGCAAGACACTTAACCATTATTGCTTGGTCCTTAAGATGACACTTCAAGCCGTTAGTCCCGTGCAAGAAAGAGTTTGCCCCGGTGTTTCTGGAATATTTGGCTGCAATTTGCCATGCGCCGCGTCACACTGTAAACCTTCGAAGGTGTTATAATAAATGGGCCTCTTGATTCAAAAACTTAGTATACCTGCAGCGGCAAAACTATAGGGTTATAAGAGTGCACAGTGGGGTGCACCATTTTGTTCTAAGGGCACGTGCCACTTCTGGCCAATTAAAACTCTTGTTTCCGTTTGCATGCCTTTTACTATCATTTATAAAAAATAATCTGACGTGGAGATAAAAACAATGTAAAGGTTACTAATCATAAACTTGACACCAGTACCTGTAGTTATATAACTTGACAAATTTCTAGTGCCTCTACGAAAGAGTGCTCCTCAAAATTCCTGTTTTGTTCATCTTATCAAAACGAGCATGTTTGAACGTGCGCTACATCCTAATTATTTAGACAGGCACATGTTCTTTCTCCGTTGCTAAATGACGAGAGAGGTCGCGTTCGCGTGAGAGTTTACAACAATAGTGTTTTCTTTGTTAACCGCATCCCAAGTTCACGAGGTTTGTGGAGAACAAAATTTCCGGTGCCCGTTGATTAATTACTAGTTTAGAAAGAACTTTCTTCAGGGACGAGATAACCAGGAAATACTGGTATTCACACGCATCACCAACGGCAATTTAATCACCAAATAAAAGCAGACGTTGTGTGGGCAAGTGCCTTCCCATCAGTCTGCCCCCTCCTTCGTTGCAATCAGATTTTTTTGCGTCGTAATCAAGCAAAAAATCTTTCTATCGGCTGCTCAAATAATCAAAAGTTAGTCACAGATACACTCCACCAGCAGATGAAACACAATAGGGAACCTGGGACAAAGTAATCACACACAAAATTCACGGGAAAAATTGTATATTATACATTTCTCGCTTGAATCTACATGAAGGATGATTTAACACGTCACTGCTTTTTATTCGTCCCATTATTGTTTTGTGTGTAAGAAAAGGTCTTTCGTAAACACTAACCAAAAAGACTGTTTCAATTTTTTCTATTACTTTTCTTGCGATTTTCCTTCAGAAAGACCGCGAATCTATTTGATTACTCGCGAGGTTCTTTTCCCCTTTTTCATAAAAAAATGTAAAAAAAGACCCTATAATCAAATCCGAAAGTCCACGATTGAAATATGAAATTTGTCCAATTGCTTGGCTTGAGGTTTGCATGTATGATTGAAGGAAAAACCTTACAGCGGTGCTTAACGTGACTGGTTTAAATCTAATCGTGAAAACAGACAGGGGGAGGCTGAGTGTAGGAGGATGGATGGCATTTAGCGAAGCTGAGAACAAGACAATTGTTTATAAAAGCAGCATTGTGCACCGTTTGCGAGCGCTGGGTTGCCAGTGAGTCCAATATCAACGGAACCATTATGTAGTGAGCCTGTATGGTATAAATGGCCGGTTTGCAGAGAGTGATGCTTTGTGGGGGTACATGCACTATTTAACTTTCTCTAGAGTTCACGCGCGACTACTTTCGTGGTGTGTCAAAATGAACCCTGTGTGTTTGTATAATGTTGTGTCACTACCAGGCATCAAACGGTAACAGGACCAAAGGAAAAATAGATGAGCAGAATTTGAAACGTTCGTTGGACAACAATCTAGAAACTAGGAGTTACAAATGTCAGTAATCTCTCTTATAAGTTTGTTTGGCTTTGGTTTTTTTAAAGTTTTTTTAGGGGGGATGATTTGTATTTTAGGGGGGTTGGGGTTTGTTTGTTGTTGTTGCTGTTTTTTGTTTGTTTGGGATTTTTGTTTGGGGTTGGTCCCGGGAAGAGCTGATTGCACTGACCCATACTGAACGGATGACGTAACCGGCTACACTCTGCCCAAATGCCTGCTATTCTGGAAGTCCCATTGCGTGTTATGGTGCTTGTTCACACTACACGTAACAAACATGAACTACCTGACTCCCACATGGTGTAACCAAGATCTATCGTGGATGATGGCGTAAGTTAATTTGGGTCAATAGCTTAGGTTTATCTCCTGAAGACAATCAGAGAATATTGGTCGAGAAGTCGAGTTGTTATTAAACCACCGACTTTTCTAAAACTACATTCCTCTTGAAATGGTTAGTATGAGCAAACCGAAAGCTTTACTTTCTAAAACTGAATACAAACGCGATCTACACCGACATTCTTTTTTTTTAACCTGATGTCAAAATTAAATGAATTTTATTTTGGGGGGTAATTATGATTAAGAGATCTGGTTGAGATCATTACACTCCACAGGATGGAAATTCAACTTTAGTTTAGATCAGCTCTCTGGATCAAAATTTTTTTTAATTGTCAGACATTTCCAGATAGTTCTCATCAGACATCAAAGAGCCATTAACTACAATTAAGCTAAAGTGTTTGGACAAAAAGGGGCCTGTTACACAACAAGCCTTCAAACGACAATACATAATAGTTGAACAATGCGATCGCTTCCGTGTTGTCAACCGCTTCCCTGAAATTATTGGTTGCTAATTTTGGGATAATTTACCCGACTCCGTGACGGGTGGTTTCTTCTCTTCACATCTTTTTTTTCAGACCGCAGAAAAGCACGAGAGCCGCAGCCTTGGACCATTAATTAGACCGTGACAACGGTGGAAAAAAAGCTAGCATCTACTTGTGCTGAGTATAATCCATCCGCCGTACACGGTTTGAAACCAGGGATCCAGCGCGTCATCGCAGGATCATTACAGTCGGTCTTCCACCTAATAAGACACGGTCGCAAACGCTGCACCAACCATGTAACACACACTTCATTTAACGAAAACAGATCCATTGGAAATTGTGATAAAAGAGCACAATTTAAGACCAGGCCCCCCCCCCTTCTTTTTCTTTTTGATAAGGGGTACAGTGCCTCAGTCACAATCACCTTGTTCTCAATCTCAATTCCAAAATGGAGGTGGAGCATGTCTCCATGCGATGTGGTGATACGGGTTTTTTTTCTAGGGCGTGGATGTAAATGTTTAACCGAAACAACCTTTCTACCCACAATAATAGACCTATATGCAGTGACGTCATCTCGCCGCCATCTTAGAGTTCAACCGATGATAAAACAACGAATGCGCACAGATTTGTCCGCTCGGCGCACAGGATTGGGCAATGAACAACCTCCTTTTGACCTCTAGGCGAGGGCGCCCTACTCAAATGACGTCATATGCATATGGTCTATTGTATCATTTCCTTTTAATTAAGCTGTTTGTAAAAAAAAAAAAAAAAAATGTATTGTAATAAAGTTGTTACCACCGCTGGCGGTAGATACGTTTTGTCCATACATGTTGCGCATGAGTTGATAACGCTCCCCTCTCGCCATTTTGTATCAGCCTTCTTTGCATAATGTTATTGTAAAGGCCATTCTAACAGCAGCGCAACTTTTCCTTTTGATTATATTTGCTAAAAGTTTTACGCCAGGTATAAGTCCTTCGACAATCAGGTTTTAATTTAATTAACTTAGGCGCACCAAGTTGTAAAGCTCTGCGGAAAAATGTTTAGTTCTTTTGAGTCCTCTGTCTGTATTATAATTCAATATGCGTATAGTATGGTGATTTTTTTTTTTCACTTGCCATTTTCGGCTTGTCTCTAAATTCAATGAAGTCTTTGTTAACAGGCCTTGGCCAATCTAAATATGTTTTGATATAATTTGATGGCTAAAACTGTCCCCTTAATTATTCCTTCTTCCGTCATTAGAAATACAATACTTGATTTTTATTTTAATTTAAGCTAGAATACACATCTCGCCAGAGTGAAAGCGCTCTGTGTCGACTCAACATAGTATGAAATTCAAGGGCCACAACAAAGGAAGTCTAAACTCGTCTGTTAACAGTTGTCTTCAAAAAAATGTATATAATCACATTAGCTATGAAACTGTAACTCCTCCTTTAAACGGTCTTGAAGATCTGTGTCATTGCGAACAGCAATTTCTCGGTTGTCGAAAGTAATCACTTTTGACGATGGGTTGTAGCTAAACGCCCACCCAATCAGAGTGGTGGATCGGAATGCAATATAGGCCTTCGAAAATAAAACGCAAGATCAGCCATTTGAGCGAGTTAAATAACCCGGACGCACGTCTTTTCAGATGATTAGTATCCAGCGCTCTGCGATTGAAATGTCCGAGGGGGGCGCGGCCCAAAACGACGGCTGTGATATCCCCACCGACAAGGCAGGCTAAACGACGGCTGCGCGAGACCGAATCGATCTAGAAACGGGGCCCGGTCACCAACTGGTGACTGAGCACACACACTGTGAACAGATACTATACGGGATTGTTATCCGTTTACGTTATACAGGTTTATACACTACGATATGTACATGGTATTGCCTGCCTTGAACAATTAGCTGAACTCAGCATGTGACGAACGCTCTATATCAATTATGAATACGGGACTTATTAAGAAAAGACAATGGAACAAAGAAATTACTTGTCGAGTAAAAGACAAAGAAGTCAATCAGAGGAATGTTTGACGGCAGACAAGTAGGCCTACCGTTACTACGAACCAAAGAGCACTAGGCAGAAAACAGCAAAGGGTTACAGATCTAGTGAGGTGTGTTTTAAAATATGATTGGCAGAGGGGACTAGAAAATAATTATACTCAAACCACGATGACAAAAGGGTAAAAATTACATTTTTTTTTAAAGGGAAAATTATGACATTTTCATTTCCATGTCCTAGACACTTTGTTTTGCAAAAGACACTAAAAACTATTGACATGTTAATACACAGCGAATTCAATCCAAATTTAACAATAACTCTTTATTTCAATATACACATAGTATCAAAAATATTGCAACCGTGAAAAAAATTATTTAAATGACATTGTAGATTTCCTCACATTACAGTTGACATTTATTGCCTGTGAATCACGGTTTGTTCACAAAGCTTGGTAGAAAAGTAAAACAAAAATGGTAGACAACGCCGAATCGATGACTGCTAATAATAAAAAAGACTCGTGTGATCGAATACGAATGCCGATCTTGACAAAGCTAAGTCTATATCATGTAAGATTGTCACCAGCATCACGTCTTCAAAAACAAAAAATTAACAAGTAATTTAAAAAAATCCAATATATCAAATATTCTTCTCATTTTGTATACTTTGATAAAATATGCATAACAACTTATAATTGTTGCTTTGATTAGGATTTATATTGTTTCTGTAATTTCCCCTTTTTTTTGCCAAACATTTATTTTTTAACGAGCATTTTAGAAACTAAATGATAGATCCCTCTCTGTTCGTGTGTTTGTTTTTCGTCTGTTTTCTACTCCGACTATAGGTCAATTTGTCACTTCCCATCGACAGACTAAAATTGAAGATGGTGAGGTGTTAAAGAATAACCCGGAGCGATTCAACGGGAAATGCACGGCAGGGCTTGTTGCCGTTTCTCAGGCCGTCTGAAAGCTCTCCCGAGTGCTGTACAAACACGCTGCTCGGTGATTGTGGATGTGACCCGTCTAAAGCGAACGAGCCGGGCCGACTACCGTGTGTCGTGCCGGTTCATCGCGCCGCTCAGCGGCATCAGATTGCCGTTTGATGCATCGCTATGGGCTGGCAACATTCCTGGTACCATACAATTTAAATGCCTCTATCGGGGTGTTATTTGTCATAGTTTTTTCTAAATAACTAGCTATGAATACATATAAGGTTAGTCATTATTATAGGTCTATGTGTGTTTTATAAATTATTATTGTTTTTTCTTCTGATTATTGTTTTAATTAATAGAGTTTACAGAAAATGTAAAATCACCTTTTAGGGTTTGCTGGCTCCAAACAAGTCATGATTTGCTACACTTGTAAACATCTGACTGTCATATCACCGATAAAAACCGTTCTGTAACAATGGTATTTTAAAGAGGAATGTGCTAATGGTTTTGTTTCAATTGAAGAGGCTTAGAATTAGCGAGGAATATTGATAAAGTGTATAGGGCTCCCTCTAGAGACGTGTATGGCATACTTGATTGACTGTTGGTAATCTGAACTGAACGATGCCGTGTACAGTTTACTAACCGCATTATATACTTCTTTCTCGGGTTGGGTTTGAAACGAGATGATATGAAAACGATGTCAGTGATGTAGTCGATAGCTTCTTGGAGCGCAAATACAAATCATCACACGGAAGGATTTTTTTTATTTAAACAACGCAACAAAAATGTATCAGGGCTCGAAGCAAAGATATGACCAAACTTAATGTAGGGCTGTGGGCAGATCGTGTCTTGTATAAAATATAACCGCGGATCTGTAAAGAAAAAGCCTGTCTGTTTTTCCTACAATCATACGCCATAAGTAAAACACCTATACATCTAACTTTCTTTCTAAACCTTAGTGAAAATACAGTTGTGCATATTCAAACGAAGTATTTGGATAGTATGCAGCTGATTCATGTTGTTCCTTCATGTATCCGAATATGTTGATGTATGTTCTTCAAACACGTCATCATCCCTTGTGCATCCTACGATGTCATCAGAACTCTATACACCAGTCTGTAGTCTGTGTCTGTCTTGAGTGTTTGTTTAATAAACTGTTATAATAACATATTTTTTTGTTAAAGGCTCTCCCTTTTAACCCTTTAATATAAGCTTCGGCTTCTTGTGTATAGCTGCCATTTGATGTAATTTCATGCTTAAACTATCAGTATTCTTCTGTGCTTGTAAATAATATGGAAATAATTTGTTTTCTAAAATGAAAAATGAACAGTGATTTGTTCTTCAGCTCGTGCTGACACATGTACAAACGGATTAGATATGGTTCGTCGATGCGTCCATTTAAAGCAGGCGGACAACATTGATAATTTGTTAAATACCAGAATCCACACTTGATGTGAATCAACATATTACATGTAATAACAATGCTATGAAAGTCTAAACCTAACTGATCATCGGGGTCACGAAACAAAAGTAGTGAAGCAAACACATAAAGGCCTTTGTTTTCAAACATCGGGTTTTGGTCTCGCAAGATCAAAACAAATTTTGTTTGACTCATTAAAAACAGACCACATAGTATTTTAAGCAACAGCATTTCAAGGGAAGTTTACCACCATGACCATCTTTATACCATGTTATTTATGTAAAAATCTGAGAACATTGATATTTTCACTCTTACTCTTACTCTTTAAAGAATTTTATTTTTAGGTAATTTTTTTTCTTCATATCAAACAAAAAAGGAGAGACCAGCCGCTCAAAAAAAAAAAAGTTTCAAAACAGAGTTTGCTTCCTTTTTCACGAGAATTAGCAAATTGTATTTCAATAATCATTCTGACGCAATTTTTAGACGAATGTCCCAAAAGATAAAGTCAAAATAAAACTAATAAAATGTTGAACTACCATGATTACGAAAAATTATGCCTTAACCAATCTGTGTACGAATAACTATAAATAGTAAACTTGCGGTTAAAACCATGAGTGAAAAATCTCCTCATGGAGAAGTGTTGGCTCTGAAAAGAGCCGGTGTGGTCTCGACGTTTCGAACAGTATACTCTGCTTGTCTTCAGGAGAATGTGTTTACTTTTAAAAAATGTAGTTTCCGACCATTAAAATTGCACTACAGCACTTGATATATCCGGCTCAACCTGTAACCAGCAGCGTTTTTATCCATGCTGATTAATTCGACCGCGAGTGAGACTAAACACAAACAATTTACAGCATTAAAGTTGCAAAGTTTACCATTGTAGTCTCCATCAAAATCAGTCTTTCTATAAAACAGAACGGTGGTTATAGAAATAATATAATTTCGATCTAATACACTCTTTCCAGAACCACTCCGATCCAGCATTCAAATATGTTTTGTTTAACTTTAATGGGCTTTACATGGGATCAGGCACACCACCATATCAGCGTCCAACAGTTTGGATGTTGAGTTTACTTCGAATTTGTAAGAGTTAAATGGGATCAGACATACCACCATAATCAGAGTCCAACAGTTTGGGTGTCAAGTTTACACAAGTTTTGTAAGAGTTACAAGGGATCAGGCATACCACCATAATCCGAGTCCAACAGTTCGAGCGTTAAGTTACCATTATGGTGTTGGATTTTTTAAGTAGGGATCCTAAAAAGAGTTCTAGTTTTAAAATAGTATTTATAATATCATGGGTCTAATATAGCGCAGGTATCTACCAATAAAGTACTTCAGGCGCTTGAACAATGAAAAACATGTTTTGACAGGTTTTTTTTTTAAGATTTAAACTTTGAGACCGATTTATGTGGCACTTAATAAGTGATAACAAGGTGCCGTTTGATTTGCTTGCATTACACAACGCACGGGACCTACTGCGTTACATCCCATTCGACTGACGAAGGAATAATGGTTAAGTGTCTTGCTTTAAGGACACAAGTGTCAAGACCGGGACTCGAACCCACACTCTGCTGATCAGAAACACCGTCCAGTGTCCGGTGCGCTGGACCGCTCGGCCACGACACACTGTTAGGAGATTCACGATTGATTACTGTTACAAATTAAAGTTAAATTAATACGAAACTTACCTGTTTGCGATGCAAACTTCTCAGTTGCTAACTCAAAAAGTGAAGCTTGTAGAGTTGCCCTGTTGTACGACTTTAATTCCAAAGTGTTTGTGGTTGTACCTCTCTCTCCCAATCTGGACGCCCTGGCTGTGTTTAGTTAAACTCTTTATAGACTATGAAGAGGATGTTTTAAAGAGAGCGTAAGGCCAACCTCGAATCGGTTTCAAAAGAGAGGAATATCCTGGTTTGACAGTTTCCAAACCGGTTCCTCAAATCTGGAAACACTCCTAGCAGCTCAAGTTTATAACAACCCGAGTGGCATCCTCTAGGGAAATTCAAACTTGCGTGCGTCGAAAAGAACAATCGGATAAAAAATGATGGCGATAAGCACCACGCCACGCTACGTGTTTGTCACGAATGAGTAAAACACACAGAAGAAGAAAAAACCTACGCCCTGGTCGTATAAAACTGTCCAAGGCATATTATCTTGTTTTCTGTAACCATGACGAACGGTGGCTTTAAAAAAAAATAGACTGTATATCCGTGACGATAAACCTGTGTAAGACCCCGCCCCTACGTGGCTGTGTTTTGTTGAGCTGCCGTCTGCTCAGACACAATGATAGCGCCCGCTTTCATCGCTGATCGCGACTTGCCGGCGAGATGCGATGACATCCGGGAGTCGAGTAGGGTCAAGGGGGAGGAGGGTAGTGATGATGCCGATCACACATCGTCACCGTTTACTGTAATCAACATCAAGGGCAGCAAGATCTTTTATCAATTGATGAAATGACGCCTACAAGAAGGGAAGGGGGAAAGGGCCATCTCGATGGCGAGTTATCTATCCACCGTTGAATGGTCGACGATGTAAACTCGCCGTATTTCCTGTTCTTTTGTGCCGTGGATGTCGTTGAATTAAACAGCCGTAATTATTCTTCGATCGGCCACTCTGCTCTCTCGAGAGAAGAAAAATAGGCGAACACAGCTCTTGTTTGCCTAAGAATTATTATTTGTTTTTTTCGTACACAGACCAACGTGACTGGACACAAATGCACAATATATTCACGCGCAGTTGTCGTGTTTTGATATTCGTGTGACTGACACTTCGAATAAAATCGTGCAGCAAAATATTTTCTTGGTTTGTAAAGCTTTAGGAATGACAAAACTTCTCCATTCAACCATTGATTTCACGTAACAGCCGTATACATACTGTGTCCCCAAACAATGAGTAGCTTCTCCATCCAATCATTTATTTCATGTAACAGCCGTACAGTACCACCAAACAACGAGTAGATAATATCGAGTCTTTACTATTATTAGTGGTAATTAACTTCAGTGCGAAGGGTTTAAACATTATTATAAACTTCTGGCAATAAAGATTCCTCATTGAGTGAACTTAATCACAGTAGCTCGCTAACTTGGGAAAACCATGCAAGGGTGCTTGCTATGTGAATCAGAAACACGGGGGTTAACACTCTACCATGGTAACTGTTCTGGGTTCTTTTACATTCACTACCAATTTTAGTGCATGGGACCTAAGGCTTAATTTCCCAAAGCAATTATGGTAAAGTATCTTGCTCAGGGACTTAAGTGCCACAACCGGGATTCGAACCCACACTCTGGAACATGCGCCATCTTAAAAAATCTACCGCAATGCATCTTGTGAAACCGGGTACAGTTAAAATAAATAAGTAAAAATAAATCAAGCTGCCAAGATGGACACCAAGCTGTAGTTTCAATGTACATTGCAAATACTATGCCATGTTTTATAGTCGTGTACCACACTGCTTCAAAATCAGTGCGCCATGATGGTTGCCAAATTAGCTTGGACTCGGATTTCACCTACGTGCCGATCGTACGAATTGGGACAGGCATATGGGCCATTGTGGTTAACTGCCCTGTCGAATGATCATGACCGGGATTCGAACCAACAAACTTTGACGTCACCACATCGAGGAAGGTTTGTTCCCTTCTGATGTAGCCCGACTGTGTCAAAATACGGAAAGTGAGTGTTCATGATTATAAGTGGGGTGCAAAGAAAATTAACTTCAGTTTCGATCATTTTGAAACATCAAACCAAGCCGGGCATTGTTTGCTGAGACGCAGTCAGGTTCATAGCTAAGAGAGCCAATTGCTCCCAATTCAACATTTTACACGGTTCCACATCCATATCACACTTGCAAATGGGTGAAACGTTCTCACTAATTACCTCAACATGGTAACATTAACGTTGTATTTGATGTCTTAATATAAGGGCTGTGTGCTCGCACTGCCGTGTAATGCATGTTAATGGTGGAGTGATTCTTGCGCACTTGTGTCAGTGCACAGCATTTACACTCTACACACTAAAAGAGAAGTGTACAAAGTTGTACCCTTTTGCGGTATAAAACTGCTGGGTACAAATGAAGTGTAAACATAATGCTCAATATCAGGTAAAGTGAATATTTCTGTAGTCCCATCACTTGTGTAAAATATGATAAGCAAGGTAAAGGAGATTTCAAAGTGCTGTATACCGTTTTAAGACAGTACACAGCATAACATGGAGGCATGAATGAAAGGTTTTCACTTAAGAAGTGCGTAAAACAACAGGTGCTGTGTTTACAAGAGGTGGAGCCCCCCCCCCCCCCGCCCAGGGGAAGATTTCACAGTTAAAATGGGTACCAATCATTTGGGTAACATTTGCACAAGTGAAGAAATAATCGTACATGAGCTAAACTGGTCCACGTGGAAACAATTTTCCCACACAGAGCAAATTGTGTATACTCCTGTATTAATAAAATACATTTTAATGAGGTTTGCCGAGACACCCCTATACATTAAGTCTCTCTGTGAATTGTGATAGTTCTGAAAAAGGCGGTTCTTATCAGAGACGCCACAACTCACATACAGATTTTAAATGTACACGGTGTTTCCGCAAACCTCACTAGATCATAAGAATTCCCACTGGCTAAAGTTTCACATGTTGTGGCGTGTCGTGTCAAGCGCACCTGATTCAAGCTCTGGTGTTTCTGATCAGCAGAGGGTGGGTTCGAGTCCCTGTCGTTGCACTTGTAACCTTGAGCAAGATACTACACCCTCATTGCTTTATCATTCGGATTGGAAATTATGCTGAAGTTCTCGTATACTTGGGATGCGCCCGTAAATAAAACCATGTTTATACGCTGTTTACAAGTTAGCGAGCTACAGACAGCGAGCTACAGACAGCGAGCTACAGACAGCGAGCTACAGACAGCGAGCTACAGACAGCGAGCTACAGACTGTTCATTTATGAGGCATCCTTTTATGAGGCATCCTTGGTTTCATTACCAGAAATAT
Source organism: Pycnopodia helianthoides (assembly GCA_032158295.1). Lineage (NCBI taxonomy): Eukaryota > Metazoa > Echinodermata > Asteroidea > Forcipulatida > Asteriidae > Pycnopodia > Pycnopodia helianthoides. Next base: position 479,655 of record CM063261.1, read on the forward strand.
ATAATAATAAGAAGAAGAAGAACATTAAATGAAAAAAAGGTAGGCCGGAGTAACCTCGTTAATTCGGAGGTCGCAAGTTCAAATCCCGCTTTAGTCAATTTGTCTTTGTTCAACCCAAAATTAATTAACACTACACCCAATCAGTTCCCCTTGTGGTTTATTACACGATATCTCAAATAAAAAGTCACATCCCCTTAAGGTGATCCCTCTGCTGCCGCTTCCCGGGCTGTATCGTAAATTTGGGTGTGATTCCTACTGGCTATACGACAGTTACTGGTTAAATGGCGTCTGACAGGCATCTCATGGATAGTGACAAAATAGGGAGACCGCCAACATTACAACTAGATAGCTCAGTTGGTAGAGCGCCGGCCTGTTATCCGGAGGTCGCATGTTCAATTCCCGCTCATGTTAAGTTTTCTTTGTTCAACCCAAAATTCAAATTGATTAATCAGCAATTAGTTTATATAGAAATGAAAGGATTAATTTGAGCGTTTTATTGGCAAATCCTGTTTGAAGAAGGTAAACATGTTTCTTGAGTTGATAGACATGTTTGGCTTTATAGGTTATAAGACCTAAGATGTCAATGGTCTGTGGTTAGTGAAGGTGGCGAGGAGAACAGCTCTTCGGATGTCCTTTGACTGTGTAACTCGTGATAGTCTATAAAAAATGATCAGTCATTCCCAATTAACGAGCCTTGTAAAAACCATGACGGTTTGCAAATTTGCTTTTGATATTGCTGCTACGAACGGCCTGGGCGTGCTGCACCGTTCTTGCGGCCGTCTCCTCGACACGTATCATGCGATTCGGGAGTTGTTCAGCTGCAGGAATTGCAATCAACCGACTCAGTTCATTAAGTCCGGGTAAACACGGGAACGTGCGGGGCTTGCCTGGCGGACTAACCGGGTAAAGACCAACATTATCCCGGACAAATCTCCCTCTCTGAATCCCCTCCGTTCGTGGTGCACCGTACAGGATGCTGAACTCTACAATTGCCGATGTTGCAACCCACAGATCCAATAGACGGATGCGTAAATTGGCGTAGTATTATTAATAACAAATACTTCAACAGCCGAGAAAGGGGAACATTTCTCTAATTGGGGAAATCCAAGCGCTGATCGGAAAGAGGGTACGCGCTCGGTGAAAAAAAAGAAACAACAATTTATGAGTTCTCCAGACCGGGCATGATTTCGACGGATATTTTGATATTGGAGTGGGTTGTTTGGCTCGCTTCCCCCGACTGGCCAGTTCTTTAGAGCCGGTCACGTTCGACGCGCCTCGGTCTTCGAACAAACCATAATCGCAATTCAATGCAGATGATCAGATATTTGCCCACCAGTTATATCGAGTTTATTTTGTTTACCGCTTTTTGTATTTTTATTTTTGGGGGGAAGGGGGATTGTAGGTTGATAGTACTCTTTGTAGAGGCCTACACTTTAAATCAAGCAGAATGAACTTAATTGCCTGTCAATAATTTTGCTCTGTTGAGAACTATAACTGCAAACCAATTACCTATTTGAATTTCTATCCCAACACGAGACGCGTTAAAGGTACATTCGATCTTCGCCAAAACACCAACGATGGACAGTAACTGAGACGCAAAATGTACGATTACATTCGTAACCTGCGTACACTGAAAAAAAAACGTGCACTTAAACATTTTTTTATTAAGATTTGCGATAACACCTTGTACATAAATCTCTCTTATAAAAAAGCCGACAGTGAAGCAACTCAACGTTTCGGTCAGTATACTCTGATCGTCTTCAGGAGAAAGAGATATTTATATGTACACAATGTTACCGTAAACCTTGGCTGTATTTCCACTGCATGCAATGTTTCAAATCCTATTTGCATATTTTAACTAATTAAAAAACAATTCACCATTGAAACACAGACACACACACAAAATCTGGTCACCTAATCATAGATTAATATTTTCAGTTAATGAACCCATCTAAAATAAAGAAAACATGTAATTTGAACTGAGTAAACAAATTCAGGTTTACTCACTTTTTCTTTAGGTTGTCAGTATATGGTATTTCCTTCCATACACAAACGTGAGGTGGAAGGCTCGGTTTATTTGCCAGACCTCTAGGTATTATAAAGTCACAACTTTGCAAATTGTACTAATGAACGACTCCCATATTGTTATTAGCTCATACAACTGGACAACTAAATACTACTGTTCAATGATTCAATTAAGACAATCGGGCTAGAAGTTGAGGTACTTAGCCTTTTCGCATGACGAAAACCATGTCTGCAAACAACAATTATAATTTAATATACCATATTGGTGAATTTTTTGCTGACGAAATGGAAAATGGGTATCGTAAGGCTCGTTTATAATCGGTCGGACGATGATCGCGCGATCATTAAAAATCAAAACAATTCCTATTTTATCCCCGAGGCATTAATGTCTCGTCGCTGAAGACGCTGACGATCATCAGAGCGTTCGACGATTATTGTCAAGTGTTCGACATGGCAGCTGTTGCTTATGCTAAGGGCAGCCTAAGCTTCAACGTAGACGTGGGGATCCGGTCGCAGCCGTGAATTCGGTCGCGGCCTAAGAATTACCGGCTTCGGAAGGGGCTTTGGACATATCGCTGAAAAGGCTCAATCTTCAACGTTGACGGTGCAGCCTATACGGCCACAGCCGATAGCCGAAGTCGCTCAATGCAGAAACATCATTGCATTAACGCATGGAGAGCTTGGCATTATAGCCACAGCCGGAACGGATTTAGACTCGTAACATTGTAATCATAAACCGATGTAGGATATCAAATCGAGGATCATTTTAGATCTGACAGTCAGGGTACCAAACACAGAATGATAACTTAAAGAGAAAGTACATTATGTTTTGGGGCCAAAGTATAAACATTAACATCCATTGCACTATGCAACCTACCTGTAAAAGACTGACAAGTGAGTTTGTTCGTCCGTCCGTCCGTGTGGTCACCATCAAATCCTCCAGCCTGGCAGGTCCGAGGAGAGGCAGTTAATAGTGTCGTCATCAATGGTCGTCAGGCCCAGCAGCACCGTTTGGGGTCCGAAGGTTTTGCACCCCTGGATTATGTGGGTCATTGTCTGAGTGGTTCCATCCACACAAAGGTCCGAAGTAGCAGCACCAATTCTGCACAGATACCGCTGGGTAAGGCCAGTACCTGATCTCAGACGGTTCAGGGTTGGTCCATGACTTACGGGGGAGTTCACATCCCAGTGGCCTTCTGGACGGGGTGACAACATAGGACTTCAGGTGTGTACCTGTGGTGGAAACAACCAACAAAAATCTGTATTTGCCTGGGATATTGTGCAAGTTTATTATCGGGCTTAGTTCACACAAGCAACGACACTCTGTGGTATACTGACACTTTATTTCCTCAACTTTGACGGTATTTCAGACAAATAACAATCCTCTGGAGGTCTGGTGCTGTAATTATATTCAATTAGCTCTCGTTTTAGATCGAACTGATACCGTTTTCCAAGTTATTACAAATCCTAAATTTTGTCTTCAAAATGAACCCAAGTGTTCCTTCTAAACTGGTGCATGAATACAATGACTCCCCTAACTGTGTTTCAATGTGAAAGGTGAGTGGAGAGGAAAACTCATTTTTCATGTTCAAGAATTATTCTGTACTTTCTGAGTTCTGCAGAAAAGGTGGGAAAAGAGTCCACGCACTTCAGGATATTTTTGAACCCATGCGTTCAGCATCCTAAAGCCAGTTATCAATACTGTGGTTACACATGTGGACGTTGCCGTTTGACTATATACCACTACCAGGCAGTCGGTCAGACGAGCCTATCAAGAACAACCGATCCTTTGAACAGACATCACTTAGGTCAAACCATGTGAGCGCCCACGTGTGTACGCGCCAGTGTTGTAGTACTCATACCCGTTCTCGAGTAGGCTCAAGTACCATTTTGATGGTACTCAAACTAGTACTCATTACTCATACTCAAGTACTCGAGTACCGTTTTGATGTTACTCGTACTTATTACCCGTTCTCGAGTACCGTATTGATGGTACTCGAACGCATAATCATTGCCTGTACTCGAGTATTCAGGTACCGTTTTGATGGTACTCGTACTCGTACTCATACCCCGTTCTCGAGTACTCGAGTACCGTATTGATGGTACTCGAACGCATAATCATTACATGTACTCGAGTATTTAGGTACCGTTTTGATGGTACTCGTACTTGTACTCATACCTGTACTCGAGTATTCTGGTACCGTTTTGATGGTACTCATACCCGTACTCGGATCGCAATAACTCGTATTCGAAGTCCATACCCGAAACTCGACTAAGTACTCGAAGTAATACTCGATACTTGATTGAAAATTTATTTATTCTGACTTCAATCTTAAGTATCCATGATCCAAAAACGCTTTTCTTTCCTCTTCCATACATGCGTTAATGCAAGGAATAGAGGAATAAAGTTCTGGAAAGAAAGGTAAATTTAAGTAAGTTTCTCTATGATGTATTCATGTTTAGGAGATAGTTAACATAACAAGCACACACTGTCGTCTGGAAATTAATCCCCCAAAATATTTGTTTTTATATCTCATTTTGCAGTATGCTTTTTTAATTAAAGTACTTATACTCGTACTAAGGGATCCAAGTACTTGGTACTCGGCCGTTGAACTCGAAACTCAGATATCAAAATTATTGGTACTCAGACACTCGGACACGTACTCAATGATCCAAGTACTCGTACTGGAGTACTACATAGAGACCCTCATAAGTACTACTGGGCCACCCTAGTACTAGGTCAATACTTGATCCTCGACTGAAGAGTTCTTTTAAGAACTCTTAAAATCAACACTGGTACGCGCAACGCTCAACTCTCAGCCTATGAATGCTCTTCCTTTGACCAAAGTGAGGGCACTGTTTGAACTTGTGACGTCATATCCAAGGGACCTTTACTTTTGCCCGTTCTGGACCTTCAATTACAATGCACTCCTAAGGAGCCTTGGGTGGAGATCGAACCAACGCCATTATACCGGTCAACCGTCAGGACAAGTCCAATTTCAAGGAATAAACAGCAATCAATAATAATGTAATGTCTGGGTAGAAGTCATAGATTTATCTTCCTGTAAACAGGCTGGATGTATCTCTGATCTCCCCCCCCCCCAACCACCACCACACCACCACCACCACCCCACCCTATAGCAAATGGGGAAGTTACTGAACAAAGTTTGAATGGAGTGGTAAAAATGACAACGCCTGCACATTTACCTCTCCTGTTTCGCCGCTGGTATAGTTCCTAACCTCCTTATTAACATTTGATTGAATCAAGTATTTTGTACAGTTTCTATCTACCGGTGTCCTTGTAGATTGGAGACATGCAGTAATGACACTCTACATCTTTAAAGGAAAGCAAGATCTTCCGCCCTGAACACACACACACACAAATGAGATGAGGGTGTGAGAATTCTTGCCGAGCGCTGGGAAATTTTCTGGCGTTCCGTCCATTAGAGCCCCAGAATTCTTTTCAGAGATAACCCCTTTGCGAAGTCTTGGGGGTGTGAATACCGTCTGGTTCGGCACAAGGTGACGTCTCACACACCCGTAAGAGGTACATTTGCATCTGACATAATGCACCGCCCGACCCTAATGTGACCATCACGGGCCGATAACAGCCTTCCGTAATCGAGTTAAAACACAATTGAGTCCAAACTATTGGAATTTCAATCAAGAGGCGACCCGCGTCCAAGAAACAACCTTAGTGTAATAGCAGTTTAATGGCAGTTTCGCGGTTATTCCGTTGTCGATTCCAATGAAATGGGTCTCACTTAGCTGAGAATCGATTCTTAAGGATGTGCTTACATCCAAGAACCGTTGAAAAGACTGATCCTGAATCAAGTTTATCGGACACTTTAATTTGTCATTTTTTTCCTTAGGACCTTCAGCCCATTATATTTTAGACTCTGCTTAACTTTCCGGTGTATGTCATGGACAATATTCGATCAATTTCAAAATCGATATCACAAAGGATACTTATTTATTTGTTAAAGGTAGGTCGAATTCAGACGTACTGTAGCATTAGTGATGTTTAGTGGACAACGGTAGAGAAAAGTAGTTCGTGTTTTAAGTCATAAAATAATCAGTGAATTGGTAAAACAAAATTCGTTTAAAACCTGAAAGAGAGGTAGACCTACGGTGGTCTAAGATCTAGATACAATTACCCGTTTTAATCATGTGTTCATTTTCTCAATTTCACCATAATAGAAACCTGGAGATTTTGACAAAACATGGCTTTCTGCTCTTAATTACATGTGTGCATCTTCTTTGTGTTTCCTCCGAACGAATTCTGACAGATGATTCTGTTTCAAAACGAAAAACATACAACAACGGTCACATTATGCCACGGATAATGCACAAAATACCCGTACCGTGCAACATTGTTTTGTGGATGAGATTCCTACAATAATTCATTTTTAGTTTTTATGATCTACCACTTATCATTGGCGGATTTATTTGTGCAATTCCTTAAAATAATGACAGCTTACTACTTTCTCAAACCTATTATATTAGCTAAATTTTAATACATTTTGGGGTAAAATTGGCCAAACATTTGACCTATAGCATCTTTAAATTCTGTGACATGGAAAGTATAAAGAATACCCTTAAAACGACTACAGCTAAGTAACAGGTTGGGCCTGAATCGGGCCTGAAGCAGGCCTGGAATTACACGGAAGCCACGGAGGTCATGGCCTCTGTTGCCTCTGGTCTTGGCATCGGTGCCCCTTAACAGGAGTCCGATATAGACTTTAAGATTTTCAAATGAAAATACCTTTTGCAGAATAAAAAGGGCATACATTCCTGTGTTTAAGAAAGACAAAGGAGAATATTGTTTAGTTTTAGAGGTGGGAGGAAACCCAAAATGAGTAAAAATCACGAAATCATGAAGGGACTTAAAACCCAATCCACATGGTAGGCTCCATCCGAAAGGGGGAAGGAGCCGGGGTACAGAAAAGAGAAAGACAGGGCAAGATGGCAGGGAAAGGTAACATTTAGAAAACCTGATCCCCAAGCGGGCCAAGTGAATTGTATGCGAACAAAATATTAATAATAAAAGGAGTGCCTCGGCGACATTGATGCAAACGGGGTCTTATGCACGCACTCTCGGTATCAAAGCTCTGAAACTACCCTCGTTTGAACAAATAAAGAAATCAACGCTGAATTGAAAAGTTAATTTCAAAATCATGAAAAGCACACTCCCCACCTACATTATTCTTAGTTTACAAATCACGCTACGTATGAGATATGATATTATACCTTTTCATTTTCCTTTTGAAAGCGTCGTTTCCTAGGCCAATCTCACAAAATTTTAATTTTAATTTCAGCGATACCTTGGCATTCACTTTTATAGATACAGAGCCATTGTAATGACCAAAATGGACCGATACGTGACTCAAGTGATTCAGAATTTTTTTTTCTTTTTGAGGAAGGACCCGATTTTAACGGTTGATTCTGTTTAAATCTTTCGAGGTGTAATTCACACCCATCAGAGAACTTGAGAAAATAACTAATTTCGAAGTTTGCTTATTACTGCGACTTTAAACGTTCAATGAAGAGCATTGTTTATCACTCAATCGCATAGGTTCTCCACAGGTGTACGTCTTTACAATATCACTAAAATATACACAAAGAGCCTAAAGTACAAAGACTGGATTCATTTCACACGTTGCTTTTTAAAAACATCACCGGTTCGAACACTTAATATTGAGGAGGAAAAGGAGGCACAGAGGACCACAGTGATATCAATTCATTCCGAGTAATATAGAAATTATTATATTATTCAGCGAAATAGGTTAAGCAAAAGGACTCAAAAGTAATTTTGGAATGCGGAATTGAGAATTTTATTCCAACAATCAGATTTCGATAGATGAGAGCGCGTCAAAAAGGCGCAGTGTATATTACACGTGGCACTTGGTGTATTTAAAACCTGGGCATTTTTCGCTATTACAGATTCATAATGTATCATGGCGTGCTGACGATCTGAACGCAATTACACAGCATCGGAAACAAGCCACCGTTAGAACGTGTGCTGCCCGTTTAACAACAGTTATCAGAACACAGAAGGGATATTTGAACAGTGGCAAAGCACTAAACAACAGCCGAGGAACAAAATGGCATGGGGATCTATTTTCAAAGAAGAAAAGACTCTTTATTAACGGGGAAAAACTCGCTATGCCGAAATTAGACAACATCAGGAAGGATCCCCTTTCAACGGCGTCCGGTGTACAGACTTCGAGAGACGAGGCCGCTACACCACACGCAGGGAAGATTCACCACCGAGAAAAAGCGCCAATTTCCCCCTCTAGGCTTAACCAAGTAGCGGTTATTAAAGCTCAACGTTGGTCTCGAGCTTGCGACGGGGCGAACCGATTGGTTTTTTTCATTGGTCCTCACGTTGTTTAAACCCGACCAGCGATTTATCGACGGGAAATTGACAATGTTCAACACGGCATGCTAAAAAATTAAGGAAGTTCTGGCTACAATCTAGACTACGGACGACATTAAAGTGGTTAGATTAGGTTCTTTTGTATGTCTATTTTGGGAGGAAGGAGCCTCACTGTGAGACACAAAGCGCCCTCTTAAGTCCCGCTCAACATTTCTAACGAAAAGCCTTCTCTGTACTAACTAGTGGCCGGTGTTGGAAATATAAATGTAAGGCACTGGAAGGTATAAACTAAACAAAACGTCATTTTTAAACAAGTTATTCACACAAAAGGATTTCTCATGGACGGTGTGTAGTATTATTTGCCAAATATAGGCCTATAAAAGTATAATGGAGTTATTTGAGTAAGAACAAGATTTCGCTAAAAACTTTTTTTCCAACACCTAATCTTCCCCTTTTACATCATAGAAGTTTACTCATTTAGTTTACGAGGACTGTTAAAAGAAATAAAACGGCAGTGTCACTTGATACATTTGGACTCGTAAAGGCAAAGTGACCAACATGTTCATTTTGGTCATACCAACATAGCATTTCCCAAAGCTTCTGCTAAGCAGAAATTGGTTAAGCAAATCAGCTAAGCAGTGACTTCAGGTCCAAAAAAATTCGACTCCGGTTTTATTATACTATTTTGTCATTGTGCCTTCGTACCATTAATAACCAGAGATCATTTAGTTCTTACATTATTTGAAATGACTACAGACAGGCCTATTTATTATGAAGGCCGCTCAGGTAATACAAATATCTCCTCTTCCCGATCAATACTAGAGGTTTCATCTACAATAAAAACGCATTATTCTCCAGGAAAAAAAGTTACAAGCGCCGACTTATCATTTGAGCAAATCAGTGGATGTGGAGTTATATTGCCTTTTCCCGGCAATACACGATTCTCTCCTTTATTAGTGTTCTCAATTCGAGCGCGTAATATACTAGCATCAGCCTTGCGTCACAATCAATAGTGTGTAATATATTATTTGTATTGGGTTGGTAATGGCCGATGAGTACGGCACTACATTATGTACCCAAGTCTTCAAAAGGGCCAAATTCCATGCCGCTGCTTACCGTAGAATTCTGCGCTTACGGCTCATAGAATCACATGTCTTACACGACCCGATTTCATCAAGTGTGTTTACCGGTATGAGAACATTTTTGTGCTTACTATAGCATAAAAAAATGCTTTAGCAAAAGTGAACTTCTAAACAATCGAGAAGATTTTGACAGCTCGTGCGCGCGTCCAGATTTGCATTGTTGCGTCACTCATTGCTTACAGAAACCGCGGACACTTAAGCATGCCTTTTGTTTTGCTCACGATTAGCAGAGTTCGTGAAATGGAAATTCTGTAAGCACAAAACGTCTGCTTGCAGACTATATGAAATTGGGCCACGTGGCACCGTATGTGCAGAGGTGTGCTAAACAGTAAAATCAATTTGGGCCCATAGTGTTTGGTAAGTATAATTTTCGGATGCTTGTTTATCTTTGTAAAATCTTTTGCGTGTGTGTGTGTGTGTGTGTGTGTGTGTGTGTGTGTGTGTTTGAAATGGATAATATTATATTCAATTAAATTCAAATCGAAAGAAGAATAAACAAATTTGGAACAATTGTTAAAATCAAAGACCGAACTGATTAAGAAATAAGAGAACAAAACAAAAACAATAATGGATACGGAGCAAACCAATATGGGGCAAATTTGGTTCCTTCTTTGAAAGTGTTTAAACCAAAATTTGTAGTGGTACACTGTACATGCAGAATTTTCAAAAGCCGGTGTGTCAAAGCTGTTGTCAAAATGGTATTTTTGTATCTGTAATAACAACCTGTCATAGCAAAATCTAATGTGTTAGGACAGCCAATTATCATTTCACACATTGTTTTGTTTTCTAGAATGCATCTTCATAAGCGAAAAAAGGGAGCAAAACGTTCTTGCGATGTTCACGAAAGGAAGCTGTTTGTTTATTCTATAGTCAAAATAAGGACATTATGAGAATAAAAAAATATATATCATCTTTTCGAAATATTATTTGCTCGGCTTTGAATAGTCCATTCAGGTTGTCACCAAGGGAGTGGGGTGAAGCACTAATTGCCGAACTAGCATTATCATCCAACGTTTTTGTGCGCGATAACAAAAAGCTATCGATTTCAACTTGACTTTTTACACAGCACACTAAAGACTCAGATGTGCACGAGTTAATTACAAGTGCTTGGTAATAATAACGAACGCCATTATTGTTGTCATAATCTAAGAAGTAAGCATCTATGTGTGTTACAAGAACATAAATAATGTTTTTTATTTGGAGACCGTGGTGACCTTGACGAAGAAGGGCCACTCCTTCCGTTGGACGTAACTGCAAAATGAACATCACCCCCACCAGTCTTTCCGTTTTCTTGTTTATACAAAACCCCCTCTACGCTTGGGGAGACACGTAACTTGCACATAACCACAACATAGACATGACCCCCCCCCCCCGCCCAGTTGTTTTCTGGTGTACAAAACCCCCCTCTACGCTTGGGGAGCCTCCCCCTTTCCGATGCTCCAGGCTCCTCCCGGTTCAACCCCTGAGATGGCAAATACAAACCGCTACTTTAAACCGAACATTCACGATGGCTGTTACCTCAAATTGTGGAATGTATCTGAACGTGTCATGGGGACAATGTCAAGAGAGGACGGCTGCTACCTTCGACTCCCACATGGGTGCAGGGCGGTGGTAAGGCTGTATACACCCCGACAGATAGCATTATAAAAAGACGTTTCTTGCTCAGCCATTCGGACTGGGCACAATTTTATTATGCATGTAAGCACAAAAACTTGCTAAACACAGAAAACTAATGCTTAGTAGAAACAGGTACTTCAAGCCAAAATGCCATGAAGTTCACATTGTTGCAACTGGTACTCCGATCATTTTTTGCTTAGCCAAAATAATTGCTTTGCAACATTTTCTGCTAAACAGCTTTATGAACGTTGGCCCTGCTTGTTAATAATAAAAGAATAATAATATATTTGCGTTTGGGATAAAGAATATTATTGTGTTTTTACCCATACCGCGGTGCGTTAAGCACTGTATACTTTCAAAATGTTCTGTAAAATGGGAAAACATGTACGTAGGAAACTCCGAAACGATGACAATCGCTGTCTTCAGCAACCGCGTCATTGCGCGTGTTTCTTTCCATATGACACTCTCTTTGTTATCTTATATACATTTCAATAATTAATCAAATTATTGCCTCTCCACTTTACATAGCGTGCAAACTCATCAACGCGCGTGTCGTGTCATGGCCGAGTAGTCTAGTGCAGTTTAAGTCACAGTTGCTTCTCTTAACCAAGGGGGGGAAATGGGTGCCTGCATGGTATAGTGGTTGATATTGTGCTTGAAAAAGCCTTCGGGGCTCCACAGCAGCCCAGAGCTGTGTACTCCCCCAGAGAACTGAGAAGGATTACAGGAATGTTATTGGCCAATGACCAATTAACTTTGTGGAGTAAAAACAAATAGGCATCGATCCCAAACCTGAAACCTATGCCCACCAAACCAAAAAAGGAAACAATAACAGCCATCCTGTGAGCCGCTGTCAACTGGTCGTTCGCTCCGTTTGTTGGTGGGCGTGAGGGACACATTTCCGCTACTGCTGATGACACTACACATTGTTACGGCCGTCATTTATGCGAACAATTCTTACAGCAGCATGATAAACATCTTTTGAAACTGGTGAAAAGTCACCACAATTAGATCATTAATTTAAACACAGCCAAGATTCAAAGGTCGCAAATAACAATACTAATGAAACAATACGTCTGATTATGACCGACCTTGGCACTGTCACCACCGGATCAATGCTTCTTTGTCCGCAACACAAGCTAGCTGCATCATCAAGAAAAAACAACACTGCAAACACGTTACAAACCTTTCGACACATTTTGATGCACAAAGTATTTTCCACAACTGTTAGTCAAGATGAATAGCCCAACAGAAGCAATCATTTATGTTGTTGGGCAACAGTTGGGCAAATATTTAGTAATCTGAATTCATTATAATTGTTGGTTAAACTAACTTTTTGTAAAATTGAATTTGAATTTGTCCGATCATTCGCCCCACGATTAAAGTTTGGCACAACTGAGCACAGTTCCCGCAATACGTCGTACGAAGTGTAAGCATAAAAGCATCAAACGAGTGGAGAAGAGGCTATAACCGTATCATCTCTCTTAAACGAGTGGGATGTCCACTGGTTATAGATCCTTTTGAAAGTTATTCTGTAAATAAATATGAAGTTTTTTTTTATTTAGTTAGTTCTTCACAGTCGTGACAGTATTAGTGCAAGCAACGCACTGTTACTGCCAATGAATGGTTTTTCATGACAATAATGTGCAATACACAATGCATACATTGCGTTACTGCAGGAGTAGTGCATGGTACACAATCAGTGCATAACTATAACAATATAAAACCAAAAACTTATAAAGCGCACTTTCTACTAAAATATTACTCAAGGCGCTACAGAAAAGACCCTAAAAAAGCATCAAGCTCTCTACAGAAAATCACACAAAAACAGGAATGTTAATAACTTGCAGTAAACAGAAGTTTCTTGATATGAGTTTGAAATGTGTTGATAGAGTGAGTGTTTCTGATGTTGTTGGGTAGCTTGTTCCATGAGACTGGTGCAATGTGAGAAAGTGCACGGTCGCCATAGTGGGTGGTACGAGATTTAGTACAACGAGTTGGTCTGATCTGAGGCAGCATGAAGGACAGGATAATGACAGTGCCTTATTTGAAGAAAATCTTTTATGTATAGGTGGGTGCCAAGACCCTTTTTGGTACTGGGAGCCAGTGGAGTTGTAGCATTACTGCGTTACTTGTACCTCCCACTGTTACGACAGATACAACAGCTAACTAGAAAACAAAACGTTATTTTGTTAAAACTAACCTTGGAAAGCATCTACTGCACAACCCGTCGTTTTTATAAGAGAGACGCCAAGGTCACAGCCTCGCCACCACTCGCCATTGTGGAAAAGATCGTCCATACACGGACGTGCGACGTAGCACAGGAACTGCGCCCAATTGGTTATGTATACATTCTTAACCAGTAGTAGGGGGAAAAATAGATGTGTCCATCAAATGGTTAATTATTCTTACCATTTGTTGGATAACACAATAGATATATTGACCAATTATTGTTCATAAAAATCTCTAACTGGTCAAGAATCATTGGCCAACTCTTATATCAAAACCTTACACCCATCAATTGGTTACAAAAATTAACCAACAAAGTTGTTTAAGAATTTGCCTAATCAGAATAGCAATACCAATAGACCTATATAAGTTGATCAAAAATATGTACCCAACTTTGGGGGTTACAATTTTGACCAACAGTTGAGTGAGTTCAAGTTAGACCAACATTTTTTTGCAGTGAAAAAAAACAGTTCCTCGAGGTCGAGACAAGATACAATAAGAAAGGCTGGCAATCCAATCGCAAGACCAACCTTTTCTTATTTACATATTTAACCACCATGTACAGTAAGACACGAAATATTTCCCACAGTTTCGCAGTTAAAGAGGGACATAACTGTCTTGACATAACTGTCATTTGAATTGTAAAGCACTGTGATAGTGTAAGCGAGCAACAGGCAAGTGAACTACGACATTGCGAATATAAAATGAGGATTTAAATGCTCTGTTTTTGTTCATATCAGTTCCAGAGTTCCACACTGGCACAACACAAAATTGTCTTCTAAATTAATAAACAAATTAATTAAATAGTGCAGCTCAAATTTTGGGGTGAAGTGCAAAACGTAAGCTGAAAGGGAAAGTGACCGATAACACAGGTTTTCAGAGCAACATCTCTGTTTCATCTTTTATTTTCATGAATGAGACATTCAGGGCTGTTAAATTTGTTACGAAAATTAGAACTGAAATATTTAGCTGTTATAGAATAGTGTCGTGGCAGATTTACCTGTAAGAACAAATTTATCAATAAACCCTTAATACCAGCGTAGTAGTCGAGTACTTTTCAGTTGAGTATCAAGTACTGCCGGGTACTAGGATGGCCGAGTAGTACTCGAGTACGATCACCAGTGTCCGAGTATACCTAGAATTATGATATCCGAATACCGAGTCCAACAGCTGAGTACCAAGTATTTGGATCTCCGAGTACGAGTATGTTAGCACTTTATAATAAAAAACAACTACAAAATAAGATATCAACACTTTATCTTTTTCTGACTAAGTTGCGCTTAATGAACAATATCTTACAAAATGAATACATCATAGACAGTTTAACTTTTTCCAAGAACGTTATTCCTCTATGTCTTGCATTAACGGACGTATACGAAAGTGGAAAAGAATAAAGTGGTATTTTGACCGAGGGTACTTAAAATCAGAGTTCAAGTACATTTTGAGTCGAGTGTGGAGTATATGACTTCGAGGAAATGTTTCAGTCGAGTAATGAATACGGACTTTGAGTACAAGTATTTTGCCGAATACGAGTACGAGTACCATCGAAACGGTACTCGAGTACAAGTACGAGTACCAGTTGACTACGAGTACAAAGTACAACTACCAGTCGAGTACAAGTACCAAGTAAAGTACCATCAAAACAGAACTCGAGTATCAGTACCAGGTAAGAGTACCAGTTGAATGCGAGTACCAGGTACAACTACCAGTCGAGTCAAGTACCAAGTACGAGTACCATCAAAACAGAACTCGAGTACGAGTACCAAGTAAAAGTACCAGTCGAGTACAAGTACCAAGCACAACTACCAGTAGAGTAGTATCAAGTACGAGTACCATCAAAACAGAACTCGAGTACGAGTACCAAGTAAGAGTACCAGTCGAGTACAAGTACCAAGTACGAGTACCATTAAACACATTTTAAACTTCATACTAGACGCACGAGATTTGCAGTCTATGATAGACCATGTTACCTTGTTTACAAAAAGAGTGGCCATGCTTAGCCCACAGCATTTCATGGCAGGCAGAATACTCTCAGCAGTCATATCAGAAATTTTACAATCTGTATCATATCAAAACTACCACATATAAAAAACAAGAATTGGAAGAACTATAGCTGTGTCAGTTTTGAGATGTGCCGGATTTCTTTATATTAAACGTTACTATCATAAATCGTATAAATACGGTGTAATACCAACAAAAAGTAAGAATGTATGTTTTTACTGCAAGTGAGCTGTATACCAACTGTGCTTGCAGGAAGTCCAGGATCATTCGTAGCTCATTTGTAAACATGTGATGTTACATGGTCTATTAGCTCTATCACGTAGAACTCTGATTAAAGTCAGTCGGAGACGTCACACAAAGTGTAAAATAAATATCCAAAATAAATTCTTTGAAGGAACGTAACGAAAAATTAGCTATCGTGAGGTTTTTTTTCTGTAAGAGAAAATCAAGTGAGCTGGAAAGATAGTTATTATCAATTGAAGGAACCAAACAGACCGACACAGACATTTTTCCATCAGTTGATTGGCTAGTATATTACAGCAGGGGAAAGAGGCATGAAAGATAAGGCATGTAGACGTGGGTGAAGAATCATTCAAATCAGGCGTGAGACATGCAATGAGACGACTTATACAAATCTGAAATAAAAAAGAAAGTGTCTACTTAGGAAGGGGAACCTTACCCCCCCCCCCCCCCCCCACATTGCACCGGTTTATAATGCTAGAAAGAGTCAGCTTGATGATTGTGTAATGTTTATACAACAGCGCTGACTCGATGTAGCTTTTTCTAGAGGCGATGCACTTTTGACATTTCGAAAGCTGTAAGCAGTATACATTATGAATGTCGTGACCATTGTCTTGGTCGGGCTGAACCGGAAACTGGTTAAGCTTGGATTCTGCGTCAGTTTGACCAATTTCTAGGTTATTTTGACACAAATTCGGGGTCACATAGACCCAGACATGGGTCAGGCTCACTGGGACCCAGATCCGTTTCAATCCTGACCCATTGGATTTCGAGTGTGATGCCGTGTTTAATAGTTGTAGGGATAAAATAAGTTTTCAGAAGGATCGTGCAGTACAAGGTTTTGCGTGTGTCGAACAGAAAATAAATTTGGCTCAAAATATAAACAAATTAGAAGAGGAGATAACACAACATGACCGTAGGTCTCCTTTCAAAGTATCTTGTCCGGGGTCAGGTGATCTAGACGCCCATTATAACTATAACTGGTCAGAAAGACCTGTAATTTCCCCCCTTTGTTCAAGCTGGCGTTTAAACAAAAGGTCTAACACCAATTTCGGTATGCAGGGTAAGACTACATTCTGCGTCTAACCTCGACTTAGTTATGTTTTGTTTAATGACAGGAAAGCAATTAAGAGGGCTCCCACCACAGTCGCACCCGACCTCCCCCACCCCCACTACCCCTCCCCTACCCTCCCCCCACATACACCATTACACCAGGATCACTTCTGCAGTGGAGATTTGTTAGCGTGTATATACCCGCCTTATACAGTTGAAGGTTTTGTCGTGCAATATCCTATATAGTCCTAGTTTTATAATTGCCCAAGACTGTGTGCTACAGGTTAGACCTCTGTTTCGGTGTATACAAAAATGAGACAATTGCGGACTGATGAGCCAAAGTTGAAACTAATTATTGCTCATTCTTTGCTCGCAAACTATACTTTCTAGGTCCGTCGAAAGGAAACTCCGGCTACTATGACGCAGTGACCTACATCGGTTCTAATAAACAATAGCAGACCTGTAAGACATAATGAGTCTCGTGTGTAGGAAGATGTAGCATGGGTAGATAGCCAGGATTTCTACGGTGGGGAACAATTAAGTTACTGCAACAATAAAAACAAGTATTCCAAGATAGGAAAACTATGGAGAATGGTTACGGGGGGTGGGGGAATGGGGGAGGTGAGGTAACCGATTCTTCCATTGTAATCGAGTCTCTTCCATCACGTCACAAGCCCCTGAACAATATTGATTTACAACTGTTTATAGGACATCTTTTAACTACAAGTGACGCATTCTTAAACTTTCCAATTTCCCTCAACGACCTTACAAAAAAATTAAGCATACAGCCTCAGAGCAGAAATTAACTTTCGGTGCTTCGTGGTTCCTCTAATTTAAAACCGTAAATGGCGTCAAAAGTCTCGGTGTACATTTTTGTGTGTTTGTTATTAATTTTGACGAGCCGTGTCTCGTCTTATGGAAGGGATACATGGACCAACGTTTTAGAGTCAGTGGCGACGCTCGCCTATCATTCAATTTTCTAATTTTGTAAGTAGCCCTAATTTTCTGGCAAGTAGGTGCAATACTCGAGGAGCGGGAGAAATATATGTTCACTGTCATTATCTCGTTATACGCCGACTATTGTACTTTAATAAGAGCGACCCACATACAAAAAAAGAGACGAAGTGTTCGCCACGACCCGAGTTATAATACACCAGACACACCGGGGTTTGTAAAACCGGACTTGCGACAGTGGGTGGCAGCACGTTAACAAGTTGATATCACATTACTAACGATTCCAACGGGAGCAAACTGGCCACGGAGTTGCTAAACGATCGCCATTGTTCTTCATTCTGCCGCATAATAACGTTGGAAGTGGGCCCTTATTGAATTAAGGGGAAGGGGTGGAACGCAACATTTCTGCCTTACGCACGAAGTTGCTTTTTCTAAAATGTTTATAGCGACTCTTATCTGTTTATCCGTGCAAGAGGGTCTAACGAAAAATCAATTGGTGGCTCCGCAACTTCGACATCTCCTCAATGCAGTTATTCCTCCCCCAAAAAGGTCACAAGAAGCAGTGTTTTATAGACACACGCCTTGGGGCAGAACGCTAGCACGCCCAGGCCGCGACTTCTACCCGGAGGGTAGAGTGCAGTCAGCAGAGGGGGGTAGGGTGGAGGATAAATGAATTGCACCTAACTCTGTATCGATCGGACAGAAATCTACTGACCACTTTATCGAATCGCCAATGACCACTCTGGTTTGTTGTTCTGGGGTGCAGCACCCTAAATAAATTAATAAAGATTACAGATACAAAACCGTCAAACAAACTGGAGGCAGACGACAGAAGTATACAGTTTGTCGTTTTAGAACGCTATATGCAGACCTAACAGTTAGGTCACGCTAAACTCACAGTTTACCTGGCCATTATAACATACAGGTCAACTGGTCACGTCGAATCCAAGGGTAAAAGGTCATCTCTGAAAGCATTTCCAGATAATAATGTCAAAAGTAATACATATTAAATGAGTTATCAATATACTTTCCTACACCTGCCCCCAAACGAATTGTTTAAATAATTATATAAATAAATAAATTTAATTATTTTTTTTTCAAATCAACAAATAAACAAATAAATACATAAACAAACAAATAAATAAACTAATAAATATGTAAAGAACTCATTCCGCGGAAGTGAAGTTAAGTTCCCTCGATCCAGTAAGCGAAAGTAGTAACCCTGGCCCATTTCCTACCTCCCCATTTAGTACTTAATAAAAAAAAATATGCAGGACGGTTCTTTTCAGAACTAAGTAATCTCCAGAATTCCGAAATCTACTCCGCGGCAGTAAAACAAATAGCAAGACAACTTCTTAAGGAACACACAGCAAAGAGGATACATACACATGGTGTTACTGCAAACCGAATTGAAACACTATTATTTGCAATGCATTTTGGAGTCTTGTTTATTGTCATAACGAAGTGATTTGCAACCATGTTTAAACCAAAACTATATGAACTGCTTCGTCACATTACTCAAATACAAAGTGTTACTGTCTCGCATCACAGGTTTCAGCTCCAAGTTTGAATGAAAGAGAAAAATAACGATCAAGTCTGGTCAGAGGGAAAAATGAAGAAAAAGCCACTGACAAAAACATATTTTAAAACCGTGTGATGCGTGGATACGTATAAATTTGTAGATGATGATTCTGATGATGGAGCGGTGACCCGTTTGTTGTTTGTTTGTTTGTTTGTTTGTTTGAGTGGTTTTTTTTCTTCTTCTTCTTCTTCTTTCCTAAACAGAGATCCATGCTTCAGTGGTCACTGGCTGGTCTCCGTAACCACTCCACCAGCAAACCGTTTATTCATTTCTTTCACTATAGGCAACGCATCCACAAATGCTTCAGGCGTGCCCAAACAAACCACGATTGCGCTCGTTCTCGAATCGATACCACGGACTTCAGCCATCGATATTGCCTTGATGCTGGTAAGCAACCATCTTTTCAGTTTTTTGGCGGGAACTACTCCCGCCAAATCACCTCGTGCGCAATTTTCCAGCGATCTTGCTGGGTGATAGGAGCGTGTGTATGCAAACAGTACATGCTTGGCCGCACCCTGCTTGCTCTTTTCCGATGCTTAGCAAAGCGAGTAATTTTACCTTTGCCGCTGAAGTTATCAAGACGCCAAAATTATTAATTTATTTTTATGACATCTTTTATTTTGAAGGCCGTAAATAAGCGAGCGGAAACTTGGGGGGAAACAAAACATTCATTCCAATATGCCGCCAAAGCTATAGGCGGGCACTGGATCACAAAAAAAATTGTTTTAACATCGAGGCCAATTAATTACTGGTAGGTGCTGTTACAAATAAAACATGAACATCATAAATAAATTCCACTTGAAATGTTTTCAAACAAAAACGCTTCTGATTAGCTAGGCGAGTTATACCTTCACGTTACATCACGTAAATTAATTTCAACGAGTAAAAATGTCGAATGTCATTTTACGAAACGGTACAAAACGCGATAAAGCTTTCCCTGACAGTGGTCACTTTTGGTCTAGAGGTGTTAAAATAATATATACTCATATTTGTAATAGCTAAAATTGAAATCGAAACTTCTTTTTTCTTTAATTAATGATTGATATCAGATGCAGACCCTAAGAAGAAACTTGAAACAAGAATAACTTTTGGAATCTTTATGATTAGTGCATTCAGTGCGTTGCCCTTCTGACTGTTAAATACTGTAACCCTAAATATTTGAATAGTGTAATTTGATATCATTAACCCCGCAGCGTGCTAGCTGCAGTTAATTTGACTCAAATTTGAAAATCTTCAAAAAGTTCAGGGTAAACCTTATTTGTCGTACACGATTTGCCATGGCAACCTTTTTGAGTGTCCCGCGTAGTGTAATTACAATGAATATAAGTGTGTCAACACCTCTGTCTGTCTTGACGTTTAAACATTCTTCTCAGAATTGTTAGTTTCTATTTTAGTTAGTTTCTATTTTACGAAACGCCTTTGAACTATGAAATGGCTTTAATTACACAAAAACGTATGCCAGCTTTGAGAGTAGGTCGTGGGTAAACCAATGAGCGTGCAGCAGAGGAGATGCACCCGACCACTACGCAGCAAATTACCAACAGGTATGTGAACACTTTGGCTCTGTTAGAAATAACAGTAAGGGTCTCGGATAACTGAATACATACATTAAGCAATTATACAAAACCTAACTTAATTGTTAATCCAGCAAACAACAAAGCAGTTCATTAACCAATCCTGCCAGGGAGGTTTGCAGTAGAAAATAAAATCAATAAATAGAATGAACAAACTCATTACCTTTTACATTATTCTGTTTTTCCTTTTTCTTTTTTACCCTCTTAGTGGGGCAAACAGGGAAATTATTTGTGATAATTGTGCCTTTATGACACAAGCATGGCACTTGGCACATAGAGTACATCTTGAGAGAGATTGGCTATAGGACCATCGCAGATTTGTCCTTTGAACTAATATGAGTATAGCAAGCACAATTTTAATTTCAACAAGGCTGCCATTGCTTGTTATTCTACCTATAACTTTTCCAAGGGACAATAACTGCCATGGTCCTGA
Source organism: Pycnopodia helianthoides (assembly GCA_032158295.1). Taxonomy (NCBI): domain Eukaryota; kingdom Metazoa; phylum Echinodermata; class Asteroidea; order Forcipulatida; family Asteriidae; genus Pycnopodia; species Pycnopodia helianthoides. Next base: position 500,884 of record CM063261.1, read on the forward strand.
TAACAAAATATCTTTCTCATAACATACTCTGTGTGCCAAATACCACGTTTGTATCATCAAAGGCACAATCCCATCGCACCTGCCAACTGTCTGGGAGTGTATTGAAGCAAGTTTGAGGACAGACCCTTCAGAGGGGAAGGAATCTAAAAACTAAGGAGTTTCATGTGTTAAATGTACAAATTATAGGTGGAACCAGAGTCTTATTTGAACAGATTTGAGAAATCTTTGGTTCCCCTGTATCTGTCGGTAACTGTCTTGGAGTGAAGTATATCCATTAACTCAAAATTACTCACATTATAGTCAGACATGTACATAATTATAATAATGTTCAAATACAGCCTGAAGTTTACACTCAGACCAATCCAGCAAACCATATGTAGGGCAGGTCTATAGATCTATTGGTGTATTCAAGTGCTTTTCAGTCGAGTATTAAGTACTGCTGAGTTCTAGAGTGGTATGAGTAGTACTCGAGTACGAGTACTTGGGCCATCAAGTACAGGTACAAGTGTCCGAGTACCGAGTATTCTAATATACAAGTATTGAGTCAAAAAGCTGAGTACCAAGTACAAGTTCGAGTACAATACGAGTACCATAAAAAACGGAACTCGAGTACAAGTACCAATTAGTACCAAGTATGAGTACTGGGTACGAAACAAGAGTACTACGACACTGCTAACATGTAGGAGAATTAGTGGTCAGCATGTTCCAAAATCATTTGCTCCTCAACACCACCACCCCCCCCCCCGCCCCCAAAGTAATGATGTCAACCAACTGATGTTGTTGTACTGCAATCCTGGCTTGAAACCCCTGATGTAGTATCACAATAAAATCACACATAGTTACTCTATCCTACTTATTTTTTAAGTAGACGTGAGGGGTGTGAACACATGGTCTAAACTTACTCACTTAACTGTCAATAATATTTTGTGGATTTTTGACCGAAAACAAGGCGAAGAAAACAACTTTTGATAACAGAACAAATTCATAACTTAAAACATTTGCCTAATTATCTTTGGGGTCAACTACATCATGAAACCTATATTCTTGGTTGATATAATTATAAGATGGACCAGCTTAGTAAACACACAAGGGTAAAGGGGTCTGAGGGCCGGGTACAGGTGTCTCAAACACACTCCCCTCCCTCCCTATAAAGGAGGTTGGCTACTAGTGGTTTCTTTCACTGCCTTTCATCTCTGTAGACCCCTACATGTGGCTTGGGTTTTCAGTTCTTACCTGATTGTGGGGGTTTCTCTTTTCAGGATGCTCGACTCCCACCTCTAAAACTGAACATACCTCGTCTTCTCTACCATTGTATCTTCAGGCCTCAGGGTCACAATGCAAGTAGCTTGTGAGGGTCACTTGGTTACAAAACTGAAGGATTTGAACAAAATAAATGCATCGTATATTAAAACCTTTAAGATGAATATTAAAGGGTAAACATGGCCTAGATTGAACCAGAGAGCATCTACAACCTAAAATTTATCAGATGCAGTTAGGCCGCCCCAGACCCCATGCCAGAATGGCCTTGTGGTTGGGACTCCCAATTTAGTCTCTATATTAATACCCCTACCATGTCATTTTTCCTGACTAGAAATGAAGTTAGAACCCTGTTCATAAATATGCCCCAAGCTGCCAAAGGGAACTGGACCCCATGTTGAAATCATCTTCCTTTCGTGCCTGGATATCACACTGGTCACTGTTAGTGTCATCTTTAAAATTCATTCAAACTAAATGCACAGCTTCAGTCATTTCCATATTCCAGCAAAGATATTAATTATTGCAAAAACTAACAATTTGAGAGGACAAGAAGCGGAAGTACTCACTATACTTGACCCTTTGAATTGGCCGCCATCGCTAAGGTCAAATAATGGAAACGTGTACGCGTACTGTGTGACTAACCACGACCACGCATGGCGACTGGACAACCCGTACAAATACAGAAGAAATCCGCCAAGTTTTTGTGATTTAGTACTCACTGAAACCTTACATCAAGGCTCAAGATGTCGTGTAGTATAATTTCATTAAGTAAAGCAAAACTTTGAAGGGTATTATAGCCTACCTTCTTGGTGAGGAAATATACAGTTTGACCACTCCCACTTGTTCTACTAACGTTAGTCAACCTCGACACACAGGTAAATAAGCATGTCTTCATATTTCTCAGTGTTTTAAGTAAGAGTGAAGCTGATTGGTTAATAAATTTTAAGGTGTAGTTTTTATAATCTTTGTGACCAATCAACACTCACTTCTGTTAATGCGTGATAGGCCGAAACTTCTTTCTTCCATCGATAGAGGGCCGTTTACCGCTTGCTGAAAAATATCGTCTGCCACACGTAGGCCTTATTGAAGGCGTGGTTGATTGTGGCCAAGTGGGTAGTGTTAAAGCCACAGAATTGGTTTTTGCTAACAAAACAGTTGCTGGCAGTGCTTAGCACTTTATGTAATCCACCATTTATATACATAAACTGACAAACCTGTAGAAGTTTGAGATCGATCGGCCATCTGGGTCACGAGAAAATAGTGAAAAACCGATTACATTTTGCATGAAATCATATAGATTCAACAAATGAATAAAACGCTCACTTAGCGATAAACTCCAATCGGAAACTTAGTTTATTTATTTCTCATCAAATATGGCATTTCAGACAGAAATATTTCAAGGGAAGTTTTCTTACTATCATCATTATTAGACCGTGTAAGTTGTATGTAAATCTGTAATCAAAAAGTATATTTTACAAGTTTTTTTCTTACCAATTCTGTAATGTTCCTTTAAGAATTCGTATTTTATAAGCGTTTACGCAACCTATGTAAAGTCCCAAAATGTTAACCTGTGGTCGCGATTCTTGAATTGATGACCCATTGTCCCCGACCACATTTGCAAGAGGAACATTGGAATTTCCACGATAAATCGGTTGTTAAAAAGAACGGACCATGCTGGAGATTCGGCAAATTCTAAGCTTTGCAATTGGTGCTCGATATGGGGCAGAGGGTACCCCACCCCTATTGTGTCTTCATTGTGTGCTTGGAATCTCATGAATTCTTTTGGGGATTTTAGGGGGGGGGGTAGTTCTATACAAGAGGAAAATAGTGTTATAGTATGGGAACTTTGGGGGGACCCTCTGCCCCATATCGGGCAGGCTATAAAGCTTTGGTTTGAAGAAACTGACGGATGATGTCTGGGACTGCTGGGCCAGCAGCCGTGAGGGCGTGGCCCCAAGATCTCCTAAGATCTCATGTTGACTGCATTGAGTCCTCTCCGTTATTACCTACCGTCTGCAATGATGACACCCCCGTTCTTGCTGGTCCGCCTTCTTCCTCCCTCGCTGGGTCATCCAGTATACAGACATTGATGTCGCGCCACAGAGCAACTTGCAGATCCGCCCACAACTGGACCAGCCACAGGACTACTACAAAACCCCAGCTTTGGACTCAATGGAGGTAGGCTACACATCTCCCCTATAACGCATTCCGTTACCACCACCCTATTTGCATTGTATTTAATTATATTCTCAATGTATTTGATTAATTCGAACTTCCCCTTATGCTTGTATATTTTTGAAGCTGAATATGTATTCATTAAATGTCTTATATTTTGTTGTTCTAAACATAGACTCCTATTTACGTTCATTCAAGTGCGGTATTTCCCTTTATATTCTGTTGTTCCGTTGGATGTGTGGCCTCGTAGCAGTAGCATTTGCCAAGGCCAAGCGGTCTAGCGTAGGCCTATCCAACTCAAGTTCTGGTTTTCCTAACACACAGACAAACAATTAGATGTATAGTGTATATTTATTCATACTCTGCACGGAAAACAAACAAGGACTATACACTACAAAGACACCATTATTTAAACTCAACACCCAAACAAATGCACATTGACTCATTGCAGCATATTGTTGATCTTGAATATTTATAAGCTCAATATATACATTACATGCAACATGTGTGTTTTTGTTAAAAGTGACTTATAAATGGACGATACCTCATAGAACTATATATAATAGTCACATTCAAGACATTTCCAGTAAAATGATTTGTGATTGTATGTGCTTGTTTCGTTTGTGGTAATCGAAATAAACAATGGAGATTCCTCACCTTCCCCAATCCCTTACTCTTCAAAATGCAATTTCCTATACTTTGACAGTATTAAAGCTGGAAATATTTCTCTGGCGGATTGGTGAACTTTAGAATCAGTGAGCTTTCAGATTCCAGCTATTCATCTATTCATTCTACACTGACCAATCGTTGCTAACCATTCATAAAAATGTGGACAACACTGTTGCTGAAGAACAATAACAAACCTGCCTCACCCTAAAATAATGCCAAATCCTCCGAATAGAGTTACATTTACTCCTAGAACTATGAGGTTGTTACCAAACGATAACAAAATAAACTCTTAGATGTTTGAACGATTACCATTAAATACAAATATTAAGTAGTATAATTTGTTATCAATTTAAAATCTTAAAGAGAGGCTCCAAGGTCAAACTAAGTTTTGTGACGTACTCATTTCCAAAGGTCAGTGGGGGAACTCTAACCTAACGTCAAAAATGGTGTGCTAATGTCTTTTATTTTACACTTTCGAAACGAAATTTGCAATATGACGACATTGGATATAAATTATTGCTTCAGTCAAAAGGTCAAATTAAATGCCGTTTTGGATCACAGTTCAGTAAAAAAACTAAAAGGTTTCCCGTACAAGAATGTACAGACCAATATAGTTATCTAAAATGTGGGTGTAATCTTTTTCTCTACTTTCATAAGGACTCTTTGTGTTGTAAAATGAGTGAATCACAAAACTCAATTTGACCTTGGAGCCCTTCTATAATAGTAAATTTTATCTCCTATACTATATTACTGAACTGACTATCTTATGGAACTCAACTAAACTGAATGTTAAAACAAAACCAAAACGAGACTCACTGCAAGAGTTCCCTTTTTTTAAACACGCGTCATTGACTTTGTGGTGCGTTACTGATTACACCCGTATTGTAAAATATTCTTCAATAAGTACTACCAGGTTCACTTGATTTAATGTGGGTACAAGCGGCAATTACCTTGGAAAGTGCGACCATTTGAATTGCTTTTATCTCGTGACAAAACGCCCACTGAATACGGCAAATTAACAAAACACCATACGCTGATTTTTCGACCACCTGTTTGAAAGGAAATCTTGAAGGTTGGTGTTATGATTTTGCTCTTGATAATGAGGCACTTGGAATGTAAACAATCTTGGACACGAGTGATGTAACCATTCATTCCAAGTAAAAACCTTCACCAAAGAATGTACACGCGAATTGTTCTTTGTAGGCCTGTAGTCACACACGGCAAAACATTTTTGGCAACCACTTTCACTGTAGGCAAAAAAGAAACACTTCGGCAGCACAAGAGACAATCCTCTAGCTGTAACTCACTATCCCCAAGAAAATAATGAGAAAACTGAAATGTGAAAGAATTGTCTTATTGTAGATGGCCTGGAGCTCGTTGCCGCGTGTGACTTGGCCTTATGTGATTGTAAATGCTAGACGCACTACGCAAGCCTCCACCAGTATAATATCTTGTGGTGACTGCGTCTCCACTTGGTATGCAAGTACTCAAAATACTATTGTATTAAACCTTTATACACAATAGACCATGTCACCTTGAAAAAGGGTGTCCTTGTACATTCCAGAGCATTTCCCAGCAGGCAAGACACTATACTGGGCATATATAAATTTTACATTCTACATCATAACATCAAATCCAGAATTGTAAAATGAATAACTGAGCAAGTTTCGAGATGTACCCCTTTTCTTCATATCAAATGTTGATGAACAAAACTGTTCCTTGCATCCTCCACAAATAAAGGCATGTACCAATGAGACGAGTATCAAGCTGTGCCTGCAGGAAGTCCAGGCTCTGTGGCTCTTTTGTAAACATGTCACGTCACAGGACACATGGTCTATTTTAAGTAACCGATACATTTAAATATTTTACCCACAGAATCAAACTTGTTAGTAAACCTAAAAAGTACAAATGCACACTACAAATTAAATAAACAAGATAATAATTAAAGATAAATCAATCATAGAAGCTTTATAATTTATATAAACATGGTATAGTTCAAAAATATGAGCTGCAAATGAAGATGCAAATAATATTACGCGGTTCTTATATGGTTATAAGTAACATGGTATTTTGGCTGTTAACCTTATGCAGATGAAGACGCAAATAACAATACACGGTACCAATATGGTTATAAGTAACATGGTATTTTGGCTGGTAACCTTATTCAGGTAAGTATAATTATTTTGTACTCTTTGTGCTTAGGAGCTCTATGCAATTGGGCCCAGCTCTTAAGGCACTACTGTAAATGAAAGACTTCAATCACACTTCATTTCCTGTCCACAAGACAGCCATCAAAAGACGAATTACAAAAACTACCAACCGAACTTTATCCAGTTTACAACAACAACAACAACAACAACAACAACAACAAACAACAACAACAAAACAGCAGCCACTGTATTCTCACTTAACCTCACCAATAACTATCCCATACAGTCACAAAATAATAGATCTTGGCCCAATTTCATAAAGCTGTTTAGCAGAAAATTGAACTTCGCAAATTTTTCTGAAATGCAGGAAAATAGCAAGGAGCCAATAGCAGGGAACCATTCACAATCAATATATATAATACATGGTATTTTGGTTGGTAACCACTTTCTGTTAAGCAAGCTTTTCCTGTGCTAAGCAATTGTTTGTGCTGAACAGCTTCATGACCGAGTACGCTCTGTGGTCATGTGGTTGAAGACATCACCTCTAAAGCATTATAGTGTTTTGGGTTCGAATCCCACTTAAGTAGCCCATGGACTTTTTTAAATGTATGACTGGGAGGGAAACACTAAAAGGCAAAACCCTAGTCTATGATAGATACTCATTGATGCAGTCAAGTGAGGTCATAGTGTCATGGCTACCAGTAATACCCTAATCAATGGCTTTTGGCTACGGCTGTATGTAGATGCCTATATATCTACCAATACTATACACCAATGGTTCCAATAGCCGAAGCCAAAAGCCTAAGAAACAATGTGTGCAGTACTGCCTTGTCCATATGCCATGTAAACCTTTGTCATTAATAACCAATGTATCGTTGTGAATACACCTGTTACTATCGTCTTTCTATATTTTTTTAAAGTGCATTTAACTTAAAATAATGCTCTTTGGGAACACCTACAAAAACAGGCCTTGCTCATGATGCCATGTCACTGGTGGAACAAGGATTGTGACCCAAAACATCTGAATTTCAATATTTCTTAAAATGTCTCATCCCACCAGTGGCATCACATGTAATACATAATGAGCCTGCCTGTTTTGTAATACAATTATTTATAATTCGATTTGCATAAGAGTCAAGGCAGTATGGTACACATCATCTAAGCATAGTGTCTGGACACATCCTCATTCAACCTATTCTAAAACGAACACAAAAATGTAATCAATGTATTGGTTATTATTATTTCTATTGATCATGGGTGTCTAAAATATATTATTTTTAGACACCTTTAGTTTGTTATTTCATGTATATGTTGGGTCACACAAAGTGCAGATATTGGTCTTTGACAATTACCAATTTTGTCCACATGCGTTAAAGTGTAAAGAAAACAAACTTGCGCACTTTAACATTGAAATGCGCAAGACTTGCACAGTATATTCAAAGTCTTGGTCCAAATTAGAAAGCATTTAAGTAAACTCGATAGTGACCTTAACATTCCAATAAAACCCATCAATAATGGTGAAATATACTACAGTGCTTTTAAAATGACCATGTATTGTATCAAAATATCAAGAAATCTGAATATACGAAATGGATAAAAGGTTCATTCATTGCACATTTCTTGTGAGAATAAGTAAATATTTATTTAAGTAAGTATGTTTGAGTTCTTATTTTGGAATGATTCACCAGTCACATCACCTTTTTCCCTAAAACGACGACATGTCAATCCAGGAAAACAGTTCTGGAATGCTTAGTACATAAATTATCTTTCATTTAAGTAAACTTTTTTAAAAATTGGGACTAACACAACCAGTGTAAACAAACCCAGGGGAATACCTTTTTGCTATAACTCATACATATTCATATGCATATACAAATTCATAAACATTTGGAGCATTTCGATTGGTCAAACTTTAATCTTACATCAATGAATCAACTACTGCCTTTTCGTTGTGTGCAGTCAAATAATTGTACTGTGCATTCTAAAGTATGGAATGCACACAACGTGATATGAGATACAGAAAAATAAAAAAATAAAAATATTTATTTCGTTATATTCAAGTTAACCTTCAAATTTGTTTAAAACTGGTCTCCTTAGTGTACTTACATAAACCCCACACCCTCCTACTTTCTGACCATTCAATATCATCCCCTGTGCTGTGGTTTTGAATGAAACAACCCTAGCAGGATACCAGTCACAAATACTACATGTGGATGGTAAACTTATTACGGTGAACAAAATTTAGTTTTGTTTTTTTGCAACTTTTTGTGCTTAAGCAGTTTTATAAAATTGGAATTCCTGGTCAGAAATGCCCACAAAATGGGAATAAAAAACCTGCACATGGTCCTTTGGCCCAAGAAGCAACTTGAGCACTTGCAGCCTCACTCAACAGTCACTGACTTGGCCAGGTTCCGCGGGCAGTCAACCTGTACAATGCAAAAGGAAAGATTAATCAAAATTAACATGTAGATTAAGAAATGGTGCAAAGCGATCCAAATATGGGCTTTTCACGTTACAGTGTTTACCCGAGGTTTGCCGCAAGTTTCCATTCTATTTGCGAGTTACATATGTAGTTTAAAGGGGAACTGTCATCATGTTCACAGCAGGTTCGTGGCTATACAATGTACATGGAGATATGAACTCTGACCCACATGTAGTTTAAAGGGGAACTGTCATCATGTTCATAGCAGGTCTGTGGGGATACAGTGTACATGAGTTATGAACTCTGACCCGGGTACTGCATCCGCCCGCATGATGGCCCTCACATCACAACGGGCATCATCATTATATTGTGAAGTGACAGCCACCGTACATGCACATGCAGTAACTAGGATAGAGTTCAAAATGGCAATTAACATGTTCAACCCCCTAAAATGGCACAATGTTTGGTGTATGTACAACACCCTAAACCAGGAATCTACGTGTGAATAAGATGCAGTCAAAGAGAGAGAAACACAGAGCTTGAAATTTACACTGAACCACTGGCCTGAGGCCAGTCATTTTACACTGAACCACTGGCCTGAGGCCAGTCATTTTACACTGAACCACTGGCCTGAGGCCAGTCTTTTTACACTGAACCACTGGCCGGAGGCCAGTCATTTTACACTGAACCACTGGCCTGAGGCCAGTCATTTTATCATCTGCCATCAATTTCACAACTGGACAAGTCTGCAGTGTTGTGTTATTCAAGGTCTGAAAACCCCCACCACATTTGTTAAGCTACACTACAATCTTTAGACTTTCTACTCCCAAGGGAGGGAACAGCATGCTTTTTAATAATGCAGAAGAAAACCCACCTAGATCCATTCATATCCTTTTTGGGCGACATGAGAAAGCAGGCAAACATTGCATTAACCATGTTTCATGTAACATCCAAAATAAGGTAATGTTTAAAAAAAGACAGTTGCTTATAGTGGGGCAGATAGGGGAAGCATTGGGCGGAATTTCCTTGACTTGATATGTAGAAATCGGTTACCATTCAGAAAATCCAGATTTGGGATAGCTGTGGTCAACATACAACGCAAGTCCCAGTGGGTTTATCTTTCCTATTTTCTTTAACTTACATCAAATCCTCGGAGCACAGCGATATGGAATGCAAGAAGCTGCAGAGGTATGACACTAAGGATTCCCTGAAGACAGTCAACACAGCCGGGAATTCCAATGGAGCGAGAAGAGTATCCTTGCATTTCCAAATCCTTCTTGTCACAGATTACGATCGGACGACACTGCCAAGAATGCAAAACAGAAAGTACCCCCATTGTTTTAGGAAGATTGACTTAATTCCACTACTCTTGTTTTTAGTTCACCATAAAAATAAAATATGTTGAAAAAACTTCAGCAAAATATTAAGGTGGACCTGTTTTTGTGAACAGAAAACAAATTCATCTATTTAAAAAAAATTAGAATTTGATATCAGATTTAAAATTAGATTTTCATTCCAAAAACAAACAAAAGCAACTCACCTTCCTTGCCAGAACTTCATGAAGAGCATTCTGGCATTTCTGTAAAGAAACAATATAACTAGAAATTCAGAGTTTGTGAGACAAACTCTTGGTGTTCAGGAACAAAATATATATGAAAAGTAATGAATGAAAAGTTTGTAAACATCACAACACAAAAAGTATCCATCGAAGCAACTATTCATTTGGCCTTGCAAAAAATGTTTTCTCAGTAATTTAATCATCCGTTAAAAGAGGGCGCTGTTTAAATTTGAGATCATTCTAAAAGGTAGAGGAACATAGTAATTGTTCTTACATGTAATTTGCGGACAAAATTCACAGAGAAGAAGATAAAATAAAAATAAAAGAAAAAAAAGAAAAAAAGAAAAAAAAAGTTTAAATGATCAATGGAAGTTTTGTATCCTAATACCCAAGTAAACAAGTCAATAGTCATACAAGAAGAAGTCCCTCCTATTCACGATTTGAATCAGCAATAAAACATAATTTGAAGGCCAATAAGTTCTACTTATTATTTGGCGCTACTTCAAACTACAACTAAAATTCTCATTTTACCGTGTATGTCCCATCCTTCATTGCGATAAGGATAACTGGCATATCCTCGTCCACGAGGGCCAGGGGACCGTGTTTCAGCTCCCCTGCCAAGATCCCCTCCGAGTGTAAATAACACAACTCCTTAATTTTCTGTAAAACAAAAAAAACAAAAAACGTGAAAAATATAATTCTGAGTTGAATGAATGAAACAGACTGGTAAACAGGGCCCAGTTTACATACAGCGCCCCGTAAACAGGGGAGACCTTATTTGCATACTGCTCATGTGCACATGATGCAAAACTTAGCCTTTTTTCCAGCAGTCGGCAGCAGTTTTATTGATTTCTGATTATAATTCAGCTGCTTCAAATAATCAGGTCAAATCAAACTGTCAATTATACAATTATTGCACGCTGTGATGGGGTCCAGGGTGTTTCGTACACACCTTGGGGGTTGAGTTGGTCAGGAACAAGATCTGCAAAGAGTCCCGGTAGTGTGTGACATACCCCCACTGTAAGCCACGCCCACTTCACATAAACTGACTCCACTAATTACAAGAAGCCCATAGGAGTAGCATTGAGCTAGTTTTTTCTTTGATGATTTATGCAGAAAAAGTTCAGTCAATTTGACTTGCCTTTAGGTCTTCTCTGTCATAAGAAATGCTTTCGAACAACCAATGGGTGAATCAGATTTGTTTACAATTCCTAAAGGGATGCATTTTTTTAATCCAAGAATCAACAGAGGGTAATTTTACATACTGGTTTGGTTTCATTAAGGAACTTAGAGTTTTTGAGATTTTTCATGCGATATTGTGGCGAAGTAAACAATGGCCTGTTGACACTAGTGGGATGCCTTTGTCACCATTACACCATTACCACTTGGCCATGACATGCTATAATTAGGATCTATATATAGCTTTATTACCAATGCTCCTTCCAGGCATGTGGCAAAGTTGAATCCTCGACCCATCAATAAGATGCTCTTCTCATCCACCAGTTCCTCAGCGAGCTTCTTGATTTGATCGTCCTGCTGTAAGATTTCCTTGATAAGATCTGAAACGATTTTTCATATTTTTTGTTCAGTTAATGAGAATTTTGTTTCTGTTGTCATTTCCAAATAAAAGTTTATTGACCTTGCAAGTTTTTAGCGTATTCTGTTTCCTTCACCCATTAACCCTCTCGTTACTAATTTTGGGGACATAGACAACAGCTAGTGACAGCATTGTTGACAGCATTGTAAGACCAGTCAAGCGTGAAGCACACATTCTTACACAACTGTAAGTTTTCATTCAACGGCCATTTTTACAAACTCTAGGACTATTTTCACCTTGAAGATATTGTTTAACAGCAAGATAAAGAAAAAGAAAATCATACTTATTGAATTATCTTGCATAAAATCAAAAAATCATTGAGATCTTGGTCTGTCTTTCCTCAGTGTTATCTGTGAACGCAAACACTTTTTTGTACACAAAAATATGATGCACCAAAGGTGTTTGGCATTTCGGATCTTTTGGTCACTTCTACTTGTAAAGGAATCACTATAGGTCATTTCTACTTATAAGGGAATCCCTAGAGGTCATTTCTACTTGTAAGGGAATCCCTAGAGGTCATTTCTTCTTGTAAGGGAATCCCTAGAGGTCATTTCTACTCACCAGGTAGCCTCTTGAGGTCATTGATGATCTGTTTTCTTCTTTCTGTGGTGGAGATTCGGTCCTGGTTCATCATCAATGCAAACATCACCAAGGAGATAAACTGACTTGTGTATGCCTGCAATAGGAGAGTTCAATCATGTATAAGCCATTTTAAAGGATGTCATTGTGGTTAGGAAGAGGAGACTAATTCTAGTTTTCAAGAAATATCTCATAAAGGGACGTTATCATCTCTTTATGGAAGAGTAAATTCATTTCAGTTGGTCAATTAGAATCATAGTGTTAGCCAGAGGGGTGTCTGTGAGTCTTTCGGACACCCTGTTTTAAATTTGGACACCCAGTTTTATCTGTCATTTACATGTAAATGTATTGTAAGTGAACAATTTGGACACCCAGTTTTTAAATATCCAGCAAATTTGGATTAGAATCAATCTACTTTATACTTGTTACAGTACTTGAAGAGCAAATGGTCAAGTGGCTTGTTGGGTAATGTGAATAATAGTGGTTGGTTGCCACGCAACAAGCCGGTTTGAGATACGGTGGCCACAATACTTAGACACTAATAAGTTTGAGTAAATTTGTCTGTATGACCCCAAACCAAAAATAGTCAATATGTACTTTGTGTTTACAGGATAAAGATAAATTTCAAGTCAGTTCACCATGCCCATACATTTCTGATGGGAAAACACTGACCGATGCATCATCATCAAATATTTTCTCCAAAGATTTCCAGCAGGAATTCTTTGTCCTTCCTCTTACCTTAGTGCTAGCCACACCGATCTCTGGCCCAGCGTTGATGTGCACCCCGCAATGCGTCTCTCTGGAGATTGTACTACCCACTGTGTTAGTAACCCCAACAAGGAGGGCGCCATGCTCCTTACAGTAGCGCAGTGCATTCAGCGTGTCTGCCGTCTCACCTAAAATGATTGAACACAACCTAGCGTAATAAGAAAACTCGAAAAGTAACATATCGCCAACTATGGGTCGTGAAAAAAATTCAGCTGCTAAAATTCAACATAGCACTTTTGATCATTCCATCAGCATCAACGATTACCTCACAATCAATCTATCATCAAAAGAACATGCTATTTTTCTATAACTTTTGTTATGCCCTGCCTTTCAGCTCAGTGGAACCCAGTCCAAATCCAACCTCGGTGCTTTGCATGTGGATTGGGTTTTCAGTCCCTACCTGATTGCGTGGGTTCTCCCCCCATTTGGGGTTTTCTTCCCACATCTGAAACTGAACATTTCTCCATCGCTATCTCTGAACAGGTATCTTACAGAAGCTTTGGCCAGATCCATTGGTTTCTTTACCAGAAAGATTTGAATGATAATACAAGAAAATACAAGCAAGCATTTCTTAGGTTGTCTGTTTACCTGACTGACTAATAAAGAAGCAGACGTCATCTCTGAAGATTGGAGTACGCCGATCCAAGAAGTCGCTAGACAACTCGATCATCACTGGCAACTGTGTTAACTCCTCCATCAGTTGTCTCGTCTGATCAGAAAGAAAATCAACAAATGCTCTTTATTTCATTAGTCATGTAAAGTAGGGGCTAAGTTTAGCTTGGTCTACACAAACATCGGCAGTTCAAAATGTTGATATAGTCTGAGGCTAGTGTACATGGTCAAAGCTTTGCAAAGAGAGGGCCTAGCCAGATGAACCAAGTCCTCAGCTGTTTTTAGTCAACCGGTATTTGAGCAGTTGAACCATGGAGGAAGGATTGTGTTCTTATTCCTCTATGGTTGAACCCATCCTGTTAAGGGAGAACAGTTCTGATGCCATGGCACATATTTACATAAAAGAACACCCTCTTCCTCCACCTTCAATAAGCCCCGCCCCTTCCCCATTCCCCAAATCTTTCTTAAAGATGCCCTGCCCCTTCCCCATTCCACTCATTGTTGGAATTGGGTATAAGATGCAGAAGCGCTGAGTCTGCATCTCATATCCAACTTGGCCTTCAGCTTTGGTTTTGCAGAAGCAAACTATTTTTCCGTATTCCGCTCGTGCTTGAGTGACAACTAGTAGTATTACTCACAGCCATGGCTGAATGATAACTCGTCCCACAAGCAATAAACAGTAACCTCCTGCAACGATTCATCTCAGACAAATACTTCTTCAGGCCGCCGAGTATCACTGCAAAAAATGTACACAAATTAAAGAGCATTACAACACCACTTAAAAAGACAAATACAATACGCTCGGACTTACCTCCCATTGAGTTGAATACAATGATAAACATCGATGGCAGCCTGTCCATTCTTGTAGGCAACATTTGTATAACAACAGACAAAGGTCTGCAGTTGGGTATTACACAATGTCCCCCGCCCCCCGAAAAAAGGGATATTACAAGCATGATTGCCACTACCTTCCGTCCTTCTTTGTACAAGTGAAACAAAGTGTAGCATGGTAGGTACATGTCTGTGCATGCTACACAATGGAATGAAACAAACACAGTTTTGATCTCCCCAAGCAGCAGACTCTTTGTATGACCTGTGTAAATGTGAAACACTTCCGACAGCCTCTAAGCTGTTCACAGATAAAGTACATCAACTTAAAAACCAACATTGAAAATGATTTACCTGTGTGTTCCTCAAAGTTAAGGCGTCCTCTCATGGTGTTGTAGACACTCTCAGGCTGTTCAAAGATCTCCTTCTGCATGAAGTAATTGTAGTTACCTACAAGACAAATAAACAAGTTAATTACAGATAACAATGAAGACTTCTAAAGTGCCGGTATCTACCACAGATGGGTACTCACGGCGCTGATATTCACTCCCTTTCTACCTCCATGATGTGACACAAATCAAAAACAATGAATCACGCCGCCATCGTGTTGGGTGTTTTCTGGTATGGTGCTATGTAAGTAATGGAACTTAGAATTCAAACATAGCTCCTCAATAATGAGTGCCTTGAGACACTCTCAGGCATGATAAAGTGCTATATATAAGAACTGAGTATTATTGTAAAATGTACAGTTTGAACACTAAACAAAACGCTGAAACGTGGCTAAGAAGTCTTCCAATTTAACAAACTCTCCCATCTTACCTTTCATGATCTGCTGCAACTCCATCTTGAGTGTCTGTACCTCACGGGACATCATGTCTCCTTCTTCCTTCTTTATACGATGGATGGAAAGACCTTTAGAGAAAGAAACAAAATATACATCTCATGCAATTATCATCAACAATATTTTTCAATCTTGATGGCCGATTAGACCCCAAAATGTTGATTTAAATTTTAAACAGCTATTTGTACAAACCTGAGAAAGTTCACAGCTATCATTATATGATAAAAGAACTATTTGAGTAGGCGATGAGACTAAAGTGTGGGTTTGAACGTGGCAATGGAGGTTGTTTGTCTAAGTGTAGCGGGGAGTTTGTTCCAGATAAAAGGAGCAGCCTTGGCAAAAAGCACCGCCTCCATTAAGAATTGTACTCATTTGGGGTTTACCAAGTACAATCTCGTTGACCTTAGACTGCGAGTGGACTGCTTGATTGCAATAAGTTCTTTGAGATAAATGTGGGGTAAGCTCATCTTAAACACGGTGAGGCAGATCTTTTACATAATACTGCCAGAAACAAGTCACTGCAGTTGCTTAAGGACTGGTGAGATGTAGTTGTATTTCTTAGATCTACTTACATCCATCTTGGACTGCTGCTACGTCATTGTCCTCCAGGTAGATTACACGGTTTGTGTGCTCAATAACGGCGCTGGCATCACTAGCGAAGAAATACTCAGCCTCTTTGGACTCTCCGACAATCTCAAAATTGCTTAGGCTTAGAGAACGTGGCATTGTGTTTGCATTTGCTGTGGTTCAACACAGAATCATAGATTAGTTATTTGACAAATCAAATCGACTAGTTTTAATCTGAAAGCTCAATGACTATGAATTTTAGAGTAGTACCATTCCTCCAGAAAATGCTCCTTTCAAAGTCAAGAAAGTAGCATTTAAATTAAAGAACTTGTACAATTCTCAAAAGTCAGGTTGACTAGTCAGACCTATGAGTGACATACCCTACTTGATATGCAAACTTACGTCTAGCGTCATGGATTGCATCCTTGTAGAGAATGGGAACATAGTCGCTATTCAACTTCTGCTTCGTCTTGATGCCGATCAACAGAGGGCTCCCTCGACGTGTAGCGACACACTGTCCTGGATACTTGGTGCTCATAAAAGCTAAGGCAAAAGCCCCTTCCTATCAACAAAAAAAAAATAAGATTCACATTTATACGACACACGTACATAAAAATAAAAATATGTATTCACTTTTTCAAGCCAAGAACATGGGGTAGGCCCTCAAAGTGCCTCACCCTAAGCATTCCTAACACCATCTCA
This sequence comes from Pycnopodia helianthoides, assembly GCA_032158295.1. Classification (NCBI taxonomy): domain Eukaryota; kingdom Metazoa; phylum Echinodermata; class Asteroidea; order Forcipulatida; family Asteriidae; genus Pycnopodia; species Pycnopodia helianthoides. The sequence goes on from CM063261.1 coordinate 517,609, forward strand.
TTTCCTTACGAGTACACAGCACCATTGTTCATTCACTTCAACAATCTCTACCCTCGCAGGTACCTATTTACTCCTAAGTGATGAGAAGCCATAACAGTTAAGTGTCTTGCTCAAAAACATGAGTGTCATGACCCAGAATCGAACCCACACTCTGATGAGACTAGACTGCTCCCCCTGGCATGTAAAAAATGCCAGAACAAATAAAGTGCAAATATCAGCGCGATGTGCTGAGCGCCCGTCTGTGGCCAATACTTACACCTTAAAGGCAAAGGCTCTTTTCAAAACCTTTACTTGGGCTTAGGCCCCGTCTTCAGCTTCTTCTGTAACTTTGAAAGCGTACATTTTCTATACTAACTTTAAAAAGGCGATCTGTTGGTGTGCCAAAGCCAGGAGCCTAAGCATTTTAATGCGTATTTAAAAGTGGAGAGAGAAAGCAAAACTGTACCAGCTGCAGGATGACACTCTCTACAAGCTCTCTGAAGGAAATGTCTTTATTTCCTTGGCTGTCGTAGATGTACTTGATGAGTTTGGCAATGACCTCCGTATCCGTGTCCGACTCGAATCTGAAGCCTTTACTCTGAAGGAAGGTCTTTATGTCCTTGTAGTTGGTGATAATACCATTGTGGATCACAACAAACTCTGCATTGACAGGGAACAAAAAGTTTCAGATGATCAATGAATCACACACGATTTTCAGAAAAGTGGGTTAAGATCAATTATCTTCTTGCTTACCGTTGCTCTCTCCAGATCGATGAGGATGACTGTTGATGGCATTTGGGACACCGTGAGTAGCCCAGCGTGTGTGCGCAATACCACAATGGATGTCAAACACAAGGTCAAAATCCAGATCTTCTTGCACTAAGAATGTAGATAGAAGGTTCTCTTGTTATTTGGAAGAGTACAAGACATCTTAATACAGGGGTAAGATTTGATGAAGGTGAACATTCCTGAGAGTAGCTTGCTTGCCTGGGTTGACCTTAATTCAATCTCTGTATCAATCTTAAAGGAACATTACAGAATTGGTTTTTGCTAACAAAACAGTTGCTGGCAGTGTAAGCACTTTATGTAATCCACCATATACATAAACTGACAAACCTGAAGAAGTTTGAGATCGATCGGCCATCTGGGTCACGAGAAAATAGTGAAACACCGATTACACATTTGCATGAAATCATATATAGATTCAACAAAATGAATAAAACGCTCACTGAGCAATAAACTCCAATCAGAAAATTAGTTTATTCATTTCTCATCAAATATGGCATTTCAGACAGAAATATTTCAAGGGATGTTTTCTACTATCATCATCATTAGACCGTGTAAGTTTGATGTAAATCTGTGAGCAAAAAGTATATTTTACAAGTTTTTTTCTTACCAATTCTGTAATGGTCTTTTAAATGTTAAGCAAAGTGTGATGCCTCTATACAAATCACTATGACGATATTGACAACTAATCTTAAGATGAATCTTAGCACTTTGTCAAATCAAGCCCTGGATTTAAAGAGAGGCCATGGCCCTTCTTGCCCTAGTCTTGGCCTTTATGTGCCAAAGTTTCCAACAGACTTCCCAAAGAAATTGTAGTGTGAAAAGACCTTTAGACTCTGGTTTGAATCCCACCTCAGACCGGAACCTTGCATGTGGATTGGGTTTTCAGTTCCTACCTAAATGCTTGGGTTTTTCCCCCATTGGGGTTTTTCTCCCACATCTAAAACTGAACATTTCTTCTCGTTTCCTGTTCATCTGTTATTGGCGCTAATTGTGCTGTTGGATGTGTAATAAATAAAAGTTGCATGTATGATAATCACAACAAATGTCATTTCAATCTGCAGGGGATCAGGTGACAAAATCATATCAAGAAATCTAAGATTGCTCCCTACCTTGTATTTCTTCCTCCAAAGCCTTGACTTTTCCTTGCTTCTTAATGATGCGGGTCGATTGGTCCTTTCCAGTCTCAAGAGGGTATGAGCTGCTCCCTTCAATTGCAAGACCTACATTCATAATAACAATTCAAAGATGACAAATATGGCAAACACAACACTTATTCAAAAGAGGGTTGTTTCTTGCTGGATTGGGAAGGTGGGTAAAGGGGGGAGGTTGCCAATTCTGGGTAGTTTTGGTCTTTGTATAAATACCTACATCTTCACTGGATGCTAATGACTGGGTTGGTAGCTGGCTTCTGATGGCCCGAGTCAAAGGGGAGGTCCATAAAACAGCGGCCAGACACCAACCAAGGTCATACCACCACAGGCTTTGGCCTAATTGTTCTAGTTATGTTCAAGGGCCATTTTTTAGGCTGTGCAATTTTTTGATATCTTGTAATTTGATAAATTCATAGTGCAGTCTGTGATGCATTGAATTGTGTAAACAATTTATTTTGTATTATTTGTCTCACCATAGTCTCAAACACAAGTACTACATACTTGTACACCATGGATTTTCCATTAACCCCCCTCTAATCAATCAAAATATGTTAATTGATGCCTTGTTTTTCCCCAGCTGTTTTGATTTGTTTTGATAATCCTAATGAAATGTAAATATTCACAACAGGAGAAACTCCTACAGGTGTGTGCACTCAACAAAGACACGTACACACGCAACACCAAACAGATGTTCGCTTCCCAAAGAAAATCTCCATAAAGTTTCAGACGTGGAATGAAATTATGCAGATGGAAGTGGCGTGTCTCTACTTTGTCAAATCCGCTTTATTTCCATTCTGATTTAATTAGTTTAATCTGTCACGAAATGCATCTATCAATCACAATCAAATTTGCATTTGAACTTTCAATAATCTGTAGATATTTACGCATATTTGCACAAAGTTTTAAATGTTGACTCATTGAATCTTTAAATGTTCCTGAATGTCCAGCCCCAAAAGGTTCCTAACTTCGGCTTGTTTAGTTAATTGACATTGGCTGCTGAACGTGCCGCAGTACCTTCCTTGTAAACCTGGATACAGTGCTACATAAATGGATCTCATATAAAATAATTCAAAAACTTAAAATAATAATAATCACTTAGAGAAAAAGAGATGGCCGTACATAAAGTGCTATATACAAATGTAGTTACAAATGGGTATCACGTCAATTCAACATAACCCCGCAGTACCTGACTTTGAAAATAATGAACGTTTTGATCCACCAGTTTGGGTGAGATACAAAGCTAGGAACTGCATACTATTATTAAACTGGGCGATCAAACTTTAACCATTTTCACACCGCCCCATCTGGCGATGAATAATCAATACAGAAATTTCTAACAAGTGTCTGTGAACGACATCTGGATCCGCCTGCAGTGTCAGGAGTATATCATTTATTTACCCTTTTTAATCATTTTTCTCTTGAAGAGGGGGGGGGGTAGCACAGAACTCCTGGAAATGCAATTTTGAAATAGGAGTTTAAAACTATGGAAGCTGGTTATTGCATTTTTGTTAGATCTCTTTTTATCAAGATTGTGTTCAGGGCGTTTCAGAGTTATTTTCATTGTGCAGAATTGTTTAGAAATTGTAGGGTTAATTTTCAACCTCAAATGTTATGCTGATAATGGGTTTAAATATGCAGTCTGAAGCTGGACAGCGCAATATTGATATTTACCATGGTATGAAATGTATTGAAAAAAAAATATTGCTACTTTTTGGGGAGAGAGGGGGTAATATTTTATGTACAACCTGGTTCATTTTGTGAAAACTTTGGACAGTCCCTTACATTTTTTGCAACAAGTAGACATTCATTTAGTTTTCAACAAACACCAGAGACAAACAAGCAACTGTGAAAGTTTCATCATTTAATTTGGTCATCATGCAGACCTGATACTTTGTTCTTGTAAGGGCAAGACAGTTTGCCCTTAGTAAAGAGCTCCTCTATGACGGAATTACATGTATGTCAACGTCTACTGAAACATTTCAAGGGACACCAAGTCAATGATCAAAGAGCAGGGAGGCAATTACCTCAGTGACGTATCAGGCCCGGTCATGCTTTAAAAGTGAAAACAATGAACATTGTTCCTTCAGGGATTTTATGTTATGACACCTTCAATCGGAATTTACATGTATTTTAGCCAGCTCCGAGTGTGACTGTGATTTTGTTATTTAGTGTCTTTATTCCTTTTTTGTGGACTTTGACAGTAAGTACTATACATACAATTCTAGTGCCTTCTCCCATAGCTGTGATGCCACTAATCTCAGTATACATCGGATGTAGTGCACTAGGCTAAACAACAAGGGAAACTGACTGGGTAAATTCACTAATCTCAGTATACATCGGATGTAGTGCACTAGGCTAAACAACAAGGGAAACTGACTGGGTAAATGTTGAAATACTGATCAGAGCGGGTTTGAACTTGCGCCCTCAAGACTAACATAATGGGAGAGCTCAACCAACTGAGCTATTATCTAGCCCCTAATGTTGGCAGTCTCCCTATTTTGTCAATATCTTTGTTCGGGGGTGCCAGTTTGAAGCCATTCAACCGTTAACTGCTTTGTAGCCAGGGATCACACCCAAGTTTACGACATTAACCTAGGAAGCGGCAGCTATGGGGATCACCTGAAGGGCATGCGATTTATTATTTCAAATATCAAGTAATAAACCTCAAGGGAAACTGACTGAGAAAATTTGAATTCAATTTTTGGGGTTGAACAAAGAAAAGTTTACATGGGGATTTGAACCTGCGACCTCCGATAATGTGCCAGCACTTTACCGACTTGGCTATCTAGCCGTAATGTTGACATCTTTGGTCACAGATGCCAGTGTGCCAAACTACCAACTTAGAACGTGGAGAAGGGGGAACAAGGATGGGGGTAGGAGGGGGTGACATATTTACCTGCTGAATCATAGCCTCTGTACTCCAGACGTTTCAGGCCATTTATCAACGTTTCTAGAATGACTTTCCGTTGCTTGGGAACCAAGTGGTTGATGTAAGCAAAAATCCCTGTAAATTAAAAAGAAGCAGTTTAAAATTTCCTAAATACAGTTTCCGTGGAAATGTTTAAATGTAGAAACTGAACTTAGAACTTAGAAGTCAAATTTTAATAAAATTAAACAAATTATTAGTGAGTGAAATAATTGAGTGAGTGAAAAGGGAGCGGTTGAATTCGTCATCCTGGTCATCTTTTCCATAAAAATAACGGCACAAATTAATGAAATCATGATGAGATCTTGCTTAGTTTTGGCATATAGTAAGGCCAGATTTGTTTTGGTAACAAGTACAATGAGTGAAACAGTGGAAGTTGTTAAGTGCCTTTATCTAGCATTGGTAAGACCTCACTTAGAATTTGCTGTGCAAGCGTGGTCTCCCCAACTCGTCACGGATATAAAGCTTATCGAAGGTGTGCAACGAAGAGCAACTGGTTTACAACTAGTTCCTGCTTTAGAGAACACTGATTACGAAGACACGCTGTTGACCCTCGGCCTTACCACCCTTGAACTGAAGATAGACACCTAAGTAAGAGGGGACCTCATTGAGGTGTACAAAATATTGACTGGGAAAGATGACATACAAGCTAATGTCTTCTTCGAGCTGGCAACAAATTCCAAAACTAGAGGTCATCAACTTAAAATCAGGAAGAAACACTGCAATCTAAATAGTAAATATCAGAATGAACTGAGTGATATTTAGAATTAGATTATGGAAGTCAAATTTTAATAAATTAAATACATTAATAGTGAGTGAAATAATTGATATTTAGCACATCCATTGAGTTTTTGTTTGTGGTTAGCACCCTGAGCTCTTGCTGCACCGGTTGATCATCGGCTACAAAACTCCTAGTTTAGCCTTCAAGGCTGCAAGGAGGAATCCACTGAAGACTGAAGACGATATAAGCGGCGCTACGGTCATGACGGTGAGGGTACGGCGAGTTACATTTTTCCATTTTTACTGTAATATTTATATATATTTATATTTATATTTATATTTATTTAATTTTCCGGGATAGTACAAACAGTGAACTACAAACAAAACAATTACATGTACAAATAATACTGAGTAGTAAACATAACAGAAAACAACCTCTAATAGCTCCCGCAGGATTACCCAAAAGAAACAAGTTTCTGTCGAGGGGCTCTCCGAACTAATAGGATAACAGTGATCAATACATTTAGGATAAAATTCATTAAATAAAATATCTATAAAATTAAGCAGTTATTTAAAATATTATTTAAAAAATATATAATTAAAAATTACAATACATGTAAGTGTAAATAAATAAATAAATAAATAAATAAATAAATAAATAAATAAATAAATAAATAAATAAATAAATAAATAAATAAATAAATAAATAAATAAATAAATAAATAAATAAATAAATAAATAAATAAATAAATAAATAAATAAATAAATAAATTTAGGATAAAATTCATTAAATAAAATATCTATAAAATTAAGGAGTTATAAATAAATAAATAAATAAACAAACAATTAAACAAACAAATAAATTAAAATGAATAAATAAATAAAATACAAGATGGCATATATGCTATATTCAAATCTTTAAAACAATAATAATTAATAAGAAAAAAGAAAAAAAAAATATGCAGTGAAAAAGAGAGTTTGTTGAGCTGGAGAAATTTGATTTTTCAAAACAGGAAGTCAAGATAAAAATATTTTGGGAGGAAGACTCTAGAAAGCATGAGAGATGGGGTCTAGACTGAACAGATGATCACGTAAAGAATTGATGAGAGGTTTTGGGGAACGTTCCAGGCAAAGGTCTCGGACATCGGTGGAAAGTGAATTAAAAAACCTGGGAAAGAGTGTGAACAAAGAAAATTTGACACAGTTTGTCCGGCTGTACTGATGTTTGAAGAGGAGGGTGTGGGTTTTCCTAGTGTTGGCCTGTGGGAGAAAATGTGAAGAAACAGAAATGTGATTGTAGAGACATTTAATGACAAAGGAAGCACTGAGGTATACAAGTCTGTTGTAGAGGGGAGGCAAGTGAAGTTTGGACAGGCGTTGTTCATAGGAAAGAGAAATAGCAACATTGTAATGGAAGCAAGATTTAGTGAAGCGACGTTGAATTGCCTCAAGGCATTGGATGTGGTTCTTTTGGTGAGGTAGCCAAACCGGCGCGGCGTATTCCAAGATGGGCCTGCAGAGAGAACAATATAATTTGAGAAGAACTTCAGCATTCTTTGATTTCACAGTGCGTCGTATGAAGCCAGCAAGTCTAGAACACTTGGCACGAACAGAATTTACATGTTTGGTCCAGCTTAGGTCGTTCGAAAGAATAACACCAAGATATTTGTAAGAAGTGACAACATCAAGAGGTTCATCAGAATCTGCAAAAAAGTAAGGGGTTAGCAAGTGCTTCCTGGAGCGGGTGACATGCATAACTTTGCACTTGGTGGAGTTCAGTTGCATCTGATTATCAGAACACCATTTGGAAATAGAGTTGAGGTCATTCTGCAAAATGGGACTGTCATCAGGAAGGAAGGACAAAATCCTTCCCTTTTATGTTTCGTTTTTACGTCAAAAATTGTCCATTTACTTACCACACATGATGAGAGTTGAAGACCCACACGCAATCCAACTACCACTCGGACAGAACGACACAAACTCGACGGCACAACAAGTTCTATTTCGAAAACTTCTGATTTTGATCGTCTGTGTCTGCTGACTGTATGTACAGAGTGTACAATACAATTTACAAACACAAGCCACAGAGCAAGGAACACACAACGTGTCAAAATGTTGACCTTTGACACCAGGAATGAAGCCGCGTACGTCGTGTGCAGTCAGTCGAGTCACGTCAGTTATAAACAAATGATGCAATCAACTGTAGTCTGTAGTTGAACGTAATATATACACAGGACTCCCCCTGAGGCCCTAAAAGCTGAAAAGCAGATTGTGGGCACGCCCAGTAAGTCGTCAGCGGTGACCATTGTTGGACTGCTGAAATTTGCAATCCTGTCAGTAGCTAAATGTAGATCATGATACCGTTGTACATGTTGTACTTGTATAGATCATTACCGGTGTGAAGTCAATAATAGAGTTCCTGTTGGTTTTGTGCGCAATTGAATGTTGAATATCAAAACAGTAACGTTTGGCTTCGAATGTCGAATATCGAAAGTCACCGGTTAGATTCTTGTCATTTTGAACAGTTTATAATTTATTTCAACAATTATTTGCTATTCATACCCGGGACAGTTTATCCATTCTAATTGGTCGAGAGGAGATTTCATGGCCATGTTTAAATGGTGCGATATAAACACGGCTAGTCCTAAATAGCTGATCTGAGGGTCAATTGTTTTTCACTAGAGCGTGAATAGAATTATTGTTTAGATGCACAATTTTTGCAGTATAGTAGTTTGATTGCTTCTGTTCCCTCATATCATGAGCAGTTCTTTAGAAGAATCAGCCACTTCTTATTCTCAAGCAGCCGCGTTCAAAATTTGGGCACTCTCAACTAAGAGTCTTAGTCTTAAGTAAGTTTGGAGCTTGCAGAATCAGCAAAGTTTAGATTTCAGCAACAAACTAGACAAGTTTTACCAGAATCATCATCCAACTTAAAAATATAAAAACAACAAATGACGTCAGTCCGGGTGACTTTTTCTGCTGCCTTATATAGCTATAAGAAGAAGGGCCAACGTGTTCATTGGCAACATATCAAAAATGAGTCACACATTATTTACGAATACCGCCCTCCTCCGTCATAGCTATGACAATGTCTGTGTAGACTGGTCCCCTGTCTTTATCCGCAAGGATAAAGACAGGCACTGGTCTTACAAGCCCAATGTTTTCATTGGATAAAGTTGCAGCGACATAAGCTTTCCATATCTGTGTTTATGTGAGGTCAAAGGTACAAATGGCAGGGTACTGCCAGGCGCCCAATGCCACCGGTATCTGGCGTTTTCACGAGCCTAGAAGTGTGACGTCAGATGTTCAGGCTAATGTCTGTGTGTGTCGCTTTCACCTGACTGGTACCCGACGCATTGAACATTTTGAAAAAACCGACTCTAGGGGGTCACCAGTGAATAACAACATTATCAATTCTTCCCGTGAAACGTAGTTAGTAACGTTCGGGAGAAAAGTGTCACAGTTTATGCCGTTATTTTCTCTTTCTTGAGTACTGGTTTCGAAAATCTCATCAAAGGTAAGGGCCTCTTGGAATCCAAAGGTTGTTTGTCTACAAGATTTGTGTGGGAAAATTGAGTTATAAACTTAATGTAACACATCCAAATTATTAATTTTTTTAGTTTTATTTTCAGACGCCAGCATTGTGTTGTTACTTGTTCGTTGTATGTAAGTAGCCCAGGACACCACCACTCTGGCGCGCTCTGCCTCCACTCTGTCTGGGACCTGGGTTATCCTGAAACTTAATTTAGTGGAACCCTCTCGTTACCGAATTGTTTTCACATAAACAACCGCTGGTGACCGAATTGTTTGATCACTCAAGCGTAAAGCAAACATACAACAAAAAGCTTTCATTCAAAAGCTCTTTTTATAAATTCTTCTTAATCTTACGTAGTCTTAATCACATGATCATGCGGACTGCTGGTGTAGTCTTATTTAATCTCAACATAAGAAGGTAATCATATCACCTTGGATCAGTACGGGTGCATAGACTTTTTACCGGACATTCTTACCAGTCCTTCAATAGTCGGATTTCTTACTATGATCGGAAGTTATTGTCCTCTCGTAGTGGTAAAATCTGACAATGCTGAGACAATAATTATTTGGCAAGCTCTTCGGCAAAAGCGATCCAGTTTCGCACGGTGTGAATAGCGTCATTGTGTTCAGCGTGAAAAGGCCCCTTAGGCCGATCTTGGCAGGTAGTTTTTTCCGGTTGGGATAATAATTTTTTTTTTTACTTTCTTGTTTTCAATTGAAACACCCATAGAAAATACGAACATTTTATTTATGTTTTCAAAAGGTTAAATTAGTATTTTATTTTTCAAATTTTAGGTACATTTTACCAGTAACTTAGGTATTTTGGAGATCGCTCGCACATGTTTTGCACACGGCACGTCAGCTGCATGACAACAGGATTGAATGCCTAAAACTAGTCATGTCTGACTATTGCAAGAAATCCCATAACAGCAAAAAATCCTGTAAAATGTCTATGCACCCGTACTGTTGGATTGAAGATTATTGTTTTACAGTAAAATAAGCAATCAAAAATGTCTGACTTAAATACTTTTTGAATTTCCTTTTATTATGACCCAGAAACCATTATGATTGGCCCATAAATGTCCAAGTTCTTGGTCTTTGTTTCCTCAAGGCTCAGCAGTTCAGTGTGATCACTGTATTGCTCAACACTTTTTTGTGTACACAACTATGGGGCTCTGGCCTGTAGCTGTTTGGCATTTTGGATTTTTCCACTCCAATTTGAAGGGATTGCTTAATTACTGAATTAGCAACTATTTTACAATAATTGGAAAGATCTGATCGTTTTCTCTCCCAAATTGGTAAGCTTGGTTGGGCATGGAGGGTGAACATGGACAGAAATACAGCTTTATATTAATAAATTTTGTGCTCAGACTTAAATGCTTTTTTGCGTGTTAAAGCTTGGTCGACTTAAGTCGCCAATGGTAAGGAAAAAGGGGGTATGATGAGTGCAGTCGACTAATAAGAGTGCAGTCAGCTAAAGTCACAGGTATAGTAAGGAAGGAGTTAAGGGTCCCCTGCCATTGCGAACATTTTTACAACAAAATATTTTCATATTTATACCTGATGGAGGATGCTGTCAAAGCTTCGTTCACATATTTCTTATGTCTGAATTCAAAATGTAAACATTATCCTTTGGTAGACCCAATACAGTAACTGGGGTGCTGTACTCCTGGGTTTACTACTCTTGACTTTGATGGTTGTACTTAGCGCCCCTGGCAAAAGTGTGTGTACAGACTCTGGTTTACTCCAAGATTTCATGGTCACTGAATTTTGTAAACTCTTTATACTGATTTATTGAGTTGAATTGCATTTCATTTTTCAGATGCCGAATATAAAACTGTCAAGCTCAGACGGTGAGATCTTTGAGTTGGATGTGGAAATCGCCAAACAATCTGTTACAATCAAGACGATGTTAGAAGGTTTGTGGAATGTTGGGTTTTTTTTTTGGGGGGGGGGTTAGGGAGGTATTTGGTAGCTTTGTAAGACATCTAGTTGCATTTTTTATTAGATTAAACTTGGGCAGTGTCTGATTTGATGGCTTTGGTAGTGGCTATGGATAAACAGCCCAGGAATTGAATGGTGGCCTTGGACTCTGTTACCCCTGGTCTTCGCCTTGGTGCCCCTTCAAATTTTCCCGAAGACTTTTAAGACTTTCAAAATAAAAATAGCCTCGCCCTCTCAAATATGAATTTCCAGGCTTTGCCAGATTGTTGATTTTAAGGCATGTTCTTCAATATTGTAGTTGCAGCTAACAGACATAGCCGTAGCTGAAGCCACTTGAATCGGATACAGCCTTAGACTGGCTTTGTTCCCTGTCTCTGTTCTTCATCACAAATGCTCCAAAAACTAATACAGGACAAGTTTAAGAAATTCCAGCACTAAGTGGTTAAACAGCCTGTGTTGTATATGTTGTCATCCCTGACAGATCTTGGAGTGGATGAAGACGATGACGAACCCATACCTCTCCCTAACGTCAACTCGGCAATCTTGAGGAAGGTAATCAAGTGGTGTACATACCACAAGGATGATCCCCCACCACCAGAGGATGATGAAAACAGAGAGAAGAGAACAGATGATCTGTGTGGATACGACTTAGATTTCCTTAAGGTGGACCAAGGGACACTCTTTGAGCTGATTTTGGTGAGACCAAGAAACAAATCAATAGGCCTAGGATGTATTTTCCATGAGTTTTGTCTACTGCCAGCACACAAGAAGCCCTAAAATTCACAGGAAATGAAAATGCTTCGTTTAATACAACAAGACACCTTTTATGTCTGAGCAGTCAAGTGCACTAGTGCCAAGTTCTGATACTCTGATCAGCAGACACTTGTGTCCTCAAAGCAAGACACTTACCTTAATTTCCTGAGTATGAGTCACTTGGCGTATAACACTTACGGGTTGGCCGATCAACTGAGAACGCATTTCATAATATTTCTCGAAAGAGAAGACATTCCTTGTACTTTTTATGAGAACTTTTGTTACAATGATACTCTGAAAAATTAAATTATTCTGAAAATTGTTAAATAACAGTGCAAAGTGGTTAAAAGTTTATATTTCTTTATCTACAGGCTGCAAATTATCTAGACATTAAGGGTCTCCTGGATGCTACATGTAAGACAGTGGCCAACATGATCAAAGGCAAGACTCCTGAGGAGATTAGGAAAACATTCAATATTAAGAATGACTTCAGCCCGGCAGAGGAAGAACAGGTTCGTCAAAACATTCCATGTATTGCAACTAATTTAGGTCTCATCTAGAATTTATAAATATGGATGTCCAAGTTGAAAAGTTGGATGCCAAGTTGATAATTCTAAGAAATGTTATGTATTGCAAGTAAAAGAACCCAGTTACAGAGGTTTGCGCGTTTACATATTTACCATGTTTACAGGTTTAACTTTGTTTACCTCAGTAGCAAAGTTCCCCCTTGGTGCATCCTTTGCAATTTTTAATACAAATAATGATTAGAGAATGCTCCATCTGTAAACTTCTTTTTGTATGTGTGTTTGTGTCATACAGGTCAGGAAGGAAAACAGCTGGTGTGAAGAAAAGTAGACCCCCTCGTTTATTTAATACAGAAGCTCCGCCCACGATACGTCTAAAATCTGAAGAAACATGTTTGTCAGCCTCACCCCCAACCTTCCACTATGACGTCACTTGTTGGATTTCGCTGGAAGATGAAGGCTAGCTGACCCTCTGAAGTTAGTAGCTTCTAGTGTAATAGACTTATACATGCAATGTTCTTTTGTGTTATTTTCCTTACATAACTATAAATGTGTTGAAATTGAGGCTGTCGGAGAAATAGACTGGTGCTGTGTTGGTCATTGATTCTCTGCACATTGATTGAAATGGTATACAGTGAACCAAACAAACAAGGCGGCCAGCTCCATTTGAAATGATTAGCCTAAATAATATATTTATTTTTGTCACAACAATTTGAAAGAGAAGCGTTGTCAAAGGTTCCTAAAACGATGAAGTAGTTTTTTTTTTTTTTCGGGGGGTGGGGGGGGGGGGGAGTTGCAAATAAATATTGATGTACAAAGTTCAGAGCTATTTCTCGTTTAGGTTCAGATTCATTTCTTAGAATATGCTGAAGTCTCTCAGTGTCTGTGTATATTTTAAATCAGTTGGGCAATACATCATGATAAAGGTTACATGCTTCATTGAAATTCATAGTGTTTAGTGTCTCATTCTTCTGCAACACCTAGATTGTTCCATTTGGAACACTAGTTTTGTTACTTTGGAAACGCCTTAGAGCCCTGCTTAGGTTGTGCCACTGTATATTACAGGTAGGGTCATACTTTGAAAAAAACTTGTGTCATTTCTATCCACAAGGCTCCTTGTTATAAAGATGGTAATGGTAGTAAGCATTCTGCGAAAATATTTCGTTCGTAATGATCCTGTTGGTTAGATATCAATAAAAGTATCTCTCAAGATTTCAATCTCCAAAACTTACCTCAAGGCGGGTTTTGGAGAGAATTAAACTTATGATCCTACAGGCCTGGAATAATATGAAGGCCACAGAGGCCATGGCCACTGTTGCCCTGGTCTTGGCCTTGGTGCCCCTCAAAGGTTTCCCATAGACTTTCATATTTTCCAAGGGAAGTGCCCTTTGCAAAGTGAAAATGGCCATGCCCTCTCAAAGTTGACATTTCAGGCCTGACTCTACCTTTATTTATGACCCTATCTTTAAGTTTTGGGGGCCACCACTTGTAAACATTTGTAACATGTTTTTGTTGTGAAGATTTTGTTCACAGAATTTCTGGCAAAGTTATGTAGAGTTGATGTTTGGTATTCAAGGCACTCAGATTTTTTTAAGCGAGGAAAGTGGAAAGAACTTTTTGTGTCTATCAAATTAAATAAGTAAATTTGCTCCCTGAACTGTGAATTCTTAAAATTTATACTGTGATCGGAACAAACTCATAGAATGTCAGCCACAAGTCACAGAGGGTCTTAGGCCAGACTACAAAAACTTGTTGTTTCCTGATACCCGACCCAACTTAGAAAATCACACAAAGCTTTATCTTTTTGTTTGAAAACAATGTTTTAAAAAATAAAAAACTGATGGAGCCAACCTCAAGTGTAATTTTGTGTACATCGTCCTGTATTTGTTTTTTCAAGGACATCACTTTTATTTTGTTCTACCGTATTGTTATATATGGTGAACTGAGCTGCTTCATTAAATTAAGCCTATTCTTAGCAGAAAGGAGAGAATTGGGCCCAGGTCCCAATAAACGAGTTAGATTTGAAATAATGTCTGGGACATTGACTTGATTGATCACAAGTGAATACTCAATTGTTGGAGTCCCCAGACTAAAGACAGTGACTGTTATTATGTCGCTTGGTTTGGAGCAAGCTATTGTATAGCAACCTCCAGATAGGCAAAGCCATACAGTCACGCTGAATTGTGTATGGGTGGTTGTCGTCTCTTGCAAAGCTATACAAAAACTTGCCCCAGAAAACCATGTGACTAAAACTGTCTCTAGACCCTGAAGTCGTATTTCAAATTAAAGCGACTATTTATGCAAGTCATTTTACCAACAATTATACAAATCGAACTCTTGAATGCCGCATTTCATGAAGCTGTTGAACTGAAAGAATTGCTTAAAATGTATTTGCTATCCAGACAAGAAACACAATACAAGGTACCACTTTCCATTCTTCACATTAGCAGCTCTTCCAACAGTTGTAACTTTTTTTATGTACCTAAAACCACCCAAAAGTGTTTCAACCTTTGAATGGACATAGAGGCGTATACTGCAAATGTTAATTTGAGTTGATTCATTTGTTATTTCGTCCGTTTTTTTCCTTTTGAATCACCATCAAATTTCCATTAAAAATGGACGGAAAAAGTTCCCTACCTTTTCTGTCCGTTTTTGATTGTAATTTGAGAGTATTAAACAAATTAATAATTATTAATACTAATCAACTCAAACTGTATTCAGTATAAGCCTGCATGTTCTTTCACATGTTGATACACTTTTTGGGGTGGTTTCAGGTACCTATTGGAAAAACTGCTAACTGACAGTAGATAAGTGGTACACTTTATTGTGTTTTGTCATAACCAGAAGTTAACAGGGTACCAGTCATGAACAGTGCACAATGTATAATGTATTTTGTACAGTAACCCGTTTTTGGCTAAGCAAGATTATTCTTTGCTTAGCAGCTTCTGATGTCCAGCCCATGTTACCTGTAGGCGTATTATAATAAGTTGGGTATGAAACGCTTTCCCCTTTTTTGAAGATAGGGTACTGCCTAAGTATTGTTCCCTCTTTTATAAAGATAAATTTTCTGTAATAATTACTATAATATCGACTTTATTGTTGACATTGACTTTTGTTTGAAGCAAGCAAGATGTAATAATTTGCACAAAATTAAAAACAAAATAATTGTACAATGTTGTTTTAACACATTTTTATCCCATTTTCTTGTATTGTAATGAACAATATTTGTGTTTATATTGTAGATGTTTAAATACATTTCACTGTTTGCCCACCAGGGCCACGATTAATTTATGGGCATTTTAGATTAATAACAATTTTTTTGTCTTCAAACAATAGATTACTGCTTCTTGGTCTCTTTTGAATCATCAGAAAGTTAATTGAGTTTGTTTTTAAAGCGATAACCGATTGCCGACCATAATACGTCAATTTGGTTGGGTAGGGTAGGGTAGCGAAATCTTAAAAGTTTACACAGAGCTCCGAATTTATTTAATTAAAAAATTAAGTTAGTGGCCTGACGTTTCGACCCTAGTAGAGTCTTTCTTGAAGGCTAAATGACAAGATAACACACATACATGCATACAAGGGCGACAAGAGCAGTCAAGTAGAAATACATGAATAGAGAGAGTGGAGAGAGAAAAGCATGAAGCAGGGATCATGGAGACAAGGGGGGGAGGAGTTTGGAGGGAAGGGGATGGCTTGAAGTTGGAAACACAATGGACAAAATGGAAGGTTGGAAGAAAATAAATCAAACAAAATAATCCAAAGAATAGTTTATTGCAGTACCCCGCATATACAGATACATTAATCTATACTATTAAAGCCGTAACCTACGCCAGCTTGGACAAAATCATAATAATAAAATATTTTGGAGTGCCTTATGCGAGGGCCTCGCGGCACTTCAAAAGATCCTCGGCATCTGGCTATAAAACAAAAAAGGTCAAAAGAACAATTTAAAGGGGGATGGGAGAGGTTAACAAAAAACTCCAACAACAAACGATCTTCAAACAGTTGGATTGAGTCAAAAACAAGTGAGTTTTAAGCCGATGATGAGGCAGATCGAACATATGGAGGCAGGCAATACCTTAACATTTTTACATGAGAGCTGATAAATTTATTGACTATTTAAAACTCTTAAAAATCTAATACATAGATAGAGTACGACGCGACATGCCGATCGATTCTCAAAATAAAAATTGTGGATGAAACAAGTGGAAACGCCCTCTCGATAAGTGTAGACTGGTACCCATGCTTAACATAAATACAAACGAAACGATATACTTCTAGATACCATGCATTGTTTGTTTTCTATACTTTTGTCAACACAATCGGGCTGGCCGCGTATTGGGCCAGAATTTTCATCCGCGGATTCAAGGGCCGGCCAGCTGCATATTCAGGAAAATTAGAATCCATGCATTACTAGGCGGTGAAGTTGTGCCTCGCGTTCTTTGTATTGAACAAATATTTTGTCTTTACATATCAGTACAATGTTTTCAATTTTCTTACAACAAATATCACTAATAAGCACACTTGAAAGTATAAAAAGATTATTCGGCTAACCGTTTAATGAGTAATTAGTCAGTGCAATTAAGACCTCATCATCCAGTAAGTAAGACTATGGAAGAACATTCCTAAAATGCAACATGAAGGGTACGCGTATACGGCGAGTGCCGTCACTTTTTTACTGTCTTGTACTACATGGATTCTAATTTTCCTGAGTATGTGGCTGGCTTGACTTCGAATCCGCGGATGGAAGTTCTGGCCCAATGTGCGACTCAGCTGCAGAGTGATTCAACACCTGTGCACCGACAGTCACCTGCTGCTGTTTCCCGGTTAAATGTTTTTCTGCGTGCTTTTTACTTCAAAAAGCAATTAAGTGTAACTGCACGTTTGCCAGTTTGTGGCGTGAGAAGCTTGTAGGAAACGTTTCTTTTAGTGCTCGTCAATATCGTAAGTCAAAGTCAGTGTTTTTTGTGTGTGTTTTTGTGTGTTTAATACAAAAAATGTAGATCTGAAATTAGTCAAGTCCGATGAGGGGATTGCCGGATCCAACAACTATTTTTTTAATGCGAAGCAGAGTTAGCCAATGTAATGCAAATCCAGTCCGTCTGTCTGTATGTCTGTCTGCTGTCCGTCCGCTCCCTCAAGATATACATTATAGGGTGATATTTAGGTACGAACTGCCCTTGTTTGTTTTTCCCCATTCATGCCGCGCCAATGTCACAATGGTGTGGGGGAAACCCCACAATCATTAACAAGAAAGATTAAAGAAAAGGGATAATGGGGAAAGCCCACATTATGTCATTCTATATTAAATTACATGAATTAACTTATGCCTGCTCATCCACATTCAGTTCACCAGATTCAATGTGAATGTGAAAGTTTTAGCATTAAATTCCAACCCTTTACGTGTTGAGTTGTTTTATGATGGATTCTAAAGAAAAATTTCCGTATCCTGCCACCAGCTTATTTACGTTTTTACCAATTTGTTCAATTTTTAACAGATTAATCACTTCGTGAAAACAGGTATGTTATCACTTCATTGTTGTAATAATCCTCTAATGCAAGTTATTATATTACAATACTATGCTTCAACACTATGTTTGTTATTGATGTTATGTGCTTCAACGCGCATGTGAGCAGACAGCATGAAAGCACACACATGACCAAAGAATATTGTCTGTGTCATTTCATTATACTATTGAAGTTTGTGTCAGATCATTACATTGGCGATGAGTATGAAAAGCTGAAGAATTACTGATGTCTGGAAGCAATCTCTTGTCAAATTATAGCTGTATGTTCCAGAGCAAAACGGATAAAAAATCAGTTGAAAAGGCGGAGCTAGAAATACCAGTGATCGTTAGTCAGTACACCTTGTTAATATAACGTTGCACACTGTAGAAGCATGGGTGACCAACCTATAGCAGTAACCGTTGTCACAGAGACGAGAAATCTGAAGACGCAATCCTTCGTACAACCCGATAATCAAATAACAACCGGGAAAACATGAGAAGAATGCATAGAAGGAATTGAACGAGAATTCAGATACTTCAGAATAACTGAACCTGTAGACAAGAAAGATGCTATAATAATCTATGGTGGGAAAGAAATTGCAAGATTAGAGAAAAGTCTGCCAAATTCCACAGCAGCAGAACTGAATGAATATGACAAGCTAAAGACAAAGCTCAATGAATACTTCACACCCAAAAAGAACAAACACCATGCCAGATATTTGTTCCTAAAGATGAAACCTTATACTGGTGAAACAACTGCAGCATATTCAGCTAGGTTGAGAGAGAAAGCCAATGAGTGTGAATTTGGAGAAACCTGTGATGACAGAATTCTTGAGCATCTAATCCAAACAATTGATAATGATAGCAAAACATTAATCCAAAAAGGGATAAATAAAAAGTGCTCTTTGACACAAATGCTAACAGAGGCTGCACAGATACATGTAGAGGATACATCACTGCAGATACGCAAAATGAAATCCCCGAAGCTAGCAGTGTAGCCAAGGTTCAGAAACAGCAACGATACACTAGAAAACCAACAGGTGAAAAGCATAAATTTGATATATCACCACCATGCAACTACTGTGGACTGACAGGCGTGCATGGCAAAGGCAAAGACTGCCCTGCTTATGGCAAGAAATGCAATAAATGCCAGCGTTGGAACCACTTTGCAAGTGTACGTGTATGCAGAGCTGATACTCCAACAAATCAAACCAGAGCTCCTCGACAATCCACTACCAGTCAGAAGTATGGTAAATCAAAATACAAAAAGAGTCAAGTGAAGAAAAACACCACAGAAGAAGAAAACCAGACATCTACAGATGATGAATTTTTTGACCAGGCTGTCAAACATCTGAAACAAGTCCGACAAATTGCACACACAGATAACATCCAAAGCATGATGACTGTGCGAATTGACGATGTTGATGTCAGAATAGAACCAGATAGCGGAGCAGAGGTGAATATCATGGATGAACACCAGCACAAAGCACTGCAGCATAGATCAAGCAAGCCGCAGGTGCTGAAAGCAAGTCACAACAAGCTACACACCTTGCAGAGTGACCTACAGGTGAAAGGTGAATTTAAAACCGTAGTCAGAAACAAGACTTGCGGAACAGAAACAAAGTTCATTGTTATCCGAGGCAGAATCAACTCACCCCCTCTCCTTAGCAAGAATACTCTCATCAAGCTTGGTATGATACAACTTGATCCAAATGGCTCACTGACTTACAGACGCTAATGACCTGAGAATTCCAGAGAACACCCTGAACATCAAAGCAGTTGCTCAGAACGCCACTGCACCAGTTCAAATCAGAGAAATAACAGAGAAATTCATAAATGTCTGCAAAGGTATCGGCATGATCAAAGACATAAAGCAGGGAAAAGCAAAGCAGTTGCTGAGAACACCACTGCACCAGTTCAAATCAGAGTAATAACAGAGAAATTCAGCCATGTCTTCAAAGGTATCGGCATGATCAAAGACATAGAGCAGGGAAAAGGAATCTTTGCCAAGTTCAGCATGAAACCAGAGGCAGTTCCTGTAGCACAGAAGCAGATACCAGTTAGCATTGCAGAAACCACTACGTGAATGGGTGGACCAATGCGTCAAAGAAGGCATATTCGAAGAAGTTCCCCGAGGTGAACCAGTGACATGGTGCTCTTCACTGGTTGTCCAACCAAAACCAAGATTTGGTACGACACCAAAGGAACAGCTTGAACCACACATGATCAGAGCCAGCGTCGACTTGAGAGTTCCAAACAAGTACATGGAAAGGAACAGAATCACACAAGGGCCAGTGGCTGAAGATTTCATGTACAAATTCAATGAATGCAAAGTGTTCTCCAAGCTAGACATGAAACGGGCTATCATCAACTCTTGTTAGACCCAGAATCGAGAGCAATTGCCACTTTTAGCACTCCATGGGGCAACATGCGTCCAAGAAGACTAGTTTTTGGTGTGAAATCATCACAAGATCTATTTGATGAAATGATCTACAGAATCTTTGGTGACATTCCCAACTATATGTACCTGAACCAACGTGATGACATATTACTGGGAGGACGAACATAGAAGAACAAAACCAGACGCTAGAACAAGTCTTGCAAAGAGCTGCAGACTTTGGCATCACTTTCAACCCAAGCAAATGCCAATTTGGTGTTAAAGAGCTTGAATTCTTTGGCTACAAATTCACCAAAGATGGACTGAGGCCAACCCCTGACAAAGTCCGAGCCATAAAGGAAAGTGAGCCACCAGAATCCAAAGAGGCTGCAAGAAGTTTCCTGGGTATGATTGGATGCCTTGCAAAGTTCATCCCCAGATATTCATCATTAACGGTACCACTGAGGGAGCTGACACATAAAGATACAAAGTTCAAGTGGAGACTGAAAGAACATGCAGCATTCGAGAAACTCAAAGACAGCATCACAAATGACGACACTATGGCCTACTTTGACCCCAAACGACCTATTGTAGTACGAGCTGAGGCGAGTTTCCATGAAAGAACATGCAGCATTCGAGAAACTCAAAGACAGCATCACAAATGACGACACTATGGCCTACTTTGACCCCAAACGACCTATCGTAGTACGAGCTGAGGCGAGTTTCCATAAAGGATTATCAGCTGGACTGTTCAAAGAGACTCCCAAGGGACTCCAACCAGTACACTTTATCAGCCATACAATGACTGCACAGAGAAGAGATATAGTCAGACCGAGAAAGATGCACTATCTATTCAGTGGGCAAAGAACAAATTCCAAATCTACCTTCAGGGTGCACCGCGATTCAAGATCATCACTGCACACAAACCATTGATCCCCATGTTCAATTAGACTAATGCCAAACTACCCCGTAGAATTGAGAAATGGGTAATGAGCATGCAGGATGCAGATTTGGAAGTTATCTATGAGCCAGGCAAGGATGAGGTAGATCCACTAGATTTCCTATCTAGACACCCTATGCCAGCTAGACAGGCACAGACAACACAGAGAAGATGATTAAGCAAGTTGTAGATGCTGATCATGCAGTAGTTATAAACCAAATTCGAGATGAGATCCAACAAGACCCCCAGCTCCAGAAACTTAGCCAAAGAATCTACAAGGGTGACTGGGAACACTACCGAAAGGACCCAGACATCACACCTTTCTACATGATAAGACACGAGCTGTACAGAGTGGAAGATATTATATTCAGGCTGAACCGAATAATAATCCCAAACGGCTTGCAGAGAAAAGTCATCAAAGCAGCACACAGCTTGGGGATACTTAGGAATGACAAAGACAAAACAGATGCTACGAGAGAAATATTGGTTTCCTCTGATGAATAGCATGGTTGAGCAAATTATAGGCCAATGCTATGAATGCCAGGTGACAACTAAAGATCACAAGCAACAGCCAGTAAAGATGACAACCATTCCAGAGAAGCCATGGGACATCATTGCTGTAGACTTTGGAGGACCATACCCAGACGGGCACTACAACCTTGTAGCAGTTGACAAACGAACGAGATACCCAGAAGTCCGAACGACCTACTCCACCGCATTCAAACCAACAAAGGAGAAACTTAAGGAGATGTTCGCGACTCATGGAACACCGAGACAACTGGAAAGTGACAATGGACCACCATTCAATTCCAAAGAGTTTGCAGAATTTGCTGAGCAAGAAGGATTTCACCACCATCGAGTCACACCAGAGCCAATGGTGAAGCTGAAAGCTTCATGAAATTGATAAATCGCAGCGAACAAATTTCCATCTTCAGGGAAAGAGCGCCATCCAAGACATGCTGACGGATACCGATCAA
This sequence comes from Pycnopodia helianthoides, assembly GCA_032158295.1. Classification (NCBI taxonomy): domain Eukaryota; kingdom Metazoa; phylum Echinodermata; class Asteroidea; order Forcipulatida; family Asteriidae; genus Pycnopodia; species Pycnopodia helianthoides. Next base: position 539,733 of record CM063261.1, read on the forward strand.
CACCACACCCAGCAACCAATATCACACCATATGAGGCCCTGATGAATAGACCGGTGAGAACCAAACTAGATCACCAAATGAGAAACAAATCCCCAAACACCAAAGACGCCATCATCAATGAGCGAGACTAACAGTATAAGGAGAAATTGAAGCTGAATGCTGAAAACAGAAATACAAAGCAACACAACTTCATAGTTGGAGACTAGGTACTACTCAGACAGGCCAAGAAGAACAAATGGAGCACAGTATATGAACCAGCTTTCTACATCATATACCGCATTGACAGCTCATCCATAGCAGCCAGAAGAGTTACAGCAATCGAGAGGTGTATCGTGATGCCAGTCAATTTAAGCTTGCCAACTCTGTAGTACACAACGCAGATGATACGTTAATAAACCAAGACGGCACTCCGCTAGATCCAGAAGACTGGAGAGAGAATTTTTTACGTCAAACCACTCCAGACACTCATCCAGATGACATTGATCTATCTTCAGACATCACAACACTACAACAGATGCAAGACACTCCTTCACCATCGCAGAAGATACCTCAGATGAACACCAGACCACAGAGAAACCGACAACGACCAGCATAATTAAAAGACTTTGTTCAATAAAACAAATAACAGAAAAGGAAAAACCCAAAATAAAACAAAAACAAAAAAGAATAGTTCATTGTTTTTGTTCGGGGAAAAAACATTTTTTTCATTCTAGAAAGTTGTGAAAATTTAAACTTTTCCGCACTTAAAAAGCTTTTAAAGAAAAACAGATTTGTTGTTCATTTACTACACTATCCGGAATGTGGAAGAAATAGACAATTCAGAATTAAGAAGAAACAACACAGATGGACAGTTTAAACAAACAATTTATTTTCCAACCATAATTATGAGGATAACAAGATCAGATAACTTTTCATTTTATCAAAGAAGAAATAGAGCATCAATCTCCGAAAAAAGGGAGAAACGTAATATCCTCTAATGCAAGTTATTATATTACTATGCTTCAACACTATGTTTGTTATTGATGTTATGTGCTTCAACGCGCATGTGAGCAGACAGCATGAAAGCACACACATGACCAAAGAATATTGTCCGTATCATTTCATTATATACTATTATATACTTTTGATTTTGTTTAATTTAATCTTGCAGATAAAAAAAATCCTAACATCTAAACTGGTCACCAGCAAATATACAGAACTCGCCAAACCAACTGCCAAGATGACGATACTCTACGGTTGTGTTGCCAGGGGTAACACTGTTCTAGTTGAACACTCAGCAAGTTATGAGCACAGCTTTGCGACCGTTAGCAAGTCCATGCTGCAGAACATCTCCACACAAGATTCCAAGGCGGTCTACACATCAGATCAGTAAGTCATACATCTACATCCCTGATTTGCCTTAAAAAAAGGCTTGGGTTGCCAATTTTGCCAACTGAGTACGCAACAAATTGCATGCCCCTCAAGTCTTGACTGGGCTGTTGGCTGGAGACTGTTTATGGACCAGAGTAAAGGCGAGGTCCATTAAAGGCACTGGACACCTTTTGGTAATTGTCAAAGACCAGTCTTCTCACTTGGTGTATCTCAACATATGCACAAAATAACAAACCTAGTGAAAATTTGAACTCAATTGGTCGTCGAAGTTGCGAGATAATAATGGAAGGAAAAACACCCTTGTCACACGAAGTTGTGTGCTTTCAGATGCTTGATTTCGAGACCTCACGCGTGAGGTCTCAAAATCAATTCAAATATTTTACTGAGAAATTACTTCTTTCTCAAAAACTACGTTACTTCAGAGGGAGCCGTTTCTCACAATGTTTTATACTATCAACAGCTCTCCATTGCTCATTACCAAGTAAGTTTTTATGGTAACAATTATTTTGAGTAATTACCAATAGTGTCCAGTGCCTTTAACAAAAACAACATCAGTGAATTTTTAAGACTGAGTGCTTTGTCATGATAAAGATCAGTTGGCAGTAAGATGAGATAACAAAGTACAATTTATAATCCCCTAGGTACATGTTCCCGGTCATAGTGCAAGATGGTATCACCTACTTGTGCGCAACCACAACAGAATTCAGCAGGCAGAAGTCGCAGCGTACTTGAATGAGATCATCCGCCGTGTCACCTCCTCTAGTCTTTGTCAACGTGTCCAGCATGCTGGAGAGTATGAACTGGACAGAGATTTCAGTAACGTCCTCAGTCAAGAGATGGTAAGGGGAAATTTTCAAACCTTTAGGGTGCCATTCTGAATAAATATTAAAGAGTATTTATAGTAAGGTAGACAGGGGGCGTGATTGTGCCTTTAACCCTCTTGCTGTCTGACCATTCAATACCATTCACTGTGGTTTTGAATGATAGATAAACTATGCCAGCCTGCAATATGATACCATGAGGGAATGCACAGTACACAGTTACATTGTAGTTCTGTGCACAGTTGTGCCACCGTACACAACCTTGGCAGTCGAATGGTTTCAAATGGTTGGTCAACTCACTGGAAAATCCTGCCAAGAGTCACTGAGAGTACATGTAGGAGGGTTAATGATACAAGCATGGAATCTGGCACCATTTTTAAAGCATCTAAATGTGACGTCTGAATATATTCTTGCAGGTTGCAGACTGCAAAACTCTGCTTTGCAGTCATCTGTTTTAGCTTTGACCATCTCAGTTCATTAGCCAGGAGAAATACCAACAAACAGTTTCTGGCCAGGAATTTCATCTTCTGAGAGGGCAAGGCTGTCACTTCCATTAGAAAAATCTTAAAGTATGGCCAGGGAAACTTTTGAAGGGCCACCAAGACCAAGACCAGGACAACTGAGGCAATGGCTTCCGTGTAATTCCAATTTAGTTTCTCACTAGAAATAAGTATCGTTTACTGATAAATATGCATGGACCATTCTGTTTAGGATCACTACAGCAACATGAAGGAAAGCAACAGTAAAGTCGGTGCCCTACAGAATCAGGTGGATGAGGTCAAAGATATCATGATTCAAAACATTGATAACGTGCTGAGTAGAGGCGAGAAACTAGACGACCTCATGCAGAAGACAGAGGACTTAGAAGCCAGCGTAAGTTACTTTTACCTTTTTATTTTCTTGATTTGTTAACCACTTGAAGTCTGATGGCGTTTTTGTTTAGTTTTTTGGCGGGGGGGGGGGGGGGGGGGTGGGGGGGGCGTTAATTGTAAAATGAAATCATGGCTGAGTCATCAGAGTGAATTTGAAGCCTGGGTCTACTCTAATTTTATAAAGCTGCTTAAGCAGACAATATTGCTGAACATTTTTCTGCTGGGCAGGATACCAGTCACAACTGGAACGTGTGACATGGTGTTTTGGCTGGTAACCTTATTCTGGTAAGCACAATTTTTTTGCTTAGTCACTTTTTGTGCTTAAACAGCTGTGTAAAAATGTGCCTTGGTAGTGATACGGATGTCCTTGGGCAAGATATTGAACTACATTTGCTTCTCATCACCAAGGCGGGAAAGGGCACCTGTTAGGGTAATGATTGATGATGTGAACAATGAGCCCTTCACATGAAATATGCTACTTACATTCATGCATGTGTACAGACACTATTGGTTGGCAAATGCCATGAGGTTGTGCACTAGACAGATGCACAGACACATTTGTGTCATCTAGCGCTAACCCTCACCCTCACCCTAAGGCCAAATAAAACAAAAACATGTTTAGAATAATTAAGATCGTATTTTTAGACACAAAGAAAAAAGCTGGCAACTATCTTGAAAAATAGCCTGGCCGGTTGTCTTGAAAAATGTGTCGGGCGGCCAATTTTGGAAAAACAAAAAATGAGGCACTTCTCCTTCCCTTTTTCAAAAAGGCATGACGCTAAACATGTTTTAAAAATTATTTGTCCTAACCCTAGCGTGTAGATCACGAGGGGGTTAGTGGAACATAGAGAAGTCACCGTGTCTATAGGTTAATGGCCATCTTTTTCTTTTGGTTTCACAGGCTCAGTCTTTCCAGAAAAGTGCCAGGAGGGTTAGCAATAAATACAAGTGGATGAATAGGCGGAATCTGGCCATCATGATTGTCGTCATTACTATCGTCTTAGCCATTTTAATAATCATCATCTTGAAGATTGCTGGAGTCTTCTAATCAAAGATCAACATGTAATTTTTTTTCGAAAACATACCTTACTGTGACAGTTTGTGCCAAACAATACTGTAAGTTGCGATGCTCCGTGCTGGAACAAGACACTTCCTGCCAAAACTCAAAAACTTTGTTTGTTTTCTCTTCAAATAGATAAGAAGAAGACTTTTTGAAGGATGTGCGCTGTACTACCTTGTCTCTTTGCCATGCATAAGTTTATAATCAGTGATGAAGCAGCTGAACATATAACTCTTACTATCCTCTTTTTTTGCAAAAATTGTTTCATTTGAAATTCTGCTTTCTGGGAATACTAGCAAAAACAGGCTCTGCTGTGATGTGACCTCACTGATGTGACCTCAATGATGTGACCTCACTGGTGTGACCTCACTGGTGTGACCTCACTGGTGTGACCTCACTGATGTGACCTCACTGATGTGACCTCACTGATGTGACCTCACTGATGTGACCTCACTGATGTGACCTCACTGATGTGACCTCACTCTGATGGAACAAGGAACTGAACCAAAACGTCTTAATTTCATTGCTACCCTACAGGCACATACTATTGTGAGCACTTTGTAACATTTCTCATTCCACCAGTGATGCAACATGTAATATCGCTAAATCATGAACCAGGCCTGTTTTTGTGGGCGTTCCTTGGGAGCTTAATTTGTAAAGGAAGTTGGGGGAAAATATGTAAAGGGGTTTGCAACAGGTGTATTTTTATTTTAGTGGTGTATTATTTATTAATACCAAACTTTGACATGGCATAATGGTCAAGGCGATATGGCTCACATTCTCTAAACTACCCCTAATTAGGGCTTATAAGGTAAGTATTTATCAACATGTAGAATGGTTAAGACATCACATCACAATGAAATCAAGCCTGATGTTTTAGTTGTCATCACTTTTAATAACAGTTCACTATTTTATTTAGAGAAGTGCCTGAATATTGCATGGGACATCACACTTTGTTCTGACACGGAACATCAAAATCATCCGGATGAATAAAAGGTGTCAGCCAGGTGCTGGAAAATTCACAAATATCTAAATTTCTCACTCACAGTTTACCTAAATGTCCTTTAAGGTGCCTAAATTGAACGCAGGTCGTGCAAAATACCTCCAGCTATTTGCCTTGACTTCACTTATGAGTTAAAAATGTGGCAGAAATCTTCTGTAGCTGATAGTCTGTGCATATGTAGGCATCCTGCACAATTTCATTCCCAACATAAATTTATAAACTAATATTTTTCTCAGTCTTATTTCACAACTGTCTTTTTTTAATATTTATATCCACTTCTCGTCTGATGGCGTGTTTTCACGGCAAACGGCAAAATCATAACATTGTGAAAATTGTTGGTTTTTTTTTTAGTTTGAAGTTTGACTAAAATCGTCAATGAAAGCTTAATATTAATCATTTGGATACTATGAAATTTGCGCCAAACTATGAGCTAAAAATGTTACTTTTGAAAATTAAAACAACTCTAAGCTGACACTTAAATTTTTTTCAATTAATTTTTTTGTGATATTTTAAACTTAGATTTTCATGAGTGTATTTGGGGGGTCCCTTATGTCACATATACTTGCCTTGACTTTGATACGTGTGGCTGTCCATAGCAAGCAGTGATCAGGATTATCGACAACTTGACCTTTCTGGATTCTCATAATTTTTTAGCTTACTGACCTCCACTTAGAGCTAAGCAAACTCATCAGTATTTTTTATTTTGTACAAATCACCTGTTCTCAAGTTTAGACTGAAATATTTCATAATCACCTTGATAATATCAAGTGCATTTTAGATCAAGTGCCATTGGAAAGTGAATCCAGTTTCTTATTCTCCTCCCCAAACCTTCGCCCCTCCCCCCATCAAAATTACTCTCTTTACTTATTATTAGAATGAGAAGCTTAAAGAAGGTGGTATGACTTCGTCGAGTTGTCCAGAGCATCGGACTCAAGTTCTGATGGCTGACTTGTATTAGCAAATGCGCTGTTGACTAAAGACTAATAGACTTAAGTCTGCTCACAAAGCCCCCCCCCCCATGTCATGCCTGGTACATGGCATATTAATTTGAATTGGGGAAACACTGTAGGTGGTTTAGCAGATAAGGACCTTGTCGCTCTAGTTAATTCACTGGCAACCAGTTCTAGGCAATCCCAATAAAGCAAAACACATTTTCACTTTTCAGTTTTTCAAATAATCTTCTTAGAATTGTAAGATACATGTCTGCTGTAGAACTGAAGGGTGTACTTGCATCCTTGTCCGGAGTAATGATAAGTGATGATTCATTTGCTTCAGAATGTTGGGGTCAAGGGTTCGAATCCCTACCAAGTGGCCCCTGGTTTTTTGTTTCTGCATGACTTGGACACATCAGTGAAGGGTGAAATCAGAATACTTTAATCTTTTCGTGGTCATTTCTGACAAAAAAAGCAGCCTAGTTCACTTTGATGCTTTTGTATTAAAGTGATTTTGCCGTCATTCACATAAAGCATGTGAATAGCATTACTGTATATTCAGTTTAACTTACAAAGTGTTCTTTTTTAGCCATGCGAAATCACTATTCAATTAAGTGTAAGCACAACTAGAGATTTTTAATTAATAATAATAATAATAATTTTATTCCATTTCTTGTGTGCCCTCTCCATCCGAGGATGTTCGAAGGCGCAAATTACAATAAAATTCCATTAAAAATTACATCAATTACAACTAAAATTACATCAAAAACCAAACAAAGGAGCTAAAAAGTGAATACCTTAAAAACAAGCAATGCATTTTTAAAATGAATGCAAAATTTAAGCTGCTGCAAAATTTGAATGATGTTTAAGTGAATTGTAAAACTTGAATGATAATCTTTTTAATCGCAGGACACAAAAGAGCAATTGCTTACACATCAAGTAAAATTAATTTTATTATTTTGAAGTGCTTTCAATTTTGCGCAAAATAGAATAATGCGTTTTAAGTTGGCTGCTTTTTTGCCAAAAATGACCGGGAGAACCCATTTTCAAATGCCTTATTTTATAGCGAATATCCATAAATAATATTACTATTATCAAATCTCGATCTTGAACAAAGAGTGCATCGAAGATGCTTAAGTGCAGGATCACAAAATTATATAAATATATATTTCTTTTCTATTATTATATCATTCTTTCAGCAAATTTTACGCTCTTCATCGGACAAGTGACTTGATAATAACAATTGTGAAGCTCATTTGTAATAAGTTATTAATAATTTTTTATTTGTGCATTAAATATAAGTTGACCGACCCAAAACAACTAATATATATTTTTAATAATTAAATTGTTTTATTCATTACATTATTGTTAATGTACATCATTTAACTGGAATGTTATGTGAAATTATTGAACGTTTAAGTAAAGTTACTCAAACCAAAACGATGACCTACTTTTCATCATGGCCAAGTAGGTGTATCTTGATGAAGACAAGTAACAAATATTGTAAATTTATTTGTTTTGTTGTAGACAATATTATTTGACTTGTTTATTTTAATTCACGCATTCCATTTGTGATTATGTGAGCGAGAAAGAAATAAAATCTCCTTTTAATTGGATTTATTTTTTTAATCTCTAAAGTTTTATCTAAGGCCAAGTAAAAAAGTAACATGTTTCTCGTCCAGACTTTTTCAAAAAATAGGAGGAGACAGGGCGTTACTAGTTACTTTTAAAATGTTTGCTAGTTTATCCAAGCTGACCGCCATGCTAAGTATATGGCCAAGGTATATTTATTCACAGAGTTTGTTGCTATTTGAGTATACTGATGCAATGTATGACAAAACAAATGATTTGTATCATTTTAGTCCACTTGCTAAGCAAGTTTCAACATTCAAAAACAGTGAAATATACATGAGTTCAATATTGATATCGCGATTATCACGATTGAGGTAGAAGAGTCTAGACGCCGGGCTCATACACTGATCTGTGGCTCATTATACTCAATACTCTTCGTATGCGATGTTAAAACAAAGAATATTTGAGGTTAAAAAAGTATAGACAAATTCTTAGGCAAAATTAAACCTGAAGAACTTCGGGGGGTTTTTTTCTCACTTTTTTTTATAAAATAGTAAATAGTAAAAAAAAAAAAAAAAAAAGGGGGAGGCGGCGGCCATAAAGGAGGCGGGCGGGGATGAGAAACATGTTACTTTTGTTATTTGGCCTCAAATGTATATTTAAATACATATGTATGATTCTTTCAGACTTTGTAAAACATTCCATACACATTGTAGCTGCTGTCAAAATGGCAAATAACAGAGCACGAGAAGTCACATTAAAGTGACGGTAAGTCACAAAAATATTGTTCTTTCTTGTTCCCATGTTGTGACAAGTTCATTTGGACGGGGGGGGGGCCTCTGGTTACGCCACTGTTCCCATGACAGGGAAGATGGCCCCGAACCCCACGCCGCTCTGGCTTTGCGCTACGCGCTCTCACGCGCCATAACTTGCCTTTATCATTAATGTTGCCGCTCCTTGGTACATTTCACGCCCCCCGTTTCAGAAATCCTGGATCCGCCCCTGGCCTCTGTAGTCTTAGTTTTTTAAAAGGCGTTAGTTTGCGTGCTACAATAAAGACAAGAAACAGAACGCTAGAGGGCGTTTCAGAATAATAAACTGCACCCCCCCCCCCCCCCACCCACCACCATAATAAAGCCGGGAGTTTGTTTACAAGTTTTGAGAAACCGTTTGCCGTCTGCGGGTAATCGGAAATCACATCAAATCACTCTATGATTACAGCGAACAGCAGGCCGGACAATGGGTGAGAATTCCAAGCAGACCTCGGGCATTTTGGGGTAAGTTTTGATTGAATTATAAAGCAATAATTGAATAAACGCCAAGAGACGACTTGTGCCCAATTTCCGGACATTAACAGTTCTCGATACACTGCATGGCCAACGCCATGGCAATGGCTACACTAACGAGTCCACTGCCAGTGCCACTCCATGCAGGCAGGGCATATTAGAAATGTCATTCCTCTATATATTCTAGTGACTGTGGGCATGTGTACTGACACTAGGCCTACTTCTGTTGTCTGTCAATCATTGTTGCTTGAGTTAACACACAATGTCAATGACATGGATGTACGTGATTACTGATTGATAGTTCTCTAGTACTAGTAGTACTGTAGTAAGCATTTCAGTGACGTCATGAATTTATTCGGACAACTCGCGTTGAAAAGCACTCGATATTATACAAAAATAATTATTAAAAAAGTCTGATCCCGACATATAATTTGTTATCTTGATATATTTACTTTTTTAAATATCTAGGCTCAAATTTGCGAAAGTTTCAGTTCCATAGACTCTAGCCCAGCCCGGAAAAAATTTCCATATCCGACTACCACTTCTTCACTCATGACTCGTTGTTAGTGTTAGTGTTACTAACATTCCCAACTAAAGCAATATATACCCTGATGTAACCAGTTTTCAAGGTACCATGGCTTTTTCTTTGAATTGAAATTTTTTTACGAATGCAATGTATCCAATTGATGTCCTAAATACCTTTCTTTATGAAGTATGCAAACATCTATTAATTAATAATACAGGGTTAGCGTTGTAACTTTCTCACCAAGCACCGATCTTTGATGCCTCCAATAGCGGCCCACTTGTTTGGAGGAGGTTAATCTGTTTTCAAAGCACACTAGATAGTACGGTGTCCCAGTAAAGCCATACATGGAACAAAATGTCTGCACAGTGTCCTAGTGATTAAAAAAGTAAAAGTGCTATGTGAGACTTTGTATGGCTCTATAGCTAGCAGTTGTCTTTATACTTTTCAAATAAAATGTTTTTTCCTTACTTTAAAAAAAATTATCAGATGGTGTTTTGCAACAAAATTTCAATTGAAAAATAAATACATAAATGTGTGAAAATGTTTCTGTCAACTCTCAGAAATTTTTGTTTTGTGTCTTTTTATGTTGCTTATTAATAAAACGTCAAGTAATGAACCACAAGAGAAACTGAATGGGTAAATTTCAAATGGTTTGGGGTTGAACAAAGAAAAATTGACTAGAGCGGGACTACTGTATTAATAAAACATAAAAACAAACAGTTATAATTGAATGCCCTGTTGACATCGCGCGCAGTGAAGTAAAAGATATGCTTCGATTCAAGGGCTAACTCTTAAATACAGGTCCTCCTACAATATCTCATTTGAGTAATTAAGATACTTTTTTATTTCATAAAGGATGAAACAGCAGCAGTTGGATACGGACATTTTACCCCTTTGGCCCTCTAGTGATTTGTACGTGCACTGCTTGCGTGCTACATGTATACCCTATTCCTACAAAGTTTGAATGGGCTTTGGGACTTTTGTACTTTTTGTATTTTGCTTGTGAAGGCATTGCAATAAGAAGCCACTATTATTATAAATTTGATATTTTGTTATTGTTATATGTTATTGATATTATTTTATCCCGTACATTTTGTAATTACTACATGTAGTTTCCCCAGTCAGTGAGGCTTTTGGAGAACCATCTAGTATTAGTTGTATATTGCTATTTGTTTGTTCCTCCCCTCTTCTAACCCTTACCCAAATCTGGAATTCACAATTTTCCTGTTACTTATGTCTTATGTCTACAGGGTTATGTATAGACAGAGAAAATGCCCGCTAAAAAAGTTCTCCAATGGTGGTTGGGGCTGGTTGCCAGGCAATCTGTGACACTGGGACCCTTTCTTTTGGTCGGGCCGACAGCGGAGGTGCAATAGATTAAAACCTTGATCGGAGCTGCACCTCTTGCCAATTTCATCAAAGTAGAGGTAAGTATTGGAGACTTTCTTGTCACTAGGTGGTAGCAGACGAGAACGCATATTAGCAGAGTGCTAACCTGCTTTGCATATTGACATTAAGAGGGTGGCAATGTTTAAATTATTTACCAAGGTTCAAAGTTGTACAAAAGTCTTTAACAGTTAATAGATGGAACAGTTGCACCGTGGGTAAAGATTATTCTTTTGTTTTTACCTTTACAAAGGTGTGTAATAAGCACTGTATCCTCGGTGCTTTCAGACTTCTGTGAAAAAAATCCAAATGCATCCTACTCAGGTGGGATTCAAACCCAAGACCCCCGTATTCTAGAGCAGATATCTTTTCCAGTAGATCACCGAGCATGTCCTGTGACAAGAGGCCAAGGATTTAAACTGACCTCTGTAATTTGCAGCAGATACTTTTCTTTAAACAGATAACTAAGTAGTATATTGCAGTTGTCTTTCACAGTTAATAACACGTTTTCTTTATATTTAATTGTCTTGTCTTTTTGTAGCATTCAAAACATTGTCTTCACCCTCAATGGAAAAGACTTCGTTCTGACACCAAATGACTACGTCTTGAAGGTAATTATAAGAGAATATTACCCCAAATCCATCAAAGTCGTTTTTGTTGTTGGTCTAATCAGTACTACAGAGCCAAACCCTGTTTGTAAGTGTGCCGTATTCCAACTGGAAGTCATGCTCACTCCACACTGGATTGAATGATAGCCAGAAACCTGTAAGAAATTCATGACCTACTTTTTCTTGAATGATTTATGATTGAAACCAAACTTCAGGGACTTGTCTTTCACATGTGTTTTGCATAATATCAAGTTCCTCACAGAACTATCAGTTTCTGTTATAAATGCCTTTAAACTGTAGTGTGAGTTGGGAGTCATACAAAATGGTTGAACACAGACACTGTCAGGTACAATTTAAGTAGGCTCAAGACTGCCTCGTGGTTGGCTTGTTCGCGCTGACTGGCAAATCAACTGTTTGAGTAGCCATAGTGGCTTTGAGAAGTGCTGGTTTGTACTTCCACCCTTACTCTTGGGTCTTTTTCTAGAGTATACCTGTCGTAAATGATCTTCTTCTCTTCTTGCACTTTAGGAAACTGAGATGGGAGAGACCAACTGCCTGAGTAGATTCATCGGAATCTCGTCCCTAAACTCGTGGGCCCTCTTTGGATCCTTGGTGACATGTGACATCTTCATTGGCAAATACTACTCCAAGTTTGATCGAGTGACCAACCGTGTAGGTTTCGCTGATGCTCTCAAGGGTGTAGAAACCAAGGCTTAGTATTAGAATCCTTTGTTTATCATTAATGAAATGATTTTTTTTCGGGGGGGGTGGGTAGGAGGGAAAAGTAAAGATGAATCAAGGTGACAAATGTTTTTCACCACTGGTCTTACAAAACTTGCATAAGCAATGCACGCAAGCTTTAGTTTGGGTTGAACAGACATCATCAGTTGAAGATGCCAGTGATGAGTGAATAGAGGTTGCTGAGTGCAATGGATAGAATGATACCTTCTGAGTTAGGGGGGGATATAATGGTCACTTGGATACGTCTATAGTTCCATTCAATTGGTCTTTTGTTTTGTATTTTCTTAGATATCATGTGAATATTTAGTGGTTTATACTTGTAAATATGTGAAGTTGGCCTCCCCCATTTCTTATTTTGATTACCACAATTGAAATAAGCCTAAGTGCACACGCTCAAAATTAGGTTTCTCCAAAGGCCCCATCAAAAAAAATTGTGTTTCCCATTACCCTCACCCACCAGAAAATCACTCAGAAACATTTTTTTATTTAAGAAGTTAATGAAACAAAAATCTGGTGTCCACCCGAGCCTAAGGTTTGTGTATAACATCTTCTTTGAATTAATTTTTTTTCAGTTGGTTGACACGGAAGTCTTGAACCATTCAACCAGTGAATATTCAGTACTTATTGGCAATAATCACATTTGTACAGTATTGAACTTTACTCGTCACAAGTTAACTATGTTATATGAGTGTGCCAACAAAAATTTGACCATTGGCCAACCCTTATATTTTTCACAAAAAAGAAATTACAAGTAAACAATATGAAACAGAAAAAATGTTGCCCACCTACCCGCACAATTTTTTATTATTATTAATTTTCTCAGTGTAATAGAAAATGACTATCTTTTTGTGTGGCCCAACTCTGAAAAAAGAAAAGAAAAAAAAGGTTGTCCACCTACTACGGGGCTCCTAGAGTAACATAAAGAAGAAAATAAAATTGAAAGGGAAAGAAACAAATTTGAGATGAAAACTACAAAAAATTGGCTCAAAATAAAGTTTGTCTTCGAACTTTAAGGGACAAGAGGGGGAAACTATTGGAGAGGACAAAAACATTCACCTCCCATATTGTTAACCTCTCAAAATTTGGGGTCAAATCTCAATTTTGTTTCTTCTCCTCATCCAAAAAAATTGTTTGCTTCAACAGGTGTTCATCTGTAAGTTATACCAGTTCAACTGCCGTCATTCACATTATATCTGTTGTCATATGCCCTAACCCTAACACTGACCCTAACCCTAACATGACCAAACCCCCGATCCCCAGAACCCCCGAACCCCCATACCCCCAAACCCCAAAACCCCCACAAACCCCTTCCCCTAAAACCCCCATCCTCCCAAACCCCCCAAACCCCCAAACCCCCCAAAACCCCCATACCCCCAAACCCCCCAAACCCCTAGACCACTTCCCCCAAACCCCTCTAAACCACATCCTCCCAAACCCCCCAAGACCACTTCCCCCAAACCCCCTAAACCCCATCCTCCCAAACCCCCAAACCACCAAACCCCTAAACCCCCAAACCCCAAACCCCCGAACCCCAAAACCCCCAAACCCCAACCCCCAACCCCCAAACCCCCCTAAAACCTATCCTCACAAACCCCCAAAACCCCAAAACCCCCAAACCCCTAGACCACTTCCCCAAAACCCCCTAAACCCCATCCTCCCAAACCCCCAAATCCTCCAAACCCCAAACTCTCCTAACTCTAACATGACAAACCCCCAACCCCCAAACCCCAGCCCTCAAACCCCCAAACCACCAAACCCCCAAACCCCCAACCCCCCAAACCCCCAAACACCCAAACACCCAACCCCAAACCCACAAACCCACAAACCCTCAAACCCACAAACCCACCAACCCACAAATACCCAAACCCAAAACCCCAAAGCCAAAACCCCCAAAGCCAAAACCCCCAACCCCCACACCCCCAAACTCTTAAAACCCCCAATCTCTCTTAACTCTAACATGGACAAACCCCGAGCCCCAACCCCAAACCCCCAAACCCCCAAACCCCCAAACCCAAGAACCCACAAACCCACAAACCCAAACCCCAAACCCCAAACCCCCAAACCCCCAAACCCACCAAACCCCATACCCCCAAACTCCCAAACCCCAAACCCCCAAACCCCAGAACCCACAAACCCACAAACCCACAAACCCCCAAACCCCCAAACTCCCAAACCCACAAACCCCCAAACCCCCAAACTCCCAAACCCCAAACCCACAAACCCACAAACCCACAAACACCCAAACTCCCAAACCCCCAAACCCCCAAACCCCAGAACCCACAAACCCACAAACCAGCAAACCCACAAACCAAAAAACCCACAAACCCACAAACCAAAAAACCAAAAAACCCACAAACCCCACGACCCCCACAATCCCATAACCCCCAAACCCCCATCCTCCAAAACCCCCAAACCCCCAAACCCCTAAACCCCCAAACCCCCAAACCCCCAAACCCCCAACCCCAAACCCACAAACCCACATATCCACAAACCCACAAACTGCAAACCCACAAACCAGCAAACCCACAAACCAAAAGACCCACAAACCCAAAAACCAAAAAACTCAAACCCCCACGACCCCCACAATTTCCATAACCCCATAACCCCATAACCCTCAAACCCCCATCCTCCCAAACCCCTAAACCCTCCAAACCCCCAAACTCTCGTAACTCTAACGTGAACCAACCCCCAAACCCCCAAACCCCAAACCCCAATCCCCAACCCCTTCCCCAAACCCCCTAAACCCCATCCTCCCAACCCCCCAAACCACCGAACCCCCAAACCCCGAACCCCCAAACCCCTAAACCCCTTCCCCCAAACCCCCAAACCCCAAACCCCTAGACCACTTCCCCCAAACCCCCCTAAACCACATCCTCCAAACCCCCCAAGACCACTTCCCCCAAACACCCCTAACCCCATCCTCCCAACCCCCCAAACCCTCCAAACCCCAAACTCTCCTAACTCTAACATGACCAACCCCCAACCCCCAAACCCCAACCCTCAAACCCCCAATCCACCAAACCCCCAAAGCCCCAAAGCCCCAAAGCCCCAAACTCCCAAACCCACAAACCCCAACCCTCAAACCCCCAATCCCCCAAACCCCAAACCCACAAACCCACTAACCCCAAAACCCCAAAACCCCGAACCCCATAACCCCCAAACCTCATCCCCCAACCCCCCCCCCACCCCATCCTCCTAAACCCCCTAAACCCTCCAAACCCCCAAACTCTCATAACTCTAACATCAACAAACCCCCCAACCCCCAACCCCCAACCCCAACCCCCATACCCACAAACCCACAAACCCCCAAACCCCGATTCCAAACCCCCAGAACCCCAAACCCACAAACCCCAAAAACCCACAAACCCACAAACCGACAAACCCACAAACCCAAAAACTCAAACCCCCACGACCCCCACAACCCTCAATCCCCCAAACCCCCATCCTCCCAAACCCCCTTAAACCCTCCAAACCCCAAAACTCTCGTAACTCTAACGTGAACAAACCCCCAACCCCCAAACCCCCAAACCCCCAACCCCCCAACCCCCAACCCCCCAACCCCCAACCCCCCAACCCCCAACCCCAAACCCCCAATCCCTAACCCCCAAACCCACAAACCCCAACCACCAACCCCCAAACCCACAAACCCACAAACCCACAAACCCACAAACCCCCAAACCCTGAAACCCATAACCCCCAAACCCCATCCCCCAACCCCCCCCCCACCCCATCCTCCTAAACCCCCTAAACCCTCCAAACCCCCAAACTCTCATAACTGTAACGTCAACAAACCCCCTAACACTCAAACCCCCAACACCAAACCCCTAACACCCAAACCCCCAACCCCCAACCCCCAACCCCCATACCCACAAACCCCCAACCCCCAAACCTCAAACCCCCAGAACCCCAAACCCACAAACCCACAATCCCCACAACACCAAACCCCATAACCCCCTAACCCCCAAACCCCCATCCTCCCAAACCCCCTAAACCCTCCAAACCCCCAAACTCTCGTAACTCTAACGTGAACAAATCTCCTAACTCTAACTTGAACAAACCCCGAACCCCATAACCCCCAAACCCCATCCCCCAAACCCCATCCCCCAAACCCCATCCTCCCAAACCCCCTAAACCCTCCAAACCCCCAAACTCTCATAACTCTAACGTGAACAAATCTCCTAACTCTAACATGAACAAACCCCCAAACCCCAAACCCCCAAACCCCATCCCCAAACCCCCAAACCCTAACCCCCCAAACCCCATCCTCCCAAACCCCCAAACCCTTTAAACCCCAAACTCTCCTAACTCTCACATGAACAAACCCCAACCCCCAAACCCACAAACCCAACCCCCAACCACCAAACCCACAAACCCCAACCCCCAACCCCCAAACTCTCCTAACTCTAACATGAACAAACCCCCAAACCCAACACCTCCAAACCCCAACCCCCACCCCCTACCCCCAAACCCACAATTTTTTCCTAACATTTTTTTCTCCCCATCTACTGACTCTCTTTTTTCTACCATGTTACAGGAAAAAAATTTTATTTTAAAGGCTTTTTCTGATAAACCCTATCATAAAATGTATTAAAAATGTGTTTATCTTTCAGTGTACTGAATGTTTACTTAGTGAGTTCTGTGAGAACTAGAAAAGATTTAATTACTTGGAAGGCATGACATTCTTTCATTAGATGAAAAAAGAGACAATAATGTTTCTAAATTTATGGTCTTTTATTTATTTCACTATATTGTGAGTATTTGATCACCTGAGTAGGTACAGACCTTTACCATGGTGTAGCCATCTTGGTTTTTTGTTTTGGTTTTTTTTGCTAATCAATGTTATGTAACCAAAACTAGGCTGGAAGGGAAAAACTCTCTTGCCACTTTGGTATTATTAGTGAACCATATTCTATATATATTTCAAGGAATGAAGGGCCTTTGTCCAAGTCCATGCAATAGTTATATTAATTATGTCCTATATATTTCAAGTCAAAATTTGTACATAAATTTGCTCTTAAATCTCAGGTAACATAAAAAATGTTAAGTGATGCTTGAGTTGATCAATATATACCAAGTGTAGTTAATTTCTTTCAAAAATCTTGCTAAGTGTTCATAACTGTTATACATTTTTGTCTCATGCCTCTATAAAATATTATGTTTCAATAAAAAATGTGAGAACATAAATTGAATATACTTGTACCATGTGTTCTTTCTAATGTTGTCTGTAATTTTACAAGTGAATTTAACTATGGTCAAAATGCTTCGGTTTAAGAGTTAGGGTCTGTCACTTTTAAGGGTAAATTTTTATATAAATTAAACTCATTTAATCTTTTAGTAAAACAAATATGAAACACTCTTCAAATCTCATAAAAAACAGCAAAACCTTTATTTAAAACATACATTTTTCATCTCATAAAAAACAGCAAGCACAATTTTATTTTAATGACCGCTGGACATTTTCTACCAACAGAGGGCGCCCTTCCCTATATATATTTAAATATATTTAAATTTATATGTGACGTATATGTGACGTAATGTGACGTATATGTGATGTATGTAACGTACGTTGCTATACAACACGTGGTTCTAATATTCATCAGGTCCATAAATTCGAAATAAGCACAGTCTAGCGGTGGCCGAGAGGACAAGGCCATGGGAACGTGAAGGCAAGGTACGCGGTTCGAGCCCCGGCAGAGACACAAGGTATGTGGAGTAACGATATTGAACTAACTCTGATTGATTATATGATTGTATTACAGGTCAACGGCGCACGAGGAGGAGACGCAGAGGAGGCGAGGCCACGAGGAGGGGACGACACCGAGAGGACAGGCGGAGGGGGAGGCCACGTGGAGAGGACGACACCGAGAGGGGAGATGCAGGGGAGAGAGAGAAGAAAGGGGAAGACACATTTTTTTTTAATTTTTTCATTTTTTTAATAAAAAAATATAAAAAAAGTGAAATTTCACGGTCTTTCACTTTTTTAAAATTGCCTGAAACGTACGCTCGTTAATTTTTTTCATTTTTTTTGTATGAAAATTTTTTTTCCAAAACAAATTGATTTTTGGTCTTTTATTTTCTTAAAATCGCTTGAAACGTACGCTCGTTAATTTTGGTGGAAAAGGGTGAAAAAAAAAATTAAAAGCCGCAAAAAACATTCAGATTTAACATTTTTCAAAATTAAATTGACTAAAACGGCTCAAAACACTACAGAACGCCTTCAAATGCTTATACCGATCTATTACACTAAATAACAATTATTCTCCAAAAGATTCAACTGAAAAGTACAATTTAACTCGAATTACAGCTTTTAAAAGGCAATTTAATTGTGTATTAACACTGACACTGTTTATACATGTACATAAGGTGCTACGTAAAAACAACATACAAGTAACGCATTTTGGTATATAATTCTACATTTTGGCGACTTCTTTACTTAAAATCTACACATTCTTAGACAAATAACATCTTTTCCATATAAAACAAGTCATTTTAAACTTAAAAACTCTACAAACGAACACATATTCACGTCAAAAAAACAAAAAAAAAATAGTCAGGCGCCCATCACTGAGAGTTGAGCTGTATTACCACTTAGAGACAGGGAACTAGACAATGGCGGCTGCCGTTTGACTCGTCTTAAAGTAACATTTCCTAAGCAGTTTAGATCCAATAATTATAACCTTTGAGCATCTAAAACTTCACCATAGATTTGTATCTATTTAATTATCACAATATTATCAAAACCAAACTAAGTTGCCAAGTTGAACGGTAAATTTCATTGTGGCATAACCAGACAAGGGGGGGGGCCTGCAGTGATTGGCCCTGGGGGTACATGTATGTGGGTATGGGGCAAAGACATAATTTGAGGTGGCTATTTAATTCACGTGTGCATTTTTTCAATCTCATTTAGGGACGGAGGGGGAGGGGGCTGCGTCTGGTTACGCCACTAGTTTTAAACTACAAGACCTTTCAAAATTCTAACTTGCTAACTCAACATTTCCAGGCCTAGCACTTCTCCATACAACTACATTAAATAGCAAATTCATGCCCAAAGAAAAGTCCAACAAAAACTGATGCATTTCAATCTGAAAGCTCACTAATTATTAAGTCTTACTGTATACCAACCAGTCTTCCAGAGAAAATAGTTCTGTTTGAAATATTGTCAAAGTCTGAGCGGTACCATTTGAAGTCCCAGTAAATCATTCCTACTTATTACCAGTCTGCTTATAACGATTGCCGCAATCAAAATAAGCCTGATGTGAAAGCGTTTTCACACTAAAATTCAACTACTTATTTTGACAACAAATTCAAAGGGTGTTTTACATGTACTCTCTCTCTCAAAAAAAAAAGCAATGAAGTTGTAAGTAATTTCCCTTCGTGGGTAAAACAAATTTCTGATCTGTGTTCCAACAACTTGACATTGGTGGTCAATCAAATTCTTAGCTTAAAGATTACTAAATAATACATTCACAGTCTCTGCTGAAGCTACAAAATACAAAATACTAACATGCGTATGTAATATCTGAATAGGGTACATGCTAACTGATGACGAACAAAATGACTAATGATTTGTGTTCCATAATCTGAAAGCTGTTTTTTCGTTAACTTGATACCACAATACAATTTTCTCCACGCTAAAATTCTTCTGTAGTAGTGCCTTTGAAATAAGCACGAATGGTAGAAAATCTATGACAACTGAACAGTCTGTGTTTACAAATTTGAAATTTTTTACAGTTGAGCTGGGTTGGTGGGTTGAAGCGCGTGTTTGTTTAAACTACAGGCAATACTCTTTCTACAGAAAACCAATTGTACCACACTGTCATACATGCAAGCCACCTTGTTAACATCACATTCATGATAGTACAATACACTAGTACCTAATTAATTATCTTATATTATTATCATCGTACCCTGGCAGAAGGATGTAAGGAAAGTTTGCACAGCAGCAGTGGTGTAGCCAGAATGGGGCAGGGGGGTCAAGATAGTTAAACTAAAGGAACTCCTTCTAAATAAAACTGTGTGTCAAACTGTCGTACCTGTAGCCACTTTGCAAGCATCAATTTGATTCATGATTGTACAATAAACCCCTAGGACATGTACACGTATGTACTTCTAATTAGAAAATATCTTTCCATTATTATTGTCAGATGCTTGCAGAAGGTTGAAGGAAAGTGTTTCCGGCAGAAACTTTGACGAAGCAAATAATGGGCAATGCTTTATCATTTCTCAAACATTATTCATAGTCATTGTAGGAAAATGATATTCATCAAGTTAAAAAGCTAAGTGGAGAGTTCAAAAGTTACATTCAGCAAGAGAATGAAGACGCATGACTAAGTTAGAGTAATTCCAGCAACGCACAATATATGTTTAGCTTCATTATGAAAATTGTGATAATTTGATTGCTTAAGACCATTCTGCTGAGACGAATGTTGTACTGAGGTTTGCTAGCACAATGGCGTATCCTTCTGCCAGGCACAAGATGATAATATGTAAATTACATCAATAACTCGCAATAACTGGACTGTAAGTAAAGGTCTGTTTACATAATCTAAGACTTCATCAAATTCCCTTCAGTATTTTTTTGCACAAATTATTTGGAGGATAAAACAAGGGTCATGTTGGCGTGTTCTGGTCAAGCGGATAAGAGCACCGGACTATAGCTCTGGTGTTTCTGATCAGCAGAGTGTGGGTTCAAGTCCCACACTTGGGTCCTTAAGCAAGATACTTGACTATTATTGCTTCGTCCTTTGAATGGGACGTAAAGCTGTAGGTTCCATGTGTTGTGTAATGCACATTAAAGAACCACATGGACATATCGTAAAGAGAAGGTGTTCCTGGTTTTGGTTGGCAGCATATTGCGCCACAGCACTGTGTAAACCGCTACATGGTGCTATGTAAAGGAAAAAGGTTTCATACTTCAAAACGTAGCCCCACATACCTTGCAGGATAAATTATACAAAAAGGTTGGAGCACCATGAGAGCATCAGTGAGTGACAGATCTGAACGCTATAAGAAGCGGCTATTATTATTATTATGTCAAATGAGTCAATTTACAGACAATCTTCAAGAAGAAATAACATTCACATCTGAATTTCCACAAAAAAACTCTTGGGGTCAGTTAAACAATGTTGAAAAAAAGGACCTCTGTGATATCGTTAGTGTTTTGTTTGCATGCACTGCAGTTGGTTGCCTCCAAATTGCCCTTAAAAATGTTAACCAGGCCGTAAGTGTCATGATGATGAAGTCAAAGTGTATGTAAACAGGCCTTTTTACATTTCATAAACAACACAACAAACCTACCTTTATCCTAGAATTGAATGATTTACAAAGTTGAGGTATAAGAAGCTTGGAGTAGAGAGATGATGAAGTGTCTGAGGTCATGATGAAGCTGCAAGTCAAGGGTTCTCATCACACAGCTCTGGTGCATCTCTTGTGAGGAAAGTGCTGCTCCTCATCATCTTTATGAACCTGTACACAGAAATCAAACAAGAAAGAATTGTATGAATTATAAGAGCCGTTGATGGATTGAAGGACAGGCTAGTATTAAAAGGGGGTAAATCTTGGGGGCGGATCAAGGTTGACAGAAAAGTGGGTTGCATTTTTGAGATTGAAGTTCAGGCTGGTCATAGATGGGGGGTACATTTTGGGGGCGGTTCAAGATTGACAGAAAAGTGGGGTGCATTTTTAGGATTGAAGTGCAGGCTAGTAATAGAAGCCTGGGTTACATTTTGGGGGCGGTTCAAGATTGACAGAAAAGTGGGGTGCATTTTTGGGATTGAAGTTCAGGCTGGTCATAGATGGGGGGTACATTTTGGGGGCGGTTCAAGATTGACAGAAAAGTGGGGTGCATTTTGGGGATTGAAGTGCAGGCTAGTAATAGAAGGGGGTACATTTTGGGGGCGGTTCAAGATTGACAGAAAAGTGGGGTGCATTTTTGGGATTGAAGTGCAGGCTGGTCAAAGATGGGGGTACATTTTGGGGGCGGTTCAAGATTGACAGAAAAGTGGGGTGCATTTTGGGATTGAAGTGCAGGCTGGTCATAGAAGGGGGTACATTTTGGGGGCGGTTCAAGATTGACAGAAAAGTGGGGTGCATTTTTGGGATTGAAGTGTAGGCTGGTCAAAGATGGGGGTACATTTTGGGGGCGGTTCAAGATTGAAAGAAAAGTGGGGGGCATTTTGGGATTGAAGTGCAGGCTAGTAATATAAGGGGTTACATTTTGGGGGCGGTTCAAGATTGACAGAAAAGTGGGGTGCATTTTTAGGATTGAAGTGCAGGCTGGAAATAGAAGGGGGTACATTTTGGGGGCGGTTAAGATTGACAGAAAAATGGGGTGCATTTTGGGGATTGAAGTGCAGGCTAGTAATAGAAGGGGGTACATTTTGGGGGCGGTTCAAGATTGACAGAAAAGTGGGGGGCATTTTGGGATTGAAGTGCAGGCTGGTAATAGAAGCCCGGGTTACATTTTGGGGGCGGTTCAAGATTGACAGAAAAGTGGGGGGCATTTTTGGGATTGAAGTGCAGGCTGGTAATAGAAGGGGGTACATTTTGGGGGCGGTTCAAGATTGACAGAAAAGTGGGGGGCATTTTTGGGATTGAAGTGCAGGCTGGTAATAGAAGGGGGTACATTTTGGGGGCGGTTCAAGATTGACAGAAAAGTGGGGGGCATTTTTGGGATTGAAGTGCAGGCTAGTAATAGAAGGGGGTACATTTTTGGGGCGGTTCAAGATTGACAGAAAAGTGGGGGGCATTTTGGGATTGAAGTGCAGGCTGGTAATAGAAGCCCGGGTTACATTTTGGGGGCGGTTCAAGATTGACAGAAAAGTGGGGTGCATTTTTGGGATTGAAGTGCAGGCTAGTAATAGAAGGGGGTACATTTTGGGGGCGGTTCAAGATTGACAGAAAAGTGGGGGGCATTTTTGGGATTGAAGTGCAGGCTGGTAATAGAAGGGGGTACATTTTGGGGGCGGTTCAAGATTGACAGAAAAGTGGGGGGCATTTTTGGGATTGAAGTGCAGGCTAGTAATAGAAGGGGGTACATTTTGGGGCGGTTCAAGATTGACAGAAAAGTGGGGGGCATTTTTGGGATTGAAGTGCAGGCTAGTAATAGAAGGGGGTACATTTTGGGGGCGGTTCAAGATTGAAAGAAAAGTGGGGTGCATTTTGGGAATTGAAGTGCAGGCTGGTAATAGAAGGGGGTACATTTTGGGGGCGGTTCAAGATTGACAGAAAAGTGGGGTGCATTTTTGGGATTGAAGTGCAGGCTAGTAATAGAAGGGGGTATATTTTGGGGGCGGTTCAAGATTGACAGAAAAGTGGGGGGCATTTTGGGGATTGAAGTGCAGGCTAGTAGAAGAAGGGGGTACATCTTGGGGGCGGTTCAAGATTGAAAGAAAAGTGGGGTGCATTTTGGGGATTGAAGTGCAGGCTGGTAATAGAAGGGGGTACATTTTGGGGGCGGTTCAAGATTGAAAGAAAAGTGGGGTGCATTTTTGGGATTGAAGTGCAGGCTGGTAATAGAAGGGGGTACATTTGGGGGCGGTTCAAGATTGACAGAAAAGTGGGGTGCATTTTTGGGATTGAAGTGCAGGCTAGTAATAGAAGGGGGTACATTTTGGGGGCGGTTCAAGATTGACAGAAAAGTGGGGGGCATTTTTGGGATTGAAGTGCAGGCTGGTAATAGAAGGGGGTACATTTTGGGGGCGGTTCAAGATTGACAGAAAAGTGGGGGGCATTTTTGGGATTGAAGTGCAGGCTAGTAATAGAAGGGGGTACATTTTGGGGGCGGTTCAAGATTGACAGAAAAGTGGGGGGCATTTTTGGGATTGAAGTGCAGGCTAGTAATAGAAGGGGGTACATTTTGGGGGCGGTTCAAGATTGAAAGAAAAGTGGGGTGCATTTTGGGAATTGAAGTGCAGGCTGGTAATAGAAGGGGGTACATTTTGGGGGCGGTTCAAGATTGACAGAAAAGTGGGGTGCATTTTTGGGATTGAAGTGCAGGCTGGTAATAAAAGGGGGTACATTTTGGGGGCGGTTCAAGATTGAAAGAAAAGTGGGGTGCATTTTGGGAATTGAAGTGCAGGCTGGTAATAGAAGGGGTACATTTTGGGGCGGTTCAAGATTGACAGAAAAGTGGGGGGCGTTTTTGGGATTGAAGTGCAGGCTAGTAATAGAAGGGGGTACATCTTGGGGGCGGTTCAAGATTGAAAGAAAAGTGGGGTGCATTTTGGGGATTGAAGTGCAGGCTGGTAATAGAAGGGGGTACATTTTGGGGGCGGTTCAAGATTGAAAGAAAAGTGGGGTGCATTTTGGGGATTGAAGTGCAGGCTGGTAATAGAAGGGGGTACATTTTGGGGGCGGTTCAAGATTGACAGAAGAGTGGGGGTCATTTTGGGATTGAAGTGCAGGCTGGTAATAGAAGTCCGGGTTACATTTTGGGGGCGGTTCAAAATTGACAGAAAAGTGGGGTGCATTTTTGGGATTGAAGTGCAGGCTAGTCATAGATGGGGGTACATTTTGGGGGCGGTTCAAGATTGACAAAAAAGTGGGGTGCATTTTGGGGATTGAAGTGCAGGCTATAATAGAAGCCCGGGTTACATTTTGGGGGCGGTTCAAGATTGACAGAAAAGTGGGGTGCATTTTTGGGGATTGAAGTGCAGGCTGGTAATAGAAGCCTGGGTTACATTTTGGGGGCGGTTCAAGAATGACAGAAAAGTGGCGTGCATTTTGGGGATTGAAGTGCAGGCTGGTAATAGAAGCCCGGGTTACATTTTGGGGGCGGTTCAAGATTGACAGAAAAGTTGGTTGCATTTTGGGGATTAAAGTGCAGGCTGGTAATAGAAGCCTGGGTTACATTTTGGGGGCGGTTCAAGAATGACAGAAAAGTGGGGTGCATTTTGGGGATTAAAGTGCAGGCTGGTTAAGAGAAGGGGTAGGGGCGGTTCAAGATTGACAGAAAAGTTGGGTGCATGTTTGGGATTGAAGTGCAGGCTGGTAACAGAACATACATTTTGGGGGCAGTTCAAGATTGACAGAAAAGTTGGGTGCATGTTTGGGGCGGTACAAGACTGAAAGAAAAGTGAAGCGCATGATTTGGATTTAGGACAGGTTGGTAGGAGAAGGGAGAACTTAATATGTTGAGGAGAATGAGGGGGGATTGGCTGGGGGAAGACTGGACATTTAGCACGGTCCTAGCTACACGGTCCACATACTGACATTTAAAGTTATCACAAGAAAAATAAGTTGTAACTCACCAGTATTTCTAGTAATTTCAAGAGGTAGAGTGTGCCGTTAAAATAAAACTATCATCTGCTTGACTTCTTGAATGATGAATGGTTGATGATGACTCAAACTGTATCTTTACAGTCTATTAACCAGTAACGTACACATTGAAGTTACTTCAAGCATTCCTAGAGAGGTGAAAAAATACAACAGAAATTTGAGTGAAAAAGTGGTTCGTTTTGGGAAGTTACCTCTTATTTTACATGAGCATTTTAAATACTAAGTTTTTCTACAACTTTTCCTTTTTCCGTAATTGAACTGAGACACAGTAGCCCTTTGAACGTAGGGCCTTGTACTGAAATTGCCCATATTTTTACTTCCAAATTCTGTCTTCAGATTCACTCTCTTTATATGCCCTTGCATAGGATATGGCGTCAAGCTCAAACAGCAGCTCACTGGGTGAAAGGAAGACTTTATCATTGGCTTTAGAGTCGTCATGCTTGTGCGTGGTGCATACACAAACTGACAAAACTGCACGTTTTCAATGTTTAGCATCAGGGATGGCAAAAAGGAGTCTATATAGAACCAGAAGGACAGTGAGTGTGACTGTAGTGAGTGTCTATCGGCATTGCAATCACTCAGACTCGGTCCCAAAATCAACAATGTCAATCTGACAATTGTCATCAGTTTAAAAATTTATATAATCAGTTCACAGTAACTAATAGAAATAAGCTTTACCACGCTAAGTTGCTCTGATCCCCCGGTCCCTGAGCCTGGGGCTAGTGTAGTATTTAATGACTTCACAATCATTGTAGCCCACCCTTAGTTATAGCTCGCCGTACATGCCGTGATAGTCTTTACGGCGAGCACGATCATGGAGGAAGGCAGTACTCAGTCAATGTACACAAACTCCAATATACACACCAATAATGTACAAGCTATTTCCAGACGAACTAATCAATAAACTACAACAAACAAATCCTTACTTACCGATGTTTTGTGATGAAAACATTTTGATTTAAAACCACCGTGAGCAGACGACATGTTTACAACGAAAATTGAACGAGTGTGTACTCAGTCATCACATAGGTCATAGTGCAGTGCGGCACTGAATGAGCATGCGCGCGGTTGCTAAGAACACAGCGCCCTCTTGGGATGAACAAAAAATAATTATTATACCCTTTTCGAAACCATGACTTATGGTGTAGACTCAAGTTTGTTGCTCCTTTCATCGATCTGTTTGAAGCTTCATACAAAAAACACGTTTCAAAAAAACTTACTAATTCTGAGAAACGTTTCATGCATGAAACGTTTCTCAGATTGAAATGTTTTTAAATCACTCTCTCTAAAACCACATTCCTTAGAAGGGAATCGTTTCTCAATATTTTTGTAAAAAACAACAGATGCAGTCTTAATCAGTTTTTATGGTCATTCATTTTTTTCCAGTAATTACCAAAGGTATATATAGCCTCCCTACAACCACGATACATTCCGTTTTTGTTAAAACAAGGTGTTTTGACTTCGCGAAAACGCTCAGTAAAACAAACAACAAAATAAAGAGAAATAAATTTTACATTAATCAGTAAAATTGTCTTTCCGTTCATCCAGGTAGCTTGTTCACGAAAACTTACACAGCGTATATAGGCTTTATTTAAAAAAATAAAAAATGACATAATTTAGGATTCCCTGGATGAACAGAAAGATTATTTTAATGTCCAATGTCAGATTTTTTCTTCACTACTTTGTTTTGTTCTTTTGGTGGGGTTTTTTGCGGGGTGTTTGCGGGAAGTCAAAATGCTGTGATGAAGACACATCGATTTTGATCACATGCGCGGTTGTGTCAACAATTTATTCTTAACCTTAAATTTTCTTTCTGAAGCAGACGGCTGAACGCGTCTAACCGACTGTTTCAGAACCGGTCACCTATAAATTAAGTTTTTGCCATGATGCCACCCCCCCCCTCCTTCCACAAAACGAGCCCCTTTTACAAAATTACTGCGAAATTGTCTAAGAAACGAAGAAAATGCTTGGCAAGTTCTGTTCCACTGTCTTGCATGCCTCACGTCCGAGTTAAATATTATACAGCTATGAGCCTGGAGCAAATTGAAATATAGTGAAAATGAAAGGCTAAACATGAACGTGAGAAATAAGAAAATTAGTTAAAACTACAATTGTTTTGTCTTTCGATTTATAATCGTAGGAAGGTACTTCTGGAAAATGATAAGTGTGACATTTTTAGTCATATTTTGACGTAAAACAATTACGGGGTCGACAATTATGTGTGCTGTGTGTTTGTTTGTTTCTCTACCTGGTCATGGTGGGGAGGGAAAACTTGGCATATTGAATGTCATAATTATAACACCCTAAATATCAAGATTGGTTTATATTGAGTGATCTCTCAAGATACATATAATTTACAAGTATTTATTTTTATAACCATTAGCAATCTTCAGTCAATAAAATCTTTTGTCTGACAAAGCAGTACATCATAAAAAACAAACTGCTTTAATGTTCTCATTTTCATTACAATCATTCTTAGGAATATCTTTAGTTTGTTTCTACGGTTAACACAGATAAATTTGCCGTTTGTTTTATTTTATGCTTTTTGTACACATATTTACATTTGATGACGTCGGACAAAAATCATTTTTTGTGTCCCATTCGATCGTACATGTATGCATATATTAGACAACTAAAATGCATTGGTGTATGCCATTGTTCCAAGTAAACACTTCAAATGTAAGTTCTTATTTAATTCACTATTAAAAACACACAGTTATTGACAAACATTAAGAACGTGAAACCAATAATTATGAACTTTCACCCCCATATTTTTTGTGAAACTCAAGTATGAATGTGTCAGTTTGGAAGAGGGGTGAAATAAACAAAGATTTGGGTAAGAACTTGGCAGGTTTCCACAATGTAAGCTTTTACGGTTCTTTGTTTCTTGAAAATTTGAATATTAAAAAAGTTACACATAAACAAGACATAGACAAAAGGCAACAACAACATTCCATCCAAATTTATAGGCAAGTAAAACAGACCATTATTTAAAAATAAAACTTTTCGACCCTATTCTTTGCTTGCACGCTTTCAACAATGGACAATGTGGTGGACTAAACATCTACTGATTTGTAATAAATTCCCCCTAAAAAGTTGTTTAAATTCTTCTTTTATTGAAGGTGAAATTTTGTTCTGAATAAAGTTGAAGCAGTTTACTGATCATTAAATAAATGGCAAAATCTTCCAAAGATGTGGAAAGTTGAGCAAAGCTACATCTTAGTCATGAAACGCCTTAAAAAAAAGACATATTTGTGACACTGAAAAATGAAAAAATAAATAAATAAACCACCCAAAACACAGACATGAATGTTTAAAAATACGCCAACTTTCTTTCCTTTTGCATAAACAACTTTGACTATTCCCTAATTCACATCTAGCATTTTCGTCGAGAGCAATTAATAACCAATTTAACACAAAAATGCTTGTAATTAATAAATGTTTATTATACTGATGAATTCTAAGAACTGCAAAAGAATTCAGATTTTGTTTACAATTAACAGTGATTAGAAGTAAATTCGCAATTTATTTATTTTATTTGTTTACATTTCTGTTTTCAGCACCTTTGCACAATGTTACTGATCTTCAAAGTATGCACTGTTCTTTACTTGGAAGAAAATCTCTGCACTTAATTTGTTTACAGAACAAGATTGTTAATACTTACTAGAGACAACTCTTTTTAGGATCTCAATGTGTTTATAATATAACCCTCAAGACCTTAGAGATAAGTTTTTACCTGTAGTTTTCATATTTTAACCCCAACTTTCGAAAGTGATTTACTATGATCCTTCCACTGTTACCAAATCGAACACATTATGGTAACTCAACACCCAAACTGTTGGTATCCCTGATTCCATGTAATGCATAATCAGTTCACTTTGCAATCCTCAGTACAACAGAATCAAACAAAACGTTCAGTTGGAATTTATTGGGTGTGGGGTGGTTGGGGTAAAAGCAACCATGTTATTTTTCAAAGCTTGTTCCAATCTTTTCCTTAAAAAAAGCTAAGGCATGGAAGAATTTTAACAGAACATAAGAGTTTGACACCAAAAATACCAAAAGATAGTTATGTTAAAAAATATTTGGCTCTTAACAGGGACTTTACAATAAGCTTACCTTTTACTGACCAATCATATTTTTAAGATTGGATCACATGGTCAAAAGCAACCATCTGGCGTACGTATTCAAAGAAGTTGTCATGTGATATCTTAAACCAATCAAAAAAGATCACATGATCCTCAGTAACTAATCAGGTTCATCTATCAACTGAAATTCCCATGTGATACGCGTCACATGGTATGCTTGAACCAATCAGCATCAGTCACATGGTACAAATAAACCAATCAGGCGGCAGGGATTCATCATACTCTGAGTTGAACAGCAACCTGAAGGAGGACTTTGAGACCCGGCATGAAGGTGCTAATCTCAGAGAAGTAGGGGCTTGAGACCAGACGTTTGTGAACTGAGAGTCCGGTCTGATAGTCATAGGTTAAGATGCCCTGAGCAATTTCATGAAGACCACTTAGAATCATTGGTGATAACTGGGAAAATGAAAAAAAATAGTTAAATTTGTAAATTATGCACAACGCTTTCACAAAACAGAAAACGGATGACTAAATCCGCCTGGTACATTTTAGGGTTGTTTTTGGTCGGAGGTCAAAGCAACAAGATAAGTTAATACAACGGGACATTCCATGGTGTAGCTACTCTGTGCCTGCACACACCAGGCAACCCTTCATTTTACCCTTACAAAGAGGTACAAAAGGTATTCATTTCAGTTTTATTTTGTTATTTTGTAGCGAATAGCTAGAATTTGTCTTTTTGGAGAGGTTGAACGCTGAAAAATTGACTAGAGAACAGGATTTGAACCTGCTACCTTAGGATTTAAGTGCTAGCTTCTTATGACAAAAGTTTGTTTTCAAACAATGCATGTTGTAATAGAACTGCATATTATTATGATTGCAAATTTACTCACCGTTCCCTCTCGCAACTTGTCGTAGAGAATCCCCAGTTTCTTGATGACGTCTTCCAACTTTCGCTTCATTTGCTGCAATAAAGAGTAACTGAAAGTTTATTTTTGTCTTTACTTCAAGTAACAATTGCATCGGGATAAAGAATATGATTTTTTTTTAAATTTTATTGTTTATCTTTGATGCATTAATTACAATAATTAAACTGTTTCGGGCATCCACTGCTGACTACAAGACCTGGACCCAATTTCATAGAGCTGCTTAACGGCCTGTGCTTACTGCACGATTTCTATTTCATAGCGCTGCTAACCCTAAGCACACAAAAAGGCATGCTAACCTCCCGGTGCTTACTGCATGGAAATGAATGACGTAACAATGCAAATACATGGTGAACGCGCAAGATGACCGCCTCATTTTCTTGCTAACCTGTGAAATACGCTTATGCTTACGCAAAATTTGCTTACCGTTAAGCAGCGCTATGAAATTGGGCCCAGGGCAACATAGGCCGTTGCCACTGTGTAACTCTAGTCGTGCACTGCTAGCCACTTTTTTAGGTCACCTTGGTTTCATTACCAAAAAAGATTTAGTACAAATAATAACAGATCTGCTAACTTGGTTCTGATTTGTTAGATAGAGTGGTCTGAGGGAATTGGATGATAACAAAGGCTTCCTACATACCGGATTACTACCAGCCGCTTCTTTACATCTTTTAGCAAGGGCATCATACGTCTCAACCAAATACTGATGCTCGGCAGGAATGGGTGCTTTGGGTGCCTCTGGCTCTGGAGCCTAAGGAAGACAAACAGAAAAATATAAAAGTATGAAATTGCTAAACTTAAATACATCACTTTGTGAAAACGCAAACGTTGTACCAAGCGCTATGTATTTTAATGGATAAAGTCACTTTGTGGATACACAAAATGGTAAATCGAGTGATATGTAGGTCATGCTTATAAGTGTAATTACAAAACTATAACATGTCAGTTGCACAACACAAAGGACATCTGGCTTTACATCTCATCTGAAGAATGAAGCAATGAACTTCACTGCCATGGTCTGTTTGATTCTGTTATAGTATTAGTAAACTTATTGTGCTTTATAGACGATGTGACCTGTGACATCACATGTTTACAAAAGAGCCACAGAGCCTGGACTTCCTGCAGGCACGATTTGTACACAGCTCAATGGCAGAAAGCATAAAATCTTATATTTTATGGAGATTGCACTGTCTAATTCTTATCAACTTTTGATATGATGAAAGGGGGCACATCTAAAAACTTGTCCAGCTTTTACTTTCATAATTCTTGGTTTTATGTGGAAATTATGACACAAAATGTCAACTTTCCCATAGGACCAGTGTAGTATCTTGCCTGCCAGAATACTCAAAGAATGTACAAGGTCACACTTATTGTAAACAACGTTCACATGGTCTATATGGGATCAGTTATACCACCATCATCACAGTCCAACAATTTGGGTGTTGAGTTTACACAGATTTTGTAAGAGTTACATGGGATCAGGCATATCACCATAATCAAATTCCAAGAGCTAGGGTGTTATTTTGTTATAGAGTGAGGAAGAATTCTTGGTAATATAAACAACTTGAGGGGGTTAGTGTGTTAAAGAAAAACCCACACACCCAAGTCTAAGTAGCAGCAGCTACAGGATACTATTCTGTGTATTCAGGGCATCACCATCAGTTCAAGTTTTCAAGAAGCGGCTGAAGACATTCTTATTCCACAATTAATTCATATTCTTTTTTCTCCATTGTGTATTCTTTGCTGTTTAATATTGCAGTTGTTTGTTGTTATATTGTATTGTACAGTGCTGTGATCTCTTGCAAGAGCGCTATATATTATTTTTATTCTTATTATATGTATAAGATAATTTTGGGTTGTTTTTTTCCACGTTCATGTTAGTTTCGGAATGTCCTCTTTTGGTTTAGTCGGTTAAACGGTTGATGTATAATTAAAACCCTGGACATTCCATTGTTTAGGGCACAGGTATGCAATTACAATGCTACACTTTATTTCTCTCGTATTAAGAAGGAAGATGGTATTGGAAGTCATGCTCCAAATGACCCTTTTCCTAAGGGGTTATTGTGTAATCCTTGATTCCAGACCTTCATCTTTTTGTTGTACTTTTGAGGATTATGAGAGATCTGCCACCATTGTTTATTAATTGTATTTGGCATATGGGAGACAAGTCCGAGATTCCAGCATACCATGGTTGATTATAAGCCGTTGCTTTTGGCCAAGGTTTGGCCGATTCATGGTGAAGACATTCCTTATTTTCTCGAAAGACAACAGAAAATCCCAGGGCAATTCATGAGAACGTTTTGTCTTTTCTTCATTTAATCAGGTTTGTGACAAAGATATTCTCAAAAACCAATTATTCTGGAAGTTCTGAACAGTGCAAAAAATTTAATACTGCACAGAAGAACAGTATTTTTGTTATACCAACGTGAAGTGGTAACTCAAGGTTGAATCCAACAGTAAAACTGGATATAAAGAGGTTAAGCCCTAAATTATCCCTTATTTAATTTTGCTTCAAAGACCATAGCTTTACTATTCCCATAGATAATTATGGGAAGTAACTAGTTATGATCTTTATTTACGTGTCAGAGCAACAAGGTCGTATCTCAAAAATTAGTGTATAAATGAAACGCAAGCTTTAGAATGTCAAAAGGTAAAATTTCGCTTAAAGTAACCAGGGCCAATTTCATAGAGCTGCTAAGCACAACAATTTGCTTAGCATGAAATTTCTTCCTTGATAAAAACAGGGTTACCAACCAAATTTCCATGTGTTGCATATTGCTTGTTACTGGTATTCAGCTGTTGTTTGCTTATCCTGAAAATCATGTGTTGGTAATCCTGTTTTTATCAATGAAGAATTTCATGCTAAGCAAACTTGTTGTGCTTAGCAGTTCAATGAGATTGGGCCCAGGATGAACACAAAGCCAAACATTTGACAATTTGCTCGGACTTGTTTTCACGCAAGGTACGGCTTTGTTGCAGAATCTATTTTACGACCTTGTTACATGGACACGATGATTAGTGTTAAAAGATGACGCATTGCCCCATGATGTTAATGAGTTTATTACCTTGGAGGTGAATGGAGCATTTTGTGCGGATGGAAGAGTGTTACCCATAGGCTGGTTATACATGCTGTTAGCATATACCTGCTGGGTGGGGACCTGGGATGGGTTATACACCCCAGGGTTACCGGGTACCGATGAGGGCGATTCAGGTGGAGTTTCTTGCACTGATCCCACAAAGGGGGCCATGATGGGTTCCGGGGCTACGTAACTTTTCTGTTCCTGTCGAAATAAAAACAGTTCAGAAATACATGTTAAGACAACACAGCATGACTTAAAGGTACACGTTGCCTTGGATCGGTCGAGTTGGTCTAAAAAAAGCGTTTGTAACCGTTTGTTATAAAATGCATATGGTTAGAAAGATGTTTTAAAAGTAGAATACAATGATCCACACAAATATCCTCGAAATTGCATGGTTTTCCTTGAACTTTGCGAACTAACACGGTCGGCCATTTTGTAGAGTCAAAAGTTTGACTCCATAAAATGGCCGACTGTGTTAGTTCATGATGTAAAAGGAAAACCACGCAATTTTGAGGCATATTTGTGTGGATCATTGTATTCTACTTTTAAAACATCTTTCTAACCATATGCATTTTATAACAAACGGTTTACAAACGCTAACCTCCTTTGCGAACTAACACGGTTCGGCCATTTTGTAGAGTCAAAAGTTTGACTCCATAAAATGGCCGACTGTGTTAGTTCTAGATGTAAAGGAAAACCACGCAATTTTGAGGCATATTTGTGTGGATCATTGTATTCTACTTTTAAAACATCTTTCTAACCATATGCATTTTATAACAAACGGTTTACAAACGCTTTTTATAGACCAACTCGCCCGATTCAAGGCAGCGTGTACCTTTAATCACTAGTCTAAGGTGAAAACACTACTGATCAAAAGAAACTGTGGGCTAGTCAAAAGTGGCTTTTAGGTAACCTGTCAGGCTAGTCAAATTTAAAATCATGCTATAAAATCAAGCACTCTCTCTTTAAAACTAAATATATCTACCTTTGGTTTGATTAATGGAGGATCGTTCCAAGCTCCAACAACTGCCTTAGGTTTCAATGAAGCCGGTATGGTTGCTGCCATACTTGGTTGGTATGTTGTTGGGGCTGCTGGAGGTGCATGCGATGTCTGTTGCCGTTGTGGATAGCCAGCTAGCCCGGTGTATGCTGCGGCACTGCAGGTGATGCTGCCTTGGAGTAATCTGCTGGGTTGTAGACGCTGGGGTTGGGGTATGCCGCATGCTGCTGCTGCTGTAGTTGCTCCTGTGTGGGCTCATGGTGGTAATACTGCTGCATGCCAGCCTGCTGATAGTCCGGATACCGCCGTGGCCCCGAGACATTAGCGTGGAGGTTACCGCCGCTGGAATTACGCTGTCTGCCCGAGGCATCGCCAGCAGCGGGCTGGGTTTGAACCTGTTGCTGAGTGGGTTGGTTGTAGCTGTAATTGGTTGTCTGAGGTGTGGCACTAACTTGGGATGTATAGTACTGACTACTGGAGACAGTCGTTGTTTTGAAGGAGTTAGAGACATTCTGTTGGGTTGATAAAAAACAACAAAGAGGGAGTGAGAAATCAATGAGATAAAACCCTGCACAAGAACAGCCGTACTGTAGTAGACAGTAAAAACCACATAACCGAACTGCCCTAAATTTGTATATAATTGTGGCAGCAGAGCTTACTTACCCTACTGAAAGGAGATCTCTGAGGCTGTTGTGCCGTTGAATTCCTCGTGGGTGCTACTCCCAGTGTACTCTTTTGAGCAACTACACCAGATGTCATTCCTTGGGCTCGGTACAATCGATCTCTCAGCTCCTGTATCTTAGGCTGATTAGAGTCCCCGAGGTATCCTGTGGCAGACGCCATGTTCCCTTGTGCAGCGAGCAACTCGGCATAGCTGGTGAGCTTCTCCGCTAGGATCGGGGAGGTAACCTCCGTCCCGTTGCCTGTCTTTAGTTGGAGGGCCTTCCTTAGGATCATCACCTTCTCCACAAGATCCTGAAAGACAGAAGTGCAAGGTTTGTCAAAATAACCTGCTTGCATGTGGAAGACTAAAGAATCATTAAACACAATGTACATATACACCTATGAAAAGTGTTCAACTCAGATCGAGCTGATCATCGTGACAAATGTACCCTGTCAATTTCCATTTTGGTTTATTACTTGATATTCTTTCTTTTTTTCAAACTTTTTTCCCATATGTTTTCAATTTCAGAGTTGGGACCCTTCACCTTTTTGGGGCTGATGTTATTTTGTTAAACACGTGTAAGGGAAACAGACATATATTAGAGGAATAGACATTTTGTAAATTTAAGAAACAAGTGGTATCCAAGGACTTTTACCTGCAGGTTGAGAGGGGAGTTGGCACCATGCATCATCTTAGCCCAACAGGTTACAAGTCTGTCCACGTTCCCTGAGCAGATGTAACAAAGACAGGCTTCCGCTGAGAGATCAGTGTCTTCTTGAGACTCCAGCCGACCTCCGAGAGTGTCTGAATCAAACAAGAAAGAAATTCATGATTATCAGCACTTTGAGAATCAGAACTTTGGTGCAGGATACCTAATCGTTACTGGCTTTCAAATTTTCTGTGTAGATTTAGAGCTGACCAGTGGAGGAGCAGATGTCACCACATTTTCCAGAATTAAAAACAGAACTCTAAACCCAGTCTTGATGGTCACAAACCCCCAGTGTGGCACATCCCTGGTTTTCTGGTGTAGTGATTTCGGTAGCATACAAAGCAAAATGTACAACAAGTTGTTGGGGATTAAAACAAATATATTACAAATTGTAGGGGATTAAAATAAGACACATTCTGACACGCAAAAGTCTCCCTGGATATTGTATAGGGCTAACATTTAAAAGTTAAGGAAATCTGGAAATGGATATCAGTTTCTTTTTTACAGTTAACTAGTAAAACATCTCGAAACTAGAGTGAAAACATGGGCAACTTGAGTAAAGGGGGGGGGGGTAGAAGTGCAGGGACAAAAGTTGCTGATTGGTAAGGAAAGAGTTAACAAGCAGTTTGGGGGGAGGGAATGCAAAACCACACAAACACGAGTTCTCACATGCGTTGAGAAACTCACCACATAATGTTGAGAAATCTTTGACTGATGCATACGTAAGCAACGCTGTCAGGGTTTCCTTCCAATTATCTAGATCACAGCAATCCACAATGTCCGATAGATCCTTTGTAACAATTGACGATATCAACTGCAGGAGAACACATGAAAAATCAAGAGAATTAACCCCACATCAAACTTATCAACAACTTGATAAACACATAGGGATGAGATTTTAAGACATTGAAAAGGTCAGAAATTTAAATAATTAAACTAAATATTTTAAAATTGATACCACTCGCATTTTGCACATATCAGCCCGATACACTTAGCTTGTGCAGTCAGTGACAATAAGCTCAATGAAATTTATTGGCATGGGTCATGGTTTGTATGGAATAACAACCCACACATTTTCAATTGGACATAATGCTGTAGGCCCTGTCAGTTGTTCCAACTCATGAGAAATACACCAATAGTAGGAGGGTTAATATTGTTTTCTGCCGCCTACCCTTGAGATGTTGCTCTTCGTCTTCTTGAAGTATTTTCGTTGCGTTCTGGCAAGAAGTTCCGGCCCTCCGGCAATGGCCAATAGGATGGCGTCTGCCATTCTGTCGTTATGGAGACACATCTCAACAGCTGCCTCAAAGTTTCCTGTGAGAACTGCTTGACTAATCAAACCCTCAGTATCTGAAACCAAAATAGCATGTCAGGGGTAAAGAACTAGATAAATTGATTTGACACCAACTTGATGAAGGATACACACTCATATGAGCATCCTCACACAGACGTCAAAGGCACATACTGTCTACCCATCCATGGCCTGCCATTTCAGAAGACAAAAAATAGATTGATTGAACTAATATTAATAAAATAAAGCTCACCCTCTTTCTTGGATATGGTGAAAGGAGACGCAGCTCTCTGCTCCTCATCTATTTGGTTTTCAACCTCAACCGGGCCGCCTGCCGCTATGGCATCGAACGCTGCTGCCCCATCGGACTCTCCTGTCATGTCACTCGGCGTCTAAATTAATATAAAATATCCGGATGAAACAGTTAACAGGGAAGTCTTAGTAAAGAATCTTTAAGTTGGTTCTTAAAATCCGAAAAAAAAGCAACAAAAGTCAACAACTTTCCACATTTATTGTATGGAGCACAGTTCAGATTAAGTTCCGTTGTTTCTCCAAATCTTCCAACATTCACAATTTTTCACATTTGCTTCATCTTGTTGTAAGGAGCACGGTTAAGGTTAAACTCAAATGATTCTTTAATTTAAATCCTGAAAGTAACAAAATAGAATCTTTCCACATTTATGGGATGTTGTTGTGTATGGAGCACGGTTAAGGTTAAAATAAAAAGACTCTTTGAATCCTTAACCCTTTACAGACAGAAGCTAATCATCCTTGCCTCGCAGCAATAAGCTGAATGTGAAGACATTACGGGCATTGAGACATGTGAAGGAATCAGCTAAGAAGCTGAATTGGGAAGGACATTGATGCACATTTGAGCACAGCATTTGAGGCACCTCTGGAGCAACATTGACCTGTAATTATATGACCAAGGAAGTACAGCCAGAGATCAAGGTGTTTAATTCCAGAAACACAAACTTTACTTTGACCTTCATGGTCGAGTGGAGGTTTG
Organism: Pycnopodia helianthoides; assembly: GCA_032158295.1. Classification (NCBI taxonomy): domain Eukaryota; kingdom Metazoa; phylum Echinodermata; class Asteroidea; order Forcipulatida; family Asteriidae; genus Pycnopodia; species Pycnopodia helianthoides. The sequence continues at coordinate 577,950 of CM063261.1, forward strand.
TAAAACCTTGCAGCCGTTTGATATTCCTTTTGGCATTTTGGTACAAGCCACTGACTTGCAGCTGCTATGGTCCATATGTTGACTGTTGTCACACAGTTAAGTTAAAATTGTTTTTGGACTTCCTGAAGTTCACTCACCTTTGACCCAACCGCAGGTGACCCAGTGCCGCTCCCCAGTGTGGCCTCTGACCCTGAGAACCCAGCGTTGAGATTCTCCATCCTCTCAGCTAGTTCCTCCGCGTCTACGCGCCCCGGCATCCCATTGGTCAGACCAGTAGGTGCTCCTGTTGCCATAGCAACCTTCCTGGCAAGCTCATCCGAGTCGAAGCCCAAGAGGGAGACAAAATGTGGGCGTGGTTCTTTCTCAAAGCTCGCCTAGAATAAACGTGTAATAATAACAAAATAATAAATTTCAATTTTATTTTGGGGGTGAATAAAAAAAAGTTGACTAGAACTGGATTTGAACTTGCGACTTCCAGATTAACATTTTTGTGCTCTACCAACTGGGCTATCTAGCCCTCTGTTGTCAGTCTCCTTATTTTGTCACTATCTATGATTTAGCAATTTATGACTTGCCTTCATGAACTTCCAGATTTGTGTCTCCATGCTGTCTTGTGACTTGGCCACCTTGGTGTTGCAGAAGTCCACAAACTTCCCGTCAGTGAGTGCCTCCTCGAGGGCGTTGGAACGATTGACAAGCTCCGTTTCCGTGACAACCTGGCTGATTGTAACCCGACTGGAAGGTTGCTGTTTGGAGACCTCAAACGACACTAGTTTCCCACCAAACTGAAAAAGGAATAACAAATCATTTGAACACATTTTCTATGTCACAAATAAAAACATATACATATTTTTGGGCAGTACCAACTAAGATTCAAACTTCATCTTGTCATCAGGCAAGCTTGGTACATTTATTATCTCCAATGTGGTTCCTCTTCACTCCACCCTCCTTCCCTCTTTCTCTCTCTCTAAATTTACTTGTATATTCTATTGCTTGCTATTGACTTTAGCAGTCAACAATTTCTTGAAAATATGGTTTTGGGTCTTTCATTCTTAGTAAATATGTTTCCTTTATTGTGCCAAGTTTTATTATCTTGTTCTGAAAGGCACTCCACTACAAGCCTTGGCTTATTCGGACTTCAGTGCCTCTAAACTGTCAACTTGCATTTTTGAAATGTGTACCTCTCCATTTGGAAATAAATGTATGAATTGATTGACAGCCAAACCATTTAACTGTGATGCATATCTTACCTAAAATTTTAAACATAAACTTTTGACTTGAAGTTCACCACACAAGTAATTACCCAAAAACCTAAGGTGCTAAAATCTAGAAGTGCCTTACCCCAAACGTTGCTCCTACAGGTCGTCTCAGCCACTTGGGAGGTTTCTTCAAGACCTGGGGTTCAGTCGTCACTTGAGAAGGTTGCTGAGGCTGGTTGAAGCCAGCGGTGCCAGGAAAGGAAGATGCAAGCTAATTATACAAAGAAATACCACAGTAAATACTGGAGAAAATGCTCATGTGAACAAAAAATAGTAATAAACAAATAAATAATAATAACAATACAAATATTATTACGCAGTTCTCTTACTACCTCTTGCACACCACACAGCGCACTTGCAGCCACCTGTCCCGTCTGCCATTTTGGGAGTCAAAATAAACACAAAGGGGTTGACACCAACAATGGTGGAAATGGTAATTATGAGCTTACCTTGTCAGCCTGACGTTGCTGCAATTGTTGATCCCCCTTTCCCCCGCCCATCAAGGAGTAAAATGTCACATGACCATCAAACGAAGAGCTGGCGATGACTGCCGGGTTGCGCGGGCACCACTGTACGTCAAAGCTCCACTGGGACGAGGTGGGTAGCTCATAAACAACCTCACCCCCCTGGACTGAGCTGTTGGGATTCCAGCAGAGGATGCGGTTGTCCTTACCACAACTGAGCAGAAGATCCGGATCCTGGGGACACCAGGCGATGGAGAGTACTCCCCTGGAAAATCAACAGCAATAGAGATTTCAAAAATGTCACAATACTGGCGCTTAACAATACAGTAACCTAACTTAATCCCATTGGCGGTACCAGAATAAGTTATGCATAAATATCATTATAGACATGCCCACAAATATCAACTTGAGAACAGCCTACCTTTGATGATTTTCAAGAACCTTTAGTGGGGATGTAGCGAATCTAAGATCCCAAATCTGTACAACGGGTGAATGGTCATCTTCTGAAGCTAGAGCCATCTGCGTTGCAACCTCTGGATGCCAGGCTACTGCTTTACATTGAATCTGTAGGAACGATAAAATGCACACGCGATCAAGGTCATCAGAGGCAACTGCATTAATAACATGTAAGGTATAAACACAATGATGATCAAGCTCTTGATGCCAGGCTACTACCTAGCATATATGTTGTATCTAAGGTACAAACACAATGCAAGCGTAATCAAACACTGGGTGCCAGGCTACTGCTCTACATTGAATACAAGGTAACAGAACAAGGAACGCATGATCGAACTCTGGGTTCCAGACTACAACTTTGAATTTTATCTAAACAAAACATGGTACACTGTATGCATAAGCCAAAACCCTCACCCGCTTGCTGTGATCAGTGACTTTGATGATTGGTTCGTTCTTTCGCAGATCCCATACAACACAGCGCCCTCCAGGGTTTGTTGATGCCAGGATGTATTGAACCTGTCGATTCCATGCCACACAACTGATCTCATCTGTTGGCTGTAAACCAGTCAGAAACAAATGAATGCTTTTCATTATTTTTTTATTGGAGCAAACTGATAACAAACAATTTTTTTTAATTGGTTCCTTGAAAATACAGACAAATTCTCCAATCTTAATTTAAACCATGTGATGTGGCAACAGTGACAAACTGAGCATTTAATTAACCAGACATTATTCAAATCTAACTTGCAAATGTCTGATTGCCCAAATGCCAGAGTCATTGCTTTGTTGTGCATTGATGTTTTCTCCTTTTACAGAATTGGTAAGAAACAAACTTGTAAAATATACTTTTTGATCACAGAGTTACATAAAACTTACACGGTCTAATGATGATGATAGTAGAAAACATCCCTTGAAATATTTCTGTCTGAAATGCCATATTTGATGAGAAATTAATAAACTAATTTTCCGATAGGAGTTTATCGCTCAGTGAGCGTTTTATTCATTTGTTGAGTCTATACGATTTCATGCAAATGTGTAATCGGTTTTTCACTATTTTCTTGTGACCCAGATGGCCGATCGATCTCAAACTTCTACAGGTTTGTCAGTTTGTGTATATGTTTTGTTAGCAAAAACAAATTCTGTAATGTTCCTTTAAAAGTCAGGCCTTGATCAACTACTCACCACTGACTTGGCACCTGGGGTCATGGGCTGGGTTAAATTGTTTAAATCCCAAATATAGATCTCTGATTCGCTGGCTCCTGTCGCCAAGAGGTTTGGCTGGAAAGGGTTGAGGTCGAGCGCTTTCACCGAGCCTGTATGCTGAAAATATTTAAAGGTAGGGTCATAGATTGGTTTATGTCAAGGTGTCAACATAATATTGATTTATAGGCCAAATTGTAAATAAAGATAATGAACAATATAAATCACCTGTGAAAGTTTCAGCTGAATACAGTGTCTACTTGTTGCCAAAAGAACCAAACACCGTCATGGTATTTTCATCAAGAGCATCAAACCCATCTATTTAGCGAGGTAACAGCGGGTACCACCCACATCTCCGGCCCCGCATTCACAACAAACACTACGGAAACTTGAGTCTCCAAAACTCACCTTGAGATTTAAACGTTAAGGAAATTTGGAAACGGATTTCAACTTCTGGTTTACAGTTAAACATCCCCACCCAAGCCTATATTTGTGTAGATTGCTCAGAAATTCCGCAAAGTGCAATCACACTGGACCTAGTTTGGATCTGTATGTGCTTCTTCCTTACCTTGTCTATGACTGTGATAGAGGCCTCTTCATTGTTTAAAAGCTTTGCAGCATCGTAGATGTGAACTCCTCCACTGTCTGTGCCTCCAACGATAATGCCACTTGGCCTTGTGTCGTTCCCCATGCCATAGTTTCCCCAAACCACTTTATGAAATCTAACAAAACAAAAATTATACATAATTAGTTGCAATTAACATTTCTAAAAGGTTTGGTTCGTAATATTTGACCCTTGAAAGAGAGAAGGAAAACCTTATTGAGCACAGGGGCTTAATGTTGTCTTTTTTTAAAGGCTATTTATAAAAACTTAATCACTATAGGTATCCTGCAGTGTACAGAAATGTATGTCATAGTTATGCGTAAAGTATGTTGATTGGATTAAAATCGGTTAGACGCATGTTTTACTGTGTGGTCAAATAAGAAGTCAATGAGATAAACAATTCAGCAATTATTCAAATAAAGTGTTCAGATTTTTGCACTTGAGTGCTGGTCGTATCGACTTTATTTTTACATCCTCCCAGTCTGCGTTTTATTACCAAGTGGTGGTCAAGGCCAACCACGATTTCATGAACACGTTTTGTACATGACCCCCCTTACCATCTCCCCAACTCTTGTATCATTATAGTTTAGAATCCACGCTTGTAATTCAAAGCTCGAGTATATACCCTCTAGTTCTTAGAGCACAGTTACACACGTAGCTCAAACACTGTCTAATATGATCAGGGCCCAATTTCATAGAGCTGCTAAGCACAACAATTTGCTTAGCATGAAATTTCTTCATTGATAAAAACAGGATTACCAACCAAATTTCCAGGTGATTTTCACGATAAGCAAACAACAGCTGAATACCAGTAACAAGCAATATGCAACACATGGAAATTTGGTTGGTAACCCTGTTTTTATCAAGGAAGAAATTTCATGCTAAGCAAATTGTTGTGCTTAGCAGCTCTATGAAATTGGGCCCTGATCCTTACAAACAAACCTGTAAGAAGTAACTATAAATAAATAGTAAACTTGCAGGTACAACCATGTATTATATCTCTTTTGTGGGAGTGTTGGCTCTGAAAAGAGCTGGTGTGGTCTTGACGTTTCAAACAGAATACTCTGCTTGTCTTCAGGAGAAACGAACGTCTTCACGAGCAGAGTATACTGTTCGAAACGTCGAGACCACAGTACACCGGCTCTTTTCAGAGCCAACACTCCCACAAAAGAGATATAATATGTGGTTGTACCCGCAAGTTTACTATATTCAAAGTTACTTCTTATTTTCCACACAATGCAAAGCTTCAAACACCCCAAACAAACCTGTGTTCAGTTTTGAGGGTTGATTTCAGCTGCATATCCACCGATGTATCAGCTAGATCCAAGGCATAGATCTCCAGAGCGGCACTGGTGCTGAAGGTGGCATCGAGCTGTTGGGCTGCAGTTCCAGCAGCAACGTAGACGGGGTACTGCTGAGCAGGGCTCCATGCTATGTTGGCTGTCCTACTGATTTCTTTCACTTTCATCGTGTGATTCCTAGTCATGTTAATTAAATAACCTCAAATGTTGACCAAAAAATTTAACTTTTCAAGCGATTACATGTTTTTGTGCTTTAAAGCATGAATAAGAGCAAACAAAGACATGAAAGAGGTCGATATTATCAATTGGCATGACTTGCAATTCTACCTCCGTGCTTGTACTTTGAAAACTTAGCATTTTCAACTAGACATGTTTGGTGGGCTGATGGAAGACTGCTATAAAGAGAGCCAACAGGGAAACAAGGTCGACTCAAGGTGGGCTAACCCTAGTCCCTACAATAGTACAAATGAATATCATTCATTGCATATGCCAGTTTGACTTTTGAGTTAATTTATAAATATTTAAAAAATTAAAAGAGCGTTGTTTGGTCCAGTAACTCAGAGTCAGACTGGAATCGTATAGGGCATTTGACAGGTACCAACAAACAGACAAGCATTCACTGACTTAGACCGTTTTTTTATTATTAAAAATTTTCTTTTATTGCTTGGGACTTTGGGTTTCGGTCAGTTGCCTGCGTCCGTGGGCTTTGGACAACGCCGGGCGGTCAGTGGACAGGTGGTTTAACTTTATTAATCAAGTCTCATTTAGTTTCTGCTTCTGAATTATTTTCCTGACAAAACCATGACACAAAAACACATGTCTAGGTTTTCAGAACACTGTTTCAGAACACTGCCCTGTGCAAAGTCAAATCTCGCACACACCGGCGGCATGATGAATAAAGTCACCGGTCGAAACCACATTGAAATTACGTTGCAAAAAATAACTTCATAAATTTCCGACAAAACCCTAACATACTCACCCTTGAAAATCTCCCTTTATTTAATTATTCTATCCAACCGATATACCATGTACTACCAGTAAGTATTGAAGTCCCTAAATCGACACAGCGTGTTACAAGTTTGATCTCCAAAAGGCGAAAATCAATGATTTTCCCGGCATTTGCGCCCTGTCATCTGCATCAACGTGGCATACACGGCGTTCCCACAATCCACCTCGAACTTAGGTTTGCGCATGCGTGTGACACGTGGAAAAAATTAAAGGTGAAAATGTGGTCAAAAGTGTGTTTATTTATTTATTTATCGACAATATCGTTGCTTTTTCTTATTTTTTTGCTGCCCTGCAAAAATTTAAACTAAGCTGATTACATTGCTTAAAGGAACATTACAGAATTGGTAAGAAAAAAACTTGTAAAATATATTTTGATCACAGATTTACATAAAACTTACACGGTCATGATGATGATAGTATAGTAGAAAACATCTCTTGAAATACTTCTGTCTGAAATGCCATATTTGATGAGAAATTAATAAACTAATTTTCCGATAGGAGTTTATCGCTCAGTGAGCGTTTTATTCATTTGTTGAGTCTATACGATTTCATGCAAATGTGTAATCGGTTTTGACTATTTTCTCGTGACCCAGATGGCCTATCGATCTCAAGTTCTCAGGTTTGTCAGTTTATGTATATGGTGGATTACATAAAGTGCTTACACTGCAAGCAACTGTTTGGTTAGCAAAAACCAATTCTGTAATGTTCCTTTAAACTAGACCGCAATGCTACAAAACAAAATCCAGATCAACAGCAAAAAGGTTTTTGATAAAAGTGCAAAATGTTGTAGTTTTCTAGTGTTTGCGACAAAGACTAACATTTTCCACTACGCCCCCCCCCCCTATATAGTCTTGATGAGGATCTTGTAACTTTGAGGGGTTTTTTTATTTTAGGTTTTAAAGTATGAATGATTGATTGTAAGTGATTAACTACATATGGCAGACTTACACAAAATGTTTTAAAAGTTGGATCTTCCGGAACGGTCATAGTGGCAGGGGATTCAACATCGCCAGATAATTAAATATTCTTGCATTATTACAAAAATTCCCATACTACAATGTAAGTAGAACAAATTAATTATCATAAACCGCTATTCTGGCAACCCTCTCATGATCTTCTGTTAAATTTTATTTTAAAATCAATAATCAAACTATAAAATTAATCATTCGTGTGTAAAACAAATAATCAAAGATAAGATCAAGGAATCGATGGCATGACAGGGTACTAGGTAAGCAAGAAAGCATGACAGCAGAAGAAAGGGGACTCACTGTGTAAGGGTAACCAAGGACATGCATGAGAGAAGAAGATGGAGAGATGAAATCACCACTTATGAACGCAGCGAAATGGAGTAGAATGACAAGAGACAGAAGACTAACGGAAACTGCTGGAGGAGGGCTTCATCTAAAAAAAAATGCTGCAGCCTGCAGGTGGGGTAGGGTGGGGGGGGGGTTGGCGATGCTTGATAACACCATGATTTTTAGTAACCGCGTCATACGCAATTTGATAGGTGCGGCAAACAGACACGCCCCTACGGCTTTTTCATGGTTGTCCAGAACTAACTTAAACGTAGCTCACCCACACACACATGCAAGAGCCGTTTATTGTTATGGCTTTCAAAATGGCGGCGCCCGTGTCCAGAATTTTGTCGCGACTGATTGTGGTTCGTATTGCAAGATTTTCATTATTTTTCTCCTAATCGAATAATTTTATACTGCAGTAGACTAATCTATTTGATTTTAGTGCTTTCTAGCCGTCTTAGTTACTAGATTATAACATTGTTACGTGACCAAATGACAAATTCTAGTCAATTTAATATCCCGACTGCCGTTCCAACTTCCAGCCAGCCAGCCAGTGCAGCTCTTTCAAATTGTGACTTACAAGTTGCACAAGATGTACATTCAAATTTAATACTTCAAAATTAATTATTATAACAAACATCCTTAAACATTTGCCATACAGAGTCAACACATCAAGAGCATCAATCTACCAGTCAGATGTTTGCAAACAACTGCAGTATGCCACAAGTCTGTTGCTTCAAGGGTAAAAGTAAGCAAGGGAGAGAAGCCTATCACTTATGAGCAGGCCAACCCACCGTTTCAGATCGGCGTGAGAAAGGGATGGAATTCACAACACACATGTAAGTTATGGGCTCTAGGCTGTCAAAAGTCTGTATTATATTTAACTTTAATTTTAAAAGTCTTTCTCTTGTGGATTATTATTTGATATATTAAAAGGTGGTCCCCTTGCTTGCTGCCACTTTTCATGTTGTATTTTAAGCCTGGGGGTGATCTCTGGCTACATGGCAGTTTAGGGTTGTATGGCTTCTTTGTGTACTCAAGTTCGATAAAAATTTTACCCAGTCAGTTTCCCCTGTGTTTAAATTCCTTTACTTTGTGCTATACCTTTCAGCAAATCTTAGTGATGAGAATGGTGCTGCAGACCGATCCCTTGAAGATCTCTTCCTGAGGAAGTTCATATATGGAACATTCCATGGCTGCTTATCAACAGATCTCATCATCAAACGACGAGCCAATCAGATCATCATCGTTGCAACCATGCTGCGGAACCTCGCCCCGCAGAAATTCTATTTTCTGATTGGTTATTCTGAGGAACTACTCTCGCATTGGTTTAAATGCCCAGTCAAAATGGAAGTTCAAGTTACTGAGGACAGGCCGATTTACAAATGGATCTGAAAAAACTTACTCATCACTGTAAATACTGTTTTAACTAATTAATAATAAGGAGACAAAATACTACTCTTCTTTTGAGAAATATATGATATTTGGGTTGTCGGCACTTTTAATTGTTATATCAAAGAGCCTTGCAGTATTACTACCCCTGTTCATTGGGCCTCGGAACACTCCCGAAACCATCTTAACTCCTTTGGAGTATGCACACTCTATGGTGATGAGAAGCAATCATAGTTAAGTGTCACAACCGGGATTCGAACCTACATTTTGTAGCAAACTAAGTGTAGTTACTAGAGAGTTTTGCTAATGTGTTCTTATCAGAAGTGTATGGATTAAACACTTGAGTGATTTGAGTCTTTATCTTTACATTAGTTTGTATTTTATTTGATGTGTGGATTTTTTGCTTAACTGAGTCATGAAATTGAGCCAAGATCTATTCAGAATGGATCAGTAGGATCCACGTTATTGAGAGTCTGTTAAACAGTTAAATTTCGGGTACAACCTGCACATTACACCATTAGTGCGTTGCTCCAATAAATGAGTTGCAAAGCAAACGATGAGGCTTAATAACAAAACACCTAGACGTATTTCATGACGTAAGTGTGTGATTGTGGTTTTGGGTCATTCAGAATTTCAGATACAGGATGCGTTCGATTAGCTTCAACAAGTCATTTGAAAAGTTTACGACATGATACTGGTGGCTTCTAAAAATTGACTTTTAAAATCCTTTTATCCAAACACGTCAGGCTGAAAAAAAGACGGCGAAAAGAAATACAATAAAGACACAACAAACAATTTCAATGCTGAATTTTAATCGACTAAAACATAAAACAAGGATGCAGGTTTAAAATTCACACTAAATGCTTTTAGAATAGCTGGTCTATGTCACAAAAAAGCGTTAGCCAATAAAATTTAAAAAATAACAGCAATAATTTCATTGTAATAAATAGGACCGCCCACATAAATATTTTGACAACATTGTGGGAACAACATTTAACTGTGCAAAATGTGTAACAGCAGTCAAAACGCATTTTTCTTTCAAAAGACAATACATGTATTTATTAAAATGGACAGATCCAGCCTGCTATTTCATATAAGTTATACAAATACGGTTTCAAAATTCACGCATGGAGACCGTCTATACTGGTACTTTGTTTTATGCAGAGGCCATGTGACCCACCACATGAGCAAATCGTGCTGCGTCTTTGAGGGAAGGCACTTAATAAGGAAGCACTGAATGCCATCTTGACGGCTGGAAACAAGCCTAATGGTTCGATGTTCTCATTCTAGGAAATGTTCAGCGATGCTATGCAAGTGCGAGGGGTGCAGTTTCACTTTGAGTGCAATGGCAGTTGGGCAACCATATTATGCAAAATGACGGCATATTTTCCATGCACGCATACATTAAAAGGTCAAGCTAAAAACGTAAACACTAAACGGCTTTAAGACAGTAGCACCATAATGATGAGTTGTATTCCAAAAAATAGAAACCTTCAGATATGTCCCTTGTTGCTTAGTACTGGATTTCATCTGAAAAGAAGAAGAAAAGGGCACAATAAGTAGAGAAAATCAGAGGATGTTTCATGAAAAGATGGACTAAAATATAGTCTACTCACAACAAAACAAAAATGTTTCATTTGTAAAGAGAAAGTATAAAAAAGGCCCCCCAAAATAATTTACTTAATTGTCAAAACTGAATATTGCATAGTCCCTTTAAGAGATGGCGGATATCATTTAAGACCGCCGGTAGAGGGCGCCCTGTTCGGTAATCAAAACAGTTGACATGTAAGGGGTACAAATTAAAGTTTTGCCAGGGAATTGCAAGTTCAAAATTGCAGCAAAAGAAATAGGCAACTATATTTTTTATTAGGGAGAGGGGGTTCAAATGCTAGCTTGTTGATGTCGACAGTACTTCAGACTGAAATATAACTGGATGATCGGTAATGTGAACTTTGCAAGACTAAGATTTAGATTTTTGATTTTTTAAACAAACAAACATGTATCCGTAATCATTGACATTTCAAGGCTTCCGTAGAAGCAGAAGTCTTGCACCCAGACTTCACAATCCTTACCTTCGGTGAGCCCCATACATTTTCCCCATTCGATGATGGAGATCAGGTCATCGTCGTTTGTGTCGCACCCGGCTATGAACGCATCGGTGCAGGGCTCCATGGGAAGAAGTTGAGCACGCATGGGCAGAAGCTCCTCATCGTTCAAGTGGCTATAATGGCGGTACAAGGATAAATACGGTTTAGTCAAACTGAACATTACTTTTTGTGTTGATTTAACCTCTTTCCCAGTCCAAAATAATTGGTGGGGGGGATTACGCCTTGATGACTTGCACAGTTTCAGTCAGGAATAGACTTGAACTTATACTTACAAGTCCGTCGGTGCAATATCCATGTTGAAAAACTTCCAATGAAGAGGGCGCCGCCACGGTTTCTCTTCATTCATAGACTCCTCCTCAAGCCGTCGCTCATCATCGTCAAGGCCGCCATTTTCTTCCTCTCGCTCAGCCAGGTCGCGCATGACTGCCAAGAACCAAGAGCGCATGCGTTTGGGGAAGTTGATGAGATCGATGGGGTTACATCGTTCCATCACTGCAGATATGAAAACAAAAACATTATGTTATAATAAACAGCTAATTTAATTCTTATTCAACCTTCACCCCAAAGCTTGATTACGTTCACGGGAAGCAAATGTCAAAACAACCTTAGAACGAGGTAAGTTTGCTATTTTCTGATATAATACGGCATAAAGCCATAAGACATTTATTCATCCCCCCCCCAAAAAAAAAACAATTTGGTAACTAGGAACCACTGTCACCAGCCAAATGTCAATTGTCATTGGACTGTTTTGCAGCTGGATCAATTGTTGCCGAGTGCTTGGCAAAGAAAGTTCTTAAGATTTTAAACGGCTAGAAGGGCCTTTCAAAAAATATAGCATGTACAACAAATCTAACCTTTGCATGAGCCAAAATAGTCAAGATGTTCTCCATCCATTTCGATGGGGTTGACGCACTTTTGTCGGAACAGCTCGCAATGACTCGGGTAGGTGACGTTGTTCGTGCTGCAGACGCGGACGAATGGATCACTGTCATCTTCAATGCACATTTCAGCACAGTCGCAGTAAGGGGCACCGTCGTTATCGATGAAGCAAGATTTGCCGGGTGAACATTCGAGCGAGCTACACTTATCTACGTTGTGAACACACCAACAATGGAACATCACATTTAAAATTTGTTTTATAATTAATGCAGGCGGACAAAATGGCAGGCTTCGGAAATAAACCTGTAGGCCCAACCAAATCCAAATAAAAAATTCAAAAACACTACCCTCAATCACAAACAATAGCCGTTAGTGAAACGAACAAAAACGAAGGCAGTGAAAGGAAACGGCCGCAAGATTTGGCAAAAATCAAAGGGATTATAAAAATTAATGATATTTTATTTTATGCCGAGAACGCTTGCCAAAACAGCCGTTCTAAGGATTGAGCTATACTTTATTTCTCAATGACTGTTCTGGTATAACATTTGCAGTACCAAAGAACTTAAGTATATGTTCGTCTTTATAATATTGTGTGTTTCTTACAACATTCCCATGGCTTTAGTATAGAACTGAGGAACAACGCAATAACGACTTCTACTTAGCAATGATCTCCAAAGAGGATCCATAAAATAGCGATAATGAAGTTGTTACATAATATCGATCTATCACAAGAACCCCGTAATCTTAAACACACTTTAGAGAAAAGAACCCAACTACAGCAAGAACCACAACCAAATAACTAAAATAAACTTCTTACCATCGACATCGTTGACAGTTTCTTCTGCCTCTTCGTTCCTGTACCCATTCATGTTATATATCTGTTCCTCTTTGCTGTATGTCAATGACTCCAGGGCCTTCTTGGCGTTAACCAGCTCATGACGGGCAGCTTTCAGTTCTTGATTCTGAGAAATGAAAATAATTGTAAGAAAGTTTAGCGGTGGTTTTTATAGATATTTCGAAAGATATGAGGATCCTGCACGATTACCATTTTAAGCCGTCCTTTCGGCAAAACCTTTGAATGTCAAAATAAAAACCTCTGACATAATATAGACATAGAGCTTGAGGCAACATTCCAAATCATTCTTTTTAGCAGAGTTGTAGTTGAGTATACATTTTGACAAGTACGAAAAGTTTGATACGAGTAACTAGTACAGCAGAAACACACTCAATCAAGTACAACTCTGTTTTGAAAGGGTAACACAATTGGTTTGGGGAAAAGTATCTTCATTTAAATCATGTAGTTTTGAATAAGCACGCCATTCATTTAACAGAATCATCCGAATTAATCATCCCATTTTCACGCGCATTATTTTCTCATGAGGTGCCGATAGCATTTTATATCATAAAAACTAAACTTTTTTTAAACAAATCATACCTTCAATTAGCACAATTAGCAATTTGATACAATGATATCTTTAACGGCAATTGTTGCAAGCATATGTTTAGTCACACGATTTACTGTCAGGATTAGACTAGCTTAAGGGTGGGCTTAAAAATATGAACAATGACGTCGACACCCACACAAGACACAATTTGTCACTGAGCTATTTCTTGCAACTTGTTTTTCTGCCAACATGTCTGGAACGAGTGCCAGGGGATTGAACTTAAGTAGGCTAATAGCTGCACTTTCGATCTTTTGGCAGAATCTGTTTAATTTGAGTTGACTTGGGTACGAGTTGACTTGGGTACGAGTTCACTTGGGTACTGTATTTTGGGTACGAGTTGACTTGGGTGCGAGTTGACCTGGGTACGAGTTAACATGTTTCCTTTTGAACGACATGCTGTACCTGTGTGGTCCGAGGATAGACGGGACGCGATTTTTTTTCTGCAGCATACTTCGTCAATACAGTCAACAGTTAAGAGATAGGCTGTTCTTCCCTATCCTTTAACTGTCGACTCCATAGCCGACGTGTGCTGCAGAAAATAAATTCGCAGACGGGACATGAAGCTCGAACCATGGTCCATGCTCGAACCATAACACGGGATCGTTTGCCCCAATCTTGTACACCAACATTTCAATCAACGAACTTGACTTTAGGTCCAGGTTTGGGAGTTTTCCAGACACGGTCTGTTCTGGTCTAGGTTTTCTGGGCTATTATTTGAATGTACACATAAGGGGGGGGGGGGTGCCACACAAACCAACCTAACATTATGGGATCAAACATTGTAGTCATGTCTTAATTATGGTGTTTTTAATCTCCAATGCGTTGAGTTTACTCTACCGGTATAATTTCAAACTGAAGTTCCCGAATGTCGCTATCAATATAAGAAGGTATGACGATCAAAAACACTTTAACTATTTTAAAACATTCAAACTACTGAGTAATAGGCCTACAGTGCATTGGTGTAATGGGCCTAATCCTTTATCTGTAATGCAAATTTAACGTAATATTAAAAAACTTCGGCACCCAGCCGTGTCTACAGATTGAGTGGGTTGACCTCCAAGTTTGACCCCGCACACTGCCTGCTGGGATTGGCGTTTTCATTTCCTGAGGCCTATTCGCCATAGTCCTGTCACCATGGCAACAGACATAATGAACTTTGAAACTATTTGGTAAGATTATTGAGGAAAGAGTGATAAAAAACAAAGCTCAACAAACTTACAATAATCTTGGGTATTTTTGTAGGGTTTCTACATAGGGAATCTATACCAAAGAAAACAAACGTCACTGTCTTTTGAATTACTCAGGCCCACACAACAAAGTTTTATTTACCACTGCCTAATTATGAATGAACAAAAGACCTACACTACAGACGTGACGCCATTATGACTCGACCGTGACCTCACAGTATTGGTGTATCGGCAGGTATTGCTCACCCCAGAAAAATGTGGTGCGCGTGTGGTGGCCTTGTAAATTAGCGGTTAAGCCGGCTCAGCATGCCTTCCATATTCGTAAAAATTGAAATAAAAAAACACGATTGGATCTAAAGACTATAGCCCTCATTAAGAACTAAGTATTCTCCTGAATTCTGAAATCTACTCCGTGGCAGTCAAAATAAATAGCAAGGCTAGCTCTCAAAGATCAATCTACGCAGCAAAGAAAAGTAGGTACGGAGGGAAGAATATTATTATACACAGTCATGGTGGTAACGCAAATTGAATACTTCACTGTGTGACCATAGAGCAAGGAACGAGGTAGGCCACGGAGGTAGGACAAATTTCTACTTCCACGGTATGACCATAGATCAAAACCTTGCTCTATGCATGGAGGTAGCTGCTCTATGACTAAGACTGTTGTTCCGAATAAAGCACGAATGACCACAGCGTAATCTTCAATTAGTTTAGTAGACTCGGTAATTGGCAAACAAACTAACTATTTTTGTTCCTTACTACGCCACTTAGTCTGCCTGTGTATGGCGTGCAAAGCGAGCTTTGAGGAGGTTGGATGCTAATCCTATGTCTGAATAACACAACTGGTGTATAAATAAGCCACACATTCCGCGCTAAAGTTATAGATTCTTTCACGTCCAAAATAAAGGTTCCAATTTCGTATAGAAACTTACATCGTGTTCCCATCCTCCCCAAGGGCAGCAGAATTAAGTCCTTGATTCGGAAATTCAGTTACTGGTTTACTTCAATTCTAACGACGGATCTTTCTTCGAAAACGAGTTCGGGATTGCAAACATTTGGGACTTTTCGTCTCAATTTAAAGAATAATTACAATCAACTTCTGAAAACATCAGTAAGGACCGATTTCTACGTCTCTGGAACGGTCCTTGCTCTGTTTCCACGTCAAGGACCGGCGACTGTTGCCAGTCACTTAATAAATTAATTAACACATACCTTCGTCTTATGTCTGCTGGCAAGTGCAACAGCGACCAGACAGAAAATGAGCATGAATCTCGTCATCCCAGCCATGTTGTCCTCTCTAAAAGTATAGTTTATACCTCTAGTGTGGGCCTCAGTTTTCACCAAGCACCGAGGGAGATGACAAGTATCGTCCGTCTTCTATACGCTAGCGATAGCAACCACAGCCTACCAAGTTGAAGTTGTCTGCCAGAGTGGGTTTCTTGTCTGGACTGGACTGAGCTGGTTCGCAACCTATAGGGGGGTATCCTAAAGAATTTGCTCACTCAAGCAGTTTCGGTGCCTGACTAGTATGACGTAGTTTCTAGTGTGTATGTGCACTGGAGCACATGGCTATAATGCTATAATGGAAATTTTACGCAGATAAAAACGTGTTAAGTTTATAATACCGGGTAAAAAGCATTTCTTTGTCAATGTTTTCTTTCTTTTTGCTGTGCCCGCATTTCCCCCACTATTTTGCCCAAATTTGGGAGGGCAGTTCCCCCTTCCCCCCTTCCCCCCTTAAGGAGGACACCATTTCCGTAACCAGACTCCACTTTGGGGGGGGGGGGGCAAGTGGGGCTAGTTTGTATCTAACCATTCATTAATTAATTGGGTGGAAGGAGAAGGGTCCCAAAATCTAAGTCAGGCCAAAATGTGAAACTCCACGAACGTAAACCAGGAAGTATGCCTACGATAGCATGCTCAGTAGGTGCCACGGTCAAGATTTAAACATGAAGCAAGAACTTTCAAGTTGTTATCTTTCTTCAACATCAATTTAATGTCTGATAATATTTAATTTTACCAAAAAGTTCCAGCAGAAGTTTTCAACTTTTTCCAGGCTTTTAGAATTGAAAGTACAGATATCGCAAAAACTTGACAATTTATTGTAACAGGTGTTTTTTGTTTAGAAAAGCACCGCAGAGATGGCGTTTCAAAACAACTATTTATTAATGCCTCAGGGGCTAAAACTTGGATCAGTTTGAAAGTCGTTTTAAATCCGACTTAGGAATTCACTCTCAGTAGAAATTAAAGTGGCAGCACCCGAATGTTTGCCAAAAGACAATACATTTTTTAGACATTTTTTAAATCTAAACAATAATTAATCTTTACAGATAATGCTGGTTAAAACCGAATGAGCATAATGCTTTATTTTGCACAGCGCCACGCATAAAAACACAACAAACAAACAAAAACAAAACAACCACAACAACAACAACAACAACAACCACGAAAAGGTCCCAAATGAAAACAGCTTTGAATTTTTCAGTTAGTTATTAATCTTTGACGGATGCAAATTATTTGACCAACTTCAACTGAAAAACAGGAAAATATATAATTAAAATTTAATTTAACTTATTTAAATAACAATCGTAAGATTCAGCTTTAATTCGTTTTGGAGAAAATATATTAATAACAACGACCTTTGTTCACAAGCTGTGATGATAGCCTATGCAGGTCTCGAGCGTTGAGCCATTGTTATCGCGAGATTTTGCGTCCTTCACATTCAAATAAATACGAATGTGAAAGTTCCTCCAAAATTTGTTCGAAGCGCGCTAGACTATCACGGTATATTCAAATTATAGAATGCAGGGCTGCACCTTTAACAATTTTCAGGTGCAAATGTAAGTTATTTCAGCTTTGTTTAATGCCCTTACTTCAAAGCAGGGGTGAGCAATGAGAGAGTTGTGACATAGACCTTTCTATTGCAACGTCACAGCCCGAGTTTTTGCCAACCGAGGTTGGAAAACTATGGAAAGCCATAAGTGCAAATAAAAAACAGAGAGCCACAGTTTGTAGCAATGTTACACAAAATGTTCAAAAAAAGTGTTGAATTTGTTGGAAACAAAGCAACCAATCATGAGAGGTACTTTACTTAATTGAAAGTTTGCAGAAAATGTTGGATTTTGTTGAAACATCTGTTAACACGATTGAGTGTTTTGCTAACATTCGGCCTTCCATGCCAACCAGCGCGGTTTGTTTATCAACAATGGAAAGGTCTATATGGACCAGTTTTCTTCTTCTTCATGTTGCTGTTGGTTGCCATTTTTAGTCCAAATATAGAGCACGCTCTCGCCATTTACAATCTAGTTTGGCACCCTGTGTGCGCAAGTGCAATTTGATCGCAAGTTGTCGCAACTCTCTAAATACACAGCTCTGCTTCAAAATATTAAAGTATGATACTGTATGACTATAGATCAATAATTTATACAAGTTTTACATGTTTGTACAATAATATAAATATTTCATTACGTCACGACAATATATGATATAACTGTATAATATGAAAAACACCTTTCCAATATACCGTAATATACAATTCTTTTAAAAATATTAACAAAAGCAAATACAGTTTGTACATAAAGATCTTGTATGTATATCAATAATAACCACATATAACTCATATAGTTTTTTGTTTCACATCAGGCAAAAACAAAAATACTTTTTCAGTGAAATTGCACACTTTTCACCTGTTCAAATGTCCAACCTTCACTCTTTACTGGTTCAGCTCAACCTTCACTCTGTAAATAACGGCGTCATTGTTGTGTGATTGACAGAAACAGCCAACATCCAAGTAAAGACTGAACTTGTTTACCTTTTCTTATCAGATTTGACCCAGATAGATCTTTCTCTTGTTTACAAATATTCACCACATCTTTGTGTTTATTGGGCTGCTTTGAGCCTATAGGTAAATGATTGGTTGTCAACGCATAATTGCTCTTTTAATGAAATATTTTGTTTAAATATTTAAAAAGGATAATGTGCACTTTATGGTTTGTGTTTAGCGTTGATTTATCAGTGATAATGGATAATTGATAGGATTACAGTATAACAAGATAAATGGATGTATATTGCGTCATTAATTCATGAATATGCATGATGACGTACGTCTTGGTACCATTATAGCCACTCCCACACTGTTCACTGAATCTCATCCTCACAACATACGGAGTACAGACGACAGGAAATGGCCGTTGGGCTTAAGGAAAACACACATTGATATGATTTGTAGTTTTACGCACAAAATAATGATACAGTAAGAAAAATGCTAATGAGTCGTTACAAAGACAGGCACAATAGAAATGGGAGTTACAATATTTTCCCCCAACATTAGCAATTCGGAATTTCAGAGAAGGAAAATCGTGAAAAGTTCTAATTACCATTGTGAATTTCATTTCGTGTTACATTGAAACTAGTTCATTTAACAGTTAAGTTCCAAATTTACAAAATGTTTTCTCCACTTAGGTTGTGCACAAATTGAAATATATAAATTTTCACAGGTTTACACTTAATTTACAAAGTATAGCGATGATCATTGTGGAAAACTTCCCTTGAAATAATTTTGCCTGAAATGCTACCGTTTTTATAAATGAGTAAAACATTTAGTTTTGATCTCGCCCAAGTCTAAAACCTGATGTTTGAAAACAGTGAAAGCATATCAAGGTGTTTTCCACTATTTGACGTGACCCAAATGACCGAGTGAGCTTAAACTTTCACAGGTATGTTATTTCATGAACATGTTGGGTCACAGTGTGGATACTGGTCTTTTTCGACAATTACCAGTCGCCACATGCTTTAAAAAACAGGTACAAGCTATATAATAACTTATAAATCATTTAAATTTGTATAATCACATGATTGTACTTAAGAACGTAACCTCCAACCCTAGTCAAAGTGGATTCATATACACTTTTATAATTCAGGTGCACGGGAAAACAAGGACTGTTTCATGTTTGTTTGACCAGGGATTTTGCAAAATTCATTATTAAAAACGAAGTGATTTTCACCAAATTCTCACCTTTCCAACTCATGCTCAGAACAAAAGTACTGATTCATATCTCTCTCCAAGATAACCAAAACGTTCACGCAACCAAGAACATCCTTTGTGTACACGCATACATACTTCAGATAAGCTAAAAGTGAGACACTTTTGAACGCTAGGTGGTGGTCTCAGACATAACTCTTTACATTGCGCAAGGCACGTGTCTAAAATTAATATTTAAAACTGTCGACTGGACTTCAAGATTTGTTTGTGCTTATAACTGTACAACGGGCCTTGAACGCAAACTTAACGAGGATACCCTCATAGTTTAAAGGGACATTACAAAATTGGTAAGAAAAAAACTCGTAAAATATACTTTTTGATCACAGATTTACATAAAACTTACACGGTCTAATGATGATGATAGTAGAAAACATCCCTTGAAATAGATGTCTGAGATGCCATATTTGATGAGAAATTAATAAACTAATTTTCCGATTGGAGTTTATCGCTCAGTGAGCGTTTTATTCATTTGTTGAATCTATATGATTTCATGCAAATGTGTAATCGGTTTTTCACTATTTTCTCGTGACTCAGATGGCCAATCGATCTCAAACTTCTACAAGTTTGTCAGTTTATTTACATGGTGGATTACATAAAGTGCTTACACTGCCAGCAACTGTGTTGTTAGCAAAAACCAATTCTGTAATGTTCCTTTAAACCTCTCGAACTGGAAAAATAGATCCGTTGTTTAAGGGGCATACTTTGGTAATGACCCGAAAAGAAATTGTGCAATTTTTATCTGCCAAGCCTACTTGGTATAAAGATGGTAAGAGTAGTAAGCATCCTGCCATCGTCTCAAATGTCCCCGTTTATTAGAAATCAAAAAGTATGTCGAAAAATGTGCAGACGACTTTTGACATTTTCTGTGGTGTTGGTTTGAATGCTGCCCTCAATATACGGCCAGAGATGCGGTTGGTACCCGCTGTCACCTCGCTAAACGTGGAGGATTGGACATTCTTGATGACTATACAGTGAAAGTGTTTTGCTGTTTTCTCAACGATAAACACTGTGGTGAAACTTTTCACATGTCACTTTTATTGATAAATTCTTAATGATTTTGCCTATATCAGCATTACGATGACAAAATCCAAATGAAGCCAGAAGCTCACAAAGCACCCTCACTAGAAAGCCTCTCATTGGTTGGAAGTTGTATGAAGGCGCATAACATTTGCCCTGTCGGACATGTAGCTATAAGGCTGCGTATTAATATGTACGGAGTTTACTTTCATGCAACCAAATAATATAACAATAATATTATTTTTTAGAAATAACTTTAAAATCAAAATCCCAAGTACACTTATGGATAAGTATATTTTAAATTTGTACAATTAAGACCATTGTTAAATTAATATTAAAATTGTAAATCAGGTTGTAGGTTTCCTCCAACGTCACTACATACGCGGTTGTGACGTCATGATGGAATGCTTATAATAACACAGTCACTTTCAGACGGACAATCTGAGATCTGAGTCCAATTTCATGGAACCATTGAAGCCCAAACTGTTCCTTTATGAATAATTTGCATGCTTAAGTAGTATGTTGGCTAGGTCCCGATTTCTCGGTAAAACACTGACCAATAAGGTAATAATATCGCTTCATGCATAAACATAAAGAATATAATTATACAAAAAAGGGGCGGGACTTACTCCGGACTCACAATCCGTTATAACGGATTAGCAGGCAGGATAATATGTAAATTGTCCGTATTTTCTTACTTTGTAGTAAAGAATTATAAATCCGTAATAACCAATGACAGTATATGTAATAACGGATTGAGAATCCGTTATAAGGGACTGTACACCCTTAGTAAAGGAACGGCTATCCGTAATCACGGATTTGGAATTCGTAATTATATCACGGATTCTAATTTCAATTCCTATCGGGACTAATAGGCTTTCAAATGTAGACCTTAGTGATTTCTACTGGACATTTACAGAATATTTAAAACTTAAACAAAAAAAAACAAAAAATATCGGAGATTGTTGAGGGCACCCGCTCTGGGGAGGAAGGTTGTTTCAATGACGTCAGTATGACCTCATGGTGAGTAGTCATCAGCGAGGAGTTGGCCTCTTCCGTTCCTGTGAGTGACGTCATAAAAACAAATTCATAATTTCAAAACGGAATTATGCAAAGTATTCCAGTAGCAATGTTTTGTTAACAAAACTGAATAGTTTTGAAAGATACCAAGTACACTCGCGTCTGCTAATATCAAACCGTAATTCCCTTAATGCCGGTAAATCGTATTAAGATCTGGGGAATGAAATCCAGTTTAGTTCGTTGCAGTTTTTTAAAAAGTTTGAACTTTAAAATTGATACCCCTCTAAACCTATTTGTGGAAAGCTTAATGTTAAACCTGCGTCCACTCTCTGCCGTCATTACAAAGATCTCTTGAGTTGATGCAAGTCCCTTGATGAAACGAAAAGATTAATGTCTTCGACTTCAAAGAAACGTCTTATTTTTTCAAGTGATATTTATAGACTGGAAATAAATCTGAGCGGATTAGAACTTCGTTACTGATGTTAATATATGTATACTTTGTTCACAATCGTTTGTCTTGATTATCAAGGGTCTTTTTTCTTAGTGCGGGTAGTGTTTTCTTTTTGTATATTTATTGCTTGGCTCCGTTGAGTTGCCTTTCCCTGTCCTTATTTACGGTTAGTTCTGTTATTCCATGAGCTTTGCATTTTATTTTCATCTCCTCGATAGTTTCTCATCGTGCCCTTAATTGTTTTTCTTTTTTGCTTGATCAACCGTGCCATTGTCCGCTGATATTGGTGTTAGGGTGTTTGTTTTTGGGGTTGGGGTGTCGGTCGTTTGTTCTTTGTTTGTTATGTGGGGTGGGGGGGGTGTTTGTTTGTCGTATCTTGTCTTGGACTTTATTCTTTAAACTGGGTAATTTCTGATGCACTTCTGTACATTTTTGTTTCACCTACATTTGTATTGGTTTCATAAACACAAAATCAAATCGAGGACGTCATGGTTTGTCAGAACACCATCACTATTTACCAAAGTCACGGATTCCATCAGTGACTGTCACCGTGAAAACTTCTAAACTCTTCTGGTGTGGTTGAGGATAGCCTACCAACAGTCAACCGCAGAGCTCACAGAGCTGAGACATGGATGGATTAGTTTCATTTTGGTCACGTGGTTGCATTCTAGTCCGGCACCCTGACTTTTACGAAGTCCAGCTTGAAAGGAAATAAGCAGACTGATTTCTACTTACGGTGTGTATGTCCTCTCGTTCCAAGTAGTGCCACTTCCTATTCTTTCTAGAGCTTGCTGGTCACGCGGGGCGAAGCCATTCGGTCTGGCCAACCCGCCAATTTTACCGGACCGCTGTTGAGTAAACTTCAAAAGAGAGACAGAGAGAGAAAAATTATAATAGGTTTTGTATGGTTAGCAAAACTACCAGACTGTGTACACACAGACAGTATCATGGAATGCAAGGTCAAAGGTCATCTGGCAGGTAACAGCCAGGTTCTGATGCCGGTATCAAGTGACGTCATGCGAACAAAGTGTTATCAAAGATGGTTTAAATACTTGGTGTAGTTACCAGAGATGATGATCGGGTCGTGAGGCTGGACGTAGTGCTAAGACGGCTCCGAAGACGTCTGCGTTGACTTAACTTTTCTGTGCATGGACCACACCGCTGAAATAACCGTCTCAAATCAGCCTGGAATATGGGAGAAAATCGGGGTTTTCAGGTTAAAATTTTAAAAAGAGTGAAATAGATTTATTAACAAGTGAAAGAAATTTACGGGTAAAGCAATGTAAGCGCTTATCACAAATATCGATGATGGGTAAAAACCAAAATATTTGAGAAATACTGTTCATTATTATTATCTATTATTACATATTTTCAGTAACCTCAAAAGATTTGGGAGGGAAACCCCCCCCCCCCCAAAAAAAGGGGAAAAAAACACGCAATCGGGTAGGGACTGAAAACCCAAACCAAAGGCAAAGCGCCGGTCAAGGATTTAAGCCGGGTAAAACTCAATGAGGAAACAACTTAGCCAACATGAATGCCCTTTAACATCAAAACTTGATCTAGCTCGAGTGGTATTTCCCACCCCCACCCCTGGTTTCAACCAAACTTGTTGTTTTTCTCTCAGCCCAGTTTACCGCCGCCTCCACAAACACCACTTGTTTGTCCCACCCACTTATGTGAAATCATCTCCCTTGAGATCGGGGCCTCATTTGCAAAGCTTCTTTTTTCCTTTTCAAAGTGAAGCGAATCTTGATTGATTAAAAACAATCTATTTTAGTTATACAAAACTGCATTAAAAAATGTACAGCCTATTTTGGCAACAGAAAAACACCGATTAAATAATTCGTCTTGAGTTAGTGCGTCTGAAAATAGAATCAAACGGTTTGTTTACTGATACTCATTACCACATGTACGTTTTCCTTTCAAAGTAAAATATCTCTTAAAGAAAAGGGGAGAAAAACCCCACAAAAACAAGTCGTAGTCTTCTCACTCTCAGAAGAAGAAAACAAACCTGCAGATTTCCTTAGTGATCACTTTTTCCCGGTACTTTCCTGGATTTATAGTCTTGAATAATGCTTCATCAGACATAACTCCCAAGAGACTAAACTTGCGCTCAAGTCCCTCGGCCAAAACTCTAGCGACCGGATTATAGCGATTGACAGTTTAGAACAAAATGAATAAACTACTGCTTTCCCTAATCAATCATTCAGATAAATAAGTAAAGGATTAGGAAAGAGTAGAAAAGTCATTAATTTCAAGCTCAAAAGTCAAACCAACTCACCGGGGAAATGATGCGCGATTACGTTTATCAATGCAAAGATTTAAAATGCAAACAATTAAACATGCAAAAGCTTACCATGGAGAAATCCATATTTATAGTTGCACATTTGAGGAAAGTTTCCAAAGGTGAAAATAATACGTTTTCGGAAGCTACGTAAACTGCTTGCCATGATAAACTAAATTGTGTTTGTAGAAGTTTATTCAGCGTCATTTTCCGTTCGTCGCAAAGGAAATAATTGTTTTGTTTGTCGATTATGATTAGAATTATTTGACTTCCTTCAGCCCATGTCAATTTACCGTATGGGGGACACAACGGGGGACAAAATCCACTATGACCCCAAACATTTTATAATAGTAAAGAAGAGTATATGCTCACCCGGAAATTGTCATTGAAGAAACCGAAAACTATGGGATTCATGAAGCTATTTGCCATGCCGAGCCAATGTCCACAAAAGAAGTAGACGAAGAAGAAGTTCGGGTACTGGTTGACTATCTTAAAGTTGGTAATGACGATCAGAAGGTACAGGTAGAGAGGGAACCACGAACCAATGAAGAGAAAGACGATCACTATTAACATCTTGATCACCTGAAATCGAGAAAATAAGTGCAGGATTGAATAATAATCCAAGAAACACCCCAATACCCCCACAATATTCAATTTGCATGCGGTAAGGGTTGGTAGCTGCAACTCACAGTAGGTAATAATAATAATAATAATAATAATTTATTGAATTTATATTCCGCTCTCTCCAGGACCAGCCTGTTCGAGGGCGCATAACAATAACAATTTCAGTAAGAAAATTCAACAAGATAAGTATAAGCAAAAACACGCCTTAAAAATCGGCCAAAGAGAAACAAAGATAAAATACCACAACAATACTGGTGATTATATCACAATAAATATTATAAGTATTATATGCAATAAATAAAAAACTAATCTGCCCTGATTTTTCAAACCCAGCATTATATAAAGTGCCATGCCTGGGAGCTCATTTTCTCTGTGTACAATAGTCTTCACAGGTTTGTTATTTTATGCATATAGGGGCCTATTTTGGGATACACCCAGTGAGAATATTACGGGTATTTGACAATGACCAAAAGTATACCCTGCCTTTACAAAATTTGTTTGGAATGAAAGTGTTTCCTCGGGTGAAGAGTTTCTATATCCCTCTGTTCAACCATTACTTTGAGAAAGATTTGTTTTTCACCAAAACAAACCTACTGCCCAATAAAGTACGATTGTGTAACGATGGATTCTCATTCTACCGAAGATTTTTTTAAATAACACTATACAGTTACATAATTCTGGTTTCGTAGTGGTTATTTCTAATTCTATCAACGCAGCAGGTCAACTTTCATTATTGAGAATTTCGAAATCTTTTTGTCCCCCTTTTTTTAGTGTGAATTTAATATGCATGTTATTCCGCAAACTTCTTTGGATTACGTCTGCCGTAATAACATGCAGACCGTCAACGACTGTCAACGACTGTCATGTTATGTATTTTTTAACAGGCCTACGTGGATGTAAATGATTGGTGTGCCATTGCGTGGTGATTATTATTCGTGAAACGATTTCCCAAGATAGTTCAGACCGAATCAAATAAAGTGCAATTGTATAGAATTCGGACTCATTACAATCTCCACAATGTAGTCTAAGAATAATGTCCACGGGAACTCTAAGCTTTTGGGGGTTGGGGGGGGGAGCACAAAAGCTCTGCTTCAAAAACCGATTTTCTTGTGTATAACATTATTGGTTTTCGGTCGTGGCACTTGTGTCCTTGAGCAAGATGCTTTACCATAATCTACTTTGTCCTTCGTGTGAGTAGTGTACTAGGATTGGTAGTGCACGTAAAAAACACCAAAAAAGAACACTTATTGTTGAAGAAACGTACTTGTAACCAGTTTCATCTGAAATTATGCAATTAAATTTTCATTTTTTTTGTTTTGTTCCACAAACCTCAATCCAGTAAAACTGTTTGTACTCTTTTCAGTTAAACCTCTTTTATTGGCCAACCAGTTGGAAACTGAACTGAAAAAAATCTCATTGTACGACAGAAAACTTATGCCCGGTCACCGACCCACATTTATTATTTTGTTAAAGTTGTTTTTAATGTCTTTGTGGTGAATCTTCTCTTGTTTCCCCCTGAAACCGTCTATCATGTTGGATTTTTTTCTCGTAGCCATTGAATAAGCAACACAATTCATGTCATTCTTCACTACCCCCATGATGTTCCCGACTGGCTAATTCCCACAACATTCCTTAATAACGGGTACATTCAGCTGCAATGCACTCCAATGATTAAAACGCAGCCCCAATGATAATCAAGAAGTTGTCCAAACACAATGAGCTTTAAGTTCATCAACGGAATCTCCGCGAGTTGTTTCTCGAATGAACAAGAAGCGCGGTGAACAAAACTGTACTTGTTATTCGTCAGGGGGGTGTGGAGAATTGATTTTGACTTCAGTGAAGATCACTACAGATTTACATAAAGTTACTTCGATGATCAAAACACAATCCGTTCAATTAATTTTAAATCCTTGGTAAACTTTTATCTGAAAGATGACAAATTCAACGGTGCCTATAAATATTAGGATCAAAGAATCTACACGATTAGACACTGTGTTTACACAAAAAAATAATTGAGCTCCCGTTTCCAGGGCAAACGCGTGGACTTTAAAAACTATAAACATAGTTATGCTGTGATCAAATTTCTAGAGATTGGATTTTATCGAATGAAAGTTCATCTTTAATAAGGAAAGAAGCTCTTTCGTTGTAATACCTTTTTCCCCACTAGGGCATTGTAACTTAATATGGCGAATAATCCATGGTTCCCTGCGTATCTACGGTCACGTTAAAACGTCAGTTCATTTTCCCCCACGGGTAATCACAACTTCATTAAGTTACGATCCCCTTATCGTAGGGTACCAGCCTATGACTGTGCGTTTTGTAACACGCCGAAGGCAAAGTACCAGCTAGTGACAATGAGTGCGTTATCTCCGTTGGCCGCAATGGGATGAGACGATATAAAAATTTACTCACTTACACAAAGGGACAGCAAATTTTACGTCAGACTGATCTCTGACAAGCCGCGGGCATTTCTGCAGCTCTAATCAGCAGGAACATGATATGTGACTTTGTATGACCGGATTCCAAAAGATCTTAGGGAAATCTTTGACTTAAAGGCACAGTACACGTTAATTTGTAGTTGTTTGTATAGGAAGGGGCATTCTTTCTATGTTTGATTTTCAGTTCAGTGTCTACAGGAATCAATTCCCACAACTGATACTAAAAACTGGACAATACAAAGCGTCCTCTGTACGTTAGAATGAGTGTTTTAATTTAGTTTATAGTTCTTTGAAACTAGCCTAATGTAACGGAGTCACCGGTGAGGCATGCGGTTGTAACATTTCACAAATTCGTGTTTGTATTGGGTTTTTCTTTCAAGGTTTTTTCTTCGTTTTTCTTTCTTTTTTCCACTTACCCTTCTTTTGGCTTTCTGGTGGCAAGCATCTCTCAAATGATCGGCGTTTCCAGGCAGATTTCGACCCCAGAGCTTCCGTCCAACCACACTATACGTGAAAGAGAATATCAAAAGGGGAACGATGTAGGTTGCCCCCATGTTGAAAATCTCGTACCCAAACTCCAAGTTCTCGTCTGGCCAGTGCTCAGTGCAGACCGTTAGGTGGCGCTCTCCATAGCACCATTCGTACCGTTTCGAACGCGCCAGAATAAGTTGTACCATTCCCATCATGCATGACGCCAGCCAGATACCGGAAATGACGAGGATGGTTTTTGTGTTGGACCTTGCCATGCGGGCCTTTAGAGGGCGCACTACTGCAAAATAACGGTCCACGCTGACTGCGGTTAATGTGAAAACACTCACGCAGATGACAACCTGAGTAGCAGAATTGGAAAAACAGAAAAATGATAACTAATTAAAGTTAAATCAGTCACTGAAAAAACACTAATTGAAGTATAAGAGGTAGTACTATAAAAAGCTTCGGCAGCCATTTTGAAAACTTTTAAGACTGCATACTTTCACTGTGCGCCAAATTGAATGTTTTATATCTTTAAAAGCACGATTCCCCAACTATTTTCCCCACTAATTCTAACTTTCAATGACTTATCATTCAGCCACGTAACTCTTGAAACTGTTGATCAAACACTTAATTTGTTTTTAGATGTAGGTCTAACGGACAAAAGAATAATATTGATTAATAATTGGTGCTACCTGCATGCACGAATCCAATTTCATTCGAACTGCGCGAGCCAAACACGAGTCCTTGAACACTCAAGTTTTATCACTTCAGCATATCAAGTTTGTTTTTGTGCTACCTTGGGCGGTAACTAACCCGGATGTACTTTCTCCAACCTAACAATTTCTGAGTCTGATTCCAAGGTCTTAACTATACAAGAATCGATACCATTGATAACACCTGTTTCGCAACACTCACAAACCGGAGTGTTTCGAAAAACAACCAGGGTATCGGAGACGAGGGTGAAAAACTGACACGCGAACTGACGAGCGAGTGACAACAACCGGCAATCACGTCATTCGATGAAACGGGAACCAGCGCTCAAATCGAGTTCAAATTGTTTGGAACTGTCTAGGAAATTAGTCTCATCATTCAGAACCTTCCGAGAGGTTCCATAGAGCCAATCTATCTCCTTCATAGGGGTTAAATTTCAAAGCTGTTAAGCCGAAATTATTTGCTAAGCTGATACCGACAGGAATTCCGTAACTAGTAAACTGCAAAGGGGCACGCACGTTGCAAGCTTAGATTTCGCCGAGCAGAAACGTTTGAGTAATAAAGCTAAGCAAACCCTTGTTTTGCAAATAAAAATATGACACATTAGTTTCAAGGCATTTTAAAAATCAAATTAATTGAATAGGCAATCATTTCTGTATGTTATCTTCGGATGGGTTGAACAACAAACTGAACAACACAAAGAGCCATGGAGAGAAAATTGTACATTTAACATTTTGTCTAACAAAATACGAGAGAAAACAAATGTCACAATATTTTCAAAAAATACAATTGCAATTTCAAAAACACTTAAACATTTTAAAAGATAAGCATGAGGGAATCGTTATCACAGATTTTAGTGGGACCATTTCGAAAGTGGCACCCCCTTCAAAAAGGTCAGTCACAGATTGTTGCAATTTCAAGACCGTATCTGGGGCACTGAATTGAGCTTAAGGCTACTTCTTGTAGGCCTAGGTACAGTAAACTATACAAGCCTGATTTTCGTGTAATTTTTTAATTCGATCACAAAAGGCACAATGATATGTTTGCCCCGGCAGCAATTCCATGTATACAAGTCCCCCACCCCCCCCCCCCCCATCTCTCCATTACCCCCGCCCCTTTATTTTTGGGGGAGGCACAGTAACCCGAGCATTGCTTCCAGAAGCACGCTTTGGTATAAACGCCTACCTCAACGCAGTTAAAGGTCTATATGGATTTGACTTATCATTTTTTAAATCACTAAGGGGTCGTATTTCCTTTCCCAAAGTTTCTCCAAATCCAAATTAAAAGTCAAAACTGCTTTAATAAACCGCTGAGGATCAGTTCAACTCGGTAAAGGTTGAGTTACGACGTGTGTTTGCTATGGGTTGGTGTTATTTTATACGGGTTGCATTAAGAGGCAGTTTGGGCCACAATTCCGGCTGTGCACGCTACTCAATATCAAGGCGCCCCTTATACGTACTCGGCATGATGTAGGCGTCAAGCTCACCTTCTCATATTTCAAATACACGATCGAATAACTTATCGAGTCGCACATATCTAAAACCTTTTCGGTTGAACTCTGACGATTGACGAGACGTAGTCTCCGCTCGTGTCACTTCTGCTGTTCTGATACAATTCACTTTGTGGTTTGTTCAACTTTAATATAGCGCCTAGTTTTGTGTTTCTTGGCAATACCGTGTCGCGACGACAACGTGATACGTGGTGACTGACAGGCTAGTGTTTAGAATGACGTGTTGATGCCACTTGTGTTATTGCAGACAAGAAGCACTACATACAAATTTGTTTATCTTTATGTTGTGTTGCTGATGGGAGACTGTCAACGTATACAAAAAAAACAAAAAAACATTTAGTCAAAAATAATAATCCCCAAACCTCCAACTGTTTTACCGAGCATTATCATCCACTGTGGCTCTGGGTGTTACATGTATACACATATTGACTGCTTTGAGTGCTCTATGGTTAGAATTCGCCTCAGGAAATTAAAAAGAAAGCTCCAAGGATCCTCGGGAGTGGTAGTTTGAATCACAGCGCGAGTAAAAGAAGTCAATACCACAATCAGTAATATAGACGTCTTGGTAAAAGAGACACTGTTGTTGCTACGGATACAACACTGGTCGCTACGGGAATATTGCATTGGTTGCGACGGATGCAGTGCATTGGTTGCGACGGATGCAGTGCATTGGTTGCTACGGTTATAGTTCGTTGCGGTCAAAAATAAGACATATCATTCGACGTGCTCTAAACAAATCACAAGGCAGAATCTACGTATGGGGTGTTAAACACTATCCCAGCCTGCAATATTGTATTATGTGGTGAATACACCAAGCACAAAGTTTACCTTCCAACTGTACCAGTCACAAGTAACGTACATTCATATGACAGTTTGGCTGGTAACCTGTTTTTTCTGCTAAGCAAGATTGTTCTGTGCTAAGAAAACTTTTGTGCTTAGCGTGTTTTTGAAATCGGGCCCTGGGGTCGATTTCACAAAACTCTTCCTAACTTAGGACTAGTCCTAGGCAATGCTAAGAGATAGGACTAGTCCTAAGTTAGGAAGAATTTTGTGAAATTGACCCCAGGGCTTTTTTCACCTTTTTGTTGTTGTTGTCTTCTTCTTCTTGTGGATTGATTACAATGGTTGTTTTGTGGCATTCTGCCGTGATACGACGTGTAGTTGATGATAACTTTTTACAGATATAGTTGAAGCATCCATAAAAACAACTCACCAAGCATCGCCGTTCACACAATTCTTTTCAGTTTATTTCTTCATCAATATCAATCTCCTGAGATTGTGATTTGACTACTAATTAAAGGAAGTATTCTTATATATGAAGACTTCACCAGTCTCACGATGAATGAGTAAGACTGCATAAAAACTACGATCTAGGCCTCGGAAAATCTCGATTGAAGATTTCGTTTCTTCAAAATCTTGTTTCAAAGTGATGAGACAAAAAACACCCCCAAAACAAAACCTCAAAGACAGAGAAGATTAAGAAAACGGAAGCAAGTAGAGTTAGTCAAGAACTCCCAACAGTAGTAGGGATTGAGGCAAGGTTATTGGAAAATTAAGTAATTGGTTTTCTTTCTTTAAAGGTATATTTTATTAAAGATGATTAAAGCCAGTGGTGAAAGATGAAATGCATTTTTCAAAAAACACAATTTTATATCATCATACAATCTAAACAATCTGTGAATATTCCCTCCAGCAAAATTAAACTTGAGTTGAAGAATAAAGACTCACCAAGATGCCAAAAAGGGGTTAAGTTTCATCAGGGATTTTGATGCAGGTTCTTATTTTTGCTAATTTCAATCACGGCAACCAAAGTAAGCGAGGGTGATTTGTGGGGTTTTAAAGTGCTATTTCTCACTTTGTTTTTACTTTTTACAATCATTATTAATAAGAAAACATTAAAAAGGATTTTTCTTTCTTTTTTAATGTTTTCTTATTAATTCATTTTTATTGTTTTCTTATTTTCAGACGGTAATACTTCTCTGGGTGATTTGAACTCGTCTGACAAACAAATTGAAGCCATTTTCTGTCAAACAACAAACCAACACAGCACAACACACGCCTGGTGGGCACACAGGGTGCCAGACTAGACTGCACATTGGGATTTGTATACAGTTTTGGGGACCAAAGATGGCGTCCAGCAACCACTTGATCCAATAAACATGTCGGAACCGTTTAGCTCTGCTACTGGTATAAGCACATATGAACAGGGACCTCCAGATTGATTCCTTTTTTTACAATTAACAATCCTGTACTTTGCTTTTAATTTCGATTTATAAGCGATTGCAAATCAACATGCCAAGAGCATTGGGTTAACTTCACATGACATTACACACATAGTGCGCGCAGGCAACAACATCATACAACAACCCACCGGTCGAGATCAACAAAAGGTCTCTGACCAGAAACAATGAAGAATATTATACATTTAAGCTCCAGCACGCCGTATTAATTATACAAAGATATCAATTTGCATATTTGCATCAAATCCGCTCTCTCGGATCTGCCAGCACGTAACCCGATCTGTTCTGAATTCAAAGCTATTGTTTTATTGAGTTTACCTTTTGTGGCTTGAAATATTTCTTTGAAACTTATTCATACCACCCCATTGTACATGTGTTTCAGTTTGAACTGAAGATTAGTTGGTTGAGTAATTTGTGAGCTGGTTAGCTGGTTAGATTGTTTGTTGGTTATTTGATTGATTAATTGAAACAATCATTTTGATATTATGAAGGTTTTTAAATCAAAAACAGAATTAAACCAGTCACCTGCAAAATTTCATTTTCAGGTTCTCTTAGATGTTTTTTAACGAAGTTTCAGTAAAAGTAAATAATTACACATGAAACACGCAGTCGTCTTGTTACTCTCCAATTTACATAAATTTTGCCAATTGAGAATGGGAGGGGGGTTCCAGTGTTTGAAAAAATTGAAAATATATGTTAATGGTCGATTGTTACTGAAATGGCAGAATGTGTAGCAACCTGGATCCTTATAAAAAGGGAATCTTAAAACAATTCGCTTGACGCTACTCAAGAGTACTCTGTACACTTTGCCACTACAAAATAAATATTTTGAGAAGCTCCAACTGTGAGTGGCTACGTAACCAAACATCGGCCTTTGATAAAAACACCCTTTCCCAAGAGAAGCTTTCTTGGGGCAACGTCCGCTCTCTTCTCCGGGTCAGCTCACTTTCTCTCCCTCCCCCCCCCCAAGAAAGCCCCAGCCAATCGGCCCATCAAATTCAGCGATTTGAATATTCAAACACTGCAAAACGCTTTGTACATACAGATTTCCCGTTAAAACGAGCTGCACGTTAGAAACTCTGAACGTGGGTTTTTTTTGTTGCGAGGGCTAAAACCAACACTGCTTGAGTGTTGAAGTAGAAGAAATTATGTTCAGGAGTTGGATAAAGTTTCTATTCCTCGCGTCAAATTGGAGAGGTGTCTTTTTATTTCTCTTGTGGATTAAATGGCATGTTAACCCATACAGTGATGAAATCGTATCGGCCTAGGATAACTGGACAAATTTGTTATTAACTTTGATTGACAACTGAGCACGGAATTGCCGATTAGGGAAGGAAAACCCCAAAGCGAGGTTAATGTTACGGAACGTCATATAAGCATGCCGGAATTTTTTAAAGAAACAACCGCGCTGTAAAACCAAAATGTAGAGGTTGCAATTTTCCAGTAGATCCAGTGGCTGATGAAGGGCTCAGCACGATGTAACTCTATTTCTATTTCGATGTACCTATAGTTCCATTGCCCAAGTACTGTTGCATCTGATCTTTCCATCTATTTTACTGTCATCGCCTATTCCTATTTTCCCTCAAGTGGTTTGTTTCAGGTAAATTGGGAAGTTGGAAATGATGTCCTTTAAAAATCAACTTGAACGAAATTACTCAAACTTCGTTGACTATTTCTCCTTATTATGTGACCTTTATTTGAGCATTAAACAAATCAAAACAACAAAAACAACCTCTAAACAGGGTGGACGAATCCATGCCTCATTCGGACAGATAGGCGGAGAACGATTATTTTGAGAAGGACGCTGTGAAGCGTCCATTAATCGTTTATATTGAAGAGGCGCTTGTCCAATATTACATTTTGGAGCGTCGATGCAGTTAATACGTGGCTGAATAATGACTGACACGTGACGCGTGTTCCTCTAAACACAAGGATCTGTGTTTGCGGTATATTACACAAAATACCAATAACAATCCAAACTTAAATAATATAGCGCAAAACCTGAAGGAAATTCCGATACGCTGTACGAAAATAAAAAACTTAATTAACCACCTAAAACAAAACAGACTGTAAAGTGGAGAAAGAGCCTAAGCCCTTTTGGAAACCACGGCTTGGTATGGGCTTGGGCCTAGGCCCCGCTAGTTATTTAGAAAACGAGCGCTTTCCTAACGGGGCTTCAACCAGGCGGACGGAGCCCAAGACCAAGCAGTGGTTTCGAAAAAGGGCCATTAGCGAGGAAAAACAAGTTGAGAGAGTGAGAGTTGGTCAAAGCGCCTGATAACATTTTGGGGCAGCTTTTTGGTATTTGTAGATAGGCCTATGATACAAATGGAAGGACAGCACGACAACATTCCTTGAATTCGAATAACTATTATGTTATTCAATGTCTGTTTAGTGATTTCAATAATTGTTTTTCTTTCTAAACCGACGGCTGTTGATCAAATGGAAATGTGATGCAGTATGCAAGATAACGACCGCGTAAACTTGTAGATTTTTGGTCAGTGCAGTATAGTCTTCTATATGATAATCTGTTATCAATCCAGTCACGTTTGCGGATTTTGATTCTGTTAATTAAAATTTCCATCGCTGTTTTGACCTGCAGTGACTTCTTTAACCTTAGTTTTCGGGCTCTTCGTTCACGGACAGCATTTATTATCATCTTAAAGAAGAAAATAGCATAGAAAAAAGGAGTGTGGCCTTATTCAAAAAGATGTTTGCTGCGCACGAAGAAGCTTTCGCGCAAGTTAGCCGAAAACTAAATAAATACAAATAAATTAAATAGATAACTAACGTGAATATTTGCGATTTGCGGCACAAATCATAAGTTATCTGTAAACATTTACGTAATATTCGCAACAGGCCTGAGAAGCCGCGAATATTTACATGAACATTTGCGATTTGGGGCAAATCATGAATACGTGAATATGTTCGACGTCCCTTATATTTAAATCCACAATAGTTAGGCCTACCACATTTAAATACTGTCATGGTTCAGTCAAAAGGCGTTCGAACGATCTCCCATTATCGAGATACGATGGCAGCAACAAATATAGGGTATCAAGTAAACCACAATGGAAACTGACTGGATAAGTTTTAAATAATTTTGGGTTGAACATAGAAAATTGACCAGAGGAGCATTCGAACCTGCAACCTCCGGATTATATGTGCTGGTGCTCTACAACTGAGCCATCTAGCCCTCGATAGTCTTGGCCCAAGACGTCAGTGATCGGTAACGAGTTACAACTAATATCCGCTACCGATCACTAACGTCTTGGGCCAAGACTAAGCCCTCGATGGCGGTCTCCCTATTTTGTCAATATTTTTTGTTTAAGGGTGCCAGTCAGACGCCATTCTCGGGCATAGATAGCTCAAGGGGTTCCATTTTGAGTTCGTTCTTTGCCTCGGGATGGTTAATGTGTGTTTACAAGAACCTTACAGGTTCACAAACTAGCTCGTATGTCAAAAGCTCTTGTTATTATTACATATTCATTCGTAAATTCTAATACAATTTGGATGCATGGCCAGAGCATTTTTTTTTACTGAATGTAAAGGGTTTGGAACTATATTGAGTTGCTTGTTATCCAACCAATCTTGTTTTGTGGATACATGACAATTAGACAGGGGTATCGCCCTGTACCACCGTAAAGATAATATCATGTCACTGGATGACGACGTGAGATTGAGTTCCCAGCTAGTGGTGATTGAATAACCGCTATTTGCTCGTGTTTGGGGGTCTTGGAATAGATGCTATGGTTTCTCTATCTGTAATTGCATCGCCGTGACTGTTTGCTTATATCCTGTAAATGGGGGTATGTGTAATATCAAACTGTAAAGGAAAATAGTTTATTTGGTGTATCATGCCATTGAGTAAACAATTCGAGAAGAAAGCAAAAACTACACATTGTTTTACTGTTTTGATGGACATGTATTGGCTTTCAGTTGATGTCTTGGTTTCATTATTTATTCATACTCAATAATAATACCGTTTTCGTGTATTGACTTTAATTTGAGTCTTCTCATAATACTACATCTGTCAGTGGGTTAGACATGTGACATTTCTCAACATTTTTCCATCGTTTCAAATGGTAATTGACAATGGTTATTCGTGAACAGCAAACCTTCCAAGCAGGTGAAATGAAGGGTGTCAAACTTGTTGAACCTAGAATTCAATTAATGCCAATGGAAGCCTATCTAGCTGAAGGTGTTGTACACCACAGAAAGGTGAAACAAATCATGAATATTAATTGTTGTATGAAAGTTCTGCCCCGCAGTGTTTTAACAGGTTTGTGAGTTCATCAATTAACCTTTCGCTTTCACCGAAAAAAGTTACTTGTGGCGAGTCTAACCTCACATCACTACAGTGTCCCATTCAAGCCGTTTTCGTTGCAGCTACGAATTGTTGATTTCTGTCATGTCCGGACGTCACGTTAGCTTGCAATCCAAGTCACCACCGATATTTACACGTGACTACTTGTTTCGAGTTTGTGTCACGTTTACTCTACAAGGCGCCGAAGTGGGCTTACGTCAGTGTACCAACAAGTCCTGTTTGACGCATTGTTCCCAGGTCAAAACCACGTGTGTGTTCAAATAAAACCGGTTATAGCTGGTAAACAGCTGGAATTAAGTGCACTTAAGAAAAAAAAAAGGAAAAGGGTTTTGAACCTAGTGAATAAGCAGCAAGCTCAGGATACTTGTGATGTCCGTCCCACTTTACATTTTAGGAGCGTGGAAAAGCCACCATTTTGCTCCCCATCCCCTGACACAGTTTCTGGCTTCGGAATAACAAAACGCATAGGCTACTACACTAATGTAAGTTTTTGTTGATTAAAAAAAGCAAATTGACTTTAATGTTGTATTAAGATTCACTTCAGATTGGAAATTCCCTTTAAAACAAAGAATCTACTTCATCAATCCTACAGGCCCACCGGGACTCTCTATATGTAATATTTATTCCGATAACATCGCGACATGAATTACAAAAACATCCGTTGCTTCTGTCGCCAGCCCCCCCCCCCCTTTGGTGGGAACATTTGCAACGGTGAGAGGGTCAAGAGCTTTTCGGAAGCTCGACGGCGTACAGCTTTAGCACAAGGAGTGGTTAAGTGTATTCGCAACCCATCTTAGAAGGGTTAGTTCCCCCTCTGCCGCCCAAAAAAATGAGGGCAAGAAAACGGAAAGCCGAAACACTTTAAGATTCGCTATAATATTCTGCGGATGTGAAATGAAACCTTCCTTAGGGTAATCAGCGGCATTAATTGATGCGAGAATGTCACGTGGGACGCGAATTACGTGGGATTTGGGAGCATCGTGGTTTACTGTTTTTATTAAAAATAACATCTGCGTTTTAAAGAGATGTCACTGTTTGACCATAGAGAAAGGACTGCCTTTCTCTATGGTTTGACAAATCGATAGTTCAATTAAAACACAAATAGGCTTAATTATAGAAATATAAGTACTTACCTCTAACAGTTTTTAGAACAACTATTAGTATAACCGAAATATTGATATAGAGTTAAAAACTAAATGGGCATGTTCACTGAAACAAGAGTTCATCATTGTAAGCAGTCAACACATATCTATCGGAACAGATATTTTCTGTAGTAGGAACAGAAGGAACGGGATATATTATCTATAGCATAAATGAGCAAGTAATATATTGTATCTCTAGAAGAAAAGGGTGTGTCTATCTGGTGTAAAAACATCTCTGATGGAAGAGATATATTATTCCTACTTATAGGAACGGAAATATATCTACAAAAACTGTTAAGCCCTGCGGGATATCGTCTTTCAAAAAGGAGACACCTTTTTATACCGATAACAATCGGAGAAACAACTTTCTCCACAAGAACAGAAATATACTTATTAAACAGACAGATATAAACATACCCCAAAAGCTATGTTTAGTATAGAAGCAGAGGTATCTCTAACATAAAATAGGATGGGACTATAGGAGAAGCTATCAGTTATAATCTCTGAATATAGAAATAGCAATATACAAACAAGCAAACAAACACAAACATTAATGTGTGTCAGTGTTGTGACTTGTCAGTTCGTTGACTTGTCATTCCTATATTTAAACAAGTCCTCGGTTTGTAAGCAAGTGAAACTGTGCACTAATTCTTTAGTGCACCCCCTGTTATAATACGAAGTACGAGTAGAATCACCTTTAAAGTTGAGTCTTACAAAATATCATATTTTGAAAGGCCGTAGGGTAAGTTAAGCCGATAAGCTTTGTACATCGGTAAAACTTGACAATTTAATACGGTTTTGTTTTTTTGAATAAATCTTTTTAATCAGCCAGCTGGTTCAATGCCTGCCCACCATCTCGTAATCGCTTGTTTACATGTCTCAAATTAATTTTGGAAACTCGCGAAGACATACAAAGATAAGTACCAATTTATAATGCTATAAGCAAAACAACAACCTGTTTTGACCGAATTTGGAGGGCGGTTGCCCCCACCCCCAACGGGTTCGTACGCCTACTAACTGGTTTAATTGTATGAATAGTTTAGTTTCAGCCCTCATCCTAAAGTTTAAATATTCTCCTGAAGACGAGTAGAGTACCACTCGAAACGTCGAGATCCACCCTCTTAAAGAACCAATTTTGTCCAAGAAACTATACACTCTCTTTCATTGCTATCACCAGTAAAGTGGATATATTTTCTGCACACTATTCGAAGCTTCAAATCTTACTTGTGTTGCATCTTGTGTCCGTAATGGCGGATGTAAATGCAAGGGCGGGTGCGGGGTTCGTTACACTAATACACTCTAAAACATCCGGGTCAGAATTGACCCAGGTCGGGGCCCCGTGGGGCCTGACCTATTTCTGGGTCAGTATGACTCAGAATTTGTATCAGAAGTGGGTCAAACTGACGAAGAATCCGAGTTAAAAATCCCATTTTAAACCACTTTCCGGGTCAGCCTGACCCACAAGTGAGTCAGGGCCCCTGTGACCTGGAATCCGGGTCAACTGACCCAGGAGTATTTAGAGTGTATGGGTCTGTCGGTGTTGAGCTGAGCCAAAGGCGGCAACGAGTGTTCGAAATACAAACTGCCCCTTGAACAAGATGGCGCACTTTATAAAGTGCTTATTGTAATCTGTTGAAGAAGTGAAGGGGCTACAACGCTGAATGTCGCCACTATACGAACAAGTCCGTGGAGATAGGGGAAGGTAAGGCAGAAGATTGAAGGATGAAGACCGTAGGTGGCGAGTAGGCTGATGCCGTTGAATGAGCTCCTGGAGGTATGAATGTGCTATCCCAAGCACTGATTTGAAAGTGAGGACGAGTGTTTTGAAGATTTATACGCTGTGAGACGGGGAGCCAGTGAAGAGATTGTAGGATTGCGGTTATGTGTTAATTTCTCTTACAACAACAAACCCATCTGGCTGCGGTTTTTTTTTTTGGAAGGCGCTGGAGCCTTTGTGTCTCATTGCTCGGAAGACCCAAGAGGAGGCTGTTTCATCCATCAATTCCTGATGTGATGAATGCATACACTAATTTTTATGCTGAAGGTTTGTCCAGAAAGCTCGACAGTCTTTCCGATGTTGTAGATGAATGCCCATCCCGCCCGATGTTGTCTATGTGAGTCTTCGTGCGCAGCCCACTGTCGAAAATCACTCCGAGGTTGCGAGCCTCACGGCAGACATTGACCAATGAACCTCCAATCAACACCGTGGAGGAAGGCTTACAGATTTATCGAAACGAAAGCTAAAGTTGAAGATTTCAGTTTTCTCATCATTAATCTGTAACTTGTAACTTGTTGGAGACAGCCCACTCCTTGATCTCCCAGCTAACACACTCTTCTAGGCGGTGAATGGCTTTAGTAGCATCCGACGGCTTGAAGAGCAAGTACACCTGCGTGTCATCTGTAAGACGTGGTTGATATTAAGTCTGGTCATGATGTTGCCTAGCGGGGCTGTCCAGAAAGTAAACAGTGGTGCTCTGCACACGGAATCTTGAGGCACGCCCCTGGGTATCAGCTGGTGAACAGCAGATGCAGCTTTCCCCAATAATCACGGACTTAGAGCGGTCACTAAGGTAAGACCGGAACCATTGTATTAAAGGCTGTCCCAGTCAAACTATAGCGTTGTTCGAGTCGATCGAGTAGAATTGCATGGTCGATGGTATCGAATGATGAGCTAACGTCCAGTAAGATAAGTGCTGCTCCCGATGGTCATCGATGGCCGGCTCTACGGACTTGTAGAGCCGGTTCAGTAGAGTGATGAGACTGATACGCAGATCGAGCACGTACAATTCGTTAGGCAAAAATTAGCCTTTTATCTGTTGCATACAGCACCTCTCCAGTAGCTTAGACATAAAACTAAGTGAAACCATGGAGCAAGTTTATTGCTCCATTGTGAAACAGGTCGGTAGCTCATCAGGGTGTTCTGGTCGATGTTACATCTTTTAATATTGTGGCGTGTCGTGGCCGAGCGGTCTAGTCTAGCAGAGTGTGGGTTCGAATCCCGGTCAAGACACTTGTGCCCTTGATCGAGCAAGGCACTTAACCATAATTGCTTTGCTAAAAAATGGGAAGGTAGTGCATTCTGCTCTACCAGCCAGGCTCCTAGTGAATGATAACCATGCCTACATCCTTACGGACTGTGGAGGGGGTAACCCTGTCTCAGCCCCAGGAGTAGGTGGCAACGTGCCCCATGTGACAGTTAATTTAGGTCTACAGTCCAAATCAATAAAAGTGTAGCCCTCACCCTTTTTTTTAAATAGTGGTACAACTCTAGCAGAGTGATCTTTGCGTGAAGAGACTAGATCCAGCATATGACCGGATCGACGGGTAGGCTCATCTTACATGCTACTGAAACCCAGCATTCTCTGTGAGATGGAGAAGGTTTGCGGCATGACGATCTTCAGGTACATTCATTTGGACAATGAAGTCACCGAACAGTATG
Organism: Pycnopodia helianthoides; assembly: GCA_032158295.1. Classification (NCBI taxonomy): domain Eukaryota; kingdom Metazoa; phylum Echinodermata; class Asteroidea; order Forcipulatida; family Asteriidae; genus Pycnopodia; species Pycnopodia helianthoides. The sequence goes on from CM063261.1 coordinate 619,269, forward strand.
AATTGGGCAGGAAATAGAACTATGGTTTGCATTCGTGTTGAAAAAACCTCAACACATAATGACAGGATCAGGAGATATCTTATTTTTGATGGAACCAGGAGGACGGTAGATATTGAGCATCTTAAGGCTGGACGCCTTTCTAGATATCGGTTACATCCATGTATTCAAATGATTTGAAGGAACTAGAATTGTTGATGAAAGTTTACTAAAGCCACATTTCAGAATGAAGCAAACCCTCTTCAATGCCGAGATCGCCTGGGATTGTGGACTACATCATAATTGGGGAGTGATTGTTTGATGTCAGCTATAACAGTGAGGTTTCTTGCAATGCTAACATGTCAATGTCGTTGTCAGTCATCAGACACAAGGTCACAAACTGAAGTTACCTTGTTGTTTATTGAACAGGCGTTCCAGGAAGCAAAAGTGGTCTTTGGGGTCTCTCGATGGGTTGTTGCCTTCTGAGAGTGAACAACTATCAGACTCTTTAGCTGGTTGTGATGGATGAGAATTTCAGCCAAATCGGGTGGATCTACACCACCGTTGTGAACAGGGTGACATACTGCAGGCGGTCCCCGATGATCGGTGAGCCGCGCTTCTTATGACTGCCAGCACGACGACTTCGTCTAGTTGGCCAGAGAGTGGCAGCCATATTGGAATAGGTAGGCCTACACTCTTTACTTTACTCAGTGAGCGAGGAAATACAGTATTGTAGTAGTAGAATGGTAGCATAGTTCACAACCAACGAAATAATTGTGCTAGCAAACTTCGACGGGCAGGATGAAAAAATGGCGCACAGTACAAAAGTAGTGCAGTGCAATCTAATGTAGAGAAGGAGGGGAGAAGAACTAACTCTCGCTAAAACAGTTCAAATACAGCTCATCCCTGTCTACAGATGATCAGCTAACACAGAAACACTTTGAAATTCAGGAAGTATAATTAAAAACAGTAAAAACTGTGAAAAACTGTATTAAAAAGCAAGACGAAGCTAAAATCATACGTGTTCAGCAGATCTGGTTCAGCGCACATTTTGAAAGCAAATATTGAAATCAAATATTAAAAGCATTCCGAAATTATAGTTTTAAATGTCATTCACATTCATTGCCTCCTTGATCACTCGTCGAAGCACACAGACTATCAGAAGTGTCATCAAGAAAGATAAAAACAAATAGTAGGGGAAGCAAACGAACAGTAAATTTCCCCTTAAGCTCGAAGCTGATAGTTTCAGTTTAGATTGTGTGTAAATATCTTGGGGCTATACCGCCGTCCATGACTGTGTAATCAATATTTTGACATTTAAACGTGCTGAAATTAATTATCATCCCGAAACAAGTATTGGGGTGTTATGATAACAGTTCATCTGGAACATTCTGTTTCTATTTCATTAAGGAACGGTGCACCCAGGGGTGCGCCTTGGGGGATAGAGCTTCCTCCTACGGCCTGCCGATTCAAAAACAACAATTTAATTTATGCTATCACAGAGAGAGAAAAAGGTGGCATAAACCCAAAAGCTGCCGATCTGATGTTCAATTTATTGTCTAACGTATCAAAGGCCCCCACCCCCCCCCCCCCACATACACAAATTAACACAGAATACACATCTTTGTCAACGAGGTGAATCAAGGACTTCACTTTGTTCTCCCGTTGTTCGGACTTGTTTTTAACCTCGTCCCCAGTGGGAGGACGTCATCAACTTCAACAGCTAGACAACCTCAACGCACACTTGTTGTGTCGACCCCGTAAATCGAGGACTTCTTCTCTTTGTTCTCTCATTGTTTGAATTTACATGTTATTTCAACGACGTCCCTCATTGGTTTTTGTGCAAAAATTCGAACCGAAGACGTCATCGGTCTGTGACGTCACAGTTGTTATTTAAACCACGATTAATCATAAATTGCTATTGGGTAGATTACTTGAATGAACAATGGCAATTTGCAATTCTCGCGCGTATTGACAACGAGAAAACAACTCGTACGAAGACCATTTTTTTCTATGAAACCCATTCTTCTAAACTCTACATACAAAATTCTTGAAAATCAACACAGCAATTTTTTATAAATACAACTTCAAAACGTTTAACACACATTTTGAAATAATCTTCTAAAATTAACATTGAAACAAAAATAAACTTGGGACGAGAATGGTTATTTTATTAAAGAAACCGCTTGCCAATCACGCCCAAATTTGTGCGACAAAATTCTTCATAAGAAACGGAGGTCAATTTTTATTCGATATCTTTGTTGATTGTGTTAAATTTATTTTACTTTCAAATATACTTCATGGCAAAATTTTACTTTCCCAAAAGTATATGATATAATTTGTAGAGCCATAAACTACGCTACCCTAAAGTATTTGAAGAAACAGAATCGCGCACACATAAAACTCATTATTGTTGGGACCAACTTGATCCGGAAAGTTGGAATACGTGTGGGACTTGCGCAGTGTCCACGCGGGCTCTCCACGGGCTCCGCACAACCCGACAGCGTCCCTGGCAGTCACAAATCATTCATGCAACACACGCAATCAATCCCAAAGAAACAAAATGATCCGTTATTGTAGGAGATTGAAGTAAATTTGTTCAGCATCTTTGAGGTCATTAAACTAGAGTTTAGATTAATGTGTTTTTCCCACTAAACGCTGAAGAGTGTGGTGGAGTGCATGCTTCAAGGCTGCTTTGGCCTTATAGCGTACGTTTTTAGGGACATCTTAAACTTGTGTATCGTGAATGCTCAACCATTACGACGCACGTTATGGTAGCGTTACCACAGTGTTTACTGTGTGTACAGTGGGTAATTCAGTGGTATCTCGCGTTACTCTGGGCATATCATATGCACGTTACATTGGGCACATGTAACTCGTGTTACGCTGACCATGCGTTACTTATTTTTACACTGACCACATGTAAACATGTAACAAATAAAACGCGTATATTGTATCTCCACCATGAAAAGTTTCAAATCCTACTCATGTACATGGTGTTACCGCAAACCTGACTAGATTGTTTTTCAACCATGCAAAGTTTCAAATCCTACTCATGTACATGGTGGTACGGCAAACCTGACTAGATTGTTTTTTCAACCATGCAAAGTTTCAAATCCTACTCATTACCGCAAACCTGACTAGATTGTTTTTCAACCATGCAAAGTTTCAAATCCTACTCATGTACATGGTGTTACCGCAAACCTGACTAGATTGTTTTTCAACCATGCAAAGTTTCAAATCCTACTCATGTACATGGTGGTACGGCAAACCTGACTAGATTGTTTTTTCAACCATGCAAAGTTTCAAATCCTACTCATTACCGCAAACCTGACTAGATTGTTTTTCAACCATGCAAAGTTTCAAATCCTACTCATGTACGTGGTGTTACAGCAAACCTCACTAGATTGTTTTTTCAACCATGCAAAGTTTCAAATCCTACTCATGTACGTGGTGTTACAGCAAACCTGACTAGATTGTTTTTTCAACCATGCAAAGTTTCAAATCCTACTCATATACATGGTGTTACCGCAAACCTGACTAGATTGTTTTTCAACCATGCAAAGTTTCAAATCCTACTCATGTACATGGTGGTACGGCAAACCTGACTAGATTGTTTTTTCAACCATGCAAAGTTTCAAATCCTACTCATTACCGCAAACCTGACTAGATTGTTTTTCAACCATGCAAAGTTTCAAATCCCACTCATTACCGCAAACCTGACTAGATTGTTTTTCAACCATGCAAAGTTTCAAATCCTACTCATGTACGTGGTGTTACAGCAAACCTCACTAGATTGTTTTTCAACCATGCAAAGTTTCAAATCCTACTCATGTACGTGGTGTTACAGCAAACCTGACTAGATTGTTTTTTCAACCATGCAAAGTTTCAAATCCTACTCATGTACATGGTGTTACCGCAAACCTGACTAGATTGTTTTTCAACCATGCAAAGTTTCAAATCCTACTCATATACATGGTGTTACCGCAAACCTGACTAGATTGTTTTTTCAACCATGCAAAGTTTCAAATCCTACTCATTACCGCAAACCTGACTAGATTGTTTTTCAACCATGCAAAGTTTCAAATCCTACTCATGTACATGGTGGTACGGCAAACCTGACTAGATTGTTTTTTCAACCATGCAAAGTTTCAAATCCTACTCATTACCGCAAACCTGACTAGATTGTTTTTCAACCATGCAAAGTTTCAAATCCTACTCATGTACGTGGTGTTACCGCAAACCTGACTAGATTGTTTTTTCAACCATGCAAAGTTTCAAATCCTACTCATTACCGCAAACCTGACTAGATTGTTTTTCAACCATGCAAAGTTTCAAATCCTACTCATATACATGGTGTTACCGCAAACCTGACTAGATTGTTTTTCAACCATGCAAAGTTTCAAATCCCACTCATTACCGCAAACCTGACTAGATTGTTTTTCAACCATGCAAAGTTTCAAATCCTACTCATGTACGTGGTGTTACAGCAAACCTCACTAGATTTCTTTTCCAACCATGCAAAGTTTCAAATCCTAGTTTCAAATATGTTAGTTGCAACTCCACAAACAATATATCTAACCCCTTCAAGTGTAAGTTTCCATTGTAAATAACACCGAACCATTTTGTGAGTTCACTACTTTAGGTTATTCTACTGATTTATCCGTAAAGAAAACAACGTGTGTTATGTCAAAATGTTGCTTTAAAAACCGAATTCATAGCTAGCAGCAGATCGTCTAGATATTGGTGTAGGGTTACAGCGTGTAAATTGGAGGGTTAAGTGTACGTGGCGGTTGCTATGATGACTAGACTCGACCAGACGATTATTTCATTGTCACGATAATAATATTGCATTTCCAATTTCATTGAATATCTTTTGTCATGTATGGATCTCCATCTGCCACTCATCCCCGAAACGAGACAATAATATCACCACTGAGTCGACTTAGTGGAACTAGGAGTCGTGTACGGAAGATAACACGCTCAATCGACTTCTCATTCAGTCGTCTTGGTGAGTTCGATTTTCACGGCAAGTCATGTGATCTCGTCAAGTCGACTTCAATCGTCTTGGCAAGATTTATATTTTTATGTTCAGTCGACTTGTTTGTTTTACTATACTCAGTCAGTCAGTCGTCTTGGTGAGTTATATCTTCACGACAGAAGTCAACTTCTTTGTCAAAAAAAAGGTCAAGTAATAAACCACAGGGAGAAACTGTATAACGGGTAGATTTTAAATAAGTTTGGGTTGAACAAAGACAAATTTACTAGAGCGGGATTTGAACCGACGACCTCCGAAAACGTGCCGGCGCTCTACCAAGTGAGCTAGCCCTAATTGGCTGTCTCCCTATTTTGTCAATATCTTTGTTCGGGGTGCCATCCAGAAGTCATTCAACCTGTAACTACCGTGTAGCCAGGGATCACACCCAAGTTAATGATACAACCTGGGAAGCAGCAGCCAGGGGATCACCTTGAAAAAGTCGATAAATTATTACGTCGTCCTGTTGAGATATCACAGTAAGTCGACTTCTTTGGGTGGATTAAACCATTGTTTGGATGGCATTTCCAGTGCTCCGTAGAGCGAGATTCAATTACAACGTCGCGGGGACTAAAAAGATGTCCCAATCCACCGGTGAAAATTCAATTATAGTCTGAAGCATGATTGTTTTTGGAAGAGCATGCCGTTCATTCCAATCCCTTCAATAAAAAAACCTGCACAACTAATCGGTGGAAATTTCATCAAGTTACCATAGTCGCGTTTGAGTAAAAAACAGACCGAACAGTAAATGCTTCGCATGGGATTCTGCGCACGGACGTATGAATTCATTTGGATCTGAGAAATCAAATTAAATAACCAATCTATGCGGGGACAGTTCATTTAAATTCATTGAACAAAATCTAACTGTCAAGAATCATAGCTAAAAGTAGGAAAGATACAACATGTGGTGGTTTGGGGAGATGGTACATTAATGAAAGCCATCCAGTTTTCAAGAAACGCAATCATAATAACTTTTGAACTCTCTAACGCGCATTGGATAATTAGTCTCAAAGTGTTAGATATTAATGTTTACTTAGCATTGCAGGCCTGCGTGGTTAAAGTACCTATAGATAAATCTATCACAATTGGTCAGATCTACTCAAATAGTTCAGACTGGCGTTGATTCATTTATAAGATACATATAAAGTTTTACAAAAACGGACGAAATTTGTGAAGTATAAAAATGAACTCACCTGCTGAATGAAGAACACAAACGTACAGGGGAAGGCACCGAAAACCCAATCCTCGTTCATGATGTAGACAAATGTGAACGGCATACAGACCACTGCCGTTAGGAGATCGGCCACTGCCAGGTTCACCAGGAAATGGTTGAGATCGGTCTTGGCCCTCGCCGAGAATCCGAGCACGGCAATCACGACGGCGTTGCCGACAACGGAGAGGAGAATGGTGAGGGAGTACACGGCGATGATCAGCGAGCGCGCCGTGCGGTCCTGTACCCCGTACTCCAAGTCACAGTAGTCATCCCCTGCCTCGCTACCCATGGGTGTGGTGGGGCCTCCGGATGCGTTGATACCCATACCATCATAGGAGCCGTTGGCCATCGCTGGCTGGTGGTAGCGAGGGTGTGTAAAGTTTGATTTAATAATATCATCCCAGGCAGAGCCGAAAATGACTGGCAGGAGGTTTTCTTCGGCCGCCATGTTTTAAACAGAGAGGAATTCTTCAGTCAAATCTCCTTGAGTCAGCTTTCTTCAAAAACTTTTGACAAAGTTATGTGTCTAGATTCTTAAGCAATTTCCCCCGCACCAAATGAAAAATATTGGGGGTGTGTAAATTGTGCGTTCGATGAACATCATCATGCTTGGACATTGATGGTGCACGCCGTATCTGAGTCTGATGGATGGCTCCAAAATGATCGAAACTTATGCAAGAACGTCCGCAGTTCAAACTAGAGTGTCGTGATATCCAAACGCAAGAAAACACGTCTCGTTCCACACACACACGCTCGAAACGTCCACTGAAGTGCTGGGGACCCTGCGCGCAGGTCAAGTAGATCTTACGTCCTTTTACGTTGTCCCATTATCGGATTGACGTTTCGTACATTACTGCTCGTCTTCGTCTTGAAGACCTACCGTTGCTACGGCAACACAACTACATGTTCCATTTTGGCCGAGGGTGTATGGATTAACTCTCTGTGTGGAGGAGCTGGAGGTTGTCTAGCAGCAACAGTTTGAGGTTTTCCTGCGGAGGCAAATTAACAATTGATAATTTTATATAACATGACCGAACTGGAGTAGGTGTTGAACATTACTAATTATGAAGAGCCCATGGGTAAAATCGCATTTAAAGATAGAGCACAACGTTGGTAGTTGTCGAAAACAAAAGTTGATTCGTTTTATTCTGAAAGCTCACACTAGCTGTGTGTCTTTCTGGAATGCTGTGCTGTTTTGAGAAAACGCAGTACTCGACGTTTCGAGTAGTATGCTGTGCTCATCGTCAGGGGACTACTCGAAATCAACTAGAGATGTGGCTAATAGTCTTCATCTATCCATACCACATCTCCACCTGGAATCTCGCTGTCTCCTGACGACGAACAGAGAATACTGTTCGGAACGTTGAGTGTTGGTTCTACTCAGAACCACACAAACTCAAGAGAGATTATTCACACGATGTCACTGCAAGTCTATTTCTGAAGGTGGGGTAGAAAAGGAAATAATTGTGTGTGGGGGGGGGGACCTTTGATGATGCAAGCATGGACTTTGGCACACAGTCAGAGTATGTCAGGAGAAATATATTTGGCTGTTTTAGGGCCATCGCAGATTTGTCCTTTTAAAAAATACAGGTTTAGAATAACAAGCAATTTTCAAAATGGCTGCCATTGCTTGTTTTTCTACTTATACATTTTCAAAGGAAAAATCTGCGTGGCCCTATAGCCAATTATCATTCTCATGACATACTCTGACTGTGTGCCGAATTCCAGGCTTGCATCATTAAAGGCACAATCCATCACCTTTTGTTTGCTGCACTATTACTGTGCCAAACACCGTTTAAGACAACTCTTATCTAACTACGTAAATAAAATAAAAATACTTATAAAAAATAATTTCATGTGTTTATTATTATCGTGGTTTTCTTTTGATATATTACACCTTTGTCATGAACCTTGAACCAATTGTTGGGGATTGTTAAAAAGTCTTTATAAATTAGCGAAGGAACTGATGAAACACATTAAGTTGGCACATACTGCCGGCAGACCATGCCAGGGCAAACTACTTCTCTTTACAATAAGTGTACCGGGCTAGAAGTGTGTCTAAAGAACCTTCTTTCTGTCTTATTCAGAGAACAAACCAATTATTTTGAAGCTCCACAACCAGGAACGGAACCTCCTCATAGAGAGAACACCCATAGTTTGACCCCAGCTTGACCCCAGCTTGACCCCGGTGCCGCACCAAAGAACGTTCGGTTCAAGGCAGGTTACGACACGTTTAATCATAAATGCAAATTATCACGGCGTGCACGGGGGATTCAGGATCCGCTATCTCCATATATTATTACCTTTTTTATGAAAGCAAAGCAAACACGAACTTTCAATGTGAATGCAAATAAAAGATAATTTCGTTTGATAAGACCACTCGTGTTAATAAGGTTTTTTATTTTATTGCATTTTGAAATACTAGAATGTGTTTTAATTTCGTTGGCTTTATTCACACAGGAACAAGCGACTTTCCATCTTTGATTTGCACCGAATATTTCATGATTAACTAGATATTCATCAATAGGATCAGACCGTAATACAAAGATCTTTGGTGACCATAAACATCAAATTAAAAACAAGAAAAACAACACTGGTTCAACAACATTGTCCACGGTCGCCCCCTGAGACTGTGAGTTGGTAGGGGCGGCCGGATGTGCCAGACAGGCACAACACGGGGGTGACCAGTTATTGTTGTAGAAAAGCGTGGTACTTTCAGAAAGCCACTTCGCCCCAACCATATTCCTTTGACACTCTTAATCACACTTGGAATACACATATTTTTCTTTTGTTATCTGGAACGTAATCATCAAAGCAAAAACAAAACCATTGTCAAATTCTTGAAGACAAACAAGGTTCAGAAACACACTTCCCCATTGTATCTGGATCATTAATCGAACAATTCATTCAAATGGCACAATTTCAAACCAGGATGTGGGTCAGTAGCTTTGTAACCCAGTATCCAGTACCCAGAAGAAGAACAAATCTGACCCAGTTGTCATTATTTCAAGTCAAGATATCTGGGGCAGTAGGATAGTTTTTGACCCAGTGTTTGGGCCCGTAATATGGTCTATATTCGGGTCAGTATTAGATAGTCCTTGACCCACATTCTGGGTCAAAATTACAACTATAGGCCCGAAATGATCATATACTGATAAAACCACAGGGTCGGGAATTATCTTAACTGCACTCACATTCCGGGTCAGAATTGACCAAGATTTCGGGTCCCAGGGAGCTTGACCCATTTCTGGGTCAGGCAGAACCAGAAAGTGGTTAGAAATAAAAAATTATGACTCGGATTCTGCGTAAATTTGGACACAGTTCCGGTAAGTTTTGACACCGCGTGCAGGTCATTCTCGGCCCCCTATAGATAGTTCCCAGTAGACGCCATCTTTACGGGCAAATTGCATTTTGGCTTGCAGGTGCGTCAAACGCTCAACTATTAACGCAGCCGCGTTGTTCACTGACCAATCCTGCAATGAGTTTCGTGAAAAGCGCGCGTGTTGCGCGCCGTTCTCACACGAAACGCACGACTATTTGTTCTAAACTGCCCGTAAAGATGGCCGGTTTACGTCATACTGCAACCTATCTATAATACCTCGAATCCGGGTCAATTCTGACCGGGGTCATTAGAGTATGACCCTACATTTTCCTGACCTTTTTTGTCAGCTGTAAGATAATTTCTGACATTTGTTATGCTCAATAACAACGCATTATGAATCTCAAATGGAACGATGTGCAGTATTTGGGTCATTGAAATGTCAACTTGTTGTATTCAGCCCGTTCAATATTAGTTTCAGGTCAGTAGGATACGTGGCCCAGCGATCTGGGTATCCCAGTTTTAAGGCAATTTAAATATTTTTGTAAGTATAGGTTCCGGGCAAATAATGATCGACTTTCTAAAAGCCAGAGTAAGATTATTTACTCCCACCTGGTGTTTTTGCTCATGGGGCAACCCAGTCCACCCCCCTCCCCTCCCCTCCCCTCCCCTCCCCTCCTCTTCCTAGTCGCAGCTACTTCAAGATTCAACTATGATTTATTCATGACTTCCTCCGGAATGATTTCCAGACAAAAATTAAAGCCCGAAGTAAAAATGAACATTCTTGGAAGGCAAGATCTCCTTACAAAATCATAGCGCTTCGTGTTCACTAAAAACACGGCCACCAGATTTGTCGACATTTTCAGAGATCGGGTTTCATCATGGGTCTACATTGTGTTTGTTGAAGACTGGAGGGTGGGACTGAACTTAAGTTCTCTTAAAAATTAATAAAAATATGTACCTTCCCTTTAAAAAAACAAAACATGAATATAAAAAACAAATTCTGAACGTAATACTAGGTTCAGTTGGTACATCTAGGAGCTGGATACCCGTGACTTCAATCTAGATCGAGGAATCGATCTATGTGTCGATTGGTGCCGTAGGGTCCCGTATCAAGGTGTGATTGCGTATAGTCTCCATCTCCAAAGCCGGAAAAGGCGCCCTCTCGCGTTTCCGTAAACTGATGCGTCTTGTCTGTGGCTTGAGGCTCTGGAATTTTAATGCTTCTTTGCATTTATTTCACATCGGATTAAAGGATATTTGGCCCGGAATGAAAGCAGTCGGCTGGTTCACTTACGGTTGATAATAAGGTAACGGCGTCTGGGGACACAACTTGTGTATATTACATACCTAGACGGGATTGGGTTTCTAACCAGGCAACAGTGCATAACATCACGCCGGTGCAAATTGTGTATTAAACGGCGTCAACACATTACGCTACGGTGTACAATTAATGGACACTCTTTTAACATTACGACAGGGATCTACTGAACGTCTGAGAATCGCCGGACTATCGTCATTGGTGGGGGGGGGGGGTATGGTAAGTAAGGAGCAAAGATCAATCAAAGTTTTTTTATCGGGCCTTATCCGATAAAAGTTCCTGGGTAAAGAACCATATCCAATAACAGTTCATAAGGAACCATGTCCGATAAAAGTTCCTGTAAAGAACCATATTCGATAACTTCATGTAAGGAACCATATCTAAGAAACAGTTCTTGTAAAGAACCTACAATATCAGCTCATGTTAGGAACCATATCCGATAACTTCATGTAAGGAACCATATCTAATAGCTGTTCATGTAAGGAACCATATCTAAGAAACAGTTCTTGTAAAGAACATGTGAGATCAGCTCATGTTAGGAACCATATCCGATAACTTCATGTAAGGAACCATATATAATAGCTGTTCATGTAAGGAACCAATAGCTGTTCATGTAAGGAACCATATCTAATCATAGTTCCTGTAAAGAACCATATCCGATACCAGCTCATGTTAAGAACCATAATGTTGGAAGCGCTTTGAGACATGGTGTATAAAGCGCTATATAAAAACCGAACATTATTATTATTATTATATCCAATAACAGTTCCTATAAAGAACCATATCTAAGAAACAGTTCCTGTAAAGAACCATATCCGATACCAGCTCATGTTAAGAACCATATCTTCAATTCATGTACAGGACCGGTTATTCGTTCTGCACTGGTATTCAGTTATTCGGTTTTAACACCAAAACAAGCAAAAATCCATTAGTCATACGTGATGTTCTTGTTTTCTAAGCTCGACTCTCCGGCCTCAAACCGATTATCTATCATTCGGCTTCGGGTATGTGTTGTCAAGGCCTGGATCGTCACATTGGGAGTCTGCAAACCGATCATTCTGTCCCCATCGAAATTGGTAGGTGTCGGTTTGATTATTTGGAACGAAGGATCGAGCTGATATAGCGATACGCGATTATGGCGTGAACGTATTCCCTTTCGAACAGAATTACTGTTTTAAAGGTACACGTTGCCTTGGATCGGGCGAGTTGGTCTATAAAAAAGTTTTGTAACCGTTTGTTATAAAATGCATATGGTTAGAAAGATGTTTTAAAAGTAGAATACAATGATCCACACAAATATGCCTCGAAATTGCGTGGTTTTCCTTTTACATCTTGAACTAACACGGTCGGCCATTTTGTGGAGTCAAATTGTTAACTCCACAAAATGGCCGACCGTGTTAGTTCGCAAAGTCAAAGGAAAACCACACAATTTCGAGACATATTTGTAATGCATTTTATAACAAACGGTTAGAAAGGCTTTTTAGTAGACCAACTCGCCCGATCCGAGGCATGCAACGTGTACCTTTAATATACATGGCAGGTGAACGACTGTGCAAATCCCGTGTAATCAAACGTTAAATCGCGTGATTTTGTTGCCTTCACTTGTTAATTGTACGTGGTAACCTGATATTTCAAGAAAGTGTTTAAACCTGCACACGAGGTTACCATAATATGTTTTGTATCGGCTTCATCAGATCACTCACTCTTCAATTAATTAGTTCGCTTGATGTTCGTTTTTTTTATGCCGAACTGTATTTCATGAATCTGTTTGTTTCCGCTGCATGCAATGGTGGTTATTACAACTGGATTCAGAAATTACTGCAACTCAATAAAAGTGATTAGTTGAAACTCGTTTCGATAATAAAGCTTCTCCAAGATTAATAAACAAATTGTTTGTGAAAAAAAATAGACACTGTCCAATTCAAATGTTACACAATAAGTTGCTTCGTAAATGTTAAAGTCAACTTATCTGGTTACAGTTATCGGCTACTAGAATCGATAAGTGTGCAATCAATTCACTGGCTTCCCTTTGGCTTCCGGGAATAACAGACCGTAAAAGAAGAAGTGAGCGAGTTTGCTACTTGAAATATGAAACTACTGTTTAATAGCCGAGGGGTAAAGGTATTTTATTCCAAAAATGTGTTGCAATTTTCATCCCTCAATATTTCAGACAATCATCGTCAAGTTTTTTGGCGCCAAAAAAACAATCGCGCCAAAAAAACCCAATCAATCGCCCCTGAACCAAATGTACACGTACAACGTTAAGTAATCCCACCCGGAGGTATGCAAGAGGGATTAAAGGTAACACATCAAAATTTCGTTTTCGAATTGAGTAAATTCATTTCCATTCTTCATATTGTTCTTCTTGACGTGTTGTGGCCCGAGTGGTCAAGTGTACTGGACTCAAGCCACGGGTGTTGATCATCAGAGTGTGGGTTCGAGTCCCCGGTTGACACCGGTGTCCTTAAGCAAGACACTTAACCATTATTGCTTCGTCCTTCGGATGGGACGTAAAGCCATAGGTCCCCTGTGTTGTGTAATGCACGTAAAAGAACCCAGTTACACTTATCGCTAAGAGAAGGGGCTGGATCGCCGCGTCATCTTGCATTGAAGTCCTTAGAACACCCTTAGCAACAGCCATAGCTGTAGCGTAGCCGTAGCCGTAGCCGTACGGTGTCCAATTAAATTGAGTAGAAAAAAAAATTGTTTTCGTTCTGTCGTGGATTTTAGGCACGTTCATATCCATGGCTTAATTGTATTTAGGCAATACAAATAAGCATTAGTGATATTGAAGGTCTTAAAACTTGCACAACTTTTTCTTTTTTGGTTTGAAAACAATGATTAATTACAAGTCCGTTTCCGACTCTCTTAAAAAATGAGTGTTCACCAGAGAGTAAAAAAACAACAACAACAACAACCACAAACAAAGAATACCCATTCCCCAAATGGAACCAACTGTCATGTTACAATTATCATACATCAATGATACATTTTACAATCTTTCATACCTCTAATGCATTGGCCACGATAAATAATTACAGGGTTTTTATTAATTAATTTAATAATGGTCGGAGAAAACTTACAAGATTGAAGTGATGACAAACGATAATTATACGAAGTACTGGTAAGGCCGTGTAATTATTTAAGAGCCCTTCGTGAGTGGGGATGTACCAAACAAACAGGGTCAAATAAGACGTCTGTCAAGATCACTGGCGTCAAGCTAAAGTTACAATCATTTTTTTTGTAGAAGAGATGACGTTTTTAATTTGTTTTCTGGGAAATTAACTTTCTAAGGTATAGAGTAATTATTTAGCTTACGGGCCATTGCAGATTTGTCTTTTGAAAAAAATATAGGAAGAATAACAACCAATGGCAGCAATTTCGAAAATTTTGAAAATTGCTGTTTTATTCTAACTATATTTTTTTCAAAACTCAATCTGCGATGGCCCTATAGCCAAATATCTTTCCCATAAGATTGTTTAACTGTTTGGAAATGAAACACTCAATGGGATCGGTCCCAACTTTAGTTGGGACGATTTTGTAGCAGTGGGACGGAACACATTTATTGATAATGTCAAAGTTTCATACACACAGGAAAAACCCAGCAAACGGCCAACCTGTGAGAAAAAAGCAGCAAGGCAAGGGGGTCGTGTTTTAGTTAAAACAACGAATTAAAAAAAACGATTTATTGGTCGTTAGAATGTGTGTACGTTTATACGAGCTTATTTCGATTGCTGCATTCGATATAAGCAACGGTGATTATTGGGGGGGGGGAGGGGGGAGTGGGTAGGGTTGGGGTGGCTATACAAATGCCATTTTCTTTACCATGATTTGATATTTGAGACGGAACTATTTCTCTGGTGGATTAGTACTGGGGTGAACTTTATATAGTCGTTAGGCTCTTAGATGAAACTTGAGTCAATTTTATCAGGTGATTGCATTCACATGCTACGAATTCAAAAAGTGCGCACAACAATGGCTGCTTACATTTGTACCGAGTACTTCATGGTATAAGATGGTCATGTTGGGAAATCTCCCCTCGAAATATGTTAGCCTGAAATGCTATAGCTTTTGAGAATTGAGTTAAAATATTAGTTTTTATCTCGCGAGATCGAAACTATTACTCAGTGAAAATATGGTTTTATTTTTTACTATTTTTCGTGACTCCAATGACCGACTGAGCTGAACTTTTTGGTCGGAAAGTGTGGATACTGGTCGTTGACAATTACCAATGATGTCCGCGTGTTTTAAGCTGATCACTGGAGATTCATGATGACTATTGCCATACTTCCTTTCCAAGCAAATCATGTAACAACACGCCAATACGGTGTGGGACATCCATCTGTAAAATAAATTAACCTTCTCACAGCAAACTTTACATTTTAATATCACACGACATAGGTTGTCCGTCACCACACAGCCACGACGGTGGTCATCCACCGTGTCGGTGCCACATAACTCAACCGATTTTTTATCTCGAAACGCCCGGGGCATACCCCTCCACTCCGCGGTCAAAAAAAAAAAAAAAAAAAATGTCCATCTGACCTGCGTGAAAATAATATCTCTTCAAGTTCAGTTCAAATGGCTGTCATTATCTTGTTATAGATTAAGGTGACAAATAAGACCGGACCGGACTCGCTTGACTGAACTAAAATGAGATTTTCAAATAACGACTACACCGTGAAGCGTGAAAAAGGTCAAGTCATTTGAAGCAGGTGGATCGGAAGAAAGACCGGGTGAGTCAAGACGATCGAATCATCATTGGACGTCTTCAATATTTTATCTAATTTTTGTAACTAGATGTATAGTGACACATGGGTGTGACAATCTGGCTAAAACTAATCCGTTTAGGGTTACACCAGATTAACAAAGCTTATTGGATTAATGTGAGAGCACTTTGTACGTGATTTATATTTTCCCAAATGAGATGACTTTAAAATATTCAAAAAAGTACAACATATCACAGCACTTTTATATCATCCAATCACCTCTTATCATGCAACTTTTATGGACCCCCTTTAACCACTCACAGCTACAGATGCAAGTACGTCACTGTGACGTAACTTCTAGCCCGATCGCTACTGACCAATCACGTTGAGAGTTTACGCAGACAGCAAGGAATTGAACATATGGAGAACTTGGCCATGCTACCTTGTATTCCGAACAGGCAAAACATACTACCAGCAAAAATAACAGCTAGATATGTTTTGAAATGTCTTCATAAAAAGCTGATACATTTAGGCCTATAGTAATAATATGAACACAAAAGGTCGCTGGTATCCCTGACAAAGTGATGGTCAGTGGAGATTAACATTAACAAACGACACCAGTGATACCGATCTTAGGAAAAGCAGCCATGAACAAGAGTGTGATTTATAATAAAAATGAACGTTTTGATACTGTTATTGCCAGATTAATCTATATATGCATTTTTTTTGTCTCGCTGCTTTTATATATTCAAAGAAAACTGCGGTCAAATTTGACACCGCGTCTGTTTGACGTCAAAAGATAACCATGCAATCAAACCTGACCCATATAATAAAAAGTCTAAAAATGACCGAATATTAGCACTTCGGGGTCGTTTTCCCCCGCGACGCAGTGCCTGGAGACTGTAACTCCACTCTCGGGTAGGATCGCATTGTTTTAATGCGATTACTCTACGACCAACTTGCTAATAAAAAAAACATCTTATGGTAGGCCTGAAGGTAGACCGGGTTGGGATGGGTTGTATCGAAAGGCCCAGGCATTACACAGGGGGCTGTCGTCCGGTACGCGCCTGCAGCTTGTCACCACATCTATCAATGGACCTAGGCATTTCTGAACTCAACCCCCCCCCGCCTCCCAACCCCTAACCGATCACACATTGTATCTTTCGATAAGCTTATCAGAGAGATACTACAAAAAATGACCACAAGCTGTGAGAGCTGACCAACTGCTGATGATGTGGCGCGTCCAAACATTTCCATGGAGGGGAGGGGCTCAAGGGAGGGAAGGGCATGCGCCCCCCACCCCCCCCCCCCGCCCACAAAAAAACATTATGGATACTTTAAACTTCACCAAGAGCAACAATTTACAAGAATGCAAAGATAATAAAAACCTGGTGATGCGTGAGTGTTTTCTGCTAGCTGACCGTGTATCTGCTTTGGTTGGTGTGGGCTTTTTTCTCACATGGTTACACGAAAGTTCCACACTATGCAAAGCATCAAAACATAACTTACACCAATAATATTTTGTTTTTCTTTAGTTTGTATTTTTCTTTTTTATGGTAGCAACATGTCCTCAAACTTTTACTGCCCTCGCGCAGACAGAACATGTAATGGAAATTGGAAGTTTTGAAGTAAACATTTTGAATGAGATTTGATCTCAGGGCTTCAGGCGAATCTTTCTATAGGCCTACTATTATAAGACCATCAAGCACGCCTGGTTTATCTCTATCAAGTTAACAGAGCAGAACGGAATGCTTCGATACGCTGAATGTCGCTTTTCTTCCATTTCTTAGAAGAAGAAAAAAGGAAATCTGTCAAAGTAAGTGTCGTGCATCCAGTTGATGCATCCCATCCACACTTTGGTTGGCCTATTTGTGATTTTGCTAGCACACCCCCCCCCCAAACCATTTCCACAAAGTCAATTAGTCATGAAGCTCCGAGACAAACTTTGGAGACTATCAGACAGCTCGGACTAATTGCCCGTTGACGGATAATGGAGTGAGGATTCCAGGGTGTTAATGGAGAGATAGCTCGCGGTAAATCAGCCACTTTGGCGGGGTGCGCTCCCGATGACCAGCTTGTAGTCCCCTTAATTCACCGGAGTACCAAGGCCTCCTACTTCCAATTCTGACACCGATACTTGGTCTCCGGACTGATACTAAAAAACAACTAATGGACCAAGCAACCCCCCCCCTCGTTATCTTTGACCCATCACTTCACGAACAATAGCCTCAACAAGGTGTCAATACGACATCCAATAACTTGTCGCTGATGTGTGTTTGCTCGTGCTTTTAAAGCAAGCCGGAGGTGGGGAAAAAAAGATCAGATCTTTGTTTGAAGACGTAATGGAAGATGGAAGATGACAATGTGACAACCGGGTGACCTCACAGATGGCACAGGCATAAAACCGGCGGGTCAAATTACACTCTAAACACCCATCCTCTCGAGAATGCCTTGAAAATTACTTTCTTAGGTAAGATGAGGGGTGGAGGAAACGTGTGACGGTGATGATGAATTTGATTTCATTTGATCATTGGTGTTACCTAGCATGCAAACCTTTTGATGTTATTGTTGAAAGGTACAATATTGAAAAAACATTTCTAGATCCTTTCTCCTGCCATTTCATGATTTTGATTCTAATGGAATTTGATTGGAACAAATAGTTTCAAACAAATAGATTTGTAAAGCTACAGAACTATTGTCTTATAATTCATAATGTTCAGCGAGGAAAATAATGAGTTGTACTTATTTTATGAAGTGTCTTAGGTTTCTTTATTTTGTAATTGCTTTTGGGTGAGCACAAAATTATACCTAGATTGTGCGAATAACCTGCATCTAAATCGTATTGAATTATGTAAAACAGCGTGTACATGCCTGACACTGTTTTGCCTCCACGGCCCACCTGGTGCCCCCGAGGTGCCGGTAAAAGTTCAACATTTTCCTTCTGTTTATTTTAGGCGCCCTTCTATATTAAGAAAGAACTGCCTTGTCCTCACAAGAACCAAATGTCAGGTCTGAATTTACATAAATTGCACCGGATACAACAAACATTTCGAGATATGTTTTCATTGCCTTTGCATGAATACATCAATTAATATTTGAACCTTCATATTCAATATTTTTAAAATGTGACCGCCAACCCAGAGAGATCACCAAGTAAAAAAAAAAAACCACGCCGACCAACATGAGAAGTTCAACACATGCGCCTAGCTAAACGCACCTCGTTCAAGTCATGGGTTGTGAGTTCAAACACGAAATAAATAAATAAATAAATAAATACCATCTGTCAACTTACGTCTGCACTATTTTCTGCGATGACCGCCTGGAGGATCAACACACCGAGCCTTCTCTTGTAGATAGCTGCGCTGGGTTGTGATATTTAAGTGGACTGATGGGTTCTGCTGGACTGAGTGATAATGTTACACAATTATTACATGAGGTATTTTGAAGAAGTTCTAATAGGCCCACGGATACGTGACCGATGATGGATATTTCAATGGATTAATATCGGTGCTGTGAGACATCTAGATTGTACTCTATGTTGACGTTACGCATTAGCTTCCTCTCTGAGACGCACTTGTACACCGCTGGATAAACCCTTGAAAAGGAGTCTAACGTCATAGTCCGCTTTAACCGACCAATCACAGTCGACGTGGTCGTATCACGTGGTAATACGATCAGCCAATGATTACGGTTGGTTCGGTTGACGTGCTTCAACGATTGTTTCTAACACAAAGTTTTGTACTTATCTTCAAGGTTGTGTCTGTTTGTAGTAAACAGAGCGGGGCTTTGATGGGCTTAAAATATACAGGTGTAAAATTTGCTCCAGTGTGTGAAAAAACGATACGGCCTCTGAGAAGAAAACCTTACTGAGCCACCCTTTTCAATCGAAGGTCAAATGGGTTGTTATGTGGACAAAATTATTGGGTTGTTTTTTCAGTGATGAAGCTCACTAAGGGATGTAATCGCCTTCCTCCCGTAACAAGTGGGTGGTAAACTACTATTTGTCGGTTCACACTGCCTGGGGTGTCTCATTTAGTAGGTGTGTGAGAATTGGGTCAGAGAATCGTTTGCATGGAATTAAAAGGCGACTAATATTGAATGTGCAGAATGTGACAAACGCTGACTAATGATTGAAACCGTCAAACTGTTTTAAAACACCAGAGGGGAGACTTAATTTATGTAAAGTCGAATCATCACACTGTGAACATCTCTCCCGCTGATAATTATAAGTACATTAACTTTAGAGCTAGTACAGCCCGTAAACCCATCTGTTTAGAGGAGCCCCTAAAGGGACATGTACAGATATAAAAATAGGACGTGTAAAAATAAACTTGTGTTTTCGTTCCTTCGAAATAATATTTCTTTGCCTCGAATTTACTATTTTGTTCCATCACAATAATTCCATTCCCTTGAAATTCAAATTAATTTCTTTCCCTCGAATTATCATTTCACTTCCTTATTATTATCAATGTCCTCCTTCAGCTTCCCTGAGTTATTTTCATCTTAAATGTTTTCTTCCAGTACCCCCTTACCAAGATTGGATTTAAAACTTGTATGGGGCGAACTTGCATTTCAAATACGTTTGTAAAATATTGCGTATTTTCTGTTTTTATTATTATGTTTTTTTTTAATTATAGGTTGATTAATAACTACCAGCATTGTGCTATTTTCATAGACCTTGGCTTTAAGATAGTGCAAGGAATTAATTAAATTTTAATGACGTCAAAAATGTACAGGAATCAGAGACATGATATAATGACATAACTAAGAGATCTATCACGATCAGGAATGTTCACCAAGGACTGTGGAGTGGTTAATTAACCAGCCATGACACCCAATCCAAAGAAGAAGGGATTCAATTTAATAAAGCAATTGAATTGTTTGCATCCAACAATGCAATAATGAGTTCCGTTAAGGATCTATGCTATTATTAATTATTATTTATATTAAAAGTAGGGAACTATAAAGAAGGGCTCCACGGTCACACTCTGGATCAGGCACCTCCAGACCATTCAACCCCCATGGTCCATGCATCCAAAAAGGAAATTGCCTTCTTCTTTTTTCCCGATGTCCCTATTTAAAGGAACATTACAGAATTGGTAAGAAAAATACTTGTAAAATATACTTTTTGATCACAGATTTACATAAAACTTACACGGTCTAATGATGATGATAGTAGAAAACATCCCTTGAAATATTTCTGTCTGAAATGCCATATTTGATGAGAAATGAATAAAATAATTTTCCGATTGGAGTTTATCGCTCAGTGAGCGTTTTATTCATTTGTTGAATCTATATGATTTCATGCAAAATGTGTAATCGGTTTTACACTATTTTCTCGTGACCCAGATGGCCGATCGATCTGAAACTTCTACAGGATTGTCAGTTTATGTATATAGTGGATTACATAAAGTGCTTACACTGCCAGCAACTGTTTTGTCAGCAAAAACCAATTCTGTAATGTCCCTTTAAGTCTGGCTCATTCGCTATTTAAATATTTTTGAATCCTCTTTCCACCTTTGGTTTTTGTCTTTTGTGTTTCCATCCTCTTAATTATGTTGTAATAGCTAATTCCTTTGTCTCATTTTGGTTGTTAATCCCTTGCTTCTTATGATTGCAGTCTGCCTTCCTCTTTTCACTTTTTTTTTTTATAAATAATTGATTGCTTCTGTTTGGGAGAATAAGTGTGAGTGTAAAATAAACAATGTTTTTCCATATGATATTTTTTTCCCCATCTCGTTAGCATCAATCCATGGACCACAAGGAGAACATTTTAATCTTCATCAATCAGTCTTAACTGTCTATTAAACACGAGTCAACATTGCAAAGTTATGAAAGACATAATGGCCTCGTAGATCCAGAAATACCTTCAGCCCTCGCATCGTAAATAATGAGTGACGGGCAAACCCGTGCTTCATTCAGTCGGGAGATTGCAGCGAATCTCCCATGAGCTTTCCAGTGAAGAGTCCGGTCTGTTTTCTACCACCATGGTAAGCCAGGACGAACAAGATGTTTCGTGTAATAATCAAGGTCTGTATTAATCATACACCACAGTCCAAGTCTACGTTGTTGACCTCATAAGCAAATACATTCTACGCAGGTTGAGGTCATAACCAGCATTTCTCAATTAGTGGGACAACTCGACATCATACTGTCATACGTGTAACGGAGGGGTGAACTTCTTTACCATGACTTATCGACAACAGCAACTTCAAAAGAAACGCCCAAAACAATAACAACAACAAAGTAAACAACACCATCAACAAATATTAATTTGTATCATCTTGATGCACATCATTATCCAATCACGATAAAAAGACGTAAATCCCAAGGTTTGGGGCAATTATAACCTCAAAATTTTGGGGACGTGGGGTGGGCCACACCCCTACCCTTACCCCCCCCCCCACCCACCCACCAAGACTTCCCGTATCCGTAAACAAATTAAATATGAACAAAAACGATGTGCATATGAACCTACTGCAACAAAAATTCTTTGAGCACAACACAAAAGATAAATATTCAAATCTCCTAGAAACCAATGGCTTAATTTCTATCCCCTAACTTCATTACAACTTTCACCTGCGAAAATTTCACCAAAGTTAAAATCTTGTAAACGGTGAACATTGACTGGGTGTATGTTAAATTTAGTATAACGAGTATTCTTGGTGTCCTTTACGAGAACGAAAAAGTTGCAAAAAACAAAACAAATGAACTAGAATAATTGATTTATTCTTGGGCGAAATCTTGAGATTTTTTATCCGTGTGGTAATGATTGATCGGGTGTTTGTCTATTTATTAATTGATTTATGTATTTATTTTAAAAGTTTATGTAAAAGCCATGACCGAGTGAAAACATCTGGCAACTTATTTTTATAAACTTGAACCCGGCAGAATATTTCTATCTGAAAATAATGGCTTGTGCAAAAAACAGCTTTACCGATCCCACTGAGCAAGCGCAATTCATGCGATCCCAATTCATGCGATCCCAATTCACATCTGAATTATTTAAATAGCCTCCAGTTATTTTGATCGACAAACCAGAACTTGTTGATAATCAGTTCCTTAAACAATGTTCAAAGCACTTGATGGTGCAATATAAAAGGTGTGCTAAAAATAAGGTGGAGGAAGTCACACCTTCCAATTGCCGATGTTGTTAATCTCCGTGGGGTGTATGTTTTCAAAATACATTTATTGACATTCTAATAATACATTTATTGTGATCCGGTTAAAACCATTTCAGCAACTCAGACTGTGACCCAGAGGCATATTATACTCTAACTAGTAAGCAGTTAAACGTTAGGCCAAATAAAACAAAAACATGTTTAGCGTTCCCGCTTGCTTCCTTTTGCAGAGGCCACCTCCTTTATTTATTTTTCTTTTTTCTTTTGTAGGATCAATTTTAACGATCTCTGACGAAAAAAATAAATTCTAAAATAGATAAGATCGTATTTTTAGACTTAAGCACACCGAAAAAACACACCGAAAACAGCTGGCAACCATCTTGAAAAATAGCCCGGCCGGTTGTCTCGAAAAATGTGTCGGGCGGCCATTTAAAAAAAAAACTCCCCGTTCCTTTTTTCAAAAAGGCAGGACGCTAAACATTTTTTTTTTTGTTTGCCTTATCTCGCGTCAAGTTTTCTGTCAACAAATTGTTTTACCGAAAGTCACATTGACCCACTTGCTAGCGTCCATAGCTGTGTCTTTCACGCGCAAAGTTTAGGATTGTTCCTGCTGGTACACGTTTGTGAGTACCAGCGAAAGGCCAGTTCACAAATTATTATTGAAATGTATGTATAAACTTGTCCTTTTTTAAACTAGCTAGGTTAACTAGTTAACTAGTTTAACTCGTTAACTAGCTCGATACACATGGGCTTCTGGCAATCGTTTAAGCCAATTTGTGTGAAGTGAGCTCAACTTACTGTGAATTTCGGCACCACACTTGAACATGAATAATGCTAAAACAATAGCGAATGGTAAACGTGCACTCGTTGCAAAGCTCATCAAAAATACATCCGTTTCTATATTATACAAACTGAAAGAAAATTTTCACAATAGCACCTTTAAACATTAGTTAAAATACAGCCCTCTAGCTTGAATTTTACTCCCCTTCACTTTCAGGTTCTGTGCAGCATTTGAATTGTTATTGAATTTCTATAACTTGTTTTGCATCATTCCTTTTTGGTGAAGTATTGTAACTTTTTACTTATTCGTAATTTATTCGGTGTAAAGGCTCAGATAAGTTTTCATTTTGAGAGAATAAAGTCAACTTATAATTGAAAGAGCTGTCCATGCAAAACAGTTATCTAAGTTCTTCATCTATTTAATAAGATTGATAAACAAGTGGAAGTTTTTCTCCCCTGGCTTTCGAGTGGGCTGTAGTTTCGGGAAAAATATCTGCATCATCAGTAAAAAATATATATATATAGACTTTTGCAAACTTAGTATACACATCCAGGGCTCTAAGACCTTTCGGTTATAAGAAACCATGATTACATTTCTATCTATGCTAGACCACTTGTGATCGAAGCCTGGGGACAAAAAGTCGATTTCAACACCAAGGCAGACGGCAGTGCCGGTCAGGCCAGTTAGGCCGTACACGTGTCCAGATGGGGACATTCGATTGAATGTGTTGACCGCTACAGGTGCGCGCTGATGTTTATTATACAATCATAAGAAAACATTTCAAATGTTGAGAGAGAGAGGAATAATTGCCGCGTGGACTACTGTCGATGAGATCGGCGCGGGGGATGCTCAGAAATAAGCAAATGGAAATACTCCGTTGGGCAGTGGCGAGTTTGTCTTCAGGAACAGAGATCATAACAATTTGGTGAATTCCAGAGGGGGTTAAGATCCTGGCGATAGAAAGATGCGGCCACGATTGGACATGGTCCTTTCTCTATGATTGAACTGAAGAATACGTGTTTTAGATCTAGATGTGAGATCATAGCCATGCTGTTGCAGAACCGATAAACCAACAGGTTTTGCTATTCAATTAGGACGTACGGGAGCCCGGGGTGCCATCATTTTCCCAAGCACTTTTCTTTTTCGTTTGACCTAAAATTACCTGGACCCAATTTCACGGCTCTGCTTAGCACGGACTTTTGCACTTACGGTCACCATTCTCTGCTTACACAAGACTCAGCGCTATCATTTCTGCGACCATCAGTCTGTGAAACAAAGCTTGCTAAGAAACCCGCAGTATACGCACACACGGACAAGCAAAAAATACTTGTAAAAACAGTCAACCATCATGGTGAAACACACTTACATTAAGTTTTTTCCGCTTCCTTAAAGGAACGTTACAGAATTGGTAATTGTAAAATATACTTTTGATCACAGATTTACATAAAACTTACACGGTCTAATGATGATGATAGTAGAAAACATCCCTTGAAATATTTCTGTCTGAAATGCCATATTTGATGAGAAATGAATAAACTAATTTTTCGTTTGGAGTTTATTGCTCAGTGAGCGTTTTATTCATCTGTTGAACCTGATGTACACCATCCATTTACTCGAGATGTTTCTCTGATGGGTGTTTTTCAAAAAAACAAACTGAAAAAAACATTTGCACTTAGGACTAATAGAAAATAGTCATTTGGGTCATTATTTTTTGAGCATTTGGGAACACCTAAGTGAGGGATAGCATTATCAATTTAAAGTTGAGTAATGAAACACCCTGGGTTGTCCTTGCAGTTATCTTGGTCAAAATGTGGCGGGAGAAAAAACAGTAACCCGAGAGTGACGCGGTCCGTGGCCTGAGCATCGCGAGGTGCCAAAAATATCACTACGCGGTTTCTCCTGACCTCGCTTTTTTTATCAACGATTATCGGTGTTGGAATATTATCTCGGTCTATGGAATAAGTGTTTATCTCCCCGATCGGATGTTTTAAACATAGCTTATTAGGAAAACAGAGGCGTAGAGCAAGTTCGGTGAATGTTTTTTGAGACTGGCCAGATGGGGTTTAAGTTAACTCTCTCAGGAGAAAGTATTAAGTCACAAGAACTTTTCCACAAGCTAGGTCTTGGCTTCGTGATGGATTGATACGTATAGGTGTTGAATCAAGAGAGAAGAACGACGAAGGAACAGCCTTCCTTGAGTTATTCATAAGATAAAACAGGTAACTTGAGATGGGCTGGACACACAACCCGAAGAACCGAAGATGGACAACAAAAGTATGGGGATTAGCAACCAAGAACGGGGAACAGGAGAAGAGGCAGACAAAGAAGTAGATGGAGGGATGACATAAGATCTTATGAAGGAACAGTATAGACAAGAACAGCTATGGAATAGAGATGAATGGCGTTTGCATGAGGAGAGCTACGTACATCGTACACTGGACAAACACAGCCTTGATAAATGATGATGATTCAATTAGTGTAATTATCCGACTTTGTTACTGATAAATTTAAATAACATAAAGAATTTGACAAAAGAAAGCCATTTGTTTAAAGAGTATACAAACAGAACCAGCAAAGACAAACAGGTGCAAAAATACTTCTACCAAGAACAATGTGACATTAAACGGTCTTTTACAAGTTTTAGTTTGCAGCCTGCTTGGCAAAAGTGTTCGATTGAGAGCCTTATGGAATTAGTGCAGGCCATCGCCAATCAAAACAAGCTGTAGCTTCAATATTTATTCACTGAGACTGCGTGTGCCATTGTTAGCCTTGATTTGAGGTTAACCAAATACCAAGTTAACCGAATACCAGGTTAACCGAATACCAGGTTAACCGATACCATGTTAATCGTTATGCCATGCATGCACTTTTTCTCTTTCACTCCGAAAAAAAGAAATAACGGTTAACCGACTCAGCCCTTGTGTAACGTTGGATCCTGGGGGATAATGCGTCATTCACTGACTGCTGGGTAGTCACTTTAAATAGAATACAATATGCTGTCAAATGAGAATTGGCTGGCTGTCATCAAACAGCCCCCCCCCCACCACCCTACCCCACCCGGATGTTCCCCTCTTCTCGTCCGTACTCTATTCACATCGTATAGTTCAATAACGCCGAGGTGAAATGGAACTCCCTGCAGACCACTTCTCTATAGAAACTCGAGTGTAACCTAAAACGAAGACTCGCGTGTGATTAGCGATTCAGTACTCGGTAACCAACACGGTCAGCAAGTCTTAATTGGGTTTATAAATATTAAAGGGACTCATCTTATAGATGCTATTAAATCGAAAAGAAAGTTTTGGGCTTAATGCAACTGACTTATTTTCCAAGTAGTTATTGTATGCACACACATTTCTATAAAATATTCACTAAATTGATTGCTTTGTGGATTTTTTATATAAAGTAATAAACCACAAGTAAAACTGACTGAGTGGGTGAATTTCAATAAATTTGGGATTAACAAAGAAAACTTGACTAGAGCAGGATTTGAACCTGCGACCTCTGGATTAACGTGCTGGTGCTCTACCAACTGAGATAGCGCTAATGTTTGCGGCTCCCTATTTTGTAAGTACCTTTTTTCGGGGTACCAGTTAAACTTGTTTTATTTATTCATTTTACTGTATCATTATTCTTCTTTTTTGAATTATAATTTTTGAAATCTTTAGGATTTTAATCACTAAACCTTTTGAATGTTCTCTTTTTTGGAAAACAAATGATGTGTTTGCTTCCCTCTTAAAACTGTAATTTGAAATGTTTACTTCCTGCGAGAATTAGCTGGGGTTGTCATGGCAACACTATTCTGTGACGTCTTATCACAGGTTTGTGAGATGTTTGTCTCCTTGCATCTCGGTTTTTTGCTTCTTCAAGTAATTGCAGGACGTTACATCCTGAAGCAAGAAGCAATCACACACTACTAATTGATCATTGCCAAAGGACCAACATCTACACTATGAACCAATATTTATACATGACAAAATAAACCTGTTTAAAGGCCCTGTACACTATTGGTAAGATCGAAGAACACAATGTTCACAGATTCACACATAACTTACATGATTTAAAGTAAGTAATGGTAGAAAGGGTTCCTTAAAATATTTCTGCCTAAAATGCTATCGTTTCTGAGAAACGAGTAAAACAATAGTAATTATCGCGCGCGATAATTTGAAAAAACAGAAAACACATAAGATCTCTTTTCACTATTTTCTCGTGACCTCGATGACCAATTCAGCTCAAACTTTCACAGGTTTGTTTGTTCATGCATATGTTTAATCACACAAAATGTGGACACTGATTTTGAGCTGTTACCAAAAGTGTAAAATACCTTTAAGTTTAAGCTCAATCGGTCATCGGAGTCAAACAAAAATCAGTGAAAAATATGTTATCACCGTTTTCAAACACCGAGTCTTGGACTCGCGAGATCAAAACTAAATGTTTAACTTCTCAAAAACGATAGCATTTAAGCAACAATGTTTTAAGTGAAATTATCCACCAGAACATCTTGATACCATGTATGTAAACTATGTGTAAACTTCACTCTTAAGTTTGTTGAACCAACCCTCTGGAATGTTGGAGGTCGTGGGTTCAATTCCAGCCCAAGGTGTTATGGTCTTTTTTGACAGGAATCCTCAAAGCAATCGCAGTAGGCCTACAGGGCTACACCGATGACGTATTAGACAGTGTCCGAATTAATGGATCTGGTACCCGTTTTTCGTAGATATCCTATTTTGCTAAGTCAATGTGTCAAACTTTGCGTTTGGCTACTTGCAACTGCAAAGCTACATTTGCGTTTAATTTTACAAAAAAATCACTTATTTCATCATTCAAAGAAAATTTCTATGACAGCTAGAAACTGACAATTCTAAAAAGACATTAAGACTATGCAAAACATTACTGGAAGGCAAGTTCAAAACCATTTTTTTGCTACATCAAAAAGAAACCCTTGCTCAATGCAATTCATGGGCTTCCGGTCATCAGCGGAGCCAGTTTGTATGAAGTGGGCGTGGCTCACAGTGGAACTACGTCACACTTAAGAACATGAGCCGGAACACCAGAATGTCATATTCTTTAACGGTGTCTTTGCAGCCATCGGTCGTAGCCACAGCCAAAGCTGAAGCAATAGCCAAAGCTGGCGCGACATGGATGTATGTGTAATGTGCTCAGATTAATGGGCAGTCTTTGGGTTCAAATCCCACCCTGGGAATTTCTCCTGTAAACATTATTATGTACTCATGAAAGAATGGCCGAGTTGGAGACATGATAAAATTGCTGAGTATTATTGGTATACAGCGATACAAAGTAACATGTCACACAAAGATCCATTACATAACCCTTTGCTGCCATACAACAAGCTGGCCTTGCGGTCAATGTGTTAACAGTACGGTCATTGAATTAGAGAGACTGTGGGTTCGAACCCCATCCAAGATGGCTGATAACCCAGTTTAGGCACGTTAGCAAAAGCCACGATAGTCAAATCATAGAGCAAGGAACTCTATGGTCAAATCTATAGTCTATGATCCATCACTAAGATTCTTAGTACATGTAGTAACTATAAATGGTAGTATATTGAGTTTAAAAGAAATTCTTACCAAAGATCACATCGGTCGGCGGTCGGCCATTGACGTTTACCGTGTGGCCAACACAAATCAGAAGTCTACGTCTGTCACCGGATGTTACGGACTGTAACTGCTGATGGTTTCTCAAGAGACAAAGTAAAGAATCCTCACTTCTAATTAACTGTTTGTGCGTTCTTGAGTGATGCACACGGATTGTTGTGATGTCTGTCTGTGTGAATGAGCCGCCGTGCTTTACGCAGATCCTTCCCGTTCATGTGCGACTGCCATACAGTCATGTGGAGCGTGTTGGACAGGACAGGACACATCATGTACAAAATCAAAGACAATGTGCAGAATTAAAGTGACCCCTATTCGTCGTCTAATTGTCGAGGTAATTATGGGGAAACAGAACCCATCACAAATCTCACTCGGGATCGGACAGCTCTCAGTCTGGTCGAATTCCGACACACCGTTTGGATCAATTTCACGACATTCACGTCCAATCAGATAAGACGGTCACTCGGTAACTTTTTAGTGACCGACTAACAACGCTCCCGCTGCACACCACAGGCGATATTTAATTCATAGAACAGCCGTGGAGTCCGAAGTTATTGATGTCCATCGCTGAGACCTAAATAAGTAGTGGCGGTCACAGTCTAATAGCAGTGATATAGTTTGCTTGGTTGATTCAGAGCTAGCTCTTCCATCTCGACAGACATTTTTAGAAGGCCGAGAACCTCTTGTAAGAGGCAGAAAAACTAAGGCACAATGTCTTTACAATTATTTTTCTTTCATTAATTTGTTTTTGGGGTGGGTTTTTTCTCACTCACTTATTAGAAAGTCTCATGAACTGTGAACACTTGGTTTTTTTTCACCGACAATGAACACCAATTTTTAGGTCAAGATCATCCCTGGCTCATTCATGTTTGTATTCTGACCCGGATTCCGGGTCAGTTGATTTTGGGTCAGGGCCAGCAGGTCTAGCTTTGCTTAGTGCGAGTGTTGCTCCAAGCCCATCTGGAAGTGTTGTTTTCTTTGATGTTCTTGTTTATAATGGCTGAATAACTAATATGGTAATTTGATTTCTGACTCTAGTCAACTATGTACGGATCTCCTCGCGTGCCAAAATACCACTCCGCGGGCAACGAAATACCTCATCTCTCCAAAACGACTGTTTTATGCAAGAAGTCAACCTACCGTAAGAATGTGTCATGTACATGTATAGAAGATTTACTAGAGCTTGCAGGCATCTACGACTTGAACACATTGTGACAGATGATAATGTTTCCAAACGAAAAACATAGAAAATATTTCGCATAATGCCACGGGCAATGCACAAAATACACGTGATTAGTAAAGTATGTACATGACTGATGGGCGTGAGATAATGTTGGGATACCGACAATAATTCATTTCTTATTGCTAATTAACTACCAGTTATCATCGGTGGATTTCTTCGTGCAATACCTGTAAATGACAGCATTTTAGCTTTCTCAAATCTGCAAACACAGTTCTTCAAAACTCAAATCTATTTATTTGGGTCAAGTCGGCCGAAAATCAGACGTAGCATCTTTAAAGCAATGTATAAGAGGTCTTCGGCAATGACGAGATTGACTCAGTCTAATCCCAGTTGGAGTGTTTGTTTGTTGTTGTGGTGTTGGGGTGTTTGTTTGTTTGTTTGTTTGTTTGTTTGTTTGTTTGTTTGTTTGTTTATTGTAGCTGTTTTTGTTGTTGGTTGTTTTGATGTCGGGTGTTTTTTCTTTGGGGGAGGGGTGGGGGTAGGCCTACCCAAGAGGTAGGCATTAAGATTGGGGTCTTCGTCAACTTCAGTTCCATGCGCTTGTTTGAATTCTCCGCAGCATTGCCCTGTAAAAAGAAGGACCCGAGCTCAAAGTTAGTTTTGTTTGAACACTGCTAGAGTTTTGACAAGTGAATGTGCGAAGCGAATTCGAGATACAAACGACCAGGGGTGTTATATAAGTTTGTTATTGTTGTCTTTTTCACCTCCACTAGTGACATAATCAGAGTCACTGTTCGCTTTGCTATTACAATACGCGTAAAACATTAACCGGGGAGCTTCACAATGTCCACTTGGGGCTTAAATTTAACATTAATCACTATTCAATGTTACAAAGTTGCCACCATTTCTGGGTAAAGACTGCGTTATAAACAAAGACAGTATTTGAGTCTAGTAATGAGGACTGCCATACCTGCACTTAAAAGTCTCCAATAACAGTTTGTGCTCTATTAAACTTGCAAATTGCTACCTTCATGCTCTCGGCAGTTCCAGCAATTTCAGGACTTCTTAAAAAAGGGTGTCAAATTACCGTTTTAAGACCACCCGACGTGCTAGGCGTAACGTGGCAGCCTAATTTATATGCATGAAAACTACAATTAAATCGCGGTTTGTTTTAATTCCACACTAGCCTCTATCCGCCTTAACATGAGAGAGCTTGATGTGCCGGGCACATCGAGGCAAGCGATATCATTAATACAAGCTAAACTTGAGTTTAGTCGACGTTTCAAACGGATTTCATTTTTTCGTGTTGTTCATTTACCTTGTTGTCATGTCTGTAGGGTTTTGGTTCACATTTGCTCCTCAGTGTACACAAAATCATAAAACCAAAATCAAAAACAAAACACCCCCCCCCCAAAAAAAAAAAAAACAACAACAACAACAATAACAACCTTAGGCAGTCATTTTTTATGTTGTGACAACGGTGTTTCTGTCTTTGGAATGATGAGCGATAATACGGATGACGTCAATGATGACGTCAGCAGATTAGCGTAACTGCCAACTAGATTGCAATTGCAATTTCGATCAGTATAAAATAAAAAACATGTCTCCATTACATGTACACTGACGTGTTCCAGAAGATTGTTGATTGTTGTTAAATGATTTTATAGGTATTTTTCAGTGATGTTAGAACTTTATAAGTTGTAACATAACACCAAAATCGAGAATGTAAATGCAAAATACGTCATAATATTGAGCATCTGCTTGCATTTTACCTTATATATAAGTCAAATCATCATTTTATAAAAATAATTCAGACTTAACAATGGTTCTGTATTTTGCAAACCTTTTAACTTGAAATTGAGGAGTCAACTCTGCTCCAGATTTTGCGGGGAAATACTAGACCGTTTTAGACTCAAACACGAGGGCTGGTTGTTCACGAGTAATTCTACACTCTCGTGTTAGACTCATGTTTTATGTATTTAGGGCATTACGACCACTCGAATGTGCATATTCATCAATCCCGCGAAATAGCGCCCGCAACGGCGTAAATTGGACCCGACTAAGACCAGTATCGGAGGGGCTACGATGATCTGAAACTTCCAGCCTATAACTTGAAATAAATTAAAAAAACAAATAAACCGCAAACATACAAACAAACAAACAAACAAACAAACAAACACCCCAACAAACATCAACCATTACACCCTAAAAGCCCAAAACACCCGCAAGAAACCAAACGAACAAACAACTAAATAAATAAACAAGAAAGTAAACCATTGTTTCATCAACACCGGTCAGAAGAAGTAATAATCATTCCCAATTAAAAAGATGTGTTTCTCCTGATGACCACCACGAAATGCAGTTCGAAACGTCGAGTAAATCTCCAGTTCTTCTCAGAATCACATACAGTACACTGAATACTCACCCACCCATGAGATTGAACGGGTGTCACCGCAAACCGACATCTCATTGTAGATTTACCATGCAAACGGTTCTACTTAAAAGTACAGTTCTTCAATAATTGAAGAAATTGAAATTTTACTGAATGCTTAAACTTACCCGTCCTAGGCCTACCGACCATAGTCACCTTGTTTACAAAAAGAGTATTTCCTGACAGACAAGAAACACTGAGAGATTTTACATTTTGTACCTAATAACAACGTTAAACAGCCACTAAGCCTGGACTTCCTGTTGACACGTTGTGATGTCACACATTCAATGATCTACACTTTCGAATTGTAAATTTAAAAAACTCATTAACAGAATTCTCCTTAGCAACTGTTCAAGAAACTTTAATTTCGCAGAAGGAACACGATATTATTTTCCAAGGACTAGAGTATAGTGAAGTGAGTATTTCAAGTAGACTTTTTAGAGGCAGGTTTCACAATGATTTCTACCAAAGTACCACTGCCGCCGCAAAGACTCAAATGGGACGTAGAAAACGAGACCAACATACAAAATAATGATTTTTTGGGGGGGGGTAACGTTTTGAAAAAAAGATAATTGCGGAAAAGGAGAACTCCGGCTGTCTGTTGGTTATTTGAAAAACAGACTGCTGTCGTCTTTAAAATCTCGGATCTTTTAGTTGGCGAGTTTGAGGTCATTGCCGCCGGCAAATCGTCTTCAATCTCAAATGGTTAGATGGAGTTAAGGTTAGATTCGCTGGCCGATCGATGCATGTCACTGTTGACTTCATCATTTTGCTCAACACCCCCCCCCCCCCCCCCCCGCAATAGAGTGGCTGGACGCGGGCCGCACAAGGCGGATTAGTTTGATTAGAATTCTCCGGATTTAGGTTGACAATATAAGTGCAACATTGAACGGAACATTCCGCAAGTACCGTCGAGAGACTGCTGTTCTAGGAAACACCCAGAACTCTTAAGTCAGATCGTCTGACTTATAGATACGCATTCAACGTCTGTCTGTTGGACATGAGGAAGCTAGAATAATTATTTGTTGAGGCCACTGAACGGGAAAAGGGCAGACATTGATCATGCAGTAAAGTAGTTTCACACAGGAGAACTTTTGTCGGAAGCAGACATTTCCGTGTCACTCATCGTTAATTGCATTTTCGTGAAGGCACCTTTGGTGTAGGTTCCCCCCCCCAACAACAAAAACAGACCATTCAATTTAACACCCGGCTCATTCGGCTCTCGCTGTGGAAAGAATGTCAAAATGTGGGGTGGTTTTCTTCTTCTTCTTTTTTCTTCTTTTTCTGTCTTCTTTTTCTTTCTTTTACAGTTGCCACTTGGACGAAATTGTGTCTGAGGTCCTTAGAAAGTAAATGGGGAGAATCACAAAATACATTCTTCGCTGCATACACGTTTGACTCTTCACATACAAAATCAGGAGAATGTAATTCCAGTAAATGTTTGGTCACCAATGTCAGAACGGATGACTTCACTTGCTCCAACTGACCCGTTACCAGAGTAAGATTTATAGGTCAGCGTCGTCACCTGCCCTACAAAACTGGAGTAGGCCTAGTCTTTGAATTGAGGCCTCGACGGGTTAACCACGAGCCTCTTCGAGTAGCCTAATATTCTCGTTGAGGAGCGCCAGTTATTAGAATGTGCCTTGTAACATAAAGGGCCCGTGGGGTATATGCTGTGACTTGTATTCTACTTGTTCCATGTACAGCGCACACCGACCTTTAGTCTGCAGTGTGGGGACAATTATTACCCATCAAAGGATTTCAGAGTACGAAACAATCTTACAATCACAAAGGAATTTCTAAGGGAAAGAGAAAATATATTGGCACAATAGAGGTACCCCACAAACTATGTTCAATTGTTTCGTCATTGTTTTTGTGAGGTACTAAACACAACAGGAACAGTGTGGTGTACCCCATTGTCTCCTCTTTGCTTGAGTGTAACATAAAACAAATTAATTTCTAGAAACGGGAATTTAAAAATGGTTATGTTACTCATGTGTTGTTGTATAAAATATTTTCTATACAGCAGTATGGTGGCATAGAATGACGCTGTCGTGTTGTTGCAATATTGTGGTTTTTTTTTCTTTTTCTTTCTTTCTTTTGAAATCCAAGCTTTCAAAGAATATTCTTTAACTCTATAAAAACAGTCAACTATGTGGGAATGTATATACGTGAACAACACTTGGTGCCGGCATATTTTGAAATCCATCTTTTCGCTGAACCTGAAGTTAATACTTTCAAACCATAAAAGTTAAAATAACATCAATTTAATAATAATAATAATAATAAAAAAGACATCAAGAAACACTTCCCATCATGCAGGACTTGTTTCCTGTGCTGACGGAAAGGCGTCGTTTTTGGTGAACTTCTTGACTTTCGACGATGGAGTCAGCTCGTTCATAAGGGCCGGGCTTGACTTTCAAATCGTGGATACGGGAAAGCCGCCGAGGGACACTCGACATTGAGACCAACAAAAATGAACTGTTCTCTTCAGGTTGCAGAGCGCAGTTATGGCGGTATAATGCATGTTCTTTCCCCCGAAGGCTTGCTTATTATCTGTGATTCAAAAGATAGTTCTTTACGTTGATTCACTTACACCATGGAACAATAAACTAGATTATTGCGTGCCTAAAAGAGCATTTTCTGTGGAGTACCTCACTGCAGTCCGGGGATAACTGAGAAATCCCTGCAGGCATTTTTGTACAGGGAGGCTACGGGGAAACCCAAGTAGCAATGCACTCTGACCGTGGATGGGTTGCCATTGCTTTTATGCATTAGAAGGTTGTGGTAGAATGACCCAAAGAGAGGCTCCGAGGTTAAGTTCAGTTTTTGTGATGCACTCATTAATCCTTTAGATAGAGTCCTCGTAAAAGCCTCCGAGAAAGACTCTGCTAGGGTTGAAACGTCAGGCCATACACTAACTAATTTTTTGCATTTATACTACAGGTCCTTTTGGTTGGTAAGCAGTTTGCAACAGCTAATTCTATTTCCTCGTAAAAGTGGGAGAGAAAAAAAACACAGTTCTCTAAAATTGTTAAAATTGTATAAATTGCTATTTTATTTGAAATTCTTTGAAAGCGAAGTTTGAAACAAGACCGCATTGGACTCGGTACATTCCAAGTAGAAAGTTTTCCAAGTATCGTCGAAATTCAGAAATGAACTAAAACTGTTTTTCACGTAAACAAAACCGTAAAGACCCACTCTTGAAATGTGACGTCATTGGTTGTTGACAACATTCGCACTAAAAGGGTATCAAATTCAATGGCTTTTACACCATTTTAACGTGCGGTTAGAAACTTGTAATGTTTCCCCCATTTTCATCAGAACTCTATCTATCAGTAAAAGAGTGTATCACAAAACTGATTTTGACCTTGGAGCCCCTCTTTAAAGCCAAATTTGTATCTAAAAGAATCCATTCGGCACTCGTCTTCATGTCTCGGTTTAAAAATCTACTTTAACCCAAGCTGAATTCTCCGAACTTCCGACCCTGTGGTAAATGTATTGATTTCCAGTGCAATTAACGATAACAGAACAATTATATCGATTATATGAATTCAGATCAGTTATATCGATTACATGCAATCAGATCAATTATTTCTTAAAACCGTTTTACTCCGGGGAAAAATTCAAATACAGAATTCCATTCGGAAATGATGAAATCAACCGAATACTCGCAAGAGTCAAAATCACTCGTATTCAGTGGTACTTTATTCAGCATTTTATATTCGGTATTTCATGACTTGGTGATCCCCGCGGGCAACAGCACACGAACAATTATTCGTTTTGGCGATACAGCATCCATGCTGATTATAAACATTCCCAAACCGAATAACACAACAGAGGTGACTGATCCCTTTCTGATGGAACTTCCATGTTCTGAAACATTATCGATTCTGAATAATGTGTTTTGTGGCGCGGGAGATAGAATCGAATTAATTCAGGTTTTAATTAAAACCAGGCCTCCAGTACTTGACCTAATTTATACATGGTGATTGAAGCGGTTGATTTGTTTTCACTTTTATGTAAAGAGAGGGGGCACATCCCAACACTGGTTTAGCTGGTTTTACTGGTAGCACACATGTACATAACTTCCCATATGACCTGATGGGGTTTCTTGCCTGCCAGCAAATATTCAGGAATTCACAATGTCACTCTTCTTGTAAACAACAATGTCTGTTGTGAAATAGCAAACACGAGTGAAGTTTGAAACAAAATGTAACAAACTGAGAGTGATAACCACAATCTGTAAAGGAAGGATCATAGATTGGTTTTTGTCAACGTAATGCTGATTTATAGGCAGAATTATCCAGAATGATACCATAATAAGTCACCTGGGATAGTTTCAGCTCAATACAGTGTCTAATTGTTTGAGAAAACAAAACACAAAAACTGTCACGGTATTTTCATCAAGCATAAACCAAGATTGTCGAATCCATCCACGCTTACCACTTTTAGCGAGGTGACAGCGGGTACCAACTACATCTGTAGCCGCAGTGTTCGCAAACGTTCACCACGGAAATTCAATCTCGAAAACTCGCCTTGCTTGAGTTTTAGAGACTCCAATTTTTCGCCATACTTTTAGTTGATTTAGAATCAACAGGGGTATTTCAGACGAAATCATTTCGCAGACTGTTTACTCCTAGTACTACCAAATATTCATAACAAGGAGTTTTTCGAATAAAAACTACCCATTTACCAAAGAATGACCCTACCTTTAAAGGAACATTACAGAATTGGTAAGAAGAAACAACTTTTTGATCACAGATTTACATAAAACTTACACGGTCTAATGATGGTGATAGTAGAAAATATCCCTTGAAATATTTCTGTCTGAAATGCCATATTTGATGAGAAATGAATAAACTAATGTTCCGATTGGAGTTTATCGCTCAGTGAGCGTTTTATTCATTTGTTGAATCTATATGATTTCATGCAAATGTGTAATCGGTTTTTCACTATTTTCTCGTGACTCAGATGGCCGATCGATCTCAAACTTCTACAGGTTTGTCAGTTTATGTATATGGTGGATTACATACAGTGCTTACACTGCCAGCAACTGTTTTGTTAGCAAAAACCAATTCTGTAATGTTCCTTTAAGATGTGTACACAAAAATACTTGGACAAAACTAGTGAAGTATACCGGTATCAAATTTAATTTCAGAATATCACATTTGTACTAAATATTTCTACAGAATATGTTTACTTTCAAACTTTAGTTAATAATATCGGCAAACATTGGTGTATCACCCATTCAAATTAACTCGGTCAAACAGAGAAGGAAGAACTGACAAACATTAATAAAAGTTATCAAAAATACAAAAGTAAAGATACAAAAGTTCTAGTTCCCCTTAATATTCCATTCCACACAATAATGTTTTTCAAGAATACCCAGTAAAAAAAACCGTTATGGACGTTCTTTGTACAGCGGCAAAAAAAACCTGAAAATTAGAGTACCCTGACAGTTATCACATAATAATACTAGGAGTATTGTTACAAAAATATTCTTTTAAAAGTAAATTTAACTCTTTAAATGCAACTCTTAACTAATTAACTATCCCATTTTAATAAATCATCCACCTTATTAATAGAAGTTCTGTTATATTATCAATGGATATATAAACCTTTATAGTAGAAGTTCAGATATTATAAAATTATCAATTTATAAAAATATGTCGGCTAGAAACCTATAAAACAGTCAGTTTGCTTGCGGTTACCCTGACCTTAAAGTAACCGCATCTTCAAACCAAAACAAAACTATAAGAATTATATTCAGGCCTATTGTGACATTTCAAACTCGCCTTGAACTGTAAAACAAGATAAGGAATGTTTTAGTATTATATGTAGAAATATTTCTGACTGTGGACATGTTAGATTTAGCTGTTACACCCCTATGTCCCAACATCCCCACAAATGTATCTTTCTAATCCTTACCCTCACCCTCGCCCTCTCAACCTCACTTTCGACCTCACCCTTCTACTCGACCTTCCCCTTCCCCTCACACTTACCATAGCCCTCACTCTCACCTCAAACTCACCATAACCCTCACTCTCAGCCTCACATTCACCCTTCTCCTCACCCTTACCATAACCCTCACTTTCACCCTCACCATAACCCTCACTCTTAACATCACCCCCTCACTCACCCTCAGCCTCACCACAACTCTCACCCTTACCATAACCCTCACTCTCACCATAAACCCTCACCCTAACCCTCACCCATGTTGGCTATGATTGTGTAATGCTGTATATGTTTCTAGGGTATTTGTAACTTCCGTAGATTTTTTGTACATAATGCGACATCTATTGATCATACAAAAATAATAATGTATAAACCGTAAAAAAAAATGGCACATGTTTTCAATACCACCATCATGGAATAAATGTTTGTTAAATTGGAGAAAAATGAAAAGTTGACTAACTTGTCAATATTTACAACTTTATGAACTGCCCTGAGATATGTAACAGCTTTCCACTGTGATAACAAATTGCAATAAATGGTGCCAAGGAACTTCACAAGATATGTCCCAGCAGAATGTTGTAAGCAAATAAAAGGCTTCTTTTAAAAAAAAAAAAAAAACAGGGCCCAATTTCTTCAAGCTGCTTAAGCAGAAAATTTTGCTTACAATTTTTTTGCTTAGCAAAAATTAGCAGAGTACCAGTCAAAAATGGTGCATGTGACCTTTGGCTGGTAACCTTATTCTGGTAAGTATAATTTTGTTGTGCTTAGCTACTTTTTGTGCTTAAGCATCTCTATGAAATTGGGTCCAGGTCATAACTGTTGAAAATTGGTTGCTGGATTTAACTCCGAAAAAGAGTTTCAATTTCCTACCGTGATAGAAAAATTGTCAAATTTTCACACTGTGTGGTTTCTTGCAGTAGAATGTTGCATATGAATTATGCCGGCATTTTACCAGGGACGCTTTCCCCGCATTCTTTCTGCTTAAAGGAACATTACAGAATTGGTAATTGTAAAATATACTTTTGATCACAGATTTACATAAAACTTACACGGTCTAATGATGATGATAGTAGAAACATCCCTTAAATTATTTCTGTCTGAAATGCCATATTTGATGAGAAATGAATAAACTAATTTTCCGATTGGAGTTTATCGCTCAGTGAGCGTTTTATTCGTTTGTTGAACCTATATGATTTCATGCAAATGTATAATCGGTTTTTCACTATTTTCTCGTGACCCAGATGGCCGATCGATCTCAAACTTCTACAGGTTTGTCAGTTTATGTATATGGTGGATTACATAAAGTGCTTACACTGCCAGCAACTGTTTTGTTAGCAAAAAACCAATTCTGTAATGTTCCTTTAAAACACAATGACGTGTCCAAGGCTGTTATAAAACAATCAGAAGCAAGAATAATTCAAGCTTACTGGAGGAAACTTCTGGCTTCTTGTACTCACGTGTCCTCCTCGTTCCGAACCACATCAGGTCAGATTAGTATACAAGCTTTCAATCTGTGGCTCGTAATGTTTCTTTAAGTTTGGACGCTTCGATTTCATCGTAGGGGTGAGCAAGTTGTTTTCAATGCTGAAAAGCTCAGTTTCCAGATATATGTCTTTCACCTAAATTTAAAAAAAATATTCAATTAATAAAATTGAAAATTGTAATTGTAGTCATTATTAATATTATTTTGGGTTTTACCGTGTGTGAAAAGCAATGTATACTCAATACCTCCCAAGTCCTGAACAAACAACGGCAGATTACTCAGGTGGGATTCGAACCCATGACCCTCTGCATGCTAGCGCAGATCTCTTAACCACTAGACCATAGGTCATGCCCGGTGACGAGAGGCCAGTTCGAATCCAGTTCAAATCTACAGCGGCTACCATAGAGGGCGTTTTTTTGTACATTTACTGTTCAGCATGTCAAATCCTGCACTGCCACTGCATTATGTAATAATTAAGCAGCCATTTTGTTTTGGGTTTTTGTTTATACAGTAGCTAAGGGAAACCATAATACACCTGTATGAATGAAACTATTTCCTATCTTTATCAAACCATAATACTCTTCACAGCTTTGAAAATACAAATCCCGGCTTTTGTTGTGGTGCCGCCCACAGAATCATGAATGGACTGAACATGCAATCCACATACCAGCTCCGGTCTGAGGTGGGATTCGAACCGGGATGCACAAAGGGTGAAAGGCAGGAAATAAACCACTGACCAAAACTCATCACCCCCACCCCCTACAAAGAAAAATAAAATAAAAAATAAACCCAGCCTTGCAACCAAAACATACACTATGTTACAGTACCCTTCTGTGTTCAGGTGACTGAACTAAGCCTGGCCATTCAACTTTGGTGCAGTGTTTAGAGATGTTTGGTAGTGGATGTCACAGAAGATTGGGTTGTTTTAAAACAATTTACGAGTGAAAATATTTGCACCATCGTGTGGTTAATTACAATAGTGTCGCTTTGCAAAGTACTAAAAGAAAGTATTTTAGCAGAAAGTGGAAACTCACCTGTTCAAAGCTATGCAGCTTTGCTTCTTTTCCCAACTTCACCATGTCCTCCAAAATAGCCTTTTTTACAACCTGGATAAAAACAAACCATGAAAATTCATTGTAAATCAAAACCAAACTTAAACACATTATTTGCTTCACCAAATACTCTTTACTCCATGTAGAACGGTATAAAAATTTGCACTCTATTTTGTCATTAATTTTTAGCTGAACGAAGAAAAATTTACTAGAACAGGATTTGGACCTGGATTAATGTGCTGGCGCTCTACCATCTGAGCTTTCTAGCCCTAATGTTGGCGGTCTCCCTACTTTGTCAAAATCTTTGTTCAGGGGTGCCAGTCAGAAGCCATTCCACCATTAACTGCCGTGTAGCCAGGGATCACACCCAAGTTAACGATAAAACCTGGGAAGGGGCAGCCAGGGGATCACCTTAAGGGGATGCGACTTTTCAATTTAAACATCAAGTAATAAACCACAACAAACTGACTGGGTAAATTTTGATTAACTTGGGGTAAAACAAAGAAAAATGGACTCAAGCGGGATTCAAAGCTTCAACCTCCATCACTCTACCAACCGAGCTATCCAGCCCTAACGTTGGTGGTCTCCCTATTTTGTCAATATCTTTGAATTTTTGCATTTGATTGCTTCCTGACCACACAGTAAAGCTTTAAATTTTACATTATTTTTGAATATTTACCTCATTTGAGCAGATTTCTTTGTAGTCTCCTTCTACCCCTTTGCTCTTCGCTAGTTTAGGAATCACTTCCTCATCAGGTACAACAATTGCAATCAGACTCGCCTAAAAAAAACACAAACACTCTATTCCAACCACACTCTATGAACCACAGAAACACAGTGAACTAGTAACTGTTGGTTCTCAAATGAACCAGTAGTTAACGACTCAACGTTTCGATCAGTATGCTCTGATCGTCTTCAGGAGAAGACGTCTTCAGCTTTCTCCTGAAGACGATCAGAGCATACTGATCGAAACGTTGAGTCGTTAACTACCAATTCTTTTCAGAACCAACAGTCACTCGAAAGAGATTTTAACATGGTGTTACCGCAAACCTCTCTTAGTTATACTCCCACCATGCAAAGTTTCAAATCCTACAGTGAACTAGATTGCCACAAGGCTCCTTGATTCACTCTGGTTTCCCAAACTTATTTTTTTAAACGTTATGCTGACTCCAACGGTTTAAAAATTGAATTAGAATAACACAAATAATGATTGTACATATGTGCACATACCTTCAGGCCGTTTCCATGTACAAAACACTGGGATACAAACTCACTGCGCATGTAAATATTCTCAATCTTCTCTGGGGCAATGTATTCACCCTGCGCCATTTTGAAGATGTGTTTCTTTCGGTCGATGATCGCCAACTGTCCGTTCTAAACAGAAACAAAGAAAATATTTACTCTCTCAAACGCTGTTCATTTAATACTTCAAACTTCAATTTTAATTAAATGATAGAAGTACCAGTGTGCTAAGTTGTTGAAAGTTTTGTAATAATTGTTGAGGATGTGCTACAAGGTTTTGTTTTCTTGTTATTTGCATGTAACTTTTTAATTTACATATTCAACTATAAGACGTTGAACCAAACTTATTGCATTCATATGCAAGTCAAATAAGTTTGGTTCTCAAATATCGCCCTCACTGAGGTCAAAGGAAGACCAATCATTAGCTTAGAGTTGGGCGTGGCACATTCAAGATTTGTTTTTGTTTTTATTCAAACCATACTCAATGGATGAAATTTATGAAAACAGCACAATCAAATTTCTTTTTAAAAACATTTAAGAAAACAATCGCCACACTACGCACTGCAGCTGCTATTCAAGGTTTCCCCGGAATTCCCAATGCTCTCGAAAACTGGTACCCTGCGGAGGCCAATTTACAGAGTCTATGTTGGTCTGTGCAAGGTGGGTCTATACTTACAGGAAGCCAACGTCCGATATCTCCCGTATGTAACCAACCATCTTTATCGATTGCTTCAGCCGTCTTCTCTGGTTCTTTGAAGTATCCCTTGAACACACCGAATCCCTTCAGACAAATCTGCAGAGGATAACAAAAAGCATAGCAAGCTACTTGTAAGGGGCTGTCAACATATGTCCACTTTTTTATAATGTGGTACAGAGAGCACTATTTTTCAAGATCAACCCACGAAGTGGGACCTGTCAACATTTGTTATGTTGAGGCCTTCTCACAAATCTTGAAAAATCTGTGTAAACCTGCTTTTTCTCACCCATACACTCTCGCTTTCCTGAGGTGTAGAACAATAGAGCCATTCCAACAGATTTATTCCACTATGCCACGCCCTGCATCTCTAAGGAACTACTTGCCTGGTTTCCCTCCATCCTACAATCTAGACTGCTTTAAGAGGAAAATCAATTCCTACCTTCAGTTCCCCCCCACATAGTTATTTTCATCTTATTTTTTTATTTCTTGTAGCCCTTTTTATCAAGAGTGGCTTGTTTGGGGCCCAAAGGCCAGTGATTTTAGTGTCAGTAGGGCCAGTAAACTCCAGAAATTGCCAAATCTGGCCGTCATGTGTTTTTCAATTCAATATCTTAATTTTCATAAATGACATTTAAACGTTGACTTTATGTCTAATAAATATCTTTAAATTCTGCAGAGTATCAAAGTATACTAATCTTCTCTTATCAAAAAAAAATTGTTGATTCTTGATTCTTTTGATTCTTGTCTTTTCATTTTTTTTTCTCATTTGATTTGGTTCTTGTGGAAAACATTCTGGTCCACTATGAGTAACGAGCCATGCGGTTTTGTAGATTTTCACTCCAAATTCAAGCCCTGAACAGGCGGAATTAGTCAGTGAAGCTGAAGTATGGTTCCCTGACTTACCTCGCCTTGCAAATTTTTAGCATAATACATCATTTCAGGTACATCCTGCAGCTTGTAATACGTGGACACCAATGGACATCCAACATGGTTGGCACTCACATCGCTCAGGAGCGTTATAGTTGACACGGCACCAGACTCTGTCTGTCCATAGCCTTCAATCAACTGCAAATAATTTCACCAGTAAACTACTTTTTTTTTAAAGTTATTTTGATCCACATTGTATTTCTTTCCTTGTTTCAAATGAAAGGTTCAAAACCAAGGCTGGACAAATATAAACAGTCTGCCCCTACAGGATATGACCTATAAACATCACCCTCAATGCCAATAAGGCAATCAGCATAATTTCTAACATATGTTTAAAGACACTGGACACCTTTGGTAATTGTCAAAG
This sequence comes from Pycnopodia helianthoides, assembly GCA_032158295.1. NCBI lineage: Eukaryota > Metazoa > Echinodermata > Asteroidea > Forcipulatida > Asteriidae > Pycnopodia > Pycnopodia helianthoides. The sequence goes on from CM063261.1 coordinate 663,693, forward strand.
ACCAGTCTTCTCACTTGGTGTATCTCAACATATGCACAAAATAACAAAACTGTGAAATTTTGAACTCAATTGGTCGTCGAAATTGCAAGATAATAATGGAAGAAAAAACCCCCTTTTCACACGAAGTTGTGAGCTTTCAGATGCTTGATTTCGAGACCTCACTCGTGAGGTCTCAAAATCAATTCAAATATTTTACTGAGAAATTACTTCTTTCTCAAAAACTACGTTACTTCAGAGGGAGCCATTTCTCACAATGATTTATACTATCAACAGCTCTCCATTGCTCGTTACCAAGTAAGTTTTTATGCTAACAATTATTTTGAGTAATTACCAATAGTGTCCAGTGCCTTTAAAGCCTGCTTAGAGATACAGAAGGCATGCAGCCAATGGACCAAATCGGAGCACTTGCCAAAGATCGCAGTAATAGGAAGAAGCTTGTGTAGTCACCTCCTCCACAGTCAAATGATAACGATGATTACTTACCATAGCACCAAATGCACATCTGAAGAACATTTTCACCTCACTGGAAACTGGAGCGGCACCTGTAGTTATGAACTTCACTCGCCCACCAGTCATCGCCTAGTGGTTGGATCAAATATTTAAAATAATTCATTTCACCTTAAAATTACCTTTTTGACTCAGTCTTGTGATTCATTTATGTAGACAGTCTCAAAGCAGACCACAGTTCTTAAAATTGTTAATGGATGTAATTCCGCCATTTGGGAGTTATGCTTTTTGGGAGGCTGATTGTCCTTACTGGCAGCTGAGAAGCTGAATTTCGAAGGACACAGCTGATAGGTTAACCACTAACCCACTGAGCTTGCCAAGACTTGGCAAGAACTGAGTACTCAATACCATCACAGTATCCGTCATGCAATTATAACATCACTTCAAAGTTCTAAACTACATTTTTTTTTAAATCATAGAAAGGTTTTGTTCAGTGTCAATTTGGGCAGAACAGAAATCAGTTATTAGTTTCTCACCCTGATTTTTCTAAAGACTTTGTCCCAAATGCCGTCATTTCTGAAAACTCCTCTGAAAAAAAAAATTACAGATTTTAACTTGACAACTTCTCGGTAATGGCTCTTCGTTTGACCGAAGGTGGGGGGGGGAGGGGCTGGTTTTTGTCAGTGATGGAAAGGGAGGTGGCTAATGCTTTCCCAGGGCTCAGTTCTTACACTGGATATTTGGGGAGGGCCTTTGCCCTCCCCCCTCTGCTTGGCGAAGCTTAACTAAAATATTGAGTATAACATATCCCACTGCAAGCATTGCATCATCTCGCAAACATCTTTAACAGTCGCTCTGAAAGTAGCAAGTGTAGTTTAGGGAAAAGTTTTGTTTACACCTCAACAAATGGTTCATGTGTGGGATATCGTCTTGATATAGTGCCCTCTTTTGGCAACTTGGAATGGGGGCATATCTTGAAAGAAGACGAACCAGTGCTGGGCAAGGTAATTATTTTTCTTTATCAATATGTGAGAATTACAACATTATTAAGTCAAACAAATATGACAGTTGGATTTGAAAGCAATGGTCTAATGAATTAGAGAAAAGTTCAGTGGATAACCGTTCTAGTTCCTTGGTTTTCTGGCTCAGTGCTGTTTTCATGAGAAATCTTGCAAGCCATCCTTTTTCCGCCACAAGTTGTTGCACCTATTCACAACAAAAAAGATTTATCATTGCATTTAAAAAAAAAAAATTATGCATCCCAAGGGGGTCCTTTAGGTTGGGATCATATAGACCCAATGCATAACGCGAAGCGCACTCACGCGGGCCTATCCTCTCCGCCATTTTGGGCGTCAAAATCATGCACAAACATATGCACAGAAGATTTGTTCGGAGGTGTGTTCAGCGTTGAGCAAGGGGGCTATAGAAATCAATAGACCCCCTTGCATAACGCGTAAACGCTACAAGTACGCTGAGATCACGTGCATGATCTGCCTCCTTTTGGCCTCCATCTGGAATGGCGCTTCTTGAGAGTGTGACGTCATATGCAAGGGGTCTATAGCTAGGCCCTATTGGATTCTGTTGGGTTGGATTCTATAATTCAAAACCTTAGCTTTTGCTTTGATACGCCCACAGATAAAGTGTGAAATAAAAACTATTCATTATTTAGTACAGAATCCTGTTAGACGCGATCCTCACAGATACTGTTGAAAACCCACATTAGGTTTTTCCTGAGAACTAAAATCTGTTTGTGTCGATTTAGAATCTTATTTAAAAGTTGGTATAATTTAAAAGTCTCTTCTTTACCTTGTCGTAGATTTTATTCATTACTCTCGGAACACATGGAAACATTGTTGGTCTCAATTCTTTAATATCGTTGAGAAGTTTCTTCGCATCTCCGCTGTAGAACCCAATGCGAGCACCATTTATAATCACAGTCACCTATCCATGTGGCAAAAAAATATCAAAAATATTAAAAATTACTTAAAACAAACCTCCTACTACACTCTTGGCAACACAGTAGTGAATGGTCAGACAGTAGGAGGTTGACTGTGTACTGGTAGATGCACTGGCAATATGATATCATTTTGTAGACTGGCATAGTTTATCCATCGTTTAAAACCACAGTGGAGGGTGTTGAATGATCAGAGAGTAGAAGGGTTATTAATAAACAGATATTAAACACCATTTCACCTTTTTTTGTAAGTTAGTTTGAAGTTGATCAAAGGGGACAACAATGACTGTTAGAGTTGCACCTTATAATTAATGAACTAATTGATTAAACTTCACCATCGTTTTGATTCCATTCATTCTATATTTTCTTCCAATTCTTTTAATTTTCAAAGTGATATTTACCTGTGACAATCGTTCATATATATGAGCGAGTGGGAGGTAGGATATGTAGACGTCCTCAGTGCTTAACTCCATAGGACTTGAGCTCTGACAAAACCAAAGCAACAATTAAAATAAGCACAGAGGGTCAAAATATAACTCTTCCAAAAGACCGATTTATATAGTCTTATTTCCCCGCTCTGAAATCTTACATCCCATCCAAGTATTGAAGATCAGGCGTATAATTTATACATGAAATCAAGCTTAAAGGTATTGTACACTTTTGGTAACAGCTCAAAATCAGTGTCCACATTTTGTGTGATTAAACACATGCATGAACAAACAAACCTGTGAAAGTTTGAGCTCAATTGGTAATCGAGGTCACGAGCAAATAGTGAAAAGAGATCTTATGTGTTTTCTGTTTTTTCAATTTCGCGCGCGGATAATTACTATTGTTTTACTCGTTTCTCAGAAACGATAGCATTTTAGGCAGAAATATTTTAAGGAACCCTTTCTACCATTACTTAATATAAATCATATAAGTTATGTGTGAATCTGTGAACATTGTGTTTTTCGATCTTACCAATAGTGTACAGGGCCTTTAAAGCTCAATCGGTCATCAGTTACAAGAAAATAGTGAAAAACACCATCACTGTTCTCACTATTTTCAAAAGTCGGATTTTAACTTGCCGCCGGATCAAAGCTTTATGTTTTTCTCATTGCTCAAAACTATTGCTTTTCAGGCAAAAATACTGCAAAGGAAGTTTTCACCATGAGCAAATCTGTGAACTTTTATTTTTTCAATCTTACCAACGTTTTGTACATGCTTTAGAAAAAGCATTTTCGCAGATCACCAGACTGACCTTAAATCATTCTTTTTAAGAATAAAACGCCTTAAAATTTGTTTGAAAATGTTGTTATTAACAGAAACCTTCAGCTATATACATTGATGTTGAGACCTTATGAAATTTGAATAAAACAGTATTGTTTGGTTTTACTCTTTTTACTTGTTGGACAGTTTTCTGGAGGATAATTTTGTTAATCCCAAGAGCGCTCCTGGAATGCATAAAGGTACAGGTCGTCTGCATTGCATAATAATAATAATATTAATAATAATAACAATGTTAATACCTTTAAAAACACTTTCAATATCCACAAGTTATTATGAAAGACAGATAAAAGCAGTCAAAACAAAATACAAGTAATTAAAAATTAACAATTTAGTCACCAAAAGGTGGGTTTTCAAGGAGATTTTATAAATTTCAAGGGTATCAGCAGATCAGATTGCTCTCAATAGCCTACTCCACATACAATATAGGGGGAGGAGAAAATATCGTGAATAATTGATTGCCATAAGATGTAGTTTTACCAAGTGGCTACTGTAAACATACCACATCAGAAGTTGTGCAGTGTGTGTACATGATTTGAAACATTATGAAAATTCAAATACAACAACATTGGCCTCCCACCTCACTTCAGTATGGGACACAAAAGCGCTATAGTTTTCACTCTAGCTTGTTGGATATCAGGTCTCAAATTTGGGGGGAAATCCACAAGTCCACAGGGCTTGTATCTCAAATTTTTTACTGGACCAGAAATAATTTTACAAGACCAGATTCAAACTGAGAAAAGACTTCCTTGCACAGTTTAACTTGCATTTAATTAAACAAGCACTAAGACGTATAAGAGAAGATTTACCTCATTGTCTTTAAGGGTATTAACTATATTTCTAATCGTTACTCAAAGTCAACATTTGAACATAATTTGTTTCTGTTTACAAGATATTATAGAGTGAGTTACATAAATTGTTATTGAATTGAAAACACAAGACCGCCGGACTTGTCCAGTTATGAGTTAACTTGCCCAATACTAAAATCACTGGCCTCGGGCCTGCGGTCCAGTGTCAAATTCGAGCCCCGATGATATCTAAAGAGTGTACTCACCCCTGTGTGAATGAAGAATGCGTTCACACTTGCCAGGATGTTCCCATGTGTTAGTATAGCACCCTTCGGTGTACCAGTTGTACCACTGGTGTAGCAGATTGTACTAACTGTTTCCCAGACTGGAGGCTGTGGAAACAAAAACACAGACTTAATTTCAAAAATGTGATGGGATCAAGCGAAATTAGTCTTTTGTCGACCCTTGTCAATTTTAGTTTTTTTTATATATTTGAAAGAAGTACAATCTCAGCTTTAAGGATATGAAAACTAGATACCACCTTTGGTTCAAAAGTTATGGAAGTCCAAACACCAAGAGATGTATAGAAATGTAGACCCCCTGTCGACCTATTTTGGCCTGTTATCCAATAACGCATTTACCGACAAACGACTCATTTAGCTTGATCGCATCACAAATTGTTTTCAAGAGAATTTTAAAAATAAAAAATTATTTTTGAAGGATTAATTTACTAATGTAGTGCTTTGCATTTTAGCCAATAAGAACAGTTTTTGATAAAGTAGCCCTTTTTGAAGGCGCAAAAGCGACCCTGTACATCAAACATGACAAAAAGACTAGCGTAATACTTACCACTTTTTCATGCTGGTTATTTGCACCCAGTTCCTGTGAATATGTAATAATAAATGATTTTGTTGATTATCTTCTCGCATCCCTTTTTAATACTTAAAAAGAAAAACTTTAAATATAGGTCTGTGGGTGATTTGTAGGAAATAAAATCTGCTCAATTGACAACAAAGAGCCAAACACATTTCAGGCAGGGGTGTGACAGACTCTCTACATGCACATGAATGAAAAATCGGGGTTGTGGGTTAGGGTTTCCATTTGGTCTAGAGGATGAAGCCCCCTGAACCTCCTGGGTGTTACATTTCAGAGGATTTACAGATTCTCTACATCACCATGAATAAAGGACTAGGGTAGTGGGCCTGGGTCTCCCCTTGGTCTAGAGGATGAAGCCCCCTGAACCTCCTGGGTGTTACATTTCAGAGGATTTACAGACTCTCTACATCACCATGAATAAAGAACTAGGGTTGTGGGCCTGGGTCTCCCCTTGGTCTAGAGGATGAAGCCCCCTGAACCTCCTGGGTGTTACATTTCAGAGGATTTACAGATTCTCTACATCACCATGAATAAATGACTAGGGTAGTGGGCCTGGGTCTCCCCTTGGTCTAGAGGACAATATTCAACCTGAACCTCCGGGGTGTTACATTTCAGAGGATTCACAAATTCTCTAGGTCAAAATGAATAAATAAAAAAATCCTGACTCAAAATCAGAGTCATGTTTATGACGAGCATGACCCAATCTGACATAGGTCAGATTCACATGGTCAGTTTGACCCCCAAAATAGGTAATGCTGACCCCACAAATGTGATTGGCCCTCTGGGACCTGGTTCCAGGTCAAAATCTGACCCAGGATTATTTAAGAGTGTACAAGAGAACTTCTTACCTCAACATCTGCAAATCTAAGGAGCTCAATGCCATGCATTGTTGCTTTCTCCACCACGCCCTCGGAAGCCTGCTCCATAATGATGATTTGCTTCAAGCAGGGCATCTGCGCTGCTTGATCCAAAAGAATCTCAGTCCTTGCCGATGTGTCACACACTACGATCCGAATCTCAGCTACACAGGAAAAAAACAAAACACACAAACAAAGATTTCAATATTTGTTGAAAATATTTGGTTAGGTTTTTTACTCCGTTGATACCGATTTATAATCTTCAAATAGCCAGCTTCATACTTCATAATAACACCGAATCTTCATGCTCAAGGCACTGGAACAAAGAGAAACAAGCAGGTGGGGGACTTGATATAAGAAGGTATTATTATGTGAACAACCAAAGCCCCCCCTCCACTAGGAGGAGCAATTTGCTGCCAAACCATACAAGTCCGATTTCAGATTATTCTTCTTAATCATGAGTGGTGTTTGAAGCTTTGCATGGTGTGGAGATAAGATAAGGTTTGGTCTCGACGTTTCGTGCAGTATACTCTGCTCTTCTTCAGGAGAAAACAGAGTATACTGTGCAAAACGTCGAGACCAAATCAGCTCTTTTCAGAGCCAACACTCCCACAAAAGAGTTCTATTACATGGTTGTACCCGCAAGTTTACTATTTATTTATTTATAGTTACCTCTTCTTAATCATGATTAGTTTGAAATGAACATAGCAAACCTTGGTTGATGATGTGCTGACACACGTCTGGTCCCAGTGTATCGTACAGAGGTACAAGTATCATTGAATACATGCTGCATCCTTGCTCAGTAAGAACCCACTGCAGCACAGGAGAAAACAAAATAAAAAAAACACTCGTCATAAATCAAATTTTAAAATGGCCTTTCCAGGCCCGATACTTCTCGAAGGCAATGGAGGTAAATGCTTCCATGCCCCTTGTCATTGCTGTGGTGTACCTTGAATTGTTCCAGCAGGCCTGGAATTACACGGTTCCCTGGTAATGGCCTCCATTGCCCTTGTCATTGCTGTGGTGTACCTTGAATTGTTCCAGCAGGCCTGGAATTACACGGTTCCCTGGTCATGGCCTCCATTGCCCTTGTCATTGCTGTGGTGTACCTTGAATTGTTCCAGCAGGCCTGGAATTACACGGTTCCCTGGTCATGGCCTCCATTGCCCTTGTCTTGGCTGCGGTGCCCCTTCAAATGTTTCCAATAGACTTTAAGATTTTCTATTGGAAGTGCCCTTTGAAAATGAAAGTGGCCTTGCCCTCTCAAAGATGACATTTTAGACCTGTTCCAGTACAAACTTACATTCATCTCAATAAGGTGCCCTTTACTAAGGAAAAAAACTGCCTTGCCCTTACAAGGAAAAACCATCAGGCCTGCCTTTCTTGTTGAGATAAGCTTGGTGGTACAAAAGGCCATGGGTACAAATCCTACCCGAGAATGTTTGGAAGTTGTTTCTGCGTGTCTTGGCCGAGAGTGTGGGAATAAGATCTCATGGCTGAGTTATCCGAGTATGGGCTTGAATCCCGGCCATGACACTTGTGTCCTTGAGCAGCACACTTAACTGCTTCTTAATACCACAAAGCAACTCACAAAAGTGTATTGGATTCAACTTGAAACACCACCTACCCCACCCACTCAAAAGATATTTTGTGGGTGCCTCGTACTTACCTCAACTCGATTGGTACAGTAGATACCGATGTACGTGTCATTGCCAGGAGGTAACCCCATCTGGATCAGACCAGAACCAAAATTCATGGCTCTAGCGTAAACCTACGAGAAAAGTAGATCATGAATTTGGGGGAATTAAACATCACAGCTGAAGGTTATCTTAAAGGATAAGCTTAATGGTTTTTAGGGCACTGTCATACGAATATTTAAAAGTTCCGAGGCCAGACTACAATACCTGCTCGTAGGTTATCCATGTGTATGGTGTGTTTTCTGTCGACCTCCATCCAAGACATGGCTTCTTTGCTGTAGATGATCAACATGGACATTTCAGAGGTAACAAAATGTAACGTTAAGAGAGGATAATATGTGCCTTCGTAAACTGGACCCAATTTCATGGCTCTGCGTGAACCGTAAGCTAAACATTGGAACTAAACCACTTCATCGGCTTACACGCCATAGTTTTTTCTGCACTGACTTACGGCGGACGGTTTATTACAACAAGTTCCGAGCACCCTCTAAATGTTGCTGGCAGCCGGACAGCTGTTGGCAATATCCATCAGGACTTGCCATTGTGTTGTGTGCACAGGCATGCACCTACCATGGTTGGCAAGGAATTTGTTATTGTGCTTTGAGTGTACTTCACATTTACTAAAACATTCTCCCTTACAAAGCCTTCGCAGGGAACAAACCTTCAGGAGATGATTTAGACTTGAAAAGTTGAAGTATAAATTAATAAATTTTCCCAAAACAAAATATCTTTGGATAAAGAAACATACAGCGGTGATGGTGAGTGATTATTTGGATGCTGGGTTGCTAAAATTAACAGCCCCTGGCCAGTGGTCCAGTGGTTACTTCAAGCCCACTAGCAAGAAATGCTTATGCAAGGCCCTTTGGTTGGTGTTTTTTGAGTGTGGACCAGTGAGGTTTTATGGAATTAGGAAAAAAGAAACTAAAGTGTATTCTTTGCTCAAAACATTCCGGTTTTTAAAGTGACTACACTTTTGTGTGGATGCAAAGTCAAACTTATTAACTTACCAGAGAGTTTCATGCCACGCATAAAACAGTCGTGTAGCGATTCAACTCCGTCGTAAAATCTGGAGATGAGCTTGCCATCTTTGACTAGTGGGGAGACGCGCACATACTCTGTGGTTCCCTTGGATGAAATAAAAGTCGTTTAAAAGGAATAACTCGGAGGAAGTATGGATGATTCAAAGGTAGGGCCCTGCAATTGCATTTTAGAACGGCATCACTGAAGTCAAACAATGAAAACGTGAACACATGGTTATATGCATCACACACAGCTCTCTGCCAATAATAGGCCTTTCCTTGACCTCATTGAGGACACCATTTGATCTAGTGATGTCAAATAAAAAAGGGGTTACACTAATTTTGAGATTCTAATTTGCATTGGCCTATCCATGTTTAGAAAGTGGGAGGGGATTAATTTTTTTAAGTTAAACAGATATCCCATAGTATGCCCTGTCAACTTAGTTTTAGGGTTTCCAAGATTTAGGGTCAAGGACCACTCAGGCGGCACAAAGTGTTGTTGGGACCGAGGTATGCTCCAGGGAGTGGAGGCTGCTCCAGGTACTTGGTGAATGTTTTGAAGGTGTTGATTCTCTCTTATGCATTCTGAACCGTTCTGAGTTATCTTTTGAGCAAAAGTTGTTTGATCAATTCATGTGGTTTTTTTCCTTACCAGACATTAATTTATATCTCGCAAATGGCTTACATTAGTCACGTTTGGTATTCTGTGAGTTTTTGTCTCATCAAATAAGTTTATTCAGACAGAATTTTCTTTGAAACAGATATGAAACTGGGCCTTTGTTGTAGCTCTTGGGCTTCCATTCATTCGCTCTTCTGGTCTTGGTCTCAGACCTCTGAGGCCTAAACTTCTTGGTCACAGTCTCATAGTTACAGTCCTTGAGCACAGCATTGTACTAAACAGAAACACCAGATCATCCCAGGTAGGATACAGCTTTTCTACAATTCATTTTTCCCAAGAACTGTCATCTGGTGGAACACTCTCCCAGGCAACATCATTGCCTCACCTTCAGTTGAGGCATTTAGGGGAGTGGTGGCTGCACACACACAAGCAGCGCTGAGTTTTTACTTGCACATTGTACATAAACACCCCTGCACCGCTCATGGACAAGAAGTCCCTCGGCATTACATCCAGACTTATGGATCCTACCGAGTATTCAAGTAAAAGTAGAAGAAACTCAATGATTGTTTTACTTACAGGTAGCTCTACCGACTGCTGTTTGGGGTCTATATCGGGAATTCCAAGTTTTTTAATCTGTTCTGTTACTGTTGTCAGTTCACTACTGGCCATGATGAATTCTGTGGTATAATTTAAATTCAGGGCAGTTGGTTTAGTTGTAATGATCGTAACCCTCTCCTTACCAGTCAGAGACCATTAGGTAAGAAGAATATATCATCAATTATTTAAATGGACACCAAGCAAATTTGCAAAAGTCGCCTTCAGCCTATCTTTGGATATGTTTTGACGTAAGTCAACAGGGGCACTTCAGACGAAATAATGTCACACGATAGTATGGTATACCATCTTTATCAGGCTTTCTGATATAAAAAACACATTTTCTTTCGGGGTCATTACCAAAGTATGACCCTAACTTTAAGAAAAAAATTAATTCATTAAAAAAAATTCCAGTAAAACAGATTAAATGGTACAATGGTTGTTGCATACAGAGCATGCAAGGACCCCATGGATTTCCCAGGTGAAGCTTTTTCTTTTCCTAGATCTAATTCCAAGTGATGTTCCAATGCCAATTTTCCTTCTTTTTTGGGGGGGGGGGTGGTCACCGAGTTGATGTATGCTTTAGGTTGGTTATGCACCATGATGTGAATCAGACCATTTCTAGGTCCATGATCAGATACTAGTTTTGTCACTGATTAATCGAAATGTTGAGCACCATAAATTATGTATATGTGCAAGTTCTTTTCAGAACCACTATACAACTTACAAGTACAAGTTGTAGTAACTCAAAGTTTCAAATCCTCACAATAAAAACAACAACTAACTATGTCCTATTCAAAATAAATGTGTTTAAAATTACTCCATGGCACTACCGCAATCTTACCTGTTTTTCAGAAAGCTGGAACTGTATAAATACTAGAACTTAGGGGCGTAACCCAGGCTTAATTACGTTGTAGGACGAGGCCAATTCACTTTAAAAATCTTCTTGGAAACTGCTGCCTGACCTTCCTACAATGTGTAGAAACCACAACCTATTGCCTGGCCTAACCCAATACACACCCACAGCTAGCTTTGCGCGCATTAAATTGTAGGTCAACCATTAAACTGCAAATACAATGCAATGCTATTGATCAACAACCTACAGCTTCACAATACCAGGTGAAACCATCCATAAAGCTGTAGAAACCACGCCACAAGGACAGCTGCTTAAACAGCTTTGTTATTTAAATTCATTTATTGTGATGAGCAGTTACACTCAAGATTCAAATTTCGCAGCCTTGTAACGCTCACAAAGCCTACTAAAAAGAAGGGCACTTACACTTTTTACAGCCTCTGGTCACACTATGCATGGTCACACTATGCATGGTCCCACCACACTATGGTCACCACACCGTGAAAGATGTTGTGCATCGTAAGATCCATTTCATAGACCACAGAGTTGTGTTTGTTCTAATTCTACCAACGGTTTAGTTTAGCTGTAAGGTTACACTAAACACACGCCATCGTTATAAATAATCATTTTCGGTTTCATTTACAGCCTGCATGCAACTGATTGCGCGACCATGCACCACTAGTGTTTACATGTTATCACGTGACTTATACTAGTGAGTACTACGTCATTTTTTTAGCGGGTGGCAAAGACGCGCAACAGAGCGAGTACACCCGACAGTCGGATTTTTGTAAATAGCACAATTACTATAGCCCTTTCATTAAAATTGTATGTTGTGACGTTGATTTAAATCAGATTACTCTTTCATAAATTACAATTTATTGTACTACAAATGAGATTTATTTTTAGTTACGCACAAGCGGCGTCGGACGACGTCTAGACACACTCAGTCTTTTGCTTGCAATGTAAATCACTGTAACAAAAGTAAAAATGAACATTTAGCCTTGCAGAATTTCAAATAGCCAAAAGAATCACAGTTTTTGAAAGCCTTTTCTTCCTTTTTGAATGATTTCATCTTCATCGTCGGTGTGCATGAGCACCATCGTAAGCAAAAGTACAGATTTTCCTAAGTGACTTGCTGGAACTGTCCTTACTACCTTTTTTCAGCCACTCCGAGGTCTCTGATACAAATACTGGAATATTCTTCACAGATTTAAAGAAAGAAAACCCTCGATCGAATAAAAAAATGCAACAATCATCATGTGATTTACAACAGCGGCACTTTCCTATGGTGGACGCTTTTGTTTGTTGATGTTTTGAAACCATAGAGCTATATACATAGCTCTATGTTTGAAACCCACTATAGGTCACGTGACTTTGAGAGCGCAATCGATCTATTAATTATTGTTATGTTTACAAGAGGCAAGTGAACTTGTGCAGTTTGACTTTTGCGCACATGAATCCCATCTTAACACACGCAGCAAGCGAAAGCCTAGCTTGAACATCTGGCGTCACACTTCGAGGCTCTCTTCCATTGTGTTGGGCCCTACTACCCACACGCCGAGTTTACAACCCTCACCCATCTTGCAATGTTTAGCCTCATTAAAAATAATAATATATACACACACTGCTGCGATGTGAACCCAGTCCCCGATCCCGAGCCTCTCATCAATAAACACATTAATGCTATACATCCTTTTGCCGTTTAGCCTCATTTATGTACCCACTGAGGAAGTATGAACCACACAAGCCTCTCAAATAGTACTAGTATTCATCAATGCACACAAGCTGGTATCATTTTGTACTTCATTTAGTATCAACACGCTTATGTGTCACCCCCTCCCGAGTCTTGTTATTCAATATAGTGAGCAAAACCATGCAGAGTGGGAATTAACATGAACGATAACATGTCACGTCAAGGTCCGATCCAACCCACCCCGATACAGAGCCTGATGCCGATGTAAACCTCCGTATATCTGCCCCCTCTCCCCCACCCGCGTTGTACAAGGGGTCAGTAGTATGAGCTTTGCCATCGACTGTTATGTGGTTTGTTGCAAAATACATGCCCACAGAATGGTGTTCGAGGCAAAGTCCCAAAGTTGAGTCTGCCTCTGGTTGTTGATGTCAGATGAACAAAATGAACCGCTTTTTAAGGGTTGGCACAACCAGTAATAGCTAGGAAATTACAGACAAAAATAACTATTCTCCATTCAGAGCATTCGTGCAGTATGTGTTTCTTTTTATTTTGTAATATTCTTTTAAGAACTATAGGCAATGTTGAGATTACAATAACATTTTTTTAACAACTGAAACACGGTTATCAAACCACTGTTAAACTACATATTTTGCAATGTACTTTATTGGATTCATAAAACGAGTTAAACGTGAACAATGAACAGTGTTGTTGTTTTGTTTTTGTTTTTTTAAAGCTAATACATTGTATAGGCACTTTTACACGACTTCCCAGTCTAAATTGTTATACTTCAAAAAAATAAATAGAATAGCCCAGAATGCCCGTGACCACTAATGATTGGTGTGCAAAGGATTCTGGGTGAAACCCTCGTGGCGCACTGTTTTTGCAGCAATGCGCCACACAACACGTAAAACATGGTATAGTTACACATGAACTACAGCTTTGGCAACCAAATAATTAACTGCAGTCGGTGTCCCGGGATACGGTATTGTATTTTCAAGATGGCGCTTGCGCATTATGGGCTATTGATTTTTAGTGTAGTTCAGTGTGTAAATTTTAGAATGCGCGCTATAGTGATACTGAACCCAGTCATTAATGGCACGGACCATGTCGAGGTTATTATACAATTTGGATTTACCTTGCATGTGATGGAAGTTCAATAGACCACTTCAATGGTTTTGAAACATTCCAGGCAGGATCCTGTTTTCAAAAAGTTTTTATATTTTATTTTATAAATTTAACATAGAAAAACTACAGCTTAAAACACGCGGCCAACATTAGTACATGTACATTGTAGTTGTTATAGACCATTATCCGCATCGGATTCTCAATAATTTTTAGTTTCAAAAAACCTTTGCAACTTAACACTTGGATAGTGGATACAACTGTGAATTTATTGAGATCTTAAGAGCTCCTGTCGTTGATGGCAGCTGAGCTTTGTCCATCGCTTTTTTTTAAAAGAGGGCGCCTCATTATCAATATATAATTGTTCATCTTTGACACGAATAAAGAAATGTATTTCTCTTTCAACAGAAAAATATAAGTCAACTTTTTAAAGCCACACACACTTTTGCTGCGGCAAACAAATAAATTAGAAATCCTACTGCTTTAATTCCTTCAACATGAAAAAAAACACCAAAATGCAAGTACTCTTCTAAATACAGCGACACAAAAGCTGTATTTCTCATTCGAAAAGGCGAAAACGTGGACTCAGTTGCAGCCTACTTCTGCACCCAAGTTGCCAGTGCGCTGCATCCTGGCCTGTATGACCTTTTTGGGCACCACCTTACGCTCCGTGACCTGGCCCAGGGTTGCCATCAGATCGATGAACATGGTGGTGATGTTGATCTTCCAGCCGAATTCCCCCGTCTTGTAGTCCCATGGGAAGGTATGATGGTAGTTGTGCCAGCCTTCACCGACTGCTAAGGAGGACACCAATCTATTCTCCGAGGGGTTGATGAAGCGATCGTACGGCTTGTTCCCCCAAAGGTGGGCTGCGCTGTTCACCAACCACGTACAGTTGAGCGTGAAGCAATAGCGAAGCAGACCAGCTACGTAGAAGGCGTTCCAGATTGTTTCTCCCCAGCACATAACCGGTACAGCAGTCGGTAGGATGAAGCAAAAGAACAGCACCAAAGGGAGATAGTACCTGGCACATAACATCACAACACAATTACAAATTGGAATACATGCAATACTCATCACTTCGCACTGACACACATTCCAAAGGTAACTGGAATTTTTGAATTCATTACTCACTTTCTTTGGTACTTGACCACAGGGTCAGCCACGAGGTCACGAAGCTCAATTCTAGACCCTTTCTCGATCACCTTAGGATGTTTACGGCACAGGAGCCAGCCCACGTGGGCAAAGAAGAACCCTCTGGTGGCGTTGTGTGGATCGGCGTCGGTCTCCGAGTACTTGTGGTGAACTCGGTGGTCACGGGACCACTCGTAGATGTCATTCTGCAAACCACAGTGGATAGTTTAATAATTGTGAAGGAAAAGCTGTCTTAGTCTCACTTGATGGTTTAAATAATCATGTTTATGATGAGAGTTTGATCAATAACAATTACTGTATTGCAGACTCAATGGCGGATTATTTTCAGACAAATGTCTCTTTCTATAATTTGATGTCTAACTTGAAATGGAGAATAGTCATGATTTTGTTTGTTTGGGGGTTTAATTAGAAAGTCGGCTAGTTTATTTGTGGCTGTATGCAACGGTAGATAAGTTTTGGTAGCAGTTCATGTGATCATGCTACGAAATACTGTAAACTTAGATTGCCGGAATAAAAATGGCCACTCATAGAAAGTCTAATGGGGGGCCTACATATAGTGGGATTTTGTGACGTGTTGCCTAGAACGCCATGTTGATTTTGATGTGTGGTTTGCAGTGCATGAACATACCACGTATAACCCGATCATGTGATGTTATGGGAAAGATTAAAGGAACATTACAGAATTGGTTTTTGCTAACAAAACAGTTGCTGGCAGTGTAAGCACTTTATGTAATCCACCATATACATAAATTGACAAACCTGTAGAAGTTTGAGATCGATCGGCCATCTGGGTCACGAGAAAATAGTGAAAAACCGATTATACATTTGCATGAAATCATATAGATTCAACAAATGAATAAAACGCTCACTGAGCGATAAACTCCAATCGGATAATTAGCTTATTCATTTCTCATCAAATATGGCGTTTCAGACAGAAATATTTCAAGGGATGTTTTCTACTATCATCATCATTAGGCCGTGTAAGTTTCATGTAAATCTGTGATCAAAAAGTACATTTTACAAGTTTTGTTCTTACCAATTCTGTAATGTCCCTTTAAGCATATCATATTAGGTGTGGTTTTGTGGTGTCACACATGAGATACCCAAATATTGCATGATATTGTGTAGAGCTTTACCTGGAATGCACTTACCCCATCACCCGACTATGGGATGCAATGTAAATTGATTGTGTGATTTTTCTTATCCATAAACCATAGTGTAGGATTTTGTGGGGTCTCATTTACCTGGAGTGCAATGCAGTTAAACATTCCTAGGAGCATCCGTAGAGGGAGCTTTGCCTTGTATGTGCGATGAGCCCATAGACGATGTGCACCTGCTGTTATCCCAATACCAGAGCATAGATAAAGCCCGATAGCTGAAAAGACAACAATGGGTATTTGTTAATTGATAAACAATTTGTGCATGTCGATACAGAAATTTTGTATCAAACATCCAAAGAAATGTTCCTTTAAGACATTTTTTAGATACTGTGCTCTTCTACAAAAACATTCGATAAGTGCTACTAAAAGGTTGACCCTTGTTCTGGTTTACAATCAAAAATCTCTCTGTCAGCATATTTTTGTAAACGGTAGGGGAAAATCTACAATATTGTGACCAAAGAACTTGGCGATAGTTCAAACCAAACTTACCCCAGAGAAGCGTGTACGTTCGAGACTTCCACGTCAGAAACAAGAAGGCATACACGGACGCGATGTGCAACGACGCCATAATGACAACGTTACGCCACACAATCTGTGTGGGGACTTTCAGAGCGTCCTCCGGCTGATTGCCGTCCATCTCGGACGATTGACCGGGTGCTGTCCCCGGCATGTCGGTCGCTTCGCCATGCTCCTCCTGCACCTGCTCCGCGTTGCCTTCTTCCGGGGTCAGCTCCACCGAGGAGTAGATGTGGTTCCGTGGGGCCATTTTGAATTAGTGACGTCGCAGTTTACCCTATCAGAGACAAAATAAGATGGACCTTAAATTCCCTAAGAGAAATCGTTACTTGTAGCTTTGAATGGTTTTAGTTAGTAACACGTACGATTTGCATAACACCATGTGTGTGTCTACTGACCGACTGTAGTGTTGATAACCGAGCTCGGCAGTCCTACAACTTAGTCTGATAATAAAAAAGTATTGTTACCGAGGTCGCATGCCTTTCGATAACGTTCCTTCCCATTTTATATTACGTGTAACATCCTCAAAAGTTGGTTGAACTCGAGTTTCCAAACTCTACGGACGAAACTTAAAGGTACACGTTGCCTTGGATCGGGCGAGTTGGTCTATAAAAAGCGTTTGTAACCGTTTGTTATAAAACGCATGGTTAGAAAGATGTTTTAAAAGTAGAATACAATGATCCACACAAATATGCCTCGAAATTGTGTGGTTTTCTTTTTACATCTTGAACTAACACGGTCGGCCATTTTGTGTTGTTGACTCCACAAAATGGCCGACCGTGTTAGTTCGCACAGTTAAAGAAAAACCATGCAATTTCGAGGCATATTTGTGTGGATCATTGTATTCTACTTTTAAAACATCTTTCTAACCATATGCATTTTTTAAACGGTTACAAACGCTTTTTATAGACCAACTCGCCCGATCCAAAGCAACGTGTACCTTTGACTCACTCACTCTGACCAAGCATTTCTGAAGGATTTTCCGAAAGTCATTCTTTGTAAAACCAGACTATTTGCGCAAAATAGCCTTAACTGCATGTGTTATCTAAAGCAAACACTCTTCTTTATCGTAATATCAGTTAATATTTTTGACTCAAAACGATGACTCGCGCAAAAGAACGCAGAAGATAAAAACCATTGTGGCGTCGTTTTCAGTAATAAAGAATACGTGTGGTTTAATTTTGGCAAATTTGCGTGTAAAATATAACTATTTAATGGGATTGAGGATGTAAAACACTTTCTTTTGAGGCAAACAGATGAAAAGCCAATGAAAAGCGCATACAGCTGTAGGCAGTATAGAAGATAAAATATAGTTGTTGTTGCATCAAAATGTCTGCTCTAATTGCGTATTCATTATGTTTTGTTTTTCAAGTTATGCATAACTTATCACCTGAACAGTCCGATTTCTTCCTTGTGCACGCTTATGTACACATAATTAATGGACTGCACGGGGGGAGTGTGCGAGTCAAAGATTGTATTTCTACTTTCAATGAATTAAACATTTCCTTCCTGATGAAAGAGGGCAAAACCAGAAACTTCCAGATATTAAACATACTATTTATTTTAAACAATACGTCTTTGTTTCCATTTTGATTTGAAAGCTCGAAGAATAAAAACATTGCTTTCCTGAAAGCTGGGAAAACAAAACAACTTCCTGATATTAAACGCCATTCTTTAACTTATTCATTTAATATGTTTTCAATTGAATGCAACTTGTTAACCAGTACAAGCATAACCTATATGTTTTGATGTTATATTCTTTATTTCCTAGGAATTCATTTTTATTTCATTTTGATTTTAAAAGATTTCAAAACTGAATGCCATTTGTTAACCAATACCAGCATAAAATATGTTTCTGCTGTTGATGATGTCATAAAACTTACCGGTCTTCAAATTAAAAAGACAAAGGAAAACCAATAATCCGCCCATGGAAATAAAATGTTGATGCATTGTATTAAGTTAATCATGGTTATAATAAGTTGTACTGATTTAGCTGTATCGTCATAAAACGTTAATGAGTATTATTTAACGTTGACAGTTTTAGAAAGCTGGCAAATTAATTATGAATTACATGCATGGGTAATTTTACGTCATTGTTGAATGAGGTTTTAACATGAATTTTTTATATAAGATTCCTTTAAAAATACAGGATTGGAACGTACGAACAATTTCTGGAAACCAGTGACATAACATCCCTAACCAACACTATCAATATTTGTAAGGGGGCCTATACGATAACAATACCTCACTATACGGTGATCTTTTAACATTGATTTTCAAAAAGGATTAACGATCGTGATGTGTTACACAAGAATTAATCAATCCATGGTTAAAAAACCAACCAAAATAAACATAGACTCTAAGGGGGTGCGCACAGCAATGGCAAGTGGGAAAATAAAAATGCTCACAGATTTTCTCAAACATCTTCGATGGTATAAAGATGGTCATGGTGGAAATCTTTATGATTGAAAAGCTTTAGTTTCAAATAACTAAACAATTAGTTTTGAGTCCAACACAAGTGAAAACTGTAAAAGGGGTTATTCCACTATTTTGGTGTAACTCTGATGACAGATTGAGTAAGCTCTTAACCTTTTAGGATTGTTTTTTCATGTAATCAGTTGTTTCACACAAATGTGGATAGCGATATTTGACCATAACCAATGTTGTTCACCTACCTAAAAATTCTTTTCCGAGCCGACGTCTGTCAGTTGTGTTCGCAAACTAACTGTGAATGAATTAACAAAAATATATTAAAAAAACATCGGCTTTGAGAAATGTTATCCTAGACTGATGGGATCGTGATTTGTTTAACTACTACGAGAAAGGTCAGACTGACAATTGACTATTCACCCCTCAGCCTTGCAGCATGCATAACAAAAAAATCAGCGAATTTCGATCGCTATAAAAACAAAATAGGCACCAGTCGCAACAATGTGTACTACTATATGGCATTCTGGCTGGTGACCCATTTTCGCTAAGCAACATATCTCTAACCTAAGTAAATCCTTACCAAGATTTGTGAACTCAGGATGAAGTAGTAAATTTCCAATACACGCCTCCGAAGTCCTAGCACAAAGCGATGGCGGTAATTATGTTCAGATTGCTGATATTTAAACAGCAACAGAGCTGAACAAAACTACTAATATAGCACTTAGCAAAAGCAGTCAGCAGTCACACATGAATACAGAAGTCATGGTAAAAAATGTCGACGTGGTTAACCTATTTAAGTTTACAAATAGATTTAGGTTCTATAGGTTGCAACAGTTCTAAGCGGGGACGACTGCATAATTGCATCATGCATCAATGCATGATCAGCGATCAGACACAGCGATGGTTCGATTGGATAAGTTGCAATCGTACGACCTCTCACGCCAATGCCACCGTCGGCTGAATGCGACCTTTGTTTCCTTTCATTTTGTTTGTCTTCAGATCCATCGAGTGAGTAAATAATTGTATCCTCAAAGTAGGATGTCTGGCTCAGGTGAGAAATATCACAACGCAAATAAAGTTGAATTGGGAAGACAGATGCAGACTGATAAAGCGAAACAAAGTGCTTTTTTTTCACGGACGAATGTGGCAAAACGCCAAATTGTAGAGCTCAGTAACATTTTACAATACTAAACCCTAATCAGCTAAAATATCAGAACCTTTGAAAGGGGAACAATGTGCCCCCCCCCCCTTACCATATTTTTGGCCGTAACTTTGTAACGACGCTGCATCCAATCGCCACGAAATTTTTCAGTGAATTTTCCAAATATTTATCTAGAGGTCAAACTTTAAAAGTGATGTCGGGAGTCAGCTGTTACCATGGCAACATCACTGTTAATTTGACCTTGAGTGAAACGATTTTAACGTTTGGACTAGTGAAAAGACAAGCTAACTGGTCTGCTGGCCAGTCACTCACAAAATTAAGGACAAACCCTAGTACCGGTACTCAGAGTACAAAGGCCTACCCCTTCAACAAAAATGTATTTCCAACAAGAGAAGAACTGACCGATCGCACATTGGAGTGGTACTGGTGGTAGGCCAACATTCAACAAGTGCCCATAAAAAAATTGACTATTCCCCGACCGTACCCCGATCCAGTCAGCAGCAGCACGACACTACCACGGTCGAACCTGCTGCCTGACGATGATGTACAAATACAATGTCCAATGTAGACCCTAGCTATCTCTCTGTGTATTGTACACAGTGCAGTGCATGCAGCGTACCACCAGACTCGGTCCATAAATGGCGTTGTCGTTCTTTATCATTCAAGGTCAGTCTGTGTAATCCAAGGTAGACCTTTCCACGGTGATTAAATTCCACAGACCGGGCGGCAGCATGTTCAAACGGTGTGCATGAACCCCAAACCACCCTACTGTAGTACTACGTAGTACTACCCTAGCTAGCTTGTCAAAAGACATTTTAAAATTGACTGAAAGCGTTCGTCAACAATTTGTTCAAATACATTCACTCACTCACGAGTCACGATGAGTTTATGAACATACAGTTATTCAATCTTCATAGGGCTAGGCATTTTGGTTGCAGATGGTTGCAAAAACCGATTGAATATTTACCTTTTTCGATGTCAGTACTATGGCACAATTTGAACAACAAAATAAATAACACGAAGCCGTGACATTTGTAGCTCGAATCATGAGAAAAATCACTGCATATAATTAAGATTTTCCACTTACTTTCTCCAGCAGGCTCTCGTCGTACATCCCATACTCTGTACGTAATAATGTACAGTATATATAAAACGTACACAGGCTACACATCCATGTACATGTACACGTACATGATGTACATTGTACATAGGATAGGCGGTACTACTGTGTACACAAATTTATAATACACGTACGACGTCTTGTGTGTGTCACATAACACTGACTAGACATATACGTCACGTGCATGTGACTAATTACCTATGCACAGCCTCTTCCCGCGTGTTATTATAGGCTGCTGTGCACGTCTTCCTATCCGTCAGTGTTGATGTTTCGGGGTGCCAGTATGCTCGATCAGCTGCTGGTGGTGGCGTGATGCGTGCTGATGTATGGGACAGCGCATGTTAATGACGTATTACATCTGTAAACCAATCAGATGTTCCATCCATCACAAGTTTTTTATAATAGCTTTCTAGGTTATGAGTCACTCTGTTAAAAATATTTGGGGGAGTGGCAGATTTATTTTTTTCAGATATGGGCTGGCGAAAACTATTACCTTCAAAGACGAAGTTTTATAAATGGATTCATAGGCTTCTGTTAGGTAATTTTTGTTTATGTTATACAACAATGATGGTCAACAGGCTTGAATAACGTGTAAAGGTCAAGTAAGAGCACGCACAAAAAGCTAGTTTAAAAAAAAGTCAGTGCATGCCGGCCCGATTTTCGCAGATTTTCTTCGTTTTTTCACTTTTCTGTGAACGAATGACAGACAACTAATCGAATTCGAAAAACATTCATAACTTTTGCATAATTCACGGAAAACGTACAAAACACTTTTTTTTTTTTTTTACATCATCGCTAATTCTACGTTAGTTTTCAATTCTAACACTTTTGTAATTGGGGGATTTTTAGGGTCCAATAGGGGGCCTACCTTAAAACGAAAAATACAACTTTCTCACACCTGTAAAAATAGCAATTTGAAATTTTTATCTAAATTTTTAGGTCAAATCGGCCAAAGTTGTTACCTAGCATCTTTAATAACTTACATCAAAGAGAGATGGCACTTAAGTGTGCCAAAACATTAACAATTTCACATAACTTCATAGAATAAAAACTTGGAGCAAATTAAACCTCTTCAAAGGGTGAGGCACCAATACGCCCATGACCCCCCCCCCCCCAGGCTAAAATTATTACCGTCACAGTAAAGGGAGCCCTCACGTGCGCCAGTTCTTTGAGGATGTTGAGGCGTGCACACATGTTTCATTTCTAGCCTGGACGTCTGACGTCCACTTTGAGGCTCGTGGATAAAGACAGGGGACCATCTCTCATTATCATTTCTAGCTCGAACATCTGACGTCATCACGTCTGGTAGATATTTTGCGCATTGGCGTTAGGCCCCCGTTAAGTGCGCAAATTTGATTTCTTGACACATTGAAGGTTGAAGAAAAGTGCATGTTAAGGGACCCAAAAATGTACCGACCGTGTCACCCCTTCGCTCCATGGTCACGCACACGGTGGCTTACCATGATGGTTTTCCACTCCATTGATAGTCAAATTGTGTGTAAAGTTATGGTGAGCGTTTGAACGTTATGCACATCGCCCAACGCATGATGAACACCACACTAGACGCCTTGCTCACAGACGCGCCCCACGCGGCTCATACACGTAAAGATGACGTGTGCGCGTCTATTGGTGCACGTGCGTCACCCTTGATGCGCAAAATGGCGCTAGCAAGTTTTATTGTGGGTGAAATGACGTCAGATTAACTGGGTTAATAACACAGGGGGGTTGACTCCAATGAATTACGCAACCAGGATTTGTTGTGGTTTTTAGTCACCCAAGTTCATTGGGTCAATAATGGATAAGTTGATTATCATAATATCGACGTCAGTGACGACGATGACATACCACTGAGGGCGCTCGATTAGAGTATGAATAATAAATCTAGTGCATGAAGCTTCCGATAAATGGAGAGGATAAATGGAGAGGTATTATAGGAACTATATAAACACGGCAGGCCTACTAGGCATGGTAACCGCAGCTAGCCGTAGCCTATACTTGACCTCATCAACAAATCACTATATTGAGATGCATCATCATTATTATAGGATCGGATAGAATTAGATCCAAACTGATAAACTCAATGGAGGTCACGGCTACCACGTACCCCTCGTAAGCGGTGTGATGGTTTGAAACACAAGACCGCCTTGAGACAAGTCTAGTGTATGTGTTTACAGCTAGCTTGCCAAGAAGGGATATTTATAATAAAAATGTTAATGTTAATAGCATGCAGCCCCTCTCGCCATGACGGAAAACCCGTGACTCATTGTCATTATTGTGTGTATACAGTGGAACAGCGAAGTACATGTACATCGTCTATACAAGATAAATTATCTTCGGTCTTTTGCATGGTTGGAATATAAGGAAGTGACTTCCAACTGAATAACGGTATAACGTCCGGGTTGCTTTCATACAATCATAGAACAATAGGGTCTACTTAGTATGAACACGGAGGTCATGGGAACTGACGAATGCTTTAGAAGGTGTATTGAGTCCATTTTGACACGGTTGTTTTAAAAAGGCGCTCCGACCTCGCAGTGAAAAGGTTCGTCTGTTCCGGCGCACGATCGAAGAGCTTCTAAATCTGCTAGACATTCTCATTCTAATAGATTCACTGCACGCTTCAATTATTGGGACTGCAAACTGGTGAGTAAATGATTCAGAACTAAATGTGGTTTGTTTATTCCAGAGCTGTTATGATGCCCAGTAAAATTAAACCATAAATAGAGCTAGATATTAGCGTTAAACATGAAAAAGGGATTTGTCTTACGATATATAGCCATCCCCATAATTTTATAGGCGCTAGCCTAACATTAAAACAAATGCCTTTAGTGTATTCTGATCTGATGCAAATAGTTTAGTTTATTGTGTGGTTAATGTTTGTTATCAATTAAATTTCAAGTACGGTCTCACTTGTTTAGTGGTTTTTGCGTTGCACCCTTTTTAAATCTGAAAATACGAAATTTGGTCCAAATAACTGTTCTCTGATTTGACAATCAGGTAAGTTGTGACGATACTAATCCAAAATGGCGCCACGGAACCACATCTACAATGGGATGGAACTGACCCCGGACGAAGGAAACACGGAGGAGCTAAACGACGAGACGGACTCGGTTCAAACGGCCGAGATGACCGACAAGCAACCCGATAAGGAGGAAGTCCGGACAATAATCGTATGGCGTAACGTTGTCATCATGGCGATGCTGCATATTGCGTCGGTCTACGCCTTCTTGATCCTGACCTGGAAGTGTCGTGCATTGACCCTGCTCTGGGGTAATGTAATAATAATGACAACTTAAAGGAACGTTACAGAATTGGTTTTTGCTAACAAAACAGTTGCTGGCAGTGTAAGCACTGTATGTAATCCACCATATACATAAACTGACAAACCTGTTGAAGTTTGAGATCAATCGGCCATCTGGGTCATGAGAAAATAGTGAAAAACTGATTACACATTTTGCATGAAATCATATAGATTCAACAAATGAATAAAACGCTCACTGAGCGATAAACTCAAATCGGAAAATTGGTTTATTCATTTCTCATCAATATGGCATTTCAGACAGAAATATTTCAAGGGATATTTCTACTATCACCATCATTAGACCGTGTAAGTTTTATGTAAATCTGTGATCAAAAAGTTTTTCTTTTCTTACCAATTCTGTAATGTTCCTTTAATTTACATCTGACAGATGGACGCTCATGGCGCTTATATTCGGTATTTTCACGATGGGTACGCAGAGTTTATGAATAAGAGACCCGTTAATATGTTGCACCACGGTTTTGATCAAAATGCTGAGGTGCAATCTGCAGCCAACCTTGCCAGAAAACACCGGGGCTAACCCCTTCTCTTTAAACGAAAAATACAATGGATTCTTTTACCTGCAATGGGACCTACTGCTTTGTCCAATTTGAAGGAAAACAGTTTTGCTAAAGGACACAAATGTTCATGTGATATGGAATATAATTTCACTCCAGTGTGGTTCTCCATTCAGTAATGTTGCTATTATAAAACAATGTACGGCAACATTCCCAGGCAACCTGTGCAAACTCCATAAATAATTTCATAATAAACTTTGTATCGGTTAATTAATAGAGTTATGCCTTTTTTGTCTTTTCAGCTGTCGTGCTGTATGTATGCTCCGGTATTGGGATAACAGCAGGTGCACATCGTCTATGGGCTCATCGCACATACAAGGCAAAGCTCCCTCTACGGATACTCCTAGGAATGTTAAACTGCATGGCACTCCAGGTAAATGTGACCCCACAAAATCCCACGCTAGGGTTTATGGAGAAGAAAAATCACACAATCAATTTACATTGCATCCATGATTGGGTTTATGTAACCAAAAATTGTGTGACACAAGAAAACAACACATTCAACTTACATTGCATCCCGTGTATTGCTCGATCGTGTTAAAGAATCCAGTTATGGTGGTTTACCACATATCCCCACAATAAGTCTCAAACATGATACTTTATGAGTGACCCTTCTAAATTTCCCAATTGAAGTTCATGACCAATTGAAGTTCATGACGTGTTAGGCATGAACTTACAAATCACCACCACTGAATATCTTTATTTGAGGTTGCACGGTGTTCCATGTATGGTCGATCCCACAAAACACCACAACCATGTTTCCTCCAGAAGCATGAATCTAACAACACTCAACCTAATCATATAGTATTTAATGTATACCCCAACAGTCGGGGTTGTTCTCAATTTGAAAATGAACATCGAAAAACAAGGTGTTTCAAAGCAATGTGGACTAACTGTGGCCGGACAAGAAAATGCACAACCTGCAAAATATGTTTTACAACCAATGGTTTAGTGTCTACGACAACATTCTTAAAAAATCAGTGCAGACTATAAACATAAACAAAAACTTTTCCTTGAATAGATTTATTAATGCTGGTTTGCAGAATGACATCTACGAGTGGTCCCGTGACCACCGAGTTCACCACAAGTACTCGGAGACCGACGCCGATCCACACAACGCCACCAGAGGGTTCTTCTTCGCCCACGTGGGCTGGCTCCTGTGCCGTAAACATCCTAAGGTGATCGAGAAAGGGTCTAAAATTGAGCTTCGTGACCTCGTGGCTGACCCTGTGGTCAAGTACCAAAGGAAGTGAGTATAGAAGTCAATGAATTCAAAAATTCCAGTTACCTTTGGAATGTGTGTCAGTGCGAAGTGATGAATATTGCATGACTGTATTCCAATTTGTGATTTTGTTGTGATGTTATGTGCCAGGTACTATCTCCCTTTGGTGCTGTTCTTCTGCTTCATCCTACCGACTGCTGTACCGGTTATGCTCTGGGGAGAAACAATCTGGAACGCCTTCTACATAGCTGGTCTGCTTCGCTATTGCTTCACGCTCAACTGTACGTGGATGGTGAACAGCGCAGCCCACCTTTGGGGGAACAAGCCGTACGATCGCTTCATCAACCCCTCGGAAAATCGCATCGTGTCCGCCTTCGCTGGCGGCGAGGGCTGGCACAACTACCATCACACCTTCCCGTGGGACTACAAGACAAGTGAGTTCGGCTGGAGGATCAACCTCACCACCATGTTCATCGATCTGATGGCAACCCTGGGCCAGGTCACGGAGCGGAAGACAGTACCGAAGAAAACCATACAAGCCAGGATGCAGCGCACTGGCATTTTGGGTGAAGAAGTGGGATGCAACTAAGTCCACACAATTTTTCCTCTTAAACTATGTTTGCTGTATATCGAAGACCAGTTGCATTTTGATTATTTTCATGTTAAAGGAACAACTATAACATTGTTATTTCATTTCTTTGTTTGGCCGTATAAATAGTATACCGTATTCTCCTGGTTGAGCAAGTGACGTCATTGAGCTACTTCAACTGTTTCAGTGGTGTAAATTATCTGAAAAATCGGAAAAACGGAAATAATTTTCTACACACATACTCTAATGACAGTGCACAAAATAATCAGTTAATACATAACCTTCAAAAAGTATTTGCATCCCTCTTTTCGGATCTGGCTAACTATTAAACATGCCAGAGCTTTTCCCTCTTGAACTATGTATTGCTGTATATCAAAGAGCAGTTGTTTTTTGATTAATTTTATGTGAAAGGAAACAAATGTATAGCATTGTTTATTGCATTTTTTAGTTAACCATAATGTTTAGCCGTATCAAAAATGTACATTTCTCCCGATTGCATCAAGTGACGTCATGGAACTGCTGCAACTGCTTCAGTGTTGTAAATTATCAGAAATTCGGGAGAACAGAAATAGTTTGCTACACTTGTAACTCTAATGACCGAGCACAAACTAATCCGTTAGTATAGATAGTTCCCAGTAGACGCCATCTTTACGGGCAAATTGCATTTTGGCTTGCAGGTGCGTCAAACGCTTAACTTATTATTAACATTACTAAAGCCGAACTTGGACTTCATGATCGAAATTCATTATCATGCATTTGTTGTTGTTGAGACGCCATGATGACCTTGTTATCGACCAACGTGTGGCTTTGTGAACAATGATCATTGTAGGAGAGTCACTCACTGCCTGTTGACAGTATAGATAGTTCCCATTAGACGCCATCTTTACGGGCAAATTGCATTTTGGCTTGCAGATGCGTCAAACGCTGAACTTATTAACGCAGCCGCGTTGTTCACTGACCAATCCTGCAATGAGTTTCGTGAAATGCACGCGTGTTGCACGCCGTTCTCACACGAAACACACGACTGTTTGTTCCAAACTGCCCGTGAAGATGGCCGATTTACGTCACACTGCAACCTACTATAGTTTTCAAAAAGGAATTGTCTCCCTCTTTTCGGATCTGGCTAACAGTGCAGCCAGAGCCAAAATCTATAGTTCCGTAATTAAGGAATTTTGCTGTTTAAGGCAAAACCTTCTTGCATGACGTCAGGCATTTTTGCAGATTCTGTTCTATGACCGTGTCCGAATTAAGCGACTATGGCTCCGGCTACGACCGTTGGCTGCAACGACAATATTTAAGAATAGGCCTTTACGGTAGCCATAATAGCCACTGTCAAAGCCATTAATTCGGTCGTGGCCTATGTCAGGATCGAAGTCGTCGAAGAAAATCACAGTTTTTTAAAATAAAGTTAAATTGTTGTTGCAGACGTAGTAGTGTTTACTAATAACAAAATGTATATAATTCTGGGTATGTTGTTAGGCCTCCTTTATAAGTCAACACGTCACACTGATACTGCTCTAGCTGCACGCGCTGAAATATTATCGCTGCTCATTTTATCGTTCAAAAGCATTTATTATAACTATAGGCCTAATTATAGCATATCAACTGAGATTTCGGCCAAAACACTCGAGTCGTTGCAACACATGGGAAATACAAGTTCAAAAAATTATTTATTCAAGCATAAACTTTCAAAGTAAAACTTTCTCAATTGGTGTCATGTGGGCTTCTTGTAATCTTTGGAGCAAATTAGTGTAAAGAGGGCGTGGCCTACAAGTTGAATTACGGCACACTCCTGCTAAAGATAAGTTGCAAAGATAATTTCCGTCCTTATTGTCTCCAATTGAATGTAATTAACTGTCAGTTTCTCACACTTAGTAAAGAACTATTGTTCTTGTTTTGTTCACCTATATAGCTCACTGCAAAAATAATGAGTATTGTATTAAATAAGTGGTTGCATATTAAAGATTAAAAAATAGTGACCTATTTTTATTGTAAAAGTGTCATTTTGTTAGACCTGATACGGTGACTCTTATGAGAAATTTTTAAAACACTCCCACCTGCGATTTTTTCCCCACACAACGCACTCTGATTGAATGGAATCGATTTGCTTCCACTATTATACCACTGATCTGTTTAAAAACATCAGTATCACCAGTATCAATTATCGTTGGAATTATTTATATTTGAAATACTGTCACGTGCGACAAAAATTGCCTCAACCCATTCCATTTCTAAATCGAATTAGTAAATTGCGAAATAATAAAGCAGCATAGTCAGCAACATTCATGCTATTTTTGTTCGGAAAATGTGATCGATTTTATCATTTGGATTTTTCGCAAATCGAATGAAAACAACAGTTGTACTGGTGTGGTGACGATGTTTCGCTGGATAGAAATATATGTGAGACGGACGCTCCTTAAAGTTATCCCCCAGGTTTTTGGACCTGGTCTAGTCAGAAAGGCTCAGAAAGCAAAAGGGGTGAACATGCCTTTTTACCAAAGGTTCCCGGTCCCTTGAGCGGGCCCGGTAGCATCCGCTTTTACATGTTCACGCTGAGTGCGTATATGCCCCAGCACCACACACTGAATCTCCCTGGACAATACAAAAAAAAAACAGTAATTATTTTACGACGACGCCACACTGTCCGTAAACGACTACAGAAATTTCCACACAGCCTTTTTCGTTTTTAGGAAGGCTTGGTTGCTGGGTGGTGGAATCCATGAAAGAAAGAGGAATTTGTTTATTCTTGAAACTAATTTGTCATAATCATCTTAAAAAACATAATTTGAACACAATGTGGGGCCCTTACCCCGCACCAGTGACCGACCCAAAACTCTGACCTACATAACAAAGAAAATTGCTGAATATACTGAAAATAAACGAGGATGACCCTAATTATCAGTATACCTCTATTTTGTACTTCTAGTTCCATTTCCAATCATTGTTAACAATCAGCATGGTACTCTTGAACTGAGATAACTGTTCCCATTGTGTAAAGCTTATAGCATATGAATTCGTTGGATATAGTAATAATAGACTTTCCCAGGTCAGCCAAAGCGACCATTAGTAATTTTGAAAGTCGAAGCAAAAGATAAGCCTATGATATTGAACTTCGGTCATGACTCATTATAGCTCTGCTATTCTACAAACGTTTGGTAGTGGCTTGGCCTTCTATATAGCCAGGACCTGTAAGCAAGAACCTGTAAGCCAGGACCTGTAAGCCAGGACGTAACAGACCTGTAAGCAGACCTGTAGCAGACCTGACCAGGCTGTACAAACCCGCATGAAGCAAAACAATCATTGACCAATCCCATCTCCGATTCGGATACAAGAAAACCAAAACCCCCTCATAGTAAACTAATTCATCCATGGGCCAAAACCACTATCTAGATATACACAAGTTTATCCTTTACTGCGACCTAGATGTAAACAAAAAAATAACTCGACTGTAGTTTATTAGAAAAACATCCTTTTCCATTTTGCAATCACTGATCTGCAAATTTGAAAACAGAGGGTTTTTATATTTTCTATTTCTCGCGATTTTTTGAAGGTTTTGTACAAAAACTATCGGGTGGTCGTTACAGCGCACTGCCCATAGCGAGGCTGTGTTCTTTCTTGACTGAACTTTTGCATGGAACTGTGGCACACCATGACGGCGAACTTTAAAGATAAAGATTTTTTTTTAAATAATAATAATAACTGTGTACAAATAATTTTAAATAGCTATACTTTGCAAGGGACGAAACAAGCCCAAGATCCGACTTGAACCAAGACTACTATGGCCTATAGATAGGTTGCAGTATGACGTAAATCGGCCATCTTTACGGGCAGTTTAGAACAAACAGTCGTGCGTTTCGTGTGAGAACGGCGTGCAACACGCGCGCATTCCACGAAACTCATTGCAGGATTGGTCAGTGAACAACGCGGCTGCGTTAATAAGTTCAGCGTTTGACGCATCTGCAAGCCAAAATGCAATTTGCCCGTAAAGATGGCGTCTAATGGGAACTATCTATACTGTCAACAGGCAGTGAGTGACTCTCCTACAATGATCATTGTTCACAAAGCCACACGTTGGTCGATAACAAGGTCATCATGGCGTCTCAACAACAACAAATGCATGATAATGAATTTCGATCATGAAGTCCAAGTTCGGCTTTAGTAATGTTATCAACAACAGCAATCACAACTACCGATTCTAATTGTACAAATACAAAGGCGGGTTCAGACTAATTGATATCTCCACGTAATTAATTGATATACTTGTAAGTACTTTAAGCCGGGGGTGTAAGAAGGCCGCTTGGCACGGACAAACAAAGCCCGGAGCAAGAAGCCGTAGTCCCAGGTTTCAACATCACTCATGAATCACGTTCTCCAAAAAGATGGTTATTACAAATAAAGGATGTTCGATACAATACTTTTCAAAAGATTACGAGTGCACAGAATGTGTAAGCGAATCCTTTGATCAGACATAATTGAGTCCAAAGGTTTTGAATCCCTTCCAACTCAAGTGCTTGACAAAACACTATAAAGGTCAAAGGGCCAAAGTCGGAGATTAAAAGTTCAGTGAATGAATAAGTAAATAGTACTCAACACCAAAAATAAAACCAAAATGGCTGCTTTCGGAGACTTCCAACTCGGCCAAAATACAGCCTCTATTTTAATTGCTGTGTTTATTTTCACTCTTTTTGCTCTGTACAGAAAAAACAGGAGGCCGGATGGCTTCCCGCCAGGACCGAGTTCTCTGCCAATCTTTGGTAATTTTCTGGGTAAATACGTAATTTGTTTAACTTGTTTTTTATATTTATTTACTATTATTTTAGCATAATAGTATATTAATTTGCTTCGAGTTTTATAAGCTAGTCCGTGTGGCATGTTTGTGAACGGCAATGAATTTGTTGTTGCTGTAGATTTCCATTGTATTAGTGTTTCTTTGTCAGAAGCTCTTTGATCAAACTTAAAGGGAAAAAGTTTGAAGAATTAAGCCTTAAAACGTAGGAAAACATTGCGAGATCAAAGATCTATTTCACCAAGTTGTCATTATTGAGATTTTGAACACGCCAAAGGTTTGGACGGTTGTCTTTTCAGATTATTTTGTTCAGTTGTGGTCATCATCCACAATCGCAATGAGGATTTCAATTATCATTTTATAAAAGGGGACCAGGCAATTATTTCCTTCCAGGCCCAGGCCGTGCTAATATGGCTGACAACATTTTATTTATGTAATTTGCCGAGAAAAAAAGATCAAAGTCGTGTTCCTTCCAAAACAGGGTTCTGCTTCAACAAATCCCTCCATCCCCATCAACTCTTTAGCGAACTTCACAAGAAATACGGCGACATTTACTCGCTGAAGTTTTCAGGACAGAACACGATTGTACTCAACAGCGCTGAGGTAGTCAAAGAAGCCTATGTGAAACACGCGGTTGAGTTTTCCGGCCGAGGCAGAGCGCACGCTGGTATGTGATATCACAGTATTAAATAGTTCTTAATAGCTTTATCACACCCGAAGTATTCATTCTTTTTACGAGAGGTATAATAGGAGCTTATTGTTTGAATTATGAGACCCAAGCATTATCAAGCGCCTTGGTTTAAGTGGCGCCATCGGCAGCCAGCCCTGCCAGAAACACTGGGGAAAACCTAACCCCTCTCAATCAACGACAAGTGTAATATATACCAGGTAGAGCGGGTCCTTTACACCATTAAACAATAACATTCCATTAGGTGGTCGCGTTTTCTTGAAAATACCACACCGTGAAAATGAAGCTGTGCATTTTCAAATCATTAAAAACAAAAAAAGATCTAGGCCTATAAATAACTTAAATGGTCTCAAGGCGTATACGCTTGGGACAATTCCTCGTGAAGAGCATGCTATTTAAAATAATTTCAAGTGAGTAATTTTTCCGTTCAAAGTAAGTTCTTAGATTGAAATTCAGACATTTATTTTAAGTTTGTTATATTCCGTAAAATCAGTTGGATTGCTTACCGAAGGATTCAGAGATATCATATTCTCAGATGGACCTCAATGGAAATACCAACGCAAAGTTGCTCACAGCGTCTTCAGGTAATCTTCAATCAATCTATAAAAAAAGTAGCATATATTTAAATAAAAAATGTGATACTTCTTCTTTTAAGTTTGTAATTTGAACGCATATTTATCACGCTATTAGGCACACACACACACAATGAGGTATTTCGGTTTATGTTGTTATACCTTGACAACTCAAAAGACGTTTTTTGAACAATAGGGGCTATGAGCCAATGAGTATGACGTCACATCGTTTCAAATTGTAGTAAATGATGCCTAGATAGAAACACAAATCAACCAAGCACGTATAACTATTGTACAACTAGACACATTGCCAACCCTGCGGTGGTCGATCTCTCAGCACGCCCCCCCCCACTCAAAAAATAAATTAATTAATTAATTAATTAATTAATTAATAAAAAATAAAAAAATAACGCGCTGCTCGCTCGAGATGAGCTGGAACTTAAAAAAAAAAGACACGACTTCGGAAACTTTATTTAAAAGAATGAACTACAAAAATCATTATTTCTGTTTTCCTTAATTTCAGAAAATTCACACAACGGAAGCAGATGGAAAGGCTCGTCCATGACGTCACTCCTAAAATCGCCAGCGTACTTGATGCATTCGGAGATAAACCCTTCGCTCCAAAATGGACAGTGTGCAAGATCGTGTATAACATTCTAGCCGCCTTTACCCTTGGGAAACAGTAAGTACACTGATTATTGGCTGTTGAAAATAAGCACTAGTTCATTACGTGTGTAAGAGATTGGGTGCCACGCAAAAGTTGAACAGCCCAAGGAATGGCCCTTGGACTTGAGCAGAACATTTCTTTTACAAAAGAAAAGAAAAATTTCAAATTCTGATGACATTTACCATTTCGCTAATGGTATTTATTAATGGGAATAAAAGTGTGGGGAGCCGGTCCAAAGGCGAGGTCCATTAACGGTC
Organism: Pycnopodia helianthoides; assembly: GCA_032158295.1. NCBI lineage: Eukaryota > Metazoa > Echinodermata > Asteroidea > Forcipulatida > Asteriidae > Pycnopodia > Pycnopodia helianthoides. The sequence continues at coordinate 697,678 of CM063261.1, forward strand.
CCCTAAATAACTATATTTATTGCTAACGCGTGCAGGGGACAAGTCAAAGATGGTGATAGCACGATATAAAGGCATTGAAGGTGTCTGACTAAAGCTTAACAAAAGACATTTTTGTATTAAACAGGTACGAGTTAAACGATCCCCAGGTCATGAAGTACATTGATCTGCGAAATACAGTTATGTACGAAGTCGGCAGGGGCCGACCGTTTGACTACTTTCCGATCTTGAAACACATCCCCATACCTTCAGTACTCAGGTTCAAGAGACTGGTGAAATCTTTTCATCGTTTCTTCTACGATGAGTTTGACAAACACCGCGAAAGATTTGATCCTGGTAAGTCAACTCGGGCCATTTGATAATAATAGTAAACACCAAGTTAACTCAATTAACAACACAACATGCCACATGCCTTATAATACCCAAATCATTATTAAGAACAATATCATTTTTCAAGAAGCTGTATTTGCTCTCTTCTGTCTGCAGAAAACATCGGTGACTTTTTTGACTTGCTGATAATAAAACAAAGCGAAGAGATTAAAGCTGGTGTGGACCAGGCAGGAAAGCTCACGGATACACACATCGTGCAAATCGTGATGGATCTGTTGATTGGTAGGTCTTAACGGATAACGGGAGATTTTGAGACGACAGCTCCTTTTTCATAGACAACTTCGCAAGCGCATACGTCAGACGATGGCTCTGCTTACCGCTGAACTCTTCGCTTACGGCCTTTAGAATTACACACTTTAAAGGCGCCGTATTTAAGTGCAGAATTATGTGGTATGCAGCGCCGTGAAATTGGGCCCTCCTTGCTCTAGTTAGCTACCAAATTGTGTCACTCATAGACCATGCAGCATGCACACACTTCACAGCTAGCCACGTACCGAGTAGTTTGCGAAGTGGTCCATTGTTCTCAGCGACTAGAAAAATAGACCCCTTGCAGCATTGGCCGCCATCTTTGATATCAAACAATGGAAACTTGCACGGCTGTATGCGCTGCGTACGACTCTCAGCCAATGATAGCAAGGTCTACTCGATATGCCGCGATACGCTAATAACCGATACAACTATGGCTGGCTGTATTAGCACGAACATTTTCTGACGTCACACTTTGAGACTTGTGAATGACTCCATATACCGGCCTTTAGAATCTGACGGTTTCCTGCCAGATGTACCGTTGACTTTGATTTTGATTTATTTGATATTATATAATTTTGATATACTAGGCCTCTATATAATTTGTAGTGTAGATGGCCTTAGCTTTCGATCAAAACCGGACCTTCGTCAGAGGCATAAACAAGCACAAACGAAAACATATCCATTTATAGCAAAAAAGAGAGGCAAAGAACAATGGGATGGTATCCAGAAAAATGAGGGAAATTTTTAGCCAATATACTTTGGGGATATATGTGGCTAGAGTGCGCCAAAGCGCTTTTTTTCTCTCCAATGTTGCCCTGGTTCGAGTTTTGCGTTTTTGAGGGTTTTTCCCTGGGCCCTCCGGTTTTCCTCCCTCCGGCTGGCCGGCCGGCTGTGCTCCGTGGTCATATTATTGTTACACTTATAATAGACAGTGGTTGGCCGTCAAAGGCACGTTTTCAACTGACTGTGTTTATCTTCCAAAATATAATTAATTAAAAAATTATTTTACGTCTTAAAACAGCTGGGACAGATACAGCTATTCACACCCTACACTGGGCCATAGCTGCCATGACTGAACACCCGGAAATCAGAATAAGGTTGCCATGGAGATAGACGAGGTCGTAGGTCGTGCTAGACTGCCCTCCATTGACGACAGAGGCACCTTGCCGTACACTGAGGCTACCATTTTGGAGGTGTTCCGATTTGGTAGCGTGGTGCCAATTGGAATACCTCATTCTGTATTGGCGGACACTTCCGTGTGTGAGTAGCTACTAATAGACCTTTTGCATATGACGTCATTTGAGTAGGGCGCCCTCGGCTTGAGGTCAAAAGAAGGTTACTCATTGGCCGATTCTGTGCGCCGCGCGTACTTAGATGTGCGTTGTCCATTGTTATGTCATCTTTTTACCTCTAATATGGCGGCGTGATGACGTCAATGCATAAAGATATATAGATCTATCAATATAATGTGAGGAGAGTACCTAGACCCAACAACAAGATGAGCACTTAATCAAGGCCTTCGGATATCTGACCATTTTTCGTTCAAGCCTAACAACATATTATCCAGCCATTGTCCATATATAAAAGAACAAACTTGTAATTGCATTGACAAAAAAACTTATGATAATACCTCGAAAGTGACTGACACTATTTACCTGTACATAGGCCTGAAGATACAGCAGGAAAATATGACAACGAAGACCTTTTTAGTTTTGGATGTAGGGGGGGAATAGGTGGGTAACCCACGTATGGCAGAGGTTTAAAACCAAGCTCCAGAACAGAGGCAGGATTCGAACCTTGTCTCTGAGATAAAAGGTGGGCAAAAGACTCAAGAAGCCAATCTGATCAACCATCAAAACAACTGATATTTTTAAATACAAAGTGTGAAGATTAAATAGCCCTATACATTTCAGATTATTTTAATGTAATAATGATAATAATGCATTTTCAGGTGGATACAAGATTCCTAAAGGCACATCGGTGATGATCAATCACCTTGCCTTGCATTATAATCCGAAAGACTGGGCAGAACCGAACAAGTTCAAACCAGGTAAGCATCAACATTAACCAGGCATCATATACCTGTCTACGTCAAAGTCTTATAGGTTTCTTTTATCAACCTCTGATTGGTGGAATACGGTACAGAAGACATCCTCAATCCATGCAAGCACATCCTACATTGTATGTTTGAAACATCATAGTTACAAAGACATGAAATGTTCTTACAAAACAAAGGTGCACGGCTGAAAATTCAAAAGGCAATACAAGAACGAAGCATTCCTCTCAATAAAAAACGTACACACAATAGACCGATCCATTAAGCTCCGCCCCTTACGTGTTGACCAATCACAACCTTGGCTATACGCCACCGAAAGTCCGACAAAGTCCGACACGCTAAAATCCATAGAGCTATATATATTGACTAGAGCGCTAACACCCCGTTATACACGCACTAAGGTTTTGACGCCGTGTGGGCGCATCCATGTTTATGTACAAACCAATACAAAAGCTTGAAATTTTGTACGGCAATTGTACGGCTATTTGCATGATAAAGCGTTTGTTCTTTTCTATGCGTCATCAAACCAAATATGCAGCAAATGAGAACGCACAATCTGCTAATGAGCGTACAAACTGCGAGCGTCATGTGCGTCATGTTTAACATGTGCGTTTGCGCGTATACGTTTTTTTTTTTTTGAGTTCGTCATTCTTGCCGGCATATTGTGTATCCTTGAAGCAGATTAACTACACAACAGTGCTGGGTAAAATAATAGACCTATAACCCAATGACCGGGTAAGAAAATAACACAACACCTGGGTAAAATGAAGGTTTGGTAAAGTTTACCCAATTTTAGAGTAAAAAGGGAACACGGTCGTCATGGGTAAACTCCTTATACCCAACTGTGCTTTGCTAAATATTATGCACAGGTTTGTATACAAAAATACACAATAAATGGGTAGTTTTTTTAAAGAGTGTTATAGAGGATATGCTTTCAACTATACGTTTTTGGCTTTCTATAGATTTTCACCGATTCTATAATATTACAGAACTTCTTTTGTGGAGGCATTGTTGTTGCGGATCAGTTCACTTGGATCAACTATAGAGAGCGTTTGATTTCGATGAATGTTCTTTCTTCCAATAAACCAAAACATTTCTGCATAAAAGGCCTGTTATGCTTAAATATTTGCACCAGTTTAAAATAAACAAAAAACAAAAAATAACAACAACAATCTTTTGGGAACCAACCTTGAACCGTCTCTTTCAGCTTTATGTATTTTGTGTTAAAGGTAGGGTAATACTTTGGGTAAGGACACCCAAAAGAAGTTGTGTAACTTTTATCCGAACCCCCTTTGCTATAAAGATGGTATTAGTAGTGAAACTATTTTGTCTGAAGTGCCCCCGTTAATGAGAAATCAACAAAAGTATGTCAAAAATGTGAATCTCCAAAGATCGTCTGCAGCGACTTTTTGAAACTTCCGTGGTGTCTGTTTACATTCTGCCCATAATACAGCCACAGATGCGATTGTTACCCAGTCACCTCGATACACGTTGATGGATTCGACGTTTTTTTTAATACAAATACAAGTTGAATTTGTTGCTGTTTTCTCAACAAATAGACACTATATTCAACAAAATTTTCAAAGGTGACTATAATGTCTCTTTGGTGATAAGTGGTAAAAACCAAACTGTGACCCTACCTTTAAGGTAATAAATTTCCTGGATGTACAATGGTACAAGAATACAATGTAGTCAACGGATCCAGTAAACATCGGTAACATGGTCCCCAGTCATGTAGCTGTGATTAGTCAGTCGATCAGCGGCTATGTATACATTCAGTCCTGAAAAAGGGTGTGTTTAAAAAAGAGTTAAAAATTGAGGACCTCATCTTCAAATTGTGCCTTGCATGCAATACAAGTGATTACTAAAGAGTAGTAGGGCTTTCTTTCTCCGAGTTACGGTGATGGTCCTGGCTGTGATTGGGCTGACCAGTGCCGGATGTCCACCGCTGTGGACTCGCTATCGTAACAACTGCTACCGTTTCATGGGCCAACAATTCTCGTGGACCGACGCAGAAAACAACTGCCGGAAGTTCTTTACCATCGGCGGACAGGGCCATCTTGCGTCCGTGCACAGCTCTGACGAAGATGAGTTCCTGATCCAGTATGTGGAATCTTCGTTGCTCTCTCCAGAAAACAAACAGGTGTGGATTGGGTTGTCCGACCAATCCACTGAAGGCACTTTTAGCTGGAGTGACGGCACGGCGTTTGACTATGAGGGATGGGTAGACCATGCAGAAAGCAGCAGACCATACATACAACCGGATAATTTAGGCAACGAAGATTGCGTTCAATTTGGTTTGTTGACACCAAGGGTTGGAATGACAACCAATGCTACGATGTTCGTTCACACGTCTGCAAAATGCCCACTGCAGACGGCTGCTTCTGAATATAGGTGAACAACACCGATGAAAGCATATCATCAAGAGAAAACAAGCTCACACTTATTAATTGGCTAGGCCTACATGAATAAACTAAGAATTGTAAGAAATGCATTTCAGCTCTGACCACGGATGGTCATTCAATCACCACCACTCAAAGTCGATGAGGCGAAGAAGAGTCAATCTCATCAACAGTTACACACAGCAGTTACTCGCCAAAGTCACTCACATCAGTTACTCACCAGAGTCACCCACAACAGTTACTTGCAGTCACTCAGCACAGTTACTCGCCAAACACTATCCATACTGCTTCTCGAGTGTCATCATCAAAATCCGAAACCACACACAAGAGATTTGAAAATTAACTGTACAATCATTAATTGGCAATGAAACTGTACAGGCCTAACACAGTGCTACTGCATTAACTCACTGTCTCTACCGATTGAACTTTAAGTGAGACTCCAGGATTGACAAAAATGTAAAGTTTATTCAGTTCTACCAACTCGCTCATCGTGATTCGTCTACATATCTACTGTTCTTGTATGTCAACCAGAAAAAAGCAACATTAAAAACTCAATGAAACACTCGATAATTTGATAATTTCCCACGTGACGGCATCTATCAATTAAGAAACAATGAGTTACACCGTACTTTTTTAATTTATGTAAATCCTGGTTACTTAAAACGTTTTATGCCAACCTATTTTATTAATCAATACAACTATTTGTCTGAATAATTTTTCTCTCTAAAAACCACTCCTTCCGTCCTCCGAAAACTCAATGAAACACTCGAGAGTTTGATGGTTTGCCCACGTGACCGCATCTATCAAAGAAACAGTGAATTAAGCCGTGCTTGTTGTCGTGGTTACTAACATTCCTGGTTATTTAAAATGTTCTTTGTCATAACTAACACTGAAAAAATACCGCTTTATATCTGTTGCCTGTTGGTGTGAAGCATTTTGCATTTTTTGCCTCATTTCCTGAAAATGTTGAGTACTTCTGGAGTTTTTCAGAGTGCCTGATATTCATACTGGATGGATGAATTGTATTTCATGGGAGATCTTCTTACACACAATGAACAATTATAAGACATAGGTTTGCATTATAAAGATTTATACTATTAGTTCTGAAAACGTCTGGTAATAACCAGAGCACCATGTCAACTTAGAGGCTAATTGTCGACTATCCAGATACGGAAAATGCTAAATTTTTAATCAATATTGCTTTTTTAGTTTAGTTGAGCTAAAGGAATGCACTCACCTTGTTTTCGAAGAGATAGATTACTTCAAACTAATTGTTAACTTTGACTGAGCACACCATACCAACAACCTGTGCTTTGTTTAGTCATCCGATTCGGTTATATTAGGCCAATAATTAGAGATATTACGCAGTGACAAACAAATCCTGTTTTGAGTGGGGTTTAGTTCGTGGCAGCATTGAGAAATCGAACTTTAATAACAATGTTGGATTTTGTATATGGTCTTTGCATTAACTTCCTCTTCGTTGAAACTATTTCAGAGGGAAATATTTCTCGTGCGGCTTTGTATTGGTGTAAATTTGATAGCCAGTGAGATTTTAGATTGAAACTAATCGCTGCATTTATTTTATTAATCCTTTACTTTGTGTTGAAATATCATGAAATGACTAATGATATTTACAATTAAACTGCTGATGTGCTTTCCAAGGCATTTTGATAATTTGTATTTTATTTTTTATTTATTTTGTAAACAGTTTATTTTATTTTTATTTGTCGATGAAGGTGTCTTCCCCTTTTTTACGTGTGTGTTCTCACTTCGCTTTCGTGTAAAAAACCAATGGGGACGTCGCTAAAAACCGAGTTCAGACAATGGACAATTTTTTCCCCTTTTTTAGCCTAAATTGTTTATACAAAATCGACTGTAACTCGACAATAAAAAAAAAAGGTTTTTCAAAAATTCAAACAGATTTGTAATGCTGAGGATATGCTCTTTCATTTTAGGAACATTTTAAAACAGTTTGGGCAAGATTTATTTTCCACCTGAAGTGCCTACACTAAAATAATCACATCAAATTAAACTGCTTATTTGGTTGATGTTCGGTGTACGTGTGCATACATATATCGTTTTGGGCTTACCATTAACCAGCATTTCCCCCTTATTTACATATACCGTTTATCATGTCCAGTGGGTTTTATTTTTTACAATTTCAGAGCATTTCCTGAATGACAACGGGGAGCTTCTTACCAAACTTCCGGCGAGTTTCCTCCCGTTCAGCTGTGGACGTCGTGCATGCCTCGGTGAAGACTTCGCAAAGAAGGAAATCTTCCTTCTGTTCACATGGCTGTTTAGCCGGTACACCTTCTGCAAGGTACCAGGGAAGGAGATGACGTCATTGCTTACAGCGACTTCCAATTCGGCGTTCAACCATCAGCCGAGTGATGAGTTAGAGGCATGCGTTAAGCGACGTTTTTAACCTTTGAAGGCGCGTCAGCCCCCAGTCTTTATTCCAATGCTGGAAGGTTCCATTTTTCATTGCCACACTATCCCAAAGATATTTAAAGGAACATTACAGAATTGGTTTTTGCTAACAAAACAGTTGCTGCTCACCAGGATTTTTTCTATGGGTGGGGGAAATCCATTGCCAAAGCACTTTTGAAATTGAGGAGTGGGGGTCAAAAAAATGAGTTTATAAACCTTAGAATGAGAAAAAATGACACATAATCAAGTCAAACATTTGTACACTTGATGACTTGAAACAAGCAATTGTACTTTTAACTTGTTTTCATTTAAATAATGTTTGCAGTAAGTTACTGTCAGCGTGGTCAGAAAACACCCCAGGAAAAAGAACGGATTTAGAAATTGTATTTTTTATACCTCATAATAATTAAGGCAGGATACACTTTTTGTTATTTTCAAAAACCAGTATCCTCACTGGTTGTACTTGTATCCCAACATATTCATAAAATAATAAACCTGTGAAAATTTGGGCTCAATTGGTCATCAAATTTGCAAGAAAATAATGAAAGAAAAAACAGCCTTGTTGCATAGAATTGTGTGCTTTCAAATGCCTGAAAAAGTCTGTCCACTTAAGTTCAGCCGTCCTTTTTATTTACCTACTTTTTCTGACATTAATTTGGATTGTTTAAATATATTTACCTCCAAAATTGAGCAACCACGGGTACTTGGCTGCCCAGGACCTGTCAAACCCAGTCTTCCGGTGATGATGTTGAGAAGCACACATTTTTATTTTTGACAGTTTATTTCTAGTTCGTGACAATTAACGCACACTGCAGTCGTGACAAGGTCACACGTGTGGACGTGAATTTTCGGCCTCGATCTACAACTTACTATTATTATTATTACTATTTATTTTGTTTTTTTAAATAATTAAACAAAGAAAATCTGCATAAATATATTTAAGTGCAAATTATATTAAATTTCATCTACTTTTTTATTAAAGTCTAAAAGAAAATCAATTGGCGGAAAATTAATCACATACTTGTGAAAGATCTACCGCAGCGAAGCGAAACACGTGACAATGCATTCTGTGTACAACTTCGTCCCCAGGGTGTGTCGAGCAGTACGAGGTGTAAACATGGTTGGAAATAAAGTAAACCATGGGACGAGGTTGTTCTGTGTAGGCACCATAAAGTTATATAGAAGAACTCATTTTGAAGTTCAGGCTCCGCCACGGGCAGTTCGAAGCTCAGGCTCTGCCCTGGGCAGTTTGAAGCTCAGGTTCCATCCCGGGCAAATTGAAGCTCAGTTTGAAGCTCAGGCTCCATCCCAAGCAGTTTGAAGCTCGACACATTAGCCATCCCGGACCTAATATTGCCTTGCAATTTACTCTGTCTCATGGGTGGCAAGTCTTGCAAAAAAAAATTTCTTTAAAAAGTTTAAGACTAAATTCCAAAAGTCGCCTACTGACTTATGATTTTGTAGTCCCTAGTAACAGCAACAACATTGACGAAACCGAGACTTGGAGATGGGAATACTGAAATATAAATGATTTTTTTTATTGGAGATTGCCTAGAACTGGTTGTCTATAGATTGTCTCAGGAAACATGGACTTTACAGTCCATCTTTTTGAATCAATGTAATTCAAAAACAAGGCTGGCCCTGTCCAGTATGATGGGAAACCGTATAACTTACTGGTGTTGCACACAGGGAATGTGACTGATGATTATAGCTTTCCAATAAGGTACAAACAATTCACTTTTTTTATACTCAAGTAAATTTGTAAAATTTATTTTTTACTACAAGCCCTCTATCTTTATAAAATTGTTTCATAATAAAGAATAAACATTTGAAATTCATTTTTTTACATTTCTTTCTGCTTTATAAAGATTTTGAATAGTTTACAATTCATTTTCAGTAGTATTAGTTATTTAACCCTGTATTAATAAGAATGAATTAACATAAATGTCAATCTTAAGAATGATGTATAATTCTTATGTTTAAAATAATGCCCATTTCTACAGGCCACACAAAACCCTACTTAATAAACTAGTGCAAAACAATTATCTTTTACAATGATCATAATTTTAAATAAACAGCAATCATTTTTCTATTATCTAGTATTTATTCAGAATTCTCCCTTAAAATGGGCTCCTCATGATCATAGCAGGCCTGTGGCTGTACATGAAATTAAGACCTCTCACCCAATACTACACGCATTGTAATGTGATGACCCGAGTGCGCCCAAGTGCAGTGACTGGGTTCGAGTTTATAAATCCCATGTACAGCCGTAGGCTGCTGTGATCAAGCTGACAGTACCTGGTAAGTCTACTGCCACCTAGCATTGCTTAAAGTCACACCTTGTCATACAAAGTAATATAGTTAAAAGGAATGTGAGAAGACACAAGTGGACCAGTGAAAAAGCTGCGATACAAGTAAAACAACAAGCAGGCTGGTCTTGCTGGAGAGTCACTGAAGAAGTTTAGGGCAAACCTTGTAAATGAACGATATATTTTTGAAACAAATTCTGATCAGTGTCTTTATTTCTCGTCAGAGGGTCAGTGACTCCTGTAATTGACTCCTCTAGCTGCAGCTACGGCTATCACTGTAAATGCCCTGTCTTTATAAATCATTATTGAAGCTGAGGCTAACCATAAAAGACAAAGCTGAAATTCAGACACACCCTACTACTGTAAACCCTCCTATAGATAGTTCCCACTTCACATCACACAGTGTTAAGTCGGCCATCTTTCCCATCAATGATTGGAACACAAAACGATGTATTTTCTGTAAACACCCTTTTTATCCAAGTCTATGCATGATTAGTCAGTGAATCATTTGGTTATATAGAAAGATTTGACCCCTTGACACGGCCGATAAAAGCGTAAACCAAAGTTGTCCATACAGATGGCTTTTATAGTTAACCAACTATATAGAACCATTCGTCTGCATGGGTTGTTGTGTATGGTGGCACAACTGTGCACAGAACTATCTGCGCACTGTTCAGTTATGCATTCACCACATGATGTCATGGCATAGTCAATCTACCATTCTACAGATGATGACATTGAATGGTCAGACAGTAGAAGGGTTGACTCTTCATTCATAACATGACATCATATTACTGAGCCTTGCTTAGTTCCAAACCGTGCATAGTGGATGACGTGGATTGGTGATTTCATTTATTAAATTACTCTGAACAAACATTTTGAACTTTGTCTGTGTGTAAAAGAACTGTTAATATAGGAAGTGTAGTACAAAAAAACTATAATGACTTCATGATAACAACAATTATACAATTTAAATGAAAAAAAAAATCTCATCAATCAAACTTGACAATCTTGATACCAAACAGAGCTGTTTAAGAATAATTTCTTGGCAAACAAAAATCACACCAAGCAAAAACAGGTCAGATTTCCATAAACACTATTTGAACTAGAAGCGTTTTCTTAACACACACCTCAATCCCATCATAAGGTTGGTGGACAAAGCCTGAGAGGTCAGTCAGCTTCAGCAGTGACTCCTCCTCCTTCCCTGGTACTTTGTAGAAGGTGTATTGGCCGAACAGCCAGGTGAAGATAAGGAAGATCTCCTTCTTAGCGAAGTCTTCTCCAAGGCACACACGACGGCCGCAGCCAAAGGGGAGAAAGTTCTCAGGCAGTTTAGCAAGAAGTTGACCGTTTTCATTCAAAAACCGCTCTGTTGTAAAACAAAATAAAACAAATCTGAGCATTTTTCTTTTCATGTACCCCATAATGGGCAGAATAGGCTACAAAATTCCTACAGAGCCAAGATGATTTGAGGAATAAAACACCAAACCCAAGGAAATAAATGTTCATGCACCAAGAGCTTTGAGCTTGGCGAATACTGGCAAGTTATTCGGCCCAATGAATAACATTCTAGAATGCTGTGGGCTCCTTTCCCTCACAAGATATACTGTAGAGAGTATTTTGATCTTCATGGCTCAAATCTTTCACTAGTTGTAAAGTTAAAGTCTCTAGACCAATCTAACTGACCTGGTTTAAACTGCTCAGGCTGGTCCCACTCGCCAGGGTTGAAGTGAAGACCTATGTGGTTGATCATCACTGTCGTTCCTTTCTGAATCTTGTAACCATCTGATAAAAAAAAAGGTAAGAATATTAGATGCACAAAACATACTTACACCGGTACACAAACACTCCATAAGTTTGTTTGTATAACACCAAAGACTAGTTGCTACCTCAGCTTGTTTTTTTTCCTACATTGACAACTTCATACAGCAGAGGGCACTAGTTCATTACTAGTGGATCTAAGTGGGGCACTTCTTAACCCTCAGCTTAGAATCCGGCTATGTTTGATGTTGAAGTACCGTGCAAAATGCAGCCATCATCTAAAGTTAATATTCCATCTATTAGGAATGACGTTTCATCCATCATACCATCTACTCAAGTCAATAATCTAGGCATTGTCTTTGATTAATGACTATCAATGGAATCCCATGTGACAACAGTATCTAGATCAGTCTGCATGTTTATTCGTGGACATTGGACACATACAGAAAATTCTGGACAAACATACCACTGAAATACTTGTTCACAATTTCATCAATTCCAACTTCTTCATCCCTGGATTGGCCAATAGGAAAGCACAATGAGGTGAATTGGATACTCACTTAGGGTAGTATCAGTCAGCACAGAATGTGGAATACCCACTGGAACGACTGAACCAAAGCGAAAAATCTCTAGTATGGCAGCCTCGGTGTATGGCAAGGTGCCTTTATCGTCAAGAGAGGGCAGTCTATCACGACCAATGACATCATCAATCTCCTGGGCAATCTTCTCCTGGATTTCAGGGTTTTCAGCGAGTACAGCGACTGCCCAATGAAGAGTTAAAGTGGTTGTCTCAGTTCCGGCTGTTTCGAGAAAAAGAAAAAAAAAATATCAAATTAATTGATGATGCATGGAATTCTCATAATGTGTTCTGGCGAGGACAATGTAGTTATTCCTTGGTTTATACTAAGGGGCACCCCAACGAGGAAAATTACGATTTCTACTGGAAATTGTTAAGGTGCACCAAGGCAATGAACAGGGGCATTTGCCTCTGTGAAGTACCAGGGCCTAACTTCATGGCACTACTTAACATATAAAACTGAAATCTGCGCTTATGGTGGCAAAAAACCTATGCTTAATGCAAGCATATTTCACAGCTTAGCAAGAACTTTATTCTTGTGTGTGCATAATTCCTGTTACTGAGCCTCTTTTGCTGACACAGCAAGCTTTGCGAATTTCCTCTAAACCTGTAAGCGGAGAATGCCGACTGTAAGCACTGAATTTCAAAGTAGGTAGAGCCATGAAATTGGGCCAAGGTCTGAAGACTTTTAAGAAAATTGGAAAGTCAACAAAGATTTTATGCTATTTATTTTTTTCACATACTAAGTTTTTTTAGCTTCTGTTTGTTTTTACCTCCGAACAAATCAAAAACGGTCTGAACAAGGTGGGTATCCGTCAGGAGCTTGGCCTCCTCCTCACCAGCTGCTATGGCCTCCTTCTGTGCCAGGATCAGGGTGTCAAAAAAGTCTTTGACATTCTCTAAAGATGGGAAACATGAAAACTGTTACAAATGTACCATTTTATTCTGGGTAACTTTTTCAAGCAAGTTGATTAACCACTTGAAACCATTCAACTACACTGCACTGCACAGGCTGTGTATGGTGGTACTGCTTCGAGCGCCATGGTTATAACTACGACTCCCGAGGCGATCCTCGAAGCGTTCTAGTTTCCCAAAGCAAATGCTCCAGGGATCACCAACTGACCAATACAAATTGTACAAATACTCAATGCGTTTCACCATACAAGAGTGTCCAAATGATTATCTTGAACTCTTGAACTTAATCTTAGGCACTTGGATAACAGGCCTCTTATTATTATTGTAACACAGGCTCACCTGAGTCCATGAAGTTTGTCAGTGTGCAATTGCTATGTTGCTCCAGTTAAATATTGATTTTCAGTGGTTTACTTAATTGTAATACTTTGTTTTGAGTATGGTAGTTAATCACATGCACAGTGAATGTCTGTGTGGAGCAGACAGGTTTTAGACACATGTACATTGAGCTGTAGGCATTGTCAGACATGGTTTATGTTACTCAAAGCAACAAGTTTTAGCAGAGTTTCGGCGATTAACTGCATTAGTTTTCCTGTCTACATGTGCATCAAATATTGACGTCTTTCTTCTTTTGTGCTGGTGTCATCATTAAGCTCAGCAGAGTCGTAAGTCTTTCCTTTATTCATCATTTGCTTGTCCTATCGTTTACAAATTAATGGCTGTATTTTCCAAGCTATTTTGCTCTATGCAAGACTATGTATGTTAGTTAGTTCTTTGGCACATAATTGTTATTTCTCATGTGTGGTTGTTTACAGATTAAACCTAGTTACATCCCATGATCCATACAACACAGTCTACCGGTGTTCTTTATAGGTGTGGGACAGTGTCTAATGAGTAGAGAATGAAAATGATGAGCACATTTCATGCAGAAAGCGTTACAATTATATCACAATGGACCTTGACATCCAACCAAGACCCAACCACTTTCTGTTTAACGTCCCTTTACCTGGGTCAAAATTTTCACGATGCTTTTCAAACTCGCTGTAAAACATCTTTAAAAGTGGTTGGAGTTTCTTCTCCATTTTTTTCTGAATCGGCAGTTTGATGTACTCCAAGATCGGAAAGAAATCTGACGGCAAACCACTGCCAAAAGCTTCAGTCAACTCAAGGTTATTGTTGATGAATTCCATTAGATCCGGATCGTTTCTTTTATATCTGTAGAAAATAACACAAGATAAATTTCCAATACATTATTATTGTTACTGATAATTTCTGGTAATGAAGCAAATATACTGAGGATGGGAAATTAGCAGTGTGGTTGGTTCCAACCTACAAACTATTATACTAATAATTAAAACAAAATATTAGAAAGTTTCTTATTCTTGTGCCCTGGTGTTTTCTTAGTTTCCTATCATGTTTGGACCTTCTGAAGTATAGCCCCTCCTTGTGTGTGGACAAAAGACCTCAGAATACTTTACATCAAACTTACAGAGGGTCTACAAGGTCAAATTAAGTTTTGTGATGCACCCAGTTTTCAACAGATAAGAGTCCTCATGGAAGTGGGGGAAAAAAGAAGTTTCTAACCTTACGCTTGGAAGTGGGGAAAACCTTGGAAGTGGGGAAAACATCGAACGCCATCGAATGTTTTTTTTTTTTTTACACAAATTTGCACTTGAAAGGGTATCAAACAAAGTGGCATTTGAAGCCATTTTAAGAGGTTAGAGACTTGTAATTTTCTGCCCGTTTTCATGAAAATTCCAACTATTGGAAAATGAGTGAATCACAAAACTGAATTGATCTTGGAGTCCCTCTGTAAGTTTTCATTGTGCGTACTGCAACCAATCTGCTCACTGTAGTGTGTATCCAAGGTGGTGAAAACTATTGACTCCTTGCATAGGGCAGATCACACCTCCGCCCAATGTGCGTCTACCATTTCCACCATTTTTGGAGTCAACTTTGTGTACATTTTGACTCCCAAAAAGCTGTAAAGAATAGGCGCTTGTAAGTGTGCTTCGTGTTTTGCATTCGTGTTTTGCAAGGGCTCACTAACCGCTTTGCTACTTCATGTAGGGGGTCAAAGGTCAGAATTTGAATGAATACAAAGTTCTTGGTTCAGTTTTATAGACGCAGTGTTATGTTTCCTATGTTCATTAGCAATAGTGAATAGTTATTTATTTTACCCGACAAGGGATCAGTCTATTTTGGAAAAAGATATAAAGTTTGTTCGTCCTTACTGTTTTCCGAAGCACATTGTAGCAAGGATATTGTAAACCGATTGCCCAATGGTATACTTCGGCGCAAATGGCTTGTCCTTCTGTTCATCCAGAAATTCAGCGACTTTTGGAGTCACTGAGAACACCAGCTTTTCCAAATCTTCCTTGCGGGTGAAACGTCTGCAATAGAGACATACAAAATGGACTGATAATTCAATGGATACCTTCCTTTATATGTTTGCACCCTGGGCCTGTAGCCATCCAAGAATTGTTTGAAAGAGACATGGGGGAAATGGCTTACCTGACTGCAGTGTGGGCTAGCTTTCGTTGAAACCTCCACTGTACACCGTAATCAGCAAAAACAATATCCTTGTACCCCTCTGAAAACAATTTAGCTACAAAAAAAGCAAAATTTAAAAATATGGAAGCATAGTCTTTACATAGTCTTTAGTTCCTTATCTACATTTTGTTGTTTTGTCTCTAATTCAATTTCAAGTCTTTAAGGTGCAGTTTCCAGTGCTTAAGGTCAAGTTTCAAGTCTCTAAGGTCAAGTCCCAAGTCTTCCAATTCAAGTCTGAACTTAATCTCAAGCCAGACCTCAAGTCTTTTAGGTTAAATCTCATGTATTTATGTCAAGTTTCAAGATTTTCCAGTCAAGTCTCATTTCTTTCAGCTCAAGTCTCAAGTCTTTAAGGTCAAGTGTCAAGTCTTTCAGGTCAAGTCTTTAAGGTCAAGTCTCAAGTCTTTAAGGTCAAGTGTCAAGGTCAAGTCTCAAGTCTTTAAGGTGAAGTCTCAAGTCTTTAAGGTCAAGTTTGAAATCTTTGTGGGAAAGTTTCTGGTCAAAAAGGTAAAGACCAAGCCCAAAATAATACAACTAAAGTGAGGCGCAAGTGTGATTCAAGTCTAAGTCTCAGACTTAAGTTCAAATGCAACTCTGCTTCATGATCAAAAATTACAAAATGTCTTTAGTTTTCAAAATATTTAACTTGTACAGAGTGCAAACAGAGTTTGAGCTCAATTGGTCAAAATAGTGAAAAGAGAACTTATGTGTTTTCTGTTTTATCAAATTATTGCGCGCGATAATTACTATTGTTTTACTCGTTTCTCAGAAACGATAGCATTTTAGGCAGAAATATTTTAAGGAACCCTTTCTACCATTACTTTCTTTAAATCATGTAAGTTATGTGTGAATCTGTGAACATTTTGTTTTTCGATCTTACCAATAGTGTACAGGGCCTTTAAGAGGAACTAACCGGAATGTATCTGAGGTCGTCCTGCAAACTCCACAGCCTGTTTGATCATTGCTTCTTTGACTACTTCAATGGTGTTCAATACCACAACATTCGTCGAGGCAAACGTCAGGGAAAAAATAGGACCATATTTCTTTGCCAGATCTCCAAAGACTTCAAAAACAGGTTTTGTTGTCATAAAGGCTGTACACGAGAAAGAAAGGGTGTTACAAAGATTTGCATTTTGACATCGAAATCTCGACACCATAAAGAAATTTCTTTGGCTTTACCCACCAGTGCACCACTGCATTTCTACATCATTGATTTTGGGGAAAAAATTCATTCTCATATTCCACTGTGAAAATGTCATTAAATTAGGTGGTCACATTTAGTTTTTTTAAAGACAGACAAAACGAAAATGTTAGCAAAGGTTTGTTTAAAGAGGGGATACTTTAAAAAGGGTTGGAGGGTATATGGTTGACCTTGTGGTACTCTACTATACAAGTACAACTTTCTTAAAATAAAAATTAAAAAACACATGGAAAAATTTGTTGAAAAAGAAAAAAACACTAAAAAACGCTAACATCATTTGTCATGGCCTCTGTTGCCTCTGGTCTTGGCCTTGGGTGCCCCTTCAAAAGTTTCCCATAGAGGTTAAAAATTTTCCAATGGAATTGCCCTTTGGAAAATGAAGATGGCCTTGCCCTCTCACAGAGATGAAATTCCAGGCCTGTTGTAGCCCTAACTTCTTGGTAGGGCATGGGTCAGGAGTCCAACTTGGGCTATAGTATGTACATTTACTGTTTACTCTGATGTTACAGACATTGTTTACCCAGGTAGGTCGAACTCAAGTATCGTAGGGTCATATGTTATCAACCCTCATATGTTTTCGAACCCCAACTTTGTTTCCCGTTTACCGCGAGACTGTGCAAGCTCCACCGGTGACAGAAGCTCTGCTGTTTACTCACGGTCTGTATTTTCGTCAGGCTTAATCGTGCTGAGAATAAAGTTTCCTGTCGTAGGTTATGCTCAAACATTTATAAAATGATTAATTTTTGGCATAAATCACTAGTGCATTATTATGCCAACAATCAAATGAGTCTTAGAAACATCATCCAACCTCTAAATTTCAAAACAAAATTATCATCTGCTAGATTGAGTTTCATTCTCCTTTAGTCACTAGATAGATCATGTGATGTGGTTGCTATTTGGGATTCTATGGTGTGCCAATATGGGGACAAAATTAAAATATTTTAAGTGAAAATGAAAAAAAATAATTTGTTTGATTAACTGCAGACTGTAATAAATTCTGATAAACGTAATAAATAATATGTCTACATTAGAGAGAAAATATAACAGGTTGGTTTCTTACTCCTGAAACCAAACATTGCTGGTCTGAAATGGGGGAAAACAGATTGTTTTGAAGTGTTTGTGCTTCAAGGGGGTTGGGGTGTTTTACTGCCATGCCTTGTGATATCTCCGGAATTCTAATCAAGTAGCCATATGTCTTGGGACAAAAATGTAATGAAATTTGTTTAATAGTAATTGAATAAGATTTTTGATTTATTTTGCAAGTCATACTAGCTTCTGAATATTCAATAAAATACCAACCAATGAAAGGTTTGAAAACATAATTATGACGTCACTCCATGTCGTACATGCATTGGCACTGTAAATAGTGGATTATCTCTCGCAACAGAAAAACAAAACTTTTAATTTTTCAACACACGATGAAGTGTAAGTGTCACTGTAAAAAGGTTGGATAGATGATTTAAAAAAAAAACATTTAGTTTTTGATTGTGAACAATTTTCCTGTTAAAGTGTTATCCTACTGAAAACCCATGACACTAGTTGCGATAATCGTAACCCTCCATCCTCCCGACGGTCAGGATATCGTAACCCTCCATCCTCCCGACGGTCGGATCTCCGACCGTCGGGAGGATGGAGGGTTACGATTATCGCAACTACCATGACACCAGGATAAAGAACGGTGTTTTTTCAACTCAAATCCAGGCACAACCCATTCGCAAAATGTGTTATTATTATTTACAGTCAGTGTCGGATTCTATACTTACTTGTGACATTTCCAAGTATTGGAAATGGGGTCGGGCCGGGGGGTGCACCAGCGGGCCTCTTGGTACTCCTATACAGTGCAATGGCAGCCAGCGTAATCAACCCAACCAAAACGGTGGTGACGTCCAAGTATGTTTCCGTATTAAAAACCATCTTGAAAACCACTACTAGTACTAGTACTAGATTCCAGAAGTAGTGCTCTAGGATGTCGACAAAGTTTCAATCCAAAAGTCGTAAGGTTCTCCAGGCCAGGAAGCACCACTGCTGACGCTGTGACAGTGACAAGTCTTTGAAGTGTTGCACCTCGGACTCTGGTCTTACGTGTAGACTGACGACCACCTAATGGTGGTGAGAGCTGTATTATGCAGATCTCTTTGTGCAACAGCACATGTACGTGGCCGGCCTTTGTAATAATCTTTTGTGGTGACAGCTAGCAGAGGATAAAGTAAACTTACGTGTGTTTGTACATCTATTTACATCATGCATTCCTTCCCAAGGTCCGGGCAGAGCTCTAGTCATGCGCTCCAGGTCAGCCTGTGCAGAGCTAGTCTTGCGCCCTAGCCCTATATAGGACTCTTCCTCTGTGCAGTACACAGATACAGATAGGACTCTAATTCCTCTGTGCTGTACACAGATACAGAGATGACACTGTAGTGCAATGCGAAAGTGAAAGGCCACCAGGGCTAGCTGCACAGTAGCTGTGTTCAGTCGCTTAAATTGATCCACACGTATTGTTGTTGATGTGGCCGAACATTGTCACCTGAATATTGATGACAGGATTTTCAAACTGAAGTGGTATACAGGTAACACTGATATAGAGAGCAGAGAGATAGTGCTGCCGGACTGGCGCTCATAATTTGTATTATGTAATGTTTACTCACGCGCAAAGAATGCTACATACTTATTAAACAGCTCTCACCACCATGAGGTGATTAGTCATCGTCAGTCAGCTCTCACCACCATGAGGTGATTAGTCATCGTCAGTCTACAATATAAGACCAGAGTTAGAAGTGCAACACTTCAAATACTTGTCACTGTCAGCAGTGGCGCTTCCCCTGGCCTGGAGAACCTTACGACTTTTGGATTGGAACTTTGTCGACATCCTAGAGTACTACTTCTGGAATCTAGTAGTAGTCTAGTAGTGGTTTTCAAGATGGTTTTTAATACGGAAACATACTTGGACGTCACCACCGTTTTGGTTGGGTTGATTACGCTGGCTGCCATTGCACTGTATAGGAGTACCAAGAGGCCCGCTGGTGCACCCCCCGGCCCGACCTCAATTCCAATACTTGGAAATGTCACAAGTAAGTATAGAATCTGAGACTGATTGTAAATATGAATAACACATTTTGCGAATGGGTTGTGGATTTGAGTTGAAATAACACCGTACTTGAGTTCGACTACCTCTATGGCTATGGGTAAACAATGTCTGTCACATCAGATCACTATTTAGTATTTACAATAAATTAGTAAACAGTAAAATGTATTAATATAGCCCAAGTTGGACTCCTGCTCAATGCCCTACCACCAAGAAGTCAGGGCTACAACAGGCCTGGAATTTCATCTCTGAGAAGGCAAGGCCATCTTCATTTTCCAAAGGGAAATTCCATTGGAAAAATCTTAACCTGTAATAGAAACTTTTGAAGGAGCACCAAGGCCAAGACCAGAGGCAACAGAGGCCATCCTTTGTGGCCCCCGTGTAATTCCAGGCCTGCTACAAAATAACTTTAAAGACACTATCACTGATCAGGGGTATCAGTATCACTCACTCAGAACTAGTCTACGCGTAGAGCACGTCAGGCTGTGTGTTACTTATATTTTAATTTCTTTCCTCCGTGTTTTAAATTCTTTGCGCCCACCACATCGGTCAGAGATATTTTCCCAGTTTTATCTAGGCCTAGCCTAGGGTCATGCTATAAAACCGTTTTTAATATGGGGGAGGTGTGGTCTGCAGTTACCTTGGCAACTGTTTGGTAGACCTTGGGACAAACGATGTTAGTATTATTTTTTATGGTGTTTTTTTTCTTTTTCATCAAACTTTCCACTTGTTTGAGGATTTGTCCTCAAGAAAGTGGTGCTTGTATAGTAGAGTGGTAGTACTACTACTAGTATAGGTCGACCCTATATACCCCCTTTTAAGTATCACACAAGCCTATTGCTAGCTATTTCCCTTCCTTTTTGTTTTGTCTGTCTTTCAAAAAAACAAAATGTGACCACCTAATTTAATGACATTTTCACAGGTGGAAGATAAGATGATGAGAATGAATTGTTTTCCCCAAAACCGATTATGTAAAAATGAGGCAGAAATGCAGTGGTGCACTGGTGGGTAAAGCCAAAAAAAATTCTTTATGGTGTCGAGATTTTGATGTCAAAATGTAAAACTTGGTAACACTCTTTTTTCTCTGTGTACAGCCTTTATGACAAAAAAGCCTGTTTTTGAAGTCTTTGGAGATCTGGCAAAGAAATATGGTCCCATTTTTTCCGTGACGTTTGCCTCAACGAACGTTGTGGTATTGAACACCATTGAAGTAGTCAAAGAAGCAATGATCAAACAGGCTGTGGAGTTTGCAGGACGACCTCAGATACATTCCGGTTAGTTTCTCTTAAATACTCAAATACTGCTGTAAAAGAAGTGCACTCTGTACAAGTTAAATATTTTGAAAACTAAAGACATTTTGTAATTTTTGATCATGAAGCAGAGTTGCATTTGAACTTAAGTCTGAGACTTAGACTTGAATCACACTTGCGCCTCACTTTAGTTGTATTATTTTGGGCTTGGTCTTTACCTTTTTGACCAGAAACTTTCCCGCAAAGATTTCAAACTTGACATGAAAGAAATGAGACTTGACTTTAAAGACTTGAGACTTGACTTAAAGACTTGCCCTTTGAAAGACTTGACACTTGACCTAAAGACTTGAGACTTGAGCTGAAAGAAATGAGACTTGACTGGAAAATCTTGAAACTTGACATAAATACATGAGATTTAACCTAAAAGACTTGAGGTCTGGCTTGAGATTAAGTTCAGACTTGAATTGGAAGACTTGGGACTTGACCTTAGAGACTTGAAACTTGACCTTAAGCACTGGAAACTGCACCTTAAAGACTTGAAATTGAATTAGAGACAAAACAACAAAATGTACATAAGGAACTAAAGACTATGTAAAGACTATGCTTCCATATTTTTAAATTTTGCTTTTTTTGTAGTTCGAATGTTTTCAGAGGGGTACAAGGATATTGTTCTTGCTGATTACGGTGTACAGTGGAGGTATCAACGAAAGCTAGCCCACACTGCAGTCAGGTAAGCCATTTCCCCCATGTCTCTTTCAAACAATTCTTGGATGGCTACAGGCCCAGGGTGCAAACTTATAAAGGAAGGTATCCATTGAATTATCAGTCCATTTTGTATGTCTCTATTGCAGACGTTTCACCCGCAAGGAAGATTTGGAGAAGCTGGTGTTCTCAGTGACTCCAAAAGTCGCCGAAGCTCTGGATGAACAGAAGGACAAGCCATTTGCGCCGAAGTATACCATTGGGCAAGCGGTTTACAATATCCTTGCTACAATGTGCTTCGGAAAACAGTAAGGACGAACAAATTTTATATCTTTTCCAAAATAGACTGATCCCTTGTCGGGTAAAATAAATGAATATTTACTATTGCTATTGAACACAGGAAACATAACACTGCGTCTATAAAACTGAACCAAGAACTTTGTATTCATTCAAATTCTGACCTTAAGAATGTGTACATACCTATTTGTATTTGCTGTCGTGTTTGAAATTTCGGTCTGAAAGAGTATCAAAAAATTGACATTTTACACTATTTTAGCGTAAGGTTAGAAACTTCTTTTTTCCCCCACTCCCATGAGGACTCTTATCTGTTGAAAACTGGGTGCATCACAAAACTTAATTTGACCTTGTAGACCTTCTGTAAGTTTGATGTATAGTATTCTGAGGTCTTTTGTCCACACACAAGGAGAGGGCTATACTTCAGAAGGTCCAAACATGATAGGAAACTAAGAAAACACCAGGGCACAAGAATAAGAAACATTTATAATATTTTGTTTTAATTATTGTATAATAGTTTGTAATTTGTAACCAACCCACACTGTGATTCTGCAAATTTCCCATCCTCAAGTATGTTTGCTTCATTACCAGAAATTATCAGTAACAATAATAATGTATTGAAAATTCATCTTGTGTTATTTTCTACAGATATAAAAGAGACGATCCGGGTCTAATGGAATTCATCAACACTGACCTTGAGCTGACTGAAGCTTTTGGCAATGGTTTGCCGTCAGATTTCTTTCCGATCTTAGAGTACATCAAACTGCCGATTCAGAAAAAGTTTGAGAAGAAACTCCAACCACTTTTAAAGATGTTTTACAGCGAGTTTGAAAAGCATCGTGAAAATTTTGACCCAGGTAAAGGGACGTTAATCAGGAAGTGGTTGGGTCTTGGTTCGATGTCAAGGTCCCTTGTGATATAATAATAATGAAAGGCCTGTTATCCAAGTGCCTAAGATTAAGTTCAAGAGTTCAAGATAATCATTTGGACACTCTTGTATGGTGAAACGCATTGAGTATTTGTACAATTTGTATTGGTCAATCAAAATTATTATTATGTAAAAACACTTCTGTCATGTAATATCACTTTGCAATACACACTTAAAAAACGCAATGTGAAAACCACAGCATAGTAAAATGGCCATGTGCATCCATGAAACCGTCTGAGAGTGTAAATAATTTTCTGATTTTTGTTTTATCCCTCCTACTGTCTGACCATTCAGGTGAATACCTCTGCTGCACATTTTTAACAGTTTTCATGTTTCGCATCTTTAGAGAATGTCAAAGACTTTTTTGACACCCTGATCCTGGCACAGAAGGAGGCCATAGCAGCTGGTGAGGAGGAGGCCAAGCTCCTGACGGACACACACCTTGTTCAGACCGTGAGCGATTTGTTTGGAGGTAAAAACAAACAGAAGCTAAAAAAATATAGCATGTGAAAAAAAATGAAATAGCATAAAATCTTTGTTGACTTTCCAATTTTCTTAAATATCTTCAGACCTTGGCCCAATTTCATGGCTCTACCTACTTTGAAATTCAGTGCTTACAGTCGGCATTCTCCGCTTACAGGTTTAGAGGAAATTCGCAAAGCTTGCTGTGTCAGCAAAAGAGGCTCAGTAACAGGAATTATGCACACACAAGAATAAAGTTCTTTCGAAGCTGTGAAATATGCTTGCATTAAGTATAGATTTTTCTGCCACCATAAGCGCAGATTTCAGTTTTATATGTTAAGTAGTGCCATGAAGTTGGGTCCTGGTACTTCACAGAGGCAAATGCCCCTGTTCATTGCCTTGGTGCACCTTAACATTTTCCAGTAGAAATTGTCATTTTCCTCGTTGGGGTGCCCCTTAGTATAAACCAAGGAATAACTCCATTGTCCTCGCCAGAACACAGTATGAGAATTCCATGCATCATCAATTAATTTGATTTGTTTCCTTTTTTTCTCCAAACAGCCGGAACTGAGACAACCACTTTAACTCTTCATTGGGCAGTCGCTGTACTCGCTGAAAACCCTGAAATCCAGGAGAAGATTGCCCAGGAGATTGATGATGTCATTGGTCGTGATAGACTGCCCTCTCTTGACGATAAAGGCACCTTGCCATACACCGAGGCTGCCATACTAGAGATTTTTCGCTTTGGTTCAGTTGTTCCATTGGGTATTCCACATTCTGTGCTGACTGATACTACCCTAAGTGAGTATCCAATTCACCTCATTGTGCTTCCACATTGGCCAATCCAGGGATGAAGAAGTTAGATTCTAACCACCCCTTCTCCCCTGGAAAAATCCAACATCTGCAAATGATTCTGAGCCTCTTGATCAAACCAATATCACCAGCCTGTTACTCGTTAGTGCAATGTAATTACACCTGGTAATTATTATTCCAACCCAAAACCCTGCCCACTTCATACAGAGTTTCTCCCTCCAGTTCTCAGAAGCCACTCAGAGCCGGGATTGATTTTTAAAAAAACTTTAATACAGAGGGCACGCATTTTTTAACAAACCTCGGCTTAGGTTCTGGCTCCGGTTTAGGCTTTATTATCAATTTTGGAGTAGTAATAACAAAAAACACTTAGTAGAGCGATGATATCTGTCTACAGAAAGGTGCTCATGGTGCTTGAGAAAGAAGACAAATTAGGACTGTGAATTGTGTGAGTAAGCTTGTATGCTTGTTCTTTGGTGTTATACAAACAAACTTTTGGACCGTTTGTGTATTAGTGTGTTTTGTGCAGCTAAAATAGTCTTGCCTTTTTTTATCAGATGGTTACAAGATTCAGAAAGGAACGACAGTGATGATCAACCACGTTGGTCTTCACTTCAACCCTGGCGAGTGGGACCAGCCTGAGCAGTTTAAACCAGGTCAGTTAGATTGGTCTAGAGACTTTAACTTTACAACTAGTGAAAGATTTGAGCCATGAAGATCAAAACACTCTCTACAGTATATCTTGTGAGGGAAAGGAGCCCACAGCATTCTAGAATGTTATTCATTGGGCCGAATAACTTGCCAGTATTCGCCAAGCTCAAAGCTCATGGTGCATGAACATTTATTTCCTTTGGCTTGGTGTTTTATTCCTCAAATCATCTTGGCTCTGTAGGGATTTTGCAGCCCATTATGGGGTATATGAAAAGAAAAATGCTCAGATTTGTTTTATTTTGTTTTACAACAGAGCGGTTTTTGAATGAAAACGGTCAACTTCTTGCTAAACTGCCTGAGAGCTTTCTCCCCTTTGGCTGCGGCCGTCGTGTGTGCCTTGGAGAAGACTTCGCTAAGAAGGAGATCTTCCTTATCTTCACCTGGCTGTTCGGCCGGTACACCTTCTACAAAGTACCAGGGAAGGAGGAGGAGTCACTGCTGAAGCTGTCGGACGTCTCAGGCTTTGTCCACCAACCTTGTGATGGGATTGAGGTGTGTGTGAAGAAACGCTTCTAGTTCAAATAGTGTTTCTGGAAATCTGACCTGTTTTTGCTTGGTGTGATTTTTGTTTGCCAAGAAATTATTCTTAAACAGCTCTGTTTGGTATCAAGATTGTCAAGTTTGATTTATGACATTTTTTCATGTAAATTGTATTGTTATCATGAAGTCATAGTTTTTTTTGTACTAAACTACACTTCAACACTAGATAATAGAAAAAATCATTGCTGTTTTATTTACAATTTAGCTTATGATCATTGTATAAAACAAAATCTTTGCACTAGTTTATTAAGTAGGGTTTTGTGTGGCCTGTAGAAATGGGCATTATTTCACTAACGTAAGAATTATACATCATTCTTAAGATTGACATGTTTATTAACTTATACTACTGAAAATGAATTGTAAACTAATCAAAATCTTTATAAAGCAGAAAGAAATGTAAAACAAATAAATTTTACAAAATTACTTGAGTATCAAAAAAGTTAATTGTTTGTACTTCATTGGAAAGCCATAATCATCTGTCACATTCCCTGTGTTCAACATCAATGAGTTATACGGTTTCCCATCATACTGGACAGGGCCAGACTATTTGGCCCTTCCCCTTCCAGCCTTGTTTTGGATTACATTGATTCGAATAGAGGACTCATATCACACGAGACAATTTATAGACAACCATTCTTAGGCAATCTCCAATAATAAAAAAAACACTCATTCACATTTCAGTATTCTCATCTCCCAGTCTCGGTTTCGTCATGATTATTGCTGTTACCTTTCCTTCCTCCATGCTGTTTCTAAAATACAAAATCACAAGTCAGTATAAGCATGGAGGTAGAATTGGAACATGTTCCCTTGAAACATCAAAACATGAGAAAATGGGCATCAAGGCCGAGACTGCCGGGACAACAAGGGCCAGCGCAGCCTCCGTGTGAGTCAATGAGGCTTGCAATACATGCATGGTTTTAACTGAAAGAATTACGACTTTGGTATTCATCCTTTTTACAATTTAGCAAGTTTGGTTTTTTGTTAAAGCTGCTCACTCTCGAAACTGAGACGAATAGGAAAGAGTCGGAGCAGATGCATGATGAACAAAGTCACTCGGTCTTTAACATTCTTGCCCTGCCGCTGGTCAAGCATTCAAAACTACAAGACACTCATTGATCACTGCATGACCGGACATCGGCCATGAGCAAGCCAAGTAAAGTTCCCCGGTGGACAAAACGTTCCAGGACCACCGGCATCGAGATGAGAGAGATCCCCGTTATTCTCGTCTGATGAGGACACTGCGGTCATCGGACCGCCCGCCCTCTCGTGGTTAACCTTACAGGCCCAATGATTGAACTGGGTAACATGCAGCGACGTAAGTTTTCCATGTTATGATTGGTCCGCTCCGAAGTGACGTAGTTTGTCAGCTACCCACTTTAGATCGTCTGCTGCATGCACGTGTGCATAATGTTTGTATGTTAAACTTTACGGTCTTGTGCCCGACCCACTTGTCAGTCAGAATGGAGATCAGTGGGAGGGACCAGTTTCTTTGGTCACGTGAACGGTGAAATTTGTTTTGGGCATTATGGCAATTGATGGATGGTGTATAATACAAGACCAGCTCAACGCCCTTCGGTCAAGATCCCTGATGGGCACCGCGGTAAACGAAGCTGGAAAGGCCCGATTTATGTCTCTCAAGGCCCGATTTATGTCTCTCAAGGCCCGATTTATGTCTCTCAAGGCCCGATTTATGTCTCTCAAGGCAAGTTTGGGTGGACTTCTCATCTTAAAACTCGGGATGTGATAACAAAAATGAAACATTTTTCTGATAAAATGGGTTCAATCCTGTTGGTTGAAAGTGACACCCCTGAACTTCCAGGCTGACATATTACATTTTCGAGGAGTTACATACTGTTTACATCAGCACAACTGTAAAACTAGAGGGTTTGGACACGGTTAGTTATTGTATAATTTTTAAAGAAATGTTTGAAACCAAAGGTAGAATTAGAACAATCCTGACAAAGCACAGGCCCGCAAAACCATAGGTTACAGAGAGTATAGTCTTGTAAACTATGTGATAATGGTATATTTTATCTGTTATTATAAAATGTTATTAGTTTGTTCTGTATTAAAACTTCAAATGGAGAACACCCAGAAGGAGGGATTCGGGGAAAACAAATTCAAGTATTTCACTGAATGTCACGTCTCGATCCTACCTCCATGGTTTTACCAACACAGTGTTTTAACATTCAAGTAAATGACATTACTTCACATTGCATGCAACATATAATATTTTGTAAATCATAAGAGAACAATGTGATTAATATTGTAGCTAAACAGAGTATTTTAAAAAAATAACGTTTAGCAGGTTGGATACGTTATGTAGTAGTAAACACAAACAACAATTAGACACAATCCTAACATATTTATTACTCTATATGACCACTTTAACAGCCATTACCTTACTAAAACTACACCACCTGTGATTATACTAACACCTTTAAGTGTCATTTTATGACCACTCTGGCCATTTCCATTGTGCGAAAGGTTATGGGGTCATAGACAACATTGTAACTACAACACTGGGGACGTATTTGCATAAGGGATTTGTCTGAAGTTTGGTAGGTTTTGATCGATAAGAGTTTGGTATACCAAAAGCAAACACACACGGTCAGCTTATCTATTATTAAAGCACTTGGTGGTGGAATAAAGTTATGTCGGTGCGGATACTGGGTATATAAAACGTCTACATTGTACCCTTTTTTGTTTGTAATTCAATGCAACATAGATTATGAACAAGTACGTCCGGGGCACGTTGAAATGAGAGCAAAGATTTGTTTTAGCTCCAAGGTTACGAAGGTACTGTTGTTGAACGTAAATCGTGGGATTTCTTCAAAGGAAACGTTTTCTTCAAACAGGTTGCCACGCCAACCAAGAAATGAGTTCAAACACCCGACTATAAGACCCGTGTAATATTTTGTTCCATTCGCGTAGCTAGGGGGGTTGGGTATGGTGGAGGGAGGGGGGGTTATGCCCCGCGCGCTGCCTTAATAATAGTTGTACGCCAAATCAACCATATTTTGTTTAATTATAATTACATACGTATATTTTAAACAATTATTGTAAAGCGGTACTCGCTTTCTTTTACGAAGATAGTATCAACCTTGAATTGTGAGTGCCCCTCGGAATTGTGACAATGTCTAAGCCTATATGGATTATCTCAAAATAAGTACTTCCCCGAGTTCTGTGAAAAAGGGAAAGTACCGAGTATACAGTGCTTTACACACATCGGTGAAAGCGTCAACCCAAATAATCTTCTTTATCCCTAGTGCAAGTTTAACATCAATTAAAGTTTATAACGGATGAAGAAAAAAATTATAAAGCAGACAAAGTATAATAGACCCTTGTAATTACAAGTAAGCTTAAAGGAACATTACAGAATTGGTTTTTGCTAACAAAACAGTTGCTGGCAGTGTAAGCACTTTATGTAATCCACCATATACATAAACTGACAAACCTGTAGAAGTTTGAGATCGATCGACCATCTGGGTCACGAGAAAATAATGAAAAACCGATTACACATTTGCATGAAATCATATAGGTTCAACAAAATGAATAAAACGCTCACTGAGCGATAAACTCCAATCGGAAAATTAGTTTATTCATTTCTCATCAAATATGGCATTTCATACAGAAATATTTCAAGGGATGTTTTCTACTATCATCATCATTAGACCGTGTAAGTTTTATGTAAATCTGTGATCAAAAAGTATATTCAATTACCAATTCTGTAATGTTCCTTTAAGGAACGCTACCGATATCTACTGCTTCATAGTCATCTGGTTCACCATGGTCACTCAGGGACACGGTATTATCGTACGCCGAAGACTGGCCGCCGTACGCCGAAGACTGGCGCCGTACGCCGAAGAGGGTCACCGTACGCCGACGACGGGTCACCGTACGCCGAAGACGGGTCACCGTACGCCGACGACGGGTCACCGTACGCCGAGACGGGTCACCGTACGCCGACGACGGGTCACCGTACGCCGACGACGGGCCGTCTTCGTTGAAGGACGCGGTGTCCTCGTACTCATCCTCCGCCTGATCCCCTGTCTCGCTGGGGACATCGTAAACCTCGCCATCGTCCACGACAGAATTCACATACCGTGAGGAGTCCACTGAGTCCATCCTGCTCTTACGGTAGTCAATCTTGGCCTTGGAGGTTGTTATTGATTCGGATCTTTTCTCAAGACGTTTACGGAGAAAGTAGCCAAACACCACGGCAAGAAGCGTGAACACCAACGTGAGAAACATCGTTGGTAGGATGTAAGAAGACGGAGCAGCAGGAGACCCAGGTTTTTCAGTTACCGTGAGGTGCACAACAGATTGATCAGTCTCCCCAAGTTCATTCATGACTCTGCAAGTGAACGACCCCTGGTCTGATTTCTCCACTTGTATGACATGTAAAGTCATTTCTTCGGTGATGAAAAATCTCCCTTTCGAGTTAGCGTCAATTGCCGTGCCGTTGGGATCCAACCATGAAGCGATGGGCAGAGGGATTCCTGTTGATTTACAGGGTAGGGTTACCGTGTCACCAGCTATCGTTTGGAGCGTCTTGAAGTCTAAAATCGCCAAAGGGGGCTCACAAGCCAACTCGTGTGTTGCCAGATCTGTGAGAGCGCGTCCTGCTAACCCTGGTGGCCCGTAACAAAGAGGGATGGAAGATGGTGGATTGTTTTGCAGCCAGTCGCGTACGCTAGCCATCCTGCAGTCACACTGGAGCGGGTTGCCGAACAACTCGAGCCGGGATAGGGTTGGGTTTCTTCCTACGATGGAATCTCCCGGTACGACCTCGATCTGATTTAAGCCTAGGTCCACTGTTTCCACGTGATCACAGTGGCCCAAGATGCTACTGATAACGCTGATGGAATTACGAGCAAGTAGTAGATTTCTCAAGCCATTGCCAAGTTGACAGTCCTCCAAATCAAAGTTCTGAATGCTGTTGTTGGAGAAATTCATTGTCACGATCTGGGGTAGAGGGCGGAACATCTCAGAGTGGAGTTGAACCAGCTGATTCCCGGAGAGATCCAGGTGCTCCAGGGTGTCCAGCCCCTGGAAGTACTCCGGGTGGAGCTCGTTGAGGTTGCAGTTGGCGAGGGACAGAACCAGCAGGTCGGCTTGGCTTCGAAAGACACCTCCAAACAGAGACGTCAAAGGGTTCCCGTCGAGGTACAAGTATCTCAACATCTTAAGATCTCTCAATGCAGATTCAGAGATGAAGAGGAGCTGGTTGTTTGACACATGAAGCTCCGTTAGGCCCAGGAAACCTTGAATGCTTTCCGAGGACAGGTTCTTCAAACTGTTACCATCTGCGTTCAGGACGTGAAGCTCATCTGTCCACGACGGTGGCTGGATGAGGGAGTCAAACGAGTTACCGCGTACGCTTAGACTTTGCACATACGGAAAGCCGTACCGCAAAGCATCCGTCAATACGTCCCAGCCACGAAGTTCATTACTGTCTATGTTGAAAATGGAGGTGATGAGCATACCATTAGAATTAATAATACTTTGAACTTGATTGTGGCTCAAAGAAAGCTTGTGGAACAACTTAGTATTCCCAAAATCATTATCGTAATTAAAATGGCTTATGAAATTGTTGTCTAGTTCAAGAGTAACATTACAATCGTGGCCACCGTTGAAAACAACGTTGACATTTGTTATTGTATTGAACTGCAAGCTTATTAACGCAGAGGGGGACATGTACATGCATAACTCCAGCTTCATGGGACCATTTACTAAGTTCGAATTTGCTGAGAACCGTTCCAGAGAACCGCACCTCGGAACCTCGAGGCTAGTTATCAAGTTGAAGTCCAGCAGGAGAGTCTGCAAGGAGCGGAGTTCACAGTCCACCTGGAGAACCGAAATGGCGTTGTGTTGAACTGAAACGGTTGTCAGGTTCTCCATCCTCTCTGACGTCATCAATGACGTAATGTCTGAGATGTCGTTCCAGTCCAGGATCAGTTCGGTTAATCTGGGGTTTAGATGATTCGGATCCACAGTATTGATGGAGTTGTGACGTAAATCCATCACGAGTGACTCCGGGTAGTTGTCGGGGATGCACTCGAGGTTCCGGTTGGAGCAGTCGGCCATTGCAGTCACGTGATCGTAGTCGCACTGCGCTGGACAGCCTACTGCATGGCAGAATCCAGTAGGGATTGGTTGAAGAAGCAATATCAAGATCCACTCCAGTTGAGGCATTGTAGCTTTCTGAAATGAAGCATAAATACTATCAATATTTGTGCCATTTGTAAAAACTTTTCCATAGAGTCAAACAAAATCTTACAACAAGCAATATTTTATACAGAAACAAACTGGTTTACCGTACGTCATCACCATGTTTGGGTGAATTAAGTTCTGCTAAACAATTTAAATGTTTTCAACTGTTTGAAGTCATAAAATAATAAGGTTAAATTTCACAAAATATTTCACCAAGCATCAGACAATAAAATTAAAAGTCACACAATATATTTTTCCAAGAAACATGAAAACAACGCACCTGGGCTTTAACTTTTTTATTATTTTATTAATCATACAATAGACCTATGGGAAAAAGATTTCCAAGAACAAAAAAGGAAAACTTAATGGAACTTACTTTGATAGTAAACGTTGATTGGATGGGAGAAGCGTCTCTGGAGTTCAAAGGAAACTTTATCCTATAAGTTCGAAGAAAATAATCGCTTGCAGAAAATAAGACACTCGGAACTGCAAGGACTGTTAACGATTGAAAGCCCACACTTCTTAATTTTCCAGAATTTTGTTATTGTGATGAATGTCATGACCTGATTTTTGTTACGAAGGACGGAAAACTTTTGTATTTATACTTTTGCAAACAATGCTTTTAAAAATGTGTATGTACCCTTTTGTTTATGGCTTTGTCGACTGGACGAGGAATCGTTTACCGACAAGGTCAACGGCAATTCATGCGTGATAGACTAAATACAACCCGGGTATTCTTCATTTATGATTACTGCCCAAAAAACAATATTATGAAACGAGACGTTTTCTACACCTCTGGGGAGGAGTACAATATCTCCCAGGTTCAACGTTTTATGAGGAGGTACATTGTATGGTAATTTAAAAACAATAATAACGTTACAAATATTCCAAATAATTTAAGGAGCAATAAAACACCCTCCACACTGCCTCACCAGACCCTCCACACTGCCTCACCAGACCCTCCCCACTGCCTCACCAGAAGCCTCTTTATAGTGGCGTTTAACAAGTTAAAGTTCATAGCTGCCCTATAGAATCAATTCACCTGAAGTTATCATCACAATAAATATTGGTGATACGCCATTTTGGGAATCGGTGCCTCGTGTGTTATTACTATAAAAAGCCAATTGTGTTACTCAGCAAGACTCCAAAAGCACCAGCGTGTCCTCACTGGTGTGCGGTGCACATTGAGGGACTCGGTTGTGAGATGCAAACCATGTCTTTTCAAGCAAATTGACTCCCAAAATGGTAGACACTAGGGGCTGACGTCGACAGAAGCTGCGTGTGACGTCAGTGCAGGGTGTCTACAGACCTGGGCCCAATTTCATGGAGCTGCTTAAGCAGAAAATGTCGCTTAACAATTGTCTGCTACGCAGAAATGAGCAGGATACCAGTCAAAAATTGTACATGCGATATGGTATTTTGGCTGGTAACCTTATTCTGGTAAGCATAATTTTGTTGTGCTGAGCTACTTTTTGTGCTTAAGCAGCTCTATGAAGTTGGGCCTTGCTGAAGCACACAATCAGCTAATCCCCAAACAATTCTGCTTACCGAAAAAGGATCACCAGCCAACATAAAATGTATTGTGTATCCCGTTTGTGACTGATTTCTTGCTCATTTTTGCTAAGCAGAAATTTACGAAGCAATACCTCTTAGCTGTGCTAGAAGTTTTATATCATTGGACCCTCATGATAAAAAAAAAATAGAGAGGTTTAAATGAATGCACCCTTCCGACAACCGTAACAGTGTAACGTTGCTTTAATTAAGTTTTTATTTTACCCCTAAATTTAATAATGAAGTAAGTGTCCCTCTTGATATTTGGACTGACTTCTTTGGTAATGCCTAGCAACAACATTCAGTCAGAGCATTTGTTGCTATGGTTTGGGGTTGAGGGTTTACTAGTGCATATGTTTACCCGCAGAGTAGTCGCCTGTTAATATAGGCCTAATACATGCTTGCTATAAAAGATCGGGGGAAGAGTGAATTAACAATGTTTATGATATAATCAAAATTAGCAGGATACCAGTCACAAATGGTACGTGTGACATGCATGGTTTTGGGGCTGGTAACCTCAGAAGCATAATTGAGTGCTTATAAAATGTGTCTGTTTAAATGTTGAAACTGTGCCCAGAGCCAAACAACACTTGTTGACTATTTATACATTTCATACTCGTGCAACGTAATATAACAACATGTCAATATAGAAGAATGTGCTTGTTTGGGTTTTTTTTTTCATCTGGAAATATAAGGACACAAGGCTAACGTCAACACAAACCTGAGAATACATGGGCCGTTTGTCGGTGTTCATGAACAATCTCAATCATAAAGCCCACTCGTGATTCATATAGAAACACAACGACTGACCATCAGAGAAACATTGGGAAAATAGCATTTAACCAATCAATTTGGTGCGTCAAACTTCTCACCTTTGACTTTCATCTAGCCTATTCCCTAATTGGTTATTTTGCTAGGATCCTTCCTCATTCTAACAAAAACCAACACCATCTGGTAACTGCATTGATTGTTTTGAGTGCCGTAATTGAAATAGGCCTAAGCTATGTATGAACGTGCACTAAAACAACAATTCCACGACAAGCTAATTCGAAGAAGTTTGTATGTTGTGATT
This sequence comes from Pycnopodia helianthoides, assembly GCA_032158295.1. Taxonomy (NCBI): domain Eukaryota; kingdom Metazoa; phylum Echinodermata; class Asteroidea; order Forcipulatida; family Asteriidae; genus Pycnopodia; species Pycnopodia helianthoides. The sequence goes on from CM063261.1 coordinate 732,133, forward strand.
AAAAACAACTAGGATAGGAATTATTTCTTCCAAGGCGAACGATGTTTCATCTCATATAAACAAAGATGACATCACTGTGAAGAGGGGCACTAGGTCAAAGGGTACAAGAGCATCCGTTTTGTTAGTACGCTAAGCTGTGAGTCATCATACCCTATCACTGTAGAATTATATAACTGATTATAGCGTTGGTTTTTGACAGGGTGAACTCATCCCATCGTCTAGTATTCAATAAAATAATACCACATTAAACCACGAATCAAAGAGCAAGGACGGACAACCAGCCTGCAATGGGGTGGTCACATTTTCGAGAGAACACCTGTATATATATATTTTTTGCAAACCTCGGCTTAAAGGCTCCGGCTTCGGGCTCCGTTTGATGTTGAAACACGACAAAATGCTCACTGCTGCAAGCTTGATGACGGAGCCAGAGCCGGAGCCGCAGCCCAAGCCGATGGTTTGGAAAAGGCCCAAAACATGGAGCAACAGCTCACGGATTTATGTTCGGACCAATTAATCTATCATGGAAGACCCCCGCCCTCCCTCAATCACAACAATTTTACACTTCGATTTCAGCAATCGAAACAGGAATTGGCTTGTGATGAATGTAGGCTACACACAATCTCTGACAAATCAAGCTCATGGTACAAAAAGGAAGGCTTTGAAATAAAATCGTTCAGAAGTTGTTTCGATTACAAGATATACCAATAGTTACCCTCAATTGTAATGCTTACATTTTGTATGGACTTCGAAAGGAGCATAACACATGTCTACGAAATTGGCTTTTAAGACAAACAAAGAGTTGAGAACATTTGGGGGGAGTAGTTAGTGTCAATCTGACAGTTCGCTGATTATTAGTATTGTCATCATTGAAGAACCCCCCCCCCCACACACACACACACACACCACCACCACCACCACCACCATCACCACCACCCCAACCCCCAATCACAATTTGCAGCAATAAAAACAGGAATTGGCCTACAATGAATGGACACGAAATTTCTGGCAAAAATAAACCATCTGGTTTTTATTTTCTCTGCCGAAACGTGACCACTTAAAGGCACATTACAGAATTGGTAATTGTAAAATATACTTTTGATCACAGATTTACATAAAACTTACACGGTCTAATGATGATGATAGTAGAAAACATCCCTAGAAATATTTCTGGCTGAAATGCCATATTTGATGAGAAATAAATAAAACTAATTTCCGATTGGAGTTTATCGCTCATGAGCGTTTTATTCATGCATTGTATAACACATGCAAATTTGTAATCGGTTTTGCACTATTTTCTCGTGACCCAGATGGCCGATCGATCTCAAACTTCTACAGGTTTGTCAGTTTATGTATATGGTAGATTACATAAAGTGCTTACACTGCCAGCCACTGTTTTGTTTGCAAAAACCAATTCTGTAATGTTCCTTTAATCTAATGACACGTTCGCAGCTCGGTGTTGTGGTGCGTTTGTAGAAAATGAGAGGATTAGACAGAAAACAGAAAGTTTATGTTGCAATTCATCGAAGAATTTCATTTATATTTTAAGAAACAGACTTGAAAGGTGATTAAAAAACCCTCCCAGTTTATTGCCAATAAATGTAGAGCACAGTGATTTACGACGGTCGTATTTTAAAAGTATACTTGTATTACGTAATGCTCGGGACAGATATTGCGAACTTTGTACGCGTATTTATGAACGGACAATGAGTGAAGACACACACGACTGGGGTCACCGTGTCACCAGCAACTGTGTCACCAACACTGGGAGGTTTAAGCCATAACGCCACATGTTTACCTTCACGGATAGCCAATCAGAACACGGGATGTGGAGGGCGTTGACAGTCTGGATTCTCATTGGTGGGAAGCTTGAGGGTGCAGCATTATAAGAAGGGGTGGGTTGAGGGCTTCATCAGCATCTTTCTCCAGCCGAACACCTTGAAAGGATCACGGTCAACTGACTGCTCTTTCTTCCATCCGAAAGGTAAGAGACCCAATTCTTGATTTGTTGTTTCTTTCTCTGTAGACTTTTAGAGATCCAGCCTTTTAGGACCCATCTCCATCAATCTCTTAACCTTAGGGTTTGGCAACACTGATGACCTAGCAATAATTGTTCTCCATGTCTCTCTGTCCTCCACTGTCCTCTGTGAGTTGGGAACACTTCCCTCCTGTCCACTCTTTGCTAATGTCTTCCCGTCTCTTCCTTTTGTCCCTTTTCCGTCTTTCTTTCATTGTGCCTTGAACAAGTTGCTCTTTTCCAGGCCAGATGAACGGGAGACATGACCATAGCTGTTTCCGTTTCTTCACTGGTCAGGAGATCTTTGTACATGTTGGACAACCCAAACTTTTACAACACGAGCAGAGTATACTGTTCGAAATGTCGAGACCAAACCGGCTCTTTTCAGAGCCAACACTCCTCCCAAAAGAGATTTTACACATGGTACCCGCAAGTTTACTACTATTTACAGTTATAGTTACTTCTTTTACAACACAGTTTACCAGTTGCTTGGTTTACCAGTTGGGATGTTTTGTTGTCTTAATTTGGAATAATTGTATTCCACCTAGCAAGATCTGTTGTATACACTTGTTCACTTTTTCCAGTGAGGTATTTACTGCAATAAGTAGGAATATTTATCATGAGAATTTGGTCCCTGGTAAATTATTTTAAGTGCACCATAGATGGCCCGAACAACAAAGCCTTCAAGAATCTAATTTCATTTAATAGCTCCATGAGTCCAGTCCCATAAAAAAAGTCATCTTTGTTACACTAGGAGTATTCATGAGCACAAGTACCATTAGTAGCAAAAATTTCAAATTAAAATGTGTGAATGTTTGTTTGATATCAAAAAGCGCATGATTTCGTTCTGAGACGAACATCGCACCTTTCAAACAAGTCCTGCACGTAGTTCATGTTAAAGTGCGCGATATTGGGCCCATGGCTCCCTAAAACTGTTTGAAATCGCGAGAGACTTGCGCGATTTATTCTAAAGACAATGGATTATTAGACTCGACTGCAGATCAAGTTTTTGACATTTAACTTTGTTAAATACATTCGTACTTGTAGTATACATAGCATACATACCCCTGATGGACATTTCTCGGTGAAAATTTAACACTTCATTCAGGTTTTTAAAGATTTTTTTTTACGACGTTACCAGTGTATGGTAAACACAAAATAAAAGCGATGACGTCATCAATTTTTCAACCCAAGGGTCATTGCGTACACACACTGATGCCTGCTTAGGCCTGCGCTAAACGTCGCACGTTTGTCGTGTCGAACTCAAACAGTTGTAAAATTAGGAATTAAATTCGACAAAAGAGCGACGTTTAGCGCAAACCTTTTATTTAAGTTCGGCACTGCCGTGTAGCACGGCAAGCCCTGCCGTGCTACACGGTAGCGGCACGACACGGTGACAAACGTCGCGCTCTTGCCGTGTCGAATCGAACTGAAAACATTTGAGTTCGGCTCGGCAAAAGTGCGACGTTTAGCGCAGGCCTTACATCCACCACAAAAACCCACTTTAATCTGGCATCCGATCTTCGTATTAAAAGCACCGTATTGACATTTATTCTTTTATGTTCGTTCTGTCAACTCGCACCTGTAGCAGATTACACTCGCCAATCCCACTAGGCCAGAAAGCAAACTGAGTTCAAAGGCGCGCTGTTTACTTTCAGTCATTATGTCAACATTAAGACATGGATAATCTTAAAACTTAAAAAATGTGACCCTTCGTTTACATTAATTGGTTTTTTGTAACCATGGCAACATGTTGGCATCTTAGTTTATCATTATCAGGCTGTGTTTTTTTCCATTTGTTGGATGAAGCCCTCCTCACGCAAGTTCCACTCTCTTCTCTTTCTTGCTTTATTCTACCCCTAATCTCCCTCTTCTTCCTTGTCCGTCTATTACGTTGTTATTTGGTTAGTCTTTGTCCACCTGTTGTCATGCTTTCTTGACAAATGCCTGTCCATCTCCATTTCATTCCCTTGATCTTTCCTAGGATGTCTTTGATCATTGTTTTTTTGACTGATGTTGTCTGACTTTATCGCGTAGAGCTAGTCTCATCAGTCTCCTTCCCTTTATTTTAGCTCGATGTGTCCATGTATTATTTTGTGTCTGGTTGGCCATGGCTGTGCCCCGTATGTCATTGTTGTTGGATGCACTGATTATATTTCTTATAAAACTAATTCTTCATTCCTATATTGAAATTATTTTAAACATCAATTTCAAAAGATGATGTCATTGTTTATCTCGTCTGCTGTAAACTGGCCTCAATTCCACAAGGGATATGTCCAATTCACCTCACAAATGCAATTTACTCCAATAGTGGTCTCACTGTACTCAAGCAACCCTTCCTTTCTTGCAGTTACCAAACTCATCTCTACCATCATGCCTTGTGACTTGAGTGGAAAGTGGGTGTACGCCAGCGGGGACGGTATGGATGCCCTGTTCGACCTTCTGAAGGTCCCTGCTGAGAAGCGCCCAGCCGACCCCTCCTCCACCGTGGAGATCACCCAGAGCGGTGATGACTTTACCGTCAAGACAACCACCCCCGATGGCAAAAGCCGTGAGGCCAAGTTCTCAATCGGTGAGTTGAACATTGGGGCAAATAACATTGACCAAGAACAGTGGCATAACCGAAAGGGAGAGCAGCCCCCCCCCTCCCCCCCCCCCCCTCGCACATCCATGTTAACCATTTGAAGACCTCAGTCCATCTTAATAAATTGAAGACCTCAGCTAAGTGATGTTTATCAGTGTTTCTGCTCGGCCAAACATAAGCAGAAAACCAGTCACAGACGGTAAATGTGATACGGTATTTTGGCTGGTCTGTAAGCTGAATTGTTTTGTGCTTAGCTGCTTTTTGTGCAAAAGCAGCTCCAATAAAAGTTGAGCCCTGTCTTCTTCTCATCATTACGTCAAGTTTCTATTGGCTGCTATCTCTGAGGTCAAATAATAGAAACTTGCACGAGCCGAGCACAACTCTCAGCCAATTATGTCTTTATTGACCTCAGTGAGGGCGCTGTTCAGGCTTGTGACGTCATAAGCAAGCGGTCTGTACCAGCGCCATGAAATCTTTTTCATGAACCAACATCCAACAGAAATATGTTATCTTACTTAAAGCCTTGGATAAAACTATGATCTCGAGAAGTAACAAATCCCCCACAACCGACTAGAAATAAGAGGTCTTCTATTTTGTTTGTTCGAATGATTTCTTTAAAGTGCATTAATTCTTCTTAATTAATTCTGTTGGAAAGCAGTAAAGTACAAACGAAATAAGCAATCTAGTAAGGTTCTTATGAGTTTTGGTAAATAAATGAAAATAAATGGTGGTGTAACAACTTGACGTTTCGATCAATATGCTTTGATGTCTTCATTAGTACTACCACAACTCACAGAGAGATTATTTCCACAGCAAGTCCTATTAGATTGTATCCCACTTTACAAAGTTCAAAATCCTACTTATTAACAAAATGTTATCATAATTATTAACATTACTATTATTCCGATTAAAAACTAATTTCATCGCGTGTTTTCTCTTCTAAACTTCAGGTGTTGAGTTTTCCGACCCCGACATCAAAGCTCTACGAGGCATGGAGGTCAAAGCCACACCCTGCTGGGATGGAGAAAAGCTCGTCCTCAAGGGATCAGGTGGAAATGGGTCAGCGACCCGTGAGCTCCGTGGAGGTCAGATGGTCATGACCTTTGACATTATGGGAACCAAGGCAACACGCTGCTTCAACAAGGCATAAACATCGACAACAACTGCATTCAAACATTTATGATCAGTACAAATTTTATTAAGCTAATGAGAATGGCTTTAATCTGTAATAAAATTAAGTAAAGATTTTTTTACGCAAGTCATCACCTATCCACTTGTATATCTAAAGTAATGAACAAAGCTATGTGAATTTTGAAACTAAATAAATCACAATTTTTTGTACATGTATCAATGTATCAATGTCTTTTAGCCAAATAATTATTGACTCTGTGTGGTTATTAGTATAGAAGTGAAGTCAACCCTATAACTGGTGTACATATGTTTATATTTCAGATCAAATTAGTAGTGGCATAACTAGACATGTTCACTTGGTGGGGGGGGGGGCAGGTTTAAAGACATAATTGGGGGGGGGGGGCTTTTGTGTATGGAACCAATCATTTGAACATTTTTTTAAATTACATTGGGGAGGGTTCTGAACAGGGGTGATCTCAACCCCAACCCCCATGCTGGTTACACCATCGCAAATTAGTCAGATATTGACTTGAAAAACAATCAGGGTTGTGAAAAAATCCCTGAAAATCCTGGAGATGGGTACCAGACCGGTAGTGATCTCTTCTAATAGGAGATGGAAGTCCCTGAACATGCAGCTGGTGCCATATTTCAGAGTATTTACAGACTGTCTACATTGCCAGAAATGGACAACCTAGAGTTTTGCAATGTAGGCCTACAGGGCTATAATTATGTCTTACGCCAAAAAAAATGGAGATAGTTGAAAAGATCTTAAACACAAGAAAACTGACAAATCACAGGCCTGAACAATAGTCACACGGTTTGAAATACCCACTTGACCATCGGCCAAAGGCACTGGGGCTCACTACTCAACAAGTCTTGCAGTCTAGTATTTAACCCCACAACCAAACAAGTCTGACAGTCTAGTATTTAACCCCACAACCAAACAAGTCTGACAGTCTAGTATTTAACCCCACAACCAAACAAGTCTGACAGTCTAGTATTTAACCCCACAACCAAACAAGTCTGACAGTCTAGTATTTAACCCACAACCAAACAAGTCTGACAGTCTAGTATTTAACCCCAAACCAAACAAGTCTGACAGTCTAGTATTTAACCCCACAACCAAACAAGTCTGACAGTCTAGTATTTAACCCCACAACCAAACAAGTCTGACAGTCTAGTATTTAACCCACAACCAAACAAGTCTGACAGTCTAGTATTTAAACCCCACAACCAAACAAGTCTGACAGTCTAGTATTTAACCCCACAACCAAACAAGTCTGCACTTTATTATGTTAACGCCAAAAAAAATGGAGATAGTTAAAGTATTTAACCACAACCAAAAAGAAATCAGGCTGAACTAGTCACAGTTGATACCACTTGACCATCGGCCAAAGCACTGGGGTCACTACTCAACAAGTCTGACAGTCTAGTATTTAACCCCACAACCAAACAAGTCTGACAGTCTAGTATTTAACCCCACAACCAACAAGTCTGACAGTCTAGTATTTAACCCACAACCGAACAAGTCTGACAGTCTAGTATTTAACCCACAACCGAAACAAGTCTGACAGTCTAGTATTTAACCCCACAACCAAACAAGTCTGACAGTCTAGTATTTAACCCCACAACCAAACAAGTCTGACAGTCTAGTATTTAACCCCACAACCGAACAAGTCTGACAGTCTAGTATTTAACCCACAACCAAACAAGTCTGACAGTCTAGTATTTAACCCACAACCAAACAAGTCTGACAGTCTAGTATTTAACCCCACAACCAAACAAGTCTGCAGTCTAGTATTTAACCCACAACCAACAAGTCTGACAGTCTAGTATTTAACCCCACAACCAAACAAGTCTGACAGTCTAGTATTTAACCCCACAACCAAACAAGTCTTGACAGTCTAGTATTTAACCCCACAACCGAACAAGTCTGACAGTCTAGTATTTAACCCCACAACCAAACAAGTCTGACAGTCTAGTATTTAACCCCACAACCGAAACAAGTCTGACAGTCTAGTATTTAACCCCACAACCAAACAAGTCTGACAGTCTAGTATTTAACCCCACAACCAAACAAGTCTGACAGTCTAGTATTTAACCCCACAACCAACAAGTCTGACAGTCTAGTATTTAACCCCACAACCAAACAAGTCTGACAGTCTAGTATTTAACCCCACAACCAAACAAGTCTGACAGTCTAGTATTTAACCCCACAACCGAAACAAGTCTGACAGTCTAGTATTTAACCCACAACCGAACAAGTCTGACAGTCTAGTATTTAACCCCACAACCGAACAAGTCTGACAGTCTAGTATTTAACCCACAACCAAACAAGTCTGACAGTCTGGTGTTTAACCCCACAACCAAACAAGTCCTGCAGTCTAGTGTTAAACCCCACAACCAAACAAGTGCTGCAGTCTAGTATTTAACCCCACAACCAAACAAGTCCTGCAGTCACTGGAAAGTGTTTTTCCAGACACACTTAATAAAGTTGATCAAACCCAAACCTCCAAGGAGTATTTTGGGTTAAGTAGAAAAACTGAGCTACAAACCAGTGGTCTAATGGAGATTGTTTTAAAAATCTACCGCAGTCTTCATGATAGAATGTACAACAATGTATGATCATCATCAGAGAAGAGCCATTATTCAGGCAAGCCAAATAACCGTTGGGGAAGCAAGGGCTGATGAGAGATGTCCTAAATAGCAATTTCACCCCTAGAACAACCGTAGCTCGTCTAATGGAGATTGTTTTAAAAATCTACCGCAGTCTTCATGATAGAATGTACAACAATGTATGGTCATCATAAGAGAAGAGCCATTATTCAGGCAAGCCAAATAACCGTTGGGGAAGCAAGGGCTGATGAGAGATGTCCTAAATAGCAATTTCACCCCGTAGAACAACCGTAGCTCGTCCGAGGAGATCAACCCGCCCATCATCCTGTACCCTCATCTGAACATCTCCGCCCCTCTTTGAACACTGACGAGCTGTTAAAACACATAAATAGACAATCGTGACTAGGGTTGCCAGTAGAGGGCGCTGCTGAACATTGTAGTGTCAGCAATTCGGATGCAGGGTATCACTTCACACTTACAAAAGTCAGTAGCAGTTATAGAAAAATCTCAGTTCCTATCAACAATTGTGAGATTCCAATTGATCTCAGTGATTGTTTGATACAGAACTGATATCCTAACCCTACTCGGCCATAAAGATCTTTATCCTATTCGGAGGAAGTGAGTTCTCAGTCCTAAGCAGCTACGGGAATCTCAAATCTCAATCCTATTCATTACTAATTCAAGGGTGATGAGAGGGAAATCCTACTGACGACAGTTAGATCTGCGCATCCTACTTGGTGAAAAGAAGAACCCACTCCTTCTCAGTGGTGGTGAGTTCCTCGTCCCATTTTGTGGTAATGCAGTCCCTACCCTACTCAGCAATAGTCGGATACTAATTTAGGTCAGCAATAGTGAAATCAGAATTCTACCAAAATATAGTGAGTTCCAAACCCTACGTAACTCAGTTATGAGATTTTAAACCTAATCAACACAATTACATCTCCACTGGAGATGTAGCTATTCTCCACACTACTCAGCACCGGTGAGAACTAAAGATAGCTCAGAAATAGTAAGATCCCAATCCTACATGGTGATAGTAAGATCCCAATCCTACTCAGTGATAGTGAGATCCTAATACTGCTCAGTATTTAGTGATAGCTAGATGTAGATCCAATCCTACTCAGTGATAGTGAGATCCTAATACTGTCAGTATTAGTGATCTAATGTGAATCACTAGATGTAGATCCCAATCTACTCAGTGATTAGTGATAGCTAAACTGTAGTATTTAGTGATAGCTGATGAGATCCCAATCTGCTCTATAGTGATAGTGATGATCCAATCCTACTCAGTGATAGTGAGATCCCAATCCTATAGTGATATAGTGAAGGATCCCAATCCTACTCAGTGATAGTGAGATCCCAATCCTACTGGTGATAGTGAGATCCAATCCTACTCAGTGATAGTGAGATCCAATCCTACTCAGTGATAGTGAGATCCCAATCCTACTCAGTGATAGTGAGATCCTCAAATCTCTTAGTGATAGTGAGATCCAATCCTACTCAGTGATAGTGAGATCCTAATATTACTCAGTGATAGTGAGATCCTAATACTGTCAGTATTTAGTGATAGCTAGATGTAGATCCCAATCCTACTCAGTGATAGTGAGATCCCAATCCTACATGGTGTATAGTGAGATCCCAATCCTACTCAGTGATAGTGAGATCCTATATATACTCAGTGATAGTGAGATCCTAATACTGCTCAGTATTTAGTGATAGCTAGATGTAGATCCCAATCCTACTCAGTGATAGCAAGATCTCAATTATTTTCAGATAACAGAGCAATCCTACTTAAATTACATGACAAACAGTTCTTCATTTTACTCATGTGAGATCGACATTAGCTCACATTTGAATAGTTTTTTTATCGGTACTACCACTACAATTTTTTAACATTCAGAAAGCTAACAAACTATCAAATAAGAATGAAATTCAAAACTTACCATAAAGTTCTTTCTTGCCTAATTTCTCGGCCCAGTAACCAGCTAGAACAGTGTGTGCAGAGCCTGAATAAAGGTAATTAAGATGTAACACTAATGATCATCTTATTAATAAGGGAATAAAAGAGTGGCAATGAGGTCTTAAACGGCCATTTAAAACCGGCAGGGTCGTGGCCGTGTGATAAAAGCCTGAGCCCTACCTAGGGTGAGAGAAGCAAATTATGGTCAAATGTCATTTATGCAAATGACAGGGTCATCTTAACTTTTTCCAGTGTCCGCATTAACTTACCTGTAACAGGATCTTCTGGAATACCGTTCCATGGAGAAAAATACCTTGAGATGAAATCATACTGTCTGCCCTCTCCGTCCACGGCACCGTTGTCACGGTTACCCTTCAGCGTAACTATAACACCCCGCACGTGGGAAGCGTTAGGGGCGGCCATCATTGCTGCACAGTCTGGTTTCAGACTCTCCAAAGTGTCTCTGTAGAATAGGATAAAAAACACATAGATTTGTTAAGACTGAGATCACTCTTTCGAGATGATGGCATTTCACCTAACGAGTATCCCAAATCATAAAACGTTTTGCCCTTATGTTCTACGTAGCAAAGTATTAAATGCATGTAAAAGAACCCGAACCCAGTAGGACCATTTATTGTTAAGAGAAGGGGTTTGCCCTGCATGGTGTTGTTAGGATGGTTGGCTGCAGATTGTGCCACATCACGGTCAGGTGTGAGAAAGCACTATATAAGAATCGCAAGTTATACTACTAACTGGGCAAAAGAAAATAAGAGAAGCCTGTTTTTTTTCTACCTCATTTCCGAATCAGACAGGCAGAGAAGAAGTTCCTTATTGGCCCCAGGGGTGTATTGAACGTCAGCAGGTAACAAAGGACCAAAAACAGCCTAAGGTGTCAAAGTTGAGAGAAACAGATTCAAATCATAGGAAAAAACTGTGTCTCTGATAATAAAAAAAAAGAAAGAAGTTGTAATAACAAGACTGTTGTCGGGAAGGAATCCTCACCAGGCTGCCACGACTGATGACTCTATCTATGGCATAGTGTTAGCCAGGGGGGGGGGTGTGTCTGAGTGTCTTTTGGACACCCTGTTTTATATTTGGACACCCTGTTTTATCTGTCATTTACATGTAAAAAGTATTGTGAACAATTTGGACACCCAGTTTTTAGATTTCCAGCAAGTTTGGACATCCTTTCAACAAATCCTGGCTAAAACCTTGCTCTATGGTTTGATTGAAAAAGGACGCTCACAGGGAGGGGTCTGACTGCTGTGTGTCTCTAGCCTCTCTTTGGATACATTAATCTGAATGAACAACTTCTGCACCAGATTGAGGTTTATATGACTGCTAATCACCCCCCCCCCCGACCCCTTTCACAACCCACACACAAAGTTACATGTACAATGTCAAGTGTAAAATGTCGAAAGTTTACAAGTTCAATATCACATTCCTTGCCAATATCTAATGGCTAACTTAAACAAATCTTATCCTAGACTCTTAGGAGTTCTAGTACCTTGTCTCAGAGTCCGATAGCCTAAGCAGCAGTTTTTTAGTTGTTTCTGAATGAAAAACTTCTTGGGGTTTATAGTCACCAATAGTTACCTGCAAAAAAATTAGAATGTCATTTTCAGTTGTATTCACTATCGGCACTCATTCTTAGCCCATCGAAATCCAACTGTTTATTTTGTTTGATTCTGTCTGATTACTGGGATTCGTCGTCTCTCAAAAGCTGCATTTCGATTTCAATTGCTGAGCAAAGTATGATGTCACAAAACAAAGGTGATATTGACAACTTGTCTTAAAATGAATCTTGGCACTTTGTGAAAATCGAGCCCAGGCTAACCATCATAAATCAAGAGTTCTAAGTCCAGCAAGTAAAATGGCAAGTTCCAGTTTTTGATGAGTGAGCAAGGATTCAAGTAAGTTACCCGGAGGAGTTACATGTAGGGTTAAACAAAAATATACATAAACAATTAGATCAAACAAAATTTCATTTTATTTTTTGTTTGAAGGGCAACTTACCTGGATTAATTCTGCAAGCGGTGCCTCATCCTAAACAAGCCAAAGAAAAAATATAAAATATAATTATTTTTGTTATTCGGATTTGAATATTGGGTCAGACTTTTACGGGGCGTTCAAGTGCAGTTGTGTTCAGTCAGCCCTAGGGCAACAAGGTGCAGTGTGTAATAGATAAGTCATAAAGTTTTAACTTGCAGAAAAAATTACGCAACTTAACTAGCTTAGCGAAAAGAATAGTTAGCGAAAAAGACATTAGTTGCAATAATGTAAACTACAAAGCATTATGGCTGGTTATCTGTTTCTGTAAAGCAAAAAACATTGCACTTAGCTACATTTTTGTGGTTACCAGCGTTATTCAAAAAAAAAATGGGAAAGGTTCGAGAAAGTCGGGATGGTAAAGTACCTCTTTTGATGGTTTATTTAGAGGGAAATCCAAGCCAATGGACTTCCCCTCTCGACTTGCAATCAGCTCCCCACTCTTAGACTGAAACCTGATGGAATCACGCCGATTACCGACGACGTAAAACAAGGCTGCCGCAGAGGCCAGGGTCGCATGGCCACATAGATTGACCTCATTGGTGGGTGTGAACCAACGAATTTTCACCTGACTTGCTGTATGAAAGAAAAAAAGACATTGTTGGTCGTAAAATAATAGTCAATCTGTAGATAACTCATTGCACGCACATCTACTAACACAGTAAAATAACTTTTTTTAAACATGTTTAGCGTCCAGCCTTTTTGAAAAAAGGGAGGAGGGCCTTTTCTTTTCTTTTTTTAAATGGCCGCCTGACACATTTTTCTTCAAAGCCGCAGTAGAATAAATGGCAAGTTCTCAAAAAATCTACACAGCTGAGTAGATAAGTTGCCGCAAACTGAATAAACACTTTAAGAGTTGAAAACAATTGTAAATTTTTTTTTCAAATTTTAAACTATGGTTCCTTTTAACCCTCCGTCTTTGAGTTTTTGATTGTCAGGAGGATCAAGGATTTTGATTAACTTTGGGATGGTATGAATCTTGTGTTTACCATTCTGAAATGATTCTTCCGGTTCAACTGTCTGTAAATAAGCAGTCTCTGATAGATTCATCTCTGCTGCAATTCTCATCTTAAGCTCATCTGGAATATCCTAATTAGACAAAACATATAATTATCAAAAAAATATAAACAGCCAGCCACCTGTGACCAATCTCATTCATGATGCCACCACAACCTCCAAAACAGCCCGCATCTGCCTCTAACTTCATTGCCCATCTTTTAAACTGGAATTGTGTCGTTATTTTCACTCATTTTAAGTACATATGTTCCAATTAATACTGTTTTGCATTTCAACTATTTCGTGTTAGGTAGTGGGCCCGCGGGGGTAAGGCTTTTTAATCAGCCAGGATTTAGGGATAATGCTTTAAGTTGTTATGTTGCTCACAGTCACTCACACTGTCTTTTGAAAATAAACACCATTTTATTTTTAGTTTTACTAATAGATTAGTAATAATACTAGTTTCATTCCCCTGTTGTGTGTATTACTATTAGTTATGCTCGCAATTTACAGTTAATTAAAGATATATGCTCGCTCGTAAATTTATAGTTTAAGTACTATGGAGATACTACTAGCAACTGTCCAATCATAGAGCTGTCAAGCGTTTTACTAGCTTCCTCAGTCGATGTCATGACTGAGTGCTTGGATTCGAGTTTGATCGACAGGACAAACGTTACAACGGAAAAACAATATCTCAACGCTCAAACACTATTCCCTTACCTCATTTAGCAAGCAGATAGCGGCTGGGTTTCCAGCAAAAGGTGTATCTGTGAATGCATCCACAGTCACCACTGGCAACCGTCCTTCTTGTCCAGAAACAGCAAAATTTCCAAACTTTCCGGCAGCCGACATGATTCAGACTTCAATATTTCAGCGCGCTAGGCAAAGTCCTTCCTTGAGGGCGCTCTTCAAAGTTCAGAAAAGTTACTTTTTCTCGAGGGGGCGGGGCATTCGATGCCGACACATAATTTTTGTCTTGGAAGGTGTACAAAAGCTTCAATTCTTATTTAAAAAAACAAAAAAAAAATATAAATATATATATAGTTTCTCTGAAATTGAAAAGTTCGCCTTATTTTTAGCTGATTTATCTATTTTCTCTAGTAACTTTAACATGATGGGAAATGTGGGAGGGGTTGTGGGGAGGGTTTATGGGGGGAGGAGAATACGAAGGATTCTTGTACCAGGTACACAATTTTAATGGTAAATATTTTATTCAACGCATGGCATTATTACCACACTGAAGTTAAAACTACTTTTTCGAACCACATATTTGTCAAATTTAACAGAAATGTTATTATATCAAGTTGAAAAAGCTGTATAATTAATTCAAATTTCATAAATATTACACAACTGTGACTTGCTTAAGAAAATTTAAATATCCAAGAGTGTTTAGATAGTTAGATACTATAAATAGCCTAGTGGTAGAATTGTTTGCACTATTGTAAAATACAAACTAGTACTAGTAAGGTTTGCAGTAACACCATGTACATGAAATATCCGTCCCAGTTGTAGTGGTTCTGAAAAGAACCTGGGTGGTTCAACAACTTTTTGATCAATTGTGGGTTGAACTTGAAAAGACAATTTGACTTGAGAGGGATTTGGACCTGTGACCTACAAACTAACGTGCCGGCATTCTACCAACTGAGCCATCTACCCCTTACATTGAAGGTCTCCCTATTTTGTCAATATCTTTGTTCCAGATATTCCTAAAGAGAAAGCTGAAACATAAGCTACAAATATAATCAAAACATGTCCTCTGTATATTTTTGAGAGGGCAAGATCATTTCCATTTTTCAAAGGGCACTTCTCTTGGAAAATCTTCAAATCACAGCCAAGCCCAATGCCTCCATGTAACTCTAGGCCTGGTCTATATTTCTTTATTACTCATTTCCCCTAGACAGTGGCTTAAACAGAGGGGGGCTCAGAACCCCCCCCCCCCCCCCGCCCCTTCATGAGATTGTTACATGAAATTGTCTGCTTATGCAACTGCCCTTGCTGAAAAGGGATAGTAACAAGTCATAATTATCATGACCTATACACTTATAAATATGAGATATATCTCATAAATATAACTTGTATATGGTTTAAAGGGATTAAACATATATTTACACTTTAGGTTTCTATTGCAAAATAACAAAACTATTGGAGGTTTCACCCTCGCTACCAGTTACCAAAGGCTAGAAACAAGTTTCTGATGTAGAAATTCACCGACCGAAACAATTTGAGAACTAAGTAAAAACCAGAAAGAGACGAATCAGGAAGAGTTTGTGACTTTGGTACATGGCCTGAAAAGCTAAAATTCACAAAATGTACAGCCTTCATTGCTTATTCATGTAATGGTACTTAAATATTTTGAATTCTAATAACATTATTGGATTGTATACTTCAGCGTTAGCAAGTCTTAAAACAAAGTCTGACACTTTTTGTTAGTTTGTCAAAACTAAGCCAGTTACAGTTTGGTCGGAACAGCTACCTCACCATGCACAATCAAACTCGCAAATTTGCTTGATCGATGACAGTTTCTGGTCCGCATTCGCAAAAATCTACCAGAAATTAAGGGTTAGGTGATGAAGCAACACAGCAGTGTCAGTTTAAAAAAAACCAGCAGAAACGATGACTTCAAACTTGTTCAAAAAGATATTTTGTTCATTTTGACTAAATTTTTGATTCAACTAAATTTGATGTAATCATTTCCAGAAGCAAATCCTAAACTGTCATGGTTACCTGCTGCTATTTCTTAACTGAAGTTCGTTTAAATACTATTGTTTAAACCTTAAAGTGTTACACCCAAATAGCACCCACTTGTGATCAAGCATTCCAAGTGCAGAAAATGGAACTCTTGCTGAGTATCCATGAAAAAAAAAGCTTCACTTTTTGCATTTGTGTTAGCTGAACAGTAAAAGTTAAGTAATATAATGAAGAAAATTATAACCAGAATAGACTAACTCCCAGCACTTGGAAAAATCTGTGTTTTCCTGGCACATTTCCACATGGCCTCCAAAATGCGTGAGAGCCCAAGCTCCTTAGACTTGTCCAGTCCTCTCTGTACTCTGTTTTTGACAACCCCTACAAATTCTTTTTTGCTTAACTTCCCATCATCTAGGAAATGAAAACAAAAAATTATGGTTAGGTTTAGAGATTTGAACTGATTAGAGATCATGTGTTGGTATACACTAATCATGACATACATAGTCATAGCTGATTATAATCACACGTCATCTCTTTAAAGTGAGAGTGTTTCACAATAATACTACAAAACAAAAGTTTTGTTTTAATTCAGAAAACATATAGTGTGTTCAATGAACATACTTTTATTTAGACCTTTCAGGTTGAATGTGAGTAGTTAAAATTCTGAGGCCAATTACAGCCACTAAGGGCACTTAGGTACAAACTGTGTTTGCAGCCTGTAGCTGGCTGGTAGCCAGCCACTATCCTACTCATATGTGTGATGTCCTTCAACTGAAAGCCACATCCTGATAATCCAACAATTACCAGAAGCCCAAGAAGGCAAGGTCTGGGATGAGATTTGACGGATATAGCAAATCCTGAAAAAATGGCTCGCTGAAAATTAAACAATACTCACCATTTTCATCAAAGAGGGTAAATACAATATCTAGTACCCTGTCACTCAGCTGTACCTTTGCAACCATGTTCCCAACATGCTTCAAGGTCTCTGTGTAAAGATAGATAAAAGTATCAAAGGTATGACGCAAAAACAATGAAAACATTCTGAATACCCACAGCTTGAAGATTGTAAGGACAAAAGCTTGCTAAGCACAGAAACAGCTTTCTAGCTACAATTCCAAATAGTTTACACCGCTGCGACTTGTGTCCACTGTCTTTTCGCTTAGCAAGGAAATTTGCTTTGCAATATTTTCAGTTTAAAGAAAGGGTCATACTTTTGGTAATGACCCCCCAAAAAGGTTGTGTAATTTCTATCCGAAAGTCCCCTTGTTATAAGGATGGTAACAGTGGTAAGCTTCCTGCAAAAGTATTTCGCCTGGAATGCCCCCGTTGATTAGAAATAAATAAGAGTCTGTCGAAAATTTTGAATCTCTCCAACTCACCTCGAGGCAAATTTTGGAGATTCAAATTTCTGTGGTATCCGTTTTTGAATGCTGCAGCTAGAGATGCTGTTGGTATCCACTGTCACCTCGCTAAACGTGGATGGATTCGACATTCTTAATGAGAATAACCTGACAGTTTTGAGCTATTTTCTCAACAAGTAGACACTGTATTCTGCTGAAATTTTCACAGGTGACTTTTATTGTATCATTCTTGATACTTTTGCTTATAAATCAGCATTATGTTGCCTCAACCCAACCTACAACCCTACCTTTAAACAGCTTTATGAAATTAGGCCGAGTGTCAGCTGCACTGATTAGTGTCTTTGGCTCACCTTGATCAATTGCTGCCCCAGCCACATGGTAGAAAGACAAAGCTGTATCTACATCATGTATGCTACTCAGAAAATGCTGAAGATCCATAAACTCCCGCAGTGTTATTCCCTGCAGTCAAAGAAATAAAGTGTATTGACCCCTTGTACCAATGTCACATGTGGCTACTGTCTGCCACGCTAGCCATTTTGGGAGTCAAATTGCACAGAAAAATTACACTTGGCGTCTAAACGCTGCATCGCATAAAATGCCCACTATACTGTGTAACATTTGGGGACAGTGACTCCCAAAATGGTTTATGTGTGTTGTCATGTCATTGAGCCTTCAAAAAAGACTCTGCTAGGGTCGAAACGTCAGGCCATTAACTATTTGTTTGCATTTATACCACAGGTTCTTTTGGTTGGTAAGCAGTTTGCAACAGCTAGTTCTTATTTTCTCATGGTCAAAATAGAAAAGGTAAATAGACTTACGTGTCCCTTGGCGTCCTCGGCGAACTTCTTCTTGACCCTCTTCCGCATCCTCGATTTTCTAGGCTTCGGAATCTGATCTGCATATACCAGTAGGAAGTTGGCCAAGTTCAGCTCGGTGATTTTTCCATTGACGGGTTTGTATCTTTCAAACTGTAAAAGAGGAAGTGTGAAGTCACTTGTTGTTTCTGGATTTCTTGTACAATTGTTGTTTTTCCATCTGGACATGGGATGGGCAGCTGCATTTCTAAGAAGAAGAAAAGGACAGGCTGCCTGCTTTGACCTACCTCCATTTTCAGAATCTCCTCCTTCAGATGTTTGTGAAATTTACCAAAGGATTCAAAAGTCAACTTCTTGTCCAGGTTGGGGCCAAAGAAGAAAGTGTCCAGAGAGCTGTTGAAGGGTTTTTTGTTCAAAGTGTTTCCAGTGGTCTTACGATCGCGGTGTTTTTTACCCGTTGCTGTTTGAGCCCGGATGACATCTGTCACCTACAAGTGAGAGAAAATGGATTAAAAAATAAAGCAGATAATTAGATCAAATAGCTGCCATTATCGTTGTCAGGACAGAGGTGAGTGTACACGATGGAGGCTTAGCCACTGCCGAGTCAAGTTGTACAAAGAGGAAAAGAGGGCCACGGTGCCGGAACTATCGATGGAAAACTGTAAATCCCAATGCTAAAGACCACCATGTGGGTGTCTGTTTTTTAATTCAGTGTGGTTTCATTGAAATGTTTGGGTTTTTCAATGAACAGGAGGGCCCAGTGATGGTTGAGATAATCCCGGTGGCTAGTGGTTAAAAGTACCTCCATAAGCACTTGATGAAGTCTGTTTCTTAAATCGTATTATCAAGCTATCTTCACCTGTTGGAATTCATCGTAAGATACGTCGCCATCCCCGTTGATGTCAAACAGACGAAAAGCAATCTCAAAGTGTCTCTCAGGTGCTATGAAGTAAAACGTACAAATTGTGAAAACCAATTTTACTTACATTTGAACAAACTAAAAAGTAAAATAAATATACAATCACAAGTTTCAGAAATCCTTTTTTTAAGTGTTTTGTAGCAAGATTTGTAGCCAAGCTGTCTTGTGCATTGCAATCAAGTTCTAGAGTCAATGGAGTGTAGGTTAGAATCCCGGTTGTGACACTTGTGCCCTGAGCAAGATACTCTTCACTGTGATTGTTTCTCATCATCCAGGAGTAAATGGGAACTTTCAAGGGTGGGATTGTTGATGTGAATGACTAGCTACCTGTGCTACCATCATTAAGCTGCCAGTGCTGCATACTCCAAAGGAGTTGAGATGGTTTCAGGAATGCTTATGGCCTGATGAGTGAAGTTATGGCAATAGTTGTTGTAATCTGTTGCATTTGGCAGTCAACTGAGATGTCATTCTTTGACTGAATTTGTTGCATTTAATAGTCGAGTGACTTCATATTGGCGTTGCATTTTGTTGTATTTGGCAGTCAACTCAAATTCATACCTTGATGGAATTTGTTGCATTTTAGCCAAGTCAACACTACACTCATGTGCATACTGTTGCATTTAGCAGGGCAAACACACTTGCTCAGTCCTAACACAAGTTAACGTGCCTGCACAATGCAACAAAATCCCTTGTTGCAGTTGGTTGCATTTGGCATGGTTCTCATTTCAACTGTGTTGCATTCTGTTGTATTTGGCAGGGTATGTAGAGGGAACCTAATGGGGGTTAGGGTTAAAGGGGCCTTATTGTCTTGAAATATTTAATTTATTTGTACTCAGATTTGTTGAGGTTCTTTCTTTGGGGTTTTGATGGACAAAGACAAATCAATCAAAGAGTTGTTTATGCCTTAAGCCTGGTTCATATTTCAAGCAATATGCAAAAAGGGCAGTGAATTTTGTGCCTCATAGAAAACAGTGCTTACTGATTGTTGGCATCACTAAAATTCATTCTCATTAGCTTTTTCTGTTAAGTATAACCAGACTTACTTGACAGGACGGTGATTAGGAACATGTAGTCAGCGAAGGAGATCAATCCACACTCCCCCAACATCGCAAAAATACTGTCCTCTTCAAATTTCTGGTTCTTCAAGTTCAGTTTCTACGCAGCATTGAAAAGATTTATAGAAAATCACTCCAATTAATTCTTTTAGTTTTATTTCAGTACATCAGTGAAAAGAGTTGGTGGAAAATTCCACTAAAGTTATTTTGTTTGTCCTTAACCCCAATATTTTCCAGTGAGTTGACCAAACATTTGAAACCATTCAACTGCAGAGGTTGTAATTGGGCATAGTTTATTCCTATCATTGTTAAAAACACATTGGGTGATACTGAATGGTCAGACAGTGAAGAAATCTGAAATGTGTAACTATTCCAACTAGAAATACTTGACAGTGAAATCGGACTCAGTACCAACTCTACACAAAGTAATCTTTCCCAAACCAATTTTTTTAACAAACCTTTTACTTAGACATTCACCAAACATCATTTTCATATTCTGAAGTGAAATTAAAATTCTGACAAAACTTAAATTTCCACATACCTTTGCTTCAACTTTCTTGAACTGATCTAGGCCCAGACCTTATAACAAAAAGAAGAAAATGTTGTCATAAATGGAGATAATCTTCCAGCACTCCTCCTAAGAAGAGGTCCACTTCTGGTCAACTGCAGGCCCAAAAACCTGCAGACCAGTAGCACTAAAAGTAATTAGTGTAAGTGTTGAAAAAATAAAATAAAAACTTGGTCAGAAAAACCCCAGAGATTTGATTAAAAAAATTCTTGCAAATGCATATAGAATAATGACAATTCTTCTACTCAAAACTTTGGTTCCTTAGTCCAGGCAGCAACTGAAAACAACAAGTTAGGGGACCTCCAGCCCTGCAGTCTTGTGGATTTTCCCCCTACACTTGAGCCCTACAGTGACTGAAATTGTTAAGAATCAATCCTTGATTTAGAGATATAAAGCTAGGCTCACCTTCTGGTTGTTTCTCGTCTGGAGTGATGGTACGTATGAAATCTTCTGCTGTCATAAAGATCTCTGAAATGCCGTCATCCGTGACCACCTTCAAC
Organism: Pycnopodia helianthoides; assembly: GCA_032158295.1. Taxonomy (NCBI): domain Eukaryota; kingdom Metazoa; phylum Echinodermata; class Asteroidea; order Forcipulatida; family Asteriidae; genus Pycnopodia; species Pycnopodia helianthoides. The sequence continues at coordinate 753,389 of CM063261.1, forward strand.
GTGGCAAAGTAACGGAATATCTTGTCGGGCGTTGAGTAGGCGCGAATGCGATTTTCATACTCAATAATCTGCAGGGTGAAAAAGAACCAATTCCCTGATTATTGTTTTCTGCTTTACAAATTTTTCATTATGTTATCTTTTTTAGACCTATTCTGGTAAAAGAGAGATTAAGCTACAAGTTATTGCATCACGCATAATATATACAGCAATGTGTACAAACAATTTATAGTCCTTTGAAGTGCAAATTCAAATAATTAAGCTAAGCGTTGCATGTTTACCCATGTTAAGAGACAGGCACAAAACGTCAATTAATAAATGCCCTTTGTTCAGGGTAAATCAGATGAAGAGAGAGTCCCCACAAAATTTTGTAAAATATTTTTCAAATTTGCTTAACCTCCCTAATATTATAAAAACCAAGAAAGAATCCTCAAATTCATAATCTCTGCTTACCACAAGCGAAACAAAAGTCACGCTAGCTTGCTGGCAGTTCTTGTAAGCAGATGGAGATGCAAGAATCCAAACACATTGTAAATGCGCACACATCAAATCTTCTGTATTGTGTACAGACATTTTTCTGCTAAAGTAGGCAGTAATCTGGATTTGTGAGTTTACCTTTCTATCTCTGAACCCAGGCCCTTTCTTCTTCTTCTCCCCTTCTTCTCCTTCCTCATCACTTTGGTCCTCTATCGCCATGGCAGCATCTTCCTCTGATTTCCGGACTTCTTGGGCATGCGTCATCTGTGCTCTGTGAACAAAATAGTATTTAAAAAAATAAACTTCAAGTAATAAACCATTTTATAAATCATTTTCGGAGTGAACAAAGAAAATAGAATCAATAGATCAGAAAAACAACATTCAAATTACTTTTATGCATAGTTGCGATAATCGTAACACTCCATCCTCGGGAGGATGGTGTGTTACGATTATCGCAACTATTTTATGCAGAGCTGTTACGAAGTCTTTACGAGGCAAGTCTAAATCTTTCATGGCAGGTCTTTTTTAGACCATATCTTTAGTCCATTTAAGTCAAGTCTACGTCAAGTCTCAGACTCAGGTCAACAACTCTCTGACTCTGAGAGCACTCTGTTTTTTACGAAGAATGCTCTTCCGTTGTTTATAGGTCATGACCCTGCTTCTCCTCCCCAGACCGACGCCCCTTTTCCTGACACCCTCCTAACCATTCAGTTCACAAAATCATTCACAATCATGCATTGAAGTGCTGACCTTTCCCACATGATTGCTGCGGTTACCACACCAGCCCCACCCCCAAAAAGGGACAAGATGTGTTTGATGCGACTCGGGGACTGGATGACAACACTAGGGGGTGCACTCGTCAAGCTCCTCCATTGCTGCTGAATGAGGACTTGGAGGGTCCGTCGTGCTACAGATCGGAACATCCTGTTTGGAAAACGTCTCTTCACCTGATAAAAATCCATAAATAAAATTTAAAAGTAAATAATATAAATATGTGCACGATTGAAACAGCAGGCAAACTGGGCCCAATTTCATAGAGCTGCTAAGCACAACAATTTGCTTCAAAGCATGAAATTTCTTCATTAATAAAAACAGGATTACCAACCAAATTTCCACATATATGATTTTTAGGATAAGCAAACAACAGCTGAATACCAGTAACAAGCAATATGCAACACATGGATATTTGGTTGGTAACCCTGTTTTTATCAATGAAGAAATTTCATGCTAAGCAAATTGTTGTGCTTAGCAGCTTTATGAAATTGGGCCCTGGTGAGCTAAAAAAAAGTTAAGTTTACATTTTTACATTTACAAATTACAAGCCATTTTAAAAATGATCAGAAAATGATTTTAAAAATACCCTCAGAATAGACACAGACAACGTACATGTATATATAACACATTTTTTAATTTCGTTGATATGAAATTAAAAAGGAAAATTCTACCTGATCAAAACATCACCAACCACCATAGCCCAAACGCCAGTTGACTGTGCTGTGTAGCATTTTCTTCTTCACTGCACTTTGTTGAATGGTACCCGTTTTAAAACCAACCCGGCCCACACATAGTAAACAGGCAGTTTTTGTTATTGAATTGAGGTACCAGTCTATATGGGCAGGGTGTTATGTCTGGTTCATCTGCCTCTCCTCATAGAACTACTGTGCATTAGCAATGCGGTTGATGCATTGCGGAAGAACCAGACTACAACAAACTTGGCAGCAAAATGGCGTTTAGAGCTATCTTCCGTTTGGACCGCTGCAAACAACAAGCATTTTTTGCTTTTTCAGCGTTCTCAAAATCTGGCAAAAGGGTAAGAAATAATCTTGCTTTATTTGGTGACATTATTCACTGGAAATATTTATAACTGTTCTTTGATCATCATGGTAAATATAAATAAATAGATCTATTCTAAGTTAAGTATCACAACTCAGATTTGAGTTACGAAGCTTTGAAATTTGTCCGCCCCAGAAACGGGCCTTAATATTTAGGACTCTGTATCTGTGTACAGCACAGAGGAAGAGTCCTATATAGGGCTACACAACTCTAAAAATTAAAACCTGAAGTTGAACTTAAATAAAATTGAAAAGCCGGTTTAGTAGACCGTGTACCACCACACGAATCCCACCACACCATGAATGGGGAAGGAAGGAAAGGTAAAACATGGCTGTTTCCGTATCCGACTACCTCTTTGTCACTCGGTGTTACTCTAAAGCAATATCTCATTTGAGGAAATAAGATACTATTTTATTTCACAATGGACAATGGAATGGGATTGAATAAAAAAGTGGCAGTCAGATACGGAAATTTTACCACGTTTTTTTTACTATTGCAAATTGTAAATTTTAACTTCAAAAAGATTGTTTAAATAAAAGGGGGGGGGCAAATGGTCAACATCATGATCAATTCTGTTGTTAGTGTTGAAAAATTAAAAAACCTTAAAAAGTGTAGGCATGGACTCGGAGGCAGCCCTTGGTGTAGGTCGGACATGGCATTTTTGACATTTGATGAAGTTATTCCAGATTGGTTGTCTGGTGTGTTCATTGAAAACAGAGGGTTGGAATAAATTTCAAAGTCCAAATACCAATGTACATTGTTCATTTTGTGTGTGACGCAGTGTGCTATCTCAGTGATCGAGGGACAGACACACTTATTATCAGGCCTGGAATTACCTAAAGGCCATGCCACGGGATGGCCTCCATTGCCCTGCTCTTGGCCTTGGTGCCCCTTCAAAAGTTTCGCATAGACTTTAAGATTTTCCAACGTAAGTGCCCAAGTTGCAAAGAAAAAATGGCCTTGCCCTCTCAAAAGATGAAACTCCAGGCCTGACATATCCATCCCACACACCCTGTTTTTTTTTGGCTAGGCTTAGTGGATCAATCTTATTCCTGATGCAATTCCTCAATGTTCTTCTCTTCACCAGGATGTTCATCGTTTCCTACCTGGGAGCTTAAGACTTTGTGCAGCGGCTTACTGTACAGCACCCATGATCACGGTGAGACACAGTCTTGTTCTAATTGAGGTTTGGAAACTTCACAAGGGCAATGAAAGCAATCACTCCTTGCCCTTGGTCTCCTGTATGCTCTTCTGTAATTGCCTCCTTGCCTGTCATTGTTCCATGCCTGGTCATTGCCTTCTTGCCCCTGGTGTTCCTTCATGCCCCTGTGCCCCTGGTCATTGCCTTCTTGCCCCTGGTTGTTACCTCCATTGCCCCTGGTGCCCCTGGTCATTGCCTCCTCGCCCCTGGTCATTGCCTCCATGCCCTGGTCATTGCCTCCATTGCCCCTGGTCATTGCCTCCTGCCCCTGGGCTTGGTCATTGCCTCCATGCCCCTGGTCATTGCCTCCATGCTCGGTCATTCCCCCTCAGCCTCTGGTCATTGCCTCCATGCCTCTGGTCATTGCCTCCATGCCCTGGTCATTGCCTCCATGCCCCTGGTCATTGCCTCCATGCCCCTGGTCATGCTCATGCCTCTGTCATTGCCTTCTGCCCCTGGTCATTGCCTCCATGCCCCTGGTCATTGCCTCCATGCCTCTGGTCATTGCCTCCATGCCCCTGGTCATTGCTCATGCCCTGCATTGCCTCCTGCCTCTGGTCATTGCTTCCTTGCCCCTGGTCATTGCCTCCATGCCTCTGGTCATTGCTTCCTTGCCCCTGGTCATTGCCTCCATGTCCCTGGTCATTGCCTCGATGCCTCTGGTCATTGCCTCCTTGCCCCTTGTCATTTCCTTGTGATCTTTGAAATGTTCCAACTGGAACATGTACACATTTATTTTTATTTGTTTATTTGTTAGAACAGTGCAATATTTTAAATTCTATTTTATTAACTACAAGGAAGCATTAATGTTTATTAAATTGATGCATGTTACATGTTTCATACACTGTTGTTACCATGGTTACCGCAAACAAATAATCCTGAAAAAAATGCAAAAATTATCAGTATCCTCATCTTTTTTGAAGAAAATTGGGGTAGAACACAGAACAATTGTCTAGAGCAGGATTTGAACCTGCGATCTCTGGATTAACATGCCGGCGCACTATCAACTGAGATCCTAGCCTCATATTGGCAGTCTCCTATTTTGTCAGTATATCTTTGTTCAGCGTGCCGAACAAATATTATTAATAGACCACCGAGTGTGCTAGGACTTTCTAATTCTATGTTTTAAAAGAAAACATTAATAATTGTTGGAGGGTGAAGAGTATTTTTTTTAATTTTATCCTACATGAACACCGATGTGTTTTAAGAGCTGTATTACTATTACTGTGTGCTCAGTGCTTTTTAGAGTCCTGTGGGGAAAACAAATCCACAGTAGGAAAACTACTTCAGGTGGAATTCGTCAATTCTAGAGAAGATGATCATGTCTTACCACTAGTCCTCGAGTGTGCTTGGTGTAAAGAGACCCGTTTGAATTCTAGCAGTTGGTACCAAAATGGTTGTTTTCCAATAAAAGCAAGAAGCAGAACCACAGCATTTTATACACTATGTACACGTAGTGTTGCAGTAGTATCGACTCAATCATTAAACTTAATCACCCATTAAATTCACGGGCCGAAACTTTTGTGTTTTGTTTGAGGAAGTGAAACTGAACTGAATTGGAAATGCAATAATGCTAAAAATGGTTTGAATTACAAGAAGTACATGTACTATACACATGGACTGGCAATGAAGTCACTGATCCATCAGTCTAAGTTCATAAACTGCATTCACTTTTTCCAATTGTAAAATATGCAAATTTATGACCATGCCCAACTCATATATTATTCAGTAGATATTTTCTGGAGTGGGTGCCAGGTATCCTCTTAAATTATTCAAAATTGTGCATTTATTATATGAACCCAGTTTGCGAGTTGCGGTTGAATGACATCACATGTTTCCACGGTTTCCAAAAGTCCTCTTGAAAACCCGTCAAATTTAAAATTCTAATAAATCGGCAGTTGTTGAGTCTACACAACGGTCGAAGCCAAGTCGCTCTGTGTTAAGGTGCTTGGCTATTGCTTCGCCTGCATAACGTATAAATGTTTCAAACAGTCAGTGTGCTAGTACTGTACAATAAGCTGTTGGAGATGAGTGTGGTGAATAATCAAATAATGTTAAAAGGAAAACTGTTGCCGTCCTTGCTCTATGATTGTACATGTACAGTGTACATGTATTTGGATGCATACTTGGCAAACCTGCAAGTATATATTTAACCAACCTGTACCTGTAAATTATGTAATTTACCCTTGGTTCGTTAACGCTTGCAGTTATCTCACTTACAGGTAGAGTCATATTTTGATAAGGACCTTGAAAAGAAATTGTGTAATTCATATATATTTAACCAACCTGTACATTTTAACGCTTGGTTCGTTAACGCTTGCAGTTATTTCACTTAAAGGTAGGGGCCATATTTTGATAAGGACCTTGAAAAGAAATTGTGTAATTTGTATTTTAAAGCCTACTTATTTTAAAGATGGTAATGGTAGTAATCACCCTGCAAAAATTGTTTGTTTCTGAAGGGCCCACATTGGTTAGAAATCAATAAGTATGTCAAAAAATTCGAATCTCGGCGACTTTTAGAAATGTCATGAATACGCCCAAAAGGACCAGAGATGCAGTTGGTATGTACCTGCTGTCACCTCGCTTAAACATGGATGGTTTTGATGTTTTTGATGAAAATTACTTGACAGTTTTGATAATTTTGCCTAGAAATCAGCATACATTATTACAAAAACCAAATGATGACCCTACATGTACCTTTAGTCCGACGTTTACTCCAAAGCAGGGGGAGCTTTTTCCAGGAAAATTATTAACTGTTTTGATGGTTAATTTTTCAGCTCCATACCTGTCCTCTAAAGCTCAGCATACATGTACTTATACAAAAAGTAAGACACAATATCTTGTCCAAAAGTTCTGATTACAAGCACTGTGGTCATGTGGATATTTTCTTGGAATTTGACCCCTACAATTAATTTATCTTGAAGGTTAATGTGTGGGAGGAGAGGGCACAAAAAGTTCAATCGATGGCTTCAAAATTAGTTGGCAGAAATCCATGGCACAATTTAGACATCGAGAACCTGTAATTTCTGGCAATGCTTCCTTTAAATTTAATCACATACTCACAATTTCCATAACGGTCTGCCTGAAGCAGTTTGTCAATCATCTACAAGTCCCTGGAAATAAATTGAAGCCTTTAAGGAATTCGTAATAAGTCTGCTCTGTTTTCACCCGTTGGAAAAGTATGTCTTTTATTGGTGTGATTGATAAGGGAGTTGGACAAAGCTTGTGATGTATGCAGAATTTTAATTGAGTTTACTGCAATGTAGGGAGCATTAACAGGCCTATTACCTCAATCTTGTAAGAGCCATGGACTGAGTTTCTCATCAATGAAGGGCACCGTCTGTAAATGTTTTGGGGAAAGTTCAATTTTAACAAGAACATTTCAAGGGGCACTGAGGCTATGACCAGCGATGTGGAGGCAATTGCCTCTATCTAGTGGTGGTTTGTTTTCAAACATAAGAGATTTACTGAATGCACACTTAAGCTTTTCAAGTCCAACCTCCAAACCACCTTCTAAAAGTGGAGCAAATATTCTTAACACCCCTTCTAAGCAACTTGGATGACTCCATGTAGACACCGATCTTGTCTACATATGTACAAGACCTTGCCTTGTTTGGACAAACAGGCGGGGAACAATTATTTTGGAAATGACTATCATTATCCATATAGGACTCCTAAAATTTATAGTGAATTTGTTAGTGTTCCAGCAGTATACATGGCAAGGTTATATGGATGATATGTGATGCGTTTTCCACCTATCAAATGACAAGGCTCTGTGCGTGCAGTATGTGTATGTAATACCCCAAGTTAAGTGGATTTTTACTCATTTGTTTTATTGACATAATGTACAATGTTGTACACAATTTTTTTACATTATCAGAAAAACAACCCATAATTTTCAAAATGAACTCACTAAAACTAACCCTATAATTTGTACACAGAACAGTTTCTACAAAGTAAAAACACTGGCTCAATTTGGCCTGCCCTATTTGAACTGATTACAGTCACCATGGTAACAGGTTGCCATACACTTGTGTCAACGTGTCCAGTTTGTCAGTGAGTGTGTAATTAATTGGTTCTCAACATGCCAATCAGTTCTAGAGTATACTGATAGATCTGTTCCTATCAGAATTGCACACAGGAAGTAATTCAATGAGGTGTAAGGCTCGTTAGTCATGTGGCAAGCTAGCACAATGACCTTTTTGTCAAATAGCGGCCGATATTAACTGGTACTCATGCTAAGAAACATGTGTTGGGTACCAGGCATGTACCGGCCTCTAGTTGTCAAATGGTCCATGATCTGCGAACCGAGGGGGGGGGGGCGGCAACAATATCCCACAAATAAAACGTTCTTTTTTGTGTACAATTTTGTACATAATTATAGCTGTGGGTGGTACCAGAAAAATGTAAGAAGTCCCAAATCAAACAGGTTTCAAAAATCATCAGAAACCCATTGCGTTGTTTTAGGCCTGAACTACAAGTGAACCACAGTGGTCATTGCGTACGTACATGTACATTTGTATGTTGTTTACTAGTGATGGCAAGTACACTGTCGATGTGATAGCTTATCCTACCAGTTCATCTTCAAGTCCTGTAAAAGCAATTAGTACATTGTACGTGTAGTAGTGTCGTGTACACATACTTTAAAACTGCAGATACTGTGAGTGTTTACTTTGGACAGCGTGTGTATATTCTTTCAGACTACCAGTGCATCCGTATTTCCTTTGATTCATCATGTGTTGCATGTCACTATAAAACAGAGCGTGAAGTGAGCAAGGAATTGCTGGTCAATACTGGTTGACAACTTGACAATGACAATTTGTGTATGTAAAAACCACACCAAATCAGCACATTTATGAGCAAGTTGAGTTCGGGTGCTGATCTTTCGCTTATAATGTTATTTTAATCATGCCAATCATGCATGCATGGTGTGTATTTCACTCTTGAAAACGCATACAGTAGTCAATTGGAGAGTAAAAAATTGTGAATCAGTGTATTAATTACATTTGTTGAGCAGACGATAAGATTAACGTGCATACATGTACACTGTGTGCACATCTTTTCATTATCTGTTATTTTCTATTATTTTTTCTGACTTTTGCGCATTTATTAAATAATTATCTCACTACAAAGAAAATAATTTACTGTCATTATTGAACAAAACCTACCGCTATCATTAAACTGCTCGTTAATTGTGAGGTAACTTGACTAGAGAAACAATGCCCCAGGGCTAGGTTGATCCAGTTGAACAAGGTAGTTGAACCATGCAGTGTTCGGTTGATCTGGCTCGACTATGGCTAATGGTCTCACTCTAGTCAACCACCATGTCTGTTATAAATGACACTTCTGGTGCAGAATTATCCAATAATAATAACCATTCTCATATAGCGCATATCACCGTGAGGTCCCTATGCGCTGTAAAGGAAATCAACAATTGTACAATGTATGTTTTCACCTGGGTTTTGAATTGTTCTGATGTCTCAGCCTGTTTAACAACTTCTGGAAGACTGTTCCACAACTGAACTGCTGCATACTGGAAAGAGCGGGAACCATACGACTTGGTTTTGATAACTGGGGGAGTCAGAGGGGATTTATGTGAAGATCGAAGATTCCTAGCTGGTTTATACTCTTGAACTAAACTTTGAAGATAAACAGGGGCAATGCCATGGATACACTGATAAGTGAGAACCAAAATTTTAAAATCTATTCTAATCCGATGGAGGTTGTTACGAATGATTTTATGCGACGATGAAACATTAATACAGCACCTTGAAAGGGATACAAGGTACACTTGTTTATCTTTACTTTGACTTAGTGTTTGTTTTGTGTTTTTTTTCCCCACAGGGGTGCAGTGTGAGTACCAGAATGGTCTCCCCGTCCTACTCGTACCTCTGCCCTCGAGGCGAGAGCGCTGCCAGTTTACCCTGAAGCCAGTAACGGAGACGGTCGGCGATTTCATCAATCATGTCAGATCAGAAGATGGGGGAGTGGATAGGGCAGGAATATACAATGAAGGTACGCACAGGGTTTTGGTGACATTTTTATCGTACAACAGTCTTCTTTACCCAAAACACCAGCGGCGAGATGTGGCGTCTCCGGTGACCCATTTTTGACCAACTCTTCACACAATCTTGAAAAACATTTATGATTTATTTTTGCATAGTCCTTAAAGAAGCTGATACTAATACTTGAGTCATAGTATACATGTACATGTGTACATGTAGCACACGTTAAAGGTACACGTTGCCTTGGATCGGGCGAGTTGGTCTAAAAAAAAAAGCGTTTGTAACCAGTTGTTATAAAATGCATATTGTTAGAAAGATGTTTTAAAAGTAGAATACAATGATCCACACAATTATGCCTCGAAATTGCAAGGTTTTTTTTTTACATCGTGAACTAACACGGTCGGCCATTTTGTGGAGTCAAGGCAACGTGTACCTTTAAGCTAACAATAAGGTACTCAAGGCACTGGAACAAAGATAAACGCTTTTAAGTTTATGAGTTATGAGATTTTTGTAGCACCTTATAAGGGTTTACAATGTGCTGCGGCGCACTCAACAGCTACTGCCAGAAACACCAGGGCAAATTGAGCAAAGCCTACATGTAATTAAGCTAAACATGAAGTACTTTTAAAGCAGCATACAGCAACAGAGTCCAGCATTCTCCTGAAGACGATCAGAGCATGCTGATCAAATTGAGCAAATTGAGCTAAGCCTACATGTAATTAAGCTAAATATGAAGTACTTTTAAAGCAGCATACAGCAACAGAGTCCAGCATTCTCCTGAATACGATCAGAGCATGCTGATCAAATTGAGCAAATTGAGCTAAGCCTACATGTAATTAAGCTAAATATGAAGTACTTTTAAAGCAGCATACAGCAACAGAGTCCAGCATTCTCCTGAAGACGATCAGAGCAATGCTGATCAAATTGAGCAAATTGAGCTAAGCCTACATGTAATTAAGCTAAACATGAAGTACTTTTAAAGCAGCATACAGCAACAGAGTCCAGCATTCTCCTGAAGACGATCAGAGCAATGCTGATCAAATTGAGCAAATTGAGCTAAGCCTACATGTAATTAAGCTAAACATGAAGTACTTTTAAAGCAGCATACAGCAACAGAGTCCAGCATTCTCCTGAAGACGATCAGAGCATGCTGATCAAATTGAGCAAATTGAGCTAAGCCTACATGTAATTAAGCTAAATATGAAGTACTTTTAAAGCAGCATACAGCAACAGAGTCCAGCATTCTCCTGAAGACGATCAGAGCATGCTGATCAAATTGAGCAAATTGAGCTAAGCCTACATGTAATTAAGCTAAACATGAAGTACTTTTAAAGCAGCATACAGCAACAGAGTCCAGCATTCTCCTGAAGACGATCAGAGCATGCTGATCAAATTGATCAAATTGAGCTAAGCCTACATGTAATTAAGCTAAACATGAAGTACTTTTAAAGCAGCATACAGCAACAGAGTCCAGCATTCTCCTGAAGACGATCAGAGCATGCTGATCAAATTGATCAAATTGAGCTAAGCCTACATGTAATTAAGCTAAACATGAAGTACTTTTAAAGCAGCATACAGCAACAGAGTCCAGCATTCTCTTGAAGACGATCAGAGCATGCTGATCGAAACATTGTTAAACCACCGGTTCTTTTCAGAACCACCCACAACCCATAAGAGAGATGTACATGGTGTCTTCGTTAACCTCACTAGATTGCAAAGTTTCAAATCTTACTCATTTATAAATTGCAGCCTTTTCCCGTTCAGAACTGGGCCCAATTTCATGGCTCTGCTTACCGCGGATTTCTGCGCTTACGTATCATAGAATTATGTGCTACAAGGGCTCCGTAAGCGCAGAATTCCGCGGTAAGCAGAGCCATGAAATTGGGCCCAGATTCTTTTTTTTTATATAGAAAGGGCAAGTTTCTGCCATTGCTTTTGTTGCCGGCATACAATACATTTTGGGTGACAACTAGATAGCGTGTTGCACCACGCATTGTGCGATATGGCTCTGTTTGACCTTCGTTTGAGGTTTGACATGTTTAACCTTCTCTACTTTTTGTAACATTTTCAATCATGTAAACCATTTGAAACCATTCAACTGCACAGGTTATGCATGGTTGCTTTTTGTTTACTGTGTAATTATGTATTCACCACATGTTCTCCAATGGTGGGTTGGCCTAGTTCATATGTCATTCAAAACCATACAGTGGATGATATTGAACAGCCTGGCAGCAGGGATCGATAGAAGTTTCTTCAGTGTGCAAATTTACACATAAATTTACATTACACCTTTATGCCCTAACTGAATGACACAACTGGTGATTTTGGGGCCGTGTAACACACAACGCAATAGATCTTTCCCATGAACTTCAATTGCATATCACTCTTGCACACTAACACTACTGGTTTGCAAAATGAGGGAACATTGTGCCTTATTGTATGGGGCTGATGGTGGCGTGGCGGATATGCCTTTGTGCCTCTGCCTAGTGTACAACACTATGGCGTTCGACAACCAATAGTGTCTGTAAGCATGCCTGAATGAATTAGCATACTTGGGAAAGGCAAATTTTCTTGTAAACATCCAGCCAATCTCCAAGATCAAAAAACAATTTAAAAAATAATGTCAATTTTCACATCATTTTCATGGTGGCTGTAAGACACTCTTTCAAACAAAGTTGTCTCCTGTATGATAAAACAGAAGTGTCCCTGTGTCATGCAGTGCAATTTGTTGCTTCCAAGGTGTACAACTTTGGTTGAAAATCTCTCTACTATTTGGAACTGATTCTGACAAATGTACAATACAAATGTAGGTCCCCTACAGTTCTTTTGTTTGTGTTGTTGATACAATTGAAAATGTCCACACAAGGTCTACGTGATCTTGCAGGTACATGTATACCAGCAATACTAGAAGTGATTAACCATCAATTATTTATTTGTTGCCGTTTCTAAAAATTGACATTTAATGTGATCTCGCGTCCCTGGTTTTTTAAAGAGAAAATTCTTTCTGATTCTCCAGTTCAGTAGATGAAATAATTGCATCAGTTGCATCAATGGCCTCTGCTAATTACAGGATTGCAACTAGCCTCTCGCACCGGGCACGCTCGGTGTTCTAGTGGTGGAGACAGCTGCTCTAGACTGCAGGGGCTCGTGGGGGGTTTGAATCCCAGCTGAGTAGCATATGGATTTTTCTTTCCGCAGGACTGAGAATTCACCGAGTATACAGTGCTTATAATACACATTGGTGTAAGGGTAAAAATCAGTAACAACTTCCTCTAGTTTCAATAAACACATCGTACAATGTACAAACCAACCAGTATAAGTTTTATTCAATTATAAGGGTTGTACATAACAGGCCTGGAATTCCATGGCCTCCATTGCCCTACTCTTGGCCTTGGTGCCCCTCCAAAAGTTGCCCATAGACTTTAAGATTTTCCAAGGGAAGTGCCCTTTGCAAAATGAAAATGGCATTGCCCTCTCAAAGATGAAATTTCAGGCAGGCCTGACATAACAAGTGTAAGGTTGAAGATATAGATATTCACAGATTTGCATATTACCCTTTTTTAGTATTAAATATGGTCATGGTCAGATGGCGGGAGAACTTCCTCTGAAATAGTTTTGCTTGAAATGCTTTCGTTTTTGAGAATAAGTAAATAATTAGTTTTGATCTCACATCCAAATTCCAAACCTGACGTTTGAAAACAATGAAAATACTCATAATTGGGTTTTCCCACAGTTTTCATGTGACTCCAATGACGTGAATGACTGATTGAGTTTAAATTTCACGTTTTTTTTAATTATTTTAACTTGTATGTTTGATTGTAACACAAAGTGCAGGTACTGGTCTTAGACAACTTTTTAGGATGTTGTCCGCATGAAATTACGAAAAGCAGTTTATTGTTTTATCCAGGATGTCATCAGGTTAATAATATTCATGCTCACTATTACTGACTGCAAACAAAATACACCAAGCAGCTGCAATTTGGGGGTCTTCAAATGCATTTTTCCCTCGACTTTGACAGGTTTTCAGATGGGAATATTACTCTTGAGGACTAGCACTACGGTGAACTCTATGTAAGCCGTGAGAATTGAATCTAATCTTTTATTTATTTGCTAATATCGTAGTTTGCCTTTAATAATGTGACAAAGTGCGAGCCACAGGGCTCTTGTATTATATGAATGCCAGCTGTGAGTTATGACTCACGCAAAAATATCCTATCAGGAACGGCTCATCACAGGGGAATTCTGGTCGTCTCACGTTAAATGTCAGTCCTATTTCGGGTGAAATTTCCACAAAAACAAACAAACTGGAGAGAGTGGATAAACATTTGTTGAGATTGAATGTCTGACACTGTTTCATGCTGGAATGCTTCATCTAAAATGGGATTGTACTCTATACATGTTTGTATTTTATTCTAAATTACTTGTGCTTATATGTTTATAAAACAATTTTTTTTAAATTAAAAAAGTCGCATCCCCTTAAGGTGATCCCGTGGCTGCTGCTTCCCAGGTTGTATCGTAAACTTGGGTGTGATCCCTGGCTATACGGCAGTTAACGGTTGCATGGCTTCTGACTGGCACCCCGGAACAACGATATTGACAAAATAGGGAGACCGCCAACATAGGGCTAGATAGCTCAGTTGGTAGAGTGCCGGTACGTTAATCCAGAGGTCGTTGGTTCAAATCCCGCTCTAGTCAATTTTTCTTTGTTCAACCCCAAACCACTAAAACAGTTTGAGTCACAATGACTTAACATTAGATGATTGGCTAAACGTTCAGTGGATTTTTAGTCTTTTACATTTGCCATTTTATTATTTTATTTCAGAGGAACTGAATTACATGGCTCTACTTACTGTGGAATTCTGCGCTACATAAAGCACATAGTTCTATGGGTCCTTGAAGCACATACATTAATTCCATGGTAGGCAGAGCCATGAAATTGGAGGCCATTCAGTTCAGGGACAAATTTCACTGAGCTGCTTCTAAGCAGAAAGTATTGCTTTTAGAGTAACTCTCTGCTGCAAAATACTGAATCATTGGTAATCGTTTTGGGAATTTTTTTTTCAATCTGATCACCCACTGATTAAAATTAAAAACAATTGATATCAGTACCAATCCTCCAAAGAAATTTTTCCATCTCAAATACTGTCAGAGTCAGGAAAAAGCGTTTGAATATACCACAAATCACCTTTGCTTAATTTGATTGCTGTAATCAAGACAAGCTTGATCAGAGCGTTCACAGAATGCCAGACTAATTTACTCTTCTTGAAAAACAATTATGTAAACCCGTATATGTGGTTTGCTGGTCTAATACTTTGCTGTTGCAAGGTAACCTAACCCTTGGGCAATTTTTCCTTTGTAAAGGGCATGACTGTGACGTAAATAAAATCTGGTACTGGATATTTGAAAGTGCATGTGCCTTGGTAAAGTACATTCTATCAGATCTTTGGTCCGCTTGCCAAATGCCAGACACTTGAGGAACAGTAGATATTGCTCCAGGTGGTCCTGCTGGCTGCTTCATGGCTTCCCAAATAATAGTAATAAATATGAGAATATTCAAACATTAGGAAGACTAGTGAGAAAGCTAGCAAGATAGTGAGATTACAGGCTAAACGGTCCCTCTGGATAGTCAATTACAAAAGTTACGAGTAAATCTTGATTGTGTACAGTTTTCAAAATTACCCGACCCCAGTAAACCATCAAATGCCCATTGAAGACAACATGCAAAAGCGATCACTGATAGTGGCATGACGGATTGGAAGGCCTGTTTTTGGCGTCATTCTCGAGCCTGGAAGTAATGACGTCAGATGTTCTGGCTGAGAATTATGCACCAATGGACTTTCATTATGAATGTGTGTAACCAAAGTGAGGCTAGAAGGCAAATATTGTCTGATTCCATTAAGTTATAATGTACATCTTGTTACATTTAGTGTGGAGTGGCACATGATTAGGCCGCACACGCTAGCCAAACTGCTTAGTCTGTAAGAGTTAATGTTGCAGCTGCCACAGTCGCTGTACTTTAGATAAAGAATTTCAGTCTGGACTATATTACAAATTCATTTTCATTTTGTGTCCCGTAGATGGTGTCAAGATTGCTAAATCTACGAGCATCGACGTGCTGATGAGAAATCCATTCACATTAACAATCAACGATGACTCTTTCAGGGTTGATCCTCCACAGTTAGGTAAGAAACTTACAGAGTAGATCCTTATAGACCTTTCTTTTGCAACGTCACAGCCCAAGTTTTTGCCAACCAAGGTTGGAAAACTATGGGAAGCCATAGACGCAAAGCAAAAAAGGAAAGCCACAGTTTGTAACAATGTTACACAAATATTCAAAAAAAGTGTTGAATTTGTTGGAAACAAAGCAACCAATCCTAAGATGCATATTTTTTGTATTGAAAGTTTGCAGAAATGTTGAATTTGGTCACAACATCTGTACTCACGGTTGAATGTTTTGCCAACATTCGGACCTCCATGCCAACCAGCGCGGTTTGTTAATCAACAAAAGAAAGGTCTATAATGTTGAAGTCATCTTCCCATTTAACCCAATGTATTCCAGAGAGAGGCTCAGAGGAAAAACTAGTCTGGCTCCTGTATATGAAATGAGAAGTTGAACTATCTTTGTCACTGTGAACACAGGGAACCCAATACACAAATTGTCACAAGTGGGTAGGGGTCCATTTTTATGAAACCCAAATGTCTTGCAAACTGTTTGTCAAAAACATTTGAAAGTTTGGGAAAAAAATACTGTGTTTAAAGCCATTTTTAATAATTTTTGTTTTACTAATCATCGATGCTTTTAGCAAAATTTGTTTTAGCAAATGATTTACCTGCAACTAATTTGTACAGATTCTACCAATTTATTTATTACACGATGGGCCTAGCACTTTTTGACAATGTAACTTATTCATGCTGCAAATAATTTGTTTGTTTTTTATATAAATTAGTTCAGTTTTTTGGTTCTTAAAACCAGATGTGGGGCAGCAGGTCTATGGATCACAATAATTACTTTGCTTTTGCTCCAAGCCCATCTGGAATTATTGTTTTGTATTGTTCTTGTTTGTGGCGGCTGAATAAGTACCAACACAAATAATGATAAAATGTATACATGTAAGTTTACTGCCAGTAGAAGATCACAACCCAATTCCTTTTAGTGCCGGTCAGCACAGAAATTTCCCAAGCAAAGAAAAAACCGTGATCAGCAAAAATGCATTACGAGTACCACCGTCAGCCCTGTGCTGTTCACGTCAGAGTAAGATGAACATATCAGTCAGCAATCAATGGTTTGATTATATTATTGTATGGGGGGATGGGTAGTCAGAAGACGAGTGATCCAGGGAGAGGGGGGGTCGTTCCAAGAGGAGACTTAATAGAACAGACTTGAAAACTGATGATTAACATGACGTGCACGCCACTTACGGTTATTGCATTGGGGAGCACCCTGAAAACACTGAGAAACTGATCAGTGCAGACATCATTCTTTCCCCTTCAAGATCTATCAATAGGGTCTGAGGTTACTGCTAAGTGAGGGCCCAAACATCTTAAAGGAGTACTGCATCATTGGTTTAAAGAACAGTAAATGATGCAGTTTTGTCCTCTAGTTTATATGGTACACACCGTTACAACCAGACCATCATGTGAAAGTTTCGTTAAATTTGGTTTCACATTTTACTGGTCACTGACATTTTAGAGATTTTCATGTAGACCTAATTAATTAGGATATATAAGCGGCTTAATCCAGACAAGCTTAATCCTCGCCACTAGCAAAATGCATGTAGATTCTAGGGATTAGGTGTGGCTTTGATACTGCCAGGATTGGATTAGGGCCTGTTGAAAAATATGATATGTTTCTTGTATGTTTGTTGTTAAATTCAGAGCTATTAACTCTCCCTGATTCTGCAGAAAGTTCCCTGAAAATAAACCAATCTTTTCATGTTTTGATGAACGAATTTGACCATCTCCCTGATCATGGAAACTGTTTTCCCTATAATGTTGAAAGTAATTCTAAATATCGCCCTGATTGTCGACAGAATCTTCCTGATTGCAAGATGCAAATGTTGGCAGCTCTGTTGATAAAAGACCTCCATATTCTCCCAGTCCATAGTCCTGACTACTATGGCCCTGTCAGTCTTTATGCCGTTGTGAGGACTGTATAGTGTATAGTAACCAAAACCTAAGATGTCATTTGTAAATTAAATATGGCAAATAATTTGGTCACAAGTTTGCTCAACATTTAATTCCTCAGACTCACAGTGGAGGTAAAACAATGGATTATTTTCTCCATGCCGTAACCATAACAAACAGTCCCAAATCTTCCCAAATCCTCTTTAGTTGTCTGACATGGTCTGAAGCATTCTGTTCTGTACACCCTGTGCTGTAACTGATAGGTTCATGCAAAAAAGGTTTTATAAAACTGTTTCAAAAACAAGGGAAAAAATACACAGTCATGTCTGGAACAAAAGTAATAGGCCGTTAAAAATAAGTGAAAATAGAATCTGCTCATGAAAGCAAATAGAATTTGGTTTCCCTGTGAGATATGGAGTGGCATTTAGTCACCACCCTTTCAAAGCCAGTACAAGAGACAAATTGCTTAGCGCTACTACAAACCTCATGACGCTTATTCCCTTCGGTCTCCCAGGTTGTGTTCCTTTCTCTGTCCTAATCGATGTTGTGACCCACATATCCCCCATGAGATTGAATCTTTGGCAACCTTTGCGTTTTTTGTCATGTGCTTCATTCAGTTCCAACGGTAGTAAACCTACATGTACAAAACACCTGTCATGTCTAGTCCTTGAACTGAACCATAGTTTCCCTTTAAAGATTGTCTTATGCTTTTAGGGAAATTCTGCAAGTTAAACAGCAATTCCTTAAAAATCGTTTTTGGTCATGTTCTAACATAAAACCTGGTAAAATCAGGGCTTCACTCTAAGCAAACCCAAGAAAGACAAACTACAAATTGCTATTTTGAGCTTTGAAAATTGTTCAGTATTTTCAATAAAGACAGACTAATGCTTTGTGAAAATGCTGCAAAATGAAACATACTTTCTTTTGTTTATGATGGTTCAACTGTGGCTTTTTCACCCCACCAAACCTAAAAACAGCTTTACAAGAAGTGGTGAAAATTTCCAGCATTCCACTAAGAGGCTGCTTTGCAGACTTGTAGTAAAATGCTAAAAGATTGAATCCAAAATGAAAATGACTGCAACATTTTACAACCTCCCGCTCATTATTATTTTTACGAAGGTTCTATTTTATAACCTGCCACCTAGTTTTTAAAAAAGTGCCTCAGTCCTACCAAACCCAAATGCATGAAAGCACCTTTCTTTTCCAGGCTATTAGATTTTCCATAATTTTCAGCAGAAGATTAAATCCAAAATGCTAAATGCTGCCAAATTTGACCATCTCCCCTTTAAAGGCCCTGTACACTATTGGTAAGATCGAAAAACACAATGTTCACAGATTCACACATAACTTACATGATTTAAAGTAAGTAATGGTAGAAAGGGTTCCTTAAAAAATTTCTGCCTAAAATGCTATCGTTTCTGAGAAACGAGTAAAACAATAGTAATTATCGCGCGCGATAATTTGAAAAAACAGAAAACACGTAAGATCTCTTTTCACCATTTTCTCGTGACCTCGATGACCAATTGGCTCAAATTTTCACAGGTTTGTTTGTTCATGCATCTGTTTAATCACACAAAATGTGGACACTGATTTTGAGCTGTTACCAAAAGTGTACAATACCTTTAATACAAAATTTTACGAAGGTGCTACCTTATCACCATACTTCGGCGGGCACCCGCCCAGAAGAAAAATATTACCCTTGCATGAATTGACGCCTGCCAATTTTTTTTTCTAACACGCTGATGATTATTTCATCTACACAGCCAATAATTGTCAGGTGTTTGCAGTCATCTGGATTGTTGAATTACCAATTAGGTTGGGCTTCTTAGGGGTGTCATTCTTGGGCAAGAGAGGGAGGGATCTCTTGCTTCTTAGACAGGATTTGGCAGAATGGCACTCAATTCAATTTAGAAACATTTCTTGCATGTCAGACATAGATAGCAAACAAAGTTGATTAATGCCTTTCTTGCAAGGTTTCCTTCTGTTTTTTTTTTTTCTGGGTTGAGAAGAAGGCGTTCAGGTCAGGGTTTTATTGTTTGTGGATAGGGATCGACAGAATTACATCAAATTCAATATAATTTTGGGGTGAAAAACAACTATAGAAAGAGAACAAGCTGAAACTCTGGAATATTGTGTCGGCGTTCTTGCCCCTATCAACTGAGCTATCTAGCCCTAATGTTGGCTGTCTACACCCAGTCAGTTTCCCTTGTGGTTGATTACATCAAATTTAATTCAATTTTGGGGTGATCAAAGAGAAAATGACTATAGAACGAGAACAGGCGAGGAACTCCGGAATAATGTGCCGGCGCTCTTGCCCCTATCAACTGAGTTATCGAGCCCCAAATGTTGGCCGTCTACACCCAGTCAGTTTCCCTTGTGGTTGATTACTTGCTAATTCAATTTAAAAAAATTGTTAATGGCCTGACGTTTCAACCCTAGCAGAGTGTCTCTGGAAGGCTAAATGACAACATAACACACATGAACAGGTATACTGGTGTAACAGAAGCAGTCAAGGGGAATGGAAGGAAAGAGAGAGAGGCGGAAGGTACTCAGAAAAAACGGAGGGATGAGCAATGAAGAAGGAGACGAAGGAGGAAGAGGGAAGGGACTGGTTTAACCACAAGATGTTGGAAAACATAAAAGACAAAATCAATTATGGAAAGAGGGAGAATATTAATTAATTACTGAATGAGACAGACTGAAACGGGGGATATCTGTGGAAAAAGGAGAAGGCAAAGACAAGCTGTTACCGGTAATCATTTCCTTCTTGGATGATCAGACCGTGGGGTTGAATGGTCTGATGGCGCCTTATCCACAGTTTCTCCCTACTCAGACAAATGGTCTCTCTTTGTAGTTACCTTGTGCCTTCAATGCCCTGTAAAATCATGTCGGAAATTGCGTGATTAGGAAGATGTTGCAACTTTTGGGTGTTGACTGTGGATCTGTGGCCATGGAAACGCTTCTTGAGTGTAGTTCTTGTTCCATCTATATATATTGAACACCACAAACTTTGCAAGATATTTAAGAGATAGATGAGATTTGTGGTGGTGCAGGCAGGTGACATGACCCCTTGTCTTGTGGGTGGTACCACCGGCATAGCTGGAAAGGAATCCGATTTCTGGATGTGTTGTCTGGTGTTGTCTGCAGACATTTAGAAGTGTTGGAGCACCTGAAAGTTCCCTGTGGCATAAGGGGATTTGAAATATCATTAATGGTGGGGTGTGGGGGGGGGGGGCGTTCTCTTCAAACAGTAAGATCCCTGAGACTTGGTGGGCATCTGTAGGTAACTGTGGGCTCCTCCTGTACAGCAAGTTGAAGTTATTCAACCTTGGGCTCACACCCAAGTTTACAATACAACCTGGGACACCTTAAAAAGGGGATCACCTCAAGGGGATGTAATAAACCAAGAAGTAAACCACGATGGAAAATGGGTCAATTTTATATCAATCTTTGTTCAACTCAAAAGCCTTACAGCGTAGTAGGAAGTGCATGAAAATTAATTTGGCCTAAAATGTTGGCTTGAGAAACAAATGTTGGGTTTTCTTTTGGTAAATGAAAAGGTCACAACATCTTTCTTGTCTATCGCACCTAGATACAGATTGTACCTATGGGCTTTTAAATGCATTGCAGGCTGCTACACATTTTTCAAGCTTTCTTTATAAAAAAGAGTTATAAGACCAATTTATTAGAGCACCTTCATGTAAGGGTTTACAAAGTATGCAGAGAATCTGCAGCCAACGATGCCGGAAACGCCACAGCAAAATCCTCCTTCAAACAATAATTTACTGGGTTCTTTAACACACATTTCACCACAGGGAGCCTTGGGGCTTTACTCCCATCCGATGGACAAAGCCATTGTAGTTTAGATCTTGCTCAAGGACACAAGCGCCATGACCAGGAACTAAACCCACTTACAGACAAAACCAGAACTTGAATTGCCTGCACTGGACTAATCAGGCACCACACTCCATCACCCCTCAATTTTATTTTATTTTGGAAATATAAAAAAAATAAAGGTATAATTCCATGGGCATTAAAAGAAAGGGACTGTGAAAACTAATAATTTTCATCTTAAGTTGTGGGTAGTTTTTAACCTTGTGTGGTCAATTTGATTTTAAGTATTATTTGCATCTCATTTTAATTTTTTTTTTTTTTAGTAATCCCATTGACCATCATTTTTTCTCAGCCATTAAAGCTGGAGATGCAAAAAGAGGATGAAGGGGTCTAACAACAAAATTAATGAAATAGTGATATTAAAAATTTGCATTAAAGGGTAAAATAATTATTACCATAGGCATGGGGGGGGGCAACTGCCCTCTGATTTCGTGCAAAACTGGGGGAAGTTTGGGCTCAGCAAGAAGGGGGGGAAAATTGACAGAGAAAGCAAAACAGACTTTACCTAGTATAAGTTGGTACTGTATGATGTTTTTATCTGTGTACAATTTTGAGCAAATCAACCCTTCTGCCTCCCCTTAACCAAAGAGTGCCCATACTCTCATAATTTAGTTCAAACAAACAATCATTCAGAAGTGTTGATTTTATTTATTTATTTTCTCTATTCGTAGATTAATCATTTACTACATGTGCAAGCTCATTTTGAGGATAAAAATGTGCAAAAAACACACAAACTCAACATAAATCAAACCAGAAATTGAACATTTCTTTAAAAAATGTGTTTCTGAATTGTATTTTTCAGTCCTGACGCCTCGGGTAACAGTCCATCAGCGATAATTTCCACTGCTGCTAAAAAAAAAGAAGAGTGCTAAAGCAAAACAGATCCAAACGTGTCCGTGGTGATGATAATAAGCATGCTCCGTCCGGCGATCAATATTACCGTATATGTAGATCAATGGATGTGCAGTACAGTGATGAAACTTATATCACAGTATTGATGTTTACAGTCCAAATGTAGACTTCAATGAACTGACTGAAGCCTACAATTAACAAACCAAAATGTGCTTACTAAGCAAAATTTCACATGGCCCAATTATGTAAAACATGCAAGTATACACAAATTTGCAAAGCACAGAAAAAAACTAGCTTAGTATAATCATAGCTCCATTGAATATTAATAGGTCACCAACCAAAATGCCATAAAGTTGATGTTGTACTTAGCGAATGCATTTTCTAAGCATTTTTTCTGTCGAATAGCTTTATGAGGCAAAGTTAACCATGAGATTTTTTCAAAATGCTTTCCGTTCAAACAACTGTAGAGCAGAATTGCATGAAGCTGTTAATGCAGAAAAATTCTCAACAAATTTTTTCTGCTAAGCATAAATTAGCAGAGATCCAGTCACAAACAATACACGTTACATGGTAGTTTGGCCACTAAGCAGGGCCCAATTTCATAGAGCTGCTTAAGCACAAAAAGTAGCTAAGCACAACAAAATTATGCTTACCAGAATAAGGTTACCAGCCAAATAACCATGTCACATGTACACTTTGTGACTGGTATCCTGCTGATTTCTGCTTAGCGGAAAATTGTTAAATAATATTTTCTGCTTAAGCAGCTCTATGAAATTGGGCCCAGCTGGATGTTTCTGTGGTCCTGGAAGTTTAGCAATCCACTGTATCATGGCTCTGCTTACCATAAGCAGAAAATCTGCACTTTCGATTATACATACATTTTACACGTTAACAAGGAATTTGTGCTTTTCCGCTTGGGTGCTTTTTGTTACAATGCTTACACAACTAGCGCAGAAATTTGGGCGCTATCCCTCTAAGCAGAAAATGGTTGCCGTAAGTGCAGATTACCATGATAAACAGCTATGAATTTAGGCTCTGTGTCTTGGCCATAAACTGTTGTAGTGCCCTTTTACAGTTTAGCAAGGAATTTATGCTTGTGTGCTTGCATACTTGTTACATGTAGTAGACATTCTTTACTTACGCAGCTAGCGCAGAAATTTGCCACTAATAAACTCTTCGATCAGAAAATGATGACCCGTAAGCGTAGCATTACGCAGTAAACAGAGCCTTGAAATTGGGCTCTGCGTCTGATGGCCTTAGTGCCCTTTCAAAATGCTGCCAAACACTTCAGATTTCCCAGTAGTGCTGCCCTCTGCAGAATAAATTGGTCGTGCCCCTTCAAAGATGAATTTCCAGGCCCGGGAGGTATAATTTGAATTAGGAGCTCAGCCATGTCAGTGCGAATCCCTGAAAAAACAAGCGCCAAAAACTACATTACAATATGCTTCATTTACTCTGAAGCTCCCCCAAGTCCGTCCAACAACATTATTCCCTAGGTTGTGTGCTAGTACATGGAGAGACATTGGATCTGGTGGATTTAAAGGTGTGATGCATCGTTGGTGTTTGGATAGCTGTGTGAATGGGATACTATCAAACGCTAGTTGAAAGCTCACTCCAGGTTCCATTGTCTTTGTGGTTCTGATCCTGCACTCATTTCTAAGAACAATGGATTTTCCTTCTAATCTGCTGCCACATGGCATCCACAAAAGTCTCCCAATGTGTCAAAACACGCACTTCAACCAACCAGCCAAATAATGGCATCAAAAGTGTTCATTGCTTAGGACTGAACACTCTATGACCACTTACATTTTTCATGGGATTTTGTTCACAATAGTGTTACTAGTTCATGCATGCTTTAATTTGGGGGACCATTTTCTTTCACACTGTAGTATTTGAGTTGATTTCCTTCAATCAAGATGGCATTGAATGTAACATTTTGACCGACAGAAAAGTTGTTTGTGAAACGTACATTTTGTTGTATATTCGGTTTGCGGTAACGCCATGATATCTTCATGTACTTTGCTGTGTAGATTTTGTTGTTTAGAGAACATGTCTTGCTGTTTGTTCTACTACCGCGGAGTAGATTTTCAGAATTCTGGAGACTTCTCAGTTCTGAAAAGAACTGTCCTGCTTATTAACTACTACTTGGGTGGAAGGTAGGAAATCGGCCGGGACTTTTTGTTGTTGACATCCAATGGCGTCATATTTCAAATTTCGCCTTGTTCAATCTGAAAGAGTATCAAGTAAAATGACATTTTACAACAGTTCCACATGAGGTTAGTGACTCTAAAAAAAAAAATCCCACTTTCGTATGGACTTTATCGGGAAATGATTGCATCTCAATATTGTCATTGACCTTAGAGCCCCTCTTTAAGTGAGTGCGATCATGTGGCATGCCGCTGAGTTAGATCTCGGTATGCCATCACAGACTAAAAGGATCTGTCTACAGAATGTAGATAAAAACAGATGGGCTGCTTTGATCACAAACGCTGGCTTTAATTAAACTCACACCGTCTTCTTCTTTGTCAGTAATTGCATTTTTTTTTACGAGGGTTGTGTCGCTTTATGACGGTATTGCATAGTATAAATCTGGAAAGATATATGAGTGTTACAAAGAATATTTTGTAAATATTTTTGCTTTAAAGGACCTTAATGTAGAGCTTGTCAATTTCAGTAGATGGCTTTTAGCTCATAAGTTATCAATTAAACTCCTTAAATAGAAAATCAATTCTGTAATTTTCAGTGCTAGGCAAAACAAGTATTATGTACATAATACAAATACATCTCTTTGTTTACATGGCACTGCTCTGAAATAAGTTTGTTTATAGCTCTAGTCAATTTGTCTTTGATAAACAAGTATATTTTACAAGTTTTTTTCTTACCAACTCTGTAATGTTCCTTTAAAAGAGAAAGAAAAGCAATTTGTAAGGTGAACTATCTACAACTGACCAATCTCTGTCTTTACTACAGTGAAACTAATCAGCGAGGATGCTAGAACGATGGCAGACGTCAAGTCCCTGATCTACCAGCTCTATTCTACTCTACACGTTGAGCAACATCAACTAGAGAAAGAGAAAGACCTACGGGGACAACTTGAGAATCTCAAAGTAGAAATAGAGCCGATGGAAAAGGTACATACTAAAATCACAGGCTTCCTCTCTGTTATTAAAAACGCCCCAATGTGTCCCATACCAATGCTTCCCCTGGCTGATAGTGGAGCAAGGTGGCAACAAAGTCAAATTGACAATTAAAGCAAAATGTACTCAGTCCTGCAAAGTGACAAGAAGAGATTGGCCACATTGTTCACAAAGGGTGTCTGTGGGGTGCCGAGCGGTTTCAGATTCAAGTTCTGGTGGTTGAGTCATTGGGGTCGTGGGTTCGAATCTCGGTTATGACACTTGTGTCCTTGAGCAAGATGCTTTGCTATAGTTGCATCTCTTCACCCAGGGGTATAAATGGGTACCTGTTAGGGTAGAGGTTGATATTGTGTTTGAAAAAGCCTGCGGAGCGCCACGGCAGCCCGGGGCAAGGGAGCTGAGAAAGATTACAGGAATGTTATTGACCCAATGACCAGGGCACTAATGTAAAGCGTATTGATACGTTATTGTAAAATGCGCTACATAAGAACTAGTTATTACTATTATTGAATGACAATCGCACATCTCTCTCATAAACCTGGACAATTCCACAAGGTTTTTCCACTCTTTTTGTTAAAGGGTTTGGAAGAATCTTTGAAACAGATCTTTTCTCCATCTCCCACACCCCCAACTTTTATAAAAAATTACCATAATTAATTTTTCAGATGAGGTTAGAGCTGGACATGAAAGCCGCCCGCAATGCCAACATGTGGGTGTGGGGTGGACTGGGCTACATGGGGCTACAATTTGGGCTCCTAGCTCGTCTGACATGGTGGGAATACTCCTGGGATATTGTAGAACCCATTACATACTTTGTGACGTACGGCGGAATGATCTTCATGTACGGTTACTTCGTCCTGACGAGACAGGTAGGTCAAACTTTAAGACGTTGTTCAGGATTGATAATTTTCAAGAAAGAAATCGATAACTTTTAACTTGATTACTCACATACTTTGATGCAGCTTATGTACTGCGTGCACTGACTTCACATACAGTTACAGTTTACCAATGGTCGGCCACTTTTGGAGTCAAGTTGCTTCAAAATTCTTAAATTGCTTGTAAAGACATCGGGCTTGAAATTTACACTGGACCACAGGCCCGAGGCCTTGATTTTATCGTTGTGCAAGTAACCTCATGACTTTTACTGGACCACAGGCCCGAGGCCAGTGTTTTTATAGTTGGGCCATTAAACTCATGACTCTTACTGGACCACAGGCCCGAGGCCAGTGTTTTTATAGTTGGGCCATTAAACTCATGACTCTTACTGGACCACAGGCCCGAGGCCAGTGTTTTTATAGTTGGGCCATTAAACTCATGACTCTTACTGGACCACAGGCCCGAGGCCAGTGTTTTTTATAGTTGGGCCATTAAACTCATGACTCTTACTGGACCACAGGCCCGAGGCCAGTGTTTTTATAGTTGGGCCATTAAACTCATGACTCTTACTGGACCACAGGCCCGAGGCCAGTGTTTTTATAGTTGGGCCATTAAACTCATGACTCTTACTGGACCACAGGCCCGAGGCCAGTGTTTTTATAGTTGGGCCATTAAACTCATGACTCTTACTGGACCACAGGCCCGAGGCCAGTGTTTTTATAGTTGGGCCATTAAACTCATGACTCTTACTGGACCACAGGCCCGAGGCCAGTGTTTTTATAGTTGGGCCATTAAACTCATGACTCTTACTGGACCACAGGCCCGAGGCCAGTGTTTTTATAGTTGGGCCATTAAACTCATGACTCTTACTGGACCACAGGCCCGAGGCCAGTGTTTTTATAGTTGGGCCATTAAACTCATGACTCTTACTGGACCACAGGCCCGAGGCCAGTGTTTTTATAGTTGGGCCATTAAACTCATGACTCTTACTGGACCACAGGCCCGAGGCCAGTGTTTTTATAGTTGGGCCATTAAACTCATGACTCTTACTGGACCACAGGCCCGAGGCCAGTGTTTTTATAGTTGGGCCATTAAACTCATGACTCTTACTGGACCACAGGCCCGAGGCCAGTGTTTTTATAGTTGGGCCATTAAACTCATGACTCTTACTGGACCACAGGCCCGAGGCCAGTGTTTTTATAGTTGGGCCATTAAACTCATGACTCTTACTGGACCACAGGCCCGAGGCCAGTGTTTTTATAGTTGGGCCATTAAACTCATGACTCTTACTGGACCACAGGCCCGAGGCCAGTGTTTTTATAGTTGGGCCATTAAACTCATGACTCTTACTGGACCACAGGCCCGAGGCCAGTGTTTTTATAGTTGGGCCATTAAACTCATGACTCTTACTGGACCACAGGCCCGAGGCCAGTGTTTTTATAGTTGGGCCATTAAACTCATGACTCTTACTGGACCACAGGCCCGAGGCCAGTGTTTTTATAGTTGGGCCATTAAACTCATGACTCTTACTGGACCACAGGCCCGAGGCCAGTGTTTTTATAGTTGGGCCATTAAACTCATGACTCTTACTGGACCACAGGCCCGAGGCCAGTGTTTTTATAGTTGGGCCATTAAACTCATGACTCTTACTGGACCACAGGCCCGAGGCCAGTGTTTTTATAGTTGGGCCATTAAACTCATGACTCTTACTGGACCACAGGCCCGAGGCCAGTGTTTTTATAGTTGGGCCATTAAACTCATGACTCTTACTGGACCACAGGCCCGAGGCCAGTGTTTTTATAGTTGGGCCATTAAACTCATGACTCTTACTGGACCACAGGCCCGAGGCCAGTGTTTTTATAGTTGGGCCATTAAACTCATGACTCTTACTGGACCACAGGCCCGAGGCCAGTGTTTTTATAGTTGGGCCATTAAACTCATGACTCTTACTGGACCACAGGCCCGAGGCCAGTGTTTTTATAGTTGGGCCATTAAACTCATGACTGTAAACAACTGGCAGTCTTTTGTTTTTGTTTTTTTCTAAATGTTGACTCTCAGTCTGATAATATATTTTGATTCTGCTGAGTTTCAAAGTTTACTTACACGATTGGATTTATGTAAACGTTAACAAAGCAAATTGTTTGCGAGACATGGTCATTTTGTTTTTAAGTTGATTTTTTATTATTATTGAGTTATGTCATTGCAAAGGTAAATTGTCATATTGAATGAAATGTACAGTCACTCATTAAATGCTCAGGAATTTGAATAGAGAACAGTGCTCCGGGTTAGGTTGGTCCAGTCCTAGCTAGCCAAACCACTCAGCGTTTGGTTGACTCCAGTCACCCACACAAACTTTACTCAAGACTGCATTATGAAGTCTAACTTGTCCTTGTCTTCTTGAAGGAGTACACCAACCCAGACGCTAAAGATAGACAGCACCTCCTCAGCTTTCATAGGTTTGCCAGAAAACAAAAATTGGACATCGAGAAATACAACCAACTCAGGGACCAAATAGCGCAGGTAAAACTTATTGACGATTTAATATTTTTAAGTGTTCTAGATTAATTTTTTACATAGTGGAGATTAATCTCCTATCCGTAATTTTTGTTTTGACTTTTTACACTCAGACTCAGACATAAAATTTTTGGACTTTGTGGGGAGGACTCAACTCAGACTCGGACAAGAGGGACTCAACTACAGCACTGATAGTCACAGATTTTCTGTTTTTGTTTATTCTGTGCCATATTACAACCAAAAGATGCAGATATAATCAGCCTGTTAATTAGCCTGCAATAATCAGTAATTAACAGTTTTTAAAAATCTGCTCTATTGTATTCTGTACAATCAAAAAAGGTATTAGACTGCTGCCCTCTACAGTGTGCGATGATCAGTTAATCAAGTTTTTGAAAGTTGGCTCTGCAAGGTCTACTAATAATGGAAAAAGGCATAAGTTCGCTGCCCTCTATAGTTTATGAGGCTTTCTTCTGATCTTTTTTTTTTTTTTTTTTTTCCAGCTGGAACTGGATTTGGAAGACTACGTGACCCCTTGACCCTTCACCTCCCTCACTCCTCCGCCCCCTGCAGAGCATACAGAAGAACAATAGTACGTGTCTCCTCATAGACCTTACTAACACAACCATGACAACATTTGAAAAACTTGAAGGCATCAGAGAATGAACAACAATTTCTTGATTTACCCTGACGTAGTTATACAAACCTGTATACTACTGTTCCTAGTCCGTCATTCTTGAATATCTGTCTTTTTAAGTTTTGAATTGTCTTTCCAAACATTGTTTTTATGACTCAATAATATTAGTCATCTCTTGGCATACGGAGATGATTATACACAAAGGAATGGTTGGTTTGAACATCAAGTTGTTTTCAAACTTGCGTATTTGTTGGGATGTGGGCACACCGAACAATAAACTTGAGGCATGATTTGGGTACAGAAAGCTATGAACTTGATGCATGACTCCATCCTGTTGGTAAGTCATTGCATTAAAACGTATCTGCTGCTCGACCAAAGCTTCACGACTTCCAGCTCCATAGCTGGCCATACAGTTGTGAGTAGTTTAACCGATAATCAACCATTTCACCATTCAAAAGCAGTTCTTACAAAAGAAACTTTTCATTCTGAGAAGACCTTAGCCTTTGATAAACACATGTAAAAGCCAAATCTAATTATCAAACATTTCTTGTATAAATCACAGGCCTGGAATTTGATCTTTGAGAGGGCAAGGCCAATTTCACTTTGCAAAGGGCACTTCTATTGGAAAATCTTAAAGCCTACGGGAAGCTTTTGCAGGGCACTATGAAAATGTGTTCCCATTAACTCAGAATGCCAGTACTGTCAATAGTTAAACCTATCATGCTTCAGGTTTTATATTAATTTGTTTTATTTTACTTTAGTTGTTACAATTTTTGGGGAGAGCCATCTTTACTTAAAGGCAGGGTCTGATTTATAGGCCAAATTATCAAGAAAAATACAATGAAAGTCACCTGTGAAAGTTTCAGCTGAAAACAGTGTCTATTTGTTGAGAAAACAGCATAAAAAACTGTCACGATAGGCCCAATTTGAGTGTGCATGAAATCCCAGATGAATCATTACCCTTTTTTGTCTTCTTTGTTTTCACTATAACGTAACTGCCAAAGTTGATAACATTTTTGAAGGTTGATTGGAGACTATAGAGGATGGGATTAAATGTTTCTCTTTCAACAAACCCACTGATTTACTTTCTCTTTAACCATCGAATTACATTGTACATGTACAAACTGGTGCCACTCGTATCAAACGGTGTACAAAACTGATGTCGCTGTGGCTTTGCTATAAAGGTTTTGTCAGTTTGAAATAGTGTTCAGGACGATTTGCTGCATATAATGAAAATGGATTGATTTGATTCAAAAACAATCATTTTCAAAAGCACAAACAGGGTGTGTTAAAAAATGTTTTAAAACACAGTAGTTATTATTGATAACAGGGGCCAATTACATAGAGCCGCTTAGGAAAAAATGTTGCTTAAGTTATTTTGTCTGCTAAGCAGAAATAAACAGGAAACCAGTCACAAACTGTACATGCGACATGTGATTTTTGTTGGTAAGCAACCTTGTTTTGGTAAGCAACATTATTTTGTGCTTAAGTGGCTCTATGAAGTCTGGACCTAAAGATGAAATGTATATAGTTAATGATATTGAAGAATTGGTCTCTAATAAGTACCAGTGAAATTGTTTGGAATTGAATAACCTTACATGCTCAATTAGTTGGCTTAAATATTAATCCATGTACTATTAATATATATGGAAATAAAAGTAATTATATATCTGATTATTTAATTAAACTTTTGTAGTGATGAAAATAAGGGTTTTGATATGTAAACGTGTTTGTAGATTAGGTGTATTTCACTTTCTAAAAAAAGTAACGCAAGATGCGAAGCAAAAATTTACTTTTACTAAGACAGATTTAACAGGGAACCAGGGCCCAATTTCATAGAGCTGCTAAGCACGAAAATGTGCTCAGCATGAAATTTCTTCCTTGATAAAAACAGGATTACCAGCCAAATTTCCATTTGTTGCATATTGCTTGTTTATGGTATTCAGCTGTTTGTTTATCCTGAAAATCACGTGGAAATTTGGCTGGTAACCCTGTTTTTATAGAGGCAAAAATGTTATGCTAAGCAAATTTTTGTCCTAAGCAGCTCTATGAAATTGGGCCCAGTTGGCTTGGTATAAACTACTGCAGTTTGGCTGGTAACCTTTATAGCAAAGCAAAATTTACTGAGCTAAAAATTCATTTCAAAATTGGCATTCTGATTGGGCATCTTTCCACAGAAAAGTGAGCAGCGCAAATGAAAAGACTAGTTTGGTAAGCAGAAACAACTTTTGCTAAGCAACAGGGTACCAGCTAAAACACCATGAAATATACTGTGTGTGTGACTGGGTTTCTGCAAATATCTGCTTAGTTAATACTTGCTTAGCTTAACAATATTTCCTGCTATTACAATGTATTAGGAAGTCTACAAAATTTTGCCTGGTTTCTTTTTCGGCCTCCTTCTTGTTGGTGATGGTCAAGTTAAACAACTCTTTTCTATTCTTCATTTTAAGTGTTCCCTCTCTTGTAAATTTTCCTTCCTGAACTCAATTTTTCACAGTTAAAAAAGTGTCGCTCACAGTAGTTTTTTAATTTGTTTATTTGCAATGCCTTGAACAAACACCTTTGTAGAAACGAAAACCTTTTTCTGGCAGATATTTAATGCTGCGTTTGAAAAGTTAACCAGTTATCCAGTTAACCAGTTGTGTGTTACAAATATTTTATGCAACAGTTATTCCATTTGCAGGACCATTAAAAACAATTACGCCCAGTTCAATTTTTGGTGAGAAATAATTATGTAATTGTTAGAAAAATGCTGAATGCACTTTCGTATATGTATTTCTAAGAAGTGATTTAACACATTTTCACAAGAATTTTATTTCAAAATAGGTTTTTTTTCCTGATAGTTTAACCAATATTGTGATTTATACCAATGTTGTACGTTCTCTTTGCCCTCTAAAGAGCCTTGGTGAAACTAGGCAATTTATAAAGGCAACCTGGCAGCAACCAACTGCAATGCTTGAAATGGAACAGTTTTGATGGCATATTTTCAGTGTCTAACTTTCCCCAAGAAAATTATAGGAAAATTAAAAATGTGATTTGATTGTCCTCTTAGAGATTGCCTGAAACTAGATGCCTGTAAATTGCATCTTGTGACATGGCTCTTAAGAATAAGGTTGTAGATTGAATGAGTCTATTATTCAACTTTGGGTATTTTTAGTGGTCTAACTTAGTGTTGCAGTCAAGTGCTTTTCAGTTGAGTATTAAGTACTGCTGAGTACTAAGATGGCTGAGTAGTACTCGAGTACGAGTACTTGTTGGGCCATCGAGTGCAAGTGAATTTGTCCAACTGCCGAGTATTTTGATACCTTAGTACTGAGTCCAACAGCGGAATACCAAGCACTTGGATTTTTGAGTACAAGTGTTAGTAAGTACTTCATTAAAAAGACAATACTTTGAAACAAGGTTTTAAAGCATTTGTTGTTTTTTTCCTTCTAACTAATTTCTTGACAACAATGTGTGCTTGTTATCATAACTATCTTTTAAACAAGAATATCACAGACAAGTTCAAATTTTACTTTTTTTTCTTAGAGATGTATTCCTTTATTACTCGCATTAATACACATACATGTAGGAACGCAGAAAGGAAAGTGGTATTTTGAGGGCTTAAAATCAGAGTCCGAGCCCATTTTTTTCAGTCGAGTATTGAGTATGGACTTACAACAAGTATTTTGCTAGCCGGGTATGAGTAGAATCCATCAAAACGATACTCTAATAGTATAACAAAGGTCTAACTGTGGCTCCAGCCAAAGCGCTTAATTCTGGTTCAGCCAAAAGCCATGTCTGAGTTGAACAACTTTAGACCCAGTCTGGCATAAGCAACTTCAGCTTTGCTGTTGTTTGAAAGGCAGGTCAGAGCTGCAGCCAAACCTAGCCAAAGATCATGTCTAGCCTAAGCAGCTCTAGCTGTGTTGGTGTTTGAAAGGCAAGTCAGAGCTGCAGCCAAACCTAGCCAAAGATCATGTCTAGCCTTAGCAGCTCCAGCTGTGTTGTTGTTTGGAAGGCAAGTCAGAGCTGCAGCCAAACCTAGCCAAAGATCATGTCTAGCTTAAGCAGCTAGCTCCAGCTGCAGGCCATTGGCTGAAAAGCTTGGCTGAGAAACAGTTCAGTTGTGAAGCAATTTAAATCACCTTTCAAATCTCGCAACAACTGTATATGTAATGTAAATGATTATGAGTTAAAAGTTTTTGGTGTGGGTGTTAGTGTTATTGTTAAATTTCTAATTTGTATACTTTTTTTATTGATATTTTTTTCATTTTGAATACATTTACAGAGTGATTGTGAAAATTCATTTGTTTTTATTTATTTACACTTAGACAATTTGATGCAATGTATACATGGCATAGTGAGATTTGGAGTAGTGTGTGGCGAAAAAATGCAACAAAACAGTCAACTAGTTTAGTAACAACACTGTAATGATACGATTTAGCACCCACCATTGATGTGTGATAAGGGAGTGCTTTCCCAGTCCTGCGGAAAAAAAACAACGGGCTACTCAGCTGGGATTCGAACCCTCGACCACTGCATTCTAGAGCAGATGTCATAACAACAGCGTGCCTGGTGACAAGAGGCCAATTCAAATAAGTCTCCATATTAAGACACTGATTCAAATCCCCCAAAACAGTATGAAAAGAACAAGCACCCACTACCCTGTATAGTCCAATACAGTCGTCTAAAAGTTCATTATAACTTTCAAAATTTAGTCTGAGTATTTCATTCGTTTGAACTTTTCAGCTTCTTAAATAGTTATATGTAATGGAAGCAAATAACGGTAAGTTTATCTGTAAAAAAAAAATAACATGGATTTAATACTGACATTGTAATTAGTTCACTCTTTTCAACTATTCTCTCTATAAGAAAAATAAATAAAATTGACAAGAACTTTTTCAAACAATTACTGATTTATTTTGGTGAAGTTATTCAAGTACGCTAGGCTTATTTTCATAAAGTAAACATGCCAGGCTGTGTCCAAGGTTGCTGCGACCGCGGTAGATATACAGCAAGAAGAATTTTTAAACATTATTTTGATCTTTTTCGAATTTGTTTTGACCCCATCAACCCACCCACCCCCCTAAAAATTGACAGACTATTTCTCTATACACCTAAAAAACAAAGTTATGCCTCAAATGAAGAGATATTTCAGATCAATGTTCTCCAAGCTCAGGAGTTTTTAATGGCTTTTCCTGGCTTCCAGCATGCAACTTTGTATGTTGAGGACATTTTCGCCATCTTGCATCAGTCAATCGAAACAAGGTTGACAAATAAGGCAGCACAGACATGCCAGACAATCTGAAAGAGACCACTGGGTATTATTTCCCTTAAAATGGACCTTTCTCATTTTAATTGAAACTTAACATACATCAATTGGGGAGGGGGGAAGGTGGTCGACCATGCACCTTTAGTTATGCCACTGTTTGGAGGTACCAGGTTCAAATCCCACCCTGAACTCAATTTTACTAAATATGGACGTGCAAGGGTGGCTGCACGATTAAAGAAAAAAGTTATAATTAACAAATTACATTTTAAAACACCTTATTAGGACTATATATATATAATTATATTCTTTTTTTTTATTTAGAAGCAAGATTTTAAGCTTCTGAATTTAAACATTTGTTCCTGATAAAACTCTCTTTATAAAATTCCACTATAGGGACACTGACACATCCTTAATTAAAATGATTATTTGGTCAAGGAGGTGGACTTTGTTTTGTTATGCAAATTATTTTCTGAAATCCCGGGCGTAAGATCACGTGGTTCGTTTTGGCTTTTTATGATCAATTGTGCTATATCTTTCTTTATACATTGTATTTGTTTGTAACTTTTACTAACTTCAGATAAAAAACAATCTGTCCATGACCAAATATTGATAAGTTCAATGAGAACACATTGTTTCGTAATTAACATTGTTTGTGAAAGCCGTTGCATGCTCACGTGACACATGCAAGACATCGCACCGCCATTTTTAAAGACAAACTGACTGCGTCAACACGTCTCTGTGATTTATTCACCAACAACTTCAAGTTTTTCACCGAGTTTTAAGGACAAAACTACCACAAAAGTGTGAAGGTGAGTTGCTAACTTGATTGTGATAATGATGGTTTTATTTTATAAGAGTTTCACACAAAGATTTTAAAGACCGTGGGGGTAACTTTATGAAGTTCCAACTCTGAACTAGATCAGAGCGTGTGCTGGGAAGTGTATTGGTCGGACTTATTGACAAGTGTAGTCTCAGTTGCACTGCATTGACGTCCTGGGTATAAAACTTCTCAGAATTTCAACTAATGTTTGTCTTGCATATTTTTTACCCGACTTAAGAAGCTGAAATTTCGTTCATATAGGTCTATTCTTCATTTCCCTCTCATGCCAATCGCACTGTTCTGAAAATGCCCTCTAGCGTTCAATGTTTCTTAGCTGTATTGAAGCACGCAAAGTAATGAGATAACGAACACTAAGCCTGTAAATTGGAAAAAGATGTGACTGCTTGTGTGTCACAAGGATTGTGCGTTGTGTACATCGTGATCGCAATGTGGTTTGCGTTTCGCATGGTGAATTTTTTGTCGGTTTATATGAACCTTAATGTGTAACTGGACGATCGGTCGGGTAAC
Organism: Pycnopodia helianthoides; assembly: GCA_032158295.1. Classification (NCBI taxonomy): domain Eukaryota; kingdom Metazoa; phylum Echinodermata; class Asteroidea; order Forcipulatida; family Asteriidae; genus Pycnopodia; species Pycnopodia helianthoides. Next base: position 789,535 of record CM063261.1, read on the forward strand.
TGTGTAATCTTGTTAATGATGTAATTAATTTTGTCTCTCCCTCATTTTCACTTTTTATGTCTCTTTCCCTTTTGTTTCCTTTTTTTGTGAAGCAAAAAGGGGGGGGGGCGTGCACCACCAACCCCCTGAATCCACCCATGAAGCTAGAAAACAATATGGCCCATCTCTTTCATTCGTAGTAATTTAAAACCACATGATGTAAAGCAAGTGTTTTGAGATCCTCTATGGCGCCCTATGGTCACAGCACTGATCAATTTGCTGCTGCATTTGAAGAACGCTTATTGCACAACACACCAGTTTCACAAAATGTTGTCTCTATATTTTGTTTGCATTTAGGCTAGCTACAGACACGCCAGATGAAGTCTACCTCTCCAAAAGTAGATGCATGATGCGAATGCTACCCCACTTCGAGATTGAACAATGTCTTCTCCATCAACAGGTAAATTTATGAACAACCAGTAATTTGAGATGCACCAAGCAAGAGATTTTGGACAGTTTGATGATATAAGGCTTGGAAAACTATTATGTATAAACATGTTTAAACAATTTTGTTTTATTTGTTTGCAGTTTATTTAGGCTAGCTACAGACATGCCGATGTCAGTTGAAGTCTACCTCTCCAAAACTAGATGCATGATGCAAATGCGGACTGGCTTCAAGATTCACTGATGTCTTCTCCATCAACAGGTATATTTGAGATGGGATCATGAGATTTTGAACAATTCAAGATACTAAGCTTTGAGAAAAATCTGCACATGTTTTTTTTCTGTAATTAAGCTCTTATAGCCAGAAATTATGAAACCTTTTCCGTACTCACCTGCTGGATTGATTTTCAGAATTCCTTTTTTGTTCAGAATTTCGTTGTCACAATGAAGCCATGTTTTAAAGACATCTGTTCTCATAAAATTTTTATTTTTTATTTTGAGAAAATGTGATTTTGTTCAGTGTGTTTTGGCCAAACCTTGGCCTTTAGCCAATTACCTCCCATGTCATATACAATGGTGGCCGCGTATCGATTTCACGTATCAATTTCACGTAATCTTCGTTTAGCTTGCAAAAGGACAGAGGTCTGTAACTGGGTATTGCACATAAATCTACAGGCACAGGGAGATTTACAGCTCGATCCTCTTTTCCCTCTTTGTTACGTGGCAAACAAAGCGTAACACGGTGTGCGCATGTGCTGTGCACGCAACAACAACGGATTGTCTGTGTGTGTTTACGTGTCTGCCAAAGGTATCCCTGGACATTTTTTATAAACAGGTTTCTCAGATTTCCGTTTGCGTGAAACAGTTTGCCTGTACACATTACATGTCGTCCGGTGATAACTGTTTTTATAGGAAACACAAAAATATTCTTTCTTTCTCTTTTGTTAGATGCGTTGATCACGGTTATTAGATGTAATAATTGCATCAAGAGTAAATGATATCATTTATGGTTTTTCCCTTACAATGATGAAAGGGAAAAAGGGTAATAAATGAAATGGAAAACAGCTAATCTCAAACCACCCTTGTGTTTCATTACTCGTAAATATTTTAAAGTTATCTAAAGCATTATTGTGTTCTTTTTTTTTGCATGATATAGCGAGGGTTGTCAAATCCACAAAGATCCACTCATCAACAAAGTAGATGTCTAAGACCTGCAGTTGATTAAGCTTCCTTACAATGTACAATGAGGCTGGTCAATCAACTGCTCTCTCCTTCATAAATGGTAAGGGAAACCCCCCAACATTAAAACAGTTGTTAGTTCATAAATCTGTCATAGTTTCCTTCATTGAGATTTAGCATCACTTTCCCTTGGTAGTTCCACCTATTGGCAGACTCTCAAATTTGGGATGGTGGTTGGCCCAGTGTGGGACAAGAAAATATTTTAGGTGGATTTGAATACCTAATTTCCTTTCTATCAATGACATCAATGGCAAGAGTGATTATTATAGGTTTTCCGCGGCCAATTTCCTAACTTTTCTGGTCATTGCTGCAATTGAAGGAAAACAACACACTCCTTTCCTTTCCTTGGTAGTTCCACCTATTTGGGATGGTGGTTGGTCCAGTGTGGGGCAAAGAAATGGTTTAGGTGGATTTTAATACTCATTTCCTTTCTATCAATAACGTCAATGGCAATTTTTGTTGCTGTTTTGTTTGCATTTAGGCTAGCCACAGACACGCCGTCGTCAGATGAAGTCTACCTCTCCAAAAGTAGATGCATGATGCGAATGCGGACCGGCTTCAAGATTTAACAATGTCCTCTCCATCAACAGGTAAAGTTATGAACAACCATGACAGTTTTATGATACTAGGCCTTGAGGAAAAAACACAATTTTGTTTAAATAGATCTCTTTCTGGAGTGAACCATTTATCGCTGGGAATTCCAAAATATTTCTGTGCTCACCTGCAATTTTCAAAACAATTTTGTTTATTTGAGAATGAAGCCATGACTTGACCGTGTAAAGACGAAAAGCGTCATAAAATGAACCATGGTGTCATTTACTCTTTTGAGCAAATGTGGATTTTGTTAACTGTGATTTGGCCAAACCTTGGCCTTAAGCCTTGCCTCCCATGCTGAATACAATGGTGGCAGCCTTAGTCACTTTCTTGTAATCCTCACTTGTCTCACAACTGTCTAGAATTTGAGATTACACAATAATCTCCACAAAAAGGGAGATTTTGAGCATTTATTCCAGTAGTTTTTATCCTTCTTTGTTATTGGGCAAATGGAGTGTAACATGGTGAGTTCATGCACTATGCACAACATTCAATGAAATGTCTGCGCGTGTTTCTACGTCTGCCAGAGGCATCCCTGGACATTTTATAAAAACAGGTTATCTGGTTTCTGTTTGCGTGTCTTTAAACATTTTGCCTTTACGCACGTCATTCCGCTAAAGCTGGTTAAGGAAAGTTTATTGGAGACATCACATTTTAAAAAAACATTTTTTCCCCTCTCTTGTTGGATGTGAAAGTTTTGATCATAATTATTGATGTAATAGTTGCATCAGGAAGAAATAATATCAATTTTGGTTATGCTAACTGCAAAAACCTCATCTGAGTTACCCGAGTAACACAGTGCTTATCACACTTTGGTGTAAGCATCAAACAAAAACTAATAACAGTTAAAAGTTTGACCATCAATTAACTGAAATGAAAGAGGAATAGGTACTCTCAAAGTACCATTGTGTTCTGTTCCTTGTTATTATTGTAAAGCTAACTAAGGCATTATTGTGTTGTTTTTTTTTGCATGATACAGCGAGGGTTGTCGCCTCCACAGAGATGTCTGAGACCTGCAGTTGATTAAGCTTCCTAACAATGTACAATGAGTCTGGTAAATAAACTGCTCTCTCCTTGATGAAAAGGTAAGGAAAACTAGCCCGAACATTAAAACAGTTGTTGTGTTCGTTTATAAATCTATCCTAGTGGCGTGTCGTGGCCTAGTGGATAAGAGCACCGGATTCAAGCTCTGATGTTTCTGTTCAGCAGAGTGTGGGTTCGAGTCCCGGTCATGACACTTGTGTCCTTAAGCAAAACACTTAACCATTATTGCTGCGTCCTTCGGATGGGATGTAAAGCCGTAGGTCCGTGTGTTGTGTAATGCACGTAAAAGAACCCAGTGCACTTATCGAAAAGAGAAGGGGTTCGCCCCGGTGTTCCTGGTTTGATTGGCTGCATATTGCGCCACAGCACCTTGTAAACCATTACATGGTGCTATGTAAAGGAATAGGTCTCATACTTCAAAAACATAGCTCCAATACCTTGCAGGAAAAATACTTCACTTTGCTAAGCGTCTCGGAATAGGCAACTAGAATGATGGCGCTTACAAATGCCTGATGGTTATGATTATTCTTTTAAATTTGTCATCATTTTCCCTCGCGGTAGTTCAACCTATTTGCACTGAAGGTACCTGACTCCAAACAGTATGGGGCAAAGAAATGGCGCAAATATCTAGATTCAAGGCTGTGTGCTTGTGTGTGTTTTGAAAACAAACGTAGGATATTTTGTAAGTTTTAATGACGTCCCATTGCAGGTTTAATCAGCACTTGAATCTGCTAAAATAGTTTCTAATTCTTTCTTGAAAAAAGCATCTGGTGCAATCTTGAAAGCTCATCAAAAGTACCATCCCTTTAGAATTGTGTTATAGAATATCAGTTTCTACACAGAACTCTTCATAAATAAATATCACATTTCCAAATTTTTACATCTCACAGTTCTACTTCATTCATGGTTCTATTTCAATCAACTTCTTTTATTTCCTTTGAATAACTTGAAAAACTAAAATGATGGTGTTGATCATGAAAGTCATATTTAATCTATCTAATTATTAAAATAAATATTTGTTTGACCTAGTGTGCAATAATTTTTATTTGTTTGTGTTTTGAAGGTGTGCCATCTGTAGATAATCTCTACCTGTCACAAAAGGCAGATTTCTGAGACCTGCAAGTGCCCATTAAGTGCCATACAACAGAACGGAGGTATGTAACATCCCTGTGGCTTACCATACTTCTTTTTGAAACTAACATCAAAAAGTGGGCTGTTTTTGCAGCACTATACAAACAGCACCCCTACATCACATACCACAACACATTGGGGATGAATGCGGACATCAGTCTAACCCATATTGAGTGGTTTTCCCTTCAGATTGATTACATATTTGAAAAATAATTACATGTTTTATTAACAAATCACTTATATATTTTTTGAAGCACGTTCTATGTATGTTCACAAATCTAGGAAAAATATTAAAACTGTGTAGAGAAAAAGAGGCATGCATTATTTAACAAGATCAAGTTATAATGATTTGAATCCACTTTGCCGTTTTTCATTTCGAAGTATTATTTAAACTCAGAATGTGCTAGTATTTGTTTTACAAAATAAAGCGACAACAGTTGTTTCACATTCAAGTTCGCAAAGTTTGGTTTGCAATAACTATCAAGAAATCAACAAGCTTTTAAGTACAAACCAACATTGTTACCTCAAGTTAGACCTACAGTAGAGTGTTGTCTGCATCTTTGAAATGGTATGCTGAAGAACCGTGGAGTTTGTTGAACTTCACGTCATTCTCGATTAAAAACACTCATCAATTTCAGTTTAGATATTGCCATTCAGGCAAATCAGATTTCAGCAAAATTAGGGTAAATGTACTTTTGTCAAATTTAAATTTAAAAAAAGAAGAACTGTTTTAAAACTCAAGTCAATCTTGATGGCTTTTAAGATTTCATGGACAGGAGCAAAATGATACTACCAGGGGAGAGCAAGTTCATTCCAGCTTTCTATATTTTGATGCACCTTAATTGTTTTACCTTTTTGTCAATGTTTTCTTAAATGTTTAAACTTTCACAGCATTACAAAACTGATGTCCCACAACCAAGTGTGTAGCAAATAACCTTTACTTCAATCATGGAGGCTTCAGAGTTTGAGGAGAGCAACTCATCAAGAAATGCGTAAACAATGGTTTTATTAGGAAGATTTTAGACATGTTAATTAGTGATGTTAATTAGTGATGTCAAGTACAAACCGATGCTATTATTACATCTACAAAAATGTTGTAAAAGGTAAGCTCACCATTTGCAACCAAGCACACATTGTGTGTATTTTTAAATCATGAAGTTGGAGATCTATAAGCAATATGCTTCAACCAAATTTAAAAAAAGATTAGTTTTTATATTTAATTTTGAAAGTGACAAGGTTCACCACATTCATTATCTATCAGGTTGTAGAGAAAATGCTCTTTAGGGTGACATGAAAATCTAAAATCAGTCCCTGGGGTAAGTTTTTGACCTTTTCATGGGTGTTTCACATTACTATGGTAAATTCCAAAAAGTTTAGGGTTTGCTAGATATCAGGTCATTAATTAATTAAAATCAAAACCATGAATGTACACAGAATCTCTGAACAAAACTCTTTGTGACAGTTTCTTGAATACCTAAAATGTTGACAGTTTTACTGCTTAACACGTTGACTGCCGCCCACGAGTATATTAGTAGTACTAGGTGTAGCAAATTCTGCCACTACGAGTATACTCGTAGAGAATGAAAGGGCTTTGCATTGTTATTTAAATACACTGGCATCACTGAGCACGCAAAACATACGCTTCTGGCAGTGATGAGGACATACATCTTTAGAATGTGTATGTTCAATTATTTTTGGTATAGTACCTATTTGGTATGCGCGCATGCGCACCGCACTTGGCAAATGGGAACGCCCTAGGAATATATGACCGGCAGTCAACGTGTTAAGTAGAATGTATGTACTTTTGCGAAAAGCAATAATTTATTTCCAATATTTAAAAAAAGTGAAGATTTTTGTATGTATTATCTATCAGATTGTAGAAAAAATGCTCTTTATGGTGACATAGAAAACTCAAATTAGTCCCTTGGGTCAATTTATGACCTTTTCATGGGTGTTTCACATAACTATGGTAAATGCCAATTAAGTTTAGGGTTTGCTAGATAGCAGGTCATTGATTAATTAAAATCAAAACCATGAATGTACACAGAATATCTGAACAAAATTCTTTGTGATAGTTTCAATTGACATAAATACCTAAATTGATGACAGTTTTACTGGTTAAGTAGAATGAATGTACTTTTGCGAAAAGCACTAAATTACCTTTTAAAAAGCATAATATTTTTTTAATCTTTCTATCGGAATCGATAGTCCTAAAAAAATTTTATCCCTACAATGCCACCATGTGCAAGTTAACATTACACAAAATTTTAAAAAGCGAAACTAGCACAAAATCTGTGACAAAACATTAATTATGATTTCGGGTTAAATTGAAATTTAAACTCGCGCTTAAAAATTAAGTTTCCTCTTTTTTTTTCACAGTAAAATTATTGTTTTTACACTAATAATGTTAACATTATTTTGTTTATTGTATGATGTTTGGAGTTGTCAAATAAAATGATTCTATAAATGTAGCAAGAAATCTGTTGTGTTCCCTTACTTTGTGTGCTATTATTGAACAAATTATGTGTTTTAAGTATTAAGCAGACACAGAGCGTAATTAAAATGCAAGATAATTAAAATAACAAACTCGACTTAAGCCCCACACAAAAATTTATGTAACAAAATCCAACTTTGCGCGAATAAAATAGACTGGTCCCATTCAGAACACCAGTTCATGTAATCCAGTGATATGCCTATATGAGTAGACGGGAAATCCAACAAAGATGGCTGCAGCAAATAGAGTTTATAATCACGTTAGCGAAAAAGTATAATTTCCTTTAGAATTTGTATATACCATAGCTTTTCTAATTGCAAGGCAGCAATTCCTTCAATACAATTTGAACTGTTCCTTTACATCAATTCCACTCGCACAGTAAAGTCCCTTGAACCTATTCCCACTTAACAACCACCCTCTCAACATGGCCCAGTCTGATACCTATCCTGACCATGCCTATTCCCTGCTAGCTATTGCCAAGCTTGACTACATAGTCCATCACCCCTACCCTCAAATCCAACCACCAAGCATAATTGTCCCAACCCCTAGTCCTCTACCCAGCTTGATCTTACCCATGTCCAACCATGCAGCCACACCCAAAAATAACGACTACCAGTTCATCACCCCTACCCTCAAATGTAACCACCCAGCATCCTCCCATCCCCATGCCCTAGTCCTCTACCCAGCTTTATCATACTCATGTCCAACCGGCCACACCCAAACATAACGACTACCAGTTCATCACCTCCTACCCTCAAATGTAACCACCCAGCATCCTCCCATCCCCATGCCCTAGTCCTCTACCCAGCCACACCCAAACATAACGACTACTAATTCAACACCCCTACCCTCAAATCCAACAATCCATCAACCTCCCATCCCCTGGCCCCATCGCAGAGTCATCTACCCATCTTGATCATGCCCATGTCCAGCCAGCCATATCCCCGCATTTAGACTAGTCCACCACCCCTACCTCCAACCGACTACCCATCAATTTCCCAGTTCTTTGCACAAGTCATCTACCCATCTTTATCATCCAATGCCTTGCCACCCATCACCCCAGTATGATGACTACCAGTACATCTCCCCTACCTTAACCCAAAGCCGATATCCCAACCAGCCCAGCCCACTGTCCGACCGACTGTCCAGCAACATCACAGCCCATCATCCCTACCATCCCCCCTACCCTAACCCCAAGCCCTCATCCCATCCAGCCCAGCCCACTGTCCGACCGACTGTCCAGCATCATCACAGCCCATCATCCCTACCATCCCCTACCCTAACCCCAAGCCGTCATCCCAACCAGCCCAGCCCACTGTCCGACTGACTGTCCAGCATCATCACAGCCCATCATCCCTACCATCCCCCCTACCATCACCCCAAGCCCTCATCCCAACCAGCCCAGCCCACTGTCCGACCGACTGTCCAGCGACACCACGGCCCATCATCCTTACCATCAACCCTACCATCACCCCAAGCCCTCATCCCAACCAGTCCAGCCCAACAACCTCCCAGCCCATCGCCCAAGCCTCAGCTCAGCCCACTGGCTGATTGACTGCCCAGCAACCTCCCTGGCCCCTCAGCACTTAGAAATTTCACTCCCCAATCTCAGCTCCAAGGCCCTTGGTCAGCCCTCAGATCTGCCAAAAATCCAAGGGTATAGCCAGGGAAAATATTTTCTGAAAATTTTTCAAATTTAGGCCATTCTAATATTCATCAGGTCAAAAACCGTTAAATTTTCATGAAAGCTCAGTAGCAGAGCGGTAAGAGAGAGTGCTTACTGAGCTGAAGGTACCAGGTTCAAACCCTACCCATTTTTACAAAAAATTTAAAAAAAGTTCTTTTTTACTGGTAAAAAGGGGTTCTGCCAGGATTTGAACCGCCGAGCTCACAGCCCCAGAATTCTGGAAGCTGTGAGCTAGCCCGCTGCGCCAAATCTCCGCTTGAAAAAAATCGCTCGGAACTAATATATAAACCTTAGGATGGATAGGTCAAATAAAAAAAAAATAATGAGATGCGCCCTATGACCTTTGAACTTTGACCTTAGCATGAGCTAGGAGAGGAAAAACAAAATGGCGAAATGTTCGTTGGTTTCCGTTTAAAAAAAGTTTATTCAAACCATTTAATAAGAGCAAAAAAATGTACAGGTAATTTTACCAAATTTGTTTCGCAAATAAACTTAGACTACAAACCTTAATAAGTCGTTTAACATTAAAAAACTACAGAATAAATAATACAAAATATTTAACAGAGTAATAGACCTTTATATGCACATTATGTCATTTGAGTAGGGAGCCCTCAACTAGAGGTCAAAGCGCATTGGCCCATCTACTGCGACGCGCATACATGCAGGTTTTTTTTTATGTGACTACAAACCTTAATAAGTCGTTTAACGTTAAAAACTACAGAATAAATAATACAAAATACTTAACAGAGTAATACACTTTATATGCACATTATGTCATTTAAGTAGGGTGCCCTCAACTAGAGGTCAAAATGCGCATTGGCCCATCTACTGCGACGCGCATACATGCAGGTGCGTTTTCCATTGTTTCGTCATCATTTTACCTCTATGGCGTCTATTGGTCTTTTAATTTTAGTACTGCTAAACAGCTACTTGTGTTCCTCAGAACAAAATGTATATATAATATATATTTACAGCAAAAATAAGATTGACATTATCTCAAAATGAACACATTACAAACAAATGAAACACTATTTCTACTTTACAAAGCTTTTAAAAGTATTATTCAGAATTGGTAGAGCTGACAAAATAGTCGCATGCAGTATTCATGTTTTGTGTGATTAACTATAAACATGAAATAACAAACCTGTAAAAATTTGGGCTAAATCCTTTGTGGGAGTAAATAGTGAAAAACTATGCGTACTTTTCAGCACCGAACACATTGTCCTTAAGTTTGGTTGTAATACCCGAAATCAGCTGTCCCAATTTTTTAGGTTTTCAGCTGCAGTTTTTTAGAATATGACTTCATTTCTGAGGGAAATATTTCACAGAAAAAGTTTTAGTATGAACTTCATAATCAGTAGGCTTTCAGAATACAATTAAACAGTGATGTTTTTTATCCTTTCCAATCCTGTATAATGCCTTTAAAGCATTAAAACACTAATTATTCCCTATAAAACATATCAGAATATTGCATTCTCTCATCAAGTTGCCCTGATCCCCTGATATTACTTCATCAGAGTTTAAAGGCAGGGTGTACTTTTGGTAATTACTCCACAAGTTAATGTCCATAAAAACTTGCTTGATAAAGAGCAATGGAGAGCTGTTGGTACTATACACACATTGTTAGAAATGATCCCTTTGATCAAAATAATGTAGTTTTAGAGAAAGAGGTAGTTTTTCACCAAGAAATTTGAATCTGAGAAAGGCTTCAGGCATGAAGCTTTTCTCAGGCATCTCAAAGCGCACACTTCTATGTAACACTTCTATGTAACAAGGGCATTATTTTCTTGAAACTTTGATAACCAATGGAGCCCAATTTTCACATATTTATTTTATGCATAATGTTGGGATACACCCCAAGTGTTGATCCTGGACAATTACCAAAAGTATACAATGCCTTCAATATACACTGTATTTATTTCAATTTATAAAATGAGAACCTCTGTAAACGACACAGTGCTTGCATTGCAAGTGCTTTATATGAACTATTATATACTTCAGTATTCATAGCATAATGTATATTTAGAAATTTCATTTGGTCACTACATAGAGGGCGCTACCACATATCGAGCTGTCATTTTATTCATTCTCGATAAAACCACCCTCCTACAAATGGCCCATGAATAATAGATTTCTTAAAGTTATGTTTCTTATACACAGTAAAAATGGTTTTATATTATCAAAGATTACTTTAACTTTATTTCTTTATCTCCCAAGTCAAATGTGGGATAATTCTGTCCTTTAAACACAAAGATTTAATATTCACAAAATTTAATTATAGATAATCATTTCTTCTTTTCCTTATCACAGTTCATGTATTACAACCATACCTTACAGAAGCGAGGCTGCCTTTTTTTTTCACGGTTTACTAAATGCATCGAACACGTATAAAATGCATTTCAACATTCAATCTCTGCAGCGCCCGTTCATAAAAGACGAACAAGACAAACAATATTTCCTTTAACCGACGTTGCTCAAGATTTTATGAACTCGTAAACCATCGCTCGTCTTAACCTTTCGTGTAACCCTTTCAGTTCCAGTTTGCATACACTAGAAAGAGTAATGTACCCGCTCAGCTTAGTTAAGTTGTTGTTAATAAAGACAACATTTCAAACTCTTGTTTGTGATAAACAAAATAAATTACGGATAATATTGTACAGTAAATTTCCAACATCCAACTTGTTTCACATAAAATAAAACATATTACCAATCTACATGTAGGCCTGGCATACACTCACTGATTTTATGTTCAAACCGGTGATGATAGTTTTTATTAGAATTTGTAAGTCAAAAAAGTGTTAGTCTACATGTAGGCCTGTCTTTTAAAAGGGCTTAACCCCCCCCCCCAACACCCACACCTTAGTGATAAACCATTTTATAATAATTATATCTAATAATTATCAACAAAATAACATTAATTTCACAAATAATATCATAAACAACATTTTATATTTATTAATTGCAAATAAAATACCATTAATACTACTCTACTTCAACTCCTAACTTTAATTTCTTTTGTCTCTTCTGTTACCCCTACTATTTATTTCAACGGATGAACATTATCATAATTTTAAAAATAATAACTTTTAAAACATGAAAATCTTAACCGGTTGTTGTATCTAACATAAAAATTGACAGCCTATAGTTTATCATTGTTATTCTTAACATTATTATGTTTAAGTTAGGTAAACTCATTTCATGGTAGTAACTTATCACATGTATATTTACACGTATGAGTTATTGTAAAATGGAAACATAGACGTATTAGAGTTAGGCCTAGATAAATTCATATTGATGAAATTGATTTTGTTTTCAAATTGATGTTAATAAATGGTGTTTTTTAGATGTAATCATGTAGTTGTGTGAATTTAACTGAAGTAACACAAGGATCGGATTAGGTAAAGGTTAAAAACTGTAATAATTAAACGCATAGAACTTGAGTATCATCATAGGGTATGTTTAAATGTCTATTTCACTCAAATAACATTAATAAATTTTAATTCAAAACCTAATTTACTTATGGATTGTTAGTAGAAGACACTACAGAACTTTCATAGCTTATGTCAAATTCATTAACTAATGGACAAACGGCATACTGATAAATTACTGTAATTTTCTCTACTGATTAAAATAAGAATAAGCTGCTTTATAATGTGGTCACTTTTTTGTTGTTGTTAAACCATAGAAATTATTTATTTTCAAATTGTTAGTAGTGAGATTTAATTTAATAACAACAAATCAATCATTATAAACTGTTTTGTTAAACAGACTTTGTCATCAACAAAGCCCCAACTACAAATTGGTTATAATTTTGTTTAAATAAATGTCATGGTTTATATTATTTACACATTTATTATTAATAATTCCCTGTGTGATCACCCAATCCTTGTATCTTACATAAAATTTGACAGTTGGGTGCCAGCCTATAGTTTATCATGTTATGTTTAAGTTGGTTCTTCATTTTTTGTTCAATGTAGTAAATATTGTAAAATATATAGCTATTTAATTTTGCAACATAAACTTGTTAGTGTTAGATTAATGTTGGTTTAATTAGTAAATATTTCATTTTGTCACATCAATGTTAGTCAATTGATCAATCAATGTAATTAGTAACACAATAATATAATTTGTTAGAGGTTAAAACTTAATAATTATAAGTAAAGAATGTTTAAGATTTAACATTTTTGTATTTGAGGGGATTAAATGTTAATTTAAATGCAAAATACATCCAAACAACATTTTATGAATTTCAACTTGCAACCTAACTTAATTACAGAATGTTAGTAGGAAATACTACAATACCTTTATCACATATTTATTTTCAAAATCAAGAGCATTGATTGTAACATATTGTTCTTAAGGTATGGACAGACATAACATCAATTTATTTGTTAGTAAAAATGGTATTTGTATTTCTTTCTAATCAGTAGTCTTCCTGTATAATATGTAAATGCTATTATTTTTATAGAAAGTATTTGGTGCAACTTCAAACTTGTACCATGTTTAATGCTACTAGTAATGTGGTCATTTGTTTCTTGTCATTTTAATAAAACCATAGAAGTTATTGATTTTCAGATTCGAATGAATTTTTGATGTCAACAAAGCCCCAACTACTAATCAATTAATTTAAAGAATAATATCAGTGGTTTATAAATGAATATTTTATTACCATTAATTCTGTTATTGCAACGTTTTGGTTGCAGGATTTCCCCCCTTCTCTATATTAATATTTTGTTTGTGTTTTTCAGTATTTTTATTTAAACCTTCTATTAGTATTGTATAAATTTTAAATTTGTGCATACATTATACTCTTGTACAAGACAAAATTTATTATTGGCCGCATTATAAACTCGGAATGACTTTATGTCCGCACGACTCACGCTCCGAATTATCGGCAGCAGTCTCGCTTCTGTACTTAACGCAATCTTGTTTATTACCCAAAATTTAAACCAACGTAAACTTATTTGGGGGCAAAAACTAACACATCAAAGTTACCGTATACACCACTGATAAAGTTTATCATTACAAATAGTAATGCAGAACATGCTTAACAGTCATCTAAAAATGGACTCATAATCTTATAATTGAAAATATAAAATATTTTATAAGTACACCATTGCAAGCATTTTAATTCAATCAGTTTTAATTTTTGCCATTATCATCCTGGTAAGGTTAGTCTAAAGCAGGGCCACCACGAGCAGGTCCCAGGATACCAGCCCCAACACGCTTTACTGAGTCAAACAGGGCCTTCATACTCATTCATATTTCAGAATGAGCGTCCAGTCCACGCGCTATTATGCATAGCACGCCCCCGACCCCTACTAACGCGGTCCCTAGCCCCACGGCCTAGACTAGGAACTACTTCCGTTTAGCCGACCATTTGTGATAACACCAGTACCATCCTCGGATGAGGAGCCTGATGCACCTTTAAGATCAACCACCGGCTATTACCCCGGCCAGAAGTGAAACCCCACACGCCACGATCGTGTGTCCAAGTCCCATTTTCGCAAAGTCGGAATTTTTCCGTGTTTTTACCACCATCGATTCCGAATCGTAACTCCGCACCACCAATCGTAACTCCGCACCACCAATCGTAACTCGCACCACCAATCGTAACTCCGCACCACCAATCGTAATCGCACACCAATCGAACCCCGCCCAACAATCAAATCTCAGCACCACCAGTCAAACCTAAACACGCTTTACTGAGTCAAACAGGGCCTTCATACTCATTCATAGTTCAGAATGAGCGTCCAGTCCACGCGCTATTATGCATAGCACGCCCCCGACCCCTACTAACGCGGTCCCTAGCCCCACGGCCTAGACTAGGAACTACTTCCGTTTAGCCGACCATTTGTGATAACACCAGTACCATCCTCGCATGAGGAGCCTGATGCACCTTTAAGATCAACCACCGGCTGTTACCCCGGCCAGAAGTGAAACCCCACACGCCACGATCGTGTGTCCAAGTCCCATTTTCGCAAAGTCGGAATTTTTCCGCGTTTTTACCACCATCGATTCCGAATCGTAACTCCGCACCACCAATCGTAACTCCGCACCACCAATCGTAACTCCGCACCACCAATCGAACCTCCGCCCAACCAATCGAATCTCAGCACCACCAATCGAACCTCCGCCCAACCAATCCAATCTCTCCGCACCACCAATCAAACCTCCGCACTGCCAAGGCTCTAAAATCTTTAAAAAACGCGTTTGTGCTTGCTTGCAATGGTGTACTTATTTACAAGATATTAACTGTACAGTGCTGCAACAACAGCCCACTATACGACGAATACAAAAAACAGAAAACATCAAACTATTAAACACATCTACAATATCTTACAGTTGAAGACAACAAACTGCTTGTTGTACATTCATGATTGCTAGATGAACAGCTAAGATGTCTTGATGATACTGATGTTTACATACGCATTGCTCTCCTTTATACCTTGTAGCCTTCAAGATGTCAGTGGAGGGGAATCTCTCTTCACTTGATTTTAGAGAACTATTAGTTACATCTATTGCTCTGAAAGGTCAAGTGTTGAGAAATTGCATTAAAGTCAACAATTGCAATGTGCAAAATCCCTTGCAGGGGTGATTTTAAAAAAATGAGGACCCAGTGGTAGATGGTATCATTTTTTATCAATTTCTTTTCTTATCCTTTGTTTTTGTTACAAGTAAACCATAGTACTCTGTCAGGATGTTTAATAACAAGTAATTTGTTTTTGAAGCTACTAACATTTGTTGTCTTCTTTCGGTTATCTTTTCAGGGAAGATATATATAGGGCAAGGTTAAACCATAGTCAACAAAACACTTGTTTTTCCAAATTAATCATCACACTAATACCTTGATTGATGCACATTGTGAAAGCTGAAAAAAGTGGAAAATATTAACTTCTGTTGAAATCAGACCAACCATTTGGGTAAGGGGATATTATATTAAAAGCAAAGTTGTTGGGATTTCACCTTTCAGCGCAGCTCCTACATTTTAGGCTGGTCTTGGACATCTACTTGTTGACGGGTAGATGTCTTTGGAGATACTCAGTCTGACTTCAAAACAAACAAAATGCACAATTTGCAACATTTAGTGTTTTAGAACATTAACCATCAATAAAACAGTTAATTTCAGATAGTTTGATTTTACCTTCAGATTTGTTTTATACTTGCGATAAATCAAAAATAATTGAAGACAAAACATTGAAGACAAAGCATTGTAAGCTGCAACATAAAGATTTATCGATGAGCTCTCAGAATGAAACTAATCTAGCGTATAATTGAAATTACCTACAGCTAAGATTTGTCTTAATATCTTGGTTTAACATTAAGCTACTTGAGGTACCTTCCCAAAAACTTTTAAACCCAACAGAAAATAAATACAATCAAGCCCATCAAAACGTCTTTGATGAATTGCAATGCTACAAAAATTACTGATATTAACTTCTTTTCAAACCAGAGCAACAGTACACATTCTGCAAAAAAACTAGAGAGCTTTATTTTGTACCGGGTGTAAATATTTTAATTCACTTTCTGGAAATTCACCTTTTTCTGGAGAGTGCAGCTCCTACATTTCAGGTTGGTGGTGGACGTCTACTTGTTGATGGGTAGATCTCTTTGGAGATGGTAAGCTTGACTGCAAACAAACAAAATGCACAATTTGAAAACTGCTTTTACCCGAGGGTTTTTCTATACTTTAAAACACAAATAAATAAAGATAAAACATTGGAGGAACTCATGCACATCAGGATTATTTGATTGTTGCAACGAAATAAGCAACAATACTCAGGAGCTTCATTGTGTGAAACAGTTCTCTGAGGGATGATGCTGGTATGAAGTTCTGTAAAAAATTTGAAGAATGCTTTTGAGGAATTCACCTTTGACTGGAGAGTGCAGCTCAGTTATCATGAGCTGGTCTTAGACATCTACTTGTTGACGGGTAGATCTCTTTGGAGATGGTAAGCTTGACTGCAAAACAAACAAAATGTACAATTTGAAAACTGCTTTTACTTGAGGGTTTTTCTATACTTTAAATCACAAATAAATAAAGATAAAACATTGACAAAAATGGTGGAGGAACTCATGCACATCAGGATTATTTTGATTGTTGCAAACAAAATAAGCAACAATTACTCAGGGAACTTCATTTGTGTGAAACAGTTCTCTGAGGGGATCGATGCTGGTATGAAGTTCTGCAAAAAATTAGAAGAATGCTTATGAGGAATTCACCTTTGACTGGAGAGTGCAGCTCAGTTATTATGAGCTGGTCTTAGACTATAGGTTTGAGTCAAAGAGGGGTTCAGCATATTGGTGCCATCTGCGTAGCTCTTCCTCTACTGTCTGCAACGTGACTCCATTGCTGTCCTTGATATTAGGGGCTGGTGGTTTAGCTTTCATAGAGTGCGTACATCATGTTGGCGGAAGACTGAGTTCATCTTTGATATGTTGATGTTCAGCCACTCTTCTAGGTCCCTCTTGCAGGCTTGTTTGACCTCCTTTCTGAGACTGGTAAAGGTGATTACTGAAAATAAATTAGTTTTGAACCTCATCATACTTGGTATAAAATTCAAAAAATATATAGCACTTAGCAAGCTTGTTGGTCTTGTGGTTAAAAAATATCTTCTGCAGCTAATTTCATGGCTTTGCTTACTGTGTAGTTCTGTTATCATTATCCTCTTGCAGGGTAAGTGCCAAAATTCTGCGCTAGCTGCGTATAAGTGAAGAATACTTTACATGCACTCAAGCAAAAATTTCTTGCTACCATGAAATATGCTTACGTTTAACACTGACTTTCCTTCTTTTTTTTTAAGCTCAGATTTTTCGCTTAGGCAGAGCCATGAAATTGTGCCCTTCTCTAAAGGTTGTGAGTATACAGTGCACTCTTGTGGAATATTCTCATGAAAAACTAAAGACTCACACAAGAGGTTCCTTCATGTTTTGATTAGCCTGTAGGGCTACTTAAAAAGCAGGTTTGACTTAGACCTCAGCACCCTTAGTGTTCTAAGAGTGCATCAGGCTAGTGGCTAAACTGAGCCCTATGGGTATGTTTCCCCAGCGTGGTTGGTAATGGTCATATCTTTCTATCTATAGTTATTTCTCCAAAACATGTGAGGGTTGACGTTGTTGTTACAATTAGGCTACAGGTTAGCAAATCGTATTTAGTTGTAACTCACCATGATCGTATCTCATCAGCATCTTCTCCCCATCTCAGATCTCACCACTCAAGTGCTTGCATTCAATTAGTTAAGACGTCATGACTGTGACGGCCAACTAACAAGATCCCTGGCAGCTGGAAGTAAAAAAGAACATTTTGAGGCATAATTAAGGCAGCTTCCTGAGACCAAACACACCTGCTGAGTAATGAGACTTGGAGAATAGAAATTAACAGCAACAATCCCATTATTTCATTCATTGACTTTATTCAGAGATTGTCTCACCTTTGAGGACTATTCGGAAAAATGTCTCAGCCAAATAGAAGGTTCAAGTGGAAGGCAGTCATCATGAATGTCTGGACTCCACAGAGAAGAAGTCATGATCCATGCCCCTGGTGGTCCGTTCCATCCTTGTAAGAGGACATCTCAACTGTAAGGATGGTTTGTCTACTTTCTTGCCTTTCTTTCTCAGCCATCTGAAAGAGAAAAAATTACTATATTGGCAGGAGTTGATAAGGTACACTGAACTGTTTGGTGGATGCCACACTTGTATCTGTCCGAGGGATTCAGACCAATCTTCTGCAGGAGGGAATGATTTCTCCCCCAGCAAAGAACAATCCTGCATTTTGACTTTTAAAGGGATGGTAGTCTTTTTGTTTTTGAAAGAATGCATTAATTCAAACCTTCGTATCACTTCTCTGTCATGTGATGGTAGGATCAGGGGAGGGGTACATCTTTGCTCAGAGGGCAGCTCCAGCCATGCATTCACCACACAATGGCTACACTGAGTGATGACAGCCTGCAAAGAGTCTAACAAGAAAATGTCTCTAAATGGTGATTACTGAAAATAAATCAGTTTTGAACCTCATCATACTTGGTATAAATTATAAAAACAGCATTGGGCAAGCTTGTTGGTCTTGTGGTTAGAAACATCTGCAGCCAACTTTATAGCTTTGCTACTGTGTAATTCCATTACCATTATCCTCTTGCAGCGTAAGTGCCAAATTTCTGTGCTAGCTGCATATAAGTGAAGAATACTTTACATGCACTCAAGCAAAAATTTCTTGCTACCAATGAAATATGCTTACGTTAAACGCTGACTTTTCGCTTAAGCAGAGTCATGAAATTGTGCCCTTCTCTAAAGGTTGTTTAGTATACAGTGCTTTATCATACATCAGTGTTGGGTAAACCAATTATGCATAGGGGCCTACAATAAAACAAAACAAGGTCTCTTGACATTTTACCCAAGCTACTTTACTCAAGTTCACGACAACACTGAACTACATGTAGTTCTTGAACTTGAATTACCCTTGACTCTGGGAACAAGGAAGTTTTGTAGTATAGTTAAACTGTACTTCCCTACCGATCATTCTTTTTTGTACATGAACTTTGTATAATGAGCAATTAACTAGTTACATGTACATGTACCGAAGGCCTACATGTACATGTGTAGGCCTAATGTACAATCCCTTGACACCGTACTGGAAACAGCCACAATCTTCCCAAACCAACCAATATTAGTGTATACAGGGTGCCTTCACTGCCTCAATCCTCCAAAATTAATGAATCTGAGTTGCGAAAAATGCCTACTGCTCCAATGCTTCAAAATTATAAAAATCCTCTAGTTGAGTTTAAAGGACTCAGGAAGGGTTGGGTTTTAAATCTCATTAAAGTGTCTTTAAACATGTTAAAAGCGTTGTCCCAATCTCCGTTCTGGACCCAATTTCATAGAGGTGCATTTATAAGCAGAAATTATCACTTACACATTTTCTGCCTAGCAAAAATAAGCAGGACACCAGTAGATGGTACAGGTGACATCATAATTATTTTGGCTAGTAACCTTATTCTGGTAAGAATAAATTTGTTTTGCTTAAAACTACGTTTCTGCGCTTAAGCAGCTCTATGACGTTGGGTCCTGGGCCTTCAAATCTTGGTCTTGAACTTCACATCACTTGCTGGTAGCTCATCTTTGCCAAGCAATTTAAGGCATCTTTCCTGGTCTACGATCTGCAAGAATTGTGGCTGTGTGTTCCTTTCTGGACAATGACTGTGTTCATGGTACATGTTGTCCTTAGGTAGTCCTTCAGATCTCATCCAGGTCTGAACAGTCGTACTTGATCACTCTGGTGGAATGATGACAGCGTTATCATAAACTCCATCCCTTGCATCACTCTCAGCATTATCAGTGGCTTAGGTTCACTCCAGGTGAATGCTTGAATATACCTCAGCATAACTGGATCACTACCAGTCCTACACCATTTCCACCCTTTCACCAGATGCAGTTAGCAGCTAAGGGATTACTCCCTCAATGTAAGGGTCAAACACCATGAATCAATTTAATCAATGATACATTTATTTCCAGATTTACAACTGCAGTGCACAGACAAATCAACAGACAAGACTAACAAGGAGCAAAACAAAGCATTTTGTGAGTCTAACTATACAAACAAATTACTCATGAAAACTCAACCAGATTTTTTGTTTTGACATACAATATCTGGTGTTACTATCCTTTCAAGACATTCTTTGACAAAACACACATCACAAAAACTCAGAAAAAAACCAAGACTTTTTGGGGGCACAACTTTAGGAAAAAAATCATTCATTAATTTTCAAAATAATCATACGCTTTCTTAGTCTGAATATTGAACTAAATGCATAATGGAAACTCACCAAGAAAACAATAACAAATAGTATCTGGTATTTTTGCCTTCATGACAATCAATCACAGTTTGACAAAACACATGGTAAGCAATTTTGTTAACTTGACACAATAAATTAACAGAGTTTAGCTGGAGACCTTTCTTTGGGTGAGTTCCCACAAGATGAGGGAGAAGACCTTTCCTTGGGTGAGTTCCCACATCCTTTCCTTGGATTGGTTCCCACAAGATGAGGGAGAAAACCTTTCCTTGGATTGGTTCCCACAAGATGAGGGAGAAGACCTTTCCTTGGGTGAGTTCCCACATCCTTTCCTTGGATTGGTTCCCACAAGATGAGGGAGAAGACCTTTCCTTGGGTGAGTTCCCACAAGATGAGGGAGGAGGCCTTTCCTTGGGTTGGTTCCCACAAGATGAGGGAGAAGACCTTTCCTTTGGTGAGTTCCCACAAGATGAGGGAGGAGTCCTTTCCTTGGTTGGTTCCCACAAGATGAGGGAGGAGGTCTTTCCTTGGGTTAGTTCGCACAAGATGAGGGAGGAGTCCTTTCCTTGGGTGAGTTCCCACAAGATGAGGGAGGAGACCTTTCCTTAGGTAAGTTCCCATAAGATGAGGGAGGTGCATTTCCTTGGGTAGATTCCCACAAGATGAGGCTGCCAGTTTAGGATGCCAAAAACAGCGACCTGCAAGTCTCATCCGCTGCTCACAAGTCTTGTCTGATACTTTTGGTAGACGCCCACAGAGGTCGGTGTTGCTAAGGGCCATCCTCAACATATTGGTGTATGTCCCATCCAATGTCTTCTCATGCTGGGTAGTGAGAGTCCAGGTTTTGCCACCATACAGTAAGGTTGACTCAACTCATTGACACAGAATGAAAACAATACACTTCTTGGGGGCAGTTAATTCAGGGTAGTTTTTAATTCCTTACTCAAACAAGACAACCATTCACAGTTGGACAAAAACATTTATACAGAATGAAACCTACACTTGTGGGGGTCCTTACAAAATTGCTTTCAATGCATAAAAATGATCACTTTTCAGGTCTGATGTAAAAGCAAATAAATAATGGAAACTCAACACAAAAACACTGTTTGCTTAATAAGTGGTTTTTAATTTGCCTGTAAGACAAGCATTCACTGCTGGACAAAACACACATCACAACAAACAATGAAAACAAAAATAAATCCATTTCACTTTTTGGGATTGAAGTTTTGGGGGCTACATTTATTTCCTTAACCCTAAACCCCTAGTGCATTTGGCTTGAGACCATATACCACATCTTCCAAAATACTTTACTCCATGCTCAACAATGGAATGTTTGGACTTGGAAAGACAAGTAAGCCTGTACCAAGGAGGGACAATTCGTCGGCTTAGAACTATAAGGTGGTTAGCGCAGTTTGAATGGATTTCATCAAATTGGTTTTGCATATTTTGGAGCTCCTGGTAAATGGAGTTTATTGATCAAGAGTGGTCTCCAAATTTAAGTTTGGCAAAAAGAAACATTCAGTTTCTAAGAAAAGATTTACTTGTGGATTTTGGTTTATTTTTTCAAACTTAATAGCATTTTTCACTTAACGACCTTTTGATCATTACGGATTTGAAATTGCAATTAGAGACCTTATAGCACTGAGCCGACGAATTGTTATTTGGGCCTAAAATCCAGATAAAAGTCAGACAACCTCTTGAACTAGATTTTTGAAAATTTTGGATTAAAACTAAGTCACTTGTTGAAGTCATTATCTCCCTTTTTCTTTGGGGGGTCAAAATTATTCCTTATTCAGCAAAACAAATTGCACATCCTTTAACTCTTATTGTGCAATATTATTTAATAGAAACTCAACAAAACAAACAAGTATTTTTGACAAACAGTATGTTAATTTGCTGGCAAGACAATCATTCCCAATGGGACAAAACACACATCACAGTAATAACAATAATTTGATACAAAATAAAAACCAATTTACTTCTTGGGGTCAGTTAATTTCTAGCCAAATTTATTTCCTTACTGGGCAAAATCCATAGTCCATCAAAGTTACAATAAAAAGAAACAAGAATAAATTTGTTTTAAAAGTAATATCTTGGCTAAGGAGACATACATTGTGTGTTATTTTTTAGGCAAAACTGTACTTTTGGCTTTTTTGTTGTTACATTCACACAATGTTTTCAACCCTAATTCCATTAAGGGTTAACCGAAATTCTTCCTCAATCTAACAAAATTGAACACCACATGACATGATCAGTTTACAAGTGCAGTCTTTTGTTCAACAGAATTAAACAAAACATACAGTTGGATTTTGAAGGGTTGATGATGGTAAGCTGGTTAGGGTAAAAAAATAAGGGACACTATATGAATAGCAATGGAAAACGTCCACTTGTTGCTTTACAAAAGTTGTCTGGTGTTAATTTGTATTCAAGACAACTTTTCACACTCTCTTCACAGTGGGACAAAACACAAATCACAACATTTATTTTGACCCAGAATAAAACTTAATACATGTTCTGGGGGCATCTTTAGGACAAATTTATTTGACAACTCTGCACATCGAACCAATTTTCAGGTGTAATATACAATTAAATGAATAATGGGAACATAACAATAAAACACTTGTTTGACAAGTAATACAAGTTGTTACTTTTACATTCAAGACAACCAAACACTACATAGACAAAACACACATCACAATCGAATACATAATAAAGCCAGTTTACTTTTTGGGGTCATAGTTTTTGAGAGGTCAAATTTATTTCTTTAACTTGCAAAAGGATTTTACATTACATTGTTTTGGTGTCATGACTTTAAGGCAAAGCATTCCTGAACACTTAACAAGGATCATTCATTAAATGATTTACAATGACAAGTGAATTCATAAACAAAAGCATCAACCTTAAATAGACTTTCCCATGAAATAGGTAAATTGCACATAATGCATGTGCACTAACACTACTGGATGGCAAAAAGGGTTAACATTGCGCAATGGTGCATGTGCGAATGTAATTAGCATATATTTCTTTGGAAAGGCCAATTGCATTGAGACATGAATAAGTAAGCATGTTTAAAAAGTACCTGGAAAAATCATGACTTCTTATGCATCTGTGCAGTTGGTGCTTCCAAATTGCCTTTCAAAAAATTTAATTGAGTGACAAGGCAAGACTTTCTGCCACTACCTTTCTGAGCATCAACTGACAGTTAACTGAAGAAAGTTTTATATATTGACTCACCTGAGCAACTTGAGGTTGTAGCTTGACACGCTGTTCCTTGTCTATATGTGCTTGAATGCTTCACACTGCAGGGAGGTACACACGAGCAGCTTTTCAGTGCTGCAAACGCTTGAAGCTGGTTGGAACTGTGTAGGAAATAGTAGACAAACAGATCATTTATAAATATGTTCATTGTTTAGAGAAAATATAATAAAACAAGACGCAAATTATTGTTAAACAACGACAAAAAGGTATTCAGCATGACGTTCAAATCATGGATGTAACACATCCCAGCTTGAATACACGTAAGCTCTTAAGCTTGACCAAGCATTTATTGCTGTGTATATAGATCTGGTAAAACTGCACCTTTAAGGTGACCACATGCTATAATTGATGCCGTCATTTTAGCAGGGAAACAAACAATAATTTTATCCTATCCCAGCTTGAGTATACATGCCACAGTTTAGCTCAATAAAAAATTGTATATCAATTGTAAATGAAGCCTCGTGATAAATGTACATTTGAGGCGAGGTTGTGTAATACTTGATGACGTCAACAAGACATGACTTAAAACTTTGGATGTAACGCATCCGAGCTTGAATACATGCAAAGTTTCAGATTAATCGCAAAAGCTGTTCTGACTGTATAGATCTTGTAAAACACTACTTTGGTGGTGATACAACATGACAATTGATGAAGTCATGAAAACATCACGATGTCCTTTCAAGCCTGATGCAAAGTAAAATTTGATTGCAGCTTGCTTTGTTCTCAAAAACTTATTCTTCACATGCATCAACATAAATTGGTAATGTGATAAGTAATTTAATTATGCGGTTTTTGCAAATTTGAAGTGATCCAGAGCTGATCAATAGTCCGGAACTGGTCAAATGATAAACAATACAGGGAGAAACAGGTTTTAGACCCGAAAATGGCTTAATTATTTGTCATGATTCCGACACTTCTATCTTTTTCAAAGTGTCTGTTCTTGAATTAGACTGTATGTATTATGTTAATATTATGTCTATAAAAACCAAAGACCCTCAAAAAGTGTGGGTCGGATACGGCATTTTTGCCCTGGGGCCTGTGACTGAGTGTAGCACTCAGCATTGTGGCGGGTAAGTCGCCATTTAAAAACACAAAATCTGCTGCTGACGAAACATTAAACTCAAAATTTGTGGAACTCTAAGAATCTGTGCAAGAGTTTCAGTTTATATTTTAAACAAAAAATACCTGAAGAGATGTTATGAATCATTTTAATGAAGGAAAATTTGTCGAAAATGAAGAAATAATGGAAAGTTACCTTAGCCATGTAGTGCAATAATCTGCCACATGCTCGCCTCGTTGGTAATCTAGTAGGGTGCGCACGCAGTAGGTTTAAAGGACTCTGGTCGTACGTCAGCTACATGTCCAACCTCATATCCACGGGTGATCGATCTCGTTGTGCCAATGTTTTACAGCACGTACTGGCCGCTGAAAACCAGGGGTTAGTGACGAGATGTATCGATACGGCGCGCCGCACATGGTGAGTGAGGTTGAGCCGTTGGCATTTTTTTAAATACCACACACTGGTTAATGTACACACGCGTAAGCTATTATACCCGGATACTTTCACTGTTGACCCGTAGTAACTGTGTGGCACAAAAAAAATTGCCTAGCCTCAGTGGTCTCGGTCTGGCGCCCTCTTTGGATAAACCTTTAACACGAATGTTTAAAAAACTTTTTTCTTTTTTTTTAAAGCTAAAGTGATTTGAATGTATTCTGTGATTCATTACAGATGGAAGAAAATAATGAGTCTTAGATCTCTCGAGTATTCAACATTAAGGATTCAACAATCAAGGATAACATTTCCCTTTTCATTGATAGGCAACAGGAATATTTGAAATGTTGTGCCTGGTGTTACCCCGAAGTCAGCCATAGATTGTTAATTTCTTTTGTTATATTAATTTATCTTGTATAACGTGTTCATCATCAACTCTGCATGCATCATATCACATGTAATTTGACTCCCAAATGGCAGACCACAGCTGTGTGTGACGTCAGCACTTTAAAATTATCAGCTAACAGTTCTACTTTGAAACAAAAAAATTAACGAAATAAAGGGAAATTAAAACAAATTCTTCAAATTAAATGTTCACAATTATTGTATTTTATTGTCAATTACACAAATACATTCCACACAAATTTTTTTAACAAGTGATGTACGTTAGGAAAGACCTTATTAGAGGAAATGACAATTTTAAAGAAAGTTACTGATCATGGTTTAGACCAATCCATGTCTAACACCTACACCAGCGCGGCCCTTCCTTGGCAAAACAGCCCAACTCGAAAATTCAAGTTTTTGATAAGATCATTTCTGGGTAAATTTAGGGCGCTTTTTCATTTTTGAAAGTTTTAAAGGCGTACAGTGTATGGTTTGAATAAAGTATGTCCTATCTTGGCCTCTTATACACTTTCATCCTGTTTTTTAAAATGTCAAAACAGCTTATCTCTGTCTTGAGTCATGTTCATTCAATTTTTATGAGTTAGGCTGTTTTTCCTATGGAAGGGCCGCACAGCGGCTTACACAATTACTGCGACGCATTTACACCTATGTACATGCATAGCAAGTTGGCTTTAACTGGCATCACACTGGTCGTAAACCCTGGGTAAAGCTAAATGAAAAGGCGTCAGGAATTCCTACTGCATCAGTTTAAAACATACTCCTTGTGATTTTGTTCAATCTTTGACCCAAATTCTACAAAAATGCTAGACTTACCCCCTTGAGATTTTTTCAATTTTGGATCCAAATTTGATAAAAACTGATGGACTTATCCCTTGTGTTTTTAACAATTTTAACCCGAATTCGTCAAAAATGCTGGACTTACCCATTTGCCAGCAAACTTAATATCAAATCTTGTCCAAAAGGTACATATTTTTCCTGAAATATAGGTAACATTCTAGTAGGTGCTTTCAAGTGAATCTCTCCTACTTGTGCATCGGTAATGGCTGAAAAAATACTGGTACAGTTAATTTCTGATGAATTGATCTAACCCATTGAGCATTCTGTCAATTTACTCTCAGACATGATCAATTGAGCCTTCTCTGATACTTTTCACTTGTAGTAAATTGTAATATTTGTTAACTCATTAAATATATAAAAGTATACAAAAATAATTCAGAATTTGTTTAATAAAGTATTGGATCTAAAATAGTTGTCTTAACGACCGGGTTGCCCTCCACACAAAGCAAGATTAATTAAAATCAGATATATTACATGTTTTGTTTCAAAAGAATTGTCTAAATTTCTCATCATTTTCATTAAACGAGTAGTGCATGGCAAAGGGAAGGTTGAAAGATACATATTCATTGGACATGCATATTCATTGAATATGCATATTCATAGAACATGTTATGTAGCCTTTGAAGCCAGGGCATGAATTTAATGATTACCTACCCTGCGTTAAAATAGACTATAATCAGCAATTTCTTAATTTTTTCTTATACTATAAACCCTTGCCGTGAAATATGTAATTTGCACATACACTACTGGTTTGCAAAATGAGGGAACATTGTGCGTTATTGTATGGGGCTGATAGTGGCATGGCGCATACACATTAAAGAATATGCCTAAGGCACTCCCAATAGTGTCTGTAAACCATCGGGAATGTGACTAGCTCATTCAGGCTTATTAAAGCACTTATCAAAATTATATCAACAATACTTTTTACACACAGATAGCTCTAAGAATGCTGTATGTAGTAGTTCTCTGTGCTTTGAGGCAATTTATGCGTGCTGCTGTTTTAGCTGTTTAACTGGTTAATCTGGTTAATCTGGTCACACATGCAAGTCACATGATATTGATACTTTATGTCCACAGCTGACATAGAGGGCGTGCACAGCAGACACAGACGACAATTGAGCTCAGCATTCTCTGTGTTCTAATTCTGTCATGGTTTTACACAAAGTGCAATTACATTGAAACAATTTGTGTTAATAAAGACATCATCACCACCATACATAATGCCATGTTTTACATGACATAAGCCAAAAATATTTAAACCTCTTGTTTTTCTTTTCTTTTTTCTCTCTTTTTTTTTAAAGGTACCATGTCATCAAACTTTCCCTTAATATTTTGGTGAATCCATGACCTTTGAACTGTTCTCTTGAATACTGTTATGATAATACAAAATATTGGGTCATAGCGCCCATATCTACTAGCAAGATCAAGGTGCTTTACAACATTATTATCCCTGTTCATCAGGCATACTTAGACCATTCCACAAACTTTCTCAACTCCCTGGGGAGCATACAACCCCAAGCTGCTTGTATGAGCGCTAATGGGTTAAGCCAACTCAATGCTGTTACACCTGGGTTAAGAAAGCAATTTATGGTTAAGTGTCTTTTTCGAGGACATGGCATCATGGCAAGCCAGGATCAGGATCTAATCAGCTAAGGCAGCATTTTCTCCTAACTCTCGTGATCGCTAGCAAACTTGACTCATTAAATGTTTGATTTGAATATTCCCTTGATTTAGTTGCAGCAGGGAGTCTGAAAATCTTCTAGGGTGAATGGATTCTCAGATGTTTCAAACGGCATTTGGCAAGCAGACCATTGTTCACGGATAAAAGTTGTAGCATTCAGAGCTTTCATTAAGGGGCTCAAAAGTTAGAATGTGATGCACCAAACTATCTGGGGAAAGCTTGGGTTTGACACCACCTTCACTTGTGTAAATATAAAAGCAATTAGTACATTGTCAGCTCAGGACTATCAGGTCATTAGTGCAGTTGTAAGATTTCATAAAATAGGTTTTTGCATAATTTTGAGCTCCTGGTAAATGGAGTTTATTGATCAAGAATAGTCTCTAAAGTAATTGCTTGGCAGAAAGAAACAATCATTTTCAAAAAAAAGTATTGATTTGTGGATTTTTTTTCTCTTTTGATCATTTCGGACATTCAGTTTTAATTAAAGACCTTACAGCACTGAGCTGACAACACTGTAGATTATTTATAACAAATTACAAAAGGCATTTATCTTTGCAGCAAAACTACACACACTAAAGAGCTGTTTATACTGTTATAATGCTAAGAGCAGCAGTTAAATTTATAATTATAACTTGATTTTGATCATTCACGGTTTTATTGTTTTTTGTTAGTATTTTGTAAATTTGTGCACATTGAAAAACATCAATAAACAAAAAGTTAGCTTGCGTTATTTGATGTTCACATTTTGCGAATTGATAAACACAATGACATCCCTTACCAGGTTGACAAACCACTTCACTGCCGCAGAATCGATATCGCATCTTACCTCTACGCTCTTTACCTTTTTCACAGCGGTTTATACATAACAGTGATCTGTTCTTTAAAATGGTCAGCGATAGTTGCTCTCTTGTTTTTGAATGTAGGAGTCAGGAGACCGTCTCGGCACTGAACAGTTCATCGTGGATGTGTATGGCTTTTGCCTGGTCAACAAGAAAGACAAAACGGTCAACTCAATTAATTCCACAAAATAAATTGATTTCCAATTCACGACTGTGACAAGAAGAGTTGGTATGCCTGATTTGATGGGCTAGAGGGCCCTACGCCTCTCTCCCCTCCCCCCACTCTTGAAGGCCACCTTTACTTTTTGTTCCTGCACATGTCCTGAACATGTACACAAATATGTTGTCTTCAGGATGCATACGGGATTCAAGGCCTGGAATTTCATCTTTGAGAGGGCAAGGCTATTTTTATTTTTTAGAGGTCATTTCCTTCGGAAATTTTAAAGTCTACGGGAAATTATTGAAAGAGGCACCAAGGCCAAGACTAGGGCAACAGAGGCCATGGCTTCGGTGGAAGTTTACCAGTCATCTAAAACCACAGTAGATGATATTAAACAGTCAAACAGTAGGAGGATTAAAAGACAATACTACTCACCAATTCAAAGCCTTTAAGACCTGCCTTCTTCCCATGGGTCACAATTTGATCCAAAATGGCTGCCTTCACTTCCTGTAAAACCAAAGAGAGAAGAAGAAAATGAATCCTCCATCGTCAACAGACTCTCAACCAGTTTCTGTAATCTACAAAATCAACCACACCAAAATGAGGCTGGGTTTTTAAATAAAGTCTGGCACCGTTCTACCTAATTAGAATCATCACTGTAATCACTGATAGGGAGACGGGTAACTGACCAAGTGGATTATTACCTCGAGTTGGCAGAGCTCTTTGAAGGATCCGCTCAGATTAGCTTTGGCTGCGTATTTGGCGAGTTCCTCTTCGTCTGGAACAATGATCCCAACGAGACATGACTTAAAACAAAACAGAAAAAAACACAAATATAACGGGATATCGTCCAAAAGTTTTCAACATTTATCAAAGGTGACAACAATAATCTCAACAGCAAAATTATTTTGGTAGTTCTAAAAAATTCCGTGCAAAGGCACGGTCAAAACATTTTACTATCGTCATCAAGGGATTAATGAAAGCCAGAGAATGAGCACCAATGTAGTGTCCTGAGTTATATTCACGCTGCACCATACCTTTAAGCTGTCTCCAAAGATGAAAGCCTGGGCCACTAGAGGGAGCTGTGTATAGACGCTCTCCAGCCTCTCAGGAGCAACGTATTCCCCTTGAGACAACTTGAAGATGTGTTTCTTACGGTCGATAATTCTCAGCGTTCCATTCTATGGAGAAATGTAATAAAATGCAAAACGCTGTTTTACTTTCAAGCATTTATAGTAAGCACACAGAACCCTCAATAAACAACAAGTTTATATCTTGCTCAAGGGGCCTAGGACCCAGACCCGACCCTACACTCTAACAAAATCAGAACTTAACTCTGTAGTTTTAAGTCATTGGGTTAAATTGTTAGACTGCAGGACTTCCAATCACAAGGTTGTGGGCTCGAATCTGGCCAAGCTAACCGCTCAAGCGATCACAAAGCTTGGTGTTTGACTGGCTACCTAAAGTCTGCCACTAAGCAATATGTAACAGACAGTTGAGCAATAATGACTCAATTTAACAAATGAACATTTATTGAATTGAACCATGTGATTTTGTAAGTTTGTGGTTTTTGACACATTTTGTCGCTCAGGATCAATTTCTAAGAATTCATAATAGTTTCTTACCGGAAGCCACTCTCCAACGTCACCAGAGTGGAGCCATCCGTCCTCATCGATCGCTTCCTTTGTCTTCTCCGGCTGATTCAGGTAGCCCTTGAATAAGATCGGACCCTTGAAGCACACCTTAGGAACAACAACAAAATCATCTCAAATTATAAAAGATCTAGAAAGTTGATTTTGTCCCTACACTTTTTCTCCTCACACATGTCACACAGAAGATATTGTATTATGCAGCCTCTATTTAGCTGCCACTATCTTGGTCATGTTCCTTGTATCCGATAGGAACCAGACTATTAAATAACAGACACTACACATTCAGAATGTACCACAAACTCATTTCCGATCACCCCAGCCCACCAATCCACTCCCCACCCCAAAGTCAGCACTACCACGATCTAAGAGTTACGACTCACCTCCCCCTTGTTGTTTTCTGCAAAGTAGTTCATGTCAGGCACATCAGCCAGTTTGATCATGCAGGATGGAATGGGTGCACCAACATGCCCGGCTGTAGAATCTCCCGGTGCTGTTAGAGTTGCACAGGCGGTACACTCCGTCTGTCCGTAACCCTCAGAAACCTTCAAACGTTCAAATAAGAGGGGAGTTAAAGAGTAGGCTACAACATGAACAAAACACAGCCATGACTCTGCAAGGTTTTAAACGCCGTTTCAGACCGAGTCATAGTGTTAGCCAGAGGGGTGTCTGGGTGTCTTTTGGACACCCTGTTTTAAATTTGGACACCCTATTTTATCTGTCATTTCCATGTAAATGTATTGTAAGTGACCTTTTTGTTAACAGGTGTAATGATGTAGGAAAATAAGAACAACTTTTCTGTGTTGTCGTACTTTTCAATTCCTCTTACGTCCTCAGCAGGCTCTGAACGAGTATGGCTATGAGCGCCAAACGTTTGTTCACAGCTTTAGTTATGTGTTTATCGGCCAATTAAAACCGATCTTAAACAGTCATATGACCACCTTTTAACCAATAGGACTGCCTAAACTAAACTGGGGTATTTATGAAAAAAGGATACAACATTCTTCAACAAGAATCAATTAGATTTGTTTTCCTCTTTAAGACATTCTACTCCGATAGTTTGGCAAACTTACAAAGCATCCGAAAGCAACTCGAAGGAACATGATGACGTCCGTCGATAGCGGAGCACTACCTGTGATAATCCATCTCACATTGCCACCGAGCAAAGCCTAAAAAAAAATAGTTCACCAAATAATCTCATGAATTGCTTTTTTATCACAGATCATTAAGGTTGGTCAGCAAGCAGTTTGCAAAAGCTATTTCTTATAATTTACACATACAAATTGTGTATCAGTATTCTTCTGGACGTACCTGGATCTTGTTGAATATGAGCTTATCCCAAATAGAGTCATTTCTGATGATACCACTGAAAAACAAATCGATATCCATCTGTTAATACATGAACGAGTCAAGGTACCAATCTTCTTCAACCAGATTTGGATAAATACCTGTATGTCATCAAAGAAGGCATCGAGCCAACATTGATATAGACCATGTGACCTGTGACATCACATGTTTACAAAAAAGCCACAGAGCACTTCATACAGGCACAGCTTGTACACAGCTCAATGGAAGAATACAACAAATCTTATGTTTTATGGAGATTGCACTGTCTGATTTTTTTCTCAACTTTTGATATGAAGAAAGGGGGAATTAACATCTTAAAAGCTGTACAGCTGTTGCTTTTGCAAGTCTTATGTGAATTTTATGACACCAAATTTTCCCATATGGCCTGTGTAGTATCTTGCCCGTTAGGAAACGCATTAGAATGTACAGGGTCACCACTCTGTAAACAAAGGTAACATGGTCTATACTTTGCATCTCCTATAGAGCTAATATTGACTACAGTGCTCTTACTACTCTGGTATAAACCTATGTAGAGCTTTCGCAAAGCAAAAACATACTTTAAACAATTTTAACGAGAAAATTCTAATAATGAAGTCTACTTCTATAATTAAACTCAAAGTACCTTTCAATTTCAGCTTTCTTTTTGTTGAATGCAAAATTGAAAAGAGTTCTCTTTATCCAGCTGCCATTGTTCACAGATGTCAAAACCTACAAAAAGTTAAAGAAAGTACAAAATTATTTGTGAACATTTTATCAAATCTCTTACAAAATTTCTGCCACATGTAGCTTTGTTCTATAATCCAAATCCAGTAGCAGGGTCAGCGCTACTGACCGCAGGGTCAGCGCTAATGACCTTGGGCTTAGTGTTACTGACCTCAGGCTCAGCATTACTGACCTCAGGGCCAGTGTATCCGCCTCGAAGTCCAACACAAAAATAAACAAGAGAGTATTAAATAACCTTGTCATATATTCTATTGAGCAGGCGAGGTACCGACGGGAAGACAGTTGGCTTCAGGGCCTGAACGTCATCCAAGAGTTTCTTTATGTCTCCCTGAAAGAAACCAATGCGAGCTCCCTGCTGCATCAGACAGTACTGTCAAGGCAAAAAAAACAAGACAGAAAAAGGGGATAAGTTTCATTATTAATAGAAGACTTAATTTATTCATTTTTTAACCCTCCAAAACTGGAGGTTGGATTGTGACATTTTATCCAACAGTTCTAAACCCTGTTTGAACGTGTTTGATACACATAATTGGAACTTCTAGGTGACAAGATCGGTAGAAAGAAGAGCCTTTCCAAGCAAGAAAGCCAGCATTTGTACAAATGCAGTGTGGTAGTAACGTATACAGATCACGACACTATCCAGAAGCCTTGCTTGCACAGATTTATCACTGCACACAGCACTTAGTTTAACAGACTGGTTGCCAGTCCCTCCATTGTCCTATGGAGTTTGACTATGCATAGTGTAATTGCGGACCGGCAACAACAAACCAAAAGAGAATAGACTATGATAAGTCTATCCCATCACCTACTGCCATAGTAGATAAACTTACTATAGTTAGATTGTAAATCTATGTTGGCAAAAGAGTCAGCAATATTTTTATTTTCGAAGATTCGAACATTCCCTACAGAAGCAAAAAATAACACTTGTAGTTTACTGTGAAACAAGGGTGATATAACTCACGAGTACAAGTCGTTCATACTGATGCGCTAGGGGGAGATACGACAGATGGGTGTCTTGTTCAGTCATCCAACAATTACCCTGAAATGGACAAATTAATAGGATTAGAAACAGTTTGTGCATCGAGAAATTCATCACCATTTTCACGAAGCGATGTATTTGTTGAAAACCACAAATGTGGCAAATCAGTTTTTGTACACATTATCGATATAATCATTACTGTTTACATTTCAAAACCACAGTGGAGAATATTAAAAGGTCAGACAGTAGGAGGGTTAAGCAGTTATGCACTTCAAATTGGCTGCGCATGCCACGCTGCACGACGTCACTTTCGTCACAAACTCTTTTGAGGCTCATCAACCCGTCCCAGTGGTCGTGGATAACACAAGATGGGGGCCCAGCAAATACTTCTACCGGTGTGCTTGCCAAAGTTTTGCATAAAGGGTGCCCTCGTATGACCGAGCTCAGAATGAATACTGACCTTTGACATCATCTCCAGTCCCTTGATGTCCATCATGAAGTTATGGTGTGTCATGATGGCCCCCTTTGGAATACCTGAAAAGTTAAAAAATATCAAAAAGTTGTGAAGTACCTCGATCTAGCTACTACGATTCGTGTCCTATTTATAAGAATCGGCAGATTATTATCATTAATCAATCATTGAAATTTCAGATAGCTATTTAAAATATCTAAATTTTTTGGTCAAATCGGCCAAATGTTTTGACCTAGCATCTTGAAACGTTGGGTACTAATTTTACCTGTTGTGCCACTTGTGAAGCAGATGGAACAGATATCATCTTTTGAAGGCGGCTGAAGAAAAAACATATTTCAAATGAATCAAATAATTGAAGTAATAATCAATGATTGATGAACACTAATCAGTCACAGATGGGCCCTCGATGGCATGGCTGCTTCCGAGTGCTTCTGCCGTAAGGTGGAAAGCAGTCATGCTTTTCCATGAACACTGCGCGTCGCTTGCTTGGTATGCTTACATTGTATACCCACTATGAGTCATGTGATTCTGGTTGTCTATAAGAAGGTAAATAGGAAATACCTTTATTACCCCAGGTGTGTTATGATTTCCCTCAACTAAAGTTTTTAAAAATATTTTAAAATCTAAAAATGGTTCTGCCATGAAAAAGGGAAAAAAAAATGTAATGTCGACAGGGATTTAAAGCATGCATTCAACGCATGTATTTTGGGTTTACTAATCAACTCAAAATCACACCACTGCGGTTAGTTACAAGGACTTATATGAGACCGTACTGACTAGTATGCGATCAGACTGGCATCCAGCAATAGTGCAAAACACTGGCACAACACAGCTCGCAAAATTGACCTCAATTAGATTAGTCTATACCTGTGGCTCATGGGGATTATTGTTTTCCAATCTCTATCAAATCCTGGTAGAGATTATCTCAATCTCCCGCTTTTCGAAATCCGACTTCATCTCCTCAGGCACGGGACCATCCATGAGGACGATCTGTTTCACCGTTGTGGATTCAGTCAGAATTGCTTGCAACGTCTTCAACTTTGAAGCCTTGTCGATGAAGATCATTGACATTTGAGCTGAGATGAAAAAAAGAAAGAAATACAGACAATGAAAAATATCTGGAAAAAAATAATGTAACTATAGCTTTTGTTTGTGTTCATTGGAGTGTTTCAGGCCTGGCATTTCAACTTTGAGAGGGCAAGGCCATTTTCATTTTGCAAAGGGCCCACTTCCATTGGGTAATCTTAAAGTCTATGGAAACTTTTGAAGGGGGCATGGAGACCAAGGCCATCACAAAGAGGCCATTTTGAACACATGCATGCTGTTGTGTAAGAAAATGTGCTTTACGCTAGAATGGTCAGACAATTCGGTCACCATCTGTTGTGAATATCAAAACAATTTAGTAACAAGACAGTTAAAGACAAAGTCTTGGATTGGCAATCGAACAAGGCGCTCAGTACACACTGAAGACCTAATTTATTTATCTATTTTCATTTACGTCATCTTTAATGAGGGTAATCTCCCATCAGCGCCCAGCACTGGTTTCCATGGAGGCCCTCAGTACAAATACTGAATTAATGAAAACATACCACCATCAAAATTGCTAAAAGAGAAAGACAACATGGTCTCAAGCAACAACAAAAAACATTTTACAAAGAATTGGAGATTAAAAAACACATATAAAATAGAAACCAAAAGTAAGCGAAATACATTTGGTTATTGATAATTTCCCTGTACCCTGACAGGAGAGACAAAGATTACGATAAAAAAAAGGAAACTTTCTGGGAACCCAAAAGGAAATGAAACACCTGGTCCAAGAGGAAACACAAGAGTGAAAGTGGCTCAGGGGTCTAGCTACAGGGTCAAGCTACGGAGTCATGTTCTTATTTTGATAGAGTTAGGGTCCGAGTTGTGGTCCCAGTGCCCTTGAGCAAGATATAGTTTTTCCATTCATTAGAGGTACTATGCGTTTGTAATGCTTGTTAGAAAAAGTAGTTTCTTGTAGCAAAGGGTTGGGGCTTGGCCAAGTGTTTCTGGCGATGTTGGGCAGTAAGTTGGTTGCATCATCTTGTATCTCTTTAAAAGTGCTTCACAAACTTCTTTCCTTCATTTCATCGTTAGTTCTCTAAAAAAAAAAAAAAAAATACACCATTGGTTTTCTAAAAATGTTATTTAACTCACAAGCTTTTTTTTTTTTGACAAAAAATACTCAGTGAATGTTTTTCACTTAAATTGCTTTTTTCTACTCATAAATCTTTAGTATTGAAATAATAAAAACAAAGACCATCACTGGATCGTCGGTATTACTACATGTGTCTGAACATTTCATTCATTTCCTTCTATGCCTTACAAACTGCCTGTTATAAATAGAAACCTTTCAATGTAAGTCCAGATCCAAATATGAAAATGAAATTAGAAATATGAAATATGAAATATGATGCTGTTTCCTACTCACTTATGCCAATAATGTGTTCACAAGCTTCATTCCCCAGTGTATCGTACAAGGCCACAGCGACCATGGAGAACGCCATGCAGGCTCGATCCATTATCACCCACTAACAGCAGGAGGAAAACAAATTATCAACAAATACATACGGCATCTTTTTTTTATCAATCTACAACAGGAAAATCTGTTATCAAAATCACATTCTTGAAGAATGAGGAAGTCTATGTTTTAGTGCAACTCAACGCCAAGACCAGGCACTTCCTGCTGAAACTCAAAACTGGGTTTATTTGCTCATTAAATAGATGAGAATAAGAGCTTTCAATTAACACCTAATTAGCATCTATAAGGTAAGTATTTATCAACATGTAGAATGTTTAAGACATCTCATCACATTGATATCATGGCTGATGTTTCAGATGTCATCACTTTTTCCAAGAAGTGTCAGATTTTGGCGTCGGGCATCACATTTAATCTTGAAAAGATGAACAGTACATCTATGGCACTACAAGACGACAGTACAAAAATATAGAGCAAGCATGTCATTCTACAGCCAAAGGAAAACCACACTGAGTAAAATTGTAACCCATTTTTTAAGAATACACTAGACCTGCTTGGTCTATGAAGAAATATAAAAAACATGAACAGTTTGTTTGTGGATGGCACACCTTATAAATATACGTACCTCTGGTCTATTCTGTGAGAAGATGCCAATATTTGTGGAGTTGCTAGGAGTGCATCCCTTCTCAATCAACGCTGACCCAAGGGACAGTGCCGATCTGTGAACCTGTTGATCAAATACTAATATGTCAGGAAAGTTGTCAGACTTCTCACTAGATAGGTTAGGGTGCTGATCTGTAAGTAGAACGTAGGCCAGCACATGAGAGTTTGGTAGGGTCACCCAATGCAACTTCCTAACAAGCTTGTTCACTTGTGACTCATGACTCGCACTCAAGACTCTAAACAAGTGACTCATCATTTAGACTTAGAATCTAAACAAGTGACTTACATGTATGACTCGGACTTGAGACTCAAAACGAGTGACTCATAACTTAGACTTAGAATCTAAACAAGTGACTCATAACTTAGACTTAGAATCTAAACAAGTGACTCATAACTTAGACTAAGAATCTAAACAAGTGACTTATGACTCGGACTCGAGACTCAAAACGAGTGACTCAAGCTCTGAACCAGTGACTCATAACTTAGACTCAGAATCTAAACAAGTGACTCGTACCTCAAACAGCGCCCTCACTGAGATCAAAGAATGAGTATCATTGGCTCAGAAGTTGTGCATGGCATGTATACGCCTGCATGATTCCATTGTTTGACCAGAGCAATGGCCGCCCATGCAAGGGGTCAATAATTTCTCATACCTTACTGTAAGACATCCATTGAAAAGAAGCCTCGGATGATGTTCTCCATCCTAAACACGGACCATCCTCTAAAAATGAAAAAAAATGAAAAAAAACAAGGAAAACGAAGCACACTGATAAGTAAGCTTCATACCAGAACCATTCCTCTTGCTGAATTCATTTGTTTGAAATACTGTCCAACTCATGGAAATAGCATTTGAAAACCACTCAAATCACAGTTGTTTGGGATTTTTGTTTGGGAGGGGGGGGGAGTTGCTTTTTTTCCCTCAGTTTTCTCTCAATTCAATATGCCTGCTAAATTCAGTAAATTTTATCACAGTTTGGTTTTAAGAAAAAGTAGAGGGTTGAAAAATATGAAAAATAGTCAATTGATCTAGTTAGTTATAGTTAGAAAATTGATTCCAAGTTTGAGAAAATAGCATTTGAAGACCCCCTCACCCAAATCATATTGAAAATCATTTGACTCTTCCCAAAATAATGCGACATACATGTACATGAGGTACATTTAACCCTCTTGCTGTCTTACCAGTCAATACCATTCAAGTGGTTTTGAATGATAGATCAACTATGCCAGCCTGAAATTTGATACCATGAGGGAATGCATGTACAGTTAGTTCTGTGCAGTTGTGCCACCGTACACAACCTTGGCAGTCGAATGGTTTCAAATGGTTGGTCAACTCACTGGAAAATGTTGCCAAGAGTCACTGACAGTAGGAGGGTTAATAGATGGTAAATATTGTGGGTTCGAATCCCACCCATCTTGCCCGAGAACCCCAAATCAAAGAAATGTTCAGAGTGTTGGTCTTACCTGACACTTTCATCCCATGGAGTAGTGCCTCATAGCAGGTTGGTACCTCTTCAAAACACGGTTTCTCGACCACATGTTGCCCATTCTCATAGTCACATAAAGGGCTGACATGTATGCGCTCTGGCCCCTACATGGAGAAAAGAAACAATCATCTTCAAAAATGGCAATTTCGAAAGAAATTTTTGTCAACACATGAATTACTACTTTACCATTTCAATTAAGATTTCTGTCATTTTTGCGGTGCCACACATTGGAACACCAGGCCTGATACTCCACAGATGCAATGGAGGCAAGTACCTCTGTGCCCGAAAAGCATTATGAACTCAAAAAGCAGGAAGTATACACAGGGCTCGAATTTGGGGGAAAAATCCACAAGACCACAGGACTTGTATCTCAAAATTTTTACTGGACCAGAAATAATTTTACAAGACCAGATTCAAACTGAGAAAAGACTCCCTTGCACAGATTGACTTGAAATTTAATCTGTCTTTAAGGGTATTTAAGTATATTTCAAATCATTACTCAAAGTCAACATTTGAACTTAATTTGTTTCTGCTCAAGATATTATAGAGTGAGGTACATGAACTGTTATTGAATTGAAAACACAAGACCGCCGGACTTGTCCGGTCATGAGTTTACTGGCCCAATGCTAAAATCACTGGCCTCGGGCCTGCGGTCCAGTGTCAAATTCGAGCCCTGATACAGTGCATCACACATCAGTGTTGCCTGCTGATATGGCAGAGAGGCCCCTCCCCCAATGTTCCCATACGATAACACACTATTTTCCTCTTGTATAGAACTCCCCCCCCCCCCGCCTAAAATCCTCAAAAGAATTCCTGAGATTCCAAGCACACAATGAAGACACAATAGGGGTGGGTACCCACTGCCCCATATGAGCACCAATGGTAGAGTATGGGTAACCCACCCCCCCCCCCCACCCAAAGGGAAACTTTTTTTTAAATAAATAATTAAAATAAAATAAAATTATAATGCATAAATTACTCTATAATAATAACAGCAATCTTTTTTCCTATGCACTTCTTATATCAATTCAATTCAGAATTTCTGGGAGCAGTTTGAAGGGGCGGGGGGCAGTGGCCACTATAAAATTCTACCTCTGATTATAATAGTCCATTAAATAATAATCCATTTCCATCACAAGCATCTTCTTTCAACTGAGGTTAGTTGTTACATTTTACATTCAATATTTTGATCACGTAGTGAAATTCAATACAAGCAGGAAATAAAACCACAAAAATACATATTTTTCTAAAGAGGTTTGATTCCAACGAACTAGTTCTAATAAGGGGCGTTACCTTGAATTATTCCCAGTCCCCCCCCCCCCCGCAACTACATGTGATATTGTTATCAGCCTGTACCAAGCTTTAAAGGGGCTGTGTCGTACATATCTACCGTTCACAGTCCAAATCCATCATCAAACAAGCGAGAAAATGCAGCCCACGAATATGAAAATACGAAGAGAAAGCGACTCTACAGGCCACAATGGGAAACACAATGGAAATGGCTACGCTATGATAGCGACGCAAACGCCATGTTCTGCGCAGTGTGCAGAGATATGAAAGTGGTGGGCACTGGAGCTGGGCTTGGGCCAAACGGAACATTTTTTATGATGGAACAGAAAACTTCAGGGTAAACAACCCGACTCTACTACCAGCGACAGTGATTTCTAGCCATGAACAAAAGTCTCTTAACCTTCTCAGTAGGGCGACAGGAAAATTAAACCTGATTTAATTGTTTGTTTTTTTCAAACATATTTTCATGGCCTAGTAAAAATTTCTGCGGGCTAGTATAAAACACAATTTACTTGCCCGGTGGGCTACTCTCAGAAAAAAATTAAGGGCAAGCCCTGTATCTTTCTCAACAATTTTGCCTATAAATCAGCATTGCCTTGACAAAAACCAAACAATTACCCTACATTTAAGCTTTTTCGTAAAACATTTGCTATTTTGTTATGAACACAAAGTACATTTACATGTACATGAACGGTGAGGTCTCGTTCTTTATGTCTGCTGGATGGTGACTCATGTACGATGCTCATGTACAGTTTAAAGGTACACGTTGCCTTGGATCGGGCGAGTTGGTCTATAAAAAGCGTTTGAAACCGTTTGTTATAAAATGCATATGGTTAGAAAGATGTTTTAGAAGTAGAATACAATAATCCACACAAATATGCCTCAAAATTGCATGGTTTTACTTTTACATCATGAACTAACACAGTCTGCCATTTTGTGGAGTCAAATTGACTCCACAAAATGGCCGACGTGTTAGTTCATGATGTAAAAGGAAAACCATCTTTCTAACCATACTTGATAGCAAACAGTTACAAACACTTTTGATAGACCGACTCGCCCGATCGAAGGCAACGTGTACCTTTAATCTGACATGTGATACATGACCAATGTAGACCATGTGTCTCTTTCTTATCAACAACCACTCTGAATGTGGGGTGATGATTAATATCAGTAAAGACCATACAACATATTCTTATCAAAAAAAGCAACCTTGTGCATTAACAGGGCATTTCCTGGCCAGCAAGAATTTACACCTAGATCCCGTGAGAAATTGTTCTTCTTTTCCTCGTAAAAGCCACATCAAATCGAGAATTGTAAAAATATCAGCTGAACAAGTGTTGAGGTGTGCTCGCTTTCTTCATATCATAAGTGGATTCAATGTACACAATTTTCTTTTTTGTATCTCTACTCTAAAGAGTCTAAGTTTGCTTCCATCGAGCTGTGTACAAACGGTGTCTCAAGGAAGTCCAGGCTCTGCGGCTCTTTTGTAAAACTACATGTATCAATTAATTATCATGATGTGCGTGTGCAATACATGTATGTAGACAGTTGTACACGCTCTTAGAAACTGAGAGATGCAATGTTTTCGATCTGCAGCTCAGGGATGAAGTTGCTAATTGGCAAATTGCCATTTACCTGGCAGGCATTATAATATGCAAGCGCGATACATCTTTTTGCCTAAAGGACAAGGCAGTTTTGTCCTGCACGTGTAATTTATTCAGTAGTGCAATAATAATAATAAATACTTACATTGATAAAAAGGTTCGGCATATTTATGTACATGTGTAGGTTACGTGCATGTAGTTTACCATTGTGTGCATATAGAAAGGTTTTAATGATATCAAGTTAAAAGAAATATTTTTCTTTCGTATTTATAGTAAGTTACATCCAAAAGCTGCCCTTTTTTATGTTATTTTTTTTCATACAACACTTCAGTTTCTAAAATTCAATTACACAGTTTCCATGGACTGGTTGGAACGAAATTTGACTTACAGGTATTTCCACGGATTGCTGCTCCAAGGAAAAGGGCGACTTGACAGTTTCCTGACTTCCAAACATCATGGCCGTCGTCCCAATCGCGGCTGCTGTTGCTGCTACTGTTAGAACTGGATGCCCAGCCAGATACTCAACGATCTGAGCCATGGTCCTTCAAAAATGAAAAAAAAAAGCAAACGGATTACGTTACTGTAAAAGCAAGGGAAACACCTAAACAGAAGAGGCTAACACCAATTTCCACATCATAATGGTTTCAGACCAAAGCTTTAAAGAAGCTTTAGCGATGTTTCTCTAGCGATGAATTGAGTTAGTGCCAGAGTTTGAGACACAGTTTGGAGCTAGCCCAAATTGGTTAATGAATGTGTCACGGCACGCGTGTCGTAGCCGAGCGATCAAGCGCACTGAACTCAAGCTCTGGTGTTTCTGATCAGCAGAGTGTGGGTTCGAGTCCTGGTATTGACACTTGTG
This sequence comes from Pycnopodia helianthoides, assembly GCA_032158295.1. Classification (NCBI taxonomy): domain Eukaryota; kingdom Metazoa; phylum Echinodermata; class Asteroidea; order Forcipulatida; family Asteriidae; genus Pycnopodia; species Pycnopodia helianthoides. The sequence goes on from CM063261.1 coordinate 832,178, forward strand.
TCCTTAAGTGAGACACTTAACCATTATTGCTTCATCCGTTGGATTGGACGTACACATAAAGTTAAGGTCCTGTGTGTTGTGGAATGGATGTAAGAACCCAGTTCAGTTATCGCTTTAAAGAGAAAGGGGTTTTCCCCCAGTGGTTTCTGGTAGATTCTGTGGTGGATCAGGTTATTAACCCTCCTACTGTCAGTGACTCTTGGCAACATTTTCCAGTGAGTTGACCAACCATTTGAAACCATTCGACTGCCAAGGTTGTGTACGGTGGCACAACTGTGCACAGAACTAACTTTGTACTGTGTACATGCATTCCCTCATGGTATCATATTGCAGGCTGACATAGTTTATCATTCAAAACCATGCACAGTGAATGGTATTGAATGGTCAGACAGCAAGAGGGTTAAGGCCATATCAATCAAGGGCAATTTTTCAGGCAACTTGGAGGCAACCACGTGCACTGTATGCAAAAGGAAACACTTTGGCAGCACAAGAGACATTCTTCTAGCTGTAACTCACTATCCCATGGAAAACAAGGAGAACACTGAAATATGTGAATGGATTTTCTTGTCTGCGATTGACTGGAACTGGCTGCCTGCAAATTGCCTTGTGTAACATGGCCAAAAGAATTATTCATAAAATGTATTCACTTTTATCCTAGTTCATTTTATCATTGGAAAAAACCTTAAATCTCAAATATATTACAGTAGAATATCACAATGAGGTTATTCCAAAGCCTGTTGCTCCTTTAATTAGGAGCAAGTTCGGGTGGCCGACTAGAGTGACTAAAGACTTCCAAGAAACCATAGAGCACAGGGAGATTGACTAGATCTACCATGCACTGGAGCATGGTTGATCTAGTATATTCAAAACTACGTCACACACTGTAACACTGTTTCTGGTTAGTCTAGTCACTCTAGTCCCCCACCCAGCTTGCACTTGTCTGTTGCTTTGGCACTACAACTCAACCGAAGTGAAAGGCCAAGGCCAAAAGCTGGGTGTCACTTCCTCTAAACAATAGGCCCTACACAGCAAAACATAAACTCAGAATCCGGTTGAACTGGAATTTCGTTTTGTGAAAGTTCATCCATCCATGTGATCTCTATTGAAAGACTTTGAAATGGACCGTCACACTTCAATATGTCTATTGTCTTTACAAACTATACACTATATGACCCTGTTACAATAAAGACCTGTGCTGCACATTTCTGGTAATGAAACCAAGGATGCCTCATTTTAATAAACTGTAGCTCATGCACTGAGGAAACCTGTGAACAAGGGTGCTTGCTATGTATACCAAAAACACCAGGGTTAAGCCCTTCTTCCAAAATAAGTGTTATGGGTTGTTTTACCTGCACCACCAATCCTGTAGTGCTTGGGAACTACACTTTTATTTCCCATCGGAAGGACAAAACAAATGTTCTTGCACAAGGATCCAAGTGCCACGACCGGGACTCGAACCAACACAACACTCTGCTGATCAGAAACACCTTGGCGCTTGAGTCAGGTGCTCATAACATTGCATCGCACTCAAATTCTGGAGGCTTACGTCATCGGGGTGTGGGTTCGAATCCCACTCATGACACCTTGGGCAAGACACATTGGCTCTCTTCACCTGGGGGTAAATGGGTACTGTGTGGGCGGCAGGGGGGTTCATGTGATTGATTCTAGTTTGGTGCCCTACAGCACAGGCTGTACACTCCCCAAGGAGCTGAGATGGTTTTTAGGATTAAAATAACTAGCCCAGTGACCAGTAGTAAAAATGTTTAAAGAGCAATGATCATTTCTTTGGAATTGCACTATATAAGAGACCTTAATGTTTATAAATATATTATTTTTATGGCTATATCAGCAGGCAACTTCACTGTTACTTCCTTGTATGTATTATAAAAATTGTAAGTTACCTGCCGCCCCACATTTGCAAGTTGAAGAAGAAGAATGAAAGGAAGAAGAACAACAACAAGATCAACAACAACAACAAGAAAATTAAAAGACAAAATCAATAATCTTACCATTTTGATGATACAAGTTTTAACACAGTGCATGGAAAAGGGATGGTATGGAAACGTTACAACAATGTACGCATACAGCAGTTACCTGAACAGGCCTCAAAAGGAAACAACAACACACCCAACTTAAATTTGCAGTAGTGGTAGTTTGTATACACAATAAAATACGTGTACACCTTGATTTTCCGTGTACCACAATGCCAACAATCAACTGGCAAAGTTATGCATGGTTGCACAATCCCTCATAAAAAAAAAAAACTCATCCCTCCCAGGGTGATTTTTCCTGCTGGAAAAAAAAATATGTTAATTATTTGTCCTTTTGTTGAAATTAAAATTGCCTGATTGATTGATTTACTGATTTACAGGTAGCTGCACTGCATGGAAAAAAAAGCACTTGGATAATACAAGCTAGACATTTTTGTAAGCAGGAGGCTTGATGCTTGTTTTTGAAAGGGCAAGGGCACCAAGGCGTTTTTCTCTATTGGAGGACATTTATTTTGTTGGTGAACATTTATTTCAATGGGCACCAAGGAAATTGATGACCATTGGCAAAGGAGGTAAATGTAACTGCCTCCGTGAAGCATTAAGCCTGAACCAGCACCTTACTGTCTCTCTCATTTCTGTGGAAACTAAAATGTAAACAAACAAAAATCTTTGAGGAGTTTTGGCCTGGAACTGGTTGCCTGTAAATTACCCTGTGCGACATGGCCTTTAGAATGTTTTGCTGTTTTCAAACGAATTACAATTTAATGAGAGGTTTGGAAACTGAACAAAGCTTTGAAGTTCTGCCATGTCTGCATGTTGAATTCCAAGTTCCAACCCCTGTGGTGAAAATTCCAACAATATACTTTATTGTAAGTTTCAAGGTCACTGAAGCGCAGGCCGTTAGGTGTGTGGTTGCTAGACTCTATTCAAGCCTGAGGTCAAGTTATTTCTCTAATCTGTGTAAACTGCATACATGTCGTTATTCATATTCCGAGAAACTGAACACTTTGCTTGAACAATCAACCGAACATGTGCTCAGCCAAATAGTTCTTTTAGGTTGAATAAATACAGAGTAAGTTAACTAATTTTACTTTTCTTTATCATTGTACCTAAAAAAAACTATTGAGATTTACAAATAATCCACAAAAAATAGGATTGTCAATCATACTGTGCTTTCAAACTTTATTCCTTGAGTCCCCAGCTGCCATAATCAACGTCAATCCTTTTAAATCAATCAATCAATTAATGTGAGACTATGGATGATCCCTACTGCCCCAAACCTCAAAAATCACCCAACAAGAAGGATTTTGAAGGCATCTAGGGTCAAAACATCCATTGACATTTTTTTTTCAAAAATAAAATCACGTTAAAAATCTCTTAGGATGTCAGCTTTGCAATCAGTTACGACATATTGAACCTTTATCTTTGTCTTGTTTACTTTTACATCGGTTGATGTTTTTTACAAAATAAAGTTACTAGTCTGGCAATGTGAGTACCCTGGTTATCTAATAAATTAGTGCAATGCTTTATCTACATGAAGGTTTAAAGTACTATGGTTTACTTTTCATATCTAGTACTATAAATCCTTGGTCCATGGACATACAAATAAAAGCCTTTGATTAAAATGTAAGGGTTTGTAAAGTGTACACTGAACAGAGATAAAAGTTTTATATGTGACTGTCTTTAACCGTATAATTGTGTAACCGTAGACAATACTAGCTTTTAACTCTCTTGCCTTGCATACATTGTTTAAGTAAATGTAATTGTTGTGGCTCTGTATATATCACTTATTTGCCTGTAACTTTCCTGGCAGGCTGCTGAAGTATTCTAAACCTACCTCTTCAAATAACATTCTAGTTCAACTATTTTTTTTCTTCTCCATTTTGAATTTTTTTAGACCACACTGAAAAAACTAACTACTCCGTGACACAAGAAAAAATAGAGGACTTCTTAAGAACAAATCTATACAGCAAAGTAGATACACACATGGTGTTACTGCAAACTGAATATAAAATACATTGAAACCTCACCATGCGATGCCTCAAAACTTGTACACTGAAAAACTGCAACACAGTTCCGCATTAATGGTACAATGAATAATTAAAATTACAAAAGTAGATCCTTGTTATTTGATTGGAAGAATGTTTGTCACGTCATAGCAGATGCCAGACCACAATCTTGTATTGTACATTGTACATTTTGTTGATAACTTTTTCCTCCTAATGTCAATGAAAACGATCTACTTGGACATGCCTTCTTCATGTTCTTAGGGCCTAAGGCCTATGAAAGTTACCGGCCAAACTACCATGTCACATGTACAATTTGAGACTGCTACCCTGCTGATTTCTGCTTAGCAGAACATTGTTAGTGTTACGCAATATTTTCTGCTTAAGCAGCTCCTTGAAATTGGGCCCTGGTCGTTCTACCTCCATGGTGGGTCATGGGGCAGGGTGTAGCCAAGGCAAGCCCCAAAAGGGTAAGGATTCACCTAGCTGTCATTGGCACGGCCACACGACGACAAGCATTCCATTCTTGTCAAGTGAAGTAGTTTTTTTCTCAAATCACACTTTAAAATTGCACTTTTTAAATTTAAGTTTCACTCACCTAAATATTCAAATAGTATGTTGACTGGGGAAAAAAGGTCTTACGTCCGAACCAAGCGTGGTTGTCCGACCGAGTTGTCGGAATGCTGAAGAAGTGCAATCGTGGATTAGTCGTGTTTGTGCAATGTCAGTGGTCCCCCATTCTCCGCCTCTCTTTCGGACCATTAGGGTTCGGACACGACGTGTTTACACAAGGCACCATACGATTGTTCAGACAAAAAAATAACAACTGCCGACAGAGGGCCAACAACCCCAATAGAAGCAGAATGGGAAAGTCATTCAAGTTTCTCTTTTCTAACCAATGAGGAAACTTTGAAGTTATCAGTATAATTTTGATATGGATTTTCACAAGGATGGCTTCGATTTTATGTAACTTTCAATTGGTAGGCCTACGAAAAAGTTTTCAAATACTGTCCCGCCATTCAATGAATTAAACTCTCACTCGATAGAGGGCGCTGTGTGGATTTATTATCCAAAAACTTCCTAACCCCCACCACGTACATGGACGAAAAAATCATATCACACACAATAAATGACAAATGTAGCTTGTTTGAATATTAAAATTCAACAATAACTGTTACAGTTATAATGTCTACAACCACTTTCAATTTCAAGTAAGGCATTATGTGTATGTGGAAAAGCCTCCACACATAATTACCTCCCCCCCCCCCCAATTTATGTGAACCTACCCAATGGTCACACTTGGGTTATTATTATTTTTTTTGTGGCTAAGACATAATTGGCTAAGACCAACAGTTGTGTTAGCGCCCCCTGTTGGGTTCCTGGTGATTTATTAATATTAGTCTTATTCCCAGACGTTTCAACACTTGGCAATAAGTCAAATAGCCGTCTGCCTTTTCAAACGGTTGCCTCAAAAAGACACTGGAAATCGCAAAATCTTCCCCACCTGCTTGTACCAGTAGTAATCTAGCCACGTGTTTATTCCTGGAAAGCTTTCACATTCCTAGAATGTAGTGTCTATGCTTATGAGAGAAAAAAATTCTTACTATAGCCCGTGGTAGGCAACTATTTTTCTATATGTTTGAGTTTTGTGGGATTGTGATGTACTCCTGGGGACACCATACCAGCAGCAGCAGGCGCGCGCGCGCACGTCTGAAAATTGATCAGCAGGTTGTTTACTATTTATAGCTGTCACTACTTGAGTCCGATCTGCTGTTCAACACACACTACTCTCTGTCACTGGACATTTTCGTTGTTATTGTGGGATTGAGAACTTTTCTGTTAACCATGTCGAATCCTTGTGCTGGATGTAGTAAGACGGTTTATCATGGTAAGTCTTTAATCTTTAGGTAGCTAGTATTATTAGTAAAATCATGGAGGTAGAATTTTAATTAATTTTAAAATAATATCACAGTCACCCCAAAATTGTTATTTAATGTTAAGTGTTTTTAGTAAAAAAGGGGCGGTTTTACTTCAGGAATACGGTAGGAACAGTGTCTTACCCCAAGATTGTTATTCGATTGTCAGTTTTGAAGTCAAGACTCAAATCAAAGTGACCACACAATTCAAATCGTCTTCAAGTCATGTTCCCTAATTGCAGTAGCAATAATGAATGCAAATTGTCATAATATAGAAAGGGTGCCAGACTATTTGCCCTCCCAGCCTCACTTTTGTTCACATTGATTTTAATGGAAGAAATTTGCGTTTTTTCCCGTCGCTAGTCTGGGCCCAAAGTAATTAATCATGAAGCAGGATATCATGTTTGTTTTTTGTACCCTTGGACAAAAAATTAAATAAATATGGAAACAGGAAACTGTCGCCCGCCACATGTACAGACAGAGATGCAGTTAACTTGAGTCTCAGTCTCACCAAAGAGAAAGGACTACATTACATGCGTTTCTTACCTTGTGATCATCAATTTAGACAACAGCTGAGCCCACAGCTTGAGAACTAAAAAGTCTTGTTTCCACAGACAACGCCTGGTAAAAAAGTAGACCCAGTAACTAGGTCTGGCAAAAAATAGTATTTTCTGTGTTTCATTTAGGGACTTTGCAATTGTATTGTCTCCGTTTGCTTCTTAATGGTATGCTTCATTCACTGACTGGGACAGATTATTTTTCAAATTCAAGCCCTAAAAAATGCAGGCCAGTTAGGCCAAATAATAAAAAGTACATGTTTAGTGTCACCGCCCAGTTCCTTTTTGAGCCCGCATGCTTTTTCCCTTTTTTTTTCTTCATCATAATATCTGGGGAAAAAAGTCAGCCCAAATGTTTTTTTGTACTTTTTTGGAAAAAAACGCAACTGAATTTGTAGATTAGCAAATGGGAGGATAAATTAGATGGTGGCAAGATGCTAAACAATTTGATTTTCTTTTCTTTTTCGCCTAACAGTGTTAAGGACAAGGCAGTTTTTCCTTAGTAAAGGCATAGAGCAAGGAACAATTAAGGGCATCTCTATAAGGGAAGTGTAAATTTATACTGGAACATTTCAAGGGGCACCAAGGCAATAACCAGGGGCATTGAGACAATTATGGCCTTTGTGAAGTTTCGTGCCTGAATGCATTAACACATGTACAGAATCTTTTTTTTTTTTTAACTAAACAATTCAGATTGGACATTGAGGCTCGGGAGGTAACATGTTTTTGTTTAGCTGTGGCCTTTAAGAAATTGCATTCCTCTGCAGTGTTTACACAGAGAAGTTATTGTATGCTACAAACTGATAGCATTGTAAGAAATTCATAACTCACTACAGGCTTTATTGTATTGCATTGTGTGATTATGGTGCGGCACTCCAAATAGAAATAACAAGTTGGTCACACCTTCATAAAGCCATACCTTGACCCATTAGTGTCGATATTGAAGGATGGGGTGCATTCTTTGGAAATGATAATGTGTGCAGATGAAGAATGTTGTGTGGTACAGCTAGACAAGGCAGGCTAGGATGGCTGCTGGATAATATGCTGGCAGTGTTAAAGGAACATTACAGAATTGGTTTTTGCTAACACTAACAAAACAGTTGCTGGCAGTGTAAGCACTTTATGTAATCCACCATGTACATAAACTGACAAACCTGTACAAGTTTGAGATCGATCGACCATCTGGGTCACAAGAAAATAGTGAAAAACCGATTACACATTTGCATGAAATCATATAGATTCAACAAATGAATAAAAGGCTCACTGAGCGATAAACTCCAACCGGCAAATTAGTTTATTCATTTCTCATCAAATATGGCATTTCAGACAGAGGGATGTTTTTTACTATCATCATCATTAGACCGTTTTATGTAAATCTGTGATCAAAAAGTATATTTTACAATTTTTTTTCTTACCAATTCTGTAATGTTCCTATAATCAAAATTTACATAATTGGAGAGTTAGATCATCAACCCTTTCCTATAGGTGACTTTTAGTCGACCAAGAAAAAAGCACTCAAGCCTGAGCACAAAGTCCATTAGAAAGCTGCAGCAAATGTCTATTGTTCACCCTCCATATCCACAAGCTTGCAATGGTTGGTACTAAGAGAAAGATTAGATCTTTCCAACGGTAGTACAAAAGGAATAGGTTGCTATGCAATTCTTTCATTGTAGTGCCCGAAAAGTGTTTGAGACTCCTGCAGCGATTTCAAAAAAACTATGTTCACCCTCCATACCCACTACTATTTTCAAAGTAGTTTGATAGTGATACTGGTGTGAATGTGAATTAAAACATAAACTTACTAACAGCATAGAGCAAGGACAATTGCTCTATGCTTACAGTGAGTATTTATATTAAATGTCACTACTTTAACACTAATTTCTACTGTATTTTCCTTCATCCATGGATGAAGCTGGCCCAGTAAAAATGCAATATAACATATAGGCCCCCTAGTTGAAATAAAATGAAGACATCTGCAACCAGTTTTGAGTGTTTTCTCATGGATAGTGATCTGGAAACTCAAGGAACATTTACGACATCCCCCCCAATAAATTCCTCCGTTACTATTTGTTAATGGTTTTATGTTTCATGGCCCGCCCTAACAACAATCAGTGGGCTGCTTTGAATTACAACCGGCTTTGGCCTTTAAACTGAGCGCATAAATAATGAACCTGATCCACACAAGCACACCGAGTACACCACCTCAGTAACATGTTCCTTTTGTCAGCTACATGTATGGTTTTAATAAGTAGCTATAAGCAGGTCAAAGGTTAAAATATCTACACAATAAGAAAGTCACAGTGAGATAGGCAGGACCTTTACCCTCAACCCATCAAAATTTGACCGCATGTTTTGAGTGTTTGACTGACTCTGTTTGGACCGTGGTTGAACAGAAAACTGCTTTTATTCAACTGATCAGTGCTTGAAATTTACACTGGACGGCATGCCCGAGGCCAGTGGTTTAACCATCAGGCCAGTAAACTAACGACCGGACAAAAAATATCCAGCTGTGTTGTGTTTTTACAAAGTTTACTAGAAATCTTGTCTCAGTGCTAAATGTTCAAAATGAAAACAATTTATAAATGTGTGCCAGTCTTTTCTCATTTTGATTCTGGTCTTGCAAAACAAATTTCTACAAATTCGAGCCCCGTTGTTATGCTTTACAAGTGATCAGGGCCGAATTTCATGGCTCTGCTAACTGCGAAATCTGCACTAGACCTATAGAATTATGTGCTTTACAAGGCTGTAACTTGTAAGCACATTATTGGGGGTAAGCAGATGAAATTGGACCCAGGTGTACCATTATAATCAGAGACAAATGGTGTTGGATTTTGTCAGAGTTTAGAGAAAGGCGTGGTCTTCTCTCTACAGTTAGAGTCACAGACCTTGAACTTCGCTCTTGAAGGCGTAGAACAATTTTCCTCTGGAAAGGGGCACTATGCATTAAAGGAAAATGTAAAATGGTTGTTTAATTGAACTTTGCAAAGGGCACCACAGCAATTGCTGTGGGTGCCTTCTGGATAAATTTAAGGCAGGGTGTAAGGAAGAATCCTAGTAAATCACTCAGGGCGAACATCTCTGGCGTGAAAGGTGAGCATTCACTCACCTCAGACACCTCAGACAAGAAAATATTGAGAACTTTGGCCCACCCCCTGACAACACAATTAAGTGTGAAGTGTTGACGAGGTATTATGTTACCTTTAATCTGCCAGACAAACATCTGAAGGCAGGACTTTACCTCCATGATTCTATAGACAAAATGTGAAATGCAAACATATCACGGCCCAACCTCCATATGATTTCTAGGTTTTTCTGAAGTGTATAGCTGACCTTACTGGGTAGCCCTTTTCACACTGAGTAAATTCCCAGGAAATAAAACCCCAGTAAATTCCTGGGTAATCTTAGCCCCACCCCGACCCATCGTTTCACACTTGCTACAATATTTCACAGGGAGAAATGAGTTGGTAGCCTGCTGCACTAAACCCCAAGGGAAACAAAACCCCAGGGGCAAAAATTGTAAATACTTCTAGATTTTCCCCTCAAACTCGAGCCCTGCTGGAACATAAATATTTTGTACAAGACCTAAAATCTTTCTTTTTTTTCCCTTTTCAAGCTCTGAACATCCTTGGTTTAACTCTCAGATTTGATCATCTAGTTTTCAGGAAACATTTTAACAATAATATCTGAACAAAGTGGATGAATTGTTTTCTTTCCCACAGCTGAGCAATTGGTGGCCATGCACAAGTATTGGCACAAAGGGTGCTTCAAATGTGAGAGCTGCAAGAAGACGTTAACACCTGGCAAACAGAATGTGGTAAGACAACTTTCTTAAGTTCCTTCCTCAATGGTTAGAAAGTCTCATTCCAAAAGTAAACTTAGTTTTAATTTTGTTCCAAAGTGAACTGAGTATCAATCTTGTACCAATGTGAATAAGTCCCTTTTTAAACTGCCTGACCAACATTTCCCGAGTAAACTTCTACATATAGATGAAGTGTAAAAATTCCTCGGCATTGGAATGTGATTTGTTCAGATTATTTTGAGTGTGCACTCGCATGCTTCGATAAATATTGTTTGCAGTTCACTGCAGGGTTTTTCTACTCTAGAATGCAACCTATGATCAGAATTAACATTGACAAAAGCCTGGGGCCTTTCTACACAATATAGATTTTTTACAATTGTACTTTGTCTCTGCTGTGTCTCCGCAATGTCTCTTCTGTTAAAAATACAACAACCAAGCTTGGCCTTGCTTTGTGTTGATATAAACTAAACTTGCATAAATCCTTCATTGTTGGATCATTCTGTTGGCAGCTACTAGATAAATAGGTCTACTTGGTCACGTGACATTTGTCATTATTCCTGAATTCTTTAGCTTTGTTAAAACATGGAGTAAGGTTTTAACCTACAATTCCACAAGAGGTTTTCAATATGTTAAGTAGAACTGGATGACAAAGGACCGGGGCCCAATTTCATAGAGCTGCTTAGGCTGACATCTTTGCTTAAAAATTTTCTGGAATTTCATCTTGGAGAGGGCAAGGCCGTTTTCATTTTGCAAACGCACTTCCATTGGAAAGTCTATGGAAACTTTTGAGGGGCATCAAGGCCAAGACCAGGGCAATGGAGGCCCATGGCCTCCGTGTAGCAGCCTGGGATGTTGGATAATGAATTGTAATTAACTTAATTCTCTCTTTGATTTCAGCATGACGATAAGCCATTTTGCCAAACATGCTATGGAAGCCAATTTGGACCAAAAGGTAAGAAGAAGTCTCACTGATTGTGAAGTTCATACCATCAGTACCAATCCTCCAGAGAAATATCTGACAGAATCGGAAAAACATAAACATAAATGGGGACTCAGGGCCTTAATTTCATAGAGCTGCTTTAGAGCAGAAAATATTTTATCAGCAATTTTCTGCTAAAGCAAAAATATGCAAGATATCAACACTAAAACCTAATCGTTGTTATAATACTTAATTTGCCTTTCACATTTTTTTCCTCAATCATTTTTTGTTTGTTTCAGGGTACAGTTCTGGGAATCCATCTGCTGTTAATAGCTACGTGAAAAAGTAGAACCGCATTCAGCGAGTACGCACCGGGGCCACACAATCATTTCAACATCAGACCACAAATTACAACTTCGGAGACAGCAAACCCGCCGGACCAAAGCGCTTGTATATCAGTGCACAAGTACATGTAGACTCGCTAAAAGCAAGGAGTTTTCCCGATTTTAGGATTTTCTCAAAATCTCCTTGAGCCTTCTTTAAAATATGCTTGAAAGAAGTGAAGCAGCCGCCAAAGGGAGAAAGAAATAGTCCACATTGTGTCCAAACCTGTAGTTTTGTATTTCTGGCAGAGTCTGTAAACCTCCTGAATGTAACATCTAGGACATTTCTGGTCGAGAATAAAAGGGAATCCAAGTCTGCATGCCATTTTCAGAAATGTGTGTATTCGTCAATTATGTCCCTGTTACGCAGGTACTGCCTGGTACCATTTCCTGCGAATGGTGTCCAGACTTCTTCTGATCGGGTCAGTTAAAACAAATACGCATTTTAAAACCTTCCCCATCAGCTGAGTATTTGATTCAATTGCTGCCTGGTCGGCCGTTGTTCTAGCACTCATAAATGGCAAACCATTTGAAGCATTCTTGCTGTGCCATCATGACCAATCAATCGGCCATATGGTTGCCAGTGGTGTACTAATTAGGTGGGCCATGCCGAGATGGAGCCACACAGTTCATTCCTAATCAACGATTTTTTGTTTCAATCTATTATATTCAAGTCCAACAGCGCCAAGCCAATGACATGTCCCCCAGCTTTTTCACTTGTCCATATTTTATATTAGTGAGGGATGCTTTCCAACGCTGGACCAGCAAGCCGGACCACTTGGTCTGACTGGTCCCGAGTGTTTAAACAAGCATTTGGCAAGCAGACCACTGTTAAGGTAGAACGCTGATACAATTATGGTGAATGGATTATTAATTACATCTGCCTTGCAAAAAAAATATCTTTTTTTTAAAACCTACTTTCCGATATTAGAATAACTAGAGTGGATCTACCCATTTGCTCATGGTCCACCAGGCCACATTTGCTAAAGGAGGTTTCTAGATGTGAGTGTTAATCCGATTTAAAAATCATAAAGTCAAATCCAATTATCCCATCATTCAAAATCATTCTAGTGAATGGTTTTTAAAAGTAGTCTGTCAACTCGGTTTATTTATGAGGACAATTCAAAAGTAGGAGGGTTAAGCTTGTACAATGATAAGTTGATTTTGCTTCATTAGACCTCAGATATGCAAACGCATTACTCACGGTGGATTTAAAAGTGAGGCCGCCCTAGTGTGGACCATGTGACCTGTGAAGTCACATGTTTACAAAAGAGCCACAGAGCCTAGCTGGACTACATGCAGGCACGATTTGTACCGACAACCATAGGGAAGAAAATATTAAATCTGATATTTTATGGAGATTGCATCGTCTGATTTTCAGTATCAACTTTTGATATCGAAGGGGTACATCTCAAAACTTATTCAGCTGTTATTTTATAACTCTTGAATTTATGTGGAAATTATGACACAAAATGTAAAATTTCCCATATGATCAGTTTATTAATTGTGCCTGCCGCAAATGCCCTGGAATGAACAAGGTCATTCTTGTTGTAAACTAAGGTTACATGGCAGGGTATATCCACTCGGTGGCCTGATACTTTATTCTTGTAAGGGCAAGGTAATTTTTCCTCATTGGAAGGCACCTCTCTATGAGGGAAATGTAAATTTCTACTTTGAACATTTCAAGGGGCACCAAGGCAATGATCTAGGGGCAATGGAGGCAATTGCCTCCGGTACTTGATGTGGTAATTATAATAAAAATGGTTAACAATTTTCATATGACCAGTGGAGTATCTTGCCTGAGGAATTGCTCTGGATTGCACAAGGTCACTCCTTTTTGTAATATGAAGGTGTGATAGTCTACAATGTAAATGAGCATGCATACAGCCTACATAACAATCATGTTAATGTTGGCCTACATGTACCAACCATAAGATGCAACCCGTATACAGACATATTATAATGAGTAAGTGTTGAATGATCCCGCAGGAATACATATATGCCAGTGGAGGATATCAAATTCATATACTGTAACGTCTGGTTGTACATTATATCCTCCTGATTGGTTGGTCATAGGAGCAGACGTCTGCTCCACAGTGTACATGATTGATAATAATAAATGCAACCAGGGCCCAGTGTTATGGCTCTGCTCACCATGCATATACAACGCCCTGTAAAGTGTGTGCTTCTAAGGGCTGTAAGCGCGGAATTCCGTGTTAAGCAGCTAGCGCCTCATGAAGCTGTTATGACACCCCCAAAAATTACTTAGCACAGAAATATCTCGGATTAGCCTCAAACATGTTACCAGCTAAAATGCTACGAACTGTATATTGCCTGTGGCTGGTTCCCTCCTAATTATTTTACTAATGCAGACAAATTTATTAAGCATATATACTTTATGCTTAATTGGCATGTTGACCTAGGTCAAAGTTCATCAAGAAAGAAAAGAAAACAAGATGCTTTCGGTTTTACTCTGATATGGGTTGGTTATTTATAAGCAGTGTTTTTAATGTGTGCTGTCCTGTGAGTGCTGCAGAAATAGTACTATCTAAAACAAAAAAAGTATGTACTATCATTTGAAAAATATCAAATCACACCAAAGTTAGAAAATGCTTGTTTAGATAGATGGTCAACTTTGACCTCTGTGTGTGGGAGAAGGTCACGATGCGAGACCCCCACTGCAGGGTATGTTTTTTTGTATCAACCTCTTGAGAGTTGAGACGCTTGGTGTAAATCATATCTGACATATCTGAATAGGGAGGTCATGGCCTCAGTTGTACAGCTCTGGGTTGCCTCCCCCCAAAAAAAATTATAAAAAATATTAATAATAAATAAATAAAATATAAATTTAAATGGCCATTTTCGAAACCACAGCTGAAGCTCTAGAGTAGCATTTGACGCTTGATATCTAGCATGGCAAAAATTTGGTGCTAGTGTTAACTTTAGTGCCTCTTCTAATCAAAGTCTTAACTGATACCTTGGCCCCTGGATTAGAGCTCGAGGTCTTCATTCCAAGTTGACGTTCTGGTCATCAATCTACTTGCCATTTTAAGCGCTTGTATTTTCAGTACTGGCTATGTTGTTTAATCCAAATTTAGGTACGTCTGTTCAATGTGAGCAGCTCAAGATTCCATCCGAACCTAACACTGTTTTGGTTAACCTAAAACACAAAACTCTGAACAAGCCAGCCGGGCCACTTGCAGAGAATTCTGACTTGTTCTCGGGGGCTTTAACTGGCATTTGGCCGGCAGACCACTGTTAAGGCCGGCAGACCTCTGTTAAGGGAAAACACTGCTATCATGTTTTGTCTTTGCAGTGATGAAAATCAAAACAAACAAAATTTACTGTTGGATTCTGATGGATTTAAGGTACCTGTAGTTCACATTTATAGAACTTTCCAGTTGTATTCATTTTTATCTGTGTACCATAGTTAGATATATGTATATCTATTTCAGTTCTAAGCAAATTGCCTCATTACATAAATAAATACTAACTATCTATTTGAAATGACTGCCCTAAATGTTTAACTCCTTTCTCAAATTAGATTATTAATTTTATACAATGAAAGTATAGCTCCATGCCTCTTTTTCTACAACTTGGCTCAAGTCAGGTACCATACTGTGTACTATGGCCGTTTTCAAAACCACAGCTCCGGCCTGGGCTCCGACTCACTTGGACTCTGTCCAACTGCTTGAAGTCCCTTAAGGAAAGCACACACTTTATAAATAACCGACTGAGCCCAAGCCCTGGTTTGGAAATCGGTCTATGAAGTATTAATAGAAAGAATCAATGCACCTGGATCACTCTCTGGTAATTACAGTGCCCTATTGTCAAGTGGGTAAAGATATCTGCTCTAGAAAAGGGGGTTGTGGGTGCGAATCCCAACCGAGTAGCCTGCCGGTGTCCCCCCCCCCTCCCCTGCAGAATTAGACGTAGAAAGAAATCTTTAAACTTTCAGTTGATTATCTTTGAATGTGAAATTTGCGGCTTGTGACTGATGTTTCTGTTGGAAACAATGCCCACAAGAAGTATGGCTTGCTTGGAACTTGCATAATATTTCTAAGAATTAATTATTTCAGTAGCACTTTAACTTTATAGTTCGATGTCACTTCACATTCCTTCTTATACATTAGATGCAAACTTAACTTAATTTTTACCACAAATATGATAAATGTATTCAATTCTATTTTCAACATATATATTATGTATTCAAATATGTTTCTTAGCGTGTTGTTTTGCTAGTAAAAATTATGGTATCTTTAACCATTTTTTTAAGTTAGTGTAGTTTGTTTAAATTTTGTCTCTTTGGTTTGCCTTTTCTGAAATCATTTTGCTTATTGCTGAAATTTTTTTGGAGAAATCTAGTCGTGGAACCATCGGTTCTTTTTCGAAGCCAACACATCTCAATTAAAAAGTTCTCACAAACCATATCCACAAAAAGTTTTCCAAATTATTCCTAATTATTTTGACAAATTGTTGAGTACTCTTGTGAAAGTATATTTTGATGCTAAATTAGATGCAGGTATTGGATTAAAATTATCATATATATCTAAGAATTATTGAATAAATCATCTAGTTATCAAGTGAAACTGATTGTATATTTAGGGCAGTGTTATTTTTGCTGTGTGAACTTTATGTATAGAACTTTGCAAGCAGGTAATCAAAAGGAAGCCAGCTTTTCTTACTTGTCCCAGCAGCTCGGCCAAATTAGACGGCACTGCTAAACACAGAAATCAACCCTTATAGCACGCCAAAGCACGTGATTTTATGGACTGTAAGAGCTTAACTCCACAGTAAGCAGTGGCATAAAACTGGGTCATAATGTGAACTTGAACACGTCTATGTTCGTACTTAGTGCTCATTCATAGTTCGAAACGAAATGTTTCGATAAGATTTGAGAATTTCAGACTCGGAGTTTTGAGAAGCCCGGAACAAAAACCATATACCTGCCGAATAAAGCAGCACACCATCACTCACAAGAAATGAAACCACCTAAATACATCTGGTATAATACACATATTTTTAATTACACAATCGAATATTCCTACACATGAAAGTTCGTTGCAAAGGCAAGTGAAATGTCGCAAATTTGGTCGAACTTCAAGGCTCGGAAATAAAGAAAACAAAACAACAGTCAAAGCTCTTTTACAATTCTAACTTGTTTCATTAGTTAGTCAGAAGCACATTAAAAATTTAACAATCTGGGTTTTTTTTTTCACCTGTGACAATTTTTATTATAAGCACAAGGTGATGCTGCTGATGACAATCACTTAGATACAAAGTCCTACTAAGAATTAGAAGCTTGCTTTTATTTGCATAAACTGAAAAAATAAAATAAAATACCCCCCCCAAAAAAAAACCCAAACAAATCAAAAACAAACAAACAAAAACAGTATAGAATATGTTACATGTTTTTTTGCTATGACTAACAGGAAGTCTATTACCATTCGCAAAATTCATCCATTTTTCATATTTTACAAAATACTTAAAGAGCAACCCGAGAAAGTATCCACACATTTCAAGAACCACTTTGGCTAAAAACAAGAACAAGAACAATATCTGAGTTTGAGTGTGTATTCTGATGTTAAATATGTATCACTGTTTGCCGATCTACAATTACACCTTTTCCTTGTGATGTCAGGAAAACAACTTCACTGGCATTTTGGAACTCTGTCTATAAGTAATGTGATATTTTATTTAATGATAGTTCATATAAAAATATTTTACTTATTACAGATTATGTTCCATTTCTTACAGGTTTATGCATGGATTCTTCCATTCTTTATTATTTAGGGGGAAATCTTAAACTCTTTGAAGCAAGTTGGTTCTTAGAAAGTAAAAGTTGAAACTATGCATTGTCAAATTCCTGCCTCAACAAGAAAAACTCAAATATTAACTTAGGGTCATCCAAGCGAAACCAACTCAAAAACTCATAAATTTTAAGTACACAACCTGAAAATCTGTGTACCCTTTTCAAGGTAATAGGTCCATGTCATAAGAGAGGAAAACACGGGCAATTAGTTCCAATCGGTCTACAGGAAGAAGAAGAAAACTCGAACATTCACTGTGTTTCTTTGGGGTTGTAATAAGATGCCATTAATATAAGTAACTCCTGTATACACGTGTCCCCTTTTTGCAGACAGAGTGCTTGATTGCCTTGGAGTTACCCGTAAAAAAAAAAATGGTTTCGTGTGACAATGCCATCATAACGGTCACCTGCCTCAACACACATAAAGCATAGCATTAGTATCCACTATTTACAATATTTAGATTTAATATAAGGACAATAAAAATTGAAGTATTAAGACTACTCTCATATTACACCTGTCAAATGTGGTCACACCCTTCCCACCCCCCCCCCTCACCCCATCCCAAGGAAGCTGACCTGGGAACAGACATTTTATGAACATTCTACAAATCGTTGTGTACCCGGAAGAAGGACTTAACAAAAGTTACCAGAGAAAGGGTGACAAAAAATCAATGTACCAAATTGAGTTTGAAGAAAACTGAGTGTGAAAGTTTGATAGGTTTTCTGCCATTTTTATGTCATTATATGAAGGTTAAATTCTGCACTGGAACGGGACAAAATGTGCTTTATATTCTCAGACAGCAGAGAGTTTTGCATCAAGCAATGCAGCCAATAAATTTCGACCCAAATCACAGAAATTAAATTTGATCTTTTACGGGTCTCTCACATTTTAAATGCATCCATTTTAAAAACAATCACACTAATTAACGAACCTTGCTTATTATAAATTCATTAGCAACCCCAAAACATGAGATTTTGCTGTGTACACTCTTATCAAAAATAGTTACAAGTCCGAAGGTTTTGCTTTGTTGGTTGATAATTTAAAATGCATAACGGGTGCATTTGGGAAGGTTTTCAATAAAGCAACAAGGAATTTAATCACTTAAACTGTTGACTTCTTTCACTTCAAACTGCCAACATGGGTACCCCCTACAACAAATGACTACACTCTGTCGCAATGCTACATTCTAAGAGTCTGCAGCCATTTTGTAACATAATTTTAGCGTATCGAACAGTAGGGCCTGTCCGACTGTAAGGTATAACGGACAGTAATGCCGCCATTCTCAGTTGCGATTGGTCAATTAATTAAAGGGGGAGGGTAGCTTTTGGATCGGATTCTTAAACTTCACCGCTCTTTCCCTAAATTAAAACTTTCTACAAGAAGTGGAAGGGAGACTACATGTCAAAGGTCAACTGATTTAGGCCAGAAGGTTTCGGATCTCTTTGTGCATGTGACAGAGGAAGTCTACGTAAGAAGGCGAGGCATTGGAGCCTTTGTCTTCCACTAGGAAGTGACGGAACCACGCCTCTAGCGTGTCACGTTGTCGCACGAACGTCAGCTGTTGATGAACGATAGAACAGACATTATTAATTGGATTAAGACTCATGCACCAATACAAACATCACAAACATCTAATAAAATAGACAGGTATTAATTATTTGCTTTTCTGAAACATCTTCAACTCTTCAGGAATTAAAGCAGGGTTCTCCCCAGGATTTCTCAAAACTGTGGGGCATTCTTGACCGAAATTTTGCAAGTTTGGCCAAAGCACCCTAAAATGAATCGAGTCACTCAGAATGTTTCTAATTTGATGTTTATGTTTGGTTGTGAGAGCACTACTGTGCAATCTGGAGCATTTCAAACAGTTATATCTTATATTTTTTGTGAGTTTTGTGAATATTTCGTAAAAATAACCCAACAATTTGTGTGCATATCGGCCAAAAATTCACAATTCAATAAAATTCACTTCTTACCTTCATGTATCGTGGCCTAGCCTTCCTCAACCTCTCCACTAACTTCCTGACTCGGACAGACGTTGGGTTATCCACATTGAGTAGCTTACTAGAATCGATATCGATCTGGGCTGGAGAGTGGACTCCAAATACGTCCTGGACCCAGTCATTACTGACATGCAGACCAATCCACAGGAACATCATGTTGCCGTTCTCTAGGAGGTAGACCCCGTTGTCTCGCAGTCGGTCCACGGAGCATCGCATGGCGACGGGGAGGTCTGTGGTGTTTGGATCCAGATCATTCTGCAAAGGAAATATATTTTACAAAGTTGAGGCTTCTACTCATGGCACTACGTTGTTTCCTCTTCTTTTTATACAGTGGAATTATAAAAAGAGGCATAGCAGTTCAATTACAAAAATTTCAGTTACTAAGACATAAAAAATACTATTCTAAATATCAATTTATCTAGAAACTACAGTTTAATGTAACAACATGTAAATATCTCTCAAATTATTTGTAGTGGTTCTGAAAAGAACCAGTGGTGTAACACAACTCAACGTTTTGATCCGTATGCTATCTACATAGGTATGTGTGTGCCTCAAATGCCACAGTTAATAACAATAATATTAATAACATAAGCATTTATAATGCGTCATCTGTACAAAACCCTGTTCCAAGGCGCATCTCATAAAATTCATAACAAGCCACAATAGAGAAATATATAACCCAAAGATACAAATGATAAAGTGAACAAATCAATATACAGTATGGAATATGTACATCACTAATAATATGCAGAGTTAAACAAATTGGTCCTTAAGCAAGTTTTGAAATGGTTGACAAAACTGCAGCTTCTTCTAGTGATAGTTAAAGTATTCCAAAGTTAAGGTGCACAGACGAAAAAGCACAATCGCCATATGTTGATGATGTCTTTGGGACAGTTAAGAGGGACTTAGTAGGAAAACACAGAGTGAGAGAAGGGGTGCAGGGTACAAGAAGACTCGCGATGTAAGGTGGGGCTAAGTCAATCTGAGATTTAAAAGAAATAAGTAACATTTTGTTGTGGTATAGTGAGGTATGGGTTGGTTATCCCGAGAAACACTCTCAAAGTAGGAGGGTTAGTAGATTGGTCCATTGATGCTAGAACAAGTTGAACAAGTTGACAGTAAAAAAGCAAAATCTACTCCACCCCAAATTACAGGTCACTAGCGAGGTAGTGGTCAAGGAGGCCAAATTTAATTTGAGAAATAGCTTTTAAATGTCTGAGGTCAGGGGGAATATCGTTCCAGGAATTGTAAATGCGGTTAAAAAACGTTTGCATAATATGCTAGTTTTACATTTGTTGGGGATAATGGCTGGGAGAATCAGAAGATCTCAAAGAGTGGAAATCAATGTTATGGGATTTGGAAAGAAATAAACCAATCACAACGTACCACTTGGAGGAGTCTAGGGTAGAAGTAGACTGCAGTAGACGAGACCCCCATGGATACCACGGTGTCCATCAACCAGCTACGATCATCTGTAGTGATGTCAGTACTACCAGCCAGAGCGTCACTCTTTAAGATGCAGTTGATGTACAATGGAAGCAACTTCATACACTCTGGTAGAATCAACTGTTACCGATCAAAAGAGAAAACAGGTTGAAAAATAATAGATCCTGGCAGACAATATACCACACTTGGTCATGCAAGAAATGTTTACATTTTGTGTTATATTTACAGCACAAAATGAAGAATTGTAAAACTAACAGCTGAAAAACTTTCTAGATGTGCCCCCATAATAAAAGTTGATAAAAGATTTGTACGTTATTTCTATAAAAATGTAAGATTTTATGTTTTCTTTCTATGAGCTGTGTACAAATCGTGGCCACACTTACGGCCAAGGGCTCACCTAATTACGGCCGTGACTTAAGGCCAAGGGCTCGGGCCAATAACAAAAATTACTTATCGCCCAGGGCTTGTCTGATTATGGCCTTAACTTAAGGCCATGGGCTCGGGCCAATCCACAACAAACAAAAATCACATTTTCTCGAAAGATAGGCAAAATCCTGGTGCATTTTATGAGATCGTTCGTTCCTTTCTCTTGGTTTAATCATGGTTTCGGTGTGACAACGACATTCTACAAATGAAATAATAATTTCAGAAATTTCTCACATTAGTCCTGTGGATGGGGTGAAGTGGTAAATTGCTGTTTACTTAAAAATGCGAGCCAGATAAGTAGATTAAAGAGGAGGACTTTGAACAAACGGAGAATATAACAACTTCTTCTTTCACCACCAAGACATAAAAAAGTATGAATTCAGATAAAAGTCTGAAGTTTCTCACCCCTGTGGTACAAAGCAAAGCATTAAAAAAACCATCACCGATAAAAAGATCTACGAAGCAAGACTATAAAAAAAAGCAAAGCAAAGTAACAAACTGACATAATCCTACCGAGATTAAATTGTGGTCTGGAACCATGGCTCTCTGACAGCAAAATAAATTGGAAATCTGATTACAAATCAGGAAAATATCAGACCTGAACATACTTTTGCAAATTCACCATTGGACTTTATAAATGAGGACATGTTAGTTTTCAACCACTTCCCGCTGGTATCCCGTGCTGTATTATTTTTTGGGAACTTTTTGGAGCTTCTGGAGTATGCCTAAATATTTCATTTGAAAATATCGTTGCCACAATGAAACCCTGGATTGACAAAACAAAGACAACACGGCTTCTCATAACAAGCACCGGGATTTGATGTTGTCTTGTGAGAACATTATGAGTAGGCTATCACAGTGAATCGCAGAACCTTGGCCATAAGCCACGACCGATAATCAGCCATGCCATTGAGCCGAATACAATAATAATCATTGGTCGCAGCCTGTCCATTCTTGTATGCCACATTAGTAAACAGGACAAAGGTCTGGAATCAGGGAATACACAATAACCCCAGAAAATAGGATATTTTGAGCATGATTTCCAGTACCTTCTGTCCCTCTTTGTACAGCATAGCACAGAAGGTGCAGGCTACACAGTGGACACTCCCTAAAGACGCTAAGATCGTTAACTTACTTGGCCCTGAGAGGAAGGACTGGCACAGTTACGTCGGTAGCAAGCTAACATATTGGCACAACGATTAGTCAAGTTGTCACGGATGGCTTTGGGGTTGGAGTTGAAAACGGACTTCACAGCTGAGAGAGAGAAAAAAACAAAAGAAACGCATTTAGGCCAAATAAAAAAAATACACATGTTTAGCATCCCGCCGCTTCCTTTCTAGAGGCCGCCTCCTTTTTTTTTTTTTTTTGATATCTGACGGAAAAAATCAATTCTAAAATACATAACATTGTATTTGTTTACTTGAGCACACCGGGAAAAAAAACAGAAAAAAGCTGGCAACCATCTTGAAAAATATCCTGGTCGTTCGTTTTGAAAAATGTGTTGGTCTGGAAAAATATGAAACAGAAATTTGGTTTTGTTCTAGACTGTTCACAACTCAATATTTTGATTATTCTGTGTTGAATATCTTCTGGTGAGAGACTTGTTGCTAGTCTAGCATGAAGCTTCTATTTATTATTCTGGGACATTTACCTTGTTTGGCTAAGAAGTTGATAATGGTGTCCATCTCACAGTTTCGATACATATCAGCCATCTGGGTACAACAGTTGAAAGATTGGTTGATGATGCGAAGTCTCCTCTGACCAGACACACTGGTGTACAAAACTGCAACCTATCAACATGATGGAAATATATCAACACATTGCAGTAGTTGATTTGGCTGATTATACAAACCAGACACAATTATATACAAAACTGCAACCTATCAACATGATGGAAATATATCAACACATTGCAGTAGTTGATTTGGCTGATTATACAACCAGACACAATTACACACAAAACTGCAACCTATCAACAAGATGGAATAAGTTCATTGACACATTGTAGTGGTTGATTATACAACCAGTTTGGAGTACAAAACAGCAACCTATTAACAAAATGGAATAAATACATCAACACAATGCAAAAGTTGAATTGGTTGATTCATAACAACCAGATACATTGGTGCAAAAAAAACAATAATCTTACATGTATCAACAGTAAGGACAAATACATCAACACAATGCAGTAGTGGATTTGGTTGATTATACAACCAGACATACTGGTGGGGAGTACAGAAACATTTCAACAACGAAAATGAATATATCAGCACATTACAGTACTTAAGTAAGTTGATGCAACAAAAAGGCAACTTATAAGGACAAAAAATTCAATAACATGAACAAATACATCCACAAGCTGCATTGGTTGATTTGAAACAGAGTGATTTATTTTATTTTTTTCTTTTCCTACCTGGATAAAGGCCCCGGCATCTTCCGTTAGTTTATCATCATGTTTGATCTCCACGGTGATGGCCTTATCGCTGTCTATCGAAGCCAGCTCAACGTCCGTCGTGTTGGCCATGTAGAAACTCCCAAAGAAGTCTGTGGGTCTGATACCGGTGCTTGTGCGGACGCGGAGGACAGAGTCAAATCCAATGGGTCGTTGTATGTTGTGGGTGATATCGTGGATGAAACGTTCGCCATCATTGGCAGCCTAAAGGTGATTAGAATATATAACACTTATACTGTACTTGCCTTAGAACATTTCCAATTATTAGTATAAACCCTTATCTATTAAATCGTTGCTATTAACGTTGCAGGATTCAAACTACCTCTAGCCATCGGGCTAGCTCGGTGGTCTTGTGGTACGACATCTGCTCTAGCAATGCCGAGGTCGGTGGTTGAAATCCCCCCGAGTGATTTGCCTGTGGATTTTTTTTCACAGAGTTTGGGAAAGTACTGAGTATACAGTGCTGAATGCACATCGGTGTAAGGGTAAAACCAAATTAAAAATATAACCCCAACTGTCTGACCGTTCAATATCATCCACTGTGGTTTTGAATTGATAGATAATAATAATAACAGAAATTTATATGGCGCACAGTATCTGGCGGACCATTCAAAGGCGCCAGTCGCTAGCAAATCACTGTGTTCAAACGAAAGATTGAAAAGATGTGTCTTAAGATGCGTTTGAATGATGACAATTCAGTTGTGTCCCTTAACTTGTCTGGCAAGGAATTCAAGAGAGCCTGCAATATGAATGTGGTGAATGCATCTACACAGAACAAAGAAGGGTAGAGGGAAAATAGTCTGGTGCCATCTTCCACAATGATATTGAATACCATTGCCAATAGGTTTACAGGTAATATGATCGTCTCTATACTGTACCTGGAAGTAGCTGTATTTGTAGCACTGTCCACCCGTCAGTGTAGAGATCTGACCGATGGTTGCTACGTCAACGTAGGAGTTTGGGAAGAGAAACAGATCCACGCTGCAGCCTGCCGTCACCACTCCTGGCCTAGTTTGGTATAAAAGTTGAGTTGTGGAGACAGCAACGTCTGAAAATATGGGAAATCAAAATGAAATCAACATTCTGGAGAAATAAACTGCTTTACTGCCTTCATCCTATGCCCTTACACCCTAGAAACCCTGCTGGAAACTGCCTCAATCCTCCCAATTTACTCATCTCAACATGAATTCCAAATTGCAAAATTACATACAAGTAATTATAGAGAAGGTCAAGTAAAAAAGATGTTTAGAGTACTACAAGAATAATAACTATGCATGGCATAAATGAAGCAGAGGCAAATATGGAAGCAATTTCAAAAACCAAGTCTTGAAAAATATGCCTTTATAAAACAGAAAACTTGACTAACAGAACTTACAACGATGTACAGGACAACAAAGAACGGACAAACAAACAATCAAGAGTAAATGCGTGGAGTACGTGTCGTAGTCCGAGTGGTCAAGCAAACTGAACTCATGCTCTGGTGTTTCGGATCAGCAGATTGCGCCACAGCACCTTGTAAACCATTACATGGTGCTATGTAAATAAATGGGTCTTATCCTCTGAACTTAGCTCCACATGCCTTATAGAAAAAAACAGAGCGCTTTGAGACGCCCTCGTGTGTGATAAAGCAATCAAAACTAATCACTTTTGTATTATATATAATAACCTTTCATGTATTTTGGTCTCGAAGAATAAAATAATCTGCTTGATGGAATAAAAGGTCACCTTTTCTTTCTCAGTTCCGAGGAGTTTTCTGTCGTCTCTGTTCTTGATTTTTCCAGGGGCATCAGCGATGGGTAGAGAGGCATGGAAGACAAACAGCTTCCCTGTGCGATCAGAAGACTAACAGGGACAAAATATAAGACAATTATTATGACATTTTTATCAATTTTTATCCCGCCTTTCAACTCTAGCAGAGTCTTTCTCAAAGACTACAATAAGAAAGTTCAGAACAGTTAGACTGCCTTTTAGAATTTACCTTAATTGCTTCAAGACCTGCTTGAACTACTGGTCCGAGCATTGTCTCGTTTCCCTTGTTTCAGGCAAACATCTGTGGGATCTGCTGCAGTAAGCTGTCAACAAAAACAAACGACACAACAAACTTAATGCTTAAATTGTTGACATGTAGTAATAATAACAGCAATAATATAAAAAATATGAAATTTTCATATAGTGCTTTACAACACCAGAGGGCATCTCAAAGCACTCCTTAAGACCCATTTATTTACATAGCACAATGTAGCGTTCACAAGGTGCCGAGGTGCAAGCCACAGCTCAGGTGTTTGCCACAGTGATTCTGAAATGGTTGGTTGCAGATTGCCCCGCAACACCTTGTAAGTGCTTAGAGTGTGCAATGGGTCACATAATTAAAAGTACCTCTCCACACCTGTCGTTAAATAACAAGCGCTTTTAGACATCTGAAGCACTTTCGTGTATTGTTATTCAACATTGTGTGTTATAAAAATTAACCCCATACCTATCAATGACAGCTCGAGATTCAGACAAGTTGACCAAGAACCCATCCAGCAGCGGGAGAAACACATCATGGACGTCCGACACCACGAGCATCTGTGGCTGAGCGAGGGCGCTGTTTAGATTGTAAAAGTGCAGCGATGAGTCGTACGTGACGAAGCCGACACGTATCACGGATTCCTTCATTCCATGCTCACTGGCAGTGACAAGAAAAAAACAAAAGTTGCAATGAAATCAAACTAAAACTGTCTTTCTTCCTTAATAGACCGTGCAAGTCTTGTGTGTACTCAAACAAGTTTGGAACCACTTTGGTCCCATGTACATTGCTATAACGTGTGAAGGAAACAAACTGGCACATTATAACTGTTCCCTATGTTAGACTTGCAGTCTATTCAAACTTCATTTTGCCAAATCAAAATATGCACACGAAGATGCAACAACAAATCCCTGACGAATCATTAACAAATAGGGGGTCATTTACCCATAAACATGACCACCTTATTTGATACAATTTACACAGGTTGGTAGCATGGTGCATTATCAAAATATACTCGAGAATATGAAGGTGGTGCTCTTCCAAAATCATTTGTACAAATATTGGATGCACATAAGTTTATTGCAGCTGAATATAATCACAACATGAAATAAGAATTATATCATTTCGCGAGGAGAAGTTGAGTGAAATGAAATCAAGCCAGATTTCACTTTGTGATTATATTCTGCAATAATGCACAAATGAAATTCCTTTCAACATTTGTTTTCTATAACATTACAAAGAAATTGAACCAAAGCCAAACAATCTTATATTTTATTCAGTGTTCTACAGGCGTATTATAAACCCCTGTAGTCTTACCTTGGTAATTTTTCCAACAGTGCCCCGAGCTCTTTGCAAAGAAGGTGAACCATGCCAGTCTTTATGCTCTGATATGTCACATCGATCATGAAGATGAACGCCGGGGGTTTGGGGAGTTTGTTATTCTTGCAGTAGTCTGCCGTTGCCAGGTACTCAAATGTTCCCAACGATAGCTCTGGTCTCTCGTAGGCATCTACTCGACGACTCATGTGATCCAGGGGCTGGAAGTATTCCGGGGGAACTAGAGCGAATGACAAGAAATGTTATCAAAAAATGAGCTGGTGATGTCAGGGTCTCATAATTCTGTTTACAGTTAGCAAAAAAACAATGACACTTAAGTTAGCAGAAACATCCGTGCTTAACAGAAGTGTATTTCTAAGTAAATTTTTGGGCTTAACTTTACTAAGCTGGTCCCAAGGAGTGTTGCTGTAATAAATTTAGGCACAAATCAGCAAGGACCTGACTTCCTGACTTTGTTATAAACTTGACAATAACAAAATCCGGACTCACCATCTGTAACGCATGTGCAGAAAGCACACGAGAAACGTCGACCACCGTCGACAAACTGCATGAAGGGGCACATGTATGCTTTGCATCTGTTGCATCGTACTGGACCGTTTGGACCATGATCTGCGATGGGTGGAGGTGCCTGTGTCAAGATCACAACGACGAGACATTATCAACACACAAAATGAAACAAGAAAAGGAATGTTTGGTAAACACAAACGCCCCGCGAGCCAGTCTGTTTTTTTACATTTAACCTTGGGTTTCTAAAAACAATTGGCCTTTTTGAAATATGATGGAGACATTCCCCAAATGCACGACGAACCACTCACCTCATTTTCAGGTAGTTGGGAGAACGGAGATACCACAACGCCTATCGGGACCTGTGACTGTTTGATCATATCTTGGGTGCAGGGAATGTTGTACATGGTGGAACGCATGAAACGTGGACTGCTGTTCCCTGTTATGAATAAAAAAAAAATACAACCCTTACAGTCCCAGTTCTTCCTAGTATAACCAACTGCCCACCTGAAGGATTTGAGCCGGCAGGCCCATGTAACCATTACTTATCACAGGGTCAGGCATTCCAATCTTATCTAAATCCAAACTTAGTGTGGAATGACATAGGAGGACAGGAAATGGACAGATTTGGGCCTCACTCTAGCCAAACTGCCTGCAGCCGATTTCACAAAACTTTACGCAACTGCACGAGTCCACTTGTGCAAGATTTCTGGTGCACAACTTACGCAATAAATGGTGCGCAAGTAGACTTACACAGTTGCGTACAGTTTTGTGAAATCAGCGGCTGGTCTGCCAGGGCTAACCCTCAGTCCCTAGGTGTACTTTCCCACAGGAAACCTCAATTCTCCACTCTATGGTAACATGGTCACTCAATACCAAAATACTTGGACCTAGATAAGATTGGTATACATGCACCTGGCCTAGTGATAAGCAGTTGTTATTTGGGTCTACAGTCCTCACAATCAAACAACTTCATGAAGAGGATTTTGGAGGGTTTTCTGAGAATCAGGGTTTTTAAAGAAACATCTAATCTACTCCACATTAGTCTATTCCACAGGTTATTCTAACCACATACATGCCTCGCCACTCCTTCATCAATTACATTGGATAGGGAGCATCTCAAAAGTCAAGCAAGTTCTAGGTGCAAAGCATACACATAGAAATGGCAAAGGTCATGGGTTCGAATCCCACCAGGGTTATAAGCCTGTGATCTTTTTACACTGGACTCAGAATCAGGAAAATATTGCATATACACATGTGTGTTAGGGTACAAACAAATAATAGATACATGTATATCTACAAATTGTAATGAAAGCAAAAGTGAAGCTTGGTGTAAATAAACAAGATTTGATTGAAAAAATGTTTGCAGTATATTAAAAATTCAGGTTTATTCGTCTGGCAGGTGATAGAAAAAACAAAGATATTAAGGGAAACCCCTACGTACCTTGATCAATGACCTGGAACTCTGTTGTCACTAGAGGGGGACATTGTCCTCTGATATTTGTGATAAACTGTTGGTTACCCCTGTTTTTTCTGTCGTCTTGTATAACTTGAATCTAACAAACAAACAAAAAAGCATTAAAATGTTATGTCTAGAATCTTGTATCAGTAATCAAAGAGGGGGGAATCCACCTGTTGCAAAAACTGAAGCTGGGCTTGAATCAGGTACCAGACTGTTGTCAATGATGTCCAGTAATTTAAGCATTGGATGCGCAACCTCGCAACAGAACACTAGAAACCAGTATAATCTACTATCCCCAACCCCCCTCCCCCAACCCTCGACCCCACCAGAGTACAAACAAACAATATTAAGATTTACAGACTGTAATTGTTCAAGCTCGAGCCATATTTCAGCAACTGCAAACTAAATGAAAAGACTGAAATATTTCCTGTCCAGTGAAGGCTTTGAGCTGTATGTACATGCCCTGAGGTTGAGTCGAGATTTTCCTTGACTTTTTGGCCCTGTTGAAGACGACCCTTCGAAAGGCAAAATTTACACTCCGTATATAACTTTTATAAAATTTAACTTTAAATGGGGTTTGGACTTTGAAAGGGTTCTGGACTTTGAATGGGTTCTGGACTTTGAATGGGTTCTGATCCAAACTTACCACACTTGGCATCTGATCAGGGTCAAGCTTCTTCTGGGGCTGCTGGGGCTGCTGTTGAATACCCGGTTGTCCCATTCCTGGATGGGCCATTCCTGGTTGGCCCATTCCAGGTTGGCCCATTCCAGGTTGGCCCATTCCAGGTTGGCCCATTCCTGGTTGGCCCATTCCTGGTTGGCCCATTCTAGGTTGGCCCATTCCTGGTTGGCCCATTCCTGGTTGGCCCATTCCTGGTTGGCCCATTCCTGGTTGGCCCATTACGGGTTGCCGTACACCCGGCTGACCCATCCCTGGCTGTCCCATTCCACCATATGCCTGAGCACCCCCTGGTCTAGGCATCCCACTGGCTGGTGACATCGGGGGTGTAGGACCTGACCCCGATTGTTGATATCCCATACTACTTGGCGGGGGAGCTCCACCTATCGAGTACTGTCCAGGAGGTGCACCACCAGACTGAGTTGCATTGTATCCACCACCTTGTTGTGGGTACATCGATGGTGGGGCCATGCTGGTCTGGGGTATACCCTGTTGCTGAGGGGCATACATGCTGGTTGGAGGTTGGATACTTGATGTTGGGGGTGGACCACCCATCATTGGAGGTTGGTTTCGACCCATGCTTGTTGGTGGTGTACCCTGAAGGGGTTAAATTAATAATATGACATCATTGGAGTCATCTTATTGTAATGCAAATATCTTACTCATGAATATTTTGTTTTAAATTAACCCATCTTTACTACCCCCTATTATCCAGAAACACAAAACCAAAGTTGAATGGCCAGGCTTAGTTCCTTCACCTTATGTGAGTGTACTGTTACTTAGTGCCTGTTTTGTATACATCAATCTGTTAATTAACTTCATGGTGTCCAGGGCCTTGCCAGTCTTTTGGTGGCTCCACAACAAAGGCAGCTCGCCCGGTAGCTAGATGCAGATGTGTATTCAAATCCTATATTTTTTAGCCGTGGGTAAGACAACTGCAATTATTTCAATAGATGTTAAATTTGCATTGGTGATAAAGGATACTATTTGTGTTTTACCCATACACCAATTAGTGTTTAACACTGTATGCTTGGTACTCCCCCCCCCTCCCCCCTCCGGTGAAATTACTTCTAATCAACCTCTTGGTGAACAAACTAGACTGTTCTACTTCTCAGATTTGATTGACATAAACATTGCTGAATGCATCAACACAGTGTGCACAGTTGTTCTACCCTTCATGGTTGTCAACTCACTGACAAACGAAGGCTTTTAATGGATCAAGTCTGTTCCATGCCTAAATCAGAACACCATTTCTACTTACTGTTCCTTGAGGGGGTCCTTGGGGAGGTCCTTGGGGAGGTCCTGCGGGAGGTCCACTAAGGCTCATGTTAGACATTTGGTTGGACATCTGGCCTTGCGTTGTACCGTACTGCTGCTGCTGCTGCTGCTGTTGTTGATAGAATCCTGGCTGGCTTGTTTGGGGTTGGTTCGGGGGTCCGGGCTGAGGTGGCACTCTAACAGATAATACAAAATCATTGACATTTTTAAGGCATTTTGACATTTTGAAAAATGTTGAATAATTTAAATTTTGTTTAACTTAATCCATTACTGGTTCCCATTTAGCCCTTTTCACACTACCTTGCCAATTCCTAGGAAATTCCACCGCCACCCCATGCTCGTATCACACTTGATGCAATTTTTCTGCTAAAATTTAACACCAAGTTTACAATTTACAATGGGATTTTAATGTGTGTCATGGCCGATCGATCTCGTGCACTGGACTGTTCTGGTGGCTAGGTTAACAGGGTGTGGGTTCAAAATCCCGATCGTGACACTTGTGTCCTTGAACAAGACACTGAACTATAATTGCTTCTCTTCACCCAGGAGTGAATGGGTATTTGTGAGGGCAGAGATGGTTCTTGAGATTGATTTAGCTCGGTGTGCTACATATTTGGCAGCACAGGCTGTATACTACCAAGGGAGCTGAGATGGTTTAAGGAATGAAGTAAATGTCCCAGTGAACAGGGGTAATGTTCGTGTGCCACGAGGGTACAAATTTGGCAGATACCGTCACTATATAACTGTCCACTATTTAGTATTGTTACTTGTGTTATTTTTGTGTCAAGGTTTTGATTGGTCAATCAATGCATAAACTTTAAAAATGTGTACACTGCTTACCTGTTTGGTTGTCCACTATACCCAGTCTCCCTCTGTGGAGCACCAGCGTTTGTTTGCGGCATACTACTGTAACCATTTTGCCCTGGCTGGCTGTACGGTTGGTGCTGATTCGATGTAGGGGGCGGGGCACCGTGGCTGGATGGACCATTCATAGCTGGCGCACCATAACCCTGTTGCTGTGGAGGATTCCCTCGCCCTTCTCCGAAGGCACCGATTGGCTGTTTTACACCCTGGGGTGGTGGGCCCATTGGTGGGGGGCCAGCACTGGTGGGCGGAGGCGGTTGCGCATTTACCCCTCCTCCGTAGTAATTGTTAGGGGCAGGTCCACCATATTGACCAGGTCCAGGGTTTCTCCCCGCTGCCGGGGGCTGTGGGATACCGTAGTTTTGTTGTTGATTGAGACCGGTCGATCCTGGATTATAATGACTCATGATTGTGTTAAGAAGATGCTCAAATTCTTATTGACCTATCGTCAGAAAAAGTATGCACATCCAAAAGAAACCGCTGTCCAGGAAAGAGTTTCGGTTTTGACAAAGTCGTCAGTGACAGTAGATGGAGAAGACCAACAAAACATTCCAGTTTACAACTCACTATGTGAGTTCATCAAGAAGCGATGGTAAGTCATTGAGATCCACTGTGATTGTGTCTTTTCCGGTTAAATTATTAATGTTACGTCACCAATAAACACGTAGCTATAAACACGAATTGCGTACCGTACGATTACAAATTACACTGCAGTTACACACATGTCAAAATGGCCGCCGTCCGGCGATTCTGGTAGGAAACACTCGGTATTTTGCTATTTGAATTATTCAAAATAACAACAAAACCACAGAATGTTTCTCACAAAATATGTAACTTTGTTCGGGTGAATCAAAAACAAAGCTTTTTGATGTTTTCTAGGTTAAAAAGTTAGAAACGGTCATCGACTTACGGACTTTCCCAATGCCACGTATGGTTAGCCTGCACCACCGTCATCCGGATGTGCACATGCGCAGTACGGCCACGTAGGCAAGTTTGCTTAGCTGGTTCGCAGGCACCAGGGACAATGTCTTTGTGCGTGCAGCTGGATAACGGGGAACCAGTGTCCATTTGTCCTCTTTTGACCCTGAAAGTGTGTCGATTATTATTTTATAAATAATTGGGAAAAAACGCTATAATTAAAAAAGATTTGTGATGCATGTTATTGGAAATTATGAAATCAAGTATGTCGCCATATGGGCTTCCTGTAATTATTGGCTATACGTGTATTAAAAGTGTGCAAGGACACGGGGTGAGTAAAAATGGGTGTCTCATGGAAAATATCCATCCATGGATATTCATCAGATCAAGGCCTAGAGAAACCGGGTTATAAGAAAGTTCACGCCCATTTTTTAACGTGGGCGTGAACTTCATGATAATAGTTTCTAATTTTTTAGGGTCGTGTCATCGAAGACAACCCCTAACATAGTCAGACATTTTATAAAAATGAATAAAACTGAAAAATAAACAAAAACACATTTTGGACAGGGAAATTACCCGTAAGGGGAACTACAATTTTCTTTAAAAACCAAAAATGTGCAAAACACTACAAAAAATGTCCTTGGTAAACTTTTGATTTGTTTTGCGTCATCATGGGGTTCTAGTTTCATAAAAAATTAAGAAAAAAGAAAGATTTTCTGCAAACTGAAAGCAGAATAGTTTTTCTGTCAACGTTTATAAATTATCATTTCAAGACCCCCCCCAACACGAACACTCAAATCACAGTTGCTTATAATGCGTTCAGATTATATTGCTTTCAAACTATGCCCAATATGTGATCTTCTGTGATTACCGTACACTTGTTTTCAAGACTGCATGAGATTGCGGTTATTTCTGCATCAGCCACTGCAAAACGCTATCCATTGGCTATCACACACCCTATGAGGGCGCTATTTTGGGGCAACTACTGCAGGTAAAAAAAAAAACACACACACGACCCTCGACTTAGAACTTCCCGTTGCGTAAAAATTATAGGCAACCGATGAGGAGTTCATTAGAGTCCCGATGAACAGGGGTCTTGGTATTAACTATTTATAAGCAAAGAAGCTACAAACCCCATGTTGTTGTTCTCACTCACTAGAATGGGACCACCTGAGTTGAAGTAATTTCCTCTAGTTGTGTCTGGTCCTACTCCTTATGGTGTGATGAAGAAAGAAAATAGAGAATGGGAATAAATTTGGTATTTCAAAACCAGTGATAGTGATAAAAGATAATAGTAGTCTGATAAGCTGTGCCTTGGGTAGACTTGACTCAAGTCCCAATACCGCGCAAGGCCCTTCCTTGCCTCCATCGTCAGAAATCTATTGTTTTGCGCTCTGCATTCCACATTTTGTCGGTGAGGGCGCACTGGTAGATGTATGTCTGCATGCTGGCATGGCGCGTTACAACATGTGTGTTGGGGACCTCGCACGAGAAAGGGACTTGAATCAAGTCTATGCCTTGGGGCACAAACAGCACACGGTACTTGAAGTGTAGAACTAAAGAAATGCTAAAAGAGCAACCATGACGATTTTTTTTAAATGTAGCTGCAAGCCAACAACTGAAGTCAAGACAAATCAATATTTGTTACACAAAACACTCTGAAGGCAAATAAACAATGTTTCTTTCTCGGAAACGAGCATTATAAACTGTCGGATAATACTAATAGTAAACACACCCGTGCAAGAAAAAGAAAAAGTGGTTTTATTATTGTGTTGGATACCAATTTTTTTTGTTTATGAATTTGAACGATCACAATGTAAACACAAAAAGTCATTAACTTTTGATTGGCTCGTAAACGAAAATGTGTTATGGTCAATTTGTTCGACAGAACTTGCACCACGACACGGGCATCTTTCCTTTCTCATTATGCCTATAATGTGACGAAACCGAGGCTGGAAAATAAATAGCCTGATCCCTATTATATGGAATGACACTGAGAACTGTCTTTGTTACTGTGGTATAGGGAACCTGACAAAGTATGACCACGTTGTAGTCAAAAGGGCAAGACAACAAATCGAGCACCTTTTGAATAATTCAAATACAAAGGGGCCGAGCCGTGTGTGGCCGGGAAGGTGTGGTCGATAAAAGATGCCGCTGGCCGGGCGGGGAAAAATCGAACATCGGACATGTCACCCTTTGTCGGGATGTTACTGTAAATTCTTCCCTCTTATTCCATTATTCAGTAAGGTATAATTTTATATAAGGTTTGCAACGTGTAGTCCATGTGTAGAGTAATTGGTTTATACAAGACGAATGTTAAATTAAACATGCTGCTGGGTACGATTTTTGGCCGATTCAAAGGTGTAAATTTGCATACGGTTTCCAACGTGTAGTCCGTGTGTAGAGTTGGGTTATACAAGACTCGTGTTTTGATTAAACATGCTGGGTACAATTTTTGACCGATTTACATTTAAATTTTTAATTACTTTTTGTTTGTAGATTTGAAAAAGCTTTGAGCTTTCATTTAATGATATTAAAGTGGTAGTTAATTTTAAAATAAACATATTGTGAGGATCCCGACATTATCTCACGTCAATCAGCCATGCACAAACTATTTTGCATGTTTGTATTTTGTGCATTTTCCCGTGGCATTTATGCGAAAGTTTGTGTGTGCTTTTCGTTTTAAATCAGCATCATCCGTCTGAATTAGTTTAGGATAAAAAAAATCTCTTCAAAATGTCTTTCTGCTAAAATCGAGCCACGGAACTTCGATAGTTTTTCTTTATTTTGACGAAATGTGGATTGAAGTTTTGAGGTCGGTGCTCAGAGCGCACCGCCCACACCCCACCTCTGCATGGTTACGCCACTGCCACGTAAAGTTCAGCCCCATTCCATGTCGCGTGGACGGCCCAACATTTACGGTACCGTTATATTCATCTGCCAGTGAAGTAAACAAGGAACGCTGTTCGATTTTGTTCCAGGACAATTGTACCTTCATGTAAAGACGTATTGTGATTGTATCAATCGATTAGTCGGTAACTATAGCATCGCCATTCGTGACTTATACCAGAGAATGACAATTATTAATAACATTGATTCCAGAAGAATCTACGGGCTTAATTTACCTCGAGGAGAGTACACGACACCAAAGCCCTGTTCTGAACTACGGAATGAATGAAATAATTATATATATATAATATATATATAAAATTTGTAGGGTAGATGGCCTAAGTTTTTGTTCATGGAGTTTTATATATAGAGTTAATCACCCGGTGATTCCTAAAGTTTTCTCATTTCGCGTTCACATAAATAGCACCGTCTTTTTGCTCCGAGCGAAGAAGATGACTCTCACTTGACAAAGAAAACACGAAGAACAAAATTCGCCCGCAGACCCCCATTATCTATGAGCCCTCTTGCAAAAACAAAAGTCGATAAAGTGATAATATGATCGATATGTTCACTAAGGGTGGTTGATAAGCTGCTTTTGGTGAGAAGACCCAAGCAGACGCGTTGCTTGACTTCGGCAAGGAGGTATAGCCCTTCGGTCCATGAAGGGACAAAACATTTTTTCTCCCGCGGCCTCATCTCGAGATTTCATTCCCCGGAATAAACTGGAGTAAAGTCATCGACGACTGATCCTAAAAGCCACAATGAGGTAAGATACAAAATAAAGGCCTGATTGGTAACAGTCGCGAAACTATACAGGGTCAAATTGAAGGGGACAAGTGTGAGAAGGTCGACCTCGAGCGCCTTAATTCCTCGTGGATCCCGTCCCCGGGACCACCGGAGAGGAGCGGGACGCGGCCGATCGTTGACGTCTGTTTTTATGTCAAATTTCGAAACTTTACCCCAAGTAGCAACACATTTCTGTTAAAATTTACTACTGTGTGGCCAGTTGAAGCATTTTAAACGCCCCCAAAATCAGGAAAAATCTTTAGAATTAGAAAACAAATTAATAAATCGGCAAGTTTTGAAATTTCGCTGGGTTGCAATACAATCTATCGAGGTTTGCGGAAACATCATTGAACTCTCTAAGTTTTCTCTTATCGTCTTCATGAGAATGCTGGATTTTGTTGCTGCGTATACTGCTGCTGATATAGTTATGATTGTGTTGATTTGTTTTTCTACTTTAGTAAATCTCAACAAATGACGATGACCGGCATTGAAGCGGGTTTAAGTTCCGACTACGGTAATGCCTTTGTGGTCATGCCAAATGAGAATCCTGGTCTACCGAAGAAGCAGGCGTTTTCTGGCAACGAAGATCCGCCCAAGAAGGTAAGACTACAGAAAAAACCACCTTTCAGGCAAATTAAAATCCCTTTTGTTTTATACTGGAGAATACTTTTGCTCACATTGGGATAGAATTCGTAAAGTCCGTCTGCCATTTTGGAACCAATCCAGTGATGGGCATGCGTGGTTTCGTCGCTGCCTTTCACCTCCGTGGACCCTAGTTGAGAACCCGGACCGGAGTCTTTCTGTTCTATTTTTGATCATTGCTAGTACTTTTTTGAAGGTACCTAAAGATACTTAGAGAGAGAAAACGATGACGAAATTTGTGTTCTATAGATGTGGGTGGAAAACCCTACACAAGAGGGAAACCTTAAAATGGAAGCTTAAAAAGGGAAAGCACACGTAGCCAATTTTAGATGTGGAAGGAAAATCCCATCGTGGAACCCGCGTAATCTCAGGTACGAGGCCGAAATCATTATCCATACACACGCGAGGATATGGTTTAAGGCGGGATTTGAACCGGGTCACAGAGGTTAAATTCAAGAAAATAAACAAGGCATTTATTATGTGCTTTAAACATTGTATAAAAGCGCCTTACACTATACTACCCCCGTTCACCGGACCTTATTTATTTCTAAAACCCATCTCAACTCCTGTAGAGTATGCAGCACCGGCAGTCAAACTGTCGCACACTGGTTGCTAAATATTCACGTCACCGATCTCTATACCCTTAACATACCCATTTACTCATGGGTGAAGAGAAGCAGTTATAAGTGTCTTGCCCAAGAACACAAGTGTCAAGACCGGGATTCGAACCCACACTCTCAGTCTGGTCACTCTCATGACATGACAGCTTGACCACCCGTTAAAAAAAAAACGAACGTGAACTACCACACTCTAAAAACTCCCTGGTCAGAATTGGCCCGCATTCCAGGTCCCGAGAGCCTCACCCATTTCTGGGTCAGTAGATGGTGAAATATTTGGGTTTCGACTCAGGTTCTGCGTCAGTTTGACACAGTTTCGGGTCAGTTTGACACCAATTCTGGGGTCATACTGACCAAGAAATGGGTCAGGCTTCCTGGGACCCGGACCCCGGGACAATTCCGACCCGGGAGTTTGGGGAATGGGTACCGGTGTACATGTTTCGTAACACATGCCTCATCATTATTCCGTGATAATAACTCGTAATTTGTGATAATGTGTTGCTTTCCTAACAGAAGGAAACCCTTGGCTCTGTTGTGAATGATTTCGGAAACAACACTACCGCTCATGGAGTTAGTAGGATTGTCAACGCTAGCAACTGCATCATTGGTTTCATTTGGCTAGTCGTGCTGTGCGGTGCTTTTAGCCTCTTCCTCTACCAGGGGACATTTTTAGTGCTTGACTACATTGGGTTCCCATACGGCACGACCATCGATGTTGTAACCAAGACCAACGTCGGTTTCCCAGCCGTTACTGTGTGTAACATGAACAGGCTGAAGCGATCCAAGCTTGTCGGCACGCGGTTTGAGGGAGTAATTGCCATAGATGGTGGAATCAGTGGAGGAGATGCGGATTACTCCTGGTTTTTTGACTGGTCTTCCCAGGCCACTTGGATCGATGAGTATCTGTCTTCTGGGGCGGAGGAGGTGGAGGTGGTGGAAGGAAGAGGAGAGCCGGCGGTGGCAGCAGTTTGGGTGGTGGTGGAAGTTCGGGCGGTGGTGGTGGTGGAAGTTTGGGCGGTGGTGGTGGAAGTATGGGCGGTGGTGGTGGTGGAAGTTTGGGCGGTGGTGGTGGAAGTATGGGCGGTGGTGGTGGTGGAAGTTTGGGCGGTGGTGGTGGAAGTTTGGGCGGTGGTGGTGGTGGAAGTTTGGGCGGTGGTGGAAGTTTTGGCGGTGGTGGAAGTTTTGGCGGTGGTGGTGGTCCGAGTAGTAGCGGTTATATCGGTGGGTCAGGTCCCGGTTTCTCCTTCATTGACGACTGGTTTGCCGATTTCAGCACCGCAGACCTCCAAAACTTCGAGTACGTTGACTACTACGATTTCGGCGACGTAGAAGGGGAGAGTGACTGGGGCGGCTTTCTGGCCAATTCCAAATCGCAGGATTATAGCGACATCATCAATGTGGCCAACCCGACCAGAGAGGAGCTCAATGAACTGGGGCATCAGGCCGAGGATTTTATCCTGCAGTGTACATTTGACAAGCGTCCTTGCAACTACACGTGAGTATAGATAGTTCCCAGTAGACGCCATCTTTACGGGCAAATTGCATTTTGGCTTGCAGGTGCGTCAAACGCTTAAGTTATTAACGCACCCGCGTTGTTCACTGACCAATCCTGCAATGAGTTTCGTGAAATGCGCGCGTGTTGCACGCCGTTCTCACACGAAACGCACGACTGTTTGTTCTAAACTGCCCGTAAAGATGGCCGATTTATGTCATACTGCAACCTATCTATTCGAAGGGTTTTGTAGGGGTGGTGTTATTTTTACAGGCAACTTGGAGGCAACAAATTTTACCCCACGGCTTCGGGAGCGTGTCTTCCCGGTAAAGTCGCAACGGGACACCGACAACAGAGACCCGGGTGTCACTGTGGGAGCTATAGGACACCCCTTGCAGACGGCTGCAATTCTAAGCTATGCACTAACTAAAGTTACAATAACTGTCATTTATTTACATGTACTATCATATAGTTCCAGTGGTGTACCTGAAGAAGTGCGTATACTGGCTCTACGTCCTTCTTGAGAGATTGTCCAGAACCAAAAAGCTATAATTACAACACAAATCAAAACATTTTGTCTTATTTTTCCTATACACCATACAGTGATTTCCACAAATTTCAAAATAGTCAATTCGGGAACTGTTTTACGTTCAACCACGGCCGAAATGAGACAGCCAGGGAGACAAGCAAGTCAGGCTCGCAGTATGGTAAGTCAGTAGATTGGTACCCTGTGAGTTGGTTCCCCTGCTGAAATGTAATCCCTCGGAGTCAAAAAGACAAAGTACACTGATTCATGATACCGAGGTTTTTTTTTATAAGTAATTCGTTAAAAATAATTTTAAGTGAGACTTAATCCAATTTCACCTCCCTTCGCCCCGACCACATCCCCTCGTTGTCTCTGCAGAGCCAATCTCGGTAAAATAAATATACACGGAGGGTCACGTTCGATTGGTCGCTGGTGTTCTTTTTATGTGCATTACACGACACACGAGACATACGGTTTTACGTCCCATAAGGGACGAAGCATGTCTTGCTTAGGGGCACAAGTACCATGAACGGGACCCCTGCACACCGACTTGACCGTCATGAATCCGGTGCACTGGACCGCTCGGTCACGGTACTCCGGTCTATTGAAGTAGATTTTGTTCCACCATGCCCGTCTACATCTACATCTCTGCTGGTACTCAGCAAAGTCCACTTCTGGATGTAAAAGCTGAGGTGAAGACTGGGTGTGCGTGAAAACAGGTGGAAAGTTTTGCTTGATAAATAAGTGCGAGTAAAAAACAAAACTAGTTTAGAGCTAATGGGTGTAGACGTGTGGCCTAAAGACGCCCACTGAATGGAGCTGTAATGACGTCTTCTTCTGCAGTCAGTATTTTCAAATAAAAATCTATTCATGTTTACTTCACAGGCCTGCACCTTACCTTGTTCATTGAACAGCCCGAGTACGTTGGACTTTTCTCCCCTGAGTCTGGAGTCCGAATATCCGTCGACGATTGGGAAACGACTCCAAATCCTGAAGATACGGGTCTGACCGCCTCGACTGGTCAGGCGACCTCAATTGCAATCAGAAAGGTATTGTTTATGTGTAGGGGTGAAGATGGGGGCCAAACAATCAATGGACGCCGGCCCTCTACCGACGTGATAGTTCTTTAGATGAGAAGGGTTTTATAACCTTCATTAGGAGTAGCTGTCTTGTTTTTCTTATTGTGCTCAAATCAGTGTAACCAGATCGAGGCTAGGAAGACATTGTCTGGCATTTTGGTAAAATGGAAATCTGTGTTTCAACATGCGGGGTATACTTGAATGCACAAGTGCACTCTTTGTTGTGTAGTAAGGTTACACCACATGTGCGTAATCCATATCTGCTGCACGCCCAAAGTTTTGGCTAGTTCTGGTGTCACGAGATTTCGTCCCCCATGTTTCTGTCCCCCATACGGCAAATTATGTAGAAATTTCGTCTGAATTATGACCGTATGGAGGACAAAGTCACCCCTACCCCCCCCTCCCCCAACTGGCACCGGCTCTACCAGCGGCCTGCATTTGTTTGTATTTTTAGCAACACGTATTTTCATAATTCAAAAGCATTTTTGTACAGAAAACTTTTTGTTTTGTTCTGAGAGGAACGAATGCAAAAGCTAAGCGTAATTATTTAACTTTTCTTGCATCAATCATCAAAGAAAAACTAGCTCATTGCAACTCCATGCTTCAGGTAATCAGTGGAGCCAGTTTATGGGCGTGGCCAACAGTGGAGTTACGTCACAAATTCGGGATAGACCGTGCTTGTACGTATACTATTTGAACGTTAGAAACCGAACAATTTAGTGGGCGGTTTCATTACCTTCAATGACGTTAACGCATTGCACGCGGGATCGGGAACCAAAAGTTCCCATATTCCAAAATGCTCGAATATTCGCAAAATCGCAATACTTGCATATGTCCATTACACACAGCCATACTTCTAGATATTGTGCTTCATTTACCCAATTGAGGCTCAACACTATGTTCAAAACATTGCCTCAGTCCTTCCCGGTCCCAAGGCCCTTGCTATAATGGCTTCATTTTACATCATCTAGTCTAGCCCAGGTGGTCTTATACTACAGTGTGTACAGCACAGAGGAAGAGTCCTATAGGGCTACATCTAGTCCTACTTCTTTGTTGTGTAGGTATAAATGACGGCTCACGCTCGACCTTCCTTGAGCTATTTACGCCACAAACACAATAAGCTCCACGTTGAGGGCGTATAACCACACCCCGAGATGACGGGATTAATCGATAACGCAGCATGGACTCAATTCTATTGATAGATACCTCCCAGGGTCTGATGTATGTTTTTTTTTAATAGTGCATTTAATTACGAGAAGTCCCCCGATCCACAAAGCTAAAGTAGTAGTCCAGGCCGATTTCCTACCTCCCGCCCAGGTAGTAGTTAATAAGCAGGACAGTTCTTTTCAGAACTGAGAAGTCTCCCGAATTCCAAAAATCTACTCCGCGGTAGTAGAATAAATAGCAAGACAAGTTCTCTAAAGAACAAATCTGCACAGCAACATGGTGTTATACCGCAAACCGAATAAATATGTTTTTTTTTTTTTTTTTTTTTACAGACTTTCATCGACCGTCTTGGCGGAAGGTACAGTAACTGTACCGTTGGGTCCGACACGCTGTTCGAGTCGGACTTTTTCGCGTATTCACCGCTGGCTTGTAAGAAGCAATGTGTTCAACGGAACCTCTTCGAGTCCTGCGGTTGCGTCTCAGATCTGCTTCTTGAAGGAGAAAAGTGTAGCTTTCTGAACAGCACACAACGTGAGTTCATTGAAAATGACCATCAATAAACGTTGTTTAAATTGCTCGTACATACTAGAGAGAATAACAGCATTATTGTGTCCACTTGCTTATATAATTTTCTACTAATACAGTCTGCGGCCTGTTTGAAACCCCGTACTGAAAGCGTGCGTTTTCAAAGTCACAGACACAGCCTAAGCCGAAGCCTATAAGCCGAAGCCAAAGCCAAAGCCGTGGTTTTGAAATGGATCCAAATGAGATATAAACAAAATGTTTAATCTCTTAATATTTTAATTTTTAAATGTTTCTTAAAAAGTTTTATCTGTTAATAATTTTCATGCAACTTTGCAAACTTATAATTGCAGGGCACTTTTATGTTGATCACAGCTGGGCTTCTAAACAGATTAATAATATAAAAAAAAATTAAATAATTTTAATTAGCCCTTCCCATGAAGAATGCTAATTACAATCACGCATGCATATAGAGACTTTTGGTTGGCAAACGCCATTATGGTTGTGCACTATATGCAAACGCACAAACGCGTATGCGTCATGCCACATACAGACTAGACGCTTACAAAAAAAGGGCACGCTGTTCCCTCATTTTGCTCACCAATAGTGTTAGTGCGCACGCGTGATGTGCAATTTACATATTCATGGAAAGTGTTTATCATTTTGATTGACAGAGAGATGCAAACAAGTTGTGGAGACACTGTACGAAGATGACAAGCTAGAATGTTACTGCCCAGTGGCCTGCGAGTAAGTACCGGTAACTTTTGGCGAAAACAATTACCAAAGGGCAGAAAATATCATGCACCTCTCTTCAAGCCCATGTATACTTCTTTTGAAAATTTACATCAAAACATGCCCGGCACGCGTTGATAATGTGCTATTATGTGAGTTTCAAAATGGCGTCCACTACTTCAACGAACACTCGCAACTCGCTATCCATTCAATATGATAAAGATCAGTGGTTGTCACAGTTTGTGCAGATTTTCTTAATATCTGGGCGCCATGTTTTTTGTTTTACAACCTGATTCCTATCCTATGTTAACTATGTTAAGTATCTATGGCCGCGTCCGAATTGGCGGCTACAGCTACGGCTACGACAGTTGCTAAGGATGTTGCTAGGACGTCATATACTTCAACGCATGGTGAAGCGGAAATCTAGCCGTAGCCGTAACTGTAAACGCTAATTCGGACACAGCCTATGTCCCCAGCCTAGTATGCAACAAGTGCCAAAGAATACAAATTACGATTGGAGTAAAAAAATTACAATTTTCCTCGTCAAGTCTCCATTTTGGTTTTGAGTGTTTAAAGCGGGGAAAAAGAAATGATTGTACATTGACAATGTGTTTGTTTTTTCTTTGTAGAGAAACCGGTTTCCAAGTTAGCTCCTCCGTGTCTGTGTGGCCATCTGAACGATACGAGGTCAGTTTTATATTTTGCAGAGCCAAGTTAACACTTGGTGGTTGTTAGATCAGGCCTGGAATTACACGGAGGCCATGACCTTTGTTGCCCTGGTCTTAGCCTTGGTGCCCCTTTTCCATAGAGTTTAAGATTTCCAAATGGAAGTGTCCTTTGGAAAATGAAAATGGCCTTGCCCTCTCAAAAATGAAATTCCAGGCCACATGGTTGAATATTTTCTGAAATAATTGAATGGGGGGGGGGGATAAAGAATATCCTTCCCTTTTCACATTTCTTACACCAAATTGAAAATAAGAGGTTAGTAAGCATTTAAGATGGACCGAGGAAAAGAATGACGATTGAAAAGACATTTTCTCTTTCACACAAAATATTGGTTTGAACCCATGCTTACGTTTTTCAAAAATAGTTTATTTTAAAGACTTTGTTGCTTGACATGAAGTAAAAGATAACAAGTTCACAATATGATTTGTAAAAGCAGTTTCAAACCCGCCGTTGGCGGCGCCTTTCCGATGGCTCCCTGCAATGGCTGCTTACGCACATGAAATGTGGTTAAAGCCAGATCATTTCAATCAACGACCGTAGCCGTAGCCGAAGTCGTAAAATTCTGACGGGGCCTAATTTAATCTTTCAGGAGCATTTGTACGCTCGGGTAGCTGAGACGAACGAAATAGCGGCAAGGATTCTGCAAAACGTGGAGACCACGAGGTGAGTCAAAAACAAGTACTGAAGCAGTACTTAGCTCGGCCCCAGAGACCTATCCAGGACCGCTGGGACGGGCTAATTAGCTTGCACAGATTCTTGTTCAGGAAGTACGTCATGCGTGCAGTGCTTGCAGTGCGAGTGTGATGCATG
This sequence comes from Pycnopodia helianthoides, assembly GCA_032158295.1. Lineage (NCBI taxonomy): Eukaryota > Metazoa > Echinodermata > Asteroidea > Forcipulatida > Asteriidae > Pycnopodia > Pycnopodia helianthoides. The sequence continues at coordinate 876,922 of CM063261.1, forward strand.
ATGGGACTGAGCATTAACCAATGAGCGTGCTTGATACAATTGCCCATCCCAGCGCCTTTGGTTTTAAGGCAAGGCGCTGGGGACGAGCGAAAAGCAGTACTTGCTCCATGAGGGCGCTCTACGTCCCTGTTAGACCACGCCCCCTTAGTTAGATAAACCTTGAAACAACATTCTTCGCCATTTCCTGGCAGGCAAAATAAGAGAAACACCGCATAAGAGAGGTTGGACAAATTAAATGTACAACTACCACTTTCGGTAGGCAACGCCTACCTTGAATAGACTTCTACTGATACCTTCCTATTTGTACTTGGGCAAACCCAAATATAGTTGGGTCAGTTACACAAGTTGGGTAATATTATAAAGACCACTAAATTTCTCCTTGATCGCAGGAAAAACATGGCCCGTTTGCACATTTACTTTGAGGAGTTGAACTACCAATCGGTGACCGAGGTACCTTCATGGACGGTAAGTTGATATCCAGAAGTCATCGATATGCTATAGCCTTTCAAGAAATCCCAATTAACCTCATATTCTTGGTAACATTTTGCAGAAAGTTGACCATCCCTTTGTGGTGGCACATTGTGCACACAACTGTAGCCTATACTATCCTTCCAGACCACATTGGATGATATTGAATGGCAAGACAGTAGGAGGGTTGACTCTACTGTGTAGACGCATTTACTACATGATCATATTGCAGGCTGGCACAGTTGATCTATCATTCAAAACCACATTAGATGATCAAACAGTAGGAGGGTTGAATGACTGTGTACTATGTACATGCATTTACGTCATGGCTTTAAAATCTATCAGAAAGCCAAAGCTATTGTGGTTATTAAGTGTCTTGCTCATGGACACACGTGCGAATCCCGGTCATGACACTTGAGCAAGACACTTTAACTATTACTGCTTCTCTTTACCCAGAAGTAAATGGGTATCTGTGAATGGTTCTTGTGATTGATTTAGCCTTGTGCATTACATACTTTGTAGCACAGGCTATATTCTCCCCAGGGAGCCCAGAGCACAACACACGAACCACTATTATCATTACTGTAATGATAGAGCAATGACCCATTCAATGAATGATTTTCTTACTTGCAGTTTGAGAGCATCCTTGGTTCAGTGGGTGGCCTGATGGGACTGTACGTCGGAATCTCTTCCATCACCCTCTTTGAGATTATCCTCTTTATCCTTACTCTCTTCAAGCATTGCTTGAAAACTATAATGTGCATGAACAAGATTCACCCAGACGACAAGTAATAAAGCGTCACCTTAAACGTAGTGTTAAGGTAGTGCGGAGAAAATATACTTTTATTTTATTTAAGGTCTGACACATGAAGCTCAAAAGGTGGCACATGGAGTGGTAGTGGGTATCCTATATAAACACACATTGGTTGATTTTGGAGGATTGAGGCAGTAGGGATCCCACATAAGCACATTGGTTGATTTTGGAAGATTGAGGCAGTAGAGATCCTACATAAACTCATATCAGTTAATTTTGGAGGATTGAGGCAGAAAGGATACTACACAGGCCTTGCGCTTAAGCTTTTTGTAAAGTAGCCCGCCGGGCCAGTAAACTGTACATTTTACTTGCCCCCAGGAAGTTTTAGTAGCCCAGATATAAACAGGAATTGCCATATAAATGTAATGTTCTGATGTGTTAATGATTAATGATCAAATGAAGTTATATTCACACACTCAATAACGATTAACACATTTTATACATTAATTATTTATATTTTAAAAGGAAGAAATGAGCATTTTAAACAAGTAGGTTGCACAGTTTTGAGTAGCCCACAGGGCAAGTTGAGGAGTGGTGTTTACTAGCCCATAGCATTTTTTACTAGACAATGTACGCCGGGCTAGTGTTAAGGGCGAGCCCTGCTACATTCACATCATTTTAATTTTGAAAGATTGAGGGATTGTAGGATCCTACATAAATGCCTCTTGATTGATTTTGGACCATTGAGGCAGATGCCTGAAATTACAAAGAGGGGGTTAAGGAAAATTCTGAGTAATCTAGTCACACTCCATTTCATGGAGTTGATACTTAAGCTTGTGATTTTGGCAGATCGTTATTAGTCTTACACAGTGTTACCACTGGCCGATGAACTAAGCAAGGTTGTACATATTCAATCTGATGATTGAAGACTTATTCTTTCCAAACATCTGAGTTAAGTTCGGTTCATACTTCCTGCAAATGCGAATGCAAAGCGAATATTGCCGTCTGCAAATGTTTTGCAGGAGTTGAACACATCTCAACTGTTGCAAAATGTTCGTTGCGAATTTGTGACGTCAAACTTCGCTTCGCATTCGCAGGAAGTATGAACCGGGCTTTATGAGTTTTCGAAAAAGCTCATGAATGACACAAAAATGAGCATTTTTATTAGTTTTTCCTTTAAATTAAGTCAGATCTTCACAGTGAGGTGGTGATATTGGGTAAAAATGTACGAGGTGGCAACTGAAAGTAGCAAGGTGGGTAGGGGGAAACACTACTGATAATTTGGGGGTAAATTTCATTTATGCAAGATGTTATTACTAATTGTTCTTTAATTTAAACAATACTAGACATATCCTTTGCACAATGAGTGATTTATTTTAAGTATTTTGTATTTTATGAAAAACATTTGTGAGTATATGCCATATTATTTTTGCTATGTCTTTAATTAGTGCTGTGAGTTTTTTAAGAATAATTTTGACAGAATATTTGCAATGAAGATCATATTGAATATTCAAATAGGTACAACTGTTATTCAGGAGGACTGACACTTCATCTTTGAGAGGGCAAGACAATTTACCTTTATCTAAAGTGAAAATTTTGAAAAATTATAAAGTCTATGGGAAACTTTTGAAGGGACGGGTATGTTGCATGCAGATGTTCATTTAGTTATTTTTTTTTCTGTACAAAATGAGTGAAGTTCTTTTATGGAATAACACAAGTGTAATAAAGACTTGAAGTTTTCCAAGTTCTAGATTGCTTTCTCTTCTATCATTGTTTGTTTAAGACTCATAATCTGACTAGGCTCGAAGTGCAAAACAATCTCCACTCGACTGAAGGTCTTGCAGCTCAGAACTGTCACAGGACCAGAAATATTCTTAAAGACCACATAATCATCCTTCCCTCATAAATTCGTCCTCTTCTCAGCTGTTAGGAGGAGGACTTGAAAGTTTAGAGGAAATCTTTAAAAGTGTGCTCGGAAAAAACACTGGATTGCTAGAATTGTTCAGTTTAGAGGTTAAAGAGGGGCTCTAAGGTCAAGTTCAGTTTTGTGACGCACTCATTTTCTTGTAATACGGTCCTTATGACATGTACACATAGCCCTTCAAATAGTATCAATTTTTTTTAATTTTTATTTCTCGCTATTAAATTGCACATCAAAACCTGGCGAACAATTTTCTTAATTGCACAAGACGTGTCACTTGTTCTGATGTGTCAAATCTTGGAATGTGACACGGAAGACAAAGAATCGCATCTATCGATTGCAATCACTCTTTCACATTATAACCACAGACTTTGGGAAGTTTAGTGTAAAATACTGCAAGGAAATCCTGTTCATCTCTGCGTAACTACAGTAAATACAAAATAAATAATAATAAGCATTTAATGGTGCTTCGAAAGCCATTGTATCAAAGCGAACTACAGTATCACTTCCTCTGTCCATGGTCATTTAGCATTCCTGAAACATCCTTGAACTCCTGTGGATGCTTTAAAAATCATTTTCCTTAAATGTAGTTCATTCTGTTTATTTTGAAGACTTCACAAGACCACCACTTTATACACTTCTAAATTGCCAATGACTGATCAACTTTGCATCACTTGACAGGCTTTGGTATAACAAATTCAGTTGGGGTTTTGAGGTGGTTTTTTGTGACTCCTGCCTGAGACGCATTTGAACCAACGTAAATTGATGTATCATTGCCTCAACCTGAACCATCCATGCTAGACACCAACCAAAAGGTCAAAGGTGAAACTCCCAGAAACTTGGCAGCTCTTCCACAGTTGGAAGGCCTGTATCTGGTGTATTGTACGAGCCACAAAAGTTATGACAGCAGATGTTCAGACCAGCTTACCAACAAGCTTCTTTCATCGGAGATTAACGGTGTAACAAAAATTTCTTCCAGCGTTCAATCCCGATGTTCCTGAGCCATCACACCCACCTGATCGTAGAATTCTCCCGTCCTCCAAACCTGTCGGGCATAGACGAGAAACATCCTGACCCGGTCCATGACGATGCTGCCAAGATGTTGCTTCAAGAACCACCCGGCTAAAGCAGCCAGGAAGAGCCAGGAGAACCAAAGAGCATAGTCGGTTTCCTCTGTAGGTACGCTAGGCAGTGGACCAACTGTATCTTCCTCATTAACATTGATGGACGAGTTGGGCTCAAGACCTGTTGGCAAATCAGGATAACACATGAGGGGGATGGTACATTTCTAGTTATCAGAAAGGTCTTTAAATGTTACATTACATTGACATAATAATCATAAACAAATAATCAACGGTTACATAGCGCTTCATTTTTGTTCAAGATAAAAGAGTTAAAAGAGGAATTTCGCTTCCTGGAATGTATCCAGGGCCCCCAGGGATAACATTTTTTTGAAAGCCGATCAGGCTATCCTGGTAAACCAAGTCTAAACATATCAAATTGCCATGCCCTTTCTTTCTTTTTGTTTTTTTTATAGACCAGATCCATTTACCGTTGTTTAGAATAAAGCTTCCAGTCTTTGGTGAACCAGTCAACAACACAGATAACATCCATGTTACTTCCCACCACTAATAACTTGAAAAAACTGCCAGGAGGAAACCTTCGCCAACAAACTCTGATGAGCAAATTTGTTTTTAAAGGTTTTAAAGGATTAGGATAATCTGATAAAACAAAGGGCAAGCGATATCTAAACAACCCCAGTGGATCTAAACAACCCCAGTGGATTTATTGATTAAAATACAGCATCAGCTGATTTTCATTGTTATGATCACACGCAATTTTGAATTTCAAAAGAATATAACATCCCTTTATCATTTCTCCCTAGAAGAATCTATTGACCTTTCAAATAGTATGGTATGTAGGTGAGTGGGGAATGAGCCTTTGATGATACATGCCTGGAATTTGGCACACAGTCAGATTATGTCATGAGAAAGATATTTGGCTGTAGGGCCTTTGCAGATTTGTCCTTGTAAATTGGGGTGGGGTGATTGCTATCCCAATTGGGATTGCTATCCCGATTGTTTTATACCGATTGGGATAGTTTTCTGAGGGATTGGTATCCCAATTGGGATTGCTATCCCAATTGGGATTGCTATCCCGATTGTTTTATACCGATTGGGATAGTTTTCTGAGGGATTGGTATCCCAATTAGGATTGTTATCCCAATTGGGATTGCTACCCTGATTGTTTTATAATACTGATTGGAATAGTTTATGACATGTACCTGTGAAATTGCGAATGAAGTCTGTAAAGACGCTGAATGTTCTCTGGCTGTAGTTGAACCTCATGACTGGCTTACTGTTGTGGAAAAGGAGGATGTTTGGAACAGCGACGATACTGTAGCGTGTGTTCAGACTGAAAAAAGAAAATCAGCACACAATTACATTTTTGAAATTGAACATCCTAACCCCTCCCCCATACTTAAATTGTATAGTTTGATGTGTTTTGTATTTAAATCATAAACATCAACCCTCCTACTGTTTGACCATTTAATATATCCACATGCCTCTAATTAGGGGGTGATGTGCATAAGGTCTATTGAGCTTACCTGTTATGCTGAAATGCATTAATAGCCAGAACCTCGAGATCCGGGAATGCCCTTCCGATGGCGTTAAATGCAGGTGCAGCGGCCGCTGAAAACTTACACCATGGTGCATAAAACATCACAAAGGCACAGTATCCACTCAGCATACTGGACGTAGCATTGCCGCTTTTTTCAATCTTGAAGCTCACGGCTTCAGTCAGCTCTGTACTATTAACAATCCGTACTTGGCCTGTTCTGTTCCCAATCAGTCTCCTGAGACAAGGGTACCTAATCTTACGGGGCGTATATGCCGCCTCGTCCTCGACGTACGTGAAATCTGGATGCGGGTATCTTCGGCTTGCGTTCACTGTTATGTTCAGGTCTTTTAAGAATCGATGGAAGGCGGCTGGTCTCATGTAGGATGAAGAGATGTGGATGTAGTCAATGGGAAGTGAGGAGTTTGCGTCTTTCTTACTTCCCAGTGAGGCATTGTTTGAAATTGTGTCCATTGGAGTTTCGGTGGATTGGGTTTCTTGTGTGTCAAGTTCCGTTCCTTCCGGAAGATTATCAAATGAGCTTTCCTCATCGACATTTCTTACTTCTGAAACTGTAAACAAGAAATACATGATAAAATTGCATCAAGGATTTCAATTATTAGTCCTATTGTTTTTTGTTTTTTCCCTTAAAATCTGTGTGTGAAAACAAGCACGCAACCGCAGTTTGTAAAAAAAAAAAAGGGAAAAAGCCAGGCGCAGAAGACACAGCTAGGAAATCAGCTGATCAGCTGAAAGTTGCATGCCTAGAAACAATCCTACTCCTTGTCCTACGATAGGAAAAAAACATAGGCTACTTGGGTGGGATTGGAACCCTCCACCCTGCATTCTAGAACGGGTGTTTTATTAACGGACTGCAGTTGCAACAACTAAAAAAGAGGGTCTCCAAGTCCAAGGTCAAATTCAGTTTTATGATGCACCGTTAACGTTTTTCCAATACTAGATAGAGTCCTTATAAAATTGAAAACAAAAATTACAAGTCTCTAGCCTCAGGTTTAGAACGAAATTTGAAACATGACGTGATTTGATATCAAAAACAGCCTACTGTACTAGTACTACCTAGTACTAGTAGTACTACAACAGGGTGTCTAAAAGACACACAGACGTCAGACAGCCCTCAGGCTCTGGCTAACACATATTGTAACACTATCCTGACCTGTCGACAGTGCTGAGACTAGTGTCCCACTTCCACATGATATAGAGCAAGTATAATAACCTGATAACTCATTACTTAAGCCAATATTGCGACAACGAACGACAATGTGTATTTCCCATCTTGAGATTCGTCTGAACGTTACAAGCTTGTTGTAAGGAACCTTTTAATTACTACAAACTGAACAGCAACTTACCAAGCTTCGAGTCCAAACAGAATACAAATGACGACAATGAAATAAGAAACATTACTGCGACTGCGAGATGAGATTGGGAGTACTTCATGGTGGCCGCCATCTTCTTTTCAACTTTAACCTCAAAACAACCTTTGTAATTTGCATAAAAACATTTACGTGCAACCATGGCTGTTTCCTTCCCCCATTTATTATGCAACCAATGAAAGCTAATTACCTAGTTTTATCATATAACGACTATCAAAGGTTAAAGACAAGTGCAATCTTTGATTATAAGTGCTGACAGTATCTTTTGTAAACTTGCAAAACCAGGGGGAACTGGCCCTAGATAATTAAAATACAACCAAAAGCAAAATAAAACATCACGCCCATCCCATTCCATGTGACATCCGACAGAGGCAGAACGTCAGCCTTAACCACCTGATTCGTGGCTAGCCAATCAGAATGCACGGCAGTCAGCACCATGGCTCTTACAAGAACTGAACTTAATACCTCTGGATTAAAATGAAACGCACTTTAATCAGTTCACCAACAATACAAACAAAAAGCCACAACAACCCATGATAAATTCTTGTATAAAATAGATTTATTTAAGTTTAAACAGTATCGAAACAGTGGAGACCAGCTTCAGCTATTGTATGTCAATAAATTACTAAAAATTAATGACAAGTTAAAATTGCTTTGTTGTTGCATACCAATGGTTGTTGTTTTTCTCTTAAGTCAATAACAGTTGTATTTACTTTATTTTGCTCACTCATACATATGAAACAAAGTCGTGTTTCATTTTGAACCAAATGGAAATAATAAGCGTTGCCGGTTCAACTTTTTCTTAATCTATTAGGGAGTAGGTTTACTACATATAAGAGCTAACTGCCAGACAGTAATATGCAGATCATTTAGGTTTTCCCAGTCTGAACGCACATGTCCGTTTGGCTGTTCGATCGTACGTTGTGAACATTAACATGCTACTGACATTGCCTTGGACCTCTCACGCACCGGGTGCATGAAAAAAATAGTATTTTTTTTAATGAAGCAATTCACGAGATAAAGCAAAATAAACATTCGACATCAGGGGAAAGACTTCTGTACCCTCAACGTCGGGTGACAGTAAGTATAGTTTACTATTGAAGCTAGACACCGAGAGGCTGGTCGTTGGATGCTGCTGCCGTTCATCTATTGAGGGAAGGATATTGTTGATGCCCAACTGAAAATGACGACAATCGCAGTGGAACATACGCTCACCTTCGAGAACTATGAGGTGCTGCTGAGTACAAACCGAACACCATGTGATCCGGCAGCCCCCTTTGAGTTTGAGAAGCACTTCGAGGTAGCGGATAAGATATGGTGGTTCCAGAACAACTGGACAAAGTCGATAGTGTACAGTGCCCTGTACGCAGCTCTCATCTTCTGCGGGCGGTTGTACATGGAAAAACGACCCCGGTTTGATCTTAGGCTGAGCCTAGTGATGTGGTCTTTCAGCCTGGCGGTGTTCAGCTGGATGGGAGCAATAAGAGTTTGGGCAGACACTATCGTCTTCGTGAGCACCTACGGATGGAAGGCGTCTGCTTGTGATCCCGTCTTCTACAAAGGCGTGGCTGGCTTCTGGTCGTGGCTTTTTGTCCTAAGCAAGCTTCCAGAGCTCGGCGACACCATCTTCATCGTGCTCCGGAAGCAGAAACTGATTTTCCTCCACTGGTATCACCACATCACCGTCCTCATCTACTGTTGGTACACCTACCCCCAGCTTGTTGCTCCATCTCGCTACTTCGTCCTGATGAACTTTTCCGTTCACTCCTTGATGTACACTTACTACGCCCTCAAGGCATCCAAGCTGGTCAGCATCCCAAGCTGGATCAACATTGTGATCACCTCCTTGCAGATCGCGCAGATGTTCGTGGGCTGTGCCGTCAACGGCTACGCTTACTCCGTGCGAAAGAGCGGTGGCTTCTGCTCCACAACAGACGAGAACCTCCGGGCATCCTTCTTGATGTACCTAAGTTACTTCACTTTGTTCGTCCATTTCTTCTACGAAACCTACATGACCAAGCGGAGGTTGGCTAAGGAGGCACAAGCCAAAAAAGCATGTCAAGACACCAATGAGAACATTTCAATAGGTCAAACAAAGAAAAGTCTATAATAAACATGCCAAACTTGACATAATGCCACTTGAAGTCCAATTGAAAAATATAAAACAGTGCTGTACGAATTTTAACCTTCCATTGTCTAAGTCACCTACTTAAAAATATTATTGAAACTACTGATGTGATAACTAAGGTGAGTGGCAAGTGACGTTGTATATATTTATATATTTAAATAGAATGACAAATATTTCCCACTGAGTCTAATAATTAGTCAAGAGAGATTAATGGAATGGTGAAGAATTACAAGTTCAACTTGTTTGGGTCTCAATTTTAATCCAAGCCTGTTTATGGTGTCTTTTTGAACCCCCCCCCCCCCCCCCCGCACCCTTGCAACCGAAGCTGCTAAAAACGTGCTTTTTCATCATTGGTACTTTGTATCATTTTTCTAGCATATCTATGTGATGTTGCAACTAACATAGTCCCAGAGGTGCACACAATAATTATTTTAATTTATTTAACGAACAAAACTTTATTTGATTTAAAATATTGCCAAAGGCCCACGTGCTCCAGAGTGAAAATTGCTATCCATCGAGGCAGTGTTATGTTTTAAAAGATACTTTGTGCATTTTGTATTGGGAAGTCTGTGATAATGATTCAACGTATTAAAATAATTAGTGTCGTGAAATAGTCCAGTATAGCTAGTTATAATAATAGTACAGTATTTCATTGGTAGTATACAAGATAATATTTAATATCATGATGTATAGAATGTCCATCGAGTAATACAAACTCACCGTAGAATGTAACGGATTAAAATGTTAATTTATAATAAAAAATGTATAGAGACTTGCAGTATTAAATAAACATGTTGCAGCAATAAGTTGTTCAGGAATGTTATTTAAAAGGTGCCTAAGACAGGACTATGGGACGATTTTGTTGGGAGGGAATACCCAAACGTGTCATAGCTAGTCTGTGATCAAATTATTACGTAATTGTACAAGAATACTTCATGTACACTAAATCGGTACATTCGTCTGAGCCAGTTTGACATTGTTGTTTGCATCAACTCAACATGTTTTTTGTAATCTGTTCAGCCTGCTTGTACATTACTTCATTCTAATAATAGTTGTCTTGACTCCATGTTTTAAACGTTCTCGCAGATTTATTTTAGACAAAATTGGACAAAAAAAACTTAGCATAAGTGTTCCATACATCATTTGAAACAGTGTTTCTCCAAACAAAAACTATACTAACAAATTAATGTGATGAATGTTTAAGTAACCAAAGGCAAAACATAAGCTAATATGCAAGCTGAAAATTCGGCTACGAAATTTATCTGTGGCAAGTTTGTACACCATTATTATGGTTTGTAAAAACAAACTTGGCTTTAGAAATGGTATTTTTTCAATGTAGATTTCATGGTAGGCCTATGTAGCGATTTGAAGTCATTGCGTTCTGAATTGTTCAAAGGCGAAAACGTCAACATAAGGTACAGTGTTTTAACCTTTGTCTTTTCGGTGAATAGAAAGCTAGGTTGCATGTATAGTTCATAATAAGTGGTGTTTGAAGCTTTGCAGTGTGTTGAAATAAGAAGTAACTATAATTTGGTTTAACCCATATACCGATGTGTATTAACCCACGACCTTTGCATTGCTAGCGCAGATGTCTAGCTCGGTGGTCTCGTGGTATATAAAACATCTGCTCTAGCAATGCAAAGGTCGTGGGTTCGAATCCCATCCAAGTGATTTGCCAGTGGATTTTTTTTCACAGAGCTCGGGAAAGTACTCAGTATACAGTTCTTAATACACACCGGTGTAAGGGTAGAACCAAATTAAATTCTTTATCCCCGCCGAAAAATTAACATCTATTACTTCATAGTTCATAATGTATACAATAATCATAAAAAGGCAACACGTGTATTCACATTAGCACTTAAAAATGTATTATGTTGGAAGCTCGTTGTACGTTTTTGCGGATTGATTGTATGTATTGTTGAGGGGCACTGTGGTATAGTCTCTTCTAAATCTCGACGTTTCGACAAGTGGTCGTCGTGAATCAAACGATCATTTCTTTGTTTACCTCGAGGAATATCTGATATTTATTTTATTATACTTTTTTCCCCACAAAGCCGATACATGTTAAGCACACACGACTCTGGTTTGACACAGCAAAGGTTTAACTATAGGCAGATCGACAGCTAATTTAAATGCAATTCCATGCATTATTTGAGACTGCTTCCCTGTTAAGCATTACCAAGAATTGAAGTTATTTCGGAGCATCGTTTTCTAAGGTCATTTCCGAATTAGAGTCTGTAGCTGTTGCTAAGGCTGTTGCTAAGGGCAGCCAAGGCTTCAACGCACCATGGTGAGCCAGCCATAGCCGCTGAACTCGGCAACGCCTTACCAGCGGCAGTATCTGTAAGGCCCGCTTTATGTCGGCCAAAAATTAGAGTATTTTAATATATTGTAATCAGCTAATGAGTTTTGCCATCTCTTTATGGATACCATAATGGATGAGTTAATTATGGAAAGGCTGTTTTATGGATATCAGAAGTACATGATGCATGAGAATAATGGGCCTACTGGACCAGTCCTTTTGGATCCTCCACTCTAGCAATTGTATTTAATAAGAGTGTACTTGTAATAACTGCAGCTGAAAAAAACTCTCTCTGTAGAGAGTAGATTGCATCGTTGTTCTATATATTCATTAATTTAACTGTAGACAAAAATTATGATTGTTTTATTAGTTTGCCTGCCAGTGAGTGGACAATCAATTATAGGCCTATTAAAGAGAAAGCACTGTAGTAAAAAGGAAAACAGAAAAAAATCTTAGCTCTGAAAACTACCATTAAAAAGTGATGGTCACATTTTTTTAGTGAAAAGGAAAAGTTTGTTTGCCTTTGTTAGGATTTGTGTGCACGTCATGTCGGGCTTTATTTCGATTGTAACAATCGAAATATACCACGATGTGTACAAATGTATGCTATTTCCTCGACTTCGGTAGGGTTTCAGACAGAAGGTTTTTCTGGAGGATTGATTCTGGTGTGTTTTCAGATTAAAACTTTATCTTTCTGTCTTTTCTGAATAATTACCGATGATGGGCTTTGTCTTTAATTTACTTTCATTTTTTCTTTCTTTTGGAATGACGAGAGTCTTTCTTATGAACCCTATTAGATTTCATTCTCGGTTTTTTTTTGGTATTTTTTTCATCGAGGATTTTGAAAAACGTTTGATTTTTTCTTACTAGATAAAAACGAGTCATAAAAAAAAGAATAAAGAAAGAAAAAACTATATAATGGCCGAGAAAGAGAAGGAACAACTTGTACCAACTCTATTTCGTAAGCTTGTAATATGCTAAGTTTTGTTTAATAAATGCTGTACGTGCAGTTTGTTCCTGGACACAGATTTCCATTATAGAATAGATAGAATTCTGATTGATTTGCTGGGTGTTAATGATGATCATTTTGCATATATGTAAATGAATTAAAAGTGCCCGGATGAGAATGTGACATTTTGAATCAATCTATGCTGATGGTGGTTTAAATTTATTGTGTTTTATTGTTTTTGTACACTCTGAAAACTCACGGGTCATGGCTTTCTTTGATGCCGGATAAACGGGTGGTCCGATTCGGGTCAGGCTGACCCAAATCTGGTCAGGCTGACTCCAGTCTGGTCAAGTATATCCGCACTGGATCTGTACCAGATACAGCGTCACGAAACCTGTTACTAGGACCAAGATGGGCCAAAACATTGGAATACTGACCCGAGACATCCAGTCATGATGGTCCTAACTGACTGACTCGATTGAAACCCCCACTAGGGTCAACTCTGCATTTTGACCTCTTCTACAGAGTTCAATCTAAGAATGTTCAAGATGTGTTTAATGGTATTGTGTTAATCCTAAGTTTGTGGTTAAATGCGTCGTTCGTCTACAGCAGTTGCTTTAAGCCTCAAGAGTAACGTCGCTGCTTCGTGATTTCTTTCGATAATTTAATTGTTTTATGATCAGTACTCTTACCCATTTTGTAAAAAAATAAAAGAAAAAGAACTTTGTGTTCAGATCAGTATTACCGTATTGTTTTATTTTGGTTTTTTGTGTAAGTGTTTTCTTTGTAATTATATCAAAACAGTTTCCACCCGAAGGCTGGTATTAAGTTTGTTGAACTCAATGTAGTGTGTAGGTTATCTGTCGAGATAAAACTGGGATTAAGTTGAATATTTACTCTTCAGATTTTATCAGAGATTTTGAAATTGCGAGATATCAAATTGATAACTCTGTACAGCTGCTGATGCTGCCGTGTTTGGGGATTGTGTTTATCTACGCATTAGTTAGAACATTGAGAATGACATTATATCGAATCTCGATATCATTTAAAGGAACATTACAGAATTGGTAAGAAAAAACTTGTAAAATATACTTTTTGATCACAGATTTACATAAAAATTACACGGTATAATGATGATGATAGTAGAAAACATCCCTTGAAATATTTCTGTCTGAAATGCCATATTTGATGAGAAATGAATAAACAAATTTTCCGATTGGAATTTATCGCTCAGTGCTTACACTGCCAAAAGTGCTTACACTGCCAGCAACTGTTCTGTTAGCAAAAACCAATTCTGTAATGTTCCTTTAAGTGGTGTTTGAAGCTTTGCATGGTGTGGAAATAAGAAGTTACTTTACATAAATAGTAAACTTGCGGGTACAACCATGTATTAAATCCAGGCCCGTAACAGGAATTATTTGGCGGGGGGGGGGTGCAAATATGAAAGAAAAAGTACATCGGCGCGTTAGCACCGCCCATCGCGCAGCGACGCAGGGCAGTCTGGGGGTGATTTGCCCCGTTGGGCATTTTTTGATTTAAGACCTAATTTAGCCATCTGGTGCACCATTTTAGCTATGATATTGGTTAATATATCTGCAAACAAAAAATGGGGGCGGACTTTTTTTTGGGGGGGGGGGTTGGGGGGCGTCCTGTGTTCAGTTTCAAAACGTTCATGAGCCATGTAAAAACAATTTTGCACTTATTGTGAGCATTGTCAGTGGCATATTGTGCGAAAGTTGTTGTTTGATGTACGTCCTTTGTTTTAAAATAGCGTAGCGTCCTCTGTCAAAAATTGTTCAGAGAAAAAAATTATAAAAATAATTATTTCGGCGTAAATACATCTCAGGATGATTATCAATGATACCAAGTTTATAAAAAGATAAAATTAAATTGGTTATCAGATTGCTTCCAACACTGCTGTATTAAGACATTAAGTAAACCACGCACACGACTAATCCCAAGGGATAATCTTCCCTAATCCATTTACTTTGCTTGGAATGCCAGATAACACATTGTGTATTGAGCGATACAATTGTGTGTGATCCAAACCTTTAAAGTGGCAGTTACCTCCTACCACGTTGACGCCTCCCCTCCCCAAGCCCCTGCATCACCCACAGACCTACTCTCACCCCATAACCTCGTACCCAACTTAAAGAACGTGACTGCAAGTGATCTTGAAGACTTCATCGGTGCGTCTTGATCCCACTATTAAAGCTTACGTTCTATAGCAACAAGGCCATCAAATGCAAATGATTAAGAATTAATTTTTTTAAAGTAGTCGTTCATAGCTGAAATATTCAGTGCCCCTTTTCCCCTTCTATAATGTCGTTATCCCCCTCTAGCTCTTCAAGCCATGCACCCCCCCCCCCTTCACCCAAATCCCAACAGCAAACATAGACCAATGAGACGGGTGTGTAATAATTTCAAACAGGTCATTTGCACATCTTGGAAAAGGGGCCCTGCACTTGTGAGCAAATATGACCTCTTTAAAAAGGTCTTGGAAAGTTGGAAGTCCACAAACACAGGTTGGTACAGTATTACACTATACATTACAACAGTCTCTAGTAAAATAAATGACCCTCACATTTTTTTAGTACGGAAATACGGTTCCTACAAAATACTCATGAGCAAGGTGCAAAAGAGTAAAGTTACCAAGGCGTAAGACTAATTACAGTGTTGCAGTTCAGCACTTTTCAGTCGAGTACCTAGTACACACGAGTACTACTATAGGGTGGCCAAGTATAGTACTGAGTACGAGAACCGGTACTACAATTATGTTACTGTTAGTTAATTATTACTTCCAATAAAAAATAAAAAAATAAAATAAAAAAAATAAAATAAAAAAAACTTTAAAAAAACTAACGCCTTAAAGAGGGGTTTCAAGGTTAAAGGCCCGGTACACTATTGGTAAGATCGAAAAACACAATGTTCACAGATTCACACATAACTTACATGATTTAAAGTAAGTAATGGTAGAAAGGGTTCCTTAAAATATTTCTGCCTAAAATGCCATCGTTTCTGAGAAACGAGTAAAACAATAGTAATTATCGCGCGCGATAATTTGAAAAAACAGAAAACACATAAGATGTCTTTTCACTATTTTCTCGTGACCTCGATGACCAATTGAGCTCAAACTTTCACAGGTTTGTTTGTTCATGCATATGTTTAATCACACAAAATGTGGACACTGATTTTGAGCTGTTACCAAAAGTGTACAATACCTTTAAAGTTAGTTTGGTTATGCACTCCGATAGATAGAGTCCTCATGAAAGTCCCTTAACCTCACCGTTACAATGGTGCAAAAGCTCTTCACGTAAAATTTGATCACCGGTAACGATCTCTCAATTTTTGACTTTGACTCCCTGTCAAATCAGTCATTGCAACTATTGAGTAATAGTTGAACTTTGAAAGTTTGAGTTTTGGTTTGTGACGTCCGTCACTTTGCATCAATGTTGAAGGTTATGTCCACCACAGACGACGGCGTATTTGCACAGACACAATGCCCGTGGATAACACCCATTGTGCCTTATAACCGTTAAATCAGTGATTTGAACGAGTTGAAGTGTTTGCGTTCGATTTTTCATATTTTTTTCATGGCCATTGTGAAATACGACCGCAATTGCAGGGTGCTCGATATGTGCCATGGTGTCTACCATTGAGGTTTATTGTGTCGAATTAGTTGTGTTCTGGCATGGAGAAAGGGTTATGGGAATAACAATAATTTTTTTGAGGATTTTAGTATGTAATTAGTTTTTTAAGGTGCTACCACTACCCTCCTTCTTTTAAACAATGTAATAATTATCATGTGCAGACGTAATAAATAGTTGAGTCTATATACACGGCTTGCAGCATTGTGACGTCATGCATTACGTGTCTTGTTGAACTGTTACGAGTGAGGGGGCAACTTGCAAATCTCAAACGTGTGGGATCAAACTTTGTTCAAAGACCAAGGGTTGTTGAGACAAAATTAATGCAAAGCCGCGTAGGCCCCCTACCTTCGGAATGTGCATTACTCATAACCTTTCGTTGTTTATTGCTCAATCAATGGGTATAAAATTGTATT
Source organism: Pycnopodia helianthoides (assembly GCA_032158295.1). Lineage (NCBI taxonomy): Eukaryota > Metazoa > Echinodermata > Asteroidea > Forcipulatida > Asteriidae > Pycnopodia > Pycnopodia helianthoides. The sequence continues at coordinate 893,517 of CM063261.1, forward strand.
AAGTGGTGCTTGAAGCTTTGCATTTTGTTGAAATAGGAATTAACTATAAATAAATAGTAAACTTGCGGGTACAACCATGTATTAAAGGCAAAGTAGACCTTTGGTTTGGGGGACCGTTTGAATTGAAATTTTTCTCAAAATGCTCTATACTATCGAAAGTTGCTGTACCTTTAACCAGGTCAGTTTTTATTGCCATTAATTTTTGGAGTGATTACCAATCGTGTACCTTCCCTTCAAATGTCTTTAGTCACTCCCACAAGAGATATGGTTGTACCCGCAAGGTTACTATTTATTTATAGTTACTTCTTTATTAAATTAAATTGTTTGCACTCGCCCTGTCGTTGTATAGCTTTATGGCTTTGTCATATAGATCAATAGTTTCCCCACCAAATGGTTTTCCACACAAGTCTCCAACGAATGAAAGACTGAAATGCTTTACAATGTAATTTATTGATAGCGCCATTATTTTGACCTAACACGTACTATACTGCGTGATCACGAGCTGCCTTGCTTGGTGGCCTGATCGTGTGTCACACCATGGGGTTGATAATGCAAGATTTCAACATGTGCCAATGTGGGTTTTTTTTTGTCTCGTAAAGAAGATTCATTCAACCTTCGCGTTGGAGGCGCAGCTGCATTGTCCAATCAGAGCCGATAATCCCCGCCTGACTGCTTAAGCGCCAATCGCAAACCGCCATGCAAATCAATCGGGCTGTTCTTTTAATCACACTCCCTCCCTTGCTTCCCCCTGGCGGCTATGCGAAATATGTGTACTGATCAGCTTGCATAGCGGTTGAATTAGAAATTCAGACCACAGGGTGTAACAGTCGATGACCTGACAATAGTCTCCTGCAAGTATAATTCACTAACTGTTGGGTATGGCCATGTATACGTATATACGTACATACTGCATGTACCGTATGTGTTATACATGTAATGTATGTACTGTCAACTTATGAGGACGGGCCCTTCGTGGAACAGAATCACTTATAATTCCTGAACTTAAACTGTGGAAACAACTGTTTTCCAATAACCATTTTCGTTATCACCGAGACCACCAGAACGACTATACCATGGAAGAAATGCAAGTCAATTCCTCTCTCAAACCCTTCGAACCAGCATTTATGTTCGAGTTTGAGAGGAAATTCCAACCGGAGCCCAACCTGCGGTGGTTCTACAACAACTGGCACCTGTCTGTTGTACTGAGCGTACTGTACGTTGTGCTAGTCTTCACCGGCCGGCGTTTTATGGTGTCTAGACAACCGTTCGATCTGCGTATTCCTCTTGCAGTATGGTCTGCTGCACTCGCCGCTTTCAGCTGGATTGGCATGATCCGATTCGCAACCGGGACCTTCGATGTTCTCCGGACCCACGGCTTGGATGCGACTATCTGCAACCCGGTCCTCTTCAAGGGGATGGCCGGATTCTGGTTGTGGGTGTTCACCCTCAGTAAGGTTCCCGAACTCATCGACACGGCGTTCATCGTGCTCCGCAAACAGAACTTGATCTTCCTTCACTGGTACCACCACATCACAGTCCTCATGTACGCGTGGTACTCCTACCCGCAAACCGTCGCTCTGGCCGGCTCCTTCTGTCTCATGAACTTCACGGTTCACTCCCTCATGTACTCGTACTATGCCATCAAGGCCTCTCGGTTGCTACGCATCCCCAGCTGGGTTGGCATGGTGATCACGACGTTACAGATCACCCAGATGCTCGTGGGATGCGTTGTCAACGGTTACGCGTTCTGGAAAATTAAAAATGGCGGATATTGTGCAACAAACGACCAGAATATGACCGTGTCTTCTCTTATGTACTTCAGCTACTTGATGCTCTTTCTCAATTTCTTCATCGGCAGATACGTCTCCAAGCCAAGTGGTGGTGGAAAAAGGAAAGATCGGAATGAAAACGGGGGCAGCAGCTTGGAACAAAAGAAGGGACTGTAAACATTTGCGACAACGGAAATTTCATATAAATAAGTACCTTTCAGTTAATTATAATATTATAAACCAGAGATGCTTTCATTCATGTGGTTGAAAGAAAATGATATAATAATGGAAATCAACTATATTAACAGTAAACTAATTGTGGTACAACTATGTGTAAATTTCTAATGATTGTTAGGCACTGAAAGAAGCCGTTGTTGTAGTATTAAAATTTCAAAATAAACATAAAGACGATTTATTCTGACGGTGTGGCTGTTTTAAGAGAATATTTCAAAGCTATCGCAATATTAAGTGTAAACAGTGCCCAATTTCATTGAGCTGCTTTAGCCCAAAAAGTAGCTGAGCACAACAAAATCCTGCTTACCAGAATAAGGTTGCCAACCAAACTACCATGTTACATGTAACTGGATCCTACTTATTTTTCCTTGGCATAAAAATGTTGAGAAACATATTCTGCTTAAGCAACTCTATTAAATTGGGCCCTGGTTCAATAGCCAATTGTACATTGATGTAGTTCGTGGAAGTAATTGTTGCTAAGTTGTGGTTACATTTACATATTTAATACGAAAAACAAACGGAACTGATTACTGTGGCCTTCACGAACATAAGCTTTGATACTGAACCCGGGGGGGGGGCTTTCCAAACCTCGGATTAGGCTCCGTCCATCTCTGGCTAACGGACTCCATTTGAGATTTGGTAAAAGCGTCCAAAAGTACACACTGCCCCCAAATTAAAGACGGAGCCCAGATCCTAAGCCTAGGTTTGGAAAAGGCTCCCACTAAAATTGAAAAAGAGATATTCATTAAGTTAATAGACTTTACGCACATGACGTCATTCGAGTAGGGCTCCCTCAGCTAGAGGTCAAAAGAACGTTGCTCATTGGCCCATCCTATGTGCACCGCGCGTGCATGATGCGTGTTTTCCAGTGTTGCGTCATTATTTTTACAAAAGGTGCTGTCGTGATGACGTCATTTCATAAGGTCTGTAGTCATATAAACTAAATCGACTTTACATTCGACCAATTCTGTATACTGTCTCGTTTGAGACTGTTTTGATTTGAATAACCTCAAATGTATTACCCAGAATATATTAATTTTCATTTTGGTAAAACTTTGAATAATTGATATATACTAATAATCAAAACATAATTTGAAATACGTAATTAATTTATTTGTGGTTTTTTCGTATAATTGTTACGTCTTTGATACTGTAATAAAAATATATCATCTAAATGTACTTTTAAACAATTATTAGACGCACCAATCCTCCTCCCCCCCCCCCACCCCGCATACACACACCCTTTCATTGGCACACCTCAAATGGGTGACACAATCACATAAAGTCAGTCATAATATCTATTTTTGTTCAAAAGGTTGAAGAGTATTTATAAATGTTATTTTTTTTTCATTTAGCATCGTTTGATATGATGACCTTTGTGAGGTGCACAGCAATTTTCTTTTCAAAGTGACCGAGATACTCTTGGAGCGCCCTCTATAGGCGGACTGATTGAACCCGGGTGCTCATTGCTGTAACGATAATTCGCTCGTCCCCAACGCCTTGCCTTAAAACCAAAGGCGCTGGGATGGGCAAACGTATCAAGCACGCTCATTGGTTAATGCTCAGTCCCATCATGCATCAACACTCACACTGCAAGCACTGCACGCATGACGTACTTTCTGAACAAGAATCTGTGCAAGCTGATTAGCCCATCCCAGCGGTCCTGGATAGGCCGCTGGGGCCAAGCGAATAATGATAACACACCACACCATAAAATAGAATAGACTTGTGTGAGTCATTTTCAACATAAACAGACGATACAGATAATACTATTAATAGTAATGGCACATTTAAACAAACAAATTGCATCGCAACTGAACTACAACAGTTTCACATTTTATAAAGTAAAATGACCGGACTCGCTGCAAGCATTGTACTGACTCAATTCGCCTGACGTCATCATCACAATGATGTCAAATTGAAGGTCTTGGCTATGGATCGTAGAAAAATGTTCCAATATTGTGCCCTCTGAAGCCCTCTAAAAGTGGCCCTATTTTGCTGAGTGTTGGGTCATTATTTCCAAATGGAGTCTGTCCAGTTTACTCGTTCAGGGGTGGTATTATTTTGGATAAACCTAGCTCAAAATCTCATATTTTTTGCATATTTAGCATGTAACATTGGTTGCTATTGGAAGCTTATTTGGTGTGGTATGCACCTTAAAGACTACCAAGATGTTCGTTTAGGCCGAGCGCCTTCAGTTGACTTCAAAAACCTATAGACGGAGGGCGATCCTGCCAAAAGATGCTGCTACCGAGTTAGCGACAATAGAGAGATCATGTGTCACCCCAACTTCAGAATCGTCCCAACTATAGTTCGGACCGATCCCAACATAGGCCCTTTTCGAATCCACGGCTTCGGCTCCGGATTGGGCTTCGGGCCCAGTTTTCTTGTCTGAAACCCGACCGCAAAGCTAAAAGCTAAGTTAAAATAATTGAGGGAGCCTAGCTAGCCTGAGCCGATTTTGGAGCCGAAGCCGTGAATTCGAAAAGGGCCCAAGTGACCATGGTTGGGACGGACTACTATAGCTGGGATTCAAAGATCTTTCCCCAAACAGGGAACCAGCGAGTGTTATATATTACATTGGATGGTCGAAACTAGAATTGCTGGAGTCACTATCACCCTCTATGTTCAACATCAGGCAATCCGAGATGAGTAGGCCAAACTAAAACTCATAGTTGGGCCGATCCTAAAGTTGGGGCGAAACGTGGCCACTGGATTTGATGATTATGTTCAGTTCACATGTATGGTATTGGAAGCTAGGTCATAGATCTTAATTTACTGTTCCCAAACCAAATGACCTGTACAATCCTTGTTACTATATCTGAACTCCCTCATTACGGGGGGGGGGGGCACACTAATGTGCGCCCGTTACAAACGTTTGCCCGTCACTTTTTAAAGCTGCGTCCGACCACAGTTTTTCCCCCAAATTATTAAAGTCTAGGGTTATATTATAAAAATCAAACAATTTTTACCTGTGATCAGCTGTTTCCATGGTAACCGTCTGGGTTAACATGCCAGTTTCCAACTTTTCAGGAAGGATCATCGTCCAAGGAGGCTTCATTATTGGCACCAAAAGCTGGCGGTAATATCTATTTCCAAGTGGGAAACCAAAACAAAAACACGATTATAGTTATAGTGTAAATCAATTACTATAGCGCCCCTAACGGTGACCTCAGTAATAAAATATTGTATCATGTTTTGGATTATGTCAAAGTAAACAAGATGCAAAGGGTCACAGCGTTTGGGCAACCAAATTACGGAAATTATAGAAAACTACAATTTTTGACCCCAAAAAACTACACCAAATGCCCACTAGCTGCAAATATATATTTCCCTCATTACGTCATCATAGTTTTTTTCGTCATTATGTAGAACTTTTTCATAAGAATCGGTCAATAACTTTGAAAAATATGGACACTGTCACGGTGTATACTATGAGTGCCAGTACTTACCAAAGTTCTTGACCGATTGTTATGTGCCCCCTGCACCCGGGTCCCCATAAGTCCAGCAAAAACCTCCCCGGTACTGATAGGGTTAAACGCTTGCTGACAATTTCCTGACGACCAACACACAACCGCGCTCAACAGTGCATACAATTAGCATTTAATTAAAAACGAGTTTTTTGTGTGGGTTTATTATTGTGCAGTTTCGCTAGACATTATACCCTTACATTTTCACTTTATAGTGTTTGCCTGCGTGTCGCCATTCAAACAAAAAATAAACAAGTATTCAAATAATTTTGGTATTCAGACGTAAAATTTGTATATATTTATTTATTTATTACCTTGTTTTGCTTGATGGCGTTTATTGTGTGGAATGGGGTATGGTCGGGAGGCGATTTTTTTTTCCTGCAGCATACTTCGTCAATACAGTCAACAGTTAAGAGATAGGTTGTTCTTCCCTATTCCTTAACTGTTGACTCCATAGCCGACGTGTGCTGCAGAAATAAATTTGCGGTCGGGAGGGAGTTCTTTCTGGTATGCTTGTAGTAGGCTACGTTTCTGACCTTAACTGAACAAAGCAACTAGTGGGACTGGGTGCACAAACGGGTTCTCATAAACCAGAGAAATGCACAAGGTATATTTGGGATCAGGTTGGCTCAGCGGTTTCTTTCCCTCGCCTGTCACCTCTGTGGGCCTGCGGTTCGAATCCCACATCAATAATAGCTATCACGACTTTCATATATCATAATTAGGACGTAGTACACGTCCTAATTATGAATTATTTAATTATGAATATGAATAATGAGTATTAATTTGAGCTATTATATCTCACAAATATGACTTGTATGAAAATTGTCACGAACATAACTTCATTGGCACAATGACAGTGACTTATGCTAATTCATAAATAAGAGATACGTAATAGTTATAATTTATGTTTATTCATAATTATGAGATTAAGTCATGGCTCTAACTAAATGCCAGTATGAGACATTAAGTCATAATTGATGCTAATTTATACAGTTATGAGATGGTAAGTCATGGTTATAATTTATGCTAATTCACAATATGAGATATTAAAGTCATAGTTATGATTTATGCTAATTCATAATTATGAGACAGAAGTCAAAGTTATGACTTAAAACTGTTGCTGTCTATTATTTTCTTACTTCCCTTTAACGCTTCCGTAGCGAGCACACCTACATTGTGTTTGCCGACAAAAATGTGGGACGAAACGGTGGTTAAATGTTTTTGTTTCCAAACAAAAACGAAAGGAAGTGTTTTAAAACGCACAATTGACCCAAAGGTCACACCGGGTCACGCTCACCCGGAAACTCACGCCCACTGAGACCAAACGTATTTTTGTCCCGAGGGTGTCGTTCAAGGACTCCTATTTGTTTGTTTTGTGCTTACTTACTGGGCCGCATAGGAGTGGATAGTTAAAGGCTTGTAACAAGTCTATTGACTGGATTTATTTTCTACTGGTAAAGCAGATGGCGTGATTTGAAGGTAAGGTATTGTGTACACAGCGGCATGCGCGGGGAACACGCTCACTGGTCATGCAAAGGGAGGCGGCTTCTACGCTGTATAAATTAGAATTACTAATGAACCGCGTATGCTGACTATTCTGGCATGAATAATGTACAGGTACATACCATGGTACATACCATCTGACGCACAGCTGCAGGGGACATTGTACATTACATGTACAAGCGCAGTCTATGCTAACTATCTCTCTGGGAAGGTCTGTAAGGTTGAACTCTCTTCACACACGTCACATGCGCTTCTCATGCTCATGAGGACAGGTCAATATTTTGAAGGCAGCTAGCTGAATTTCACCGGCAGAGAAAATGTCCGAGACACGGGGATTTCCACCGGTTACTCTCCCTCTGCAAGTGCCGTTGAACACGACCAAAGTACCCGTGGTGTACGCCTATGAGTTCGCTATCGAACGGAGGTTCGATCATGAGTGGGGAGTGGGCCTTTTCCAGCAGTATTGGTCAGTGGGAATTCCCCTCTGCAGTCTCTATGTTCTACTCATACTAGCGGGACAGCGGCTGATGCGTGACCGGCCGCCCTTCGATCTCCGCCGGGCCCTTACGGCGTGGTCCGTCGGGCTAGCCATCTTCAGCTGGGTCGGACTGTTCCGTGGTTGGGAGGAGAGCTACTACATGGCCACTACCTACGGCTTCAAATCTATAGCGTGTGATTCAGTTGGCTTCATCGGGGCGAGTGGTCTCTGGGCCTGGCTCTTCGCAGCGAGCAAACTGGTCGAGTTGGGCGATACCGCGTTCATCGTACTACGAAAGCAGAAGTTGATATTCCTCCACTGGTATCACCATATCACTGTACTGTTGTACACATGGTACAGTTACGGCTGCTACACCTCGACAGGGCGGTGCTTTCTGGTCATGAATTACACCGTCCATGCTTTCATGTATACCTATTACGCACTGAAGGCGTCCCGTCTTGTCAGGATCCCACGTAAAGTGAACGTCTGCATAACCATCTTACAAATCATGCAAATGTTCATGGGTATCACCATCAACCTATACGCTCACACCGTCCTCAAACGAGGGGAGCCCTGCGATGTCACCTGGCGTAACCTCGAGGTATCCTTTGTCATGTATCTAAGCTATTTCATGCTCTTCGCGAACTATTTCTACAGGGCTTACTTCGCCAAGCAACCAGAGAAACTTGCTGACAAGTCGGACATGCAAGAGCCAAATGGTCAACTCAAAAACGAAGGAAAGAAGACGAACTAAATTTTCCATCAGATTTTTGCAACGAACCATGATTATGAATTAGTATTTACATGATATTTTATCTAATGTTGGTCTGACAGTTGATATTTTACGCTGTAGAGACGGGTGTTAAAATAATATCGGTCCATCAAATTTACTTCGCCCGTGTGGCGGATTGCTTTCCGACAGAGCTGAATGTGATTTTATAAAGCATTCCATTCATTTCTGTATCGCCATGCATCCGGCTAGATTATCATGCCAATGATTTGGTGTAAGAATCCCACACACGGTATGTTCTTATATACTCCTGTTTTAAAAAACGCTTTTGCAGTTTGAAATGATTTTCACAAATTTCATGTCTAGTTTAGCTACAGTGTTATCTTATTTAATACGACCAGTTTTCGTAAAATATTGTAAGGGTACCCGCAGGCGCATGACGACCGTGCAAGTCTAATCTTGCGCGTTTTGATGATTGTTAGGGACCTTGGGTTCCCCACGTACACTGCTCTAACTTTTAAAGGTGGCATAATGCGCATTGCGCACTTAACCAGGGCCCACATTCATGCGCGGGTGCTGCGCAGTCTCCTATTCTTGTCTGACGCCCTTTCTATGCTAGGCCTAATTTTACTAAGAGCCGATTACTCTCACACACACACAAGTACCATACTATTATTTTGTTTGCAGTTTGGTTGATTGCTTTTTGTGTATGATATTGAAAGATAATGCACTGTAAATAATATTTCCAATTTGACCTCAGTCAGTTGTTTAACTTCCGGCTAGACTTGCACAAATCTTGTGCCCTTAAAAGCCCCCCAGTCTAAATCACAGTTTATTTCGACCCAAATTTCTAATCGGTTTACATGTGCAATTTATTATGTACGTGATAATATTGTTTAATTGAAATTAAACAAAGTAACGTTTTCAAAATGTAAATTATTTGATAATACGCCCGTTTTCCTATTACAGTTCCCACATAGATGTTAAAATGAAGTTCCATGTTTTGGACATAAAAAGGACAAAATCAGGGTATTTCCATTACAAAATTATGACGCTGTTTTTGTAAAGAAATTATATCCTTGTTACAGAACTTGTAGAAATCGGCCACAAACCCAACGCAATCTTGGCTGTAAAGATCCGAAACTGATTACAATTTTCCTTTTTGTGTTCGCGTGTGTAAAAGAATTGCACGTGCAACTAGTAGGCCTATAGTAAGATGTAGGCATAACTACACATTCTTGACCTAATACTATGACACTATAGGTTTGACCCAAACCCAAGGCTATAATGACACATTGTAAAAAAAAAAACCACCATGAATATCTCTGACCATTATTCAAGGATTTCCTTCCTATGTCTGCGGGAGTCATGGTCAGTTCAGTGGAGTGGCACAGTTTGTGTTGCTGTGGGGAGTGCCGATTACAGTAACTTTATGCTGGTGTTATATTGCTTAGAATATTGATATCACTTTTCTGAACATTGCTAATACAAGTGTGGCACAATTTATGCAAAGCCGTTTTTACCTCTAAACATAATTATATATGTAGTATCTGTACACCCTGGTTTAGAGATGCATGCGGCCACGCCCCTTAAACTGCCCCTCGTAATTAAATAGAGTGTATACATGTATGGGAAAATTTGGCTTCATCGATTGATCGATTAGCTAGTATACGCACAGCTGGTCACCGAGTATGGCGTCAAAGAAAACGTCTTTATTCACGAGATCTGTATGTCTCATTTCCTGACTTGTCAATCTTTTAAAGTGCTTTGATCGTATACTTTTTAACTGTGAAAACCCTCACAATTTTTCGTCTTTTTGGATGGGCAAGCTAGCTTCCATAATTATCATGTCAATGTTGTTAGTGAATACATGTAGTTTTGAACCCCAATTCAACTGACTTCAACATCCACGACGAGCTTGGTTGCGCCATTTTTTATTTTTTGAGCCACTTAGACAAGTTAATAAACAGTGGCGCATTTTAGTATAATATGCGTTTGGTGAAGAACCTCCGTACCATCTTAACAAGGCATAATTGCACAACGCGCAGCGCAGCTGGTACGCTGAGGTCACGCGCACGTTTTTACGCACCAAGAGCAGGGCTCAATTTCATAGAGCTGCTTAAGCACAAAATATTGCTTAACAATTGCCTGCTAAGCAGAAATAAGCAGGATACCAGTCACAAACTGTACATGGGGTATGGTAGTTTGGCTGGTAACCTTATTCCGGTAAGCATAATTTGTGCCTGGCTACTTTTTGTGCTTAAGCAGCTCTATGAAATTGGGCCTTGCTCTTGTTCAGTGAGCTGCCTCCTTTTCGTCTCATATGCAATGGGTCTATTTGAACCATAACGGTGTAGTTTAAGTTTTTGGGGGTAAAAAATTCAAATTGAGCATTTAATGCCGACCAAACAACTCACAAGACTTGTAACTAGAACATTTGAATAAGTCTTTTATAAGTCAGCGGCAAATTATGCCACAAAATTAAGCAAATGTATAATAACTGCTGAAATTTCTTTTTAGTTATTACGTTATGATTTAAAGTCGTGGATCGTGATACGAAAAAAAAAAAAAATCAGATTAAATTAATAGTATTTTTAGGTATCTTGTAGTTGCATGATTAGTTCTCGTGTAAAAGGAATTGACAGCAATGTAAGGAATGAATTATATTTTTTAGTATTCATAGAATTTGTATCGAGCTGAAACGTTCCTTCTGACCTCGGTATTGTTTATACGTTGTTTAAAAATCATTCATATCTTAAACAGTCGATAAATAAGAGTAATCAATAGATTTGTCACGAATTCAAAGGAAAATAATTATATGTATAAGCCAATATAAGTTGTCACTGAAAGTCTACCACAACATTATGCATCAACTATTATGTTTATATTATATTAAAAACAATATTGTTTCGTCATTTTTGTGTACCTATCAAAGTATTTTCATGGCTGACAATTGATAAATTAAATAATCGATATTTTGGTAATATGTAATTAATAACATAACTTTCAATAAACACACCAAGGTTCCTTAGTGTCACCGGAAGTTTAACATTATGTATTTAATTACCATATCGGTAATTCATCTAGAGACCGGTAAAATAAAGGAATACCTAAAGACCATTATTGTAACCTTTGTTTACAAAAAGAGCGACCTTGTTCATTCCAGGGCATCTAATGGTAAGCGAGATACTGCACTGGCCATATGGGAAATTTTGTATTTAAAAAAACATAAATGGAGTTTTCTGGTGACTTCGTTGGCTGATTGATCTTAAACATTCACAAGTTTGTTATTTCATATTTATGGTGGGTCACATAAAGTGTTTGACATGTACCAATGGTGTATGCGTGCTTTAGACACCGTTGGTGCAATAATTCAATTCCATAAAACTGCATAAACACAAACATTTTATTACAGCTGAGCAATTCTGCTTACCAGACAAAAGGGTACCAGCCAAATTACATTGTTATGCATCAATAGTTTCTGCTTAAGAGCTCGAGACGATGTAACGTTCTTTATGTCGAAAGTTGATAAACATCGGACAGTGCAATCAGCTGAAATGTAATAATTTGTGTTCTTCCATTGAGCTGTGTACATAACGTGCCTGAAGGAAGGCCGAGCTCTGTGGCTCTTTTGTAAACATGTGATGTCACAGATTACGTAGTCTGAGATATAGCATTTCTGAAACACTCTTATTTCTGGTTTGTTTTCAAATTTACAGCTTCAGATAGGTCGATCCCGCAAAGTAGAGTTGATGTTTTCCCCCAACACCATTAAAATGTTAACATTTTGGGTAAAAAGTTTTCCCGGCGCGTGATCTTCCATGAACAACACTTTTGCTGGGTAAAAATGTAACTCCCTTATAGTAATATTAATCATTTTTACCAAAGCATATGCTGAAATGATTAATACCAACAAAGGGTTGACAATTCATCCAAAAAAGGGTTGTTCACAGAGAACCACGTGTTGGGTAAAGGTTATACCCAGCTCATGACAGCTAGCTAGGAATAGTTGTTAGATCATAATAATAGAGACTGCGTTTGGACTATACTTTTAAATAAATTGAATTGAAAAAAAGAGTCTTTTAGCCAACCAAAAGGTGTCATGTTGAGAAGTTGTATTGGTTTGTTGTTGTTTTTTATTCAAGTTGAACGGTCAGTTCATATTTATTGTTTAATTATTTATTGATGTATTGATTGATTGTTTATTGATCTATTTATTTATTGATTGATTATTTATTGGTGTATTTATTGATTGATTGATTGATTATAGTGAGGGGAAACCTTAAAGTTTAACACTGCCCATCGATAAAAAATACACTCACGTGTTTGTAGTATAGTCGTACTCGGATACTACTCGAGTACCGTTTTGATGGTACTCGTCCAGCAAATTGCTCCCCTCGGAAGCCCGAGTTCTACTCGGCATCCCTAGTACCCAGCAGTACTTGATACTCGACTGAAAAGCACTTGACTATCAACACTGGTATTCATTAATTAAAAAAAATAAATACTATTAACCTGTTATTAAAACGACAATATGAAACAAACTAGCGGGAAAGAGCAGTGGCGTAGCTAGAGGGGGACAGGGGATGGGAGCCTCTTCCCCTCTTGCCCCCCCCCATGAGATGGAAACAATGCACAATTGAATGGTTCGATACATTAAATTACCAAACAAAAAAAACAAAACAAAAACACCCTCAACAAACAATCCTCTTTGCCCCGGCTTGCTCCCCCAAATGTGAATGTCTGGTTACGTCACTGTGAAGGAGCAAACTACAGGGTGAGAGAGTCATTGCTGACAAAATAAGTCTGAAAATGAGGAGGTACGTTGAAATGACGGCATTTCCATCTTTTGATAATCCCTGGAGTTTATAAACTCAGAGGAAAATTATGGAAACAGTCTCCAGAGTGCTACAGAGAAGTAGATGAATGGGCATGATTTATGTGCACGTACATCTAAAGAAAGTTACAGCATTTGTTTGTATACCAGGAACACTTTAAAAAGTATAAATTCATACTAAAGTCTGAAATTTATCACCCCTGAAATTACCATAAATGGGTATCTACTGGAGCAAAATCATCTTCTGATACCCCTCCCCCAGGCCCGGCACGGCCCGGCCCGGCCATACAATGCAATCTCAGAGGTGCGGGTACCGTTATTTACAAAGCCGATACTCGACCCTAACAAGGCAACACCTTTATCAGTATAAATGGTTTATGAAATCTGGAAGCTGCTAATCATAATAGTTATTGTCAATATTCCACTAAATAGTGTGATATCAATGGGACAGTCCATCGACCGCATTCATAGTATTGATTCTGTGAGATCAATAGTATCGGGGCAAAGGCAAAGGTCGCGAACAACTAAAGTAGACTTGTACAAGTCTCTTAGTCCCAGATTTACGACTGGTGTGAGCGAGACGATAAAATGGCCGAGCGGTATGCACCGTGCGGGATGGGGTTCGATTCTCGGTCATGACACATGTATCATTGAGCTGGAAAATATGATTGCTTCTCTTTAACCCAATGGTATAAATGGGTGCCTGTGAGCTGGTAATTGCAGTGGCTGTTCCCAGGGTGCCGAGGTGGTTATATAAAAATGTCCCTTTGACCGGGTGCGCCAGGAGCGTCAAAATGGGCGGTTACCGGCACTGTCAAATAAATGTCCATGTTGTTACGTAATTAAAGAAACATCACTGTCAATTTTTTTGTGACTATTTAAAAGAACAATTTTGGTAATGGCTCGAGAAGAATTATAAGAATTCAAAGCCAAAAACAAAACGCACATCTAGGAGAGCTTGTATAAGTTGCGCCGCACAGGATGGGCCAATGAGCAGCCTTCTTTTGCCTTCTAGATGAGAGCGTCCTACTCAATTGACGTCACGAGCATAATTATAAGGTCTATTGGAAGTCGGCAAGTCAAGTCGGTTTTCATATCCTATCCGTGCACCCCTCCCAAAACCCAAAACCAAAAGGAAATGCCCCCCCCCCCCCGTATACCCTCGGGCGTCACTCCTTAAAAAGAAACGGTCACGGAAAACAATATTTTTATGACTGTATTTCTTTAAATGCAGTGACTTTCACAATCCCTTTCAAATTCTTTCAAATAAACAAGTTTTGAACTTCGTGAGTAATTATCTGCCCTAATTGATAATCAAATGAATCTTATCGTAGACAATGGGAAACGACTTAAACAAGTCTACCTTTGATCCTTGTCACGGCATTGCAACATGGATGTTTGGAGATACGATACGGGGATCGTGGATCGGTCACGAACTTTTGGATCGGGGGTAATTACGGAGCCCCAACCCTGTCCAGGTAATAGGATTACAGTCAACAAAAATGAGTTTGATTAGTATCAGATTATAAAGTATTTAGTATCTATACCTGCTGAAAAATACCTCCGTCCTAAGCTCCGTTTCGAATCAATCATGGAGCAACCAACGGCGCGTCGTTGAGCCCACACTGGATTTGCATTGTTGCGTTTCTTGCCTGCTCACAAGAAAAGCCGGCAATCTAGCGTGCCCTTTGCTAATTGCCGCTCCGTAAGCAGAAAACGTCTGCCAATTACAGACTTTACGAAACTGGGCCCTCACCTGTATAATGTGTACGCGCCACTCACACTCTCAGCCAATCATAGATCTTCCTTTGACCTCAATGAGGGCGCTGTTTGACCTTGTGACGTTCGAAGGGGCCCTTTTCGAAACGGCGGCTTGGGCACTGACTAGGACTAGGAGGCTGGTTGCGTGTGTTAGTGGACCCCATTTTAAATTAACATTTTCAAAAGATAAATACTATTACTTAGATAACTTTATGGGCATAATTAAGCTTTATGAATAAAAAAAAAACCGTTGTTGATAATCAAAAGTCCTTCCTTGGTTCACAAAGTACAGTATATCAAATTTCGTATACGCACTGTGTGCATTAAACATGTTTTTGTTGGTTTTTTTTGCGAGTTTCGACATGGCCGCCGCTCGTGTGTGACGTCTTCACGGTGTTGTGCACACGCACAGGCGCGACTCCGTATCCAGTGACCAGTCTCATCCAATACTTGATATGTTATCGTACAGTTATGCACTGCAAGCTATGATATTATCTAATTTACCTCATTTGGGTCGAATACAACCAAAAACACAAAGTTATGGAAGAAAAACAACAATTTTATTCCAGATATAATATTGACAGTACGAACAAAATGTCCCGTAATTTAATGTCCCTATTAATAATGAATAAATGAATAATGAATAATGAATAAATGAATAAAGAGCCAGCCTCGGTCTCATGGTCAATGCTTTCGATCCCGCCTCTCGTCACTATAGTACAGTAAGGCATATTGGGAATAAATGGCCTGGGAATGAGGTCAAGAAAGAGTTGGTAGCTATAAACCTGTACCTACAAATACAAAATACGCAAAACTATCTGTCACTTCATTTACAATACAAACACAGCATGACCCTGCACATTGTCAATCATTCATTTCTCTGGTAGGCAAGATGATCTGCGATTCACATAAAAAGTTTAACATTTAGTTATTTTCCCACATGCAAAAGTAACAGCTGAACAAGTTTTCAATGTGACCACCCTATCTTTGTCAAATCAAAAGGTGATGCAAATTTGTAGAAGATTTTACCATTTTTTCAACTGAGCTGTGTACAAATTGTGCCTGCAGGAAGTCCGTGCTCTATGGCTCTTTAGTAAACATTAGAAGTCATGATTAACATAATGTAAAGGAAATTACATATTTGGGGTTGAAAAACTGACAGCTGAAGTTAAACGACACGTGTCCCCTTTGGTAGTTTTAAAAACTTCAGAAAATTACAAGTGTTTTGTTTTCTCTATAATAAAGGAGAAAATGTGAACAATAATAGCTCAACAGACATTGACAAGGTAAATGAACAGAAAGCATATTAGAACCAGACTGAAGGCTCTCGATAAAAAAGAAACCCAGATGGGCTGATCAAATGGTTCACCACAGCTCAGAGATGCTAAACAAGTATAACAGAAAACAAAGATGGTATCAAGGAAAAACTGATTTATGTACGAAGAAGGTGTTCAAAATGTCAACGCTGTAAAGGAAATCCATACATTTTGTGGAAATTGTTACTGTGATTTGAGTTGCTCCTTCGGCCTTCTGGTCCTAAGAAATGCAGCAACATAAAAACTACCAAAAAGATAGATCATTGTCATGCAGAAGAATATAGAATAGCCGCAGAAGCCGTGATGCAGGTAACCGACCATACAGTGCACCAGTATGATAAAGAACTGCGTAATCTGTAGTTGGGTCATTTGCTTTTTCCATGAGGGCGGGCTATCCGGATTTGCGGCGCACCGTCCATAGTAGAAGTAAAGACAAACATGTATGAGAGAGTTGAGGCCGAGGGAGAAAGCGACGGCCGCCCACGGCGTTAAGAGGTAAGAAAACTCCGCGAGGTTAATCATACTGCCATGGTGATACACGTGAAGGAAAGAAATCTGTCGTCGTTTATGACGAAGGATCATAAAGACGGTGTCGAGGAGCTCAATGTATTTCGCGATGCGGTAGAGTAGGAAAGCTTGTTCGAGTACCGGTGTTGTTTCCATGCGGAATACCGACCCGGCGTCGTACATACCGTAAGCGAACATGGCGAAGGTGCAGACACTGAGGAGACTGCACGCATAGTTATACACCACCAGAATCTACAGTAAAATATAATCGTTAAAAACGTTGAATTTAGTACTTGCATTTAATTTTGCCGATGTGGTTTTTTTAAGTTATTTGTTTCAATCCAAGTTTTCAAGATACATCACAAAGATTACTTTAACATCAATATTGCTGGTACGGTAGTGCGCTTGGCACACGCGGGTCAAAATGCTAGTATTTTGACACAATCCACTTCAAATGAATGTTTCAAAAGGTCACCACCTAAGACTACATACAGTTAGACACACCACAAGATCAAAGAAGAATAACAGGGGACCAGTTGCTCTGTAATAACTAGTTGCCTCTTTTGATAGCGTGCTCTGCTTAAGTCTCTAGAACCGATTGAATCAACCGCAGGACTAATTATTTTGATATTTCAAAGTCACACTTTCGGGGTTATGATCAAGCTGGGCATTCCGGTGAAAAATGGCGCGGCGACATCGTACACCCCTGGGAATGAGGTTGTTACTTGCCAGACTTGGCTCCAAAGAGGTACCAGTGGCCAAGTTCAGTTTCGTTTTTACCGCAACAAATGCAGGCCATTAGAACTGACCATGTAAGCGGTCAATTTACACTACTACATGGAAGTGACGAATGTTTTTGAGTTTCTAAAGTAAGTGTAACAAGTTTTTTTAAGAAGAAAGAAAACAAATGCCCGGGTCATTTTTGGTGGTCGGGCTAGGATGCTAAGCATTTTTTTTTTTGACATGGCCTTAGTTCACTTTAAGCAAGGTTTACTTACCGGTCCTCAGGGACATGGGTTTAGAGATCTTTTGATAAAGCGGTGATAACAGCACCATAAGCAGATACCCCACCATGATGCGAAACGAGTACAGGTGGATAAAGGTGCTCAGTACTTTCTGTAATCCCATGATTGCAAGTTGACTTCACCCCCTTTAGGTAATCCTGATCCTAAAGAACTGTGAACAGTTGAAATTACATGTAAAATCGTTGGTTTCAAAATAAGCCAATTTAGCCAGATATGGCAATAACCAACATCAGCGCTGGCTAAATAAAAAACTTTTCGTCAGGAAATGCGAAGATTGAACTAGAGAACATTGTACTGTAGCTCTTAGTCTTATTACTATAACTTGGGATCTAGAACCCCACACTACATTTACATTATTATGGCTTCAACTTGCATCCCACAAAAAAAGTACGACCATCAAAGTCAAAATTTCAAAAAGAGGAGTACAGGCTATGTGCAGCGCCCAGTTAGTGGGTCTGTCACAGTGTCAGTGTCAGTGTCACACTATGTCAGCAAGGTAAAGAGCTGTTTTGTCCCAACTTTAGAATCGTCCCAACTATAGTTGGGTCCCAGAGCTGTAGTTGGGCCATCTCGACTGTGTAACAGTGAGGGCTGACTGTCAGTATCACTGTCAGCACATGCTGAAATATGCTGAAATATTTCAATTGTCTTTACCACGCCGTACACACTGATCAGCTCATATGCTATGATATCTTATACAAAGTTGGACTATGACACATGTCCTTGCTGGAGTTTAAGGGTGGTGTCAATCAACAACCAAAGGTCAGTGATTTGGTTTGGAGGAGGAAGGATAAAACGCTGCCAAGTGCCAGCGTCTCTTGTGTTCAAAATCGATATGTCAATTGTCAATGGTACTGGTGGAACCATGATAGAACAGAGGACACCAAATAATAAAACTTAGTTAATTAGGCAAACAAATAAGCTTGAATTAATCATGGAGATTGACCCAGGCAAACATGGACATTGTAAACAGTCTCACTTTCAGTCGCAACACACCGACGTCCACTGACAGTGACGGGGGCATTGCAACCAGAAACAGGTGCCTCGCTGGTTTATGGAGGGGTTAAAATTCAAAGGCAATTTTTGTAAATTCAATTTCTACAAGGAACATTACTTTACCTTTATTTCGACGGCTTGAAACTAACTGAATGTAGAATTCGATCATAAGTCTACGACACTTGGCATTTGAGGAGTAAGTGCGTCTCGTACCAAACAAAACCCACTCAATGTTATCAATGTTGTAATGTTAAATAGTGTTACATCATGACACATGTTGTCAGACACCCTGACTTTGTGACAGATTGTCTAAATGTAAATCAACCATCAAAGGTGGGATCTGACTAAAATTTATTTGTCAACAGAGGGCGCGCAATCTCCAAGTTAGTGGGCATGCGATTGCTTGAACTATTATATTTAGATAGATACCCGTACCTGGGAGTTGTTGTGATTTTTTCCCGTCGATTTCACCTCGCTTTCACCCAGGATAGCGTGGGCGTATAATTGTTAAGGTAACCAATTCTTCAAGTAAATTTGTCACACTCTATCTCGTAGAGACCAAAGGTTAAATTGGTTTCTCAAAATACACATCGAGGTTTCGAAAAAAAAGTAAGATTTCTGGCATCGTTATAATTTCTGATAATTTATACAAAAACCACCGAGTCACTTCTTTGCCAGAACTTTCTAAGTTACTCAAAAAGATGAGAACGGACTTATTGCATTGACGTCAATCACGCCGCCATCTTAGATGAAGATGAAACATTGGAAACACACATCAGTATGTATGCAAAGCGCACAGGATGGGCCACGTCGAGCAACCTTTTTTACCTCTATAATTGAGAACGCTCTTCTTAAATGACTTCATGCGCATAAGGTCTGTAAAAGAGCTTTCAAATTACACCTAGGTCTGAAGCAAAAGTTGTTCCTAGGTGTTGCTGAACTTTCGAGGGTGTTTTTAATCTTTTCCGAACCGTTTTTATTAAAAGGGTGACTGCAGTTCATTGTTTTGTTTTTCTCTTGTTTTTGTGAGTTTGTTATTAACAATGTTGTAATTCAGCCATTGATGTTCTCAGGTGACAGTTCCATAATAAATAATTTTATCAGTCTAGATTATCTATCTATCAATATTTTGGGGATGCATGAGGTTTGTTTGCAAATTGTGTTGTTTCACTGATTCATTGTTTACCTGTCTTTGTTATGTTGGGTTGATTTAATTTGGCAGGTCAGCGGGACGGTTGTACCGTTAAATAGTACAGTCTAGACCAGGGCCCAATTTCATTTATAGAGCTGCTTAAGCACAAAAGTAGCTAAAGCGCAACAAGATTATGCTTTACCAGAATAAGGCTAAGCCAAACTACCATATCACAGGTACAATTTGTGACTGGTATCCTGCTCATTTCTGCTTATAGCAGGCATTAGGCAATAATTTCTGCTTAAGCAGAAAGTTAATACGGCGTTTATCGCTTTACTTTTGCGTTATCGCCGTATTTTATTGCGTTTTATAAATCGACGTTACAAAAGGCGCGATATATAAATAAGCCGTAAAAAACATAGGGTTTCTAGGAATTGGCGAGTACCGTAAGTTCATAAAGCCCCCATCTCATTTTTTTTTAATCAATCCACAAACCCAGATTTACTTATCGCCCACGTACGTATCTGATGAAAACATCAGATGTACTGTGTAGAGAATATTCCGTAATTGCTACAACGGGGGCAATGCTCTGACGGACGTCAGGAGGCAATGCCGGACGATCTGCCGGGTAGCTGGGGCCGGGGTGGGGGATCGGAGTAAACACGATGAAGGAAATCTTCACAATGGCAAAACAAAAATTACATTATATAATACCCGTCGAAGAGAAAATAGTGACATAATTTTGATCATCTTTGTTAGTATTTTGTCATATTTTGATTATTTTGTTGGATTTTTGTTTTCATAATTTGGGTTGAACAATTACCAAAAGCGGCTTTGATTGAACCTGTGACATCTGGATTAACCTGCCGGCGCTCTACGAACTGAGCTATCTTGCTCTAATATTTGCGGTCTCCCTATTTTGTCGAAAACTTCGCTTAGGGAGGCCAGCCAGAAGCCCTCATTATGTTAAAAACTTTACGCAAAACACAAGTTTTTAACAACAAATAATGTACTACCAAATTAATTAACTTTGGTATTTTAATGAGATAATAAGGCCTACAAAAGTACGTTTCGTGTTTAATAACTGTTTAACAAACTATTCTAAAATCAACGAATCAGAATTTAGCAGGATCTAGGTCCCATTAGGGGTCAATCTTGGGTCAGCATGACCCATCAACAATCTGAGTCAGATTGACCCTAATCAGGGTCCTAAGGAACCTCCATGGATTCGCACATGACTAAGACTCGGCGTTTTTCACCTCTCCAATCTTCTTCTCTTCTCTCCAATTTTTCGTTTCACCTTTCTAGTCTGTGTTCCCCATCGTGTCTCTTAATTAAAAGTAAGTTACGAAGCCGTACTTCTGAACTGTTTTTTTGTTTTTGTTTTTTTCGTTTCGATTTCTGTTTCCTCTCAATGTCGTATTTTTTAACTTGTGTCCCTTTAGGGGCTCCATACTCTGCAGTAGTTCGATGACATATTCAAGGCATTAACAACTACGATCCCTATCCATTATTTATCCACAATAATCTGGCAGCCCCGACCCTCTCCCCGGAAGGAGCATCTTCGAGGGCGGAAAACGTCACTCTGCACCCGCCTCTCAAGTTGACCATTGTTGACAAGTTCTGTTCTAGATCATTTGGACTTCTTCGTGATAGTTTACTGCGAATGTTATCTAAACAAAAAAGAGGTTCCCACGGAAGACCAATACACGCAGCGAGGAAAATGTAAACATTATACAACCCACAAATCATGAATCGAAAGTGGGGAAAATAGAAAGCTATGAAATAGTCGTGACAGTTCGAAGGTGAACCTCCGAAGTCAGATGACGATTTTGTTTGCAGCAACGTCATGATAAGTTGATTTCCGTGATTTACGAGCGAGATGTGCATGTTGGGTGACTCGAGGGTAGTGACTCGGGAGGGTTGGCAAAAGGCCCAGCCCTCCCCCACCCCACCTGATCGCATAGCACCAATCAGAGACAACTTGCTTGAAATCAACGCCAAAAACCCCCACAAATTAATCTCATCGAAGGGTTTAAAATCAACTGGGTCTTTGAGCTTTCACCACTTCACGATCGCCTTACTTTCTTCTCGGCACAAGCCAGCCGTTTCGCAGCGGTACTATTTGGCAAGATGGTTAACCTTCTTAAAGTTTCACAAGCTCTGGTTGTCTTCGCAGTAGCATGGCCAGCTAGTCAGTCAACACCACAGGAGTGTAACTGCGACGCAATCGAAAACAAAGGTAAACTTAAACAAAACCAAGACAAAGTGAACACAAAATAATGGCCACCTTTGTGTTTGTTTGTTTGTTTGTTAAAGTTATTTATTTTATAGATATATTTTTATACTATGCTGCTTGGGCACTCTTTAAAAAACATCTCACAGGCTAGGATTTAATTTAGATGGACAACGAGAGCTAGGGGAGTTTGTTTTTGACCGGCACGTTCGGCCTGCAAGTTTTGGTGTGTTCGGCGGTACAGGCCTGCAGTTTTGAAAATGCCAATCTAACTTTAACATAGTGCGGTTTGGTCATAGTGCGGCCGAGCAGTATTTGGCATCGACTCTCGTATCACCAGGGAGGTTGGTTCGAATACCGATGGCGGCACTCGTGTGTTCTTCGCCGAGACAAAATTATCTATAAGAATATTGTGCATGACATCACCTGGGTTGCGTGAGCCAGACATTCCATTGGTGCATTTTTCGATCTCATTTGGGGAGGGGGAAAAAGAGGGACATGGGTTCTGAGCGGGGAGCTCCAGCCTCCCCCCCTCCAATTTGTTTATGGCCACTGGGTTAATGGGTACTAATTATTGTGAGGGTAGAAATTGTTGATGTGAATGACTATCAACTAGGGCTCAATTTCATAGAGCTACTTAATTAAAAGCGCATTGATACGTTAATGTAAAATGCGCTGTATAAGAACTAGTTATTATTATTACTAAGCACAAAAA
This sequence comes from Pycnopodia helianthoides, assembly GCA_032158295.1. NCBI lineage: Eukaryota > Metazoa > Echinodermata > Asteroidea > Forcipulatida > Asteriidae > Pycnopodia > Pycnopodia helianthoides. Next base: position 916,229 of record CM063261.1, read on the forward strand.
GTTGCTAAGCACATAAGTTGCTAAGCACAAAAAGTGCTAAGCACAATCAAATTATGCTTACCAGATTAAGCTACCAGTCAAACTACCATGTCACAATTAAAGTCATGTACGATCTGTGACTGGTGCCCTGCTTGTTTTTGCACTAACAGAAAATGATTCCAGCAACATTTCTGCTTGAGTAGCTCTACGAAATCGGGCTATGTAGACTCATTTGGCTGCCGGTGTGGCAGGTGAATCGGCTCCCCTGGAGATTCTGGTGGTCCCCCCCTTACTGTCTTCTGGTGCAGCCCTTTGCCGTATGGGGATACACGCACAGGGGGACAAACTCCCCCATGACACCGGTGTTGCATTCCACCAAAAGAGTCGAGGATGTTTCAGTAATGCCCTTGACCCAAATGAGCAGAAGTCGCAATTGTAAAAGGAATTGATGTTAAAAATATATATGTTTAACTTTATTTTAGTAATATATTTTTGTATCATAATATTCTCGTGCAGAAATGGTGACTCGTATATCCCTACTTGAGGCTAGTGTCTCTAGTCTTAAGACTACTGTCTTCAGACTGAACCAAGAAACAAACAAGATGAAGAAGCTGACTCTGGCCTCTCTGAATGTGGCCCTGACTCCCGAAGAAGATCAATGTAAACAATCGCAAGAGCTGTACCGTCTCATTGAAGGTAATGCCATGAGACAAAAGCATCATCATCACTTACGGCGTGTCGTGGATGGCCAAGTGGTTAAGAGCACCGGTCTCAAACTCTAGTGTCTCTGATCAACAGATTGTCGGTTCGAGTCCCAGTCTTGACACTTGTGTCCTTGAGCAAGAACTTTACCCCAGTTTTTTTTCTAACATAAAGCCGTAGTACTTTGGATTAGTGCACGTTAAAGTATCAAGAACACTTACCGTGGAAGAGCAGGTGTTAACCCGGTGTTTCTAGTTCACATAGCAAACACCCTTGTTCACAGATTTCGTCGATGAGCTTACAGACTTCGATGAATCTGCGGATTGAAACATCAATTTTTTTACGACGTAAATTCATCCAGTTTTTATAATAGCCAGGCTGATTAATAGCACTCCGCACTAATTATGTCACTTTTGCATAAAATACCCGGATGTAAGACGACCATTCAAGCGATCACCGTATCGGCGCGACACACACCGCAGTATTACAAGTAAAGCTTGGACATGTACGCGCGCGTACGTTCGTGAAATTCAACACGTTGTCTGAAAAATGGGTATTGAGCTTGCACTTTTTTCAGCCTTCGTGCCGAGTGGTATGGACCCTTTGCATATGACGTCACAAGCCCCAAAACAGTCCCCTCACTGAGGTCAATGAAGAGCTATCATTGGCTGAGAGACGTGCTCAGCGCGTACACACGTGCACGTTGTTAGACACCAAAGATGGCGGCCAATGCAAGGTGATTAATAGCTAATCACCACCTTTGTTGTCGTAAATTACCAATCATACTTTGCCTGAAATACCAACCTCGTACCCTTTCTGTACCTCCAGGTCTTTCTATCCACATTGGCTTTGGACACGGATCGTGCGAGGTGATGGGGACGATCCAGTACCCTGCCGTATCGTGCAAAGACCTAATGGAGACATGTCAACAGCCTAGTGGGTTGTACTTCGTTCAGGGATCGGCCTCTACACAGGTAATGTATACCTGCCCTGAACAGTTTCATCCCATTGTTTTGAATAATGAACTGTATGTTTGTAAACAAAATGCGAACCTCTTAGCCAAGGACCACAGTGACTCCTGGCTGATATCAATCAGATGGCTCGATGGCTCGATGGCTTGGAATTTGTTTTATTTGGTCTAGAGAGTCTCTGTTAGACAAATTGAAAGGGATTGTGTTCGCCCCAAAAACATATCGCATATTATAACACCCCTTACAAATATTCTGCCTTTTGATTGGTTAAGAGCGCGTCACATGATATGTCTTAGTGTAACTAGAAACCGCGCGTGGACCGCGCGGTACTATCACACGGCCGCCGATGTACTATCACATGGCAACCGATGTACTATCACACGGCAACCAATGTACTATACCCATAGCAACAGCAGCTTCATGGAACATAGACGTCTTTTGTACGGGTGATATAAAACAAATATTGACTGCTTTTACTTGTGCTAAGGTTAAAACTACGACGCCCTCGGTGATCCCCGGCACAATATATTTTCCCTCGTCTTTGCCTCGGGAAAATAGAACGCGCCGGGGATCGTAGTTTTAACCATAGCACTCGATCGAAGCAGTCAATATTTGTATACTATTCAACACAGTGCTTTGGTGTAACGCCTTGGTGTTGTGCGTAATGCGTAGTGCGCAATGCGTAAAAAAATATAGTGGACGCCAACCGTATCGATACGGTGAGCTGCAACCTCGTCCCCAAGGGTGATCGATCTCGCCGCGCCATTTTCTTCCAGACGAGAGGTATCGATACGGCGCGCTGCCCATGGTAGAGGCTGGGTGAGCTGCTGAGCCGCCCGTGGTAGCGAGGCTGACAAAAATTCGAAAATTTTCTCCCAAAGTGGTGGAAATGGTAGACGCGCATATGTGAGGAGGTGCATTCTGCGCCGTGCAAGGGGTCAATACGAAGCAAGTTCACCACCGTCATGTACTTCTAACGTATTGGGATTGCGTTAAAAATAATTGCCTGTTATTCTGTCTGTTACTAATACCTAAAGGTGTACTGTGCGATGGACGAGTTTGGCGGCGGCTGGACACGCTTTGGAAAGGGCGGCATGGAGTCTACGTGGAACTACAGGGACGAGGATGAAGTAGAGGTCAATCTGGATATCATCTCACCCCAGGACATTAAAGTGATTCAGGTGTCTAACTTTAACACCTTTAAGATCTTCACGGATGTGGAGTTTTATCTTCAAGCTGAAGACTCGACGAATCCCTCAACCTTGATCGCACTGACCCTGCCGTCGCTCGAACCCAAATCCATTAGTATTGGACAAGGGAGGGATCACACCCACTTGGAGTTGACGGAGGAAGGTTAGTTCCTTGATCCAAATTGCCCGCCTTTATTTTCCCGCCATTTTCTCACTCGTGCTAAACGTTGCTTCATTTCATAACGCCTGTAAGAGTGCGTAATTACCTGCCATAAACGGAGCGAACGGAGCGCGCGACATAGCGAATATTCTATGTCATAATCAATGCCAACCGTAAGCAAAGCAAAAGTACCGTCCTTACAGACTCTGTCGTCATACTTGTTATTATTTGATGGTTCTTTCATAAAACTATAGAGGGAGCACTCCTCGCTGTCCAACCGGCCAAGGGCTCGATCGAATCCCTGAGGGTAAATTACAGACAGATGTTCACACACAAAATGTTGGTTGTGTGATTCGATACCTTATGAAGAAGAAAATGGGAAAACAAAAGGTCTTCCTATGTAAATTCTAAAGACCGGGCGCTCCACAAGAAATTTTGTGTACACAACTTTTGGAAGGTTAAAACAGGGACAAATGTAAAAACAATAGAAGTCACCACAGGGATGCACTTTTGAGAATGGGTGCGTGACCTGTGTTACACGATGGGTCAGCACCATAGACTACTTCGCAAGTACTCAGTGCGCGTGCGTTAGCCATGGAATGAGGTGCAGGCTGGTCTAGGTAACGACAAAATTTGTCACTAGCTAGACCAGCATGCACCTCATTCCACGGCTAACGCACGCGCACTGAGTATTTGCGAAGTAGTCTATTTTCTCAATGGCACTTTTTGTACGCCCTCTAGTTCTCTAATGGTTCCTCCCTCTCTTTTTTCAGGCGACCGTCTTGCCTGTCGTTCCGGGACAGCCATTTTGTCTCGGTGTGGAGACGGCAATTTACCACCGATCGACACGCCTTCCAAGCGCCTGGTGCTCGTCTCGCTGTTCTTCGGTCCCCGGGCAGTAAGCCAGGGAGCAGAGGGCGCCCACGGCTGGTCTCGTAATCGTTACACGTGGTCCGGTTCTTATTATTACCTTTTGGCCAAGTAGGATGAAATTTATAATTACGACAGATTTGCTGTACACAAATTAATTTGTATTAATAATTTTGATTTCCTCCTTCCCTTTTTTGTAAAGTAAAAAAACCACAACTTTAGGGAAACTGACTGTGGGTCAATTTTATTAATTTTGTCCTTTAAACTTTATAGTTGCTACTTCTTTTTTGTATATTTTTGTGTCACATACAGCTGTAATTACCTCAAGGTAAAACAATTAAAAACATTAACAACTATAAACTGTACTTAAAGCTTATAGTTTCGAATGATTTTAAATTTTATTATGTGTAATTTTAAATTTGTATGTGAAACACTTTCCCAAACTTCTTATAATTTTCCTGCCCAGGCTAGCCTTCTTACTCCACATCTTCCTTTTTTTCAGCGATTGTTTTCTAATTTTGTGCATTTTGTCGTGTAACTAATTTAACTTTGTGGAGAGAAATAAAATAATAGTGAGAATAACAGTTTTGTGGTAGCTCCTTGCGGGCACTTCACTGGGATGGGCAATTCTCCTGATCATGGCTTCGGTGCCCCTTTGAAACGGTCCAGTACAATCAAAATAAATCCTGCAATTTAGACCATCATGTAACCTTTGTTTTCGTAAAGACATTGTACATTCCATGGCCTTTCTGGCAAGCAAGATACTGTACTGGTCAGTGTATTAAATTTTCCATTTATTTTTGTGTCAAAATTTCCACACAAATTCAAGAGTTATAAAAGTTACAGCTGAACTAGTTTTGAGACGTGCCCCGTTCTCCACAATTTAAAAGATTTCATGTTTTCTTCTATTGAGCTGTCGTAAAAATCGTGCAAGCAGGACTTGCAGGCTCTCTGGCTCTTGTGTAAACATGTGACGTCACAGGTCACATGGTCTATACATTACTGGTGTGCTTTACTGAGGAAAAACTGCCTTCGACAACAATCAAATATTGATCGCTGCAAAAAGACTGATCGATGTGTTGATCAGAATTTATGCCTTTTTGGCCTGCTATATTATAGGCCTGCCATCAGGCCTGCCATTGCAAAAAAAAAACTTGTTTGGAATGATTAAAAATTATTGTATATCATTTGAATGCTTTTCACTGTATTTAATCATTCAATATACTTTGTAAATAAAGTTCTTGATAATAGTACAACAATAGTCAACAATAGTCTATTCTTCTAGGGACCACGATCCTTCCTCCATGATGACACAGACCCCTCTCTTGATGTGGACACTGGTGAACAGTGAACTAAAAAAATGAATCTCAGGGACACTTAAAGTGTTCCTTTAATCGTTGAATTGCTTATACAATTAATTGTTGGATTAATACAGTTCAGTTATAAGACCCTCAAAATTGTAGTTTCTTAAATTTTGGACTATTGTGGGTTTATATAATAATAAGGAAAACAAATGGACTTGCAAAACTCAGTCATAAGTCAGTGTACGTTTAAGTATATCTCCCCTCGTGCCTGTGAGTGACCAGAAGGGATCCTCTTCTGGTCACTCACACCATAGAGAAAGGACCTATGCTCACACTACCAGGGTACACAGACGTAATACACTAAAGTAATGACCTCATGTTTGCCAATGCCAGTCCATAATAACAATATTATTATTAATGTGCCTTGACTGAGTCCCTGATCTAGCACCCAAGAACTGACCTCGGCAGAGTAGGGCCCTATATATTTTAGTTTTTAGTTATAAAATACAACATTTGTAAAGCACCATTTATCTATAACCAATCATATTCCAAGGATCTGGGAAAAAAGGAAAATTTAAGAAAACCTGTTCCGTAAGTACACGTCGGAACAGCTAAAAAGTATATAAATTATGATGTGGACGTGAAGAGCACATACACGGTACATGCACATGATGCATGATATGACATCATTGGCATTTATATGATTTTAAGAGAGATTTGCACACTCACAAAAAACAAGTAGTGGATAAACACAATGTACGGAAAATTGTTTTTAACATTGCAGTGTTATAGATTGAACTATATCTGAAGGAAATTTGTATTATTTCAGGCTTACAAAAAGCAAACCGAGTTATATAATACTTTAAAAAGTTTATTTTCGAACTTACCCCCTTTTCCTTTTGAGCACAGCGCTGTCAAACAGCGCCACCAATAGATTTAACAAAGCAAACGCTAACCAAAAGTGAACGACTGTTGTGTGTTAACTTCCCCAGCATTCGTTTTCAGCACAGCTAGCTCACTGCATGAACGCCCATCCGATTCTACGCGCTTGACAAAACAGTCGTTGACTAATCTCCATCGCATAACAATGCAAATGGCGACGAAGCTGCTGCACTGAAATAGAAAAATGCACCTGGGAAAAATGTTGGTTTATTAAATTGAAGTGTTTCTGACCAAATTCCCTCGGGAAAAATATAATACCAATTACGTCACTCATTTGGGTAGTATAAACTTAATTTCCTGACATGCCTTAAGCACTTTTATGTTGGACGAATCAAGAAAAATGGTCCTTTCTTCTGCTTCTCCATGGTCTGGACATTATCGATGGTAAGAAAAAAAAACCTTCATGTTTTTGTTCTTGTTTTGAAACATACTGCAGGCCGCCAGGCCAGTACACCAGTGCATTGTGCTGTCGAGCGTTCAATTCTGCCTTTGTTTGTGTTCTAGCTAGCTGCATTCTGCTGTTCGCCTTAACCCCGTTCTCCACATTTTCTCCAGTGTACTCTTGTATTTCTCATTGCATTGAATTAAAATAAAAAGGCCTGGGCCCAATTTCATAGAGCTGCTAAGCACAATTTGCTTAGCATGAAATTTCTTCATTGATAAAAAACAGGATTACCAACCAAATTTCCACGTGATTTTCAGGATAAGCAAACGAACAGCTGAATACCAGTAACAAGCAATATTCAACACATGGAAATTTGGTTGGTAACCCTGTTTTTATCAAGGAAGAAATTTCATGCTAAGCAAATTGTTGTGCTTAGGCTTAGCAGCTCTATGAAATTGGGCCCTGATGTAAAGATAGGGTCACTTTGGTATTTTGGTAAAAAAAAACAACATAAATAAATAAAAAAAAATTAAATAAATTTGTCTTCAATATTCGAAAGCCTTCTTGTTATTAACTTAACAAAGTAAGCATTCTGCGAAATTATTTGGTCTGAAGTGCCCCCTTTATTATGAAATCAATAAAAGTACCTGTCGAAAAATTTCAATCTCCATTCCAAGAGCCCCTAAACACATGCTGAAGCAGGCCTGAAATTTCATCTTTGAGAGGGCAAGGCCATTTTCATTTCCAAAGGGCACTTAAAAGTCTATGCCATTGAACACTTATGGGGGCCAAGGTCAAGAGACAAGACCATGACCTCCCTGTAATTCCAGGCCTGCTGAAGCATTTGTGCAGAGATGCAGTTGGTACCTGATACATGATGTCACCTCGCCTGGTTTTAACGTAACGTTCTTGATGAAATAAACGTGACACTTTTTTGCTGTTTTCTCAACAAGTGAAGTAGACACTGTACTCGGCAGAAACTTTCATAGGTGACTTTTATTGTTTCCTTTATGATAAAATTTACATTTTATTTAAGATCACTTAAGGTTTGTGCGATACAAAGAGGGACAAAGGGTACTGGAATTTATGCTTAAAATATCCCTTTTACTGGTGATTATTGTTTTGAGAGTTTGGTAGGATGCTAGCATGTGTAACACCCACTAGCATACATGTACTTGTGTAAAAAACGCAATGCACCAAGTGTTTTGTAATCTCAGAGGATTTCTCTACTTTGTTCATCTCTTCTGTTCTTCATAGGGTTTCTTGATGTAAAGGAACTCTGGAGGTGCTTCATGTTTGAGACTCATCCCAACCACACACAGTGTTGAGGTGCTTGCTTCATGTTTGAGGCTCATCCCAACAACACACAGTGTTGAGGTGCTTCATGTTTGAGGCTCATCTCATCCCAACCACACAGTGTTGAGGTGCTTCATGTTGAGGCTCAATCCAACCACACACAGTGTTTGATTTGTACTAAACACTAAGCCAACACAATGCCGCTGAAAAAGATTGCCGTAACTCCAATCATCTCGAAACAGTCCAGCATCGTGGAGCAAACAGATGTGGGTCAGTGCAACTGCAACCATGGAAATGAGCAAGACAGCACCAAAGTAAGTTCGTGATTTTGTCGTCTTTATTTTTCTTTAAACAAATCAGTGCTTAGTAGTTGTATAAGGCCAAATAAAATTTAAAAAACATGTTTAGTATCCCCGCCCGCTTCCTTTTTAGAGGCTGCTCCTTTTATTTTTTCCTTTTTTTTTACGAAAAAAAAGATGAACAATTTTAATGATCTCTGAAGAAAAAATAATTGTTAAAATAATTAAGATCGTACTTTTAGACTTAAAGGCACCTGGCAGTGGTATTTTGAAAGAATAAAGCTTTTGTCATTATATATGTATTTTGATGAGTGGAATGTGAATAAACAGTTAACTAAGGTTTTTAAAAATTAGTTTTTATTTTAATTACAAATTTAAGAGTAGGCCCCCCTTTACCTTGACACATGGTGGCGCTGTTTTCAACGTCAATCAAGGCACGATATTTGAAGGAAAAAAATGTTGTGCGTATGCGGACGTCACCCACATCACAGTATACATGTACTAGCTAGCGTATACTAGCTGGCACATCGCGCCGAAAATGACGTCGTTAGTCTAACTTTCGCGGCCCACAACCGCTTATACTTGGGATCTGCAGGAAACAAATGCAGACTGACCCCATCATTAGTTGTTTATCTGCTTACAGCAGCAATACACCTGGTCGGCATGGCCGGAAAATGCAAGAAAAATCCCCCTTTTTCAAACGTACAAGATCACTACTGGGACCTACTTGCACGTGTGTTTACAACATAAACGCAAGCAAATTCGAGGGGGGTCGATGTTCGATCGAGGCGAAGTCTGCCTTCATTGACGTCACAAAGGGGATGGGCGAGTCACCCCCCCAAACAACTTTATCTATTTTTTTAACATATAAATCCTCACAAACACTTACTAAAAAAATTGTTTTATTGTTAATATACATAAACTCTTATGTTTAAAAAAAAAAAATTCTATTTCCAGGTGACTTAAGCACACCGAAAAAAAAACACCGAAAAAAGCTGGCAACCATCTTGAAAAACAACCCGGCCAGTTGTCTTGAAAAATGTGTCCGGCGGCCATTTAAAAAATAATAAATAATAATATTTGATATTTTGCTTGAAAAATTATGTACGTTTTCATGTAATTTCAACAATTAGTATCTGTTTTAAAAAATAGGCTTTAGAAATTGGGCCAAGTTAAAACAAAAAAACAAAAACATAACATCAAGTGGACAACATACTGATTTAATTCCAGTTTGTTAAATTGAGAACAACAAAAGATAAGGTAATCCACTAATTGCTTTGAAATTTGTAAAACATGCGTACCAGATATAGGTCATCTCAATTGTTATACACAGGAGTATTGTAGGTTTCCATGGAAACCCTTGGCATTTATTGATTGCACCTAGTCAAATGGAACTGCAACAAAAGATGGAAAAGCCGTCCAACTTGAGATGTATGTATGTGAGGTCGAGCACATATGTACATGTTATAAAACAGTTCCTCATCGGAGTCTTTTGGGAAAAAAGTAAAGGACGAGGCCCCCTTTATTTTAAATTCACCATATGTACATGTTATAAAACAGTTCCTCATCGGAGTCTATTGGGAAAAAAGAAAGGACGAGGCCCCCTTTATTTAAAATTCAAGATGATGGATTGTGTCCTCCCCAAGAACCTTTGACTGGAATAGATAGAATCCCAGTGTCAATTAATTAACCAGTTAACGCAGAGAGCCGATAGTACACGCAGAAACTCACAGTCACACAAACGTAAGCCTGATAAACCCATTTTTGTATAATGTCCAGGGATGCCTTCGCCAGACGTGTACACGGGCATGCATAAAAAAACGTGTTATGCTTTGTTTTCCATGTAGTACGTAGAAGGACTAAAGGTACTGGAATTCATGCTTAAAATCTCCCTTTTACCTGGGATTATGGTATATCCCCTATTCCAGACTGTTGTCCTTTTGTTGGTCAAATTATGGTTATATGAGATTGGTAGGCTGCACACTTGTTTACCTTGGATGTATGTACATGTAAGTCCGTGATTCCATCATGCCATGGCTGATTCCCGACTGTGGCTTACAAGCCACTTTTTGCCAATTCACGGTGAACAAATGCCACATTTTTTGGCTGATTCAGGTGAACAAAATTTCCACATTTTCTTGGCCTGATTCAAGGTGAACAAACACCATCTTTGTCGATTCACGGTAAACAAATGCCACATTTTTTTGGCTGATTCAGGTGAACAATTGCCACATTTTCTTGGCCGATTCAAGGTGAACAAATCCATCTTTGTCGATTCACGGTAAACAAATGCCACATTTTTTGGCTGATTCAGGTGAACAAATGCCACATTTTCTTGGCTGATTCAAGGTGAACAAATGCCACATTTTCTTGGCTGATTCAAGGTGAAAACAAAATGCCACATTTTGTCAGAAGAGAGAAAGAAATCCTTGCGCATTTTATGAGAACATTTATTATCTTTACATGTACTTTGATATGTAGTCATGGTTTTTATTTTTAGATCATATTCTTGAAGAATTGTTCTGGAAATTCATAAAATTACCCCCAGGGTGAGCAAGGAAAGTTCTAGAAATCCTTGTATACACTGCGTACAAAGACCATTAATCAAGAAAGTTTTTGAATGTGTCTGCTGTAGTACTTCGCTAAACTTGACCTTTTCCATTGTGGCTATTTTTTATATAAATAGGCTGGTTTAATGTTGAAAATTTTAAACAAATTCTATTTTGATACCTCAAACAAACAAAATTCATCAAGGCTATTAATAAAAGCCTGGGTCACGTTTTTAATCAGTGGATTAATGATGTACACTAATTGGAATGTTGCAGAGCAGAAACAAATAAAGTGACCTAGCCCCTTTTCTAATCATCAGCTAATCAAGCGCAATGGAGTTGCTTGTACACCTGTTTGCATGTGTACATCTATGGTTGCTGAAATGAAAAATTACATTTTTATATAATTTTTTTTTCTGTAAACAAGTTCGGGTACCGAAACTGAGCTGTCTCGGTTGAAACGCGAAGGTCCATCCAAAATGTGTATTTTTGGAGTTATGATGTAGTTGATTAAAGAATTACACAAACAATGCTGAAATAGTTTCAAAACCTCAGATAACAATTGGCTTTCTCCTCTAATCAATGGGGAAATAACACTTGTCTGTCTATCATACTAATCTAAGGAACTAAGAAATGTGTTCAACATTGAATGTTATTTTGAATGTTACATGTAGATTATACATTCTAATTGTACTCTGGTGATTGCACGTCGGTGTTTGGTATAAAGCCCAAGTGTTCGTTATGGATACATGTAGCGACGTTCTACTGCTAATGTAGAGTCTCCATGATTGGAGTGAAGACTGCGCTAGTTAACAATATGCTTTTTTACATACGTGTAGTAGTAGTACATGAGATGAGGCAAACATTAGTTACAAATGTTGCATGCTTTGATGTGGTCCATGAATGACACTTGAGGCCACTTAATTTTATTAACATTATTTGCAGGTTTGTCCTGAATACAATTAGTAAAGTACTTAGTTCATGAGATGAGGCAAACATTAATGATTGATAATAATAAAAGTGGCTTCTTATATTACAAATACATGTAGCGCTCACATTAATTACAATTGTTGCATGCTTTGATGTGGTCCATGAATGACACTTGAGGCCACTTAATTTTCTTAACGTTATCTGCCGGTTTGCCCTGAGTACAGAACCTTTGTATCCAGTAAGAAATTGTTTCTGGCTGAATCAAAAAATAACTTCAAGCTGTGGCATTCTTCACGTCGTCGTCGTGTGCCGTTTGCACCTGAGGGTGGACATGTATTTCCCCAAGGGTGTACAAAACACCATGGAATCCCCATCATTCAACAATTGATTTGTTCTACCATAGTAATAGATTGCTGGAGGGGGAAACAAACATTATAAAATGAAATTAATTATTTATTCCTTAAATAATTTATCGCTGAACATTGTATTTCGTTGTTTAGTTGAACAAACTCAAACACTTTATATGGGAAATTATCTACATGTAATTTGGTTTGATGAAATTTCTGATCTTGCCTAAGTTGGAACAGGAGTAAAAACCTCTTCTTTGTAGGCTATCTGTTGTCGTCTTCTAACATTATTACATCAAAATTGGTACAGTTTAAAAAGCAGATGAACAGTGACGAATAAATTGTAAACAAAAATGGCGGATGTTGACAGAAATACTGATTATTCAGTATCAGTATAGAGGTTGGAAAACTTAGTTTTTTTTCTTCTAAGTGCAGTTCTTTCCAGTGATTTAACATTTCAAATCACAAACCACGGTGCAAAATATGCACCTTAGTTATAATTTTAAAAATGACACTTGTTTATAAGCTTCATGGCGGAGGTTGGCTTTTAAACACAAAAATAGAACAAACATTTCATGAAATAGATCGGAAGGAGGCTAGACAGTTGTACACATAATGGGTTTTATCCAAAGGCAGACTATGGTGGAAAGAATCAATATACAAAGACAGCTCTGCTCTTGGTAGGCCTAAGTCCTCCACTGTACACGATTTATGTTGGCATTGCTTTGTCTGTGTACAATACGTGTAGCTTGCTTAAAAGCAGTTGGGTGTTTACCCATTACATGCCATAGATTAAAGTAACAGTTGCAGGCCAAATACTTCATGGAGGCAATTCTTCCATCCATGCCCCTGGTCATTGCCTTAGTGCCCCTGGTCAGTACCTCCATGCCCCTGGTCATTGCCTCCAAGCCCCTGGTCAGTACCTCCGTGCCCCTGGTCATTGCCTCCAAGCCCCTGGTCAGTACCTCCGTGCCCCTGGTCAGTACCTCCAAGCCCCTGGTCAGTACCTCCGTGCCCCTGGTCATTGCCTCCATGCCCCTGGTCATTGCCTCCTGCTCCATGCCCCTGGTCATTGCCTCCTGCTCCATGCCCCTGGTCATTGCCTTTTTAGTGCCCCTGATCATTGATTCCATGCCCCTGGTCAGTACCTCCATGCCCCTGGTCATTGCCTCCAAGCCCCTGGTCAGTACCTCCATGCCCCTGGTCATTGCCTCCATGCCCCTGGTCAGTACCTCCGTGCCCCTGGTCAGTACCTCCATGCCCCTGGTCAGTACCTCCATGCCCCTGGTCATTGCCTCCATGCCCCTGGTCAGTACCTCCATGCCCCTGGTCATTGCCTCCTGCTCCATGCCCCTGGTCATTGCCTTTTTAGTGCCCCTGATCATTGACTCCATGCCCCTGGTCAGTATCTCCATGCCCCAGGTCAGTATCTCCATGCCCCTGGTCATTGCCTCCATGCCCCTGGTCATTGCCTCCATGCCCCTGGTCAGTGCCTCCATGCCCATGGTCATTGCCTCCATGCCCCTAGTCATTGCCTCCTGCTCCATGCCCCTGGTCATTGCCTTAGTGCCCCTGGTCATTGACTCCATGCCCCTGGTCAGTATCTCCATGCCCCTGGTCAGTATCTCCATGCCCCTGGTCAGTACCTCCATGCCCTGGTCATTGCCTCCTGCTCCATGCCCCTGGTCATTGCCTTTTTAGTGCCCCTGATCATTGACTCCATGCCCCTGGTCAGTACCTCCATGCCCCTGGTCAGTATCTCCATGCCCCTGGTCAGTATCTCCATGCCCCTGGTCATTGCCTCCATGCCCCTGGTTGTACAATACATATTGACTGGACACCAACTTTGCCTCCTACATGTATTTGTATGCCTCTATGCCCACCAAGGTCCCCACCCCATACCCAGCCACCACCACCAACCCCAGGCTAAAATACTAGGCCCAGATTGATAGAGCTGCTTAAGCACCAAAAAGTTGCTAAGCAAAATACAAATTATGCTTACCATAATAAGGTTATCAGCTAAAATACCATTTTACATGTACAAAATGTAACTGGTATCCTGCATAGTTTTGCTTAGCAGAAAAATGTTGAGCAATATCTTCTGACTTTAAAAGCAGCTCTATGAAATTGGGCCCTGTTATGTACATGTCTATCAAATTGCATCAAGGAAGATTTTTCAAGGTGAAAAGATAATGGCTAAAATGAAATTGGATCTTTCAATTTTGTATCATGGGAACGGTTACCAAGTAACTAGGGAGTGCTCAATAAATATCTGCCCATATATTAGATGAATATTTATTTTAGTTTGTATTTTGTAATTCGCATGGTCATGTACTGGGTACAAAATCAGAGTTGGAAAATTCACTAAGATTCATTTTAAAATGAACTGTCAATATTGCACACTTTGCTTAGCCAATAAGATTGGTAAACATACTAAGATCACTCTTTGCTCTTTGTGAAATCAAGCCTAGAACACTTTGGGGTTTTTTAATATCAAGATTCAAATTGATGATTGAAGCAAAATTTACACAGTCTGTAAACTGACGAGAATGCAGCACTCACACAACTGCGCCATGATTCTGTGGACACTTAAATTTTGAGTTCTTAAAAGGCAGGGTCATAGATAGTTTTTGTTTTGTTTTTTGTCTACGTAACACTGATTTCAAGGGGAAAGTTATCAATAAAGATACACTAAAAGCCACAGTTGATTACAGTGTCTACTTGATGACAAAACAGCAAAAAAATGTCACTTTTTTTTTTATAAAGAACGTAGAATCCATCCGCATTTAGCGAGGTGGCAGTGGGTACCAACCGCATCTCTGGCAGCAGTATTCACAAACAGACACCACAGAAATTTGATGCCCATAAGTTGCCTGAAGGCTATTTTTTGAGATTCAAATTTGTCAACAAATTTTTAATGATTTCTAATCAACGAGTTTACTTTAGACAAAATATTTTCACACGATGCCTACATGTGCTACCATTAGCTTCTTCAAAACAAGCAGGCTTTCAAATAAAAATTACAGAACTTGCTTTTCCAAGGTCATTACCAAAGAGTTATCGTTAAAACCTCAAAGGTCCCAAATCTGTCTGAATCCTCAGCTGTGACAGGCTTCAACATCGCATTTCCATCCCCCAACAGCCCTTATCCTTTGGAATCCCATTCCATATATTTCCGGGGTGTTGTGGCCGAGTGGATAAGAGCACCAAACTCAAGCTCTGGTGTTTCTGTTCAGCAGAGTGTGGGTTCGAGTCCCGGTCGTGACACTTGTGTCCCTGAGCAAGACACTTTACTATAATTGCTTCTCTCCACCCAGGGGTAAATGGGTACCTGTGAGGGCAGAGATGGTTCTTGTGATTGATTTAGCTTAGTGCGCTACATATTTGGCAGCACAGGCTGTATACTCCCCAGGGAGCTGACATGGTTTAAGGAATGAAATGGCCCAGTGATCAGGGTAATAATGTTGGAAGCGCTTTGAGACATGGTGTATAAAGCGCTATATAAAAACCAAATATTATTATTATTATTTCCTCTCCTGTCAACATCAGCCTGATATCCCAATTCCTTCTGAATCCTCTCACAGCAGAAATCCACCATAACTCAAATCTGTCAGATCCTCCTCCACGGCAATTACTTCAAAACCCAAGTCTTTACCAATTCCATGACTTCACCAAAGACATTATTTGAAGGATTGCAGCCAACTATGTCAGAAATAACAGGGTGAACCCCTTCTCTTAACGATAACATCCCATTTGAAGGACAAAGCAATAATGTTAACTGTCTTGCTTATGGACAAGAGTGCCATGACTGGGACTCGAACCCACACTCTGCTGGTCAGAAACACCAGAGCTTTAGTCCACGACATGCCAGTCAACATGGTCAAAGAACCTGTGAAAATTCATTCAAATTTGGTGGTTGCATTTTAATAAAATGGTTTTACACACAAAAAAACATTTATTTTTTTGTCTGGGATTCCGTACTGGGCCCAATTTCATAGAGCTGCTAAGCACGAAAATATGCTTAGCATGAAATTTCTTTCTTGATAAAAACAGTGTTACCAACCAAATTTCCATTTGTTGCATATTGCTTGTTAAAATGTATTCAGCTGTTGTTTGCTTATCCTGAAAATCACGTGGAAATTTGTCTGGTAATCCTGTTCTTATCGAGGCAAAAATTTCATGCTAAGCAAATTTTTGTGCTAAGCAGCTCTATGAAATTGGGCCCAGCTCATCCCGCTTATTTTGATTGCAATGATCAAAACAAGCAACGATGTTTTTACTGGATCTCCAAATGCAATTTCTTTGACATTGACTTTGTTTTTGGAGGATTTGTACTGGTATGAGCTGTGTGTTCAGTGAGCTTTCATTGGTGAGCTGTTAGGACATAAACCTAGTTACAAATGATGATTTTTTAGAGAAGCAATGGAGACATGTTGCCATGCTACACGAGGGCAATCATTCACTGGCCTGAACAGTCTTGTACTTTGTCTTTTCATTAAAATTATATTTGTTATTTTTGATAAGTATTCCTTTTTTTAATTTGACAATCAGGAATTAATAAGCGCAGTGTCAGCGTTTCCATGGTACTCTGTCCTTGTAGATTTGTCATGTACAACGTAAGCTGTAGTTTTCTATTCTCGATATTTCAGTGCGTGGTTGTGTCAAATTCTAAATGTCAAATCCAGTGGTACAGCATAACAGTGACAGCATTGTAAACCATTTTACGAATGATGGGGCCAGTGGGGTAGAATCAATTGTTCCATTTATTCCAAGATCATTAATAAATTGGTGCCTATGTCCATTACATGTGTTAATGCAATATTTATATTCAGGTTTATGTGGAATGCCCTAAATTATTGATAACATGTGATTATGTGAACCTTTGTGACTATATTATAATAATGCAGTAAATGCACAATAGTCTGACTCTGTGCAATTCTTGCATGTTTTGGAATTTCCGTGACTAAGTTGGTCCCAACCGTTGAGTTTTAGGTGTAAACGATTCTGTTTCCTCAAATAGTTTAACAAAGTTTTTGGCTATGCAAATTATATCATATTGTTAGGACAGTAAAATTTAGGATTTTTCCTGTTTTCAGGATTTACTCAAAACCTTCCAACGTTTCTTGAAAGAAGTAAAAGGGAGATAGAAATAATCCACATTGTGTCCAGTTTTGTATTTCTGCACAGTACAGAGTCTGTAAACCTCCCAAATTGTAGCATCTGGGAGGTTCTGGGTCTAGAATAAGGCGGACACCCAGGCCTGCAAGCCATTTTTTCAGGAATGTTCCTTGTCGTCAAATCTCATCCATGCAGGTGCCATGTTTTGTGTGATGCACATTAAAAAAATAACCCAGTACAAAATACACTTACTGTATTATCAACAGTTAAGAGATTTGCCATGGTGTTTCTGGCATGGTTGGTTGCAGTTTGTGCTACACTAAATCACTGTGTAAACAAGTTGTACATTTGTATTCATGGGTCTCACCAGGGCTCCAATTTGTGGGAAAAATCCACAAGTCCACAGGAGTTGTATGTCAAATTTTTTACTGGACCAGAGATAATTTTACAAGACCAGATTCAAACTGAGAAAAGACTTCCTTGCTTAGTTTAACTTGCATTAATTTGAACAAGCACTAAGATATATAAGAGAAGATTTACCTCATTTGTCCAAGGGTATTAACTATATTTCTAATCATTACTCAAAGTCAACATTCGAACATAATTTGTTTCTGTTCACAAGATATTAGAGAGTGAGTTACATAAATTGTTATTGAATTGAAAACACAAGACCGCTGGACTTGTCCGGTCATGAGTTTACTGGACCGACGCTAAAATCACTGGCCTCGGGCCTGCGGTCCAGTGTCAAATTCGAGCCCTGCTCACCAATGTAACCGAAACATGTAGCTCTGCATACATTGCACATGTACCTATTGTGGAAATAACGAGTGCCTTGAGCTCCCCCTTGGGTTTGATAAAGCACTACATGTAAAGCGTTTTCAAAAATATTTCCTGTTAAGTGTTATGCAAGAATGTTGACTAAAATACATGTGGGGACTACATTACATTTAATTAAAGATTTTCTATAAGTGGTTTGAAGGATTGCTATGTTGACGTTCAGACCTGTAGAAGTGAAGGGATTTTTTTTTAATAGAAAATTTATATTTTCCGTCGATCATCTTGAATGTTCGGACCACTTAGGCATTCGGAATTTAAACACAGCTTAGCTTTGACAAATATTTACCCTGTGTTTTATGATAAGTCATTCAAAGGGAAACGGCCGTCATGAATCATAGCAGGCCTGCGGCTGCACATGGAGTCACATCAAAATGTAATAATGTTGTCGCTTTTTGGTGTGGTGGCGTCTGGCGCGCGTGCAGTAAGTGAGTTAGAGTTTAATCATTCTCATGCATGTACGCCGCCAGTGTTGCCGACAGTCAAATGGAAAACACGCTGTTTGCACTTTATCAAAAACATATTTTTACATTGTCTTGAAGTTATTTTCTCTTCTGAGGGTCTGCTGATATCAATCAATCAACAACAAAAATTTGATGTACTTTTTTTTGTGTGAACAAAAATATATATATCTCTTGAGGCTAGCTGTGTTTTTAAACAGTATATGACCTCCAGGGATTTGTAAACAAAGGCATTGGGGTGAGGTATTCACACAGGCTGAACAGACTGAAGGAAGTTTCACAGAGAAATGAAATTATTTTTTTTTTTCATTAATATTACGATATAGTGTACACAAAATGGAAACATTTGATCAGACAATTAATTAGTAACAAAATAATTGGTGATTTTGCGTGTTCAGCTGATGGCCTTTTGGGTTATATCTCTAGCGAGATGACATTTCCCAGTTGCTATTGTGATCTGTATTGTAACAAATTATTGATTCGTTTGGTTATTAGCACCATGGACTGGTCCGTTGAAGCATTGACCGATTGCAAAGGTAAACACACGCCTGAAAGTCTGACACCTTTAAAAAAACACTTTACAAAATGTCAACACATTTCTGCCGTTTGATTGCTACGTCATGTCTTTTGGGTGAGTTGCAGCATAGAGCAAGATGCATTGATGCCACGTGTATGAACATGGACGCCGTTAGATGGATCATTGCTATGCTGATCGGTCTTGTGAAATCTTAATAAATAATAATAACTAGTTCTTATATAGCGCATTTCACAATAACGTATCAATGCGCTTTACATTAGTGCCCTGGTCATTGGGCCAATAGCATTCCTGTAATCTTTCTCAGCTCCCTGGGGAGTATACAGCCCCGTGCTGCCGTGGCGCACCGAAGGCTTTTTCATACACAATATCAACCTCTACCCTCGCAGGTACCCATTTATACCCCTGGGTGGAGAGGAGCAATTATAGTAAAGCATCTTGCTCAAGGACACAACTGTCACGACCGGGATTCGAACCCACACCCCGATGACTCGACCACCAGAACTTGAATCCGATGCTCTAAACCACTCGGCCACGACACCCTATATAAGAACTAGTTATTATTATTAAATCTGGGGAGCCTGATTTCTAAAAGCAACAGAGTCCAGCTTTTAAGCTAATCTTTTACTGTCACCATAGCATTTTGACGTCACAGTTTGCTTGATGAAGTGTCGTTAATTTTTTCCCAACTCATCTTAAGGTTGCAGCACCCTGTTTTTTTTTGCAGAAACCACCCCAAATTTTTAAACAAATTTTTTTAACGCGATTTGTTGGCGGAGTATGCAACATTGCTTACGTTTGGTCTATTGACAGCAGTCTCTACTGGCTTCCCATCAAATTTGGAATCATTTACAAACACATGATCTAAACCTACCGCTCAATACACGGTATCGCACCATCATATTTATCACAACTCATCAGGCCTTATAAGTTACTCTCCTGTCGAGCTGGTCTTCATTCTACAAGTCAACATCTTCTGACTGGACCGAGATCTTATCACTCCTTAGGAGATGGATCTTTCTGGTGCGCTGCTGCCTCTTGTCATTCGCTCTTTTTCATCCCTCAACTTTTCAAAACCTTTTCTCAAAACCCACCTCATGGTAGTTGCCTACAACAGCACAGTTTAATTTAAATGTGTTTTTTCTTGTAAATTGTTCTTTATTGTCGCGCCTTGAGTGCCTACTCAGTAGGTGGATATGTTGCGCTTCACAAGTGTAATAACACTACAGTCGGTTGGCATCATACAGAGTTTTAGTAAAAAGATGCTTAGTACACATCTATGCAACTTGTTAGATAACAGTCGGTTAGCATCAAACAGAGTTTTAGTAAAAAGATGCTTAGTACACATCTATGCAACTTGTTAGATAACAGTCGGTTGGCATCATACAGAGTTTTAGTAAAAAGATGCTTAGTACACATCTATGCAACTTGTTAGATAACAGTCGGTTAGCATCAAACAGAGTTTTAGTAAATGGCTGCTCAGTACACATCAATGCAACTTGTTAGGCGGATATGCTGCGCTTCACAAGTGTGTAACAGTCAGTTAGCATCAAACAGAGTTTTAGTAAAAGGCTGCTCAGTTCACATCAATGCAACTTGTTAGGCGAATATGCTGCGCTTCACAAGTGTGTAACAGTCAGTTAGCATCATACAGAGTTTTAGTAAAAGGCTGCTCAGTACACATCTATGCAACTTGTTAGATAACAGTCGGTTAGCATCAAACAGAGTTTTAGTAAAAGGCTGCTCAGTACACATCTATGCAACTTGTTAGATAACAGTCGGTTAGCATCAAACAGAGTTTTAGTAAAAGGCTGCTCAGTACACATCTATGCAACTTGTTAGATAACAGTCGGTTAGCATCAAACAGAGTTTTAGTAAAAGGCTGCTCAGTACACATCTATGCAACTTGTTAGGCGGATATGCTGCGCTTCACAAGTGTGTAACAGTCAGTTAGCATCATACAGAGTTTTAGTAAAAGGCTGCTCAGTACACATCTATGCAACTTGTTAGATAACAGTCGGTTAGCATCAAACAGTTTTAGTAAATGGCTGCTCAGTACACATCTATGCAACTTGTTAGATAACAGTCGGTTAGCATCAAACAGAGTTTTAGTAAAAGGCTGCTCAGTACACATCTATGCAACTTGTTAGATAACAGTCAGTTAGCATCATACAGAGTTTTAGTAAAAGGCTGCTCAGTACACATCTATGCAACTTGTTAGATAACAGTCAGTTAGCATCATACAGAGTTTTAGTAAAAGGCTGCTCAGTACACATCAATGCAACTTGTTAGGCGGATATGCTGCGCTTCACAAGTGTGTAACAGTCAGTTAGCATCATACAGAGTTTTAGTAAAAGGCTGCTTAGTACACATCTATACAATCGTTTTCACTCCTCATGCTAACTTACCATCATCATTTACACAAATATCATTAACATTCATTTATCTCAAATGTACCGATCGGTATAAAAAGGCCACATAAATAAAATATGGCAGTGCACACTGATGTACATTACATGACATAGCTCTACGCTTTGCACCATGAAACAGTTATAAATGATAAATGTGTGGGGGACTGCTCAAATTTGGAACTTGTAGTTCTTAGTTTTAACTGGACCAGAATATTTTTTAACCAGACCGACCAGAATCAAAATGAGAAGAAGAAAAAGAACACAGTTTGAGACACTAAGTGTTTTTAGTTCTCATTTGTCATACGGGGTACTCTACTACTCAAGAGATACTTATCAGACTGAAATTCAACATTTGAAGAAAAAAAATTGTTTCGAGCCCTGTACTGACGTCATGAAGACTAAAGCCCGGTTCATACTTCCTGAAAATGCGAATACGAAGCGAATTACGACGTCGCAGCTCTGAAATGTTTGCGCGGGAGTTGAGCACAGCTCAACCCTTGCGAATTGTTCGCTGCGAATTTGTGGCGTCAAAATTTGCTTCGTATTCGCATTCGCAGGAAGTATGAACCGGGCTTAAGAACAGGAAAAGATAGTTAAATCCAGAAAAGCATTGTCTAGTTTCAGTCTGAAAGCTCACTTTTGTTTTACTTGCAACGATTTTATTCATTTCAGGAAAGAGATGAAAAACAGTGCCATGCTAAGAAAAATCAAGCCTTCATCGTGGACCCCAAAGACACCCCAGCCCAAGGAGATGGAGAAACACACCGGAACAAAGGGAAACCAGGGCACCGTGCCCGCAACATCCACGTCAATGTCCCCCAACAAAGCCAGTGACGGACTTGATAAAGATAAGAAACCGGCCGTGGAACAACGCTGGTCCAAGGGGGTGCTACAGCGGACGGGTTCCACACAGTCCTTGGTGTCGGTGATTTCGACTCAGAATGATATCTGTCGTATTTGTCACTGCGAGGGAGACGACGAGTTGCCATTGGTTACGCCGTGTCTGTGTATGGGAAGCCTCAAGCACGTACATCAAGCGTGCCTGCAACAGTGGATTAAAAGCTCAAACACAAAGTCCTGTGAACTGTGTCGGTTTCCGTTTGTCATGCAAACCAAGCTTAAACCTATAGGAAAGGTAAATTCAAAAGATAATGTCCAAAACGTCCCACAAGAATTTGTATTATCCCGCTCTCTGTTTTTTATGCATAAAATCATAACAGAAAATATTTGTCAAAAAGACTTTTCTAAATAAAACTCCTATTCTTGGTAACATTTTCCAGCGAGTTGAACAACCGTTAAAAACCATTCAACTGCACAAAGTGTGCGTGGTGGAACTTTACTGTGTGCATGTGTTCACTGTTTAGTAAGCATTCACCACCTGAATCAAAAGATATACTATTCAAAACCACAGTGGATGATTGATCAGACAGTATGAGGGTTGACCGTTTACTGTGTAGATGCATTCACTACATGATATCATATTGCAGGCTGGCATAGTGTATCTATCCTTCAAAACCACAGTAGATGATTGGTCAGACAGTAGGAGGGTTGACTCTGTTATGTGTAGCATTCACCATATTATATCATATTGCAGGCTGGCATAGCTCAAAATCACTGTAGATGATGTTGAATAGTCAGATAGTAGGAGGGTTGACAGTGTACTGTGTAGATGCATCCACCACATGATATCATATTGCAGGCTGGCATAGCTCAAAACCACGGTGAATGATATTAAATGGGCAGACAGTAGGAGGGTTGACTGTGTACTGTGTGGATGCATTCATCATGGTACATGTATCATAGTTCAGGCTGGCACAGTGTATTCATATCACTCAAATTCACGGTGGATGGTATTGAATGGTCAGACAGTAGGAGGGTTACAATACAATGTTAAATTTCTCATATGACCAGTGTAGCACTTTGCCTGCCACAAAATGCCCTGGAATGTACATGTACATGGTCACTCTAGCTGTACACACGGTGACATGGAAGGGTTTTGATGGCCAAAAAGCTTGTTATAAAAGACAACCTTGAGACCCCCTTTTACAGACTTTTAGGTTTGTGGAATAATTCAGTTTTGTATCCGTCTAAACCCACAGTGGGAGAAGCTAGAGATGTCAACGGGCGAACGTCGCAAGATCGTCTGCTCTGTTTCATTCCATGTGGTCGCGATCACTTGCGTGGTCGGGGCCCTCTACGTCCTCATCGAACGTCTGACAGCAGAGCTGCGCATCAGCAACGGCGCCACCGAGTGGCCGTTCTGGACGAAGCTGGTCGTCGTGGCCATTGGCTTCACGGGGGGTCTGGTGTTCATGTACGTTCAATGCAAGGTTTACTTGCAGCTGTGGAGCCGGTTAAAGGCGTACAACCGTGTGATATACGTGCAGAACTGTCCACCGGAAGAGCGGATGAAAGTTCGGCAGTCCAAAGTGGCGCCTGAGCCCCCACCAGCTCACATTGAAATAATCAACTAGGAATAATCATAGTGCAATGGACTGGACCTGATACATGGGTACATTGACCTCATCCAACTAGCCAATGGGAAATGCACAACTCACAGGGTGAGCCAATGAGCTACCTTCTGTTGACACCTATGAGAGAGAAAGCCCTCGTGTGGTGGCATTGTATGCGTAAGGTTTATGTTTGAACTATTAAGTCTTCTTTTTTCCCCCCGTTTTCTTGATGTCACAGGAGGGATGCTGTGATCTTTTGAACATGTTTTAAAGTGTCCACTTTGATCTTTCGTACATGAACAAAGTATACCGAGTAATACAAACTGGTTTGGGTTTGGTTTTTTTTTCAGTTTGATGCAAATTTAGACATCAAATTTCTAAATTCCAGCTAAAACCCGTATCCTTTGTTTATCAATTGAACCTGAAATTGTCCAGTTAGTAAAAGGGGCTGTGTCATCATGATTAAAGCAGGCCTTGTGGGCTGTACATGGATTTATGAACTCTCATCCAGTTTACAAGCACACACGCTCTTCATAGAAATGATTTGGATACATAATAATTCCAGGTACAGCGGCCTGCTTTGATCATTCATGATGACACAGCCCGTTTAAGCCAAAAGCTTTTAACACTTACTACGCGTTGTTTACTCTAATCAATCACTTCCTTGATAAATGTTTTTATTTTACATGTAGTTGAAGTGTTCAAGTGACTATGATGTGGCCTTTTTAATTTTTTCGGTGGTGCATATTTTAACAGATATTCATCATATCATAGAGTGTCTCATGAATATGCATATTTTCATTTGAGTATTACTACTCAAAGTCACCCATTTGCTTGTTTATGATATTTATAATTTGTGCAATATAAAAGTTAATCTTGCACCATCTGAAATATGCATATTTTCATTTGCATATAAAGCATATCCTTTAAAAGTGTGTTGACACAGATTTGCCTGTTTATGATATTTATTGTTTGTCCAATTTAAAATTTGATCTAAAATGACATCACATCTCATAAATATGCATAATTTAATTTGCATAAAAAGCACCATCTTTATACGGGATAAACAGGGTATACAAATCCTTGCATTGCATTTAAAGCCACATGACAATAGTATATTAATATACATGTAAAACAAACTGTGCAATTAGGTTATGTCCCTCATGTTTCCAAGCTATAGGACTTATTTCTAGAGGCCCTCTAACCCTCCTACTGTCAGTGACTCTTGGCAACATTTTCCAGTGAGTTGACCAACCATTTGAAACCATTCGACTGCCAAGGTTACTGCCAAGGTGTGTACGGTGGCACAACTGTGCACAGAACTAACTGTGTACTGTGTACATGCATTCCCTCATGGTATCAAATTGCAGGCTGGCATAGTTTATCTATCATTCAAAACC
Source organism: Pycnopodia helianthoides (assembly GCA_032158295.1). Taxonomy (NCBI): domain Eukaryota; kingdom Metazoa; phylum Echinodermata; class Asteroidea; order Forcipulatida; family Asteriidae; genus Pycnopodia; species Pycnopodia helianthoides. The sequence continues at coordinate 941,365 of CM063261.1, forward strand.
ACAGTGAATGGTATTGAATGGTCAGACAGCAAGAGGGCTAAGGGGTCGTACACCAGGCCTGAAATTATGGGTTTTTTTTTTTCAATTTTGTTTTTCTTCAATGTGTTATTATTTCTCTTTTGACTTTACTGTAGGGAATATCAACATTATTTAATCATCTTCTAAAGTTGTACACAGCCTCTGACCCCCCCCCCCCCGACGCCCCCGCCCTTGTCGTTCTCTTTGTATAACTGTGAAAATGACTATTTTGGATATCCCCTGAGGTTCTCTGACTTTCCTGTTTGTGTTCGTCTACCAGTTCAATTACTACGCCAAAAGCAGGGTTCATGGAAACTCGTTAATTTTTATTTTGCGCGTCAAATTTACCTCCAGATCTGCCAATTAAGTCAGTGCTGCCATTGTATCGTTGCCAACTCTTTTGAGTGGACTGGCGAAACATCCAAATTGGCCACTTCACAAAAGCAGCATTAGGTTATGTGACAGATCAAAGTCTGCTATTAACGAACTTTACATGTCATTAGGTTCATTATTCACTGTCAACACCCCACAATGCAGTCCTATTGGGAACAATTATCCTTGGTAAATGTTGGGTTCGTCTTTTTATTGCTATTAGCTCTGTAAGTCAATCCTATAATTGTCAGTCTCATTTCGGACTCTTTAGAGGTAGGGTCATACTTTGGTAATGACCCTGAAAAGAAATTGCGTTTTTTTTTTTTTTTCTCCAAAAGCCTACTTGTTACAAAGATGGTAATGGTAGTAAACATCCTGGGAAACTATTTCATCTGAAGTGCCCCTGTTGATTAGAAATCGTGAAAAGTATGCCGACAAATTTGAATCTCCAAAGATTGCCTGCGGGTGACTTTTGGAAAGTTCTGTGGTGTCCGTTTTGAATGCAGCCCTCAATACGGCCAGAGTTGCGGTTGGTACTCGCTGTCAACTCGCTAAACAGGGATGGATTCGATGAGCTTGGTGAAAATACTTTCATATTTTGTTGCTGTTTTCTCAGCAAGTAGACACCGTGCTCAACTGAAACTTTCACATCTGACTTTTAGTTTTATTGTATCTTTCTTCAAAATGTTGCATTACATGGACAAAAACCAAACAGTGACCCTACCTTCAAAGAAAGCAACAAAATGTAAAAAAAAATTGCCTCGTAGGTCTGTTGCCACATTGTGTCCCAACTGGAAATTAGAAAACTGATAAAAGGTAAAATTTAGTATTAATTATTCAGATGTTAATTGTGTACATGTATAATTTATGTGCAATTATATTTATTTAGTCTCTCTCTCTCTCTCTCTGACATGCGACTCTGTTCGGAGAGAAGATTATGTGCATGGCTTTTTACTCTGAAAACTGAGTAGATGAAAGGCATGCAAGTTTTCAACTAAGCCGCTGATTTCCTCAAGGTTTTTTTTTTGGGGGGGAGAGGGTTCCTCAGCTGTGCCATTGAAAATGTTAAAAACAGAGTATAAAGTCTTGCTGTGTTGAGAAATGTCCTCTCTTTTTCGACATAAACTGCATTTGCGTGCACAAGATAGTGAGAGAGTTTGCTTGGATATGGACTATGCAGTGTGCAAAATGGCTTGATACTCGACCCACAAGGCTATGCAAAAAATATTACTATTTAAACCAACTTCAAAAAGAGCACTTACAGTTTATGAGTCAAAAATTTCCAAGCAACTTGTGATGCTACCATAATCTTTCACTATTTTTAAACACTTTTTTACCCCTCGGCCCCCGTAGGCTGAAGGGGGTCCGTCCGAGATGATACATCAAGCATAGTTCTGTACTTGCTCAATGTAGTTGATTTGCAGAAATAGATTAGTGCTTCACTTGCCATGCATATGCTTGCCCCTAACCATGCGACATAGCAACACTGGATTTAGTCTGAGGATTTCAAATTGAGCATTCACTTGTGACTGAAAAAGGCAATGTACCAGACATTCAAATCTAATATGCCAACGGCTTAATTTGCAGGCCAACATTGAAAGCGCCGTACATGCATAGCTCTTCATGTAGAAGTTTCCAACATTCTTGCTGTATAATGTGTGTTTTACTTTGGCTCTTATTGTTGATAAAACCCCATGTTAAAATTACAACCCTCTTCGAAATAATGTAACCCAATTTGTTCTACTGATTGTGTTTTGTTAAGCTATGGAAGCTTAACGTAACCATCCATGTCTCCGAGCTAACAATAATTGTAGAAGGATATCACACTTGGATAATTAAGAGGCCTTTCCAAGTTTTCATACCAGAAACAGACCTCTCAAATTTGCTGCATCTAGTTTCTACAAAAAGAGGTTTTTTTCGTGGTATGAGAAGTTAGAGTTCTTAACATGTCTTGATCTACCAGTGACATCACATGTTTTACATCATGAGCAAGTGAACATTGTTTCAAAGGAAATCAATTTTGTGAAATATAAAAGGAGATAGTAACAAAGTATGTTCGCGGCTTATTCATTAATTGCACACTTTTACGTGGCGTATGGACAAGATACTACGGCACACATCCTTTTGTTATCTAGATTTTACGCCTTACTGCAGTGCTTAAGATTGGAGAAATGAAAATGACGATGATCACTTTAAAATAAAGTTTCCGTAATGACCAAATGATAAGTCTGTCTGCCACTTTCAATCATATAGTGCCTTACACTGACATATTTTTCAAATAAAAATCAAGACAAAATGTTCCAATTTTGGGTGCAAATATAACACCAAAACATGAAGGTTTTTTATCTTAAACTTTTAAAAGGTAGTTTTGATATTGATGAAGTTGTACTATGATAAAGTTAGTTTGTGTCGCGATCTGTGGATACTGTTCGGTTTGTACTTGCAGATATTTTGAACTTTGGGGAATGTAATATTTTAGTCTTTTTTCGATAGATTCGTTGGGGAGTTCTTTTGCCAAAGTTCCAGGGCCCAATATTGTAGAGCTGCTCAAACACAAACAATTTTGCTCACCAGAGTAAGTTTACCAGCCACAGTACCGTGTCATATGCACTGCTTGTGACTGGTTCCCTGCGTGATTTTGTTTGACAGAAAATTGCACTGGTTGAATGGATGATATAGTTGCATTAGGGATAAGGAATATATTATTGTTATTGTTTGTTTTTTACTTGAACATCGATGTGTGATAATGACTGTAGCTCAGTCCTGCAGACTCGCTGCTCATTCCAACTGGCCTCTCGACACCAGTCACACTCGGTTGGCTAATGGGTGAGACATCTGCCCTAGAACGCAGGGGTTGTGGGTTCACACCCCCACCCGAGTTGCCTATGAACTTTGTTTCCACAGGACTCTGAAAGCACGGAGTAAACGGTGCTTAGCATAATCTGCCGTTAGAAATAAAGCCCAAAATAATATATTTATAAGGTTTTTTTATGATATTTTTTTTTACATTTCCTTGATGATCTTATTTAAACACTCTTATTCAAATGGCCTCTGCGAACCTAAAAACTTGAACTTGCAAAACTCTGCGAACCAAAAAAACGTTTTTAAGACACTTCTAGAAAAATAATTCTAGGAAGACACCTAATTTTACTCGTTCACATGTTTTGTTTGTAAACTGAATATTGCCACAGATCAACACAGTTATTGTATATTGTACATAATCAACAAATTCATATGTAAATAATGCGTGTATATATAATGTTCACAAAAAAAAAATCAAATTTTAATTGCTAAAAAGTTTGTTTTGTCATTTATGTACAGTGTAAATTTGATGTAAATTAATGCGGTTATTAATCAGATACACAGAAGCCGTCTTTGACATACACCCTGTATACCCAGTGATACTGATATGGTACCAGACTAGAGTCTTGCTTACCCATGACTGTCAGAGTCACAATTCATAAAGACAAGGTACCAGACCAATCAGCCTTCCAGCCTCACTTTGGGTATATAGGTTGAATGTGTAGCAAAATGACATAACAAAGGTCTAATTGCCAGACTCAACTGTTTCTTTAAAAAAGTAATTCTTTATATATATTTTTTCCTCTTAAATCCTGTTGACAATTCCCTGAAAAAGTCATGGATCATGTGCACTGAACTGAGGGGAGCAATGCGTGTAATTTGGCTACAGTAGGTCAAAGGTTAGCTACACTAGGTCAAAGGTGAACATTTGATGTGAAAGTGCAAAGCACCGTCAACCAAATCATATATTAATTTTGTTATTTTATACAAATATCATGAGTTTAACATATTGTGGCTTTAAAAGGTATTATACAGGATTGGTAGAGCTGACAAAATAGTCACAGTTAGTGTTCATGTTTTGTGTGATCAGCTATTATACATGAAACAACAAACCTGTGAAATTTTTTGCCTAATCCGTTGTGTGAGTCAGGAGAGTATAATGAAAAACATGCACAACTTTCAGCATGTAAACACATTGTCCTTAATTTTGGTTGTAGCGACCGAAATCAGCTCTTGCGTTTTTGGTTTTTCAGATAGTTTTCTTGAATATGACCTCATTTTAAGGGAAATATTTCACAGAAACAAATGGTTCTAGTACGAACTTTATAAATCAGTAAACTTTACTATCTATTACCAATCCTGTGTAATACCTTTAACCAGTTCATATATAATTTTGTTATGTCATGTAAATTTGTGTAAAACGTCATGGGTGTTAAACATATTGTGGCTCAAAAAACATTCTGTTTTGTTTTTCACTTTTTTTTTGCAGGTCAAATATTTATCTTTTTGCCATCAATGCCACAGATAATTGTAATAACCATAATTCAAATGCAACAACTCAGCATTCTGTCTGTCTCTGTATACTTATAGCTTTATTGCTTTGATATTTATATTCATGAAATATTTACAATGTACAACTACAGGGCCAATGATATGAACGAACTTGCCGATTAAAAGAGAAAAAGGGTTTTCATTACATATATTCACCAATATGGGTTTTGAGGCATTCCATGGTGACTGGTGAGGTTTCCATGCTGGCCTGGAATTAAACAGAGGCCACGAAGGCCATGGCCTCTGTTGCCCGGGTCTTGCCTTGGTGCCCCTTCAAAAGTGTCCCATAGACTTTAAGATATTCAAGGGGAAGTGCCCTTCAAAATGAAAATGGCCTTGCCCTCTCAAAGATGAAATTCCGGGCCTGCAATGTTGGTTTGCAATAGTACCATGTGTATACAAATCTACATAGCTGTGTAGATTGTTCTTGAAAAACATCACACTCACACACAATGGGCATCCCACTCAATGCCTCTGAGCCCACCAACCACAGTTCTCCTTTCAGAAGAACCATCAGAGCAGTGCAGTGCTGACTCTACACTGAAACCTCTGAACCCTATAATAAGACCAGCATCTCCAACACTCTCCAGTCTACTGGCGGTGACTAGAGCAGGCTAGTCGAAATGTTGATCCTAATTTATAACTCACTCCGCTGCTGTGCAGTTAATCATGAGAAGCACCCTCCATCCACTAAGTGAAAGTAGTAGTCCCGGCCGCAGTCACATGCTAATCGTATTGTGACCGCTGACACAAAAATCCACTTTGTGGTCACCCAATTGTCAGTAGCAGCACGGCGCAGTGTATCGGTGTGCGCAGAACAAAAAAAACAGTAGTTCTGTTGAATAAAAGCATGGCAGGAAAAAAACATTTCCATGTCTTAAAATGTTTTTGATTCTGTGGTCACTCAACACCAAAATATTTGGACTTGGATAAGATCAATATGCCTGGCACAGTGATAAGCAATTGTCATTTGGTCTCTTTGGGTGTAGCTTTGCGGTACTGAAACAAGAAAAAACTGGAGGATGGATTTGTGAGGTGAAACAGTAGTTGTACCTGAATTCCATTGTGTTGTGTGAGTTTTGTGTTTTATTTATTGTACGATTTGTTTGACAAAGAATGTGTACAAATTTATGTTAACTTATTGAAGCTGAGGTGATATTGAAGATGGAAATAAAATTGTCTGAAAGAAAGTGAAGATGTTGTCATTTCACCGATTCATTGTACTTTCTTGTTGAGCCAGTTCTAACTTCCTGGCTCTGCTAACTGCTTCACATTGCTTGAAATTGGGCCCAGGTTTCCGGGACCTAGACTTGACTCTTCATGCTCCAGTTTCTTAGGCTTAGGCTTCGGCTCCAAAATTGGCTCAGGCTAGCTAGGCTCCCTCAATTATTTTAACTTACGCGATGCTTTGCAGTCAGGGCTTCAGACAAGAAAACTGGGCCTGAAGCCCAATCCGGAGCTGAAGCCGTGGATTTGAAAAGGGCCATAGAGCACAAAAAGTAGCTTAGCACAAAGCAGTTTTGATAATCAGAACAAGTCACATGTTCCATCTGTGACTGGTATCCTGCAAATTTGTTTTCTTCACTGAAAACTGTTAAGCAAGATTTTCTGCTTATAAGCAGCTCTTTGAAATTGAAGACATGTGTTCTTACGACATCTCCCGGAATTTATGGTCTAAACTACAAACACAGTCTTTCACACACAAAGAAAAATCAATCCGCAAATCAATCCTCTTATTTTCAGAAAATGCAACCCTAAATATGGGTCTTTATTTACTGTCATGCATTCACTTCAAATTTGATTAAAATATCGACTTTAACAAACCTTACATTTATTGCATTGTGGGGTTTAGAGTTGTTCATAAAAATATACCCTTCTTACAGGAGAAACTCTAAAAAAGTGACCCTAGTTTTCATTTTGCAGTCCATGCTGATTGTCCAAAATTGCATCCCTTTCTCTGATTTGGAGAATGAGCATGGATGCTTTTGTCACCATGAACCTATGACAAGAAAAATACAAAGCATCTGGTGCTTGATGTATGTACCCCCCCCCCCCACCCCCATTGTGTGCTTGGAATCTCAGGAATTCTTTAGAGGGGGTACTTCTGTACAAAAAGGAAAATAGTGTGCCAATATAGGAATTGCCAATAGAGGGCGCCATACAAAAAGGGACAATACAACATAACTGTGTGCAGTTGTAATTCTCTGGTGCTGCCATTTTCTCGTCATTCAAATGAAATAACCAAATATAGGCTGGCAAGAAAATAATGAGTTTTACCTCTTTTTGGTTGAACAAAAAATGTTCCCTTGATGGCTGTAATATATCTATAATGAAGCATCAGTACAGGAAGTTTTGAATTTTCTAAATGTTTTGACATTACGTCGGCCATGTTTGTAAATAAAAGCCTTGCAACAAAAATTAAACATGGGTCATCCACCTTACAAAATTTCAGGGGGGTTAACAAATTTATAAATAACCTTGTCTATTTTTGATACATTTGTTGAAGTTCGTCAAACAGTTTGGAGGAATCGGTTGCTCCTTTTTCGATCATCTTCTTCAGAGCAATGGCTTGAGCCTTTGAGCTGTGAAAATCCTCCCTCCAGAAATGGATGCTACGAGAACACACATGAGAAGAAAACAACATTATTAGTACAACAATGACATTTTAAAATAATTTATTTTAACTTTGTCTTCCTTTCTTTAACTTTAAAATGCAAACAATTTTATTGTCTTGAAAGAAAAAAATTATAAATAATTTGCTTCTCTATAGATCAGATTGTGTGTAGACTGAGCCTGCATGTACTGGCCATAAACCAGAGAGTTATTTCTTTCCTTCCAGGAAGTAAATTGGCAGAACTGCCTGGGGCAAGCCAATCCGAGAAGAAATGTCCATATAGAGTGTATACTGAGGCCACTTTCACCCACTGGGATTCGAATGACTGGAATGTGTGTAGAGCAATGGGGGACATGTCTTGTGCACACCATGAGGACAGACCGTGAACTTTCGACTGCGCTGGGTAAATTCTTTCAAATTAAACTGTTCACTTACTACCCTCATCAGGCTTCCTGCCCCCCCCCCTCCGATATCCAACCCCTGGATTCAACCCTCAGTCTAATAAAAGAGTCAGAACTGCATGTAGTGAAATGAACCATTCTCCCTTAAAAGGCAGGGTCATAGTTTGTTTTTTTGTCAGCGTAATGCCGATAAAATTATCGAGAAAGATACCATAAAAGTCACCTGTGAAAGTTTCAATTGAACACAGTGTCTACTTGCTGAGAAAACAAAACAAAAAACTGTCACGGCAGATATTTTTTGCCAACCGGAACAACTTAGAATTTCATAAGGCTACTTTAGCAGAAAAATCTGATTTAAATAATTTTCTGCTAGGGAAAAAAAAATGAGCAGGAAACCAATCACAGATGGTACATGTGATAGGGTATTTTGGCTGGTAACTTTATTCTGGTAGTGAAACAAAATTTGTGCTTCAGTGCTTTGACTCAAGAAACTGACTTAAAGCAAAACTTTTTTTAAAACTTACTTGTCGCTGCTTCTGATTTCACTCCAATCCCCATGGGAGATGGTCGGCTCTGGACAACCCACATGATTGGCCTTGGCTACTTTGGGAGGAAGCAGAGGTTGGGAGGGATCGTCTTCGTGGGCTCTCTCCGCCCTCAGTCTTTCCTGGATACGCTCACAGACGTGACACTCAAACGCAGTGATGAAACTGGGCACTCGCCATTCATTAATGCCCCAGGTTCGACTCTCCATTGTTTGTCTGTTCAGTATCAAAGGAAAAGATGATCTGTCAAGTTTAGAGTTATGAGTGCAAGTCAACACTGACAAAAAGGTCTGAAAGTAGGTTCTAAAAATGTAAGGGATTCTACATTTGGTTACAGATTTCAACGAGCTTTTGTGAACAGTACATTGGATAAGTAGATTAAATGTTTGGGTCATCGTTTGTTGTTGTCAACGAATGCTGGTTATAGGCAAAATATCAAGAAAGACACAATTAAAGTCACCTGTGAAAGTTTCAGTTGAATATAATGTCCACTTATTGAGAAAATAGCAAAAAACTGTGACAGTCATCAAGAACATCGAATCCATCCTTATTTAGCAAGTTGACGGCGTGTACCAATCGCATCTCTGGCCATACTGAGGGTAGTATTCAAACTGACACCACAGAAATTTCCAGAAGTTGCCTGCAGGTGATCTTTGGAGATTCAAATTTGTCAACATAATTTTATTGATTTCTAGTCAGCGAGGCACTTGTCAGATGAAATTCTGAAGGATGCGTATTGCTTACTACCATTACCATCTTTATAACAAGTTGGCTTTACATTACAACAAAGACATTAATTGTGACTAAGTGTTTAGTGTGTCAAACCATAGAGAGTCCTTTCTCTACTTTCTATGGTCAAACATTCTGACTTTTTGATGAGCTGTCAAAGTTTTGATTGGCTAGGGAATAAAGGGGCGGAGCCAACTGGATCAGTCTCTCACAGTAGCTGGTCTTACCTTAACAAATCATTATCAATACCAACTTCCTTGAAGGAGAGATATTTCTGATACTCTTCATCGTTTTCATCCAGACGTTTAATGAATGCTGCCAGCTCCTTGGGCGAGTTGAAATCATCCACAAAGATGACGGAGTGATCATCAGGCATCCAGTCTTGAGCCGAGGGAGAGCCCCTATAGATTGGGACGGACCCCACATGGAGCGGCCGCATCAACTTCTCTGTGATGTAGTCCTCACAGATTCCATTCTCAAATGCCAGATGGAATTTATATCTCGCGATAAAATCGAGGAACTGTTTCGCTTCCATGGATTCTACCGGATCTTGTAGATTTGCAGGTAGCTGTTTATTATTGACGCATTTTCCGTAGGAATCCACATCTATATATTTCATCAATTCTTTAACGTAACGGTCACGATCTGACGGGACGTTACAATGCGTTTGAACGTATAAAATTGGGGCAAGTTTCTGGCGTTGCTGGTTTTTTGTGGTTATTGGGAGAGGTTGTCGTTCCATCAGGTAGTGCAAATTCTTTAAGTGTTGAGTTGTAATTGGGAAGTCGGATTCTCTACGAAACGTCGAAGTATGATTAAAAAGTGACATTGCGACGGCATGTGAAAATATTTGATTGTTGAGCGGGGATTCTTCATGAATAAGAGCCCACTCATGCCAAGGTTCCCGCGGAAGAGGGGCTTCGTAAGCTCGGAAATCGGTTCCGTAAAAAATAATTCCCCTAGCGAGGGGGTCAGATAAAACATTCTTATCTGTCGTGGTTAGACATGTTCCTAGTCCTCCCTCATCTTCATGCCCACAATCAATCTCAACGGTCTGTTTACCTTGAAAATGCGGAAATAACTTGTCTGTCCACCAAACAATTGTTGGCTTCGTCAAGGGCTCTGTTCTCACTGGCAACGGGTTGGCAGAGTTTCTCATTTCAGTTCCCTTCTCACCGACTACAGTGTAACTAGTATCTTCCGGCTCAGCTGCTGACCACACCGATCTCGTGTTTGTCTTTGACAGTAGAGTCTTCAGCGTATCGCTACCGAAGCCGATCACGCCCAGCCCCAAAAAAGTCCCTACAAAAATCACCGCAAAAAGCACAATCAGGAAGACCACCACGTACTTAGCATCGACCCCTCCTCTAGGCTGTTTAGGTCCCGGAAGTTTGGGCTCTGATGTCGGCGAAGATCGGACTCTTTTTCTCACAGCAGAATCCATGATAAATTCAAGTTGATTTTAAGACTAATCAATGTGCCACTGTTGTGTTTTGCTATACACTTCTGTAGTGCACAATTTCATGGGTGACCGATCGAGGTCAGACTAGACTGCCATGCGCGCACACGTGGGCTAACACTAACAGCTGACGTGCAGTGATCAAAACAAGGGAAAGTTAAAGCCCGCCCTCTGTAGTCTTATAAGTGCTTTGCCCTCTTCACACACTCTCGGCTATGGGCCTATTGTTATGGGCCTAGACCATAGCGCTATGGCCTAGTCATAAAGATCATTGTGCCTTAGCCTGCACGGAAAGAAGCATGCAATTAAGGCCTTGTTAAAAGTTTGAAAACTGAAATAAATTCCTCTAAAATATTATTACTAACTTAATTCTGAAGTATCTATCATAATTATAAAAACTGTTAACTGTTATATTCTGTAAATTGTACACTTTACTAATATTCTTATTTCAAAGTCATCCCTGTGAAAAAAAAAAAGTCTCCCCTTCAAAAAATAATAAAAAATAAATCAATAAAAAAATCCTGATTTTGCCAAAGGCATGCCCCCCTCCATTCTTGTTTGTATGTGATGCTTTAAAAAACTTGATGTCATACATTTAGCAGTGTATCTCTGTAGTGCTGTTTCGTTTGTTTGTTTTTCTTCGAAATAGCTTTTAAAATAGCCGCAATAAATTGAGGATTATGTCGTCTATAAGTATAAAGGGCCTATAATCGCTTATTGATTTTCCGCTCGCCTAATTGAAAACAGGTGTTTTGATATTGGCAGAGACAGTAACACATTTTTAATTGTATAGCGGTAATAGTTGTGAAGTTTAACTACTTGATTGTTTATCATAATTCTCACTGCCTGTGAATCGTAGACGAAACCACAAAAATAATATAGCTGTCGTCCCCCCCCCCCCCAACTACTTCATTCTTCGTGTGAGGCAGAGTGCAAGGGGCTTATGTCGCCTGGCCAACCGCGCGTTGCATTGTGGTCCGGGCTGACACTAAATCCGCCATCTTTATTGGGTTTGTGTACTTTTGTAGTGTACATCCATAGTTTCAACAGTGAAACTTCGCACTGTATCAATTATCTGCGTGTGACCTCTACAAGAAACGACCCGAAATGATTCTTCAAGAGCACCTCCCTGGTGGTTAACTGCTGGCCCTTTTGAAGTCGAATTCTTCTGGTATTGAGGTTTTTTACTCAGTTCTGGAGTCAGTGTCCCAAACTTCCGAGAGCGGGTGGGAAGTCCGCGGACGTTGTTCGGGTTGAGTTGAGTTCGTGACCCAACCGCGGCAACCGGGAGCTTGGCACGGAAGAATGCAGCTGCACCGTGCCGGTGGATTGTCACCGCTGTCTCGCTCGTCGGTATCACAAATAAGCCAGCACTCTCCCCCGTGAGCACACCGAGATTTCGACGATTTTACCTGTAAACTGTATTTGTTTTTACTAATGATAAACAACAACTGCTCTGCGTATTCTTTGGAGTAAAAAGACGGCATTTCTGGACACAGTTTGGTTTGGAGAATGCCAGGAATTGACTTGCTGTTTTTTGCTCGTGCAGTCACTCTGTCATGAAAAACCATACCATGGCAGGCAATAAACCAAGGAATAGAAATATTTTGTCCCTGGACAAAATGGAAATGTAAGTATGACTTGTTTTGGGGCTCTGTTTTTGACATTAAAGTTAGTTAATATTTGTTTACCATACTTCAACCATTGATTGTTTTTCTTATAAAGATGGCACATATTCTCTTCATCATCTGGTTCTGACTTATTTTGTAACGTGCAGTTTCTTTTTATAATATGTACTTATTTTCAGTGTACATTACATTGTGCCAGCACTGAACGTGCACAGTGAGTGTTTTGGGGCGACTCGAACCGTCCATGTCAAACCATTCATGAATTTCAGACTTTATTTCCCTCTCCTTAAACCCATAAATTCTTCAGGAACCACAAATCAGAATTAAAAAGGTTACTATACTATCCATTTAAATGTAGGAGTAAACTTTTGATGATGTAACAAAAAATATTCATATTATTTTTGGAGATGAAAATATAGGTGGAAATATCTGGGATTTGATTGCTAAGTATGTCGTTTGGTAAGCAGGAGGCATTCCACTTTAGGCTACGCTAATGGTCGAAAAAACCAACAAATTTAATACGTTATTGGCTACTCGTGTTCAATTTTTATCGTACAAGTTACATCATCTCCTTTCCTTGCCTTCTTTAGTCTCCCTGTAACTACTTGATATCCCTGTACATTTGGCTAGCACTTTGTTTTAGCAGGGGCAAAGAAACCCAACTTGTTTCAGAACACTCTTTTTTATGAGTTTGCCCTGGCAAGTTTGTCTGGCCTGCAGGGGGGAACTCTTGATTTATGACTTGTGTTGCTGTTGAGCCTGCCCCAAAACTAATGTAAATAGCATCCTTATGTCAGTGTGTCCAGAGCTACACATGGTATGTCTCAGGGTCTCAGCAATCTTCCTTCTGACCAAATACAAGATGTAGGATTTTAGCCAGGATTTTGGAAAAGGGTGTCCAAGTTTGCTGGAAATTTAAAAACTGGGTGTCCAAATTGTTCACTTACAACGCATTTAAATGACAGATAAAACAGGGTGTCCAAAAGACACCCAGACATCCCTCTGTCAAAGTCCAGATTTTTAGCATTGGGCGAGTAACCCCACAACCAAACAATTGCAGTCTAGTGTTATTCCAAACACTTATAATTCAAAATTCACTAATAAGTTTTTATGTTCCAAACCTCTTCCTAAAATTTCAGCAAATTAAAAAAAATAAAAAATTATATTTTAGGCTGTGTCAAAATATTTCTGGTCATCGAAAGTTCTTTGATACAAGATTAGGCTATTGTCTAGTAGAGATTTTTCTTGGAAATTCAAGCCGTGCCGCATCAGATCGATTGAATTGTTAATACATTTTAATTTCTACTGTTACCATGCTAAGATCAAATGACAACAATATAAAGCATTCAGTTCCGTATTTGTTGATTTAGGTTGCCATGATATGAAAGCTGCCATTGGCCTTTTGGTGCCAGTGTTACTGACAGAAATAAATGTTTAACTAATTCCCACTTGTGATTGTTGTTCGACCTGATCAAAGACCAATGACGGAGATTTAGTAGTGTATCAAGCGCTGTGATAAATGTTGGTTCATGCTGTGTGCAGAGATACGCCCAATGAACAGAGTTCTGTGTCCAATTAGACTGTACAAGTCTCAGGCATTTCGAAAACGAGAGAACAACTCAAATGAAGACTACATTTTACTGTGAAATCAAATCTTTTATTTGATTTCTATTTATGACATTTATGTAAAACTTCAAAAGTCTTTGGAAGAAACACCAGCCTTGCAGGACTTGTTTGGTTGTAGGGCTACTGGCCCAAAGCTAAATTAGACTGGACTCTGGCCAGTGAGTCCAGTGATTATTTTAAGCACTGCGCAATGGAAACTTAGTTGCATAGGCCTATATGTTCATTACATTCAACACATATTAAAGTCACTACAAATCATTGCTTTACTCAGTCAGAAGTTATCCTCTAATTTTATGTGACGGAGTTACATCTGTAGATCCCTTTACTGCCAATTTATGAACTACATGTGATCAGTGAAGGCTATAAATTATGCAAGTGAAGTCAAGTTAACTAAATTCTAGAAAGTGAACCTCTAGATGTAGTTTTTATAGACTTATATGTACCCTGCTGACACCATTTTGGTCATGTTCCCTGTAATATCCATTGTATAAAAAGGAACCAGACTATTTCTCCTACCAGCCTCGGTTTGGTTGCATTAAATTGAATGGGAGAAAATCAAAGTGGCCGCACCATGCGTGGGTATAATAATAAAAGTTTGCTACATGCACTTGTCTGGATGAATGCAAAGATTTCAAATTCATTCTTGTTTTAGGGGAAGGCCAGATTTTCGTGAGTAAAGGGCACAGTTTCCATTTAGAATCAAAACCTTCATTATTCCCAGCCAGACAGGATAGTTTATCAAACTGTACATGGTAGCAAAGAATCAAAGAGCTCACCCAGACTGGGGTGTAGTGGGTTAACCCCCTGTGCCACCCGGTCTTTGTTACATCCAGTCTAGGAATATCTTGTTTGATATTTATGATTGTGATTCGCCGCCAAAGGTTACCGGTTGCATAAATCTTGGTGTTTATTGTTGCTTAGCTACCACAATACTGTACAAGATAGATTGGGGATATTGACCTACATGACAGATGACATAGAGGTTACCTTGTATGGAGCTGGTTTTGTTGATAAATTCCAACTCGCATTCAGGTATGAACTAAGTCAGTAATATTCTTTGTATTGTAAAAACGGCCCGGTGTATAGACCCGGTGTAAGAGACCCGGTGTAAAGACTGCAGTACATTATCAGCTAATCAAGATTTCAGGCATTTGACCACAAAATTGCCACTGTGTGAACTAGGCCCATGAGATACGTGGTGATCTTCTAGTGTGGGTCAGCAATCGTGTTGTGCAGGCAACTGTTTTTGTCTAATTTGCTGTTATGAGGACCAAGTGTTGATGACACATTAGAGCTGAGCGAAAATGACAGAATTCTAAATTGACTGCATCAATCAAAGCCAACGTAGAGTTTCACTGGAAACAGCGGATCTCACTTAAATGCCCTGTCTCACAAAGAAAGCACCTGCCCTGGAGAGGCACAGTGTAATTAGTGTTTGGATCACATTTGGTACTCAGAAGAATTGGGGTCCCTTATCTGATTTTGTGACTTTTATTTCTATAATTGTGCGGCAATTATTGAAATGAGAAAACGAAGGAAACTCTAGGGTCTCTCAGAGATTGCAGGGCCCAATTTCATAGAGCTGCTTACCAGAATAAGGTAACCAGCCCAAATATTATGTCACATGTACTATTTGTGACTGATTTCCTGCTTAATTTTTGCATTTAATTTCTGAAAATTATTACTTGCACAAACTTTATGAGTCAAAACGAACTGGAACTGTGTAGCTTTGGTCTGGATTAGAGCTTGGTAATGGTAGCATGAAAAGGCTTAGTGATATTTAACAAATCCCTTGGCCGGGCTGCTGATGTTTATTTTTGCAAAGTGCACAGTCAATTATCAATCACTACAAGGCCAAAAGAGACTGCTTGTGGTCACATGTAGGTCTTACCCAAATGTGGCCTTATCTCCATTCAGCCATTTCTGTTCATATTTACTCTTGGCACATAAAGCAGGACTCTGTGAAACTCTGACTGTGAATGCTCAACCTTTCGTGGGGCAGATACTTGGGGGGGAAAAGTCTTGGAGCATTGTGCCTGTGATGTCGTAATCATGGAGTTTGGCGCACAGAGTATTGAAAGATCGTGGGGGTTGTCCTTTGAAAAAATATAGGTACAGTAAAAATGGCTGCCATTGCTTGTTATTCCACCTATACTTTTTGCCATGGACAAATCTGCGATGGCCTATTTTGAAAGGTTGTGTTGTTTAGGTCAATAACGAACTATGTATGCATTATTTGAAACGATAAGAAAATTGATAAGATTCTTTGAGTGATGGGAAGCCAATGTAGGTTGAATAGATGAGGACTGATGGAGTCGTATTTGCGTACATTTAGAATCAATCTTGCAGCAGTCCTTTGAACATTATGAAGCAATGATTATAATTTTGGCTGTAAAGATTTTGAATTGATTCAAAATCCCCCACCAATGTGCAGTAATTTTGACTGAGGGTATGTGAACCAAATTACCTGATGCGATATTAGTTAAAAACGAACTTCATTTTATGTTGTTAGTGTTATTTGGCCGTTGATACAAGAAAACAACATACAGGCAGTCCAGGTTTAGATAAAACTGTGATTGTGAAACAATGAAATTCATGGTTGAAAGCGCCCTCATGCAGTCTAAACTACGTTCAATTCAATCGTTTTTGGACTTCAATCCCAAACCCATATTCTATGGACAACCATGGGACAACACACTCTGTATTGACTCAATCATCGACACTAAACAAATCATAAATTGCTGAACCATGATCAACCCTCGGGCAAAGTTAGAATCAAATCCAACTTTTCATTTCAGACTCCTCAGTCATATTGTATTTTGAAAAAAACTTTTGCCTGTCATCATCATGCATGTAATAGTATCTAGCCGAAAGAAAAAATCCCAACCACAACCTTTGTTCATGGTACAAAAGCTCAGCAGGCATCCAGGGACATTGTTTGTCATTTTACCTCCGGCTTGATTAACCACTAATAGGCCGCTTACACCTCGAAAGTGCAACACTATTGAAGTGAACTTTACACATGGGCAGAGAAGAACCCATGTTGGTAAAAATGGAGTAAGCACTCTTTTGTAGTCTGAAAATCAATTAATAAGTTTTTTAGTTTGTTTACGTTTGAGACTAAATGGCCGACATGTCGAGTTTGAAAAGTAGCATTTGGAAAGAAGCTGATTTTACACACTGTTGGCGGTCTTTTGTTGTTTTTCTGGTCCAAAGTGTTTGTAGAACTCTTCCACATTGATTATCCATTGCCGCCCCTGTAATTTATTTGTTGATAAGGCTGGGTTGGTAAGGCCATTTCTTACAATGGCAGTGACCAGGGAAATACACAATAAACTGATCATGTCACCAAAATCACTGTCCGAAAGTTTGGCTGTTATCACGGTGTTGGATTTTGTTAGAGAGGGGTAGGATTCAAGGACTCCGTTCTTCTTCTGATAAAACTCGGCTTAACACTCACGAGTCCAGACTAACGTATGGCAAACACGCCTTCTCACACTCTGCTGCTGAACTTTGGAACAGTCTCCCAATTAATGTCCGTAATTCTTCTTGTATTGTTACATTTAAGAAAAAACTTATCTCTTTCCTAAATTGTAGATTTATGATTTGCACTAGCTTGTTTTAATTCATCCATTTCTTTGTTATGCGCTTTGATCATGTTTTGGAAAAGCGCAGTATAAATACCTTTTATTATTATTATTATTTATTCTACCTTAAAAAGTCAGATAAGCCACGTCTTATACGCAGGAGAAAATGGTAAAACTCGAGTCATGTCAGTTGATTTTGGAGGATTGAGGCAATAGGGATTTACTCATGTTGGTTGATTTTGGAGGAATGAGGCAGTAGGGATCTAACATACACTCAGAATATCAGCTGATTTTAGTTAGAGCATAGAGTTTCACCATATGTGATCAAAAAATACCTTTGAAAAAGATCTCAGTGCTTGGGGTTGTAAACACACAGTGTCTCGCTCCAAAAATGTTGTAACTTGATCAAGTCTTGCATTCCAATATGTTTGTGTGATAAACTTTTGATTTTGTAAGGCCATAGCTTTTAGCATTTCAAACGAGCATGGGTCACATGTGGCAGTAAAATAAACATACCGAGGCAGTCTGGACAGAGGTTCAGTACCTATCATGGATTTTTTTTCAATACACCAAGATCCTACAAGAACCTAGAAATCATATACTGTCCTACAGTTGGCTTATTTACTTATAAAGTAAATACCCTGATTGCACTCCAAAAGGGTCGGTTGTGGATACCACAAAATAAATACAAATAAACACAGGTAATCCCATACTGTTAACTGGTTGCAACCACTCTGAGGCATGGTAAATATGCATTGCCCAAGCTGGATTACTCCCAGTGGATCTTGGGCACCCTGCCAAAGTGGGGATTAACTTTTAAGTGTTCGCTTTTGCAGAAACTCTACAATGTTCCTGTGTGTGTACTCACTGGTCCATGGTGTGAGATTGAGGAGCCAACAACACCACACAGCAGTGCAAAGAGTTTCAGTTTATAGCTCATGAAAATTTTCAGAGTGAGTTGTGTGGACCCATGCATTTGTTGCACATGAGAGTAATTGCAAATAATTACCGTACAAAAGAACGTTTGTCTGTTAAGTATATACTCAAAATTTACTGGATTGCTTTATTGCATTGTTCAGTCGGGGAGCAGGGCCGTAATTGAGTTTTCAGAAATGTTGCCAAGTGTTCAATCAAGTGTTCTTCCTTCACAGTGGCCAAGTTCCTTTTAAAAGAGCTGAGGACCTCTTTAAGAAATACTCTCCAAGTTGTTCACTTGCTTTAAACAAAATATTGCAGGCCTGGAATTGTACAGTACATGGAGGCCATGGCCTCTGATGCTGTAGTCTTGGCCTTGGTGCCCCCTTAAAAAAAATTCCCAATAGCCTTCCATAACATTGTTCACCATTTCCACAAAGTGTCTAGTGTCGAGTCTGCCCCACAGCCAAAACTGCGTTTTGAGAAAGTTGTGTTTCAAGTTCTTTGTTTTTTGACAGCTTTTTCTGACATCTCTTCTTGCCTTTTTTTCTTGAACATTATACTGCCATAACAAATAATGTTTTAATGAGTTAATTCCTAAACATGTATGAATTCCTAAACTTATTCGTAACTTTGTAAAAATTAAAATAGAAAAAAGACATACATAAATAAAAACAAGACGTGCCTGCTGAGCCCTTTGTATTCAAAACAATCTGTTTCTAGGGATTCGTCATTTCGTGAAAATGCAAAAATAATACCACGCTAGCTGTGCAAGCATAGAACACTTCAAGCAACAATTCCTTGCTAAAAACCCGTCAAGCTAAGCATCAGCGATGCTTCAAGCTAAGCATCAGCTATGCTTCAAGCTAAGCATTAGCTATGCTTCAAGCTAAGCATCAGCTATGCTTCAGCTAATGCAGATTTTTGCTGATTTTTTTTCACTTACGCTAAAAGCAGAGCAATACAATTTAACCCAGTCTGTTGACATCCGTAAACTTATTTGTGCCATTCCAGTCGCGGACCCCACACAAAGCACCCCATTCCTTCAATATTAATAATTAATGAGTCTGCCATTGATTATTGCATGACAATAAGAACACTTGAGCCCTGGAATCTAAATCCTATTAATTGTAAACGGCTCACTGGTATCACATCACTGAGTAGTCTATGGGACTTAAAAACAACCTTCGCCTTTTGGTTTGGAAATGTTTGCACTCTTCCCAGAAAAAAAAAATTGTGAAGATTTGTTGCGAGTTTCTCTATAAACAATTTGTCCAATACGCCATTTGCGGGTAACATTTGAATGATGTCTGGTACATTGCCTTGTTCGGTCACAAGTGAGTGCTTAATCTGAATTTCCCAGACTACATTCAGTGTTGCGCTGTCACATTGTTCGAACCCAACTTTTGAGTACGTGTAGTCCACAAGTTTTTTTTTACAAAACCACATTTGCAAGAACTGTTCAAACAAATATCTTGTTTGTTGAACCAAACTTCTTCTTTTTTGTGCATTCAATAGATTTAGTTCTCTTTGAATTATTGAATCGCCCATGTTGCAAGAAAATGGTTTGTAAGCTTTGCAATCATTTCCATGTTCAGAATTACAAACTCATTTTGAATTTGTAGTTTTCTGATTTAGAAACTTTTCTACATGAAACTCAACATGTGGTTCTATTTCGACTTAGTAACAAAACTTTGTCTACAAAATGGACGTACCTGGCCACTATTTTCACTCACATTTGGCGATTGAACGACTGCTACTGTGGAACTCTGGTACTGCTTTTTGAAATGCAACGATTAGCAATGGAATCATTCCTGAAGCGCTGGGTTCTCTATTTGGAACTGGCATTCAGTGTGGGGAGAATTCTTGACAAAACATCAAACCATTATTCTCAAGAAAGGTCAGGGCTCTAATTTTTTTTTTTGGGGGGGGGAAATCAACTAGACATCAGGGCTTGTTGCTCAGAATTTTTACTTGACCAGAACTTTGGTTTACAAGACCAGAATCAAAATGAAAACACAGTTTTTGTTTGAACAAACACTAAGAGAAGATTTATCTCTTTTGTCTCATAGGCAAGTGAACTTCGATACTCAGCAGAATTGAATGATATTTATGAGACTTAAACTCAACGCTTTTTAAAAACACAGACATTGATTGAAAAACACAAGACCCTTGTCGGACTTGTCTGGTCTAGACTTTGCTGGCGCCAAAGCTAAAATCACTGACCTCAGGCCCGCGGTCCAGTGTAAATTTCAAGCTCTGGAACATGACAACTATTTGAAGAGCTTTTTCAGAGATTTGAAGGTGTTGGTATGGTCTGTTAGTTGAAAACTAGTGTGGAACTCAATGGAATATTGCACAATAAGGGCTAATATAACTGTCATGTTCTTTGAAGAATGAGATTGAAGTGCCGAAGAAAAACAAGCTGACTCTAAAAGTCTACTACAGTAGGCCATAGGATCAAGGACACATCCAGGTAATTAGTTTAGATGTCCATATAATTAATTGACAGTCAATTGAGAAGGCATTGTTTGTTTTGAAGACCTGTTGCTGTGGTCCTTTGTGCCAAAGTGTGAGAGATAATCTGCCGTTAGGGAGAAATCTAGGTGTGAACTAGGCAACTGTTACCCAGGGAGGGTCCGTGGTCGTTTCTCTATGGAGCTACCAAATCATGGATCAATAAAAGCCCCACCAAAGGGTCCATGCCTGCAGCACTTTGTTCATGTTATTGTGTTGGGAGCTAAAAACAGATCCGTGGCCATTGTGGGCTCAGCAAGCCAGCAAGAGGGGGGGCCACATAAAAACCCTGGTTTGAAAGTAACTGTAAGCTATTAAGTGACTGTAATGTATATACCCATAACTTAGCCCTAAAGGGAAGCGTGCTGTAATGGTCTTATGAGGGGCTTAATTAATAAAGAAGGGCTCCAATGTCGATTTTCAGTTTGGTGATACCGTGGAGGTAGTTGTGATCCACTCATTTTCCAATAGATAGAGTCCTTATGGAAGTGGGGGGAAAATATTACAAGTCTCTATTACAAGTTAACGGTTGCATGGCTTCTGACTGGCACCCCCGAACAAAGATATTGACAAAATAGGGAGACCGCCAACATAGGGTTAGATAGCTCAGTTGGTAGAGCGCCGGTACGTTAATCCGGAGGTCATTGGTTCAAATCCCGCTCTAGTCAATTTTTTCTTTGTTCAACCCCAAAACCATATGAAATTTACCCAGTCAGTTTCCCTTGTGGTTCATTACTTGACAAGTCTCTAACCTCACATTCAAACTGTGTGTAACAGTGTCAATGTCAATTTAATAGGCCTACATGTACCTTTCCAGTTGTAAATTTTGTCAAAATCCAAAACTATCCAATGGCGTCACATTTCAAATAAATGAGTCTTCAATTTTGTACAGCAAATTTTCAGTTTATTTCATAGACGATTGGATCGAGGAGGCAGAAATTGAGAAATCAGGAGCTGAAAGTTACCTTGTATTTTTCTGAATGACTTGGAATTACTTTGCAAAGTTTTCAGTGGATTTACAAAATGGCCTCTAGCCTTGTACTCCTTGTGAAGGGGGTATGTAAAGAGAGAGGTCTGTTGTACACCTAGGGATTTACTGGATGTATTCTGTATTCCAATAGAACCAGTCTACAGTTGTATCTTTACCTCCATGGTTATACCATAGAGAAGGGATACATTTATCTCTGTCGTCAACGGCCAATGGCCTTTGGCAATTGCAGCCCTCCCTGTGGACCAACAATTGGACGGCTTCAACTTAGATCCCCACTTAGAATAAGCATAAGCATGGAATAAGGGTCTTTTGTGGGAGCTTCATGGGAAGAAGCTTTACTAGTTCAGTAGAGATGCTGCATGCTATAATTACTATTGACTAGTACAGTAGCAGGATATGCATTTCAGATTCACGAAACCAGACAACAGAAACTCTTACGCTTACTGGCAATTTAAATCATGTCACAAATTTTGAAGGTTTGCGTACGTTGTATAATTGCAGCTGGCGTAACAAGACGCTTTCTTCTTCTTTTTTTTGGGGGGGGGGGGGCAAGCAGGGGCAAAGACATAAATTGGGGTAGTTTAATGTTTCTAACCATTCTTTTGTGCACTTGTTACATGTAGATCTCATTTGGGGGCAAGAGGGGGGATAGGGGGTCCCACATGCCCCCCCCTAAATATTTGGACATTTAGCAGACCCTACTCCAATTCACTGCATTCAAGCCCCTACCTTGAATTTAATCTAGGCGGTATTTTTCCACCCTTCGCAGGGTCACTCGGATTATCTCAGTTTGTGGTGCCTCACTAATCCGGCCATTTTCTGGTATTTACCCAGTTGAAAATCTCTCCTCGAAGTTTAATCAAAGTTCTTGAGACAGCTCAAGTGGTGAAACGAACGTCTAATCCTGCTTGTCGTAAAGTAGACTAGACTAGACAACAGGTTTTTCCGCGGATTGATGGTTCGAAAGTAAACGTTTTTATGTCAAGCTTAAATGGGCTAAACGGATTGAGTGTTTTCAAGAGTAGCGTGTCTCCGTAAGCTAAATCTGTGATCAATTTGAAGGTTTGTTTTGACAAAACATAAAATTTGGAAACCAGGCAGCAATGATTTTTTCCACTCGTTTAGTAGCCTTGTGTATACTTTGTGTAATAATCGGAGATTGACTTGTAGACGATAAACGTATATATTGTAGGATCCATGGAGTGAACTGTAATGTTTGATTGATGGGTTATTGCAGGCTTGTGATTTGTCAGGATTTTTCATTGATCTCCCGTCACATTCTGATTTTATTGAAAGAAGCAAAAACTGTCATCACACAACCTGCAGATTTCTGTGTTAAATAAGGCTCTGCAAACCTCTGAGATCAAACTTCTTGTCAAGTAAGTGGCTTCATCTCAAGACCACACAGGAGACTGTTATCCAATTTTCAGGATTTTCCTTTTTGACGCAATCTCACCCCTGGTTATGATGTTGGCCTTGCAGGGTGTTTGTTTGTCTGATTCTCTTTCTGTCTGTCTGTAAAAAACAGTAACGGATAGATTTCCACTATTGTTTGTGGAAGCATCAATCATGGACCAAGGATCAATCAATCAATCAATATGATCTCGGTGAACATCCGGATCTTTTTGTGGCACTAAGAAGATTGTGAAACAACAGGGAATCAAATGTCTCTAAATTATAGTGGTGTGTATGGATTGATATTAACATCAATAGCGCCCTCAACAGGCTTGCAAAATTATTGCAGTATCGGTAAATATTTATCCCATTGAAAGAATGCACTACTGTGAAAATATCTGCAGGGTTTGTGAGTGAGCCCTCTTGTGTTTGAGTTTGGCCAGAAAATGAAAGCCTGGGGTCCAGTGTAAATTTAAAGTCCTGTCCACATCCCACAGCAGTTTCTTTTTCCGAACACGTACATTTGTGAAATTAAATTAATGTAAATTAAATTTCCAATTCAAAACCTCCTCCAAAAAGTTCAGCATTTCTTTTTTTAAAAGAAGACATAATTATTTCAGATCCTGTAAAAATATTCCTGGTTCAGTGAAAGTTCTGAGCGGTAACCTTATTCTGGTAAGCATAATTGTTGTGCTTAGCTGCATTTTGTGCGTAAGCAGCTCTATGAAACTTCCCCTGGTCCGTTATACTGATCCAAATTTAAATCATGAATTTTATGCAGTGCCCAATTTTATAAAGCCATTATGCACATAAATTTGCTTAGCACAAAAAATCTAGCTCAGCAGATTCAGGTCACCAACCAAAATGTCATGTAATTTTCCCTACCTGTAACTGGTACCCTGCTAAATTCTTGTGTACATCAGGTATTTCTGCTTAAACAGCTTGATGAAATAGGGCCCAGGTCTTTATGTGAACATCTGTTCTCAAGTTGTAACTTAATAGGGTTTTCATTATTTATCATAGCCGTGGTTACCAAGCAACCATGGATCTGTTGCTGCGTTTGGATCTAGTGTATGAAGCCACCCCCCCCCCTCGCCGATTACTAATTAGTCCTTGGATCTCTATCCAGCTTGATACAAAGTCAATGTCATTAGTGGATGGTTTGTAAATGTTTGATTAGGACAGAGGCTTGTGTTTACCATTGTAGGGTTTCAGGTAGAAGTATTAAAACCACGGTATGGGTTCGAGCTCTGGAACTAGGAATGAGGATGGTGTCTTCATCGTTCACATTCCAGAAAGGCCTGACACATTATTATGCAAACAGTTCCCAGTCAAAATGGAGACATACACCTTCAAATTTATTTGCCAAAGAATCCAATATCAAAACAAGCCTGGAATTTCATCTTTGAGAGGGCAAGGCTGTTCTCATTTTGCGAAGAGCACTTCAGTCGGAAAGTCTTTGGGGAACTTGTGAAAGTTTTGATAGGGCACCAAGGCCAAGACCAGGGGCAACATACATGTAGGACATAGCTAGCTTTCTGTGATTACAATCCTAATAATTATCTTAAAACAATTTTGGTGGTAAGCATTCTCAGAATTGAAAGATGTTTATCAGACTCAAAGTCAACTTGTGAACACCATTTGTTTATTTGAATAAGACATTAAACACGCTGAGGCATCATTATTGAAAAGAAAAACCACAAGACCACCGGATTTGCTGGTCATGAATTTCCTGGCTCAAGACCTAAATCACTGGCCTTGAGCCTGAAGTCCAGTATGTATTTTGAGCCTGTAGATTTCATAGAGCTGCCCAAGCAGAGAACTATGTCTAGCAACTTTCTGCTTAGCAAAAATAAGTTGGATACCAGTTGGTCAAAGATTTTACATTTGACATGGTACTTTAGCTGGTAACATTATTTTGGTTAGCATATTTTTTGTTGTGCTTAGCAGCTCTATAAAATCGGGCCCTGGACGTCACATGTACAGTACATGCTGTAGTCAGCAAAAATGTTGACCCTTTGTTCGCAGATTAGCTGGCATTTATCTGACCAGAAGTATAGTTCAAGATTACAATTTGACAAATTGTTTATCATCGTGTCCACACAGCAGTACATGCACTTGGAGTAATAAGTAAACATTCAACTCCAGCTAAAAGCCACTCATAAGACACATACATGAAAAAAAACACATCTGCCTTTATCATCTACGAGATGACAACGTTGATACTCTGTTTGATTGTTGCCTGGCAACAGGAATCCCAACTCTTGACCTCTCAATCCAGAGCTTTTGAAAGGTCAAGCCCATTAGGATTTTTAAGTAGTCCGTTTTAAATTCCCTCCAGCAAATTGCTTCCATTTTTCAGTGGCTACACGGCGCGGCAACCTTGGTAGCATCTCTTCAGCTGCATGCCAAAGGATGTCCCTCTTTTTAGATGTGATGGAAGGCAGTCCATTTTAATTGAATAGCTGGTTTTCAAGCAATGTTGACAAGACATAATGTTGGCCTGTAAAGTTGTTATTGTTCCACATGTTCATCTTTTTGAGTGCATTTTGTAACACGATACTTCAGCTAGTAGGAGACGACATACATACAGGGAACAGACAATATATTGTTGCCATTCAATGACAGTTAAAGTCAGTGAGTCTAGCGTGAAAAAAACAAATCAATCTACGAGCAGCGCTTGTCAGGGCTATGACTGTTTAGACTGATGCCAAAGCCCAATTAAATTGAGTAAACATCAAATACCTAATTTGCATACACATGTATGTATGCATCATGTGCCTGTGTTGTAAAAGTTTGCCTGCACTGGTAGAGAAAAATTGTGTCATTTTATTTGACAAACTAGTAGAATCCAGATTTCAATCCATTTTGTCTGAATTTGACCCACAAAGTGCTTCACAGTCTTGACGTAGAGCCTCATCTCTGATTTCCTTACTCTGTGGAGTTAAATTTGAAGTATTTTGGTTTTTGTAGCCCAAAATAATGCACAAATTCCAAGTTTACACACAAAGATTTTGTAGGAATGGGCAGATGGTAATAATTGCAGGTGTCGTGTAGCCACTTACTTCAACTGTTTGTTACATGCATGTATTGCCTATTAATAGTTTTGACAAAGACTCTGCTTCATGGCTAGAGTCAAAACGTGAAGCTGTTTACAATTTTTGCTGAATAGTTTTGTTAAACTTTGGCAGTGTATTAAATACCGAGCATCGTGACCAATCAATCCTGTTCGATGATGTTCGGCCATGTATCGCTCCAGTTGGAAATGCGCTACACCCAACTAAATAGCACATTTGACTCTGACAATTGTCATTAGTTATTACAAAAATAAGTATTATTGTGATTGATTGCCAAGTTTATTGTTTATCAATCCTACTTAACAGTCCAGCCCAGACATCCCAAACACACACAGTGCTTGATAATTATATTGTCTCTGTTCGGTAGTTTGACATTGAACAGGGCTATAAATTTCCTGACAGTTTGTGATACTGAAATGTACTCCGGTGCAACGTTACATTCCTTCAGTCAATGTCATTATTAACTTTGTTGCTTAAAAAGTAGAAGGGAGTATTGCTGAGAAATGCAAATCAGCGGTTTCCCTGGGCCTGGTTGGATGCCTTGTTTTGACTTCTTTTTTTTTCCTTAGTAAATTTTGGCACCTCTTAGAGGGAATTTTAAATATCTACTGGAACAATTTCCAGATCTGATGCTTTCTTCTTGTGAGGGCAAAAGGCAGTTTTAAATTGATTTAGGGTGCACCTGTCTATGAGGGACAAGTCAATTTGTACTGGACAATTTGAAGGGGCAACAAGGCAATGACCAGAGGCATGGAGGTGATTGCCTTTGTGAAGTATCATGGCTGCATTTCTAGGGGCACCAAGGCGGTGACCAGGGACATGGCAGCACTTGCCTCCATGGCCTCCACTCCCTCCAGGAAAAGGTCTATTGATTTGTATTTCACAAAACATGGTCCAAGTCATAGTTGTTTACAAATCTCCATGGCGACTATTTCTTTCTTTAATAATGGAGTTTTACTCCCGGCAATTAGCGACTGGCTTATAAATATAATGTTCTTGCCTGACTGCGTAATTTCTCCACCAATGCATCCGGATCCATATATGACCATGGAAACCAAAGTAATAGATGTGATGAGCACTGAAGTAAGCATAATGTGTTAAGTATCGCTATGGCAACATCATAACAGGATGAGGGGGGGGGGAAAACAGACCGATGATGCTACACTGATGTGTGCCTTCCCTTATAAATAGAATCTTCTTCAATAACATAGTGCTTAATAACATAGTGCTTTTAATAATATAGTGCTTAATAACATAGTCCTAGTGCTTAATAATATAGTAATAACATAGTGCTTAATAACATAGTCCTTAAAATAATATATTGCTTAATAACATAGAGCTTTTAATAATATAGTGCTTAATAATATAGTAATAACATAGTGCTTAATAACATAGTCCTTAAAATAATATATTGCTTAATAACATAGAGCTTTTAATAATATAGTGCTTAATAATATAGTAATAACATAGTGCTTAATAACATAGTCCTTAAAATATTATAGTGCTTAATAAACATAAAATGATATTCTCTACAAACTGTTTGTAGTTATTACATCTACATGCATTTACATAGTTCCATACAGGCCCAGTTTACAAGTTTGTGTGTAGTCCTTTTTTTTTCTCTTATTTTTCTTTTTTCGTGTAGAGGATAGCTTGTCGGTAAACTTGAAAGTAAACAATGATTGTTTTTTTGTAAGAACAAGTTCAAATCCTATCTTTTAGTTTTTAAAACAAATGCTTAAAAACACAACCCAGGAAAATTTGTGTCTAATTCAATGGGCACATTTTTTAGATCACAATTTTTTATTTTTTTTATTTTTTATTATACTGTTTTAGGTGAATTTTTTCCCTAGTGATTTTGTGCACAATACACTGAGATTGTTTCGTTTCAATCAAAACGGTATACATTTATGGGGTATTCATATGCTAATTTCTCGACTCTGTATGTTTGAAATGCATCCCCTCCCCCCATGCATTATCAAAACAACCCAGCTCAAAAATAGTTTTGAAGTGCCCAGAGCTTGCCTGTGAAAATAATGGAAGTCATGACAGGGCATTTTCCACATCAATAATCTGGCAACAGCTGTCCATTATCTTTAGGCCGATGATGTTACACAACAACAAGGCCCAATTTCACAGAGCTGCTTAATCAGACAAGTCTGCTTACAATTCTGCTTAGCAAAACTAGCAGGATACCAGTCGGACTTTGTGACATTGTATTTTGGCTGGTAACCTTATTCTGGTAAGCATTACTTTGTTGTGGTTAGCTAATTTTTGTGCTGAAGCAGCACTATGAAATTGTACCCCAGTCTGGGTATGGTCTTCAGTTTGTCAATGTGGACTTAGAAGTAAGAATGGAAGCGTATCATGTATGATCATGGAGGAAGGAATATGATGAAGCTGGCTGGTCTATGGACAACCAAGACAATATTTTGATGTACACTGAACAGCTGGAAAGCGTAGGACTACATGGGAAATGCAATGAAGTCAAGGATCCAATTTCAAGAAAATGTCTACAGGTCTCGTAGCTCATTGGGCCAGAAATATCTCACAAGAATTCAAAATATTTCTTCCTTTTTTTATGCTATCTGCTGAACTTTACAGGAGGAGGTTCGGAATGGGGAAAGTTTTCAAATGAACGATTATTTAGTAAATCTTAAAAAGTCTGGTTTGGGAAAACAGTATACTGCAGGATGTGTTTAGTTTTGAGGTTACAGGCCACTGACCCAGTGGGTGTCTACCGCCCTGATTTAGCCCTTGGGCGTGTCTTACTTGCTGCCGTCTTCGTAAACTTCCCTCTCCCCTTACCAAATTATAAGGCAGAAAGCCCAAAGCATAGTTTATACTTCGCTAAAAAGGAAGTTCAACGCAACTTTTTGTGACGCAAACAACCATTATGCTTTTGTTGTGTTTTAAATCTAATTCATTTAGGTTTTGGGGGTGCCCATGTACATTATTTTTTAACAATATGCACAAGAGCTATTGAGTTGATGGCACATGAGGTTGAAACTTCAAAAGAAAATTAAAATAGAGCAATGTCATTAATATCTTTGGTTGCTAAATTGCTGTAGAATAGATTTGAAATTCCACTGGCCCTTGTGAGATACATGTAGAGTGTGTTCATGGACTCAATAAAACTTCGCAACGCTATAGCGTTTTTTGTTCGACAACCGGCGAAGAATTGATTAGAGTTTTATCCGAGCCCAAAGTGGCCGTCACTGTAATTACTTGGGCCCGACGCAGCCCGTTTTTTGTACAGTTGCGGAATTGTTGGAAACATTCGTTGGGCGTACCGATCGGTGACACATTAATTATCCAACCCAAGGATGGCTGGCGCGACGGTGATTGGCACAGCATCTTGCGGGATGTCGTTTCTATGGCACGGAAATCTCAAGGACGTCTTAGTAAATTGTGGAGAAACCGTTGCTGAGATGTGGAATTATTGTTGCTATCTGAATGATCAATTGGACAAGTGTAAAATTCAGGACTCCATAGGTGGGGCTTCTCAATCAGGCCTGACAAATAAATATATTTGTTTCCTGTAAAAACTGTTTTAAAAAATGTTATCAATACTGATATTTGTTTCCTCTAAATCTGTAAAAAGAAAATTATCAATACTGTAATTTAGAAGGTTTCCTGACTGATACCATCATTATTCAACACTTAACTTAGATATTACATTATGTAATTGAACATTTATCCCGGGAAGTACAGACACAATTTTACTGCAAGGTAAAAAAGAAACCTTCTCCATAGAACACTGGCTCATACTGCTTGTAGAAATCATTAGTGTGCACTATTCTTGTACACTTCTGCCTATGTAGGCCTGTACACTCAATTAAACAAGTCAGTGCTCCACATGTGTGTGTTCTTGGCACTGTTAATAACAGATTGAGTATGGGCCGTGCAGTGCTCATAAACTATATGAACATGTGCATGACAAGTGCATTGCACTGCACTGTGGGGCCTGCCTGCCTGCCTTGTCACATCAGTGATGAACTGTACAGGCTGTGCACATAATGACTACACACACTGGAGTTGAATGCTGCAGGGCTACAGTGTAACTAGGAGTTCTTCTCTTCTTCTGATCTGCGTACCACAGTCAATCCACAGTAACCACTCATCATTGTCATATATGTACAACACTACATGAGATGTTGACATTATGGTGGGCTGTGTATTAAGGTAGTGAGTGGGAAGATGGCATGGAATTGGCCGAAGTCGGCGGAGTAGAAAGCCGTTCTTGTCAGCGATGCACTCTATTGGGCCCTCCTTCTTCATTCAAGAATAGCGGAGGAGTTTGATGCAGCGTGTCTTCTTTGTGTATCTGAGATGTTTTGTATCTCATCTTGGATGTGATGATGTTGAAGATTTATCCATTGATTTGGAAACATCTCATTTCGGACTTGAATGGGATTCCGTCTTGAGCTGTGTCTAAGGTGCATTAGTAAACCAGCCTTGAACGGAGACTACAGTACAAATGTATTATACCCAGTGGACGGCTGCTTCTCAAATCTCAATAGTTCAGCCTTGTGCAAGAGGCTATGTGAAATCCATTTTGATTGCGGCAATGATTTCCTGTGAGTTACATGAGAAAAACAGATGAGGTCATGTGATATGATCCACAAGGTCATGTGACCTGCTTGACTCCCCCTCCCCTTTAGCGACAGTGACAAATATACCGTGAGCAGGACACACCTCTTACACCACTGATGACTCTGTGGCAACCTGTTCCCCAGTTAAAACCCCTTTTGTGTGTTGTTGATTTGTGTTTTGGTGGGTTGCCATGGAAATTTCATTGAGTTAAAAAGCATCGCTATAGAAACCGATGAGCGAAGAGTCTCAACGGAGTTCAAATTACCGATGACAAAATGCATGATTGTTCCGGGCAACTTGTGAAGTGTTGAGCGTTGTCTCCCGCTTAAAACAGACACACTTAGCGTCAGTCGGATGTGCATGTAATTTTGTTGTGCAGATGACAAGTTGTGAAACATTCTTGGTGTAGTAGTAGAGAGGGATTCCTTGGTTTTGAGAAGCATGATTTGTTGACTTCTCTCACACTGTCTGAACAACCTGAATTGTGGAGACATCAATACTTCTGAGTGCCACCTTCAGCATTTTACTCAAGAGGATCATACTGTAGACCTTGTCAACCTTACAGGAAGCAGGATTACTTCTTTTTTTTATGACTTGTGAAGATGTTGACTTCTCAGCGTGAACAAGCTCGTCCGTGGAGAACGATTTAGGCCGCCCACCCGTCCCCGATGTTGGCCTTTCAACCGCCCCACCTTACCAGAACTCCCTCGTCGATCCAGCTGAGCATCGCCACGCAGACCCCGCCCGTAATCCAACCCTCAAGCGAGATCACGAGGACCCGGTCTGCCAACCCACGCTTGACATGCAACCGAAAAACCTCGGCCAACTCGTCGGCCAGTTCAGCGCCAAGCATCGGATGTCGATCCTTGACGCTACCGAGGAAGAGGGTCGGCTCCTCAAGATCGGCTAAGACAGGACGGCGGACCCCGGCTCATACCCTGCCGCAGAATGGCGAGGAAGCAGAACGACTTCTTTCTAGCATTCTTTCAATGTGGGTAACATCTTTCTTAATTCCGACCCCCCCCCCTCCTTCCTTATCTTTTGTAAGTTGAGAATATTTTCAGGGTCCATGGAATGAGAGTTCAACTTTTTACCAAATTCTTTGAGTCTGGAGTCTAACTGAATTGAAAAGAACCATCGGACCCCTGGCCAGAGGCCATGTTATTTAGACATTCAAGGCATGCAACTTCTCGATTAAATGCTAAGACTGGTCCCCCGTCTTTATCTTTTAGGATTTTGACTGGCGACCGCATTATACTTCACTTGTTTCATTGAGCGAGTTAATCTTGCTTGCATTCAAAACCTGTGGCGCATTGTATTTTGATTATCGCCTATTTTATGAGGGTACTATTGAAATTGTATCATTGAATGTTCATTGAATTGAAGACACCCAAAAGGTCAAAGGTGTATGTCCATGGATCACTGGCAGTGACTGGTAGTGGCATGATGGAATGGAGGCTAGTACTGGCATTATTCATGAGCTTTGAAGTGATGACGTCAGATGTTTTGGTCCAGTAAAATACACAAAATCGATAAAGATAAACCATTATTCAGTGTTATAACAAATTCACAACCAACGTAATTGATGGAATTTTCACAGTTCCGGAACACTATGATCATGATCAAGATTTCTGTTTTGAATTTTTTCTTTTTTAGTTCAACATAAATAATTTTAGCAAAAATAGTTAATGGCCTGACATTTTCCGAGAAAGACTCTGCATGCTAGGGTCAAAACGTAAAGACTATATTTTGCATCTATACCATAGGTCCTTTTGGTTGGTAAGCCGTTTGCATCAGCTAATTCTATTTGCTCATAAATGTTTTAAAGATATTTAGGGCTCGCTTGGAAAGCAGCAACTAATTTATAAAACTATTTGGAAACACTTTGCGTGTTTACTTTTAACAATCAATATCTCCCCTCTCTCTCTGTTCGCTGCACACGTACTTTCGACAGCTCATTCTTATTATAAATGATCGTTAGTATAAGATCACATAATATTTCACCTCTTGAGTTTCGTTTCTTAGCCTTGTTGATGTCACTTTTACATCGCCTCGTTTGTGTAAATTTGTTTTATGGAGACCCAACGCCGTAGTACAAGACAATAAATGACAATGCTGAGCCCTGGTTCCATACACTTCTTCAGATCAAAGTCTGCCTGAGTCTACAAGTTACTCATTGCCAGACTCCCTAGCTTTAAAAACCTGTCAGACAATTTTTGTTTTTTCTTTTGAAAATTCAATCATGGAAGTGCAGGACCCACTGTTCTAAACACTGGGATGAGAAACTGTTAACTTTTTATCTGAATTTAACAGACTTTTATATGTATTCACTTGGTGATAAAAATTGCGTTACTTGATAAAGAATAATTCATCCTCTTTGATTTACTCGTGTAGCAGTAGAGAGGGTCTTTAAATACACTAGATACTGCTCCTAAAAGCTTCTTGCAGTCTATAAATTCAGGGTTTACTAAAAGGTGGAAATGCCATCATTTCAACAAACAGTACCTCCTAAGTTGGATTCAATTTCAGCCCTTTTTACTAGCACCAAATCTTATCTTAGCAACATCGGCTATGGCTATGGCTGTTGACTGCAACGGTAACGTTTCAGCGATGTAGCCATAGCCACTGCTGAAGCCAGCAATTCTGACACTGGTTAAAGAGAGTATTAAAGGCTGGTTACTTTGGGGTTTTTGACTCTCTGACCACAGATTTGTATGCTTTACTGTATGGGGTGTTGTAAGCCCTATTGTGTATTATGTAAAGACCACTTACCACTCTTACCATTGTTTGTATTAACATAGTTGGTTTCATTACTGAAGGCCGCTTGATTGTTTTCTCAATGCATTGAGCTAGGCCTTCAGGCTGATCTACATAGAGTAATGAATGAGGTATACTAAAATGAATAGTATCCAGTGCTTAGATCAGGGCCTAATTTGAAGAAGAAAATAAGGTTTTGCAGTTTTCTGCTAAGCAAAAATTAGCAGGATACCAGTGAACTGACAGATGGTATGTGTGACATAGTACTTAAGCTTGTAAACTTATTCTGATAATTGTTGGTCTTAGCTACTTTTGGCCCAGTTATGCAGCCTCAAATGTAGATTTGGTTTTCCAGACCTTGACCAAATTTAAATTGGCTGAGTAACAGAAAATGTTCTTGCAAATATTCTTGCTAAGCAATGAAAGAGCATTGCGTCAGTCGCAACACTGTAAACTTTATAGCATTTTGAATGGTAACCTGTTTCTGCTAAGCATAATTTTTCTGTGCTTAGCAAGTTGTTGTGCTTACAAAAGCTTGATGACATTAGGCCGTGGATTAGCATCGAATTTCGCGCTTACAACCTAATGATTGCTTTGCTTTACAAGGCTCGTAAGCGCAAATTTCAGTGGTATACAGCACCCTGCATGATGACGTGAGTTTCAAACAACCTCCCGTACGATTTCACCGCAACTCCACTCGAGTGAAACTCATAGCGAGCCATCCATTGTGTTGTTATTGGTTGCCAGGCAACCATCGGCATTTTCATCGACACAAAAACAGCCGAGAGAAGACAATTAATCTGATCGAATCAACATAACAAGTGAGTGGGAGGATTTTGAGCACCTTGAAGTCCCTTCATTAAAATTGATGGATGCAGTCAATTATTCAGAGAGGGCTTGCCCGGCTTAGTATTACTTGACTCAAAGCAAAAGGGCAGTTTGTTTTCCCCCTTTTAAAATTATTTGTGAGACAGTTTGTAAAATGACGGAGGGACTGAGTGTATATTTGATCCCTTTGATGGTGCGCAAGTGTGGAATTTGGCACGAAGTTAGAGTATTTCATGAGAAAGATATTTGACTATAATGGCTATCGCATGTTTGAATTTATTTACAAATAATGGCAGAATAATAAATTTTCGAAATTTCAAAATGGCTGCTATTACTTGTCGAACATTTTTTTTTAAGGACAACTTTGCGATGGCCCTTTTTCATGACATACACAGACTGTGTGCCAAATTTCAGGCTTGTATCATCAAAGGCACAATCCCGTCCACTCCCTGCTGTACTATGTACATGTAGTACGGTATAAATCCCATGTAAAGCATTATCAGTTTGACTAGTGTAGTTTTTAGTCCAACAGAATCCCAAACACAATTTGAGGTTGGGTTCTGATGGGTTTAGGGTTGGTTAGGATAATGAGTTTGTCTTCATATAGTGCTTTAAAAATAAGGCGCAGTCAGACTGCAATTAATACATTCCCTTTTCGGTTGTTTGTTAACGGACATCCCGGCAGGATTAACCATATGACATAATGCTGATCATCTTAATGATAATGACTAACAAGCCGATGAGACCACGGGCTCGTTAATGGATCCACAGTAAAAGCTTACGGTGAAACCTTGGTGTCGTTAATAGATGGAAAGTGGCAGAGTTTACAAACAAAGAAATCTATTTGCCAGCTTCAGAATATGTAAATAATGTGTGGTATTTTTTTTATCATGTGGCCTGATGGACATCTTAAAAAAAAATATATATCCCCCAAAAGTTGGTCCCAACTTTATTGAGTTTTATGTGTGCTCAATTCTGTTTAACTTCAAATACTTAAATTTAACGTACTGTAGGATGGCTAGCAGCGAGTTGGGATATTGTGCTGCATTACCATTTAAGGCAATTCCAATTAATAAACAACCTATTAATAACAAAACCAGTATGAAAGAAAGAAAAAACCAATAGTTATTTGACTGACAGGTGTTGACAGATTGTCAGGAAGCCGACTTCATTGTTTACCTGGGACCAGTCAGTATTAAAAAAGCTCGGTTAATGTACGTGCTACCGAGAGGAGCACGTACATTTATTAATTATTGCTGGCATTATTATTTACGGTGCGAAACATTTCATTGGGAGCAGCTGTCGTTTCAACCTTGGCAGTATGTCACTCGAAATTTTTATTTATTTTTAAATTTTTTTAAGAGAACGCAGTTGACTGCGTCTGTTTGATAAAGCAAACAGCTGGAAATTGATGTGGTCCCTCCAAGCGGCACATCAACCCTCACAAAACAAAGACGTGTAAAGTCTTTCATTTTTACGTCGATGAATAACTACCTGTCAATTCGTTGCCCTTCACTGATATTGTTGCAATTTTCTTTTTTTCAGTGATTTTTTTCCCTATCATGTTTCGGCGAAAAAAATTGAATTGAGGTTATTGAACTGAGGACACTTTGATAAATCGTATTGACGTCTTAAACACTGAACCACAGACTTATGTTTTGACAGCTCAGTCAATAATTTAAGGGTTTCCATTCATTTGATTTTGCCCCTTGCAGAGGCAATGAGGGCACTTGCCTCCATGCACCTGGTCATTGCCTTAGTGCCCCTTGAAAATTTCCACTCTATGTAGGGTAAACTGGGGTAAAAACGCCCGTTTTTTAAGTTTTAGTTAAATATCTCAGAACTTCTTGGAGACACAGAGAAATTAATGTGTGGTTTTATCCATTACATATCTCCTCTATTGTGTGCAAATATAAAATTATAGTCACTATGTTGAAAAAGTGAAATTTTCCACCCTTTTTGGATGGAAGTTTGGCGGGCGTTTTTACCCGGGTCTCGGGGTAAAAACGCCCGCCCGCCCAGAGGTCGCTATATGACAGGTTTCTTTTGTAATGGAATCATATTTATTAAATTAGTTCAATATTGAGGGATACTGCATTAACTGCAAACAACTTTTCAAACACAGTTGGTTCATTATAACTACAAACTCAATCATTTTAAACCGATAACTTTATGTGGTATGTTGAAACATTAGCATTCATAATTCACGCACAATAAACTTGAACACTTATTTTATGTACCAACTTAGAAAGGTCTAAGGTTAACTCCAGCAAGGCTTCATTGGTCTGAGGAAATCATCCCAGAAGCTCCTGGTGCTGATTTCACAAAGCACTAAGATTCATCTTAAGATGAGTTGTCAGTAATACCACAGTGATTTTTAGTGTGACATCACACCTAGCTTAGCAAGTAAGATGTGCATTTAAGCTCGCGAATGTACATTGACGGTAAGAGAGAGATTTTGTCACATGACCGCAGTGGGGTGACTATTGACTACACAACACACATGAACAGGAATAGGCCTACTGGTGTAACAGAAACAGTCAATTGGAAAGAGATGAGAGCACACAGGACACCAAGAGATGAACAACGAAGAGGGTGACAAGGGGGGGGGGTAGAGGGAAGGAGCTGGTATGACCACAAGAGGTTGGAAACACAAAACACAATACCAAAGGTGGAAAGGGGGTTAGTTAGTTAATGAGGCAGACTAAAAATGTGTATATCTGTGGGGATAACAAAGACAAAAGGTTATTAGCCGTTTCTTTTTGGATGTTCAGACCAATGGGGTTGAATGATCTGGATGCACTTTATCCACAGTTTCTCCCTACTCAGGCGAACAGTTTCTCTGTTACCTAGTGCCTTAATGCCCTGTGAAATCATGGCAGAAATAGTCCTATTCATGAAGTTATAATATTTAGGCCCAATCATTCAACATAATCTTTTAATGCCGTTTGCAGTGGTACTTAGCATGAAGGAAAGTTATTTGTGAAAAAATCCAAATACGTCACAATAAACTTTGCAAATTTTAATTGAACCTTAACCTAATTGATCAAACCTGAATACAAAAATATAAGAAATACACAGTTTTATATGTAATAGGCTTCTAATAGTGAATATAAATTTAAAATATGGCTGTTAGTTACTAATATTGAGGTTTTTTTGAAGATTAATGAGGCTTTAATGGAGTTCGATGTTAAGGATGCCACTGGGCGTTTTTACCCCGAGGTACTTGATTTATCCTGGGGTAAAAACGCCCACTTACAAAACAATGTTAAGCAAATATTAAAATTGATTTTAATATTTTGATCATTTATTATTGTGTAGTTAACCCATCTTAACAAATATCAACTAAAGAATAATAAAAAAATAAAACAATGTGCTGTTTTTATTTTATTTTAAGTGAAATACGTTAAACCTTCGACAGTCAATTTTCAAAACTTTTTTTTCCGAATTTTTTTTAACAGCACCTATGCACCCTTAAAATATGTTAATAAGTTTAATTATTCTTTTCATGTTTTTTGCCATGCATAGTACCTATTAGAAATATATTTCATTTAGTAATTCTATGTGTCTTTTTTTACTAGCAATGGAAACAAGTCAAGTGGGCGTTTTTACCCCATGGGCGTTTTTACCCCAGTTTACCCTATAGCAATTCCCTCAAAGAGACACCTCTTACTAAGGGAAAAAACTGCCTTTCCCTTGCAAGAACAAAGTATCAGACGTTGGGTCAATGTCACAAAGGGCTAAGATTGGTCTTTAAGATGGGTAACAATCTAGTGTTGTCCCTCGAGTGGTCCGCTTGCCAAATGCCAGTTAAAACACCCAAGAGCCAGTTAAAATTCTCTCCAAAATAGTCCTAGGCAATGCTAAGAGATAGGACTAGTCCTAAGTACTGGTCCTAACTTAGGACTAGTCCTATCTCTTAGCATTGCCTAGGACTAGTCCTAACTTAGGAAGAGTTTTGTGAAATCGACCCCTGATCCCTGTTTTTCCTATGTTGAATGGTCCAGTTTAGGATATCAAGGACTTTGACTCCCCCAAAATAGGACCACTATTTCACGGGCTAGCTTATCCCGAACTACTCAACATGGAGAGTCAATAACCACAAGACACAATATTGGACCCTATTTCAACACTCCCTTAGAGTATTGACCCTCCAGTCCCTGTCGTGTACAGAAATTATTCAGGGCCTCCAAGTTAATTGATGAGGCTTGGGGCATTGATTCGGTCTTAGTGCTTTGTGAAATCGACGTTGAGATTTGTTTGCCTTTAGACTTAGAGAAGTTCTGGTTTTTGGTCAAATACTGTTTCTTGAAAACAAGAAAATTGGATTGAAATGACATGTTGTCCTATCCCCAATATCCCTGTGTAAATATGGCAGAGAAGGTCATCTGTGGTCTTACAACATGCTGTTATAGTTACTGTGGTGTTGATATTTCTATGAAAATGTCATCCTATACTGCTACATAATTATTACATTCAAGGATTGCTTTGTTTAACTCATTAATATCCGACCTTGGGTTGAATAGCGTGGCCTTAATGGGCAGACACCTCATCAATAAATAAACAGTCCTTTGGAATCATTGGCTGCTTTATGATTACATTTTTAGAGTCCGCACTGACATTTTGCAAGCAAGTAATTTTAAGGTAAATTTACATCATGAATTTTTTATACAAAAGTTTAAAAAATTTAACAAATTAATGAAGAAACCGGAGAATAAGACAATTAAGAATTTTGCCCAACTGGCGTTGATGTTATTAATAATCCTATGTAGTGGTGGCGAAAGTTCAGGCGTGATTGGCAAATGGGTTTCTAAAAAACAAGAATACCAAGTTTTGATTTTCTTTAAATGTTATTTTAAACACATTTTTTTATTTTTTTTTATTATTTTTTTTTATTATATATATATAAAATTTTAAATTTTATTTATAAAAAATATTGCTTTGGGTATTTTTGTTTTTAAGAGTTATTGTATGAATAGAGTTTTAAAAGATTTTATATCATGGAAATATAGAACCTTTGTTTGAGTTTGTTTTCTCCTTTTCAATACTTGCGAGACTTGTAAAGTCCATACAAATGTTTGTTGACAATTTTGCCGAAACACATCAAAACACACAGACATATCTATTTACATGGTACCGATGTGTTTGCCGCACCAAGTTTGTGATTTGATAGCGGAACTTGAGATTCTAACCAATAACTGTCATCAATGAGAGAGTCTGCTATTCCTACGTTCTTACAGTGAACAGACATGTGAATGTATTTGTACTAGATATTGAGCATACAAGAATGGTTGTTGTGCGGAGAAGAAAATCTTGTGC
Organism: Pycnopodia helianthoides; assembly: GCA_032158295.1. Lineage (NCBI taxonomy): Eukaryota > Metazoa > Echinodermata > Asteroidea > Forcipulatida > Asteriidae > Pycnopodia > Pycnopodia helianthoides. Next base: position 981,092 of record CM063261.1, read on the forward strand.
ATTCGTGGATTGAATTTCAAGCAGGATTTTTCACAAAACCTTCTTGAGCCTTCAAATGTTTTTGTAAGAGGTAAAGCAGTAACCAAAGGGAGAAAGAAATAGTCCACATTGTGTCCAAAATTGTTTTGATTTTCTGATGATGTACTGAGTCTGTAAAACTCGTGAATTGTAACATCTGGGAGGTTCTGGGTCTAGAGTGAAGGGTAACCTAGGCCCTGCAATCCGCGTTCCAGGAATGTTCACATTTTTAAAATCTCATCCCTGGATGAACAATGCATCGTGGATGAATTTTTGTTGAGTATTTTTTCTTCTCGGCTCAGTTATATTATTACTTGAACTGGACATTTTCAGCAGAGCACTTGAGTTTGGTTAGTCGTCTGGATTGCTATGATTGTATATCGTGCCATATTGGACGCTGATTGTCATATCCGTGGTCACTCTGTATGTTTAACAAGCAATGTTTGCTTAGCTATTTCCCCTGCCCTGTGGTAGATCTCAACGTACACTTGACATTTGGATTGTGTCAGCCATATGGTCAATGTGAGAGGTGGAAATTCAGTTACCATGTCGGTTGAAGAGAGTGTTGTCTGTTGGTCGTGTAGTATCAGAAATGGACATCTTTCTGGATTGAGCATTGAGCAACTGTGACTCGACTATTTATGTAGGCTGTGGATATCTATGAGTATCTGTAACTAAACTGATTGAGTTTTTCACAAATAGACAGTGGACATCTTTGAGTTTCTGTAACTCAAATGATTTAGTTTTTCAAAATAGGTTGTGGACGTTTTGTTGACATCCTGTCCATCAACTGATTAAATTTTTTTTCAATATTGGCAATGGACACTTTCTTTGGTTTGAAAGCATCTGTAACTTGTATTTTCTGATCATGCAGAGAAAGTCAGCAGAGACAGAGAGTCTCATTATTTTAGGGTAAACTATACTGCATGTTCATCTGATTGTATGTACTTGTAGCTTATGTTTCAAACGTGCTTAGGCCGGCTGGGCTCACAACAAAATCTCCACTAGGCTACAAGGCCCAACTTAGTGACTCTCCTTAATTACCATGGAGTTTTGTACATCGACCACAGGCATGACTGGTATCGGAGGTCAAGGTTGCACAGAAAAGTAGCACATTGACAGCTGAAATGCCATCTGATGTGAATTTGTTTAAAGTAGTTGCCTGTATATTGTTGATTAATTTGACATGTAATACTTTGGGCAGTGCAGCTTTTTGAATTTGGCCGCTGAAGGGGCCTCACCAAATCGTGTGATACGATTGAATTCTCACTCCTTCTCATCGTTCTTGTATTCCAGACGTGGCATCTCATCACGGTCGGACAACTACCCCGCCCTGGAGCGGCCTGATGATGTCATCCCCATGCACTACCTAAACAGCGTTAACGAAGCTATTAATAGCTATGTCACCCCCTCTGGAAGTGGAATGTCTTCACCATCAGAGGATGAGAAGCCCAACTTCTTAATGATGTCAAATAGCGGAGGTTGGACGTCTGGAAACTCGACGGAAAGGAGTAGTCTGTTTTCTTGGGCAGATGATGTAAGTAATGAGGTTAAAGTTTGTAATGGTTGAAACGAAGAGAGGTTACGAAAAACAACAACAAAAATGGGCCAGATCCTTGTCATTAGTTAGGAAATGAAAGGCGGTCCACACAATGGCCCTTGTCCACAGGTTGGAGTCGAACCATATGGGTGGCTAGTGCTGAAAGTGATCGCCTCTCACCACTGTGTCCCTCGTTCAATTCCCGGCTAAGGCCAAATGTGAGTAGAGCTGTGCGTTGGTTCTCTCCTATGCCATGGGGTTTTTCTCCGGGCCCTCTGTTTTTCCTCCCTCCGGAAAAAAAACAAACACTTTCAGCCTCGGGCTGTGCTGCATGGTCATCAATGGGTAGGTGTGGCTGGCTGTGGCTCGAATACGTCGTTGCTGCAATCTTCACAATTCAGCCTTCTCAGCTGCGAGTAAGGATGCTTAGCCTCCCAAATTATTCAGATGCTTAATCCTTTGTTTGTTTTTTTCGGCAGGAGTTTGACAAGAAAGCGGGTAAAACGGTTCGTCGTATGTTCCAGGAGATCGATGATATGCTATTTGAAGGACAGAAAGAGGCCACCGCCTCCGTGCAATTAGAGAACGAGTGTAAAGAGTGGAACACCAGGTTTCCACACTTAAGGTGAGAGCGTCTTCTCTCGAAGAGTAGACCACTAGGACATGACCTCACAAGATCAAACACATTGATCTCCATTATTCTGACTGGAAAGGCTATGTCGAGCTTGTTTGTACACAGTCCATGATCAGGGGTGAAGTGTACTAGCTCCCCAAGGTTTACAAGTAAAAACACGCATGCACAGGGGACTTGTTTTGCCTACATGTTAAGCCAGTAACCTATTTCGTTGATGTAATGTTTACATATTGTTAGGTTGTTTTTTTTAAGTCACGACTACTTATAAAAGAGATTCAAGTCCACCGTGCAAAGTTTCAAATCCTGCTTAATTTTTATCAACTTTTTATGTAAAGAAGAGGGGCAGCCTTTGCCTTCATAGATAATTTTTTGCTTAGCACAAAATATTTCTTCACAGGTAAAATTTGGTTAGCAAAAAAGGCAGGGAACCAGCGACAAGAAATGTAATTTGCATGGCATTCTGGCTGGTAACATGAGGTAAGGCCCAGTTCAATCTGCAAGCTATTTAAAATAGTTGAATAATTTTTCTGATTTATTCACAGAGTGTTGGGCAAGCAACTGGTCACGCCGAGCGATCTCGGCTATGAGTTTATTCCTCGCTCATCCCAGACACCAGCAACGGCCGGTGAGCTGATGGACCTCGGAGAGAATGAGTATCCAAACTACTCCAGCCAAGACCCACAGGGGTGAGTACCAGCCGAGGACAGTTCATTCCCCAGGGGCGGAGTTTTATCTTTAACAGGGCAATGCAATTTTTTTTGGGGGGGGGGGCAAAGGCCACATTCATTGGGAAAATCGTAAAATTATATGGAAACCTTTTGAAGGGGCATCAAGGCTACGTGATGTCAAAAAGTTCTTTAAAAAACCATAGAAAGCCCTGTTTCAGGTTACACATTGCTAAGCTAATGAGGAACCAAAACGAATCGTCTTTGGTTGCAGGTTGACCGTCGTAGGAACTCATCTAAAGCCTATCGACCCGGTGGCCGAGATGGGATCCAGCAGAGATGAGGAAGTCCAACAGCAACTAGCGGACATGGAAGAGGAAATCTTTGAATCCGACGGCGTCATCGAAGAGTATTTTGCGTATGACCGATTAAAATCATGGTGAGTTGATCGCCCCATCTGCCAAATTCTTATAGCTGCTTAAGAACATGCTAAGCACACAAAATTATGCTTACTAGAATAAGTTTACAAGCCAGAACATCGTTTTTGTTTTTTTAAAGGGAGGACGAAGGTCACGAACACAAGAGATACCACGCCCCAAGAAGAAAGGGGTTCCCGCCCCTGACGCCCAACGCCTGTGTACAGAACTCTATTTATAGTCAAGCTTTTGATGTGATGTGGACCGAGGTGGTAGGATGGATCAGGTTACTGGTCAAGAGACACTGGCATCTGCTGTCAGAAGGTAAGGTCAATCAAACTTAATTCTCCAAGGGCTCACCCTTAACATTAGCCTGGCAGACATTATCTCGTAAAAAATGCTGGTTGGCAACGCTACAAAAAGCTTTAGCGCAAAGCCTGCTTCCTCTGATTCTATTTGTTGTTAAATTTTAAAGAGGGGCTCCAAGGTCAAGTTTCTAGAGAATTTTAATTTTTTTTGTGCTAAAGGAACTTGGAAAGAGATTGTCTGGATGCCGTAAAGGTTGTCATGAACAAATAAAGAAATCACCTTAATAATGCAAAGTGCCTGTTACTTTCCCCTTTATTTACTGTTACAAAATTAATTCATTTAAAACAACTAATCCGATAATACATTCCTGTCAATTTGTTGTTTCAACCAACAGCCAAGAAGTACTCCAACACAGAAGACATCTCGTCCTCCATGTCAGCCTTACATCCCGTTGCCCCGACCTTTGACCTCAGCCTAAGCCCATATCCCTTCAGTACCCACATGGGGCGTGGCCTGCTGGACATGCCATCCAACAAGCTAGCTCCGATGGGCTCAGTGGTAAGTAAACCTACCACTTCATCATCGGTTAAAGGAACGGGGAAAACTGGGGTTTCTGATTAACTCATTTTTAGAAGAATAGCTTATAAACATCAGGCACTGAGTCTAATGTTCTGTGCATCAGCCAAAATTCCATGTGATTTTCAGGATAAGCAAACAACAGCTGAATACCAGTAACAAGCAATATGCAACAAGTGGAAATTTGGTTGGTAATCCTGTTTTTATCAAGGAAGAAATTTCATGCTAAGCATATTTTTGTGCTTAGCAGCTCTATGAAATTGGGCCCAGGAACCCAAACCCACATACTGGCAATGTCATATACAGTTACTAGTGAGACCGGGCCACAAGACTGCTCAACCGCGACACTTCAATATGACAGTCTCTGTCTGCTTCATAGTGGATGTTGGAAGATCAGGGCGCAAGAATGTATTGCGTAACAAGTCTCTGCTAAGCAAAACTAACAGTCATAGTTGGTGCATGTGACAAAGGGTTTTGGCTAATAGCCTTAGACTGGTAAGCACGATTTTGTCGTGCTTATCTACTCTTTGTGCTTTGGATTGTCGATGGATGTTGCCAATGCATTGGTTTGCACTATGGTAGATCTTCAACACTTCATAACCTCTTTTATATACATGCTAAGAAGATTTTTCAATATTTATTTATCCACTCAGCTTCGATTGAACACAGCGCCCTCGCTGAACATCTCACTAGCCGACCGGCAAAATTTGACTGGTGTAATGACGATATCGTCCAAAGCTCTTCACAACAGGCCTAATGATAGAGATACGAGAGCTCCTTCAATACTAGGGTAAGTACAGTGCAGTACAGTAACCAAGTTTCTGACTAGCCTGCTGGGTACTTAAGAAGCACCTTTGACCATTGACAAGTCCACAGCACTCTTGCTGAATGTAAGCATGCAGTGCTAGTGACTACAATGACTCCTTTAGTGCAGTCTTTAGTGCAGTCTTTAGTGCAGTCTTTAGTGCAGTTTTATGCGTCTTTAGTGCAGTCTTTAGTGCAGTCTTTAGTGCAGTCTTTAGTGCAGTCTTTAGTGCATGTCCACCATCTGCTCTTCAAATGTTTGGCCAGGATTGGGCACAGCTCCCACAGCCTTCTCGCTCGCTGTCATCAGGTCTTCAAGGCAGCAGTACTCCTCAAGGGCTGCACATCCTAGAAGGTGTGGCATAGTTTGGGGTGATGTGCCACCCTCGCAATTGGTGTCGTCGTCGTTGGTATATCCCTGATTCTTAATGTTTGTCTTGCATCGTCCAACCTCTGTATTTAGTCTATTGAGGGACTTCCATGTTCTGCAGTCTTGATTATTATGTTCAGGGTTTAGTGCAGTATGGAAGATGTGAGACTGCGTAGTGGTGCGTCACTTTGGGTTTAGGTTTGCAGGACACCGTGGTCTTTTTCTTATCTTGAGGGGGGTTGGCCATTTCCAGTTGCTGAGGGCTGTTGAAGGGACACCGAGGCAAAGACTTTGGGCAACAAAGACCATGGCCTCTGGGTCGTCCATGTAACTCCATATATATAATCTCAAATATATCAGCTCAAATATATCATGTGGTAATCACACCTTTTCCATCACATCTTGAACTCTTTTGGATTAATCTGCATACCCTCACCCTTGTCACTTGAACAATTCAAAAAAAGTCATCTTCTCCTTATTTGGCATTTTAGGGAGGAGCTGCAGACTCTACCCTTACAGATAGGAATGAATCGGCCTGGCTCAAGCACCCTCAGCCAGATCCACCGGTCCAACCGGCCGATGAGCGTCAAGACAACGGACAACTTCAACTACAGGTTGTCCTCGGCTAGAGGCCGGGGGAGGTTGAGGCCCATCGACCGGGCCAAGACACCCAACATGGAGGGGATCATCACCGGAAAGAAACTGTAAGTTGCTTGCAGAGTTACGTGATCTGTGGCTCATTTGCACTGTGAATGAGCTTTACGAACTTGTGTTAATCCGTTCAGCAGTGTGTATGATGTGAGTCTTCCATTTGGGATGACTGATTTTTTAAAGATGTTAACTTTGCACTGGGGATAAAGAATATTATTAAGTTTTACCCTTTCACTGATGTGTGTAAGGCACTGTATACTCAGTACTTCCCCGAGTTCTGCGGACAAGAAATCCACAGGCATATTACTCGGGTGGGATTCGAACCCACGACCTTTGCCATTCTAGAGCAGATGTTTTACCAACTAGACAACTGATCTTGTAATCTTCTTTCCCTTGTTAACAGGACCACAGCGAGTGACCGTCTAGGTTCCCCTCCCCACCCCGCTGCTTCTCCTCCATACCACTGGAGTCGGACTGCAACCCTACCCCCAATTGAAGCAGTCCAGGAGGGTCAGATGAAACAACAGGAGATGCCGCATGGGAATGAGAACAAACAGTCTATTAACACCAATACTAATAATGTAAGTACACCTGATTTCAGGATTGTCTCAAAACCTCCTTAAGTCTTGAAATTTTCTTAAAAGAAGTGAAGCAATCACCAAAGGGAGGAAAAGATTGCGTCCAAGTCTGTAGTGTTGTATTTCTAGTGATGCACAGAGTCTGTATACCTCCACAGTTGTAACAACTAAGAGGATCCAAGGCTAGAAAAAAAGGGGACTGTTCGGGGCTGGTAAATGTTCCATTACCGTCCAGACCCTATATTTACCACAAAGTGTCATTAAATAGTAGTTTGTACAAGGTGTACAGAAGAAGAACTGTTCAGTGGGAAATTATTAACATTGCATACCCCAATATTCTATCCATCATAGAAAGTGTCAGTTTGAAATAAAGTTAGTTTGTTACAAGATGGTGTACAGAATGAAAGGAGACTGTTCAGAGCTGGTAAATGTATCCCACTAACCCAGTCTGCAGTACACCCCAATATTCTATCCATCATAGAAAGTGTCAGTTTGAAATAGAGTTAGTTTGTTACAAGATGGTGTACAGAATAAAAGGGGACTGTTCAGAGCTGGTAAATGTATCCCACTTACCCGGTCTGCAGTACACCCCAATATTCTATCCATCATAGTAAAGGGTCAGTTAGAAATAAAGTTAGTTTGTTACAAGATGGTTTACAGAATAAAAGGGGACTGTTCAGAGCTGGTAAATGTATCCCACTTAACCAGTCTGCAGTACACCCCAATATTCTATCCTTCATAGAAAGTGTCAGTTAGAAATAAAGTTAGTTTGTTACAAGATGGTGTACAGAATAAAAGGGGACTGTTCAGAGCTGGTACATGTACCCCTGTGTCGTTAGTGCACCATGTTATTATGTATGGCAGGGATAGTTCATCTTTTATATATGTGAACGTACTTTGGAAAGCTAGGCTGTGTCAATATTTATTTTCACCCAAGCAATCAATAATGTGAAGCCTCATGGAAATGTTGTTTGTTTGTACAGAGAGCATCTGCTAAATTCAGGATATCAAGTGCTGCAGCTGACGACAGAGCGATGAGACTAAAAGATCGTTCAGCGATGTTTACCTCAGAGTCCAGACCAAACACGACGCACACATTCCGAGTAAGTCAGCTGAACCTGTCACAAGTCAACTTCTGTATAGCAGAAACGGGTTACCAGTCATACTATCATGTATTTTATATTATTTTTTGACTAGGCACCAGCACATTTTTGCTTAGCAGACAAATTCACTTTATAGTGATATATTATTTTTAGAAGCAGCTCTTTGAAACTTGGCCTGGGTTTAAACCCACCTTTGCTCTCCTGTTGTGCGGTGTCTTGAGCACCTTTTCGGTAGCAGCATGCATGTTATAAATCCTAATTAGTATTGTTAGTAATATAAGCAATTGTTGCTTGGCGTGTAGTACCGCATTCTACAAAGTCAGAAAGCTTCTTGAACAGGATTTTTGTGACCATGTAAGTTTTTGCTTGATTCAAGAGGGTACCAGTGTGATAGCGGTCTGGGTTGTTGGCAATGATATTTGTGTGTTGTGTTTGTGTTACAGTCCGATACCTCGTTTGGCATCATGAATCGTCGATCATCAACTCCCCAGTCTTTCACTCTGTTTAAGTCACCTGCTGCAGTTCCCCCGGCTGGTGGTGAGTAATAACAATCAATACTAACCACTAATTATAACGAATAGTCATTGCAAATAATCCATGTGTAGTAGACTACTATACCCTAAACACGCTCAGAGAGAATGTGCATTATGCAGAAATCCAGAAACTCCGTGGCAAGCCCCTTCTCTAGCTCAGTAAGTCTCCCGGGTGCTTTGTGTAAACACAATGCACAGGACTCACAGCTTTACGTCTCATCCAAAAGATGCAGGCTTGGTGTTAAGGAGCCCTATCATGTCCCAGATGGTCACCCATCCAAGCACTGACCACAGTCAATGGTGCTTAGCCAATAGCCCTAGACTAGCCACCCAAACCAAGCCAGTACAAGGAATGTCACCCATCAAGTACTGACCACAGTCAATGGTGCTAGTTAACATACCCTAGACTAGCACCCAAACCAGCCATACAAGAATTGTCACCATCAAGTACTGACCACATCATGGTGCTTAGTTAACATACCCTAGACTAGCCACCCAAACCAAGCCAGTACAAGGAATTGTCACCCATCCAAGTACTGACCACAGTCAATGGTGCTTAGTTAACATACCCTAGACTAGCCACCCAAACCAAGCCAGTACAAGGAATGGTCACCCATCCAAGTACTGACCACAGTCAATGGTGCTTAGCCAATAGCCCCAGACTAGCCACCCAAACCATGCCAGTACAAGGAATGGTCACCCATCCAAGCACTGACCACAGCGAGTGTATCTTTGCCCTTTTGAAGTATTAATTTGTACTTTTCTATATTTCTTTTTTAGGTAACCCCGGCATCATGTCTGGAATAACTGGCATCAGTTTGGGTATTCCTGGCTCATCGTCCCACATAGATGCATCAGTCAATCAGTACAGTGCTCAACAAGCAGGTTACTTCAAGGTGTTATAGCAATGGCTTAAACAGCCCTGGTGGGATTGGAACCGAGTTCATTATAACAGATCAATGCATCAGTCAATCTGTACAGTGCTTAACAAGCAGGTTACTTCAAGGTGTTATAGCAATGGCTTAAACAGCCCTGGTGGGATTGGAACCCAGTTCATTATATCAGATTGATGTATCAAAACCTGATTCTTCAGTTGTTTCTTTTGTTAATTTATTAACTTTCCAAAATTCCCAACCATGTTTTAGACAATCTAACCAAATCTGCAATGTGAAGACACTCTTTTAATAGTTGCTCAATCCAACATCTTATTGTAATTTTTTTTCAGCCTGTGTTTTGAAGTTGAAAAGCAAATTTTAATATGTACCAGTTTTCCTTTATGCTCTGTTTTCATAATTTTACTGAAATACGTGTGTTTTAGAAGATAGACCTTGGCATGGCCGATTTTCACCATAGAGGGACAAGTGGTCACAATGCTACCAAAACTATTGAGCAATATGTAACACACAGTTGGAGTCAATGACTATAAAACACCTACAGTGATCGTGAACTGCGTGTTTATAAATTGACCCACAGTAAAACGTTCCAGTATAAACACAAACATTTATGCAACTTTTTGGGGCCACAAAAGCCAACAAACTTAAAAGCATCATGACACAGATTGTCGGTTGCAAAGATGACACCAAACGTCAGGACTGATGGAAATCCCGTAGTTAGGCAGAGTTGCTTTAACCTATTTATTTATTTGGGTCCTTGTCAATTGTACTCAAATTAATTTTTTTTTTACAAGATCTCTGATTCTCCAGCTGCTATAGTTTTTCAAGTGAACGGAAAGAGAAAAAAGTATTATGCTTCAGATTTTATGTTTATTTGATTTAGAAAGATTCAAATACCATTTTTTTCGGGTGATGTTTGAATTTTAATGCAGTGCCCTCAACTACAACAAAGTTCCTTGTAATAGTTGACAGTTTTTTATAAGCCCCTTGTGTTGGCCGCCATGGCAGAGGTCAACAATGGTAACATGCACGCTTGTATGCGCTGCGCACGGCAAGGGGTCTATTGGGCACAAAGATGTGCGCATTTTTCCAATGTCGGATCTATGCCTACGGCTGTGCATAAAAAGATTGCATTTCAATTTGAAACATTAGAGACAATTTGTATTGTTTTCGCTGTTTGTTAACAAAGAATTTTGTCAAGTACACTATTGCCTCCAAAACATTTTCACACTCCATTCAATAAACAGGAAATGTTGCTTACAAAGTTTTTTGCTGCTATAAAGCAAAGGTTGTCGGGAAACCAGTGTACGTTTACATGGCAATTTAGCTGGTGACATTGCTCTTCTAAACAAGGTCTTCTGTTGTGGTATGTAATCGGGTCTTTGCTAAAGCAGTTAATCAGACTAAAGACAATAAAGAAACTTTGTAAATGCTGTATTATGATGTATATTTTATAGTCTATAATAATTGAAATAAAGTTTTTGAGTAGTGATTGGTAATTGGAGATTACCTTCGCAGAAAAAAACATACAAACAACTCATGTTAAGGGCATTTTGATTTAGTGTTGTGTCGTGTCCCCCCCCCCCCCTCCCCCGGAGATGATGGCATCGAAGATGCCTGGAAAATATAAAGGTGGTTTGGTTTGACAGCCTCAAGAGGCCATATTATTTGTAAGTTTCATACACCAGTCCCTGCTGCCAATCACAGGATTCGAACTGGCCTATCATCAAAATGGCCTCCCGCAAAAAAAGTATCCAAAGATAAAACCAAACAAAACTGACGATTGTCATTTGAAGTCAAGAACCAAGTATCACTTTTGTTCCAATAGCGTGAATTTAAAAAAAAAATCACCACGACAATATGTTAACTCAAACCTCAATAGAAGTGTTCACTGACTTTAAATCTTAAGTTGACGGCCGAGATTGTTTAACCGAATAATCGAATACTAGTACATTTACATTCTTCGTTGTTTCGGTAGGTTGCTTATAGACCATGCGACCTGTGACATCACATGTTTACAAAAGAGCTTCAGAGCCTGGACTTACTTCAGGCACATTTAGTACACAGCTCAAAGGAAAAAAAACATTAAATCTCCTTATTTATTTTAGATTGCACTGTCTGATTTGATATGAAGGAAGGGGGACATCTCAAAACTTGTTCGGCTGTTATTATAACTCTTGAATTGATGTGGAAACTATGACACAAAATGTAAAACTTCCCATATGAAGAGTGGAGTATCTTGCCTGCCAGGAAATACCTTGGAATGTACAAGGTCACTCTTTTTGTAAACAAAGGTTACAAACACCAATCAACTAATTAAGAATGGTAACAAAAGGTCACTCACCTCAATGCGGCACGAGCTGTGTTGTTCTTCCCCCGTTTCTGAATCATCTCACTTCTTTTACTCAAACTTTGTGATATCTCTGTGAAATCTTTCTTATAAGTCAATTTCACTGTATGCCACCGACGTCCAAAACAAAGTTACTTTGATTATCACAAATTAAAATGAACAAGTAACTGGTTGGGTTTAACACCATATCCAAGATTTTCCCGCCGAGTATAGTTGGTTCCGAGAACCGGGCGTCGGCGGTGTCCAAACTCGACCGGTGTTTCATCGGGTGAATTTTCAAGGTCTTGTTAAAAAAAAAACCTGTACCACACGGTAAGATGCTTTGACTGGCGGAAAGCTTTCTTATTTTGCCAGTTGCATATCCCCAGTTGGTACTAAACGGTTTGTTGTAGAAATTGCCATTGTATAAAAGTTTCCCTTTTCCCGCCGTGCCATTCAACATGTTCGGGCTGAATCGTGCAGTGGCAATGCATCGCATTTACCACAAGCCGAGATATCGGCAACGTGTTTTTTTTTTTAATTAAGCAAAACATTTAATCTCAATTTTATGGACATTTTTAAAGCAAAACTGTTTAAAAAGTAGCGCCGGCAGTTACCCATCAACTGACGTAAACATGAAATATTATAATATCTTCAAAAAATAACAGAAATGGTAATTTTAAATAAATTTTGCGACACTTACAGGGACGAACGTGTTACTCGCTTGAACTTCTTCCGCATTTGTTGTGATTTTCGCTGCGGCCGTAGGCAACACAAGATGTTCTATTTGGCGCTGCTACAACGTCACAAATACTTTAGAAAAACTGATACTAAAAAAAACTCTGTAAAAACCAACACAATTGTGACGTGTACACGCGCATGTTAAAACCTTAGATATCAAAAGAAACATTCAATCTCACGCGTTGAAACAACGCACATCAACAGAAAAAGAAACACGCGCTGAAACTGCGTTAAATTTCGTTCAAGATGGCGCTCCTTTTTGTGACGTCACAATGTACATCTTCTCGTTTACATTTTGAACTTTTGTCACCAGTTTTTGACGTCGTTTTGTCAACAATTCTACTGCCACGAAACAAAAAACAACAACGTAATCAAACTCGCCATTTTATATTAGGAGATGAATTGACAAAGTTAAGTTGGCCCAGGGGGATGAGCCGAGGTGGGAGACCGTATTACAAAATGAGTCAAGCGATACCAAATGGCATTTCAACTTAATTTGCATAACAACAATAGAGAATAACGAAAGGAATGTAGGCGCAGGTGTTTGCTGGTTGGCCGCAAGTTTCGTCGCCATGTTTTGTCCTCGGGCAGTAGTCAGTAAGTTCACAAATGCGGGCGGTTGTGGTTTGCTTCGTGCTAGGTACAAGCCTACATTAATCTTCTTCACGAGACATGAAAACGTCAGCATTGAGCGTAGTTTTCAGTCACGATTATTGTCAACAAGTCGGAAGTGTCAGGACTTGCTGCAAGTCCGGAGTTTACCGTGTCACCGTCGGAATTCACCTCCCGAACGACGTCTGAGCACGACCAACTGGCTGTTGAAGAAAGATGGCGAAAAGCACATGGGAAGACTGCCGCCGGGTGACCCACCGAAAAGTATCTTGCCCGGAAATGAAGACCAGAAATCGATGGTGTTTAGTCCAGCAACTGTCCAAGTAAGTTCCCTCTTTGTTTAATTGAAGTATTGGTCTCTTTTGGGTTGTTTATTGTATTGTAATGTATTGTATTGTAATTGTATATTTCTTTGTTAGGTCCTAGAATATATCACTGAGGGAGCCTTTCGCTTGTGGTTGGAAACAACAAGTTCTCAAAAACTAAAAATTTTCCCCCACATTGAAAAATAAAATAGAATTAAATAAATAAATAAATAAATGATTATATAAAACCACATAATCTTGCTGTCACACTGCATCAGAGTAATTTCTCAAAAAATATGATTATTTTAAAAACTTTACGAAAACTTTTTGGGTGGCCTGGGTGGCTAGTGCCTAAAGCGCTTGCCTCTCACCAGTGTGGCCCTGGTTCGATTCCCAGCCAGGGCCATATGGAACTGTAGAGTTTTGCAATGGTTCTCTCCTATGCCACAAGGTTTTTTTCTCCAATCTCTCCGGTTTTCCTCCCTTGGAGAAATATCAAATACTTTTGATCTCTTGCCTTGCTTCGGGGTCAAATAATGGGTCAATGAGGCTGGCTGCCAAAGGTGCACTGACATGCATGTGGCTCTGACACATAGCCATGTCCTTCGCAATTCTGCTTCTCAGCTGCGAGTATGGACGAATAGCCTCCCAAACTGTTCTAAACAACGACAGCTGGGACCTGTTCCATAAAATTACTGAAGAGGTGTGTCATAATTACACAATGAATGGTGAGAAGTGCCTTCACAATTTATCAAACATAAATAAATGAACATTCTTTTTGGATTGACATCGATCAAGCATTCTCATTTCAACTACATGTATTCTGCAAGCTGATATTTAACAAAGGCATGACTTTCGCAGGTCTTTGCAGACCCGACAATGGCACAGACTGTCCGAGACATCTCAGTGGACGTACAAAAGCTCAAGGGACACCTGCAGTTCATGAAGGAAGAATTCTCCGACGCTTCCTTCGAGGTCCTTAAACTCTCCCAGGGTAGAGCGTCGATCATCGCCGCACTGAAAGAATCCAGAAACCTCAGCCGGGACAACCAAACCGCGATCACCTCACTCAAGACAGAGCAGAAGAGATTTGATCAACTCGTCGTCTACATCAGTAAGATGGTCGCACGGCACGAGAACCACCTAAATGAGACCAAAAACAACAACACGACCAAGAAAATGGATAATCTCTCCCAGAGAGTAGATCAATGCAACGCGAGTGTTGGACAGTTGAAGACGGCTCTACATAGTCATCTTCAGGTTGAGCTGAAGAAAGCGGTGACTGACGTCAAGAAGCTACAGAATGACTTGAGTCAGATTCAGCTGGAGTTGAAGTTCAGAGGGAGGGAGATTGCTGAGCTTAAGAGCAAAACCCCTGTGGCACTCTCCGGCCTCGACAAGCAGAAAAAATCATAATCATAAATGTTTTTACAATGTAGGTCTTTGACATGATCTTAATCTTATCCAGTGAATATTTTGAACTTTAAATAACCGCGCTTGAAATTGTTGTTGAAAAAAAAAGACGTTAAGAAATTATTTCCTTTTACAAATTTTCAGTTTTTCTAAACAATTTTGCAGGCTATGAGTCGATAATCGTAATAAATTTGATAAAGTTCTATAAAAATTCAACCAAAAAAATAATCAATCATTAAAAAAACCACAAATCATCTTGAAGTAATGTACTCCTCGTTTCAAGAAAAGATTTTCTTTATTTTAATGAAAAAATGTACAAAAGATAAGGAGAAATGGATATATACATGGCTTCTTTCACATCATTGTTACTTCAAGAATGCAAGACCTTAACATACTTGCCTGCAAGTCGGAAGTTTCCTTCTTAATTTTTAGTACAAAAAGTTGACTTTGGTAAACTACTTTCAAATTTCAAACTGAGCAAAGAACTACACATGACACTAACAAACAGCAAAGTACCAAAAGGAAACAATATATAACAGATTCAATGCACAGAAGGGCCTGGTGTCCGTATGCACAAATACAACATTAGGAAAGTCATCGTTAAGAAGGTCATTGGGTGCCCGGCAGTACACAAAGCTCTACAAATTTTTCTTTTGAAAGCAAAGCAGATTTTGTCCCAGAAGGTTGTATGAAGTAAAATGGCTACTTTAACAAAAAATAAATTTACAAACAAAGTTTTACAGATTTTCCTACATTATTATGCTTTTTAACAAAGGGCATTTATAAATTAGAATAGAAGAGTAGTGTCTCAGTCTTGAATGGTCGTTTCAAACCTTGCAGGGTTGTGGTCGTGCATCAGCTGTGATAAAGGACCTCGCATCGTGCCACGACCCTGCTGGTTTTATACAGCCGTTTAAGACCTTGTCAACTACTATTTTATTCCCTTATTGAGAAATACTCAAATACAATCCAAATACTTGTTAACACATCAAGTCCTAATTTTTTTATCTCGTTCTGCAAAGGTGTGTATGTATTCCTCTAGAACTGCTGGTCTTAATTTGTGAAGTTAAAAACAGTAAACCCTGAGTTGATCGTGAACATAAGAAAAGTATTGGGAAGTTTCGATTGTGTTAAAGTAGGATACTGAATGTCATACTTTGGTCATGAACCAAATAGAAATTGTGTACTTTTTGTCCGAGAGCCTACTTGTTATAAAGATGGTAATGGTGTGAAATGGTTTCATCTGAAGTGCCTCCATTGATTAGAAATCAATCAAAGCAAGTCAACAAATTGAATCTCCAAAGATCGCCTGCACGCCATAGAATGGCCCAGAAGGAACTTTGGCTGAAACACCATCGGGCTGAAGAGGTAGTGCTATGCATACGTCATGCCTGCTGTGAGGTAGCACATCATAGAAGCGCAGATTTCCGTTCAACAAGACTGGGGTAGCAAGCCTTTACTGGCGTCGATGAAGTCTTGTTCGTGTTGTACGTGATACACAAGATTGGCTAGGGATTGCTCCACCATGGCGCGGTGGGCTAACTCGCTGACTGGCAAGAAATCTTCAATGTCTTTGGGCGGATGCTTGAAGTTTGGACCAAAGTTGACCGACACCTAAGTTTTAGAAAAAATCAAGAATAGTTCAGTACAGAAGAACACTGCTCAACAAAATATCAAGGGGACTGAAGGAAGCCATCAAAATTTCTTGGCAAATCGAGGGAAAAATTATTTGGGGGGTTTGGAAAAACTCAGATTTTGAGGTAGACGTCACATTACCCTTGTTTGGCGATGGCAGCCAATGCAAGGGGGCCAAACTGTTGGGTTTGGTCTGCGACAGGAGACGAACCTCGATCCAAAGAGGTGACAAAGCAGGGCAAGATACCAGTACACCATTCATATCTAGATTGATCCCAACAGCATCACCGCCAAATGAACTCACCGTGCAGGACTTATGCACTGATATTGCTGGGTAGTACGTTCCTTCAAATATGTCTTCAAAAGCTACACCCTGGCTTACTCCGTTCTTGTAAAACGCAATCTGTGAACGTGTAACAACAGTTATCATAATAGTCAATTCAAAAATTAATAAAAAAAGGTCACCTTATAAATTCTTCTGACTTGGCTAAACATGTTGTGAGAAAACTGGTTCGAAGAAAAAGTCTGATAAGCACAAAGCCTGTTAAGTTGTTATCAGCATCACCGGGTTTTGAGTACAATAACACAAATATTTCATCAGTAACCACTCAAGCGCACAAGTCCGACAGTCTAGTTTTTTCCCCCAATGCATACAGGCCTAGAATTTCATCTTTGAGAAGGCAAGGTCATTTTCATTTGGTACAGGGCACTTTATTGGAAAATCTTGAAACTTCTGAAGGGGCACCAAGGCCAAGACTAAGGCAACAGGGGCCTTGGCCTACACATATTTTTTTAAATTTTGACTCATTAGTACAATAGCTTTTCAAGTCCTTATCTCAAAAAATTCATAAGAAATATGAAAGAATCATCTTGTAAAACTATTTTCCCCGCTCAGTGTTATGTTAAACTACAAGAGCTATTGTCTTTCTGAGTTTTCTTGAAATTTAAGTTTTGTATACCTTTGTCCCTTTACAAGGCGCTAAGGCATTTTCCGTTTCTTGAACAAGATCCTTCTCCTCAAAGTATAGATGACTCTTAAACTTGATCAGGGCCTGAAACAGAATACATCAAAAATAAGATCACATTGTTTCCACAATTCAAAATGATGTACACCCTTTTGGAGGGAAGAACTGTTGTGAATATTATATGCATAATTCATGTGTATTTCAAAAATCAATTGAAACATTTAGCTGTATCCGATTCAATCGACTTTGCATTGTTGCATCACTCATCTGCTTACAAGAACCGCCGCTAAGCTAGTGTGCCTTTTGCTTAGCTTATGGTTAGCAGTGTTTGTGAAATAAAAACTGTGTTAAGGGTCGCTCTGTATTCAGCAGAAATGTAAGCAGAAAATGTCTGCTTACAGGCTTTGGCCCTGGTCACAGTGCATAAACACTGTTTCTGCTTAACCCCTTGTAGTACTTAATGCTGCATTACGATAACAATTCACCATTTACACTCTTGATTTATTTCAAAATCTAGACATTTACTGTGAGTATTTTTGTTGGTTTGCTTACCCTGTCTTTGTAGGTCAATGGAATGAGTTGATCGGGGGGTACCTGACTAGGCAGCTTAATGTACAGTCCTAATACATCTCCAGTCTTGTACCCTTCTCCATAATGCTTGCCTATACTCTGATGAAAACGTGTTCCTTTCCTACTCCTCCACGAGTAGCTGAACTTGTCATACCCTAGTGGAGCTTGCAGGTTACCTTTAAAAAAAAGAACCAAATTATCAAAATAAACCCTTCTTCAAACAACACACAAAGAAACTGATAAATCCACTACTCAGAAACAGGCTCCAGCCCTAAAATAGGGCGGATTCCATTAAGCCCCGCCCAACATAGCAACTGTCTATCAATCCTGATATATTGCGCTGCCAGCGTCCAAGCTGGCGTGTCGTGGCTGAGTGTTTAAAAGCACTGGACTCAAGTTCTGGTGTTTCTGATCAGGTCCCGGTCGCGGCACATGTGTCCCTGAGCAAGATACTTTACCGTAGTTGCTTTGTCCTTCGGATGGGACATTAAGCCATAAGTTCCCATGTACCAGGATTGGTAGTGCATGTAAAATAACCCAGAACACTTATCGTGGAAGAGTAGAGGTAAGGCCCCGGTGTTTCTGGTTCACATAGCAGGCACCCTTGTTTACATGTTTCCTCAAGCTTGCGTGCTACAGTGATTAAGCTCACTTATGAGGCATCCTTGGTTTTATTACCAAAAATAATATATATAATAGCAATGGTGGAGCGGTATGTATCACTTGAGTGTAGGGATTGGTCTATGAACTTTTTGAAATTCATAGGACCTTTACAATCTGTAAAACTAGTGTAGAGTTTTTGTAGGGTTTGGGGCAATTTTTCTATTTACCTAATGGTTGTGACCATCCGATCCTGGTAGCGGTTCCTTCAGGCATGTCCTCAACAGTTACTTCATAGAACCAAGAACCGCGGTTGGTTCCATGCGTTGCTCGAACCATGGAATAACCTTTCTCTCCGGTAACCGACAAACGATTCTCCGATATCTTCAACTGAGGAGCTGAAAACAGTAAAAAAGTTTTTAGGAATTTCACTTTCACTGAAGTTATATTAGAAAATGGAAGACAACCCCAAAGCAGAGTGAGTAGAAGATGAAGTTATGCCAAATAAAATGGAGATACAGAATTATGAAAGAGTTCAACTACGCACCTCTGTCATGTAAGGCCAAGTAAGATTCACGGCCGAGGGCCATACGGTACAGCAATGCCGGGATTGGCTTCCCGATCCACATGTCCTCTTCGAAGGCACTGCTCGGAGCATGGGGGTCCTGCTCCGTCAGGATATAGCGGTAACCGTCTTTATTGAATGGATGCTCAAGAGGGTAGCCGTGAGGAGGAAGCTTCTGCGCTGTGATCATATCACTGTAGACAAATTTAGAAAAAAAGTGTTTGAACTTGCTATGTCATTGACTGCAAAGTGGCCAAGCGGTATGGTGCATTCTGGTTCAAGTTCTGATGGCTGAGTCATCAGAGTGTGGGTTCGAATCCCAGTCATGACATTTGTGTCCTTTGGCAAGACTCTTAACTACTCATGCTTCTAATCACCGAGGAGTAAATGGATACACACGAGTGTTGGTGTGAATGATAAGCAACCTGTGCACCCATTTGGCTGCCGGTGCTGCATACTCCAAAGGAGTTAAGGATGCTTCGGAATGAATAAAAGCCTAAATGAACAGGGGTGATAATAGTGAAGGCCACTTTGATACAGTGGGTCTAAAAGTGCCTAATAAATGCCTATAATAGCTTTAAACATTCACATTGGTTTGATTTGGTTAACTATGGGCAGACATCATAGGAAAGGAAAAAGTATTTATGTTAAGAGCAAAAATTGCAATTATGTAAAACACTGACAACGAATGAAGCAGACAAGTTGAGATGTAATTAACTGAAATAAACCTTTGTTTTGGTACATTGTAATTGTAGTGTTTACCAGCCTATGATGGGCCACTTACAGCCAGCCATCAGTACAAGAGAGAAACTAATCTAACATTTTGAAAGATATTTCTTTTGCATACTCACTTTCTAGTCTTTTTCCCTGATGTGATATTTTGACTGCTATCCAGGCCTTTCCTCTTAGCTCCGCGGCTTTTCCCCAAGGAAGATGACAAGCTGCTTCCTGTAATATCAGACAAAACACTAAATCAATGAAACGACAGACTATTATGCAAGACCTCAACTCCCCCCCCCCACCCATGTTGGTCGAAGCAAACTTTTTGAAGGCAAATATTTCTAGCAATTGCAATGACCCAGGACGTTTGTTCATTATTGCAAACATTGTCTTACCATTCAGAGATGAGCTCAGTGATGAGCTGAGCTTTTGACTTAGGTCACCCTTGACACTGGTACTCTGCTTTGATGGGTCGTAGTTTGGGCTGATCTTTGCTAAATCCTGAAAATGAAAATGATCGAATCAAAACCCAATGTGACATAATATCCTGCTTGTGAGAATAACATAGTTCCAGCATAAAGCCTGGGGTGCGTTCCACTCAGGCGACCATCTGCACTATCCTTTACAAAGTGTGTGTCACCCAAACAGTATGGACCAGAACGTGCCGTACTCAAAAGCCGTGTGAGCGTTCCCTTCAATTTGTCGTAGGAGGGAGGGTTTTGAAAAGTCATGCTCTCTGTACAGTCTAGAAAATTTTGAAAATTGTTGACTAAGTTCCTGTAAGACTAAAGTGACCGAGTGGACCCGATGTAACTTCTGTTGTCATTAGTTGCCATGGTGATGGATGGATGGCTTCTTACCTGATCAACGAGACCAAAGACGGGGTACTCCTCTTCAGTTTCTCCTCCATTTTCTGGTTTCTCTTTACACACAAAGATATCACTGTCCTTTGTCTGGAGTTAATCAAACAGAAATATCAGACATTGATTGGTTAGTATTGACAAAATAAACTAACTATGTTGACTGTGCAAGCCTACACAAGGGGGCTATGCTGCTGCATCTCCTGTTTGGGACTGTGGCAGACACAAGGCAGAGCAGAGTCAACTCTCACGACTTCATGATGACATCTCAATCCTTCATCGGGTCGAGAACCAGGGCTCGACAAAGCACTGCGATTCACCTTTACATGAGTTGTCAGTATTACCACAGTGGTTTGTGCCACAATACGCCAGTTTGATAAAATTTGTCTACTGAAATGTCAAAACAAGTAAAAAATAAGACAATTTAATTTCAGGTTCAGGTCGTTGAAATTTTGTCAGTCAACGTGATCCTCACCATAGCCTTAACGATGGTAGCTTGCCAGGTCGTCGTCGTTCTCCTCTGCATCGGAGTCAGAGCTTCCCAGTTCTGATTGATGAACGGTATAAGATCTTTCTCTTTGGAGAAGAGAGTCTTATCCGATGATTCTTGTATACTCTGAGCTGTCAAATTGGCTAACGCCATGTGACACAGCTGGCTGAAATCTGAGAAGACGACAAGAAAATCATCAGCAAAACTTTACATCTTTACATCTGACCATCAAGAGCAAAGTTCAAGGTCTGAATCCTTGACAACAGTTACTTGATTATATGATTGTAGCCGATCCTTACTTGCTTACTTACTTGCCATTCTTCGACTGTAAACTTCTGACTTTGTTGGATTGCAGTCTTTGCAGCAGAATGTGTAGGTCATCATGTACGGGATGCAGTTTCTACAGGAATAACAGTCATTAGTTAATGAGGGAGACAAACATTACAAGTCTCTTATCTCATGATAAAAGGGTGTTAATTGTCATACTAATTATACTCTTTCACAGCGAAATTTGAAACATGACTTCATTGGATATCAACAAGAAATGAGGTCTGTAGTACTCTGTACATTCCAAAAAGTAATTTTTGCAGCAGTCACAAGGTCAAACTCAATGCCCTTTTGATTAATTAAAAAGTTCCCGTACAAAAAATGTAAAGACCCATAAAGTTGGACATGTGACGCCATTGGATGTTGACAGAATGTTTGATGTTTGAGACTGACTCACCCTACATTACACGTGATGCAATCTTTGTGGTACCACTTGAGGCAAACACTGCATTGAAGCTCAATGTTGTTTGGATCCCTCCGTCTCCCACTGAAAAAAGCAAAACAAAATTACAATTAAATCAAATTATCCCACACTTTTTTTTTTTTTTTTTTTTTAAAGTTCACCCCAAACAAGGCTAAAAGCTACTCTTGGTAAGGGGCTACAAGGATACAAGAAAATATGCAAGATGAAAATAACTCAGGGGAGCTGAAGGTAGAAATTTATATTCCTCTTAACACAGTCTAGATTGTAAGATGGAGGGAAACTTATCAACTTTATTCATACCAGTAGCAGTCTCCCTTTCTGCCCAAAATATCCTTGGGTTTCCCCCCTTCTCCATTAGTGGAACTGCTGTCTACAGAGAGGTTCTCCTTGTTATCTGTGGTTGTACCATCGTCATCAGAGGGAGGTGCTGAAAGGTCCTTGTCAGAGGGACTGATGGTTTCCTGCATTTCTACCTCCTGTGATTCGGCAACATCGAAGCTGTCTGTCACACAGGTTTCCATGGCAACCTCTTCCTCCACTTCTGTTGCAGAACTGAATTGAAGAAGATATGAGAATAAATATTCATGATTGTTTAACTAAAAATTCTGGTACATTTTCCATTTTGTTTTACTTAGGCAGTGTTTTACTACTGTGCAACCCAAATACCGGCTGAAAACAAAAATATCACGAAACTGGTGCAGCACATAACGCATACAATGTCAATCAATGCTCAACCAAAAAATTTTTAGCTCGATCTTTTGTTATACAAATTGGCCATCCAGGCACATAAGTTTCACACCAAAATGGAATTAACATCTAACAGTTCTATGAGGATGATTTTAAATAAGAATTCTATTATCGGAAAATGAAAAGTAGCATAAAAACCTTTCTTTGCTGTCGACATCTGCCATTTTTACGCGGTGTCGTTTGAGCTGAGGTCATAGGTCAAGAAAGTGGGTCACTTATGTTTGGCATGGTAAACAGACATGTAAGTCTTTTGATTTATACAGGTTACGGGAAGCGGCTGAAACCAGACACTATCTGGCCTGTGGCCCTTTTCAAAACCGAGGTTTCAACTTGGGCTTCGACTTAGGGAGGCTTCGCCAGTATTTAGAAAACGTGCGCTTTTAATACCGCGGGGCTTGAAAACAGGCGGACGGAGTCTCAGAGCCCCTAACCCAAAACCGTGGTTTCGAAAAGGGCCTTTAAAACGTGCAGGGTTCTGCTACTGATGACTCATCCATCACGACTGGTACCCGCACTTTGGCATAATTTCTACACAGATCCAGCAGCAACCAGTTTGGGTTTTCATGATAAAAATAGGTGTTGTTGTAGTTTGTGATGTGGAGGATCATCCAGGATTTTCTGTCATAAATAGTCACGAATTCCGTCATCAAAACCAGTTTTTTAGCTACTGTTTCTAACCAATTCATCCACTCTGTACAGAATGTACACCTAGGGTAGCTGCATATTTTATAATGCATTAGGAAAGTGGTGTTAAGTTTTGTTGTATTTTAATAAAAAATTTGCTGGGATCCGTTCTCGTGAGCAATATGAAGAAGAACAAGAAATTCACGTCGACGGCGGCATCCACCGTTGTTGGCAGGGTTTTTACTGTTGGAAAATATCAAGTAACCGTAGAGGATGTTATTGCTGAGGGTAAGTCTTCAACTGATTAAATTTTTTATAAAAGGAAAATTAAACTGTCTTTATAAATAAAATTTTACTCTTGCTAATTTGCAGTTTTGAAAAATTAATTTTGCATTACTTTTGTTGTTGTATTTCTTAAATTCTTTCTACTAGTTTTAACATTAAGTTGGTTTTGCCATGGTTTTGCATGTTTGTTTGTTTTCAGTTCAAAGTTAAATAAATACAAATTAATTAATAATTGATACGAGTCATGCTATTGCAAATGTTACTGTTTGAATTGTTTTTAGTTAGGCCCAAGACTACTATTTAAAATTGGGAAATAAAGTCCAATATTCATCCCAAAAAAATGCTAGAATTAGAAATATGGTCTGTTGGTTACCACATTTTTTCCAAAAAAATATTATTTTGTGAATTCAAAAATTATTTTTCATTCAATGTTGCTTTGTTCAAACCAAAACTAATTTTTCTTTTCATACAATCTCACTCTTGATCTAATTTCTAAGACAAAGATCGTACTTGGAGTTGTTTGTCATACTCATACGTCTTTCCTTCCTCCATGGTCATACATCTTTCACTTTCACAGTCTTTTTGATGTTTCGATGGTCAAATATTTTGGAATATAATCAAGAAAAATATTACGTTCAAGATCATCACAATTAAACACAAAGCACAGGGTTTGAAGAGAAAGCAATAAATGCAGTAGTTTCAACATAACGATCTGAAACCGAAAGCTCACCGATTGTAATGTTCACAGCACTTTTAAGCAGTACCAATTCTCAAGGGAAATGTTACCATCTGAATATCACTGTCAATAAGGAAATAGTATTCAAGTCTTCAAATTTCATTATTTCTTTTTCTAGATTGTCATAACCAAAATATGTAAAGTCTGTCCAGCCAGTAATGCAGTATTATCACTATTTATAATCCACATATTTTCAAATTAATTAGAGATTCTATTCAATGCTGAACTACATGTAGCCACTCTGACCATCCTCCATGGTCTGACTGAGAATTTTGACTGGTACTAGTCAGGTGTTTTAAGCTGGTAGCATTTGGCCAGGGGATCAATGTAGATCATGTGTGACCGAAACTTTTAGAATAAGGTGAAGTTATAATGCCCATGTGAGTTCAGCAGTTTGCTGTACTTTACTTTACCTCCTGTATAACATGTAGAATAAAAAATCAAAAAAATCACAGCTGATTGCCTTTCCAGAGGGGGTAAAGACTAAAGATACATTAAAAAAATATTTATATAAAAACAATTTTCCATAGACTTTACTATTGTTCTTGAAGAGATGGGTTAAAAAAATAAATCCTGCACACTTTGTAGCCAGTCTATCATTGTGCAATCCCAATGATATCTATTTGCATGTCTATGTCTATTTACATTGATAACAACTACATGTGCATAAGTCATGTACACGTGTACTTGTCTTTACACCCCTCAAATAAAATGAAGGCATGGTTGGTTTGAGATCGGTAAGATGCATGTTTTACTGTGTGTCTGGCCAAGTAAGAAGTGAATGAAAAAGAATGGTTTGGCAATTAGTCAATTATTTCTTGCAGTATTCAGGATTTTGCACTCAAATTGAGTGCCGGTCAGAGTGACTTAATTTTCATTTATAAATGCTGGTCAGCATTACTGAGTGGTGGTTCTTGCCGACCAGTGCCAACCCTACACAAAGCCCTTTGATAGGGGAGAACGCTGTGCATATTGCGAAACAGTTTGCAGTCCTTAAGCTCAAAGTTCAAGACAACATAGACACAATAATGTACACGGTTAAATTGGCTGTTGATAAATTACCACTGTCCGTCCGTCTTGCCTGGTTTTGTATTCAAAACACGTACTGCCATGGCTTAAACAAATCATGTCCGCTCCCTGAACAAGGCAAGAAGGAAAGTGAAAGCTTGCTTGTAAGCGAAGAGCAATATACTTGGAGACAAAAAACACGAATGGTAATTGATCTAAGAATTATTAGTATCATGTAAATAAAATCACTGAGCATGAAGTTTTGTCCACTCTTAGTCAGGGATTGTGGTTCTTTGTGAACGTTAAATAGTAAACCATGTGAAACTGAACATACATATGTACTTCTGAATTTAAGCAATAAATCACAAACTCATTTTATGGTCGGCAATCAAAGTACATGTACATGTAGTATGAATCAACATGCACCAAATTACTGACAAAACATCAACTGTATGTGTGTTAACTTAACATGGCCACCTACATGTATAGACCATTACCTTTGTTTACAAAGAGAGCAACAATGTACATTACGGCCTTTCTGGCAGGCAAGATACTACACTTGGCATGGGAAATTTTACATAATTTCTACATAAATTTAAGAGTTATAAAAATAACAGCTGTACAAGTTTTGAGATGTGCCCCTTTTCATCATATCAAAAGTTGATGGTGCAATCTCCATAAAGAATGCAAGATTTTATGTAAACGTGCTATGTTACAGGTCAGATAGTTCATAGGTGTGTGTTACTGTTAGCCTATAGTATTTGATAAAATAAAATTACAATTTTGCTGTAAATGTACACGTATAAAAGTGTGTTTGGAATGAATTTGATCACTTTAAATATGCAGTTTTGGAAACTGACTGGGTAAATTTTAAAATAATTTGGGGTTGAGCAAAGATAAACTTACTGGAGTTGGACTTAAACCTGGTTCAATCTGGATGTTTAAGATATTGTGTTTGACTGACTTAGGTACTGTTTTTTCCTTCATTGTTAAAGTGCTGAATAATTACAGATAATTTTGAAATAATTGTTTACCAAATTTCATTGGTTTGTAGTTTCCAAAACAAGTCATGTCTGGTCAAGTTATTGTCCGACCTGACCTACATGTAATACTGTATCTGTGTACTTTAAATTGATCCAAATAACAAACAAATGTGTCATATTTCATACTGGAGGACAATGACCAGATGAACTCCCACTCTGTACTCATCAATAACTGGTTTACTGTACCCGATATATTTGACTAGAGTTGTCACCGGGTGGGTAGACCAGAAATCTGTCAAAGTGATCAACATTGCTCATCTAACCCGATCAAATGTCCCACGTATTTGTGTAGTGTATTTCCTTTTTGAGTCAGACACGTTGTTTTGTTGTGTGGTTTTCCTTCCAAAGGACAGTTTTAGCCATTTTGTGGTCTCGTTGGCAGACGAACACGTCTGCAGGAAACACGCAAGGTGTACATGATATGTTTGCAATGCCAGGAAAGCACCTGGCTGATTCTTTGTTCTTGTAAGAGCAATAGAGGAAGCCGATTCTTCCCTTAAAAGGGCACCTTTAAATGTAAATTGTGCTGGGACATTTTAAGGGACATCAAGGCAGTGGCAAGGGACATGTATGCGATTACATGTACCTCCATTCCTTACATTTACTGTACCAGGGCTGGAAGTCAATTGTGTTGTGTACATGAATGTAAACCAATCACCGGTCTTGTATTGAAATCTCAATCCTCGAGTCTGAGTCTGAGTCCCTAGTGTCCAGTCCAAGTCCAAGGCCCAAGTCAATTGGGTTGAGTCCCAGTTGTAAGTCACAAAGGTCGAGCATGACATGCGCACTACTAGCTTAGAAGAAAACAGTATGCAATATCTGTGCATCTGACCATGAACTTCTGAGGCAATCTGTTCAGGCTCAATGGCACAATGAGGTCCTTTGACTGTGTGCGCTGTGGTTGTGGACACACCCAAATCACCTGTGTTTTTGTCAAACTATTGATTTTTTGCACGATTGGAAATATTTTGAATAGTGAATGGCTCGAACAAATTTTTTACACGGAATTCTTTTTGAAAGTCTAAATGTACATGTAGTAGTTTCCATTGCCTCCGTGAAATGTAACTCATTTGCGAGTTAGATTTGAATAATGTCTGGTACATGTACAATGACTTGCAAAGTCACAAGTGACTGCATAAATTTGAATTCTTCAGACGCGACACAAGCTTTTGCATTGTTTAGAAATAGGGAACACTCACACAGTGTATGGCTTGATCGCACCAGGTGTTACCCATCTGCTTGCTATTCAAAAGCAGGTCAACCTGTAATTTGCATGCACTGCGGCGGAGACATCGGCACCATGCAGAAAATTGACGCTTTAAGTGAGAAATTTTTTAAAAGTCGTACAACAAGAGTCACCCCGACAAAACCATTCTCATGCCAACCACTATCGATCACCGACGATGGTTCTGTGACCTACTGGTAAAAAAAAGTGCAATTGTGTTGTTATTTTCTTTAAATATAGCAGTGTGCATTTTGACAGAAGGTTTACGATCCTTTTAAAAAGAAAAATATTAGTTAAATACACACTTTGTCTCTGCACTCTCAATCACAGGGACTCTCAACAGTGTCTTCACTATTGTAGAGTGTGTGCAGTGGAACATTTAATAAGTACATATAACGTATGTCCATGTTACACTTATTACATTGTGCACAAATTCACTGCGTAGTATTTACGGACGCACTCGTCTCGTGCATGATGAACCTTTAGCAGGTAATCAGATTGCTGTGACGAGAACCAGTCACAGTAAAAGGTTTTACCTGATTGATTGAAAGTTTTCGGCCGGCCTGCTGCCCTCAATCTAATAAAATAATAAAAACAGAAACGTGTTGCGGTTTTTCTGAAAGATTATGTAAGAAATTACAGATTTCAAGCTGCTTTTACATGTACGTGCCACTGAAATCTAACCAGGGCCTGTAAAAAAGAAATGTGTGTTGCTAACCGTGCTGGGTACTATGACGATCAAGTTAAATTTAGACACCTCAATGTTGCCGTTGTGTAGTGTACAATTACAGAAAGACCCCCCCCCCATGTACTAGATGTAGCATCACATGTACATTTCCAAGAAGGGGTGTTTTCTGGCCGGCTGAATGCAATGGCTATTATTGACACGTCCCCCATTCCTGGCTGCAGGAGATTGAAACCTTGAAAGCATTGTGATAGTTCAAGTACATGAAAACAAACGCCCCTACACACCGACTCCGAAAGCCTCGGTTACTTGTCAATAACCCGGACGATAGGCTGATAGCCGGGAAGAACTCAGAATGCAAATTCACGGAGCTGTAGTTTTTCATGTCTGCGTGGACACGTAGTGTCAACAGGAACAGGGTGTTTTATGTGCACAAGCTTGCAAATTGAGGTGAAACACAAACATTTTAGGCCAATAGTGAGCAAAAAAGATTGACCGAAAGGGCAAAAGAAAACAAGGGGGGGGGCTTGGGAATTGACAGATTTGTTTTCTTTTATTTCTTTTGAATTTTAAGTGTTTAAAATTCCACAACAGACCATCTTGAGTCGG
Source organism: Pycnopodia helianthoides (assembly GCA_032158295.1). Lineage (NCBI taxonomy): Eukaryota > Metazoa > Echinodermata > Asteroidea > Forcipulatida > Asteriidae > Pycnopodia > Pycnopodia helianthoides. The sequence goes on from CM063261.1 coordinate 1,009,700, forward strand.
ATGAAAGAATCAGCTCCCTTTTTTGCTTTTTTTGTTCTACTCCCATTCTTGGGGATAGCACTCATAGTACAACAAGGCCACTTTCATTGAGAAAAGTACTTCTAACCCCAACCCGCAGATATTTGCACTCCCTGCAGGAAGAAGCATCAACTCCATAATCAGCAGATGGAGTTTGCATGGTTGTTCCATCCCTACTGCCTCAATCTTCCCAATCCACTGAAAGAGTTCAAACACATGTAGGATTCTTACTGTCTCTTCAAAAAATTGATTAATTGATATGAGCAAAAAATTAGTTAGTGGCCTGACGTTTCGACCCTAGCAGAGTCTTTCTCGAAGGCTAAATGACAAGACAACACACATACATGCATACAAGGGGGACAAAAGCAGTCAAGTGGAAAAACATGAATAGAGAGAGTGGAGAGAGAAAAGCAAGAAGCATTCAGAAAAAGCAGGGGGTAAGCAGGGATTATGAAGACAAAGGGGGGGGGGTTGGAGGGAAGGGGATGGCTAGACCACAAAGAAGTTGGAAACACAAAGGACAAAATGGAAGGTTGGAAGAAAAGTAAATAATTGATATGAGGTTACATGCAAGATCACTTAACACTCAATCCTCAAAAATCAACTAAGGGCATAGCGTTAGCCAGTGGGGTGTCTGGGTGTCTTTTGGACACCCTGTGATAAAGTTGGACACCCTTTTTGATCTGTCAATGTAGGTACATGATATAGGATCCCCACTGTGACTGTCAAACCTGCCTAAATACTTCAAAATCATCTAAATCAATGAAGATTTAACTGAAGGACTTACACTGTAAGGTTAAAAAACGCATTGTTTCAATTCCAAAAATTGTTGAAGGACATCAAAGAAAGTCCATGGCAACACTGGCCAAGGCCTGTGGGTTGCACCCACTAAAAGTCCCACATGTATACTATGTACTAGCCACTAAATGATGAATATTCACAATTACGACAAAAACTGTTAGAATTCTTTCAGTCTTTTGAAATTAAAACTACAAGTGTGCAGTGACATCTAAACTGAAGTTTTCTTTTCTGTTCTATTTATACTGGGGACTTTCCGAGTTATGCCAATCACAAAGGAAAAACAATGCTACAGGAATGTTGATTTCCCAACAGAAAAGTGACCGACTTGGGAGAGGGACCCTACTATTGTCCAGGGCCTAGCTTACCCAAAATACCCCCAAATTCAGAATCAATAACACTAAGCATACAATATTGGACCCTATCTCAATAATTCATTGAGGGCCTCTATTGATTCAATCATTATTTACATGTACTTGGGTACACCACCTCAATCTTCTTCAGAGCCTCCGTAATTGTCTGTTAAATTCCAGGACAGCATTTCATTTCAATCATGTTTACATTTCCACATGGATTCTCCCCAGGATTTTTTTCAAGTCTGTAGGGCATTCTTGAACCAGATTTGGAAAGTTTGGCTTTAAAAGCATGCTGAATGGAAACAGAATGTTTTTACTTTGTGTTTATTTTTGGTTTTAAAAGGCCTACTGTGCAATCTTGGGCACTCTTATATAAAGTTTCTTTATGATTTTTGTGAATTTTGATCTAAAGTCACCCCCCCCCCCAAAAAAAAACACCAAAAATAATAATGAATATTAAAAAGGCATTTTTTAATTTTTCCATTTTCTTAAATTTGCTTGCCTATTGTCCAAAATTGGCATGAATCGGCACGCGATTCGTGCATATCGCCACGCGATTCGTGCATATCGCCATGCAATTCGTGTGTATGGGCACACAAGTACATGGGAAAAATGTGCAATATGTAAAAATGATTCTTATTCAGATGGTATACATGTATTATTCAAATTCACCAATAAAATCCTCCACCCACACGTAAATGTACAATGTATGTCACTGTTGCACCTGTGCTGTAGTCTGAGGTAAAGCTCAGTTATACTGAGAAGTCTGTTGACCCCATGACATTTATTTGGGTGTTTGTTTTGACATCAGACAGTCTTTTTGATTGCATGTTATTGCAGAAATTTGGATGTAAAAATAGGTTGTTGTTTTTCATATGAGGAAATTGTGCAATGTTAGCTATACACTTGAAGCCCTTAGTACATACAAACATCTCTCCTAGCAATCTGGCTGGCTAGTTCAATGTTAAACAAGCGCTCCTATTTAATATGTAAAGTAGACTGGTGAAACAATCAAGCTAGCTGGTCTCGCTTGCAAGTCACTGAAAACGTTAAAGGTAAACACAGGATTACCAATGTCATTGATACACTACAATTCCACAAACATCAACAACAACAAAGGCAGCAAACAACAACAGCATCGTCACCAATAATAACATTGAAACCAAAATAACAACGACGACGATTACATGTAGAAGCAAGAAACAACATTAACACCATTGGCAGAAAAACAAGAAAAATATAAATAACAACAAGCTACATGTAACAACAACAACGACAACAGCAGCAAGCTAATGTTAAAGCAGAAACAACAATCATCATGAAGGTTAAAAACAGCAAGAACAGCACTCACCGAAATTAACAATGGTTAAAACAACAATTTTAAAATGAGATATTGAATAAACAGACTTATCATTTCATTTACTACATACATTAACGTTTGAAGGATGCAGCTTGTTGCAAAAACAAACGTCATCAATGTGGCGAAGCAGGCCTTGGGTGAATCAAGAGATCGAGGATCATTCTCTATGAATTTGTAAACTTACAAATTCAAAGTGACACGGTCTCATTAGAATTGTATTAATATCAGAAGACGGTTTTGGTTACAGTAATCAAAGATCTTAATTGAGTACTATACTATTGGCAACTGCGGCTAGGGCTACGACTGGATGGGCGCGTCATTGTTGCTGAGTGATCAACAATGAAAATCAATGGGGGACTTTTAGGACGCTAGGTGGCAGCAGACTTACCAGGTAAACCCATTGTTCTCGGTAATGTGCGCACATGGACCTACATGTACGTAAACAATGGAATTTTACCTGGTATGCCTGCTGCCATCTAGTGTTCAAAAGTCTCCCGTTATGAACGCGCACACTCACTGTCAAATCTTCTGGATCGTTTACACTGTACTTGTATGAAATACACTTTTACTTTACGAATGGTTTTTTGCTGTTGTAAGCACAAGAATTTGTTACCGGTAAACAGCTTTATGAAAGTAGGGCCAGGATAGTTTCGCTTGGTTCAAGCAGCTTAACTAGGCCTCCTAGTTTGTTGACTTAAGGTGAGAATAAAAGTAGAACACAATATTGAAAGATCGGGGAGTACTTAGGACAAACTATCCGAATGGTTAACATGATGAACATGATGAACATAGTCAAGACAGATCAATAAACTGTCCTCCTCTAAATTAGATTTCCCTTATTTTTCAACCTTCAGCATTTTGCTTAATTTTCTGAAATTGAAATGGATTTTTCTCTGAATAATTATTGTATTTTTTTTCATTTCAGGTGGGTTTGCCTTGGTGTTCCTCGTCAAAGCCAGAAATGGACGCCACTTTGCGCTCAAACGGATGTTCGTCAATAACGAGCAGGACCTGGCCGTGTGCAAACGAGAAATCAAAATAATGGTAAGGAGTACGACATGGTTTGGTCGCGATAATGGAGCGATCCGTTAGGCCTGACCCTGTTGTATTGACCAACCACGACAGAAGTGGAAGACTTTTGACATGCAAGATGGCAGCTGACTTACCAGGAACCACCCCCCCCCCCCCCATCGTTCTGGAAAATTTGCACATACCCAGCATTGCGTAAACAATGAAAAATTCACAACCAGTATAACACCCCAGACTACAAGATTCATCTTAAAGATCTATTATCTTTAAGTGACCCATTATTTGTTTACCCCTAAAACATTTTTTTGGCACTGTTCAAATTATGGGAAAAACATATATTCTGTAATATATTTAAACAAATTTTCTTTTAAACAAATTCACCATCTGGGAATTCGTTGTCATCAGGGGAGATGCAAGCAGAAAGGGATCGCCCAAATTGGGTCGAAATTTAATCGTTTTTCCAAGCTTGTCAATGTTTTTCATATCTGGCTCAAAATTTAAAGTGCGGTTTGGAAAAAGGTTCGACCCCCAAGACCTTACCTGATTTACAAAAACTGTTTACTCCGGAAAAACATGTTGCCATCGGTGTGACAGCAAACAGGTATCAAAGCTATTTATGGAAATCCGTTCAAATCCCTGGTGTCTCATAACCACAAACCTGAAGGCAGAGTCCATTTTATTTTATGGACAATAACAGATTCTGAGGGTCCCTCGTGAGTCTGCCTGTAAAGGTACATGGAGACTACACTTTTCATTAATGATTTATACAAACATTATGGGGGAAAAAAGGTAAAAAATAAGAGTACTTTTTAATTAAAAAAAAAACACTTTGATAAATTGAGGGTTTATTTTCTTTGGGTTTGTTTTTTAATTTAAGATCCAAGTTCAATGTTTGAGTTTTGAGATTGTTTTGAATTTCAAGTTTTTGTCCCAAATCTGCCCACGCACCACTGACATGACTGAGTCGTGTGTTTGATTTTATTTTCAGTCAACTGCTTCGGGGGATAATGGCCTTTCCGGGGGTTAACTGTAGAGGGCGCACTGTTGTGATTCGCCTGTATTAATATGAGTACATTGTAACTAAAGTGGAACGACTGATACAAGTTTAATTCTCCTGTGCCACAAAGTAGCTTTCAACCGTGATTAAGGAGCTTATTGCTCTAATTAGTTAATGAGAGGTGTAGTGAGACACCATGCACATGTTTTTTAATAGTACCTCGATGTACATGTACAGTCCACTTTGTTATAACAAGGTCACTGGGACTGGTTAAATTACCTCTTAATTAACAGGAACCTTGTTATATTAAGAGGACAGCAAACTAAAGAAACTCAAAGCAGAAATGAGATTCCGGATTCAAAATGTACTCTTTATATAAGCAGAAAGAACCTCTTTATAACAGGGTTGACTGTACATTTTAAATGCAACTTTTTCAATGCTACCAAAAAAATGTATCAGTTGCTACTCAAAAAAATCACCATTTGTTACTCAATTATTATTGGCATTCAGCACAAATGCAAAGTTACTGGACAGTAAAATCATTCCCTGAATGTTCAAATTCTCCTTTGGCTTCTGAAAGTTCCCCCATATTGTTTTGGGTTCTCATTGAATTCTCTCACGGTGTCGCTGAAGATTATCTTTGCTTAAACCTTACTCTGTTTCCTTGTATACTTGTCTGTCTTCTTGCGGCAATGTAGAGTTAAATATCATAGTGTATCGAATGGAATTGAATCTGCAAAAGCTGAACAAGCTGAAATCTCGATGTTCAGATTACGACTTGTTCTAACTCATTGAAGGGGACGGATGTATCCTTGACATTTTCTGATTGTTTTGGCTCTCAAGCACTCCGCGTTGTCGTTACAGTTATGGTTTTCTGACATAAAAAAAACCACTCAGTTACAGTACATGAGTTCACTGATGGAATAAAAAAGGCAGTTATCTTTGTACTAGGAGCAGCTCACATGATTCCTAAACTATTCCCAGGACCTTGTCGTCACTTAGTATTTCAACCGGTAGTCTTAAAGCATTTAAAAGCTTCCTCGTACAAGAATCAATCTTCCTGAGCGATATTCTCCACTCGCCTTCGAAAGAACGTGTAACAAAAGGCCATTCTTGCATTTCCTGCAGGTCTGATTCTGTGTCTTGTAATGGTAGGGTAGTTCTTACTCAAGAAAGGGCACCTCTATGAGATATATTCAAATTTTACTGGAAACATTTCATGGGGCACCAAGGCAGTGACGGGGGGCATGTAGGCAATTCCAGAGGACAAATTATCATGCCCATTCAAGAGCAAAGATTAAGGCCTTCTTACAACAATAACAAACAATAGAGAAAAGAAAACAACAAACCCATTATAAATCAAAATATATCAAACATTTCCAAAAAACTATACAATCCTCTAATAATAACATTAACAAACACTCTGGCAAGATTATAATGAACATTCTGAAGAGTAACGTTTAATTTTGTCGTAGAATTTCTGTAGAGTTTCAAAGGAATGTGATACAGTGACAGTCCGTGCCCAAACCAGGCACTTCCTCCCCAAACTGGGCCATTCCGGGCAGAACTCAAGACTAGTTTAACTTGATCATCAAATAGATGAGAATAAGAGATTTCAAATAACATAACCTTATCATAATGTTTATATTTCTTAGCATATCCTATGTATCACATCACATTTATATCAAGCAAGAACCAATTTAATAGAGCTGCTAAAGCAGAAAATTTTGCTGTTTTAACCATTTTCTGCTAAGCAGAAATCAGCAGGTTTTACGAGGGAGGACGTTTTGTAGCTTTAACACAGATTTTCTTTTTTATTGATTTATTATTACCATTTTTTCAACAGGCTAGCTTGACTGGTCACAAGAATATCGTACCCTACATTGATTCCAGTATTACCAAGGGGAACACTGGCGTGTACGAAGTGCTCATTCTTATGGAATACTGCAGAGGTGAGTAGTCTTCCAGAACTTTTATAATAAATGTTTGATCCTCTCATAACTAATGATATTATCTGTTTTCTGCCTATTTCTTTTCCTCCTTTTTGTTGTCACATGTTCTTGAAAGAACACAAGAAGGATTAGCATCTTAATTGGTCTCCGCTGCTTGTTTCTTCAACAATTTCCATCAGATTGCCTTTAAAGTTTAGAGTGCATGTTGCAACCAAAAGGTAAAAATACATGTAGTTCTCATGCATTGTTCCCAAGCCACTAGGATCTTACTTGGTGTAATGTTACTAATTTGTAATCCTTTCAATGTGAAGTCGCTGGATTCTCAGTAAGGCCCACTACCCTAGTTCCTTATTCATGATGATGTAGATTGTAGAGAGTCTGTAAATCCTCTGAAATGTAACATCCAGGAGGTTCAGTGGGCTTCATCCTCTAGACCAAGGGAAGACCCAAGCCCACTACCCTAGTCCTTTATTCATGGTGATGTAGAGAGTCTGTAAATCCTCTGAAATGTAACACCCAGGAGGTTCAGGGGGCTTCATACTCTAGACCAAGGGAAGACCCAGGCCCTCTACCCTAGTTCTTTATTCATGGTGATGTAGAGAGTTTGTAAATCCTCTGAAATGTAACACCCAGGAGGTTCAGGGGGCTTCATCCTCTAGACCAAGGGAAGACCCAGGCCCTCTACCCTAGTTCTTTATTCATGGTGATGTAGAGAGTTTGTAAATCCTCTGAAATGTAACACCCTTGTGGTTAGGGGGCTTCATACTCTAGACCAAGGGAAGAGCCAAGCCCACTACCCTAGTTCTTTATTCATAGTGATGTAGAGAGTCTGTAAATCCTCTGAAATGTAACACCATGAGGTTCAGGGGGCTTCATCCTCTTTTTCAAAACGAAAATGGCCTCGTTCTTTCAAAGACGATATTCCAGGCGTGCAATACATGCAAGTTTGACACACTGTACGAAGAGGAGGCCTACATGTACATGATGTAATTAGTTTATTAAGACTAAGAGAGGTTTGCCGTGATACCATGTTAAATCTCATTTGAGTAGTGTTTGTTCTTTTCAGAACCGGTGGTTAACGACCCTTTTAAATCACTGGTTCTTTTCAGAACCAACACTTCTTAAAAGAGATTTAACATGGTCTCACTGCAAACCTCTCTTAGTTATACTTCCACCACATGTAAAGTCTCATACACATGTACTCATTGGGAAGAGATTCTTCCTGTTTACCAGGAACTCTGTATATAATGTACACACCACAGTAATCGGATTTCATGTAACACAATCCAACCAGGACAGGCACTTGTTTAAATACACTCTGGCTTGTAGATTGGATTGCTTAATGGCAGTGATCCATCCATTATCTTATCATGTAGGCCTCAATTAGGCTGGGGGTTTTTTTCTGGGAAAATTAAGGACAGGGTTTTTGAATTTGTTTTGTTTTTTGGGAGGATATACGTGGGAGCTTGTTTTTCTGATAGAAAAATTTGCTTGTAACCTTTTAAAGTTTAATATTTGGTTTTACTCATAACGCTGATGTGTGTAAAGCACTGTAAACTTGGTACTTTCCCTGAGTCCTGTGAACAAAATCCACAGACATATTACTCGAGTGGGATTCAAACCCATGACCTTTGCCATTCTGGAGCAGATGTTTTAAAGTCCGAAGCAAATTACATTTGGGTTTAGGGGTTCACATCCACATGGCCTCAAATCTTCTTGATCATTCATGAAAAACTCTTTGTACTTCTACATTTGCAGGGCCCTCTCCATGCAGACTGCTACACTCCCATTGAGGCAGATACGCAACAACAATTCTAATATCTTGTTTTGTTTTTTTTCCTGGGTGAAACCCGATCTATGCACATTTTTTTACCTTAAAAGAACTAAAAATTACTTTATGATTGCTGATAAAAAACTTTATAAAATTTGGTTCAAGTGTCTGCTCAGACCCTAAATATTTTTGTTCATATATGTGGTTTAAAAAAAATGCATTCATTGTATTTTTCTGTTTTTCTGTTGATGACCCCCAGATGGCCACGTTGTCCAGCAGATGAACGAGAGATTAAGCACGGGCTTCACTGAGCACGAAGTCATGAAGATATTCTGCGATTCGTGTGAGGCCGTGTCCAGACTTCACCATTGCCAGACTCCAATTATACATCGGGATCTAAAGGTGGGTTTATCTAATAAGGTATATATGTACAGCGTTGAGGTGCTGAAGGAGTCGTTCATTCCTTGAAATACCCAGTGGGCTACCGGAGTCCAGTAATTTTAGCCTCAGGGCAACTTTCACAGAGCTGCTCAAGCAAAAATAGTATGTAAGCAAATCAATATTATGCTTCAATCAATGAACCACAAGGGAAACTGACTGGGTAAATTTTATTTAATTTGGGGTTGAAGTAAGAGATTGTCGTGCTAGCGCTCTACCAACTAAACTGAAATTTTAAAGTCTTAGAATTGACTTTTTGAACAGCTGTTCTTTTATTATTTGTTGATATTTAGGTGGAGAACATCCTACTGCATCCGAGTGGGAGCTACATGTTGTGTGATTTTGGTAGTGCGACTGGTAAAGTCTTGGACCCAAAAAAGCATGGTGTACAATCTATCAAGGATGAACTAGAAAGGTAAAAATACACAAGGAATAAGACCAAACATTTGATGTATTAAGCGCGGAATTCCCTGTTTCCATAAGGATTGATTATTTGCTTACGGTAAGCAGAGCCAAGGAATTGGGCCCCACTCTTGCAAAACCCTTGGGTAAAGAGAGCAATGGAAAGGTCAAAAATTGACCTCAGTTCTGGATGACCAGAGCCCAATTTCATGGCTCTGCTTACTGTGAAACTTTGCGCTTACAGCCCATAGATTCAGTGCTTTACCGAGCACCATAAGCGCAGAATTCTGTGGTAAGCAGAACGATGAAATTGGGCCCAGATTTTTTGTTCATGGATAAATTATTTAGTATTTTATGCTCTTGGAAACTATATTTTGCTTGTTTGTTTTTTTGTGTGCAGGTACACAACACTGTCCTATCGGTCCCCAGAAATGATTGATCTCTACTCCGATACTCCACTGACCACTAAGTTAGATATATGGGTAAGTAATTTAAACAAAAACTAACAAAAAAGCCATCAATAGGTTGCGTAACATGCTTGGACTAACACCTCAGTTGTATGGCCGTCAAGGTACCAGCGTACACTGCCGATTCTTCTGAGCAACAAGGAAGCATTCTTGCTGGTAGTTTTGACATGTTGTGATGCATAGAAAGGTGGTTGTCCAAAATAACGCCTAGGCCACGTACCGAGGACATGATAGCTGCCTGAAGTGATAGAAGTTCCTGTGAAGGCCTAAAGCTTGATGATTGTATGTATTTTAGTACCTGATACATGTAGTACCTGTTTTTAGTAGCAACTGTTTATTATGAAAACAAAGGTAGACAATTAAAATTCCTGTTTTTATTTCACATGCACAACTTGAGAATGAATCTCTAACATTCTGATTACACTTTCTGGTTGTCCTAGGCTATGGGATGCATGCTGTACAAGCTGTGTTTCTTCACTCTACCGTTTGGTGAGAGCAGCTTGGCCATCCAGTGTGCAAACTTCACCATTCCCGACAACTCGCGCTACTCAAGGGAGATGCACTCGCTCATATGTAAGAAAGAATTTCTCTGCATGGTTGTTATTTAAACAGGGCCATGGCTAAATTTGGGAGGAGTATGTCGATCTGGGCTAGGTTCCCGTTCTGACGACACATGGCAGTCAGTACCTACATCCAAAAACTCTATTGCCGATAAACCCTTCCGGTCCGAAACCCTGGAACAGCACCTCAGAACACTTGATATCATTTCATCATTCAAAAAACATGTTAAAGCTCAACCTGTTTCCAGTAGTTCAGTGAATATCATTATCTTCTACTGCTGCTGAGCGCCATGATCTAGATGGAGTGGCGCTGTTGTTATTATTATTGGTAAGATTCACAAGACAGCAGGGCTTGTAGCTGAACAGTTTTAGTGAACCAGAAACCACACTCTGCTGATCGGATAAACACCAGAGCTTGAGTCCCTTGCGTTTGACCACTCGGCCATGACACGTCACCGAGTATGAACTTTCATAATCAGTGAGCTCCATATTTAGCTGGTGATTTTGTTGATAACTAGCCAAGATTTCTGTCTGGTTGTTGTAGGTTACATGCTGGAGGTAGACCCGGACAAACGCCCAGATATCTTTCAAGTCTCCTACGTTGCGTTCAAAATAATGGGAACGGACACGCCCGTCCAGAATCTACATGTGAGTCTTTCAAAAAAGAAAATGTTTTTAGGCCAAATAAAAACAAAACATGTTTAGCGTCCCCGCCCGCTTCCTTTTTAAGGGCAGCCTCTTTTTTTATCTTCTTTTTTTTTTCGAAAAAAAGAAGAATAAGTTTTAACTATCTCTGACTAAGTATTTTTTTACTTTACACACGGGAAAAACACAGAAAAAAATGTTAACCGTGTTGAAAAATAGCCCGGTCGGTTGTCTTTTAAAAATGTGTCAGTCAGACATTTTTGACAAAAATTATTTTAAGAAGGGCCCTACTCCTTCCTTTTTCAAAAAGGCAGGACGCTAAACATGGTTATTTAAAAATTTTGCCTTAGTATCGATACTTTTTTTATCTCTGGAAAACACTGAGTATACAGTACTTGCCAAATTTCAGCTACCATGGTTACCATAGTTTCAAATATTTTACCTTTTAGAATTCACCAGTTCCCGAAGTGAGCAAGTTGCCGTTGCCATTAACAGAGACAGAGTACCGCCAGCAGCAAGACAATCGTGCCAAGCTGAATTCCAACAGGTAAAGTCAGTGGCTCAATTTCATAGAGCTGCTTAAGCACAAAAATAGCTCAGCACAACAAAATTATGCTTACCAGAATAAGGCTACCAGCCAAACTATCATGTCACAAGTACATTTTGTCACTGGCATCCTGCTCATTTCTGCTAAGCAGAAAATTGTTAAGCAATATTTTCTGCTTAAGCAGCTCTATAAAATTGGACCCAGGTGACTCTGTCGAAGCCATTTACTTTTAAGACCAGGGCAAAATTTCATAGAGCACAAAAAGTAGCTAAACACAACAAAATTATGCTTACCAGAATAAGGTTACCAGCCAAAATACCATGTCACATGTACAATTTGTGACTGGCATCCTGCTAATTTCTGCTTAGCAGACAATTGTTAAGCAATATTTTCTGCTTAAGCAGCTCTTCATGGCTCTGCTTACCGCAGAACTTTGCACTTACAGTCCATAAAATCACAGGTTTTACAGGGCACCATAGGCGTAGAATTCTGTGGTAAACCATGCCATGAAATTGGGCCCTGACTGAAAAACGGCAACAAGTAATCGTCCCTGAAAATTGTTCAATCAAGATGTTCATCATTTGTAAGTTGAGTTCCTGTGAGACTAAACAACCACTTTGAATGCCTTTCTCCAGGGCTTTTAGTGAGATTTGCACAAAATCTTTCTTAAAATTCTTTCATTCCCCCTCCTTACAGAATAGCAGCAACGCCGATGGATGTAAGCACGTCGGTTACACCACGCCAACGACCCAAGCCAGGTCAGGCCGGCGTGGCCCCGGCTACTGGGGTGTTACAACTGCCAACTCCTGCCACACGAGGGCGGGGTAAGCCGGTAGCTGCTGTGACGACCCAGGGGGCATCAGGCAATAGTGAGTTCATGTTTGTCTCAGAAGTTTCAGGCAAAGTTATTAACTTACTGCGGCATTGTGATTTGAAGTATTTAACTGCTTTGGCGATTGATATCGTCCCAATATTTTGGACTCTGTATGTGCTGGCTGTCTATAACGCAATTGTGTCAGTTACAACACACCGCATGACCTTAGAATGACGTTTGTGAAAGTTCAAGTTGTGACCCCAAACAAGTTTGGAAAGTCAGCTTTGAACTTTTGACAGCAGTCATTGTTTCCAGAATTTTTATTTGCAATTTCATTGTGACAACAATATTCTTTTTAAACAAATTATTTTGGTAGATCCAAAAAACTCCACTGGCATGTAGTGGTTAAATGAAACAACAAAAATGGAAATATATTTCTTAGACACCGGGCTTGTTTCAGTTGCTGCAATCATAATAAGCAATGGTGATTTCGGGTTCGAATACATCTCTTCTCAATATAACTTTATTTGTTATTGAGGATTGGTACTGGTATGAACGTTATTATAGGTGAGGTTTCATATTGAAACTTATTGAAGAATTTTATGTTTTTACAATTACCAATCCTGTAGCTTCCCTATAAAATGTGAACTGAAAAAGGGTTCAAAACAAAACCAGTGAAATGTACCATAACCAAGACTTGTCTGTTCAAACAGGGTTAAGTCCACAGCAAGCCTTTCAAGATCAACAGCAGCAACAGCAACAAGCAGCAGCAGCGGCCCAGCCGGCTCAACTTCACCGGCATACACCAACCCAACAGCAGCAACAGCTGCAACAACAAAAGATCCAACAACAACAGCAGTTGCAGCAACAGCAGCAACAGCAGCTTCAGCAGCAGCAGCAGCAGCAGCTCCAACAGCAGCAGTTGCAGCAACAGCAGCTGCAGCAAAAACAACAACAGCAGCAGCAGATGAAGCAACAACAACAGTTACAACAGCAACAGTTGCAGCAGCAACAGCAGCAGCAGCAGCAACAGCAGTCAGAGTCACTGATGCTGGAATACACGCCACAGCAGCTAGTGCAGCAGGCTTACTCGATGCAGCGCACACAGCAGCAACAGCAGCAGCAACAGCAGCAGCAACGACAGATGAACTCACAACAGTATCCTGCAGGTAAGCAGTTTATAGGAAACAGATCATTTTTTGTCAAATTCTTGAAACACAGCGTAACTTAGCCAAAAAGTTGTAATGGTTTTGGTCAGAACAACTATTACCAGGCCTTTTAAGATTTCGACACCTACTCTTTTATTCCCATATTCAAAACCATAGTAGATAATATTGAAAGGTCAGACAGAAGGAGGGTTGACTGTTTACTATGTAGATGCATATCAATTATTCAAAACCACAGTGGATGATACTGAATGGTCAGACAGTAGGTGAGTTAAATTGACCACAGATTAAATGACGTTTGCTTTTTCCTGTGTTTGATCTATCAGGGCATCAACAGCAGTACCCAGGCCCACAGCGCCATGCTTTTGTACCAGTGAACTCGGTCTACCAGCAGCAATACAGGCTACCGCAGCAGGGCTACGTAGCACCTGCGCACCAACAATACCCGCCTGCAGCCGCACCCCAACCGCAGTTCACAAGACAGCTCAGCCAGCAGGAGATGCAAATGCAGCAGCAGCAGCAGCTTCAACAACAGCAGCAGTTGCAGCAACAGCAGCAGATTCAACAGCAGCAGTATCAGCAGCAGCAACAGTTGAAGTTGCAGCAGCAACAACAACTGCAGCAGGTATAATGCAATCTGTGAAAAGCATGCTACATTGGAAGAGGGGAAAATACTTTCCATTCTCTAGGTTTCAAAAACCAAGGCGGGATATTCTTCCTACTTTAGTCTGATAAAAAAAAAAATTGCCCTTAGTATTTTAATGATTTTCTCACCTTTTTTTTAACAGCAACAGCAACAGTTACAGCAACAAAGACTGCAACAGGAACAGATGCAGCAACAGCAAATGAAGCAGCAACAAGTTCAACAGCAGCAGTTACTACAACAACAACAGCAGCAGCTGCAACAACAGAAGTACGCACAACAGCAACTAGCAGAACAGCAACAGTTTTATCAGCTGCAGCAACAGCAGCAGCAGCTGTTAAACACCAGCAGTCTTGTGCAGAGCAGCAGCGATCGTTCAACGTCGCCGGGTAACGGTAGACCCCAGAGTTTCTCTGCAGAAGTCAAATCCCCCAACCCGTTTCAGGCCCACGGTGATTTTGCCACGCTGTCCCCAGACCAAGTGGTTGACAGTGAGTTTGACATGCTGAGGAAACCTGCACCAGGCAAGTCATGTTCTCATTTTTCACTACTTGGCCACCGGATGATGTCTTGCTACGCATGCTGTATCCAAACTGAATAATGGCAAAATGTTTATGTACGTTTCGGAACAGTTTCAGACTGGTAGTGGCTGCTGAGTGCGCCGCACCACCTTATAAACTCTTACAAAGTGCTACATTAATCGCTCTCATAATTTATAAAAACCTGTCTTAAAAAGTGTTTCTCTTTGTTCAAGCGCCTCGAGCACCTTATTGGTGGATACACAAATATATGACTCTAATATTAGTATTATTATTATTATTATTATTATTAAACCCATAGCAACCAATGCACTATACCCAACGCAACCAATGTACTTTCCCACAGCAACCAGTAAGCTCTAGGCAGAATGTATGTACGGGGTGTTGTGAAACAAATACTGACTGCCTTTACTCGCGCTATGATTAAAACTACGACTGCGGTGATTTTTTGGGCGCATTCTATTTTTCCTTGGCTTCGCCTCTGGAAAATAGAACTCTCCAGGTGTCGTAGTTTTAACCAAAGCACTCAAAACGGTCAATGATGAAACTATAACAACTGTAGACTTTCATTCCGATGACCAAGTTTTCAATATTCACACCACAAACCAAACTAAGGGAGCATGGATAAATTATGTCACGGGAACGGCCGCGTCCCACCCCGTTCCATCGCGTGACAACTCCAACAAAAGAAAACCAACCCAGTGGAATGCGTTCTCCTGCAACCGCTGGTCTTGAGGGAGACTCACTGTATAACAAAGGAACAATGGTGTTGGCCAAATGCCATTGTGCAGTTATAATCGGCTTACTAGGTAGAGAAACACTAGGTTTTTTTTCCCACTACAATTAAAGTCTACTAATCCTTCACTCCTTTGTAGGCTACTTAGGAGCTGACTTGTCCACGTAATCTGAACAACAAAAGGCACCAACAATAGAGTTCGATAATGAGGGAACCTACAAATCACTGGAGCGCTTAATCCATCTTGGGACGGCTGCGTGACAATTTTGGAACGACCACGTTCTGGAACGAGTCTGCACGCGGCAGCCGCGTTCTTAATTTATCCATGGTCCCTAACAAATCCTCAAGAGGAATGTGGTGTATGTGCTCGTTCATTATTTTGACTGACATGGTTTTGTTTCTCTCTTTTCACAGGTGATGAGCCTCAACGTACATCTCACACGGACGCATTTGGCGCTTTGCCCTTCACCAAATCAGAAGGTAAGAGAAATATATACTAGGGCTTGTTAAATTTCAAGAAAACTTCTACATGATTACTGGTCTGGTAATTCGGAACTTTCACTGGACCAGAAGAGTTAGACCTGGAATTTTAATTTTTTTTATTTTTTTTATAACATTTGTTTTGGGTTGAACAAAGAAAACTTGACAAGAGCAGGATTGGAACCTGCAACCTCAGTCTTGTATGTGATACTTCCAAATACTAGGACATAACCTCGGACCTTTTTTGTTGTACTAGCTTGCCCCAGTTTATGTTGCATAAGAAGTTAATGTAATGTGTTTCTCCATCCCCCCCTACTACACCCCGATTTACTATTGACAGGTAGCCCAAGACCGAGCAGTGCAATTGAGCTAGACAACCTTGCCATGCGGGGTACCAGTCAGGCCTCCACCCAACAGCAAGGCGATAACAGCATCGATGAATTTGGTGCACGTCCGTTCTTCAGCCCGTCAGTAACCAGCCCTATGGACATGGTGGTCGGCCAACCCTCAACCACAGCTTCGGGGGACGTGCTAAGGCCCCCTTCCGGTACCATGGACGAGGGGGCACAGAAAAAGCACATCATACCTAATCTTGTGCTTCTTGGTGACTTTAACGACGATTTACCAGCGGGAGATAATTCCGAAAAGGATCCCATGCTATCGCTGGATTTCAGCAATCCGCAGCGACAGCTCGACGAGTTCGGAGCGCTGCCGTTCTCGCCACGGCGGAAAGTGAGCGAGTCGAGTAGTGAGAGAGACGACAGAGGTGCGGACAGCCTGCGGGATTATAGCTATGAGGATTTCGATTCTCAATCGTTGGAGATACGGAAAGACGAGGAGCATATTCACCGAGGGCTACTCGACAAGGAAGACTCCTCGGAGGATGATACGGATGAGGATTCGGACGATCACGACGACACGTCAGCAAGAGGTGCGCTGATACTCGAAGAGGATCTCTCCGACGCCGAACTGGCTGGGTTGAATCTCCGCGATCCCAACCCCCCTGTCGGCAACCTCATCGACATGGGAGAGGAAGACGACCCCTTCGTCAAGGCACCCTTCAAAGCAGCCAAAACATCGGGGTCTACCAAATCCAGAAGTGAACCCCTCAGCTCCTGCACCCTCACCCCTCCTGTCTCCCCTCCCATGCAAGTGAAGCCAGACCCTTTCATCGAAGCGCCATTCGACCCTCGCAGCGTCCAGCGCCAAGGGAGCCGCACCTCATCGACCTCGGAGAGCTCTGATGTCTTCTCCAAGGCTCCCTTCCCTTCTAAGAAACGACCGGACACCCAGCAGTCCACCACTGGAGCCCATAAGCCTAAATCTCAACGCTCCAACACAGACCTCTCGGCAACTGGTAACCCAACACCCCCTCTATCTCCTACTGAGATCAACCTATTCGACAAGGGGGCCATGAAGCCGAGCAGTGAAACCAAGAAAGCTGAAGATATTTTTGGGGCAGTACCATTTGAAGCTGTAGCTTCTAAGCTTACAGTAAGCGAAGATCAGCCGCCTGGTGCCCAGCATCATAAACACGAGGCCGGTATGTAGTCATGGAACAGATGTATATACATTAGACTTGTGTTAGTCTAGAATTCAAGTGTTTATTGATGTAGAGCGCCACCAAGAGTTCGTTCCCAGTGAGCTCATTTCTCACATTGAATCGAACTTGGGCCGTATCCGAATTGGCAGCTACAGCTACAGCTACGACTGTTGCTAAGGGTGTTTGCTAAGGACATCCTATACTTTAACGCATGATGACTCAGAAATCTAGCCGTAGCCGTAGCCGTAGCTGTTGCCGCCAATTGGGACATGGCAACTGTATGTAGTCAATATCTTTTGCAATGTATATTTACAAGGTGTACACTGTTCTTGCCAGTATAAAAAAAAGCATTTTGGTTGAACTTGCAAGATCTAAATTTAATTAATATAATAATTGCATCAGGGTGTAGGTTTTACCCATACACCAATGCGAGATGGGCACTGTATACTAAATAAGGAAGTTCCATAGGCTACTCGGGTGGGATTCAAACCCACGTTCTCTGCATTCTGGAGTAGACCTCAGTGTGCATTGCAATCTAGGCATGCTGATTGCCCTGTTTGTTAATGACCTCACCAAGACAAAACTTTTGTTGGATTGTGAAATACACGTAGATACCCGGCATAGTCGTCTTGCGTTTGTTAGTTGGTTGCAACGACATGAAAAACTTTCATAATGTTTAGAGTCAATTTGGGACATTCCTTTCCATGCAAAAAGTACCCTGCTTGTAGTTTTACAAAATATTTGTTTTATAGCTTTCCCCAGTTGAAACCCTTCCAAATACCCGTTTTCCATACAGCATTTCATAAGCGACCACACGTAGTCAGCACAGCCGGGGGTATTAGGAGAGCCGGCCGAACCGCTTCGGGCAACAGACGGAGACGCAGCGGCAGTAACAGCTCTCGCTCCTCCCGTCGGAGTAGCTCCAGCTCAGCCTCCAACTCCCTGAAGTCAAGCCCTGGAAGCCTCCCACGACAGATCGGCTCACAGGAGAGCCTGGATGCCTTCGGGGCCAAGCCGTTCGGATCGGACGATCCGAGCCCAGGGCCGACCTCTTTGTTACTGAAAACTAAACCTGTCCGGTCGAGAGAGCAATCGTTCGACGACGATTTTACACCACGGTCACCGCTGGAGGATATTAGCAAGCCCTGCTTAGCGTCCGGAGAAGCTGCGGTTCCAGATGATCGGGATCCGTTTGGCGCCGTGCCATTCCAACCTCCCCAGGTCGTTGGCGAAGTCAAACGGCAAGGGGCACAGAAAAGGGTCCTCCCCAAAACGCCCAAAACCTTTCAACAGACTAGCCTGTGATTGGTTGGTGGGTCAAAGGTCAGGTAAGGTCGAAGGTCATGTATGAATACCGGATATGTTCTATACATATTGAGTGCTTATAAATACATGCTAAGTAATTATTGTGTTGAGGTCAGTGTTTGTTGGATTTGTTACAGACATGTTGCAATCTTTACCAGTTAATTCAGTGCGAATACTATTAAGACAAAATGTACTCAGAAACAGCTAGTTTCAAGAGCAAGTTAGAGAATTCAGTATTACCTTTGATGAATGCTTAATGGGCCTTGTTTTTCCTCTAAGTCTAGTGGACGAAGCCCCCTGAATCGCCATAAATAATGGACTAGGGTAGTGGGCCTGTGTCTCCCCTGGGTCTAGAGGATGAAGCCCCCTGAACCTCCTGGGTGTTACATTTCAGAGGATTTACAGACTCTCTACATCACCAAAAGTAAGAAGGGTCTTTTGGAGAAAAAAAATTGAAATTTTGAATAAAAATAAAATCTCTAATGAGACACAAAAACATTTTCCCTTAAACCTTTTTCATTGCAGAGCGTAGGCCAAATGTAAACTTTTAAACTTGTTTTCTTTCTTGCGTTTTTTTTTGGGGGGGGGGAATAAATATTTTGCAACTCACGGTGGATGTATACGTAAAACTGTAAAGAGTAACTTGTTGAAGAGAAGTTTTTCAGAAATGCACACTATTTATAAAAAAAGGTTCCTCAGTTTTACTTTTGAACAAATTAGTCATTTTTGTCTATGAAGTTGGCAAGGTATTCTTAATTTGTGACAAAAAGTGTTTTATATTTAGTATAAATTCAACAAAATCTAGGTAAAGAATTTAGTTACGTTACGAATGTTTAGATAAGAAAAAGGTGACTTATTTTATATAATTGTCTGAAAAATCCACGCTTTAAATATCTGGAGAATATTAAAAATCTCTGTCCGTACTAAAAAAAATGAGTTTGCCAGGATTAGCACTCTGCATTAATGGCGTTACTTTTGCTAAAAATACCAGGATGTCAGACAAACTTTCCTCTACTCCCTCAATCACCGCATTGTCGCGCCAGTTTGCAGTAGTAAAGTACACCTAAGTAATTCAAAAACACTGACAACGGCTTGGACATGTATGTGTTTACATCAGAGATCTGGGTACCCGCGTGTTATCTTCAATATTGTGCTTCTAATTAAGCATTAGTGCTGAGTGTTACATCTGATCAAAAACAAATTTGGACAAGAAAAAAATCAAACACTTTGATGTAAAAATATTCAAGTTGATAGAGTTTAGTTTGTACCTCTTTTTTTTGGGGGGGGGGGGCGCGGGGAGGGATATTAGGGTGTTTCCAAAGAAGGCTAGGAAGTCTGTAGACTCTGAATGGTTGCCAGGGCAACTCATTTTATTGTGAGTCGTTTGTAAGTCTCACAAGTTTGATAAAACCCAAGGCTCTCTCTCAGTCGAAGAAATCACAAAAAAACAACACGGAATGAAACGACCGAAAAATGAAAGCCATGTTGAACTATTCCATAGTTATGGTCAGAACTGATTGAAATAGAACCTGAAGAACGCCCATTGTAGTCTACTGTCAGGCCATTCATGCGCACAGCCATTGTGGCTGTACTGCAGCTTTCCCATTGGACGATTTGAAAACAATGTGCAATAATAATGGTAGTAAAAATACACGTTTGTAAGGCGTACTTTTTCTATAAAACATTCGAAGAAAATCCTCATATTGGGTTCGTGGGACAAACTGAAAGAGATGGGTTTTAAGAGATTTTTTGAATTGTGAAATGTCAGGTGTGTCTCGAAGATATTACCGGGTAAAGGGTTCCAGAGGGGGGGGGCAATGATAGAAAAAGGCCCTACCACCACAAATGGCTGGCAAGTCCAGGGAACAAACAGCATGCTGCTTGATGACCTAGGTCTTTGCCTGACGCTCTAGTACTGCAGCATGCTCAGTAGATAGGGAGGGGCTGAACCATACAATAGACCTTATGCACATGATGTCATTTGAGTAGGGCGCCCTCAACTAGAGGTCAAGAGAAGGTTGCTCATTGGCCCATCCTCTTGTTGTGGGTTATCCATTGTGTCATCGTCGTTTTACCTCTAAGATGGGCAGCTTGTTGACGTCAATGCATAAGGTCCACTTGAGCTGACATAGAGGGCCTGCTCAGTAGACACAACAACAATTGGGTTGAGCATTTTTGTTTGGAGGGGGGGGGGAGTTCTATTTCTGTAGACCTGATTGTGCTCATGAGACTGTAGACTTTACCTAGTCCTTCGATTAGACCACTAAGATGCTGTCAAGTATGATAATGGTGTTTTTTTTAGTGCAGGACTAGATGTTTATCCATTTCAGATGCTCATTTGCTCACCAAGATTAAGACGCTACATGTAGATCTTACATTGTCTTAATTTTGGGCAAACTGAATCTTTTGTCTCCTGCCACTTGGCTTGATTATTACTTGCAAATTACAACTTATTTTCCCCATTATATTTAGATTAATTGTTACTTTGATTAAGTATTCATTGTTAAAATCGGATTTACAGACAAACTTAGTCTTAAAAAATTTGCTCCAATTTGATTTGTCTGGTTCTTTGCAACCAATTAGACATTGCTAATTAATAATCAAAACCATTTGACAGGCTCCTGGGTTTTTATGGTTGTGAGAATTTGAGATAGGTATTACTGACATCGCCATTCGGTACAGATCAATTCTCCCCAAAGTACCAGCTGATCTAATAGTTATAATTTAAATGAACAAAAATTTCTTTAAAACCTAATATTTCTAAAAGCCATGATTTCTGCTTGATTTTTGATTTTTTTTTTTTTTTGCCAATGCATTCATGTGTCAGATAGAGTATTTGCTTTTTAACTTGCCATCTATGTAAATGAGTTTTAAGTACCCATGGTTGAATATGCATCACTACTTGACCGGAGGAACCTATGGTGGGTTCCCCTTATGAATGTAATTATGCATAATTCATGAGTTCATTTGAATAATTTACATGTTGTGTTGCTGATGAATATTTAATGTTAGAATTACAAAGTAGTGTTTTTTTGTGTTTTTTACTCTCCAGTATTACCAGTGCCATTTGATTAATTTATACCTTTAATTTAAAAAAAAAAATGGTCGGAATGACGATGGCATGGAAGATAAGAGATTAAAAGTTTGTTTAAAATTGCTCAGAATTAAGTAGAGCCAATGCTCATGAGGTTCTTTAACTGAAGGTTTTCTACTTACTTTTTACTTCTTTACTGGCTTATTATAACGGTCAAGTAAGGGTTGTTAATTAAGGGTACTCCTTTTAGGCAAATTTCCTACTTGGAGGAACTTTCAAGGTGCTAAGGAATTGCCATTAGCTCGGTGAGAGTCGCACAATAGTTAGCTAGGCATGGACTTATTTTACCTACTGAGAGAGTCACTACATGTACATGGCCGGAGAAGTGGGCAGCGGTTTGCCGCCATGTTGTAAGAGGGCAAGTGGGCAGCGGTTTGCCGCCATGTTGGGAAGAGGGCAAGTGGGCAGCGGTTTGCCGCCATGTTGTAAGAGGGCAAGTGGGCAGCGGTTTGCCGCCATGTTGTAAGAGGGCAAGTGGGCAGCGGTTTGCCGCCATGTTGTAAGAGGGATCAGATTGTGCAGGACTGAAACATGGAAACAGAACTGCTGAACAAACATACTGAACAATTATTATGCTAGCAGGCATTTAGGTTGATTATGCTGGCAGGTGGGGGGTGGGGAGGGGAAAGGGGAATGTACTGTATCCGTTCTTATCAATACGGACAGAGACAAAACAGACTTGTTGAGAAGTACTGCTTTTGGGGGCGGGGGGGGGGTCTATACATTTCTTAAAGTCTCTGTACGACCTTAAAATGTTTTGGTGACCCCCAAGATGCTGGAAATGTCACAGTATTCTGCAATTAATTGATGGGTTATTGGTTGTTTTGGGAGGGTTTTGTACCAGTTATTCGCAGTATAGACGAATAAAAATGATATAATTATCTATGATTGTTATTTTTAGGGCCCAACTTCATGGGCCTGCTTCCTGGAGTATAAAAGCTTATCGGAAATTGATCATCATTATCGATCGACGACAACAGACCGATCCATTGAGCTCCGCCCCTTACGTGTTGACCAATCACAACCTTGCTACGCCACCGAAATTAAAGTCCGACGCGCTAAAATCCCATCAGTTTATGTGCCATTGGAGAGACGCACATGTGCTGCCCACGTGTGCAGTGGTGATGCAGCCAATGCTGTGATTGGTCAATATGCTAAGGGGGTGGGGCTTCATGGAGCGGTCTACTTGCGCTTGCGTCGGATACGATGAAGGAACATGCCTTGTTCTATCACCAACATCTGGAGCTCATCGCATGTCAGCGAGACGTGTGTACTCCACATTGCTCAGCATTCTTCGCTTAATCAGCTAGCGCATAAATTTGGCGCTAACCCTGCAAGCGCAGAGTGCCGGCTGTAAGCGCAGAATTCCAGGTCAAGCAGCGCCATGAAATTTAGCCTTGATGAACTTTAAGCAACCCAAAGCCTTTCACTGTCTATACCTGCACATTTAGCAGCATAAATTGTTTAGTTTTATATAAAGTAAAAAACAAGTAGAGAACGTCTTTTTAACGTAGGTATAGGTCACAAGAAATATGTTATGGGAATACTGTTGTGCTTTGCATATATAACTTATTATTTTTCTAAGTGTTAATCAACTTGTTCAGGATTACAATTTTGTTAAAGAGGGGTCTCTAAGGTCAAATTCAGTTTTGTGATGCATTTTCCAATAAATAGAGTCATTATGGACGCTGGGGTGGGCAGGGGGAATTCCCCGTTTCTAGCCTTACCTTTAAACGGTGTCAAATGCCGTTGTATTTGACCAGTGAAAATTTTGACATTCTAAAACATCCCATGACGTCACATTTCATTTTTGTACCGGAACTGTTTGTTTTAGTTCGTTCCCTAATGTTGATGATATTCAATCAAAACGGCATTGAATTTTAAATTTTGACTAGCGCTAAAATTCCTCTTTGGAATGTACAGACCCGTTTTTTGTTGATATCTGATGACGTCATGGTTCAAATTTCGTTCTGAAAGAGTGTCGAATACAACAGCATTTTCACTTTTTTTAACAGGAGGTTTAAGACTGTATTTTTCCCCCTGTCGTAAGGACTCTATCTCGTGACAATGAGTACATCACAAAACTTCATTTGACCTTAGTGCCTCTTAAAAATAGTTCTCTGGTGATGTTGCAATGTAAGTAATAGCATTGTTTCATGTTTTGTGGAAAGGTTTTATCAAAAACTGTTTTGATTCTTGACAAGTGATACAGTAATAAGTTGGTTGATTGCTAATTTATGGTAAACTAATTAATTGGTGATGTGAGTGTTTCAACAAGCATGTCACTGGTGAAATGTGCTCCTTACCACCTCAACGACGTAATAGTCAAACCATTGAACTGTGATATAGACCAAAACTGCTTGTGTTGTTCTGCTTTGACGGGACTTCAAACAAAGTGATCACGGCTGATTGCCGTTTGGGGTAGTAAAAATAACTATAGGTTGTGTCATGTTAAACATTCTCGTTGAGTCAATTTATGAAGTCTCCAATAGTTTCCCCTGGTGGTGAGTTTTAAGGAATCTTTGGGTTTTTGCGTTTGTTTTTGGTTAAGGTTCTCTTCTTTTAGACTTGGGGAGACTGAGGGGAAGGGGCAGGGCGTTCAATCTCTGCATCAAAGAAATTATTCTTATCTGTGTAAGTGGATGCACTATTTATTATAATAAATGCATACTTTATGTAATTAAACGAATCCCATGCATTATTCGATATAAAAAATAAATGAATTATTCATGAAAATATCTTAGTATTTACTAGCATTGAGGAACAAGACAAAAATAATTGTAATATTCTAATAAAAAATGTATTTTATGATGGTTTACCAATAAAAGTATACACTGCAATTTTTTGCCCTAAAATGATTTGAAATTTGTGTCAATTAAATTGCTTGACTTACCCTGGCCTTGTGATATTTTCAATTTTTGAGCCAAATTTGATAAAAATGCTGGACTTACCCCTCGTGTGTTTTTACATGTTTGACCAAAATCTGACAAAAAAGGCTGGACTTGCCTCTTGTGTAATTTTATTTTTGGACCCCAATTTGGATAAAAATGCTGTTACCCCTTGTGATTTTTTTCAATTTCGAAACCAAATTTTATCAAAATGCTGGACTTACTCATCGTGATATTTCATTTTTTGACCAAATTTGATAAAAATGCTGGACTTGGGCCCCTACTCCTTTAATTTTGGAATGAAATTTGATAAAAATGATGGACTTACCCCTTGCAATTTTTTCAATTTTTGAACAAAATTTGATTAAAATTATTGCTGTAGGCCTCTACTTGCCCCCTTGTGATTTTTTCAATTTTGAACCAAAATTTGATAAAAATGCTGGACTTATTTATCCCTAGTGTATTTTTACATTTTGACCCAAATTTGATAAAAATGTTGGGTTACCCTTTGTGATTTGTTTGGACCAAAATTTGATAAAATGCTGGACTTATCCGTACCCCTTGTGTTTTTTCAATTTTGGAACTAAATTTGATAAAAAGGCTGGACTAACCAAGCTGAAACCCCCTGTGAATTGGTTTCTTTCTTTTGTTTACCCGTACTGGATGCTGGACTGAATTTGCTCAATGGACTTTACTTGGCTATCCCTTGTGATTTTTTCATTTTTTTACCCAAATTTGAAAAAAAAACATGCTGAGCTTAGGGGGCCTACCCCTTGTGATTTTTTTCACTCTTCGACTAAAATTTGATTTAACAAAATACATACACAGGGTTCGTACACTTTCTTACCTCCATAATTCTATGACTTTTTCAAGGGCGGATCCTAGAGTTTGCGAGTGGGGCGGATCTAGGATTTTTAAACCGGGGGACGCAACCAGGATTTTGTATTAGAGGGTGAAAAAAGGGGTGGGGTCCAGGAGCACCCTGAAGCTCTGAGCCTTTGGCGTTTTGTGGGGTGAAAAATAAAGCCTCCATGTGCCTAAAACAGAGAAATAGACACACTTTTATAGGAAATCAGATCCATATAAATCTTCTAACTGGAAAATTTTATGTGACATCGATGGTGGGGTCCAGGGGTGAAGCCCCGGTGGGGGTCCAGGGGGCGAAGCTCCCGGAAGCTCTGAGCTTTTGGCATTTTGAGGGGTGAAAAATCAAGCCTGTCTTCCTGAAACCGAGAAATAGACACACTTTTTAAGCACTTCTGATCCATACCAATCTTCTAATTTTACTCAAAGAAAATTTTAATCCCACAAATCTCGCGTTTGGATCTGGTCGCTGCATGCAATATCTTGTTTCATGCATATTCATTCAAAAAATAATAGTTCAAGCTTAGTGTAGTCTTTACACTTGAATGCCAGAACGACATAAATATATTTTATCCAGGACAAATTGGCACGTCAGATTTCAAACGCTTATGTTATCGTGCAAATCTAAGCAATTACAAGGGACATCATTATAATGAAGATTCATTTTGGCAGAAAAAACAAATTTGATAGGCATAGGATGAAAAAGAAATCCATCCTGCCGCTGGGAGAAAAGACACCACACACACTTATAGTTATTTTGTTCTTCTTCAAATTGGATCCGCGCCTGTTTTTTCCCCCCATCGGTGCCCTGTGCCTTTGCCGTGATGCCCCCAAAATCACCGACAATTCACGGCAAATATATTGCCGTGCCCTTTTTGTCCAACTCAAGCCGTCGTTGACTCGGTTAATAAAATTGTAACTTGCATATTAAATGTCCCGTTACACAATTACAAATATTTACAGCTCAGACAATCGTCGGAAAATTATTGAAAAGTTCCGCGAAACGCAGACCACTTTGCGATCACGATGTAAAAAACCGCAACGCACATTAATAATCTGTGCCAGACGCATGGCAGTCACAACGTTTCAAATTTCACAGGCCTATGTAGTCTTTGTTATCGCGTTACTTTGCGCGCTACAATAAAGGCAAGAAATATTTAACGCTAGAGGGCGTTTCAGAACAAAATTTTAACCCCCCCCCCCACCACCACCAAAATAAATGTGCTGCAGTTTGTTTACACGTCTTAAGAATCTGTCGTCGTCTGCGGGTAATCGGAAATTACATCAAATTTACATCAAATCACTCCATGATCACAGCGAACAGCCGGCCGGAGAATGGGTGCAAATTCCAAGCAGACCTCAGGCATCTGGGTAAGTTTTAATTGAATCATACTCAGACATACTCTTGTCTAGAGTAAAGGATTTAATGAACGCCAAGAGCTAGAGACGATCTGACGATAGAACGCCTGCAGGCAGGGCTAGACATGTCAATCCTCTATCTAATCATGTACTGTATGTAGAATTACCTCCATGATCTAATCTAGTGATCATGTGTACTGACACTAGGCTAGCCTCATGAGGGCCAATCCACTTGCCTTGGTTCACTCATGGAGGAAGTTCTTCCTCCATGGTTCACTTCGTTCTAGTTTTTAACCCACTTCGTTCTTATTGACCATGAACCAATCGAGTGATTCTGTACTTGTAGATAGCCTGACTACCAGAATTTGTTAGGAGTTTAACCTGTTTTCAAGGCACACTAGAAAGTCATGTCCTTGTGAAGTCATGGTCTAGCCCCCGTGTATATAAGTGACATGTTGAGTATACCATCCTCGACTCAATCTGAGATCAACAAACAAACTACTGTTGAACATTCCTAGATCTCATTCCTCATCAGGTGATAGAAGCTTTGGCTCTCATTGTGCACCAAAGCTATGGAATGATCTCCCCTATCAACTTCGAACACTTGACTCCTTACAGATCTTCAAAAGCCAGCTTAAGACTCATCTCTTTGAATCTGCTTACATTTAGTCCATTGCACTTGTCATCTCCACATGAAACTCTGATATTTCTTTTGTCTCAAACTTCTTCTTCACTTTGCTAAGTGCCTCGGAATAGGCAACTAGATTGATTGATTGATTGTGAAGTCATACGTGGAACAAATGTCTGCAGTGACTACAACAAATGCTACGTGAGACTCTATGGCTCTAGTCTATAGCCAGCAGTTGTCTTTTTATTTTTTCATATTAAATATTTGTGTCTTAAAGGAAACCTTTAAAAATGTCCATATGGTGTTATGCAATAAATTTCAAATGAAAAATAACCTCAAGACTCTAACAAGGCTTGTCTCTCGAAGTGGACGAAACCCATACTTTTGGTGTACCATCATCTAGTATATTATTGCTACTTGTTGTTTGTTCCTCCCCTCTTCCAACCCATACTCTAATCTGGAAATCACCCATTTTCTGTTACTTATGTCCTATGTCTACAGGGTTACCGATAGCGGAGCAAATGTCCGCTAGGAAAGTTCTGAGATGGTGGTTGGGGCTGGTTGCCAGGCAATCTGTGACACTGGGACCTGTCTTTTGGCCGGGCCAACAGCGGAGGTGCAATAGAATGAAACCTTGATCGGCACCTCTTGTCAATTTCATCAAAGTAGAGGTAGGTATGAGGGACTTTCTTTACACTAGGTGGCAGCAGACAAGAAAGCAATTTAGTAGAGTGCTAACCTGCTTTGCATATTGACGCTAGTATGAGGTTGACAATAATTCAAATATTCACCAAGTTTCAAAGCTGTCAAAAAGTCTTTAACAGTTAATAGATGGAACAGTTGCACCGTGGATAAAGAATATTCTTTTTGTTTTTACCTTTACAAAGGTGTGTAATATTAAGCACTGTATACTCGGTGCTTTCAGACTTCTGTGAAAAAAAAAATCAAAACGCATCCTACTCAGGTGTGATTCAAACCCAGAACCCCCACATTCTAGAGCAGATATCTTTACCAGTAGATCACTGAGTATGGCCTATAAGAGGTCAGTCTTTAAACAGATGACTAAGAAGTTGTCTTTCACAGTTAATATCACATTTTCTTTATGTTTAATTGTCTTTTCTTTTGTAGCATTTAAAACATTGTCTTCACCCTCAATGGAAAAGACTTTGTTCTGACACCAAATGACTACGTCTTGAAGGTAATTATAAGAAAAACTTACCCCAAATCCATCCAAATCGTTGTGTTTTTTCGTCAAAATAGTACTTCAGAGCCAAACCCTGTTTGTAAGTGTGATGTATTCCAGCTGGAAGTCATGCTCACTCCACACTGGATTGAACAATAGCCAGAAGCCTGTAAGAAAATCATGACCTACTTTATCTTAAATGATTTATGTATGAAACCAAACTTTTAGGACTTGTCTTTCACATATGTTTTGCCAAATATCAAGGTCTTTATCAGTTTCTAGTATAAATGCCTTTAAACTGTGGTGTAGCCATGGCTCTTAGGGGTGAGTTGGGAGTCATACAAAATGGTTGAACACAGACTCTGGTCAGGTACAGTTCTAGCAGGCTCAAGATTGCCTTGTGGTTGGCTCGTTTGCACTGACCGGCCAGTCAACTGTTTGAGTAGCCATAGTGGCTCTGAGAAGTGCTGATCTGTACTTCAACCATTACTCTTGGGTATTCTTCTGGAGTAGAACTGATGTAAATCATATTCTCTTCTTGCATATTAGGAAACTGAGATGGGAGAGACAATTTGCCTGAGTGGATTCATCGGAATCGTGTTCCTAAACTCCTGGGCCCTCTTTGGATCCTCGATGACATCTTCAGTGGCAAATACTACTCCGAGTTTAATCGAGTGAACAACCATGTAGGTTTCGCTGATGCTGTCAAGGGTGTAGAAATCAAGGCTTAGTATTGGAATCCTTTTTTGGGGGGGGGCGGGGGAGGGGGAAATATAGATGAATCAAGGTGACAAATTTGTCTCGCCACTGCTCGTACAAAACTCCCGAAAGCAATGCACGCAGGCTTTAGCTTGGGTTTTAAAAAAATTATGATTGGTTGAAGATGCCAGTGATGAGTGAACAGAGGTTGCTGAGTGCAATGGATAGAATGATACTTCCGAGTTAGGGGGGGGGATATAATGGTCACTTGGATACATCTATAGTTCCATTCAATTGGTGTGTGTTTTTATGTATTTTTTAGATATTATTTGAATATTTAGCGGTTTACACTTGTAAAGTTGCCATTTTTTATTTTGATTGCCACAATTTAAATAAGCCTACGTGAACACGCTCAAAATAAGGTTTCTCCAAAGGCCCCCCCTCAAAAAAATTTGTTTCCCATAACCCTCTCCTACCAGAAAATCACTCAGAACCTTCTGGTGTCGACCCGAGCTTAAATTTTGTGTACAACATCCTGTTTTATTTTATTTTTTTCAGTTGGTTGACACCAATAGTGTCCACTTTTTGTTATTTTTGTTTTTATATATATATTTTTTTTTAGTGAAGCAGGAAACGTAACAAACTTTTTGTTGGGCCCAACTGTGACAACCAAGTTTGTTGAACTTTTCATAAGTGATTATAGTGTGTGTTTATTGAAAACAACGGGACAAAAAAATAGTTGACTCATTTAAAAACCAACTGGGCCTAACAAAACATGTTTCTTTCTTTCAATTTGTTTGCCTTGTGATGGGCTACTTCAAAAAAAATAAAAAATAAAAAATAAAATAAAAATTAAAAAACGACCGGCCGTTTAAATATCTGCCGATAAAAAATATTTTGTAATTTTAGTTTACTCTGAATGCATTAAATTGTAAGTTTTTTCCTCATATCCCATCTTGCACAATAAGTAAATAAAACACTTATTGCAGATAGGTCAATTTTTTTCCTAATATTTTTTTCTCTCCATTTGCTGCGATTTTTTTCTACCATGTTACAGGAAACAACTTTATTTTTAAGGCTTTTTACTTTTCCCGGTAAACCCTATCATAAAATGTATAAAAAATGTGTTTATCTTTCAGTGTACTGAATGTTTACATAGTGAGTTCTGTGAGAATTAGAAAAGATTTAATTACTTGGAAGGCATGACATTTTTTTATTCCATGAAAAAAAGAGACAATGTTTCTAAATTTATGGTATTTTATTTATTTCACTATATTGTGAGTATTTGATCACCTGAGTAGGTACAGACCTTTACCATGGTGTAGCCATTTTTTTTTTTTTTTTTTTTTTTTTGCTAATCAATGTTATGTAACCAAAACTAGGCTGGAAGGGAAAAACTCTCTTGCTTATTTGGTATTGTTAGTGAACCATATTTTTTTTGTATAGACTTGTCTCAATCCGTGGCCCATTCTTGGCTCATTTTCTACAAGCTTATTGTAAAGCGCCCCAACTTGCCAGAAATTACCTATTGGGAGTTGCATATGGGTTAAGTCGGGACCAGTCTGGGTAATGCTTTTCGATAGTAGAGTTGATTGGCACATTACTGGTGTGTGAAAGCGCATGCAATTTACTAACTGCATTGGATAATTGTAGCATGGACTTAGACATATTGTATTTTTATATTTCTAAGTCTAAGTCCATGCAATAGTTGTATTTATTATGTCCTATATATTTCAAGTCAAAATTTGTACATAAATTTGCTCTTAAATCTCGGGTAACATAAAAAATGTTAAGTGATGCTTGAGTTGATCAATATACCAAATGTAATTAATTTTTTTCAAAAATCTTGCTTAGTGTTCATAACCGTTATAAATTTTTGTCTCATGCCTCTATAAAATATTATGTTTCAATAAAAAAATGTGAGAACATAAATTTAATATACTTGTACCATGTGTTCTTTCTAATGTTGTCTGTAATTTTACAAGTGAATTTAACTATGGTAAAAATGCTTAGGTTTTAGGGTAAGGGTCTGTGTTACTTTTAAGGGTAAATTTTATATAAATTAAACTCATTTAATCTTTTAGTAAAACAAATATGAAACACTCTTCAAATCTCATAAAAAAACAGCAAAACTTTTATTTAAAACATACATTTTTCATCTCATCAAAACCGGCAAACACAATTTTATTTTAATGACCGCTGGACATTTTCTACCAACAGAGGGCGCCCTTCCCTATATTTTTATTTAAATATATTTAAATATATATGTGACGTATATGTGACGTATATGTGACGTATGTTAACATACGTTAACATACTTTGCTATACAACACGTGGTTCTAATATTCATCAGGTCCATAAATTCGAAATAAGCACAGTCTAGCGGTGGCCGAGAGGACAAGGCCATGGGAACGTGAAGGCAAGGTACGCGGTTCGAGCCCCGGCAGAGACACAAGGTATGTGCAATAACGATATATGAACTAACTCTGATTGATTATATGATTGTATTACAGGTCAACGGCGCACGAGGAGGAGACGCAGAGGAGGCGAGGCCACGAGGAGGGGACGACACCGAGAGGACAGGCGGAGGGGGAGGCCACGTGGAGGGGACGACACCGAGAGGGAGGTGCAGGGGAGAGAGAGAGAAGAAAGGGGGAAGACAAAATTTTATTTTTTTTTTAATAAAAAAAAAAAAAAAAAAAAGTGAAATTTCACGGTCTTTCACTTTTTTTAAATCGCCTGAAACGTACGCTCGTTAATTGTTTTAATTTTTTTGTATGAAAATATTTTTTTCCCAAAAAAATTGGTTTTTGGTCTTTTATTTTCTTAAAATCGCTTGAAACGTACGCTCGTTAATTTTTGTGGAAAAGGGTGAAAACAAATTTTAATTGCCGCAAAAAGTCATGAAATTGTAACATTAAAACAAATTAAAACCACTAACACGGCTCAAAACACTAAACAACGCCGTACACCGATCTATTACTCGAAATAAAAATTATTCTCCAAAACATTCAACTGAAAAGTACAATTTTACTCGAAATACAGCTTTTAAAGGCAATTTAAATGTGTATAACAGTCTGTTTTTGTACATAGGTGCTACATAAAAATAACGAACTAAAACAAGTTACGCATTTTTGGTATATAATTCTATATTTTGGCGACTTCTTGACTTAAAATCCACAAATTCTGAGACAAACAATTCATTTTACATCTTTTCCATACAAAACAAGTAATTTTAAACTTAAAAACTCTAAAAACAAACACATTATTCACGTAAGTTTTTCCCCACAACATAAAGGAAAATAGTCAGGCGCCCATCACTGAGAATTAAGCTGTATTACCACTTAGAGACAGGGAACTAGACAATAGCGGCTGCCGTTTGACTCTTCTTAAAAGTAACATTTCCTAAGCAGTTTAGATCCATTTTATAACCTTTGAGCATCTAAAACTTCACCAAAAAGTATCTATTTAATTATCACAATATTATCCAAACCAAACTAAGTAGCCAAGTTGAACGGTAAATTTCATTGTGGCATAACCAGACAAGTGGGGGGGGGGGGGGGTACTGCAGTGATCGGAGGCGGTATGTGGGGCAAAGACATAATTTGGTTGGCTATTTAATGTATCAAACCATTCACTTGTGCATTTTTCTCAATCTCATTTTGGAACGGAGGGGAGAGGGGGCTGCCTCTGGTTACGCCACTAGTTTTAAACTACAAGACCTTTAAAATTTCCAACTTGTTCACTCTACATTTCCAGGCCCAACACTTCTACATACAACTACATTAAACACATAAAATAGCAAATGCCCCAAGAAAATATCACTTAGATAGGTAGCTGTCTACAAGAACTGATGCATTTCAATCTGAAAGTTCACTGATTATGAAGCTCTACTTTATGCCTACCAATCTTCCAGAGAAATAGTTCTGTTTGAAAAGTTGTAAAAGTTCTACTGTATGCCTACCAGTCTTCGAGAGAAATAGTTCTGTTTGAAAAATCTTCAAAGTCAGAGGATTACCATCAAATCATTCCTGGTAATATTGATTGCCGCAATCAAAATGAGCCTGATGTGAAAGCGTTTACACACTAAAATTCAACCACTTATTTTGACGAAAAATTTGAAGGTTGTTTGTTTGGTGAAATTTACTGAAAGCAAAACAGATGCAATGAAGTTGTAAGTAATTTCCCTTGATATATCTCAAGCAAAACAAACTTCTGATCGAAAAAAGTTTGTTCAGAGCAGAACCGATCAGTGTTCCAACAACGTGAATTTGGTGATCAATCAATTTCTTAGTTTAAAGATTACTAAATAATACATTCACAGTCTCTGCTGAAGCTACAAAATAGAAAATATTAACATGCGTATGTAATATCAATAGGGTACATGCTTACTAATGATGAACAAACGACTGATGATCGTCTTACATAATCTTAAAGCTGTTCATTCGTTAACTTGATACCACAATACAATTGTCACCACACTCAACTTCTTCTGTAGTAGTGCCGTTAAAATAAGCATTAATGGTACAAAATCCACGACTAACTGAACAATCTGCGTTTACAAATTTGCCGACATTTTTACAGTTGAGCTGGGTTGGTGGGTTGTATGTACAGCGTGTTTGTTTAAACTATAGGCCCTACTCGTTCTAAAAACCAAATGTATCACACTGCCATGTACATGCAAGCCACTTTGTTAGCATCACATTCATGATTGTACAATACACTATAGCACCTAACTAATAATCTTACATTATTATCATCTTGTGCCCGCAGAAGGATGTAAGAAAAGTTTGCCCAGCAGCAGTGGTATAACCAGAAAGGGGCAGGGGGTCGAGATAATTGAACTAAAGAAACTCCTTCTAAAAAGCACAATGTGTCAAACTGACATACCTGTAGCCATTTTGCAAGCATGATGTTGATTCATGCTTGTACAATATACCCTTAGGACATATACATGTACATGTACTTCTGAATTGTTCATTATCTTTCCATTGTTCAAATAGCTGTTCAATTTGCACCGCGGTAAAGAATATTATTTGGTTTTCCCCTTTCACTGATGTATTGTAAAGCACTGTATACTCAGAACTTCCCCGAGTTCTGTGATTTTTTTCACAGAACTCGGGGAAGTACTGAGTATACAGCGCTTTACACACATCGGTGAAAGGGCAAAACTAATTAACAGTTTCCATTATTATTGTCAGAAGATGGCAGAAGATTGAAGGAAAGTGTGTACAAAGCAAAAATTGGGCAATGCTTTTAAAAACTGATTAGCGAGTTTGATTATTTCTCATACATATATTCATAGTCATTGTAGGAAAAATACAGTCATCAAGTTAAAAAGCTGAGTGGAGAGTTTGAAAGTTACATTCAGCAAGAGAATGAAGATGCATGACTACATGTAAGTTAGATTAATTCCAGCAACGCACAATATATGTTTAGCTTCATTATTAAAAATGTGATAATTTGATTGCTTTAGACTTTTCTGCTGAGATGAATGTTGTACTGAAGTTTGCTAGCAGATTGGCATATCCTTCTGCCAGGCACAATAATTATGATATATAACTTACATAAACAGTCACAACTCGCAATAACTGGACTTTAAGTAAAGGTCTGTTTACATTATAAGACTTCATCAAATTCCCTTCAGCACTTTTTGTGCACAATTTATTTGGATGATATAACAAACGAGTCTAAGGTCTAAGGGTAATGTCATATGAGGCAATTTACAGACAATCTTCAAGAAGATAAAACAATCACATCTGAAATTTCACAAAACAATTCTAGGGGTAGGTTAAACAATGTTGAAACAAACGGACCTCTGTGATAATGTGTTTTGTTTGCGTGCACTGCAGTTGGTTGCCTCCAAGATGCCTGTACAATTTTTGACCAGGCCCCAAGTGTCAGGATGATGAAGTCAAAGTGAATGTTGACAGGCCTTTTTACAATTAATAAATAACACAACAAACCTACCTTACTATCCTAGAATTGAATAATTTACAAAGTTGAGGTATATGAAGCTTGGAGTAGAGAGATGATGAAGTGTCTGAAGTCATGATGAAGCTGCAAGTCAAGTGCTCTTATCACAGCCCTGGTACATCTCTTGTGAGGAAACTGCTGCTGCTCCTCGTCATCTTAATGAACCTGCAAACAGAAATCAAAGAATAAAGAATTGTATGAATTATAAGAGCCATTGATAGATTGCAGTACAGGCTGGTAGTAGAAGGGGTAACATCTTGGGGGTGGTTCAAGATTGACAAAAAAGTGGGGTGCATGTTTGGGATTGAAGTACAGTCTAGTAGTATAAGGGTACATCTTGGGGGCGGTTCAAGATTGACAGAAAAGTGGGGTGCATTTGGGGATCAAAGTACAGGCTAGTAGTGTAGGGGTACATCTTGGGGGCAGTTCAAAATTGACAGAAAAGTGGGGTGCATGTTTGGAATTGAAGTACAGGCTAGTTGTATAGGGGTACATCTTGGGGGTGGTTCAAGATTGACAAAAAAGTGGGGTGCATGTCTGGGATAGCAGTACAGGCTAGTAGTATAAGGGTACATCTTGGGGGCGGTTCAAGATTGACAGAAAAGGGGGGTGCATTTTGGGGATCAGAGTACAGGCTAGTAGTGTAGGGGTACATCTTGGGGCAGTTCAAAACTTAACAGAAAAGTGGGGTGCATGTTTGGAATCGAAGTACAGGCTAGTAGTATAGGGGTACATCTTGGGGGCGGTTCAAGATTGACAAAAAAGTGGGGTGCATGTTTGGGATAGAAGTACAGGCTAGTAGTATAAGGGAACATCTTGGGGCGGTTCAAGATTGACAGAAAAGGGGGTGCATTTTGGGGATCAAAGTACAGGCTAGTAGTGTAGGGGTACATCTTGGGGGCGGTTCAAGATTGACAAAAAAGTGGGGTGCATGTTTGGGATCAAAGTACAGGCTAGTAGTATAGGGGTACATCTTGGGGGCGGTTCAAGATTGACAAAAAAGTGGGGTGCATGTTTGGGATAGAAGTACAGGCTAGTAGTATAAGGGAACATCTTGGGGGCGGTTCAAGATTGACAGAAAAGGGGGTGCATTTTGGGGATCAAAGTACAGGCTAGTAGTGTAGGGGTACATCTTGGGGGCGGTTCAAGATTGACAAAAAAGTGGGGTGCATGTTTGGGATCAAAGTACAGGCTAGTAGTATAGGGGTACATCTTGGGGGCGGTTCAAGATTGACAGAAAAGTGGGGTGCATTTTGGGATCAAAGTACAGGCTAGTAGTATAGGGTTAGATCTTGGGGGCGGTTCAAGATTGACAAAAAAGTACAGGCTAGTAGTATAGGGTTAGATCTTGGGGGCGGTTCAAGATTGACAAAAAAGTGGGGTGCATGTCTGGGATAGAAGTACAGGCTAGTAGTATAGGGGTACATCTTGGGGGCGGTTCAAGATTGACAAAAAAGTGGGGTGCATGTTTGGGATCAAAGTACAGGCTAGTAGTATAGGGGTACATCTTGGGGGCGGTTCAAGATTGACAGAAAAGTGGGGTGCATTTTGGGGATCAAAGTACAGGCTAGTATAGGGTACATCTTGGGGCGGTTCAAGATTGACAGAAAAGTGGGGTGCATGTTTGGGATTTAGGACAGATAGGAGGAGAAGGGAGGACTTAACATGCTGGGAACAACGAGGGCGGAGTGGATATGGGAAGACCATAGATTTAGCACGGTAATAAAAGTTATCACTGAAAAAACAAGCAAAATCAGTTGTAACGCACCAGTATTTCTAGTAATTCCAAGAGGTAGAGCAATCCGTTAAAGCTATCATCTGCTGAGGACTTCTCGGAATGATGATCGGTTAATGATGACTAAAACTGTATCTTTACAGTCTCTAACCAGTGACAGTGAAGTTACTTCAAGGATTCCTAGAGAGATGAATAAATACAACAGAAATTTGAGTGAAAAAGTGGTTTGTTTCGGGATATTTCCTCTCATTAACATTAAAAACTAAGACTTCTACAACTTTTCATTTTTCTGTGATTGAACTGATCGAGACACAGTAGCCCGTTGAAGGTAAGAGCCTTGCACTAAAATTGGCCAAATTTTTACTTCCTAATGCTGTCTTAAGATTCACTCTCTTCGCATACCCTTGCATATGATATGGCGTCAAGCTCAAACAGCAGCTTGGTGAAAGGAAGACTTTATCAATGGCTGAGAGCTGTCATGGTTGTGCGTGATGCAAAGTGCACACTTTCAATGTTTTACGTCAGGCAGGTCATTGATGGCAAAAAGACTCTATAGAATGGACAGTGATTGTGACTGTAGTGAGTGTCCATCGGCATTGCAATCACTCAGACTCAGTCTCAAAGTCAACAATGTCAATCTGACAACTGTCATCAGTTTTTTAATTTATGTGATCAGGGGTCGATTTCACAAGGCACTAAGATTCATCTTAAGATGAGTTATCAGTATTACCATAGTAATTTGTATTGTGACATCACTCTTTGCTAAGCAACTGCGATGGATTTGCAGTTACGATCACAGTCTTTGTGAAATGGAAATCGAGCCCAGTTCACAATAAAGTTAAGCTTCAGCCTTCACCACGCTAAGTTGCTCTGATCCCCCGGGTCCCTGGGCCTGGGGCTAGTAGTATGACTTTAGTCTTTACTATCTTTATCACATTGCGACTGTAGCCCATCCGTGCTCGCCGTACAGAAAGGTCATCATACGAAAGTAACACTCATTGCTACAACAATGTACACAAACTCCAGTATCGCATTCAATAACAGTTTCAGACAAGTTTTTATCTCACAAAACAAAAGTGCTAAAATTGTGCCCACGGCATCTGGATACACACCAAGAATCTACAAGCTACTTCCAGACGAACTAATCAGTAAACTAAAACAAACAAATCATTACTTACCGACGTTTTGTGATGAAAACCACCGTGAGCAGACGACATGTTTACATCTAATAAAATTGAACTATTGTGTTAACGTCAGTGCAGTGGTGCGGCACTAATGAACATGCGCAGTTACTAGAGACACAGCGCCCTCTTGGGATGAACACAAAATAATTATCAGACCCTTTTCGAAACTACAACATGGTGTGGACTAATCAGGCTTCATGCTCTGTTCATCTGTTTGAAGCTACTTACCGAAAGCACGCTTTCAAAATAACTGATTAAGCCGAAGCCCCAAATGCCTTGGTTTCGAAAAAGGGCCCGAGGCAGGGCGCGGGGGGGGGGGGTCCACGTTGCTTATGGATGTCAGTTTTGCTCAGATCAAGTCAGGTCACAAGTCAAATTTTCGCAAGTCAAGCCAAGTCACATAATGTCCCGATGTTGTGACAAACTTAAAGGCAAAGTATACCTTGGGGTTTTGAAACTGTTCGATTGTTTTAATTCTATAATAAATGTAGATACATACAATAAAAGCAACCTGTGCAATTTTCATTTCAAACGGTGGCGGGCTTTTGAAATATCGCCGAAAATCTGGAGCGGTTGTGTCCACACGCAGGAATCAATAATCAGTTATTAGAATAAACATTCTGAGGAACGTTTAATGCGGAAACGTTTCCCAGATAGAACTTTTTTAAATCTCTCTCTCTCTCTCTCTCTCTCTCTCTCTCTCTCTCTTCTCTCTCTCTCTCTCTCTCTCTCTCTCTCTCTCTCTCTCTCTCTCTCTCTCTCTCTCTCTCTCCTCTCTCTCTCTCTCTCTCTCTCTCTCTCTCTCTCTCTCTCTCTCTCTCTCTCTCTCTCTCTCTCTCTCTCTCTCTCTCTCTCTCTCTCTCTCCTCTCTCTTCTCTCTCTCTCTCTCTCTCTCTCTCCTCTCTCTCTCTCTCTCTCTCTCCTCTCTCTCTCTCTCTCTCTCTCTCTCTCTCTCTCTCTCTCTCTCCCCTCTCTCTCTCTCCTCTCTCCTCTCTCTCTCTCTCTCTCCTCTCTACATTATCAACAGATGCAGTGCTTCTTATACCAAGAAAGTATTTATGGTCATTCATTTTTTGATTTATTACCAAAGATGTATACCCTCCCTTTAATAACAACACGAGACATTCAGTTTTTGTCAATTATAAAAATTCACGAAAACGCCCCGTAAAACAACAAAACAAAATAAAGAGAAACAAAACATAAATTAATCATTAAAATAATCTTTCCATTCATCTGGGTATCTTGTTTACGAAAAACTACACAATGTGTAGGCTTTATTTTACAAAATAATGACACAATTTAGGATACCCTAGATGAAAAGAAAGATTATTTTTACTGTCTACTGTAAGATTTGTTTCTTCTTTATTTTGCCTTTTTGTGTGGTGTTTACGGAAAGTCAAACGGTTGTGAAAACAATTTTTGTGAAACCTTAAATTTGTTTCTGAAAGTCAGTAACACGAGCGTGTAATAAACGACTGTTTCAGAAACGGTCACTTGTTTTGTTGAAATTTAGACGCAACGATGCTAAACGGCAGCTCGACGGCAAATGTGGGGAAATATATTCAGCACAAACATTTTTTTTAAACAAGTCTTGACATTCCGTGACTTTCCATGACTTTTAAAGTTTTTTACGCTTTTCCGTGACTTTCAAGGCCTGGAAAATGCAACCTTCGGGATGCCAGAGCACACTGTAGGGATTCACGCGAGGGTCGAAACCCTCGGGCAGTAATCATAGATAGAAGTTTGCTCACCCCTAGCGCCTTGCCTTAAAACCAAAGGCGCTGGGATGGGCAAACGTATCAAGCACGCTCATTGGTTAATGGTCAGTCCCATCATGCATCACACTCACACTGCAAGCAATACACGCATGACGTACTTCTTAAACAAGAATCTGTGCAAGCTGATTAGCCCATCCCAGCGGTCCTGGATAGGCCGCTGGGGCCGAGCGAAAGGTAGCAGTCACTGGGTTGACGGATTACTCCATCGGCAAGGGGACAAACTCTGAAGACAAACTCATTCAATACGAGGAGCTCAATTCTTGTTATTCCTCCATATATTTATGTTTTGATATAAATCCCTAATAAAAGAAAGGTTCACAACATAAACGTTGCTCTGTATAATCACAATATTGCATAACTTCGAAATAAACTCAGACAACTTTTATGAATATATTATAATCAGACAATGTAGCTTGGAAACTTAGACCTATGATTGGAACACCAAAGGTAGTGAGTGAAACGAAACTACGGACGTCCGTAGCGGCACATCGCCCCCAAGGCCAACACTGAAATAAAGTACACACTACTGCAGTTACAAACTCCAACCAGTCACTTATAGTTTTCATTATTCTTAAATAAATATTTCTTCGTTAATAAGAAGTCTTTAGAAAGATAACCCAGTAATTTATTACTTACCGACACCCTGCACATCCACAATTCAAATAGATTCCTTGCACAATTCCCTATCGAGGAGGGAAGGTACAGCCCCGATCCAACACGCCAACAATAAACCCGCTCCCCCGAACGCAATGTTTTTTTTCGTACCACACTAGAGACAGGGGGTCAACAGTGAAAGGATCCGGGAAAGCGCCCATATCTTATGCGTGTATGCATTGGCTCTAGTGTGGTACGGGAAAAAAAATCCCCCCGAACTTACGTCCAAGTGCCCTTCCCGCTACGGCCCATAGTGGACTGACCACTTTACATACCCGAGTTATCAATGCGCCAGGTGGGATGATGGAAAAAGAGACCAACGAAAGAATGTAAACCCACTATAATTACAGAATAAACAATTACCCAATTACACAACAGTAAACCACATTATTGATAAGGTTTCGATTAAAACAATAAGAAACACACTAATTTAAAGGCAAAGTATACCTTTGTTTTTTTTTGGATCGTTTGATTGTTTTAATCCTATATAAATGTAGATATATACAATAAAACTAACCTGTGAAAATTTCATTTCAAAACGTAGTCGCGTTTTTGAAACATCGCCAAAATCTGCAGCGAATATGTCCACGCATAAAGAATAATCCCTAATAGGAATACACAATCTCAGATTCAAATTTTGGGGGTCAAAAACTGACATCTTTTTCCATATTCACTGTATTTTGAATTGAAATATATCTCAAAATGCTTCATAATATCGAAAGTTGCTTTACTTCTAACCAAGTAAGTTTTTATTGCCATACATTTTTAGAGTGATTACCAATCGCATACCTTCCCTTTAGGCTGCGTGAGTTCCATCAGTTGGATATGTGAGTACCCCCCCCCCCCAACTAAATTAAAGGAGCTCAACTTCCGAGTCCCTACAGTACATTTTGCTGATAGTTTTTTTCTCTCTAAATGTCAAAGCTATACTTGGATGTTATATAAAAACAAATAATTAATGTTTTGCATTCCTGCAATGAAGAGAATATTTTTATTTGTTGAAAGATATCAAGTTATTTCAACTCATGAAAATATTCCCACCATTGGAAATGTAAACATTCATTGTTTGTTTACTATTTCAGAAGGAAATTATTTTTTATCGCACGAGGGGCCGAGCTTTCACACTAACATTAACCATTCATAAAATTAAATAAATTACAGATTCTGTATTTTATTGATGTATTACGAGTCAATACGAGTAATTTAAAATACAGCATTCCTTTACAGTTTACCAAGAACAGGAGAGCCTTTTTTTCTTCTTAAATAAAGCGGTTGACTATTCACCCTCGCAACTTAGCACCGTACAAGCAGTTTTAGAC
This sequence comes from Pycnopodia helianthoides, assembly GCA_032158295.1. Taxonomy (NCBI): domain Eukaryota; kingdom Metazoa; phylum Echinodermata; class Asteroidea; order Forcipulatida; family Asteriidae; genus Pycnopodia; species Pycnopodia helianthoides. The sequence continues at coordinate 1,051,627 of CM063261.1, forward strand.
CTTTAAACGGCTTATAATTTGTAAGTGAGGAAACCATCCCTAGACCACAACCATGACAACAAAGTAATAAAACCCCATTTTTTGAAGAAAATGGAGAAATAAGCTCGCAATTCAAGTAAAATTTATTGATAACACCAATTTTAGACTCTTCAGTTTAAAAGCTTTTAGGAGCTTCCTGACAGTATCCATGAATCTTTACTGTGCCTTTGCATGGCATTTCTTTCTGAACTTTTCAGAACTTCAACAATAATACTTTTTGGTGAGAATATCGCTGTCACAATGATACCACGACTAAACAAAAAAAACATTCTCACGAAATGCACCCAGGATGATTTGTTCTCTTTCAAGAAAATATGGAATGTCTTCACCGTGAATAGGCCCAAACCTTGGCCAAGGTAATCCACAGACGATAATGGGCCATTATTTGCTCGCCTCCCATATGCCAAATACAATGATAAACAATGGAGTAGCCTATCAATTAATCTTTGTTTGTACAATAGGTCTGGAATCTGGATTCACAATAACCCCCCATTAAAAGGGAGATTTCAAGCATGAATTCCAGAACGAAATTTGAGACATGACATCATTGGATTTCAACAACTAATGGGTCTTTACATTCCAAGGAGGAATTTTTCATCAGTCAAAAGGTCAAACTCAAGGCCGTTTTGATTGAATATCATTGAAAGTCAGGAATGAACCAAAACATCCCCTTACTAAAATGAACGGACCAATTTTTTTCAGAATTGTGTCATCAGATGTTTTCGATTTTGACAAATTATGCACTGGAAGGGTATCAAATACAATGGCAATTTACACCATTTTAATGTGAGGTTAGTGACTCCATCTGTTGGAAAATGAGTACATCCCAAAACTGTAGTCGACATTTCCCTCTCTCTTTAATGATGAGTACTCTTGTGTCATTGGTCCATGGTTCTTCCCCTGCCATGTCTAATGTCTGAGGACTCTTTTTAAACAGGGTTCTACCCCTGATGTAGCATAACTCTCTACAGACTTTATGTGACGCCAATCCTTGGTCCATGGTTCAACCCCTGCCATGTCTAGTGTCTGTAGACTCCTTAAACATTTAAAAACTCCTATACTCTCTTATCGTTGGTCTATGGTTCAACCCCTTGTATTGCTTGGATTCAGTAGCATCTTAAACGTGTGACACTCGCGGTGTTTGGTTTGTGGTTCTACCCCTCCCATAGCATATCTTAATACGCTTCTTGCACAGTTAGAAGAGTACTTGGTTTACTTAAATCATATTCTTAGTGGCAAGTGATGCTGCAACCGTTGCTCCGTGGTTCTACGCCCAGCATAGCATAAAACCCTTAGCCTCCGCCTCTCCCATCATTGGTTCATGGTTCCATTTCTCCACAGCTTCCCTCCAAGGTTTCAGAGGCTACTACTCTCAGCGAATCTCAAATCATCGGTTCGTGGTTCCACACCTGGAAAAGCACAACTCTGACACACCCTTGCTGTGTGAATCTCCCCTAAAATGGTTCGTGGTTCTACCTCCCATTTATTATGTCTCTGTAGGCTCCTTGTACAATTTACTGAGATCGTCCATCATCGATTCCAAGTGTGGGTTCCCACCCAACTTGGATATCTCATCCAAAACTCTACAGGACAAAAAATAAAGAAACTTAGTTTAAAATGTTTCAATTCAGGGTAACATTTTGATATCAAAACCAAAGTACATAAACGATATGAAGTGAAGTACTGTTTATAAAGGACTTTAAAAGTACTACAGTGGAAAAAAAGTATAAAGACTACTCAGGAGGGATTCGAACCCATAACCTGCAGCTTTTTATATCCATAAGACTCAGAAAGCATTGAGTATAGATGGCTTATCCCTGTTATCTGACCATTCATTATTAGCTGATGTGGTTTGGAATGATAGTTAAATTATGCCAGCCTGCATATCATGTGGTGAATGCATCTACACAGTACACAATTAACCCTCTACTGTCTGACCATTCATATCACCACTGTGGTTTTGAATGATAAACTATGCCAGCCTGCATAATGTATCATGTGGTAAATGCATCTACACAGTACACAATCAACCTCCTACTGTCTGACCATTCAATATCATCCACTGTGGTTTTGAATGATAAACTATGCCAGCCTGCATAATGATATCATGTGGTAAATACATCTACACAGTACACAATCAACCCTCCTACTGTCTGACCATTCAATATCATCCACTGTGGTTTTGAATGATAAACTATGCCAGCCTGCATAATGATATCATGTGGTAAATACATCTACACAGTACACAATCAACCCTCCTACTGTCTGACCATTCAATATCATCCACTGTGGTTTTGAATGATAAACTATGCCAGCCTGCATATGATATCATTTGGTGAATGCATCCATGCAGTACACAGTCAACCATCCTACTGTCTGACCATTTCATATCATCCACTGTGGTTTTGAATACTTGATAAACTATGTCAGCCTGCCATATATCATGTGGTGAATGCATATACACAGTACACAGTCAACCCTCCTACTGTCTGACCATTCAATATCATCCACTGTGCTTTTGAATACTAGATAATCTATGCCTGTCTGCAGTATGATTGTATGATGAAAATGTATCCCACACAGTACACAGTTAAATCTGTGTGCCAGCAGTAACTGGGTTAGAGTTGAAAATTCCATGTACAGCCGCAAGCCTGCTATGATCATGGCGACAGTCTCCCATTAAATAAAAAAGGGGTTCGTTCAAACTCAGTCGGTACTCACTTCTTCTCTAAATCGGCAAGAACTCGCTTGGTGTAATCAAAGGATCCAACCTGTTCAAGAGATAAGCAAAATCAGTAAGAATTTGGATCAGAGTGACGACGACAATTGTGGCTTTTTTTTGCTGCAAACTCAGTCAAGAACTTAGAAATTACCCACACATGATTTAGAATCATAATTAATATTGTTTGTCAGCATGAAAAGTCATCTGTGTTAGTAGTTTGATACAAATTAATGTGAAACTTTTTGATCACAACAATAGAAAATTTGTCTGTACTTGAGTTTCGGTCGAAAATTACAGGTACATAAAAATTTCCTAGTGCTGTGATCAAAAGTTTAACATTAAATTGCGATATTCTTTGTCTTTAATTGCCACCAATTACCTTTTCTAGGTAATCCACACAGTATTTCTTGATTTCGTTGTTGGTGGTGCGCTTCCTGAGGATGTTCATGACTTGATTGTCTTCCGGCTGACTTAGCACCGCATGGATGATCGGAAAAGAGAACTTCCCTTCCGTCAGGTCCTCACAGTAGCTCTTGTTCTCCTTGTACTCCTCGGACCGAAGATTGGCAAGATCATCGCGGATTTGGAAGTACAAACCGAGCAAGTCGCTCAGAGGGGTGAGGTTGCTGAAATCACGAAGGGAGGGAATGAAAAGTCATAATGAGGATGGCTGACTTTGGGGAAGGGGATGCCATACCTGCTAACATTGAAAAGTCAGACATAAGAACACCGAACAAGTTGATCCGCAAGTCACACCAATGGACCTTGCAAAAAGCAAAGTTTATTCATAAATGCATAAATGCATAAATTAATAAATGTTTTACCTTTGGTTTTTGCTAAACAGTTGTAAAAGATTGACTGCTAATCCAAACAGGCCTCCAGTTTCTGCGAAAAAAGGAAACCCACAAAACTCACTCTTGGGAATAGTACATAATTATTGGGTTTTGTAAAAGTACATTATTTCAAACCATCTTAAGATGGTCCAGCAGTGCGCTGAGCTAGCAGTACATACTCACAACCAACATTTCAACTTGGCCCAATTTCATAGAGCTGCGTGAGCGGAACAATTTTCTGCCAAGCAGAAATGAGCTGGATACCAGTCACAGACGGTACATGAGAAATGGTATTTTGGCTGGTACCATATTCTGGTAAGCATAATTTTGTTGTGCTTAGCTACTTTTTTGTGCTTAAGCAGCTCTATAAAACTGGGCCTGTTTTTCCGCCTGGGTACGTTTCTGCACTTTATCTTCACCCTTCTGTTTACGAATGATTTTTTGCAAACAGGGCCCAATTTCATAGAGCTGCTAAGCACAACAATTTGCTTAGCATGAAATTTCTTCCTCGATAAAAACAGGGTTACCAACCAAATTTCCACGTGTTGCATATTGCTTGTTACTGGTATTCAGCTGTTGTTTGCTTATCCTGAAAATCACATGGAAATTTGGTTGGTAATCCTGTTTTCATCAATGAAGAAATTTCATGCTAAGCAAATTGTTGTGCTTAGCAGCTCTATGAAATTGGGCCCAGATCTATGGTGGATTCCAGCAAACCATGGCCGATTAATCGGCTGTGACCAACAGCCAAGGTTTGGCTGATTCCTGGTGAAGACATTCCACATTTCCTCCAAGAATCACGTTGCAATTCTTGTGAGAGCGTTTGTTGTCTTTACTTTGTTGAGTCAGGGTTTCAAAATGTGACAACGATATTCTTAAAGAAACTGACTCACTTTTGAGGACCATCTCCCTGTACTCTTCTTCGGTTGGACACACAAACGTATCCCTCCACCAAATGTCCATCCCTTGACCTTGATGTAACAGAATTAGCTTCTCTGAAAAATCAACGAGAGAACAATAGCGGCAGTCAAGATTAGTATCTGAAGTATAGGTGCTGGGATTTTCACTGAAGGCTAACCCAAATGCACAGGTGTCAAACCTACATTGATGAATAAACCTGTTGTTTACTTATTCCACTGACTAGACAGTGGAATAAGTAATTAGATGTTCAAATTAGATGTCAAACCTACATTGATGTATAAACGGGTGTCAAACCTACATTGATGAATAAACCTGTTGTTTACTTATTCCACTGACTAGACAGTGGAATAAGTAATTAGATGTTCAAATTAGATGTCAAACCTACATTGATGTATAAACGGGTGTCAAACCTACATTGATGAATAAACCTGTTGTTTACTTATTCCACTGACTAGACAGTGGAATAAGTAATTAGATGTTCAAATTTGATGTCAAACCTACATTGATGTATAAACGGGTGTCAAACCTACATTGATGAATAAACCTGTTGTTTACTTATTCCACTGACTAGACAGTGGAATAAGTAATTAGATGTTCAAATTAGATGTCAAACCTACATTGATGTATAAACGGGTGTCAAACCTACATTGATGTATAAACCGGTTGTTTACTTATTCCACTGACTAGACAGTGGAATAAGTAATTAGATGTCAAACCTACATTGATGTATAAACGGGTGTCAAAACTACATTATAAGTAAAAGTATAAATATAAGTAAGGACGGGTTTTAAACAAATTTTATTTTCTTACCCATAAATATCCTAGTAGCATCAGGGTGCTGTAACTCTGTCGTCTTCTGTAGACCAAGGAAGTACACATAATTGGCTGCATTAATGGTTTGCGCTGTGCCAAAAATACTATGAGCGACTGGAATACCACGACGGAGATATGAGTTGTCTTCAATATCATCAATTCTGGAGACAAAAAAGGGATAAATAAACCAAAATATCAATCCAAAGAAGAAACATTTTATCATTAGGCAGAACAAAAATAAAAACATGTTTAGCGTCCTGCCTTTTTGAAAAAAGGAAGGAGAGCCTTTAAAATAAATTATTGGCTGCCCGACACATTTTTCAAGACAACCGGCCAGGCTATTTTTTAATATGGTTGCCAGTTTTTTTTCTGTGTGTTTTTTTGGTGTGCTAAAGTCTAAAAATACGATCTTATTTATTTTAAAATTTATTTTTTCGTCAGAGATCATTGAAATGTGTCATTAAAAAAAATAATAATAATGATAAAAACAGGATTACCAACCAAATTTCCACGTGATTTTCAGGATAAGCAAACAACAGCTGAATACCAGTAACAAGCAATATGCAACACATGGAAATTTGGTTGGTAACCCTGTTTTTATCAAGGAAGAAATTTCATGCTAAGCAAACTGTTTTGCTTAGCAGCTCTATGAAATTGGGCCCTGGTTGCCTCGTGCGACGTGGCCCTGAGATGAAACTTACAATAAGCTTGCATTGTGAAGCATCTGAGTGATCTCGCTTACTTTCTCCAGCTTCTCAGCTGGAATCTTTAACCAATAATTGAAAGCCTGGAGGAAAAAAAATAGATAAACAAAATTCATGTCATTCATGTTAGGTTTGCAGAGACGGCATGTAAATAAATCACTCATTTTGTACCTTTGGGTAGGCCACCTTTTAGTAGTTTTTGTTTACAATGGCCAGATATTGCGTCATTTTGCACCAACATCATGTACATTCCAAAATTTTCCGCTGCCCTTTCATAAACCCCACATGCCCTCAAGACTTCACACATCAAAAATTCTTCAATTTGTCATTTTTGTCATGAGGCAATATCTGAAAATAATCATTCTTATAATGTGTAATTTACCATAAAAATTTATACAACAACAAAAGATTCCAGAAATCCTTTCCTGGAATTCATATATTTTTTGGTTACCTACTTCATTGTTCTTGCTGTCTTCTTGCTTTCTCACAAACGATTTTACAATGTTGAATTAAACGATTTCTCCACCAACTTTTTGTTCCAATTTTCAAAAATGATAAATATCCCATGACTTTTCCTCATAAAGCATTTCCCCAATGATTTAGACAATTTTAGGTCGTCAGAAATTACCCATCATTTCCACAAAGTGTGTGTTTCTCATACTGCATGTTTCTCATACTGTATTTTACATTTCATTAATTTTTACAATGCAAGTAACGTAATACAAATTTATCAGGATTATAGTATAGCCTAACAGCACTTCGTCATATTCCAAATTAAAATTGTTCATCCTGAACAATACTGTTGTTTTCTGTATGTTTTGCTCCCTCAGTGTCTCCACTTTTTTCCTCAGCCATTCCCCTTCCCCTAGGTGTTTGCCGCACGAAGTACACCCTTCCCCAATATTAAACTCCGGTCGTACAATTATATCCCCAAATTATGCTTCGTAGTTGGAGAAAGGGGACGAAAAGGATAAGGAGGGCAGGCTACGTTTCGACCCCACTCAACATCTTTTGCATGTTTACAATTTTATCAAAAGACAAAACAACATTGCGTACCAATTTCAACTACCGTTACCGAGCCAATTCTACAAAATGATTACCTCTGAGCATGGAGCTCTGAGTGTCCCTCCAATAACCCCCCCCCCCCCCCCCCGCCGCCCCGCCCGCGTTACCCCACATTACATCTGCAGCGGCTGCTGCGTGAAGCGCAGCATCCCGCTAGTCAGGGCTTCACCATAATTTTTTCTGAGAGTACCCCACCGGGCAAGTAAATTGTGTTTTACACTAGCCCGCAGAAATTTTTACTAGCCCATAAAAATATGTTTGAAAAAAAACAAAACAATTAAATCAGGTTTAATGTTCCTGTGGCCTACTGAGAAGGTTAAGAGACTTTTGTTCATGGCTAGAAATCACTGTCGCTGGTAGTAGAGTCGGGCTGTGCTTACCCTGAAGTTTTCCATTCCATCATAAAAAATGTTCCGTTTGCGCCCAAGCCCAGCTCCAGTGCCCACCACTTTCATATCTCTGCACACTGCGCAGAACATGGCGTTAGCGTCGCTATCATAGCGTAGCCATTTCCATTGTGTTTCCCATTGTGGCCTGTAGAGTCGCTTTCTCTTCGTATTTTCACATTCGTGGGCTGCATTTTCTCGCTTGTTTGATGATGGATTTGGTTTTTTAACAGTGGACATGTACCGCCACATGTTGCCGCCCGGTAGTAAAAATTCTATGTGAACACGTTTGAGTTGCTTGTACTCGCTGTCACAACACATGCATGACCATGCGTTGTGCAAACGGTATTTTTCCCTTTAAATACACACTGAGCAAAAAAACGAGGGGGACAAATTCTGACGCAGCATCGGTTTGTGGTATCTGGTTCCCAGTACGAACTGTATGTGAATAGTATTGGTCATTTACACAGGTTACCGACTACTGGTGAAATTATCGTTGATAGATAGTACGTACATGTACTGTACATCATATGTACCTGTACGATGCATATGACTGTAGTCTGTACCCGTTTGATGCATACGACTAGTCGTACGATGCATACGACTGTAGTCTGTACCCATACGATGCATACGACTGTAGTTTGTACCCGTACGATGCATATGACTGTAGTTTGTACCCGTACGATGCATACGACTGTAGTCGGTACCCGTACGATGCATACGACTGTAGTCGGTACCCGTACGATGCATACGACTGTAGTCGGTACCCGTACGATGCATACGACTGTAGTCGGTACCGTACGATGCATACGACTGAGTTTGTACCCGTACGATGCATATGACTGTAGTCGGTACCCGTACAACGCATACGACTGTAGTCGGTACCCGTACGATGCATACGACTGTAGTCGGTACCCGTACGATGCATATGACTGTAGTCGTACCCGTACGATGCATACGACTGTAGTCGGTACCCGTACGATGCATATGACTGTAGTTTGTACCCGTACGATGCATATGACTGTAGTTTGTACCCGTACGATGCATATGACTGTAGTCGGTACCCGTCTGATGCATATGACTGTAGTCGGTACCCGTACGATGCATACGACTATAGTCGTAATGTTGATGGGGATTTCACATGGTTGCTTTGCAATCAAATAACGTTACATTCAGGACACACAAAAGGTAATTAAGCTTTGAAGAGGTCATTTTATTTTCTTTAATCACATCTAAAAAACAAGGAACACGTTTTTAAGTAGCCCGCCGGGCAAGTTGAAAAGTGGTTTTTACTTGCCCGCAGCGAGCCCTGTTTATAAGCGCGGCGGATGAACCAATGAGCAACCTTCTTTTGACCTCTAGCTGAGGGCGCCCTACTCAAATGACGTCATGGGCATAAGGTCTCTTGAGCACAGCTGGTGGCTTCTCCAGTTTACCACTCTCATTAAAGCACCATGGGCAATGGCTGTACTCTCTACATCAGCATGTGTGTGCCTCAAAATGCCACTGTTGTGGCACAGTGAGGTATGGGTTGGTTGTCTCAAGAAAGACACTAATAGTAGGAGGGTGACAAGTTACTCATCCAGGATTTGTCAGCAAAAGAATTATTTTAAAAGACAAATCAATCATACCTTGGTTAGTTTTACTCTGATCTCTTTGCCAGGAACTTGAAGGATGTATGTGTAGGGTTCAAGTAGAATCTGCAAACCAAAAATATTACAGTCGGTCAGTTAACACTTTAATCTCTTAAAGACACTGGACAACTTTGGTAATTGTCAAAGACCAGTCTTCTCACTTGGTGTATCTCAACATATGCACAAAATAACAAACCTGTGAAAATTAGAACTCAATTGGTCGTCGAAGTTGCAAGATAATAATGGAAGAAAAAACACCCTCGTAACATAGTATACCGTGCTTAATACACAAGGGTCTAAGGGCAAAAACAAAATAACATCTATATTGTAGCAATTGTTATCAAATGTGATCAAACCGTATCTAGGGATTATACAAAAGTTTTCAAAATTGTTAACGTCAGCTCATGGCAATTCAAAGCCAACCTCTCAATAGACACTTGAGTTATACCGTAGATCCTAGCCAACAAAATCCAACGTACTTGAGGCTGCAACGATGCCAACATGTAGATGGTGTCATCGTTCAGTTCCCAACATCCCGTCAGATCAACATTGGATATTTATATGTTTGCCTGGGGCGCTAGTACGACCATCGAAGTAAACAAATTAAAAAAGACGAGTACAGCGTCCCAGTTACCGGGTCTAGATTGGAACCTACCCTATTCTGGCATCTGTCTCTCTCCTCCTTAGTCATGCTCATCATCTTCGTATTTAAGAGTGGAAAGTAAACGACTCTTGAGCGGGTGGAGATTCTGTCAGAGCGAATTCTTGTCTATGGAAGAATTGTTAAGATGCGGTTCATCTCAGTCTCACAATGTTCTGTAAAGCAAGTAAATGGAAAATTACTGACCTTACTTAACCCTCTTGCTGTCTGACCGTTCATTACCATTCAAGTGGTTTTGAATGATAGATAAACTGTGCCAGCCTGAAATATGATACCATGAGGGAATGCATGTACACAGTACACAGTTAGTTCTGTGCACAGTTGTGCCACCGTACACAACCTTGGCAGTCGAATGGCTTCAAATGGTTGGTCAACTCACTGGAAAATGTTGCCAAGAGTCACTGACAGTAGGAGGGTTAATTAAGGTTTTGTTTATATACTTTTTCATATTGTGTGATTTTATTTTGTGTGATTTTAATGTCTTTTATAATTGTAAATTCAGAATGCAATTCGGTCGTTGGACCGCGAATTTTTGAATGTTTTTTAAATAAACCATAAACCATAAACCATAAACCAACCATATTGTTGATGGTACCTTAGTGAATTTGCTAGAATAAACAACACTTCCTGTTGGTGAAAATAAACCTTGAAGAGGTATTTTCTTCCTGGCACCCACGAGCGGCCAAAGTACGTCAGCAGTCCCTTGTTTCACCATTAAATAAGTTTCATTAACATATTCTTAACAGTGTTCCCGATCCTGTGTGTGAACAGAATGACTAAAGCCAGTCAAGGGGAAGACCTAATATATTGTCTGGTATAGTCGCAAGTCGCAAACTTTTATAATTAATATATATATTGTCAAAGAACCACCATGTTATTATTGACAGAGCCACCAGTAGGCCAAAGGTCATGAGACGGTTGTGAAACCGTCCCTCCCAAAAGGGAGCTAGTGGCATTTCCTTGTGCAGGAAAAGTTTGTGCGTCTTGCTGAAATTCTCTAATGTAATTGGTTAATCAGTATCCAAAGGTTAATTATGTAAGATAAGGCCAAATCAAAAAACAAACATGTTTAGTGTCCCCGCCCGCTTCTTATTTAGAGGCTGCCTCCTTTTTTTATTCTTTTTTTCTTAAAATTTAAACTAAAGGACCAATTTTTACAATCTCTGACGAAAAAAAAAAAATTCTAAAATACATAACATCGTATTTTTTTACTTAAGCACCCCGAAAAAAAACACACAGAAAAAAACTGGCAACTGTCTTGAAAAATAGCCCGGTTGTCTTGAAAAATGTGTCGGGCAGCCAATAAAAAAAATAATAAAAAAAGGACCGCCTCCTCCCTTTTAAAAAAAAAGGTAGGACACTAAACATGTTTTTTTTGTTTTGCCTTCACCATTCTACCTTAATGGATAAACAAACCCCCCTCCCATGCCCACTGTCAGTTGGTGTGTGACGGTGAGAAACTGATGTGTGAGAATGACTGTGGGAAGAGATGCAACCTTTCTACCTTGGGTGGGATCTACCGGCCGGGATCTACCTATACGTCAACTGCCCAGACTGAGACCGATGGAAGCAAGATTCGAAGAGTTTTTCACCCGGCATAATTATTTTGATCAATTATTATTTAAGAGCAGAAGAAAGATAGAGACAAAATAATGAAGTTATGGATAGAAATCAAATTACAAAATAAATTGTCTGGCGCCAATTCAGTTATAAGGGGTGTATGTTGGGTTGCATTTTACGTACAGTAGGATTAAGTAGAATTCAAAGCTTTGCATGGTGGAAGTAAAACTAGGAGAGGTTTGCGATGACACCATGTTAAAATCTCTTTTGAGTAGTGTTGGCTCTGAAAAGAACCAGCGGTTAACGACTCAACGTTTAAGCCCCAGGAGTAGGTGGCAACGTGCCTCTGGTGTCAGTTTATTTGGATCAACAGCCCAAATCAGTTAAGTGTAGCCCTCACCTTGAGTGGCGGTTTGGCCTTCTGAGTTAGGCGATATCTCATAAAAAATATTTTAAAAAAAGGAGAATGCTAGACTCTGTTGCTGGATGCTGGGATTACAGTAGGATTACAAATTCCTCCATCTCTACTCTAACTCGTTTACGGGTTATGTAACCAATTCGTTATATAAACTAGCTTTCTGCCTTTGTTCAGGGCAGTTGGTTCTCCGGCGTAATGCCGTCAACATCTCCTACACCTTCCTTATTTCATTTTGTGACTTCTGTATAAGCCTGGGCGGATTATTCGGATATCCGGTTAATAGCGGATAGCTTTTGCTAACCGAAAACCGCGGATACCATTTTTGAACTATCTGGATATCCGCCAGGGGCACGGATATCTATCGATAAACCGGATAGTTCTCTAATGACAATCAGGTAACCGGGTTCCTATTGTCCGCGATCGTCAGGCGGATGCTTGTCACACACTCAGTCATTCACAACCACACAAAATATACCAGGCACAATTAACTTTCCTGGGATTTCCTTTGAGTTCTTTGAGTACGCTGATTCCTTTGAATAGGCTGACGTGCACTGACTGGACCTGCCTGGCCCTAGCCTTGATATCAAGGCTGTGTAGACAAGTACTCTAGCTAAAACCCTAGAGCAAGGATACTAAAACCTCAGCCGCCCGAATGCGAAACAACCCCAGTCCCCTGACTGACTCTAAAAAAAATAGCACACCGCACTCTCACCATGCACACACACACACAGCGCCTCTATGATGTAATGTACGCAGCCCCACACACACACACCGCTATTCCACACACCGCTATCGCCCACAATCCTAGCCCGTGAGCCGTCAGGCTCACAGCCTTGACGATCTTGTAAACCGAGTGTCTTATGTGTTTCATTGTTTTTCTTCGCTAATCCGTGGAAAATGGGGGGGTGAGTGGATATGCAAAGAGCGCACTCATTACCATAACCGCAAGACCCGGAAGTGTACAAGATCGTCAAGGCTGTGAGCCTGACGGCTCACGGGCTGGGATTGTGGGCGATAGCGGTGTGTGGAATAGCGGTGTGTGTGGGACTGTGGAAACGAGCGTTTGTGTGCTTCCTTGGGTGAGAGCATGGTGTGGTGTTTAAAGACAGTCGGGGGATCGGAACAGGAGTTGCATTGCATTCGGGCATCGCATTCGTGCGGCTGTGGTTATGCACATTTTTAGCTTTATACATGTAGTAAGCAAACTATTACACAGCCTTGCAATCAAGGCTAGCCTGGCCCGCATTATTCAACACTACACATAGTTTATTGGCATGTCAGTCACTCAGAAGGGCATTGAGTAATTAACCAAAGTGCGGGGCGCTGGACGTTAGTAATAGTATCGAATCACTACAGACAAGGCCGGTACTTCAGCATAACGACATTTTCTACTGGCTCTCAGTCTGCTCTCTGATTGGCCGTGCAAAAGTTGTGCATGGAGTATAGGCTGTTGTACACTGTACAGTATGTGTGTAGTCTCGCACGTGCAGAGCCGACCTTAGTCGCCATGATGATTGATACGGCGACCGATGTAATAAACGAAATAAAGAGAGCCTTAGTACATGTAATTGTAAGCCCCTTCATCACGGAAGTACTGGGGGAAAAAAATCTGGATATCCGGTTAATTTCGGATAGTTGGCCGGCGGATACCCGAATACTAAATTTCACTATCCGCCCAGGCTTACTTCTGTACAACAGGTGGTTTGTTAATAAAACCTCTGGCCCAGAAATTGATTTGTCAACTTTGTTTTCTTTCGTTCGTCCATCCCAGTACCTCCCCCGGTAACAACACATGGTGGAAAATCCGAGTGTGAAAGGTTAGAATGTTGACGGGCCACACCCTACAGCCGGCTGCCCTTGCCTTTTGGTTAGTATCACTGTAAGTAATAACGGTAGCGCCTTCAACTTTACAACTTTTTTGTGTGGTGGCAAAGACAGCAATGTGTTTGACATTTATTTTTCTCTGTGATTATTGTACTGTTATGTAGTATATTAATTGCTGTGTTTTATTGTATTGAAATTGAAGTAAACTGTATGCTTTGAGAGAATGACTGAACAGCCTGAAACTAAAACCGGCATGGCGTTCAAATATGATTTATCAATGGTCAAACTTAATGTACAGGTTCTCCTACTGACTAAGGATTTAGATTCCTTTGTAGATAATTACCGTCGACGCAAAAAAGGCACTGGCCTTTCAAACATTATTTGACGGCAATGCTAGAATATTGTTAGAGTTAATTCCAGCGGACCCAAAAAGACTCTGTTGTCAAAATGGGTAAAATTCCGGAGGCGGCCGCCACTTTAATCGCCCCGATGGCAAAATTTAGGTGGTCCCGACCATCCCCGCACGACACAGTAGCCACTAATTTGGGGGTCCCGAATACGACGGACCCTGTGTGTGCACCTCCATGCTGTTACTTGTTAGCCCCATGAATAGGGCCAATCCACTCCGTATCCTTGAGAAGTTGAGGATACGGAGTGGATTGGCCCTATTCATGGGGCTACCATGCTGTGTGTGTGGGGTGGTGGGCGGGGATGCTTTTACATCATTGTGCGCGATGTAAACAACACCTAGGCCCTTGTAGTTGTAGTACTTGTGGAGAGGAAGTAACGTTTTTGTGTAACCAGCCACAGGGCTATCTACGGTGTGATATGATGCACAGGTTAACAAAACAAAACAAACATGACATGACAACATTTAACAAAGCGAAGTTTTTTAGTCAACATTTTAATAATAAAACCTCCACCACGGTCACCGGGTTGAACAAGCTTCTCTTTATATAAACGTATCACAAACTTAACCAAAGTCATGAAATGTTTCCACTTACCTCAAAAAAATTTGAAACTGGACTAAGCCAGAAACTGGAAAAAATGTCGATTCTGATCTGTGTGACTGTAGACGACGTGAGTAGGAGTGAGGACGTGTGTACTGATGTCCACCCAAGTTTCGCGAGTTAAGTGAGACATCACGTGACACATTGACAAGTCACTGGCGAAAATCGGCCAATTGAGGTCGCTGTTTACAATATTACTTCATCAGCTGGGCCAGAATCTTTGATGCAGACAAGTTAAATGCTGTCAATTTTGTTTAGTAATTAAAACATAAGAATGCAAAAACCAAGACATATCGTCAGGTAGATTGTCATTAGGAATTAGTTTATGTGAATATTGAAGAGTGACATTTTGTGGGGGTAAAAAGCTTGTTTGGGCCGACCGGCTAGCCAGGTTGTGACTGTGAGAAGAAGTCACTTCAGTGTGTTGTGACGGAGTGACTTTACCCCCCGTCCGGCCTGTTGGACACCCCCGTGTCGCGTCGGGTGACCAGCGGAAGCGTGAAGGACTTGCAGCACATCACAGTGGACTAGAAGTATTGCAGTTTAAGTTCTCGTATCTTTGATGTCAAGGATGTGAGTAAAATAAAGCTTAATCATATTTTTGCCTTCTTGAACTTTATAAAAAGTAGTTGGATATGGGTGGAAAAGATGCTGATTTTTAGTAATATTAATTATTAAGTTAGTACGGTACATTGTTACTGTTAGCCACAATTCTCGACTTAGTTGGCAATGGCAGTGTGTGTTTTGCTGGTGTTTACTGTCTTTCGGAAAATGCAAGTAAATACTGGAAAACACCAGAAAACTACGGGAAAAGATTGAAAAACTTCCCATTTCATACAAAAGCACTTGCAAACAGTCTGACAGTTAAAATGAATAAATATCCGAAGTCATCGCTGTTTGCATTGTACAATGTATTCAACTTCTCCAAGTCCTCCCTTCACTAGGGAGATATAAGCTAATTAATCGCTCTTTAACGCACAATTATTTGAATATTTTTCCCCAGGTCATCACCAGGTCTTATTGATCTTCCTTGGGAGGACGTTCTCATCACCCGCATCCTTCCCCATCTCAACATCGTCGACATCTTCAGACTGCGCTCCCTGAGCAAAGACTTCTGCAACCTCGTCCAGGCTTACTTCCATCATCAGCGCTCGCTGGTGTGGTCCAACATCGCCGGCCGAGCAAGCGCCGACGCTTTCAAGATCGCCACAAGGGATGTGGAGAACTTACAGAAGCTCGTCGTAACGAGCTGCCGGGGCTGGTTGACCGATGCGACGCTGGTGTCCATCATCAAGCGGAACCAGCGTCTCCGCCATATTGACCTATCGGAATGTTTAGGGTTGTCGTGTCTGACGATAAACATGATTGCAGGGAAGTGTCCCGATCTACAGACGATACTTCTTCGGGAGTGTCATTGGGTGTCGTCGTCCATGGTCGAGTGCTTAACCATGCAGTGTAAGACTCTTGAACGGATCGATCTGACAGGGTGTTGGGAACTGAACGATGACACCATCTACATGTTGGCATCGTTGCAGCCTCAACTACGCTGGATTTCGTTGGCTAGGATCTACGGTATAACTCAAGTGTCTATTGAGAGGTTGGCTTTGAATTGCCACGAGCTGGAGTATTTGGATATAGAAGGATGCTGGCGTGTCACTGATGATGCTATCCAGTAAGTCAACCCTCTTACTGTCTGACCATTTAATAGGGTTTGGACATTTAACTGGTTAAAACCGTTTAACCGTATGAAAATATACATAAATTTTGTTTTGTTGCAACATTCCTTTTCGTTAAAATGGAAGACCCAGATGCTATCAAGGGAGAATGATTGACATCACTTTCGTTTGTGAACTGTCTATCTTAATCCCCTACTATGTGTAATACATTATTATTGGCCATGGCTTAATGGCTAACGACCAAGGTGTGGCGGATTCATTGTGAAGACATTCTACCTATCCTCGAAAGAGAACACAAAATCCTGGTGCACTTTATGAAAACGTTTGTTGTCTTTACTTTTTTTAGTCAGGGTTTCATTGTGACAACGATATTCTCAAACAAAATTGTAATATATACTGCGCAGAGGCACGGTCAAAGTTGTTTAATACCGTCGTGAAGTGGTTAAGTATAGGAGAAATAATTGGGGAGTACTTAATGTCGACAAACTATCAACTCCTCTGTAACCGAACATCTTAATTTTCCTTTCTCTTCCAGTAAGCTCGCTCAAAAGTGTCAGAGCCTGAAGACGTTGAAGGTCCGAGACTGCCGGAATATAACAGAACGAAGCTTATCTCGGCTCCGTATTCGAGGGGTGAATATCGACATCATGGGCATCGGCTACAGACCCCGCCCGAACACTGCAGGCAACGCCCCGCCCAACCCACCTATGAACATGCGGCAGTATCAGTTACCACTTCATTATAGACTATAAAAACAATTTTGGCACTTCACTTCAGTAAGAATTTCGTCCGGATTCCAAACGTTGTGTTCTGTTGCCTTGGTAACAAGTACTCATCCAAATGTTGCCATGGTAACAAAAACTTGATTTATAACGCTTTTGAATGATAATAGTTTACATTTGTAAAGTGCAATGTCTGTCATAAATGACACTCCTGGGTCGATTGCACAAAACTCTTCCTAACTTAGGACTAGTCCTAGGCAATGCTAAGAGATAGGACTAGTCCTGAGTTAGGACCAGTACTTAGGACTAGTCCTATCTCTTAGCATTGCCTAGGACTAGTCCTAAGTTAGGAAGAGTTTTGTGAAATCGACCCCTGGCGCCGAATGATTAAATCAATTGGAGATTGTGAACGAATGATATTATGAGGCTAAGCGTGTGCATACTTAAGGCAAAAACTACCACAGTTGACAGTATTTTTCTTTTTTTTCTGTGCCAGGCGGCACAGTGTATTTTGTTCTTTGAATTCAGGACGCCCACTCGGCCCAGTCCACTGTGGCTACAACGCTGGACATAAAATTAAGACCCAAAGCTAGAGTGTAGGACTTGAGCTCACAAATTTTACTATGTTTCATGTTTAACATGAAATTGTAAATTTTATACATTAAAATGTATATTATATTATAAATTTATGAATAATGCACAAATTATAGAAAGTGACTGGTTATTGCAAAGTATATATTTTATCGAGTCGTATTAATTATTGGTGTACGTTGTTTTTAGGTTGAACTTTACACCGAGTGTGACAAGCACTGTGTACATGATGATTTCTGAGTCTCGTGGGACAAAATTCCATAGGCTACTCGGGTGGGATTCGAAAGCACTACCCCCACATTCTAGAGCTGATGATTGCTAGACCATCTAGCATGCCAGTGAAAAGAGGCCAGTTAAAATCATGTAATTAGTAGTCAAACTGCAAACAATGTTGTAGATGTTATAATTTGGATAGCACTCTGCTTTACAATGCGGGGGGCGTGGGTTCGATTCCCATCCAAGTAGCTGTGCATATTTTTTCCCCACATGGCTCAGGGAAAGCACCAACTATACAGTGCTTATCACACATGTGTAACCTTTAAACTAAACATAATATTTGTTATCCTTAATATATTATTAACTGTGAAATGTATATTGATATACTCACACATAATCATGTTTTATTCCCCAAAATGTGCAGAAATATAAATTTTGAGGTACACAAATTTGTTTAATTACAGACTCAACTTAAAACTCATCAGCAGAAAATATTGTCAAGCTTCTTTATTTGGTTAGCAGAACTTAAGCAAGGTACCAGTCACAACAGTGTCACTTCTAAGGCATTTGAGTTGGTGACCAGTTTCTTCTAAGCAAGGTTTTTGTGTCAAAATTGTTTGAAAACTGCACGAACTGTAAAAAGTTGGAAGTATATGCATCTCCAACGATTAACTTCCAGGCCCAAGATTCACTTTTAAATCCGTGTAATTTCTGTGATAATTTTGTAATCTGTGGCATTTTGGTTTTTAGGAAAGTCCTTGATTGTACAGTAGGATTTCAGAGATATGAATTATGTTGTATTCACATAACATGTTGTTACGCACAAATACTGTAAACAGGGTTATAAATAAAAACATGCAAAACTAATTTTGGTTGGCGTACGGAATGTTTTCTTTCTACAATTAAACTTTAGACTGCTTCAATAAGCTCTGCCTCTTAATATTATTATATTAAGCTATCGCATCTGGGAACATGCAACAAAAGTAAAAACAGAAAGGATGGTCTCTCAGTAATTTCTTCAGTTCTAAGAACAATGAATAATTCATTTGTATCTTGAATATTTAATTACCTTCATGAATTATACAGATGCTATCTCAAGTCGTCCTCAAATGTCAAAATAGGGAGGATGTTCCTTTGGTAAACTACCTTAGATTCGTCCACTTCTAGGACCAATGATGAATAATTCCTTCAATATTTTATCAACAATTTTGTCCTCCAACAACAAACAAATATTCTTTCATGAAGCTATCAATTCTCACCATACCCGTCCACTTCTAAGAATTATAAATAATTCATTTCTTGAATATTTAATAATTGTTATGAATTATTCAGATGCTATTCCAAGATGTCCTCCAACCCTCCAAATGTTCAAAACAGGGAGGATGTTCCTTTATGAAGCTATCCTCCTCAGACTCTTCCACTTCTGAGAGCGGGGAGTAGCTTGGGCTGCTGTTGCACAATGCACTCACACCAACATGTGACTCCTCAAGTTTGCTGTCCTATGGACTGGAACCCTCCACTTCAGAAAAGGGAGGGGAGCTTGGGATGACGTGTCTGGGGTGGGGTGACTCCAATTTTGATATTTAAAAAGGCGTAGATGACAAAATAACATTCAATTTTCACAGTGCTCTTTTTGAACTAAATTCTATTTTGCGGAAGATAAATTGCAGGAGAATGAGAAGTTCTTTCAGAACTAAATTGTATTTTTCGGTAGTAGACAAATAAGGGGAACAAGGACGAGTTCTTATCGGTTCTACTCTGTAAGTAGATAACATCATAATGGTGTTACCAGCGAACAGAAACAACATCCAGACTCCAACATGCAATGCCCCCAAAGTGATTAACATAACTTCATAAACGGACACCCTAAGTTCATCAAGAGCAACATTGGATTTGCACTGGTGTGGTGCTAAAATGCTTGTTTGGGATCATACTCTAAAGTTACAAAAAAATACAAAACAAAAACACTGAGAAAACTTGCTGAAAAATCTTCTTTTTTTTTTTTTTTAAATAACACAACATTTAAAATACAAAACTTTAATAAAAAGTCACCTGGCTTGACAATTTTTTATCATAAAAATTTAAATTATAAAACATGCAGATTAAAATAAAATATTACTTTACATAACATAAAAACAAATACTACTGTTAATCAAATTACATTGGTCCATCACACGAATAAGGGCGGTGTTTCTGCATTGAAGTGTTAAACAGAGGGCTAACAAACCACAGGTTTTACTTGTAAATTCTGTTTAAGCCTTGGTCTAGAGGATGAAGCCCCCTGAACCTCCTGGGTGTTACATTTCAGAAGATTTACAGACTCTCTGCATCACCATGAATAAAGGACTAGGGTAGTGGGCCTGGGTCTCCCCTTGGTCTAGAGGATGAAGCCCCCTGAACCTCCTGGGTGTTACATTTCAGAGGATTTACAGACTCTCTACATCACCATGAACAAAGGACTAGGGTTAGTGGGCCTGGGTCTACCCTTGGTCTAGAGGACGAAGCCCCCTGAACCTCCTGGGTGTTACATTTCAGAGGATTTACAGACTCTCTACATCACCATGAACAAAGGACTAGGGTAGTGGGCCTGGGTCTCCCCTTGGTCTAGAGGATGAAGCCCCCTGAACCTCCTGGGTGTTACATTTCAGAGGATTTACAGACTCTCTACATCACCATGAACAAAGGACTAGGGTAGTGGGCTTGGGTCTCCCCTTGGTCTAGAGGACGAAGCCCCTTGAACCTCACAGGTGTTACATTTCAAGACTTGTATATTTTGACACAATAGTGGGCTACTTTTGTCGCCCTTTTAAGCACCTTTGCTTTGGGTAAAAAATAAGGTAAAATAAAATCTTACTGTCTCAAATTTGGGCAGCATCAACAACATACATGTAATCTACTTGTTAACAAAAAAAACACACAAATGAAAGTCGAATTGAGTTTATACTTTCTGAAACAATGAATCATAGAAAATAAACAACAAATATTGGCTTTCTTTTGGTGGTTTTGTTGCTGTTTGGAACATCCACCTTGTATCAATGACATGCCTACTGTACAGCATGCCTCTCTTAAAGACACTGGACACCTTTGGCAATTGTCAAAGACCAGTCTTCTCACTTGGTGTATCTCAACATATGCACAAAATAACAAACCTGTGAAAATTTGAACTCAATTGGTCGTCGAGTTGCGAGATAATAATGGAAGAAAACACCTTGTCACACGAAGTTGTGTGCTTTCAGATGCTTGATTTCGAGACCTCACGCGCGAGGTCTCAAAATCAATTCAAATATTTTACTGAGAAATTACTTCTTTCTCAAAAACTACGTTACTTCAGAGGGAGCCGTTTCTCACAATGTTTTATACTATCAACAGCTCTCCATTGCTCGTTACCAAGTAAGTTTTTATGCTGACAATTATTTTGAGTAATTACCAATAGTACCCAGTGCCTTTAACAGTGGTCCACTGGCCAAATGCCAGTTTAAACACCCAAGGACCAGTCGGAATTCTCTCTCCCCAGTCTGGCTGGCTACTTTATTGCATACCACTGCTTTATATGCAAACCACTGTTTGTTCACATTCGCTACTTTCACGGATCCACCATTCTCGTTACAAGCCTCGACTTCATGCTTCATTTGTATTGTATTTATGTATCTGTTGGGATGAAAGTGTCATTTCATCACCGTGACAATCAAGAGTTATATAATGACTTCTATTCACTGCTGTCCCCAATTCGAGGCTCTACACACAAATGGCTGACCTTACAGACCTCATGCACATTTGAGTGGGGCACCCTTGGCTAGAGGTCAAAAGACTGTTGCGAAGAGTGTTGCTAAGTGCAGCCTGTGCTTTAAGGCACATTTACGCAGTGATCTAGCCGTAGCCATAGCCATAGCCAGCAATTTGGACACGGCTATAGCTTCCAATGCTGACACCATGCCTTCAGAAGTTGCAACAATTACAACCCCACCTAGACACACATGGTCATTAATTTGGATACTTTGCACTTTTTTAATAAAAACCTTGGCAAAATTTTACACTGGTCACCCAGCCATTTCAAAATAAGTTTTATTTTCAAAAACAGCTCCTTCAAACATATCCTCTTCTTCTTTTTTGTAAAAAATGTAAACACTTTTTTAACATTTGAAAGATAAAAGCAGCATTTAAAACATCAGGCATCCTCTTGCCAACAAATAATTCCAACTAATATAAATAATGTAACATAGAGAGAAGAATGAAATAGTAAGCAAAAACAAGTTAAAAAAAAGCTGTTCAGCAACGACAATCACTGAGCAAGTTACCAGCCAAAATGCAGTGTAATGTCCGTTGGCTGTAGCTGGTTCCCTGTTAATTGGCAAATGCTTTCTTTAAGCGATACTTTTATTGCTTTATGAATTAAGGCGCAGAGCCCAACTTAAACCACAGTGGGTGATATTGAATGGTCAGACAGTAGGAGGGTCGACTGTGTAGACGTATCAATCGCATCATATCAAATTGCAGGCTGGCATAGTTTATCTGTCATTCAAAACCACGGTGGGTGATATTGAATGGTCACACAGTAAGAAGGTTGTCTGTGTACTGTGTAGATGCATTCACTACATGATTGCAGGCCGGTGTCATAGGGGATTTTGTGTGTCCCCCATACGGTAAATCAACTTGGGCAGAAGGAAGTAGATTCAAAACGGAGCACTATTAGAGGTAATTTCAACACAACTTGCAGTATGGGGGGACAGAATCTCCAGGGGAACAGAATCTCCTGCCACACCGGCATAGTTTAGCAATCATTCAAAACCACAGTGGAAGACAATGATTGGTCACACAGTGGGAGGGTTAAACAGAACCATTCCTCTTGTCAGTCCACAAATATCATATCTCGATGACAATATGTGTGATGAATAAACAAACTGACCAATCACGTCTCTTCCATGCAAGTCACACCATTACACACAAAATGTTTGTAGTGAGGTGACATTTGATATTGGCGTTTTCAATAAAAATATATGCTATACGATTTTAACAACTTTCTTTAGGCACCACCCTTGAGTTGGCATCAACAAGGCCATATCATTGATCTTTACTGCAGCCGGTGGGATGTTGCTTTGACACGGGGTTAACCTTTGACCTTGTGACCTTTACAGGAAGAAGAGTCTGTCCGATAATTCGTGAGAGGGCTCTTTCTTGAGGTTTTCACCGACCTGGTAGGCCAGCTTGTGAGCGTACTGGCAGGGGGCGGGAACTCGGACGGTACCCGGCCAATTGTAGTAGAGATGGGTCAACTTGTACGCCAGTCTGCAAATTACGACAATAACGATAACAGTTTAATGGCAAATAACACCAATCAATATAATAGTAATATTATATTAATAGTTCTACATTGATGTTTTATTCTACCCAAGTGAAATGACAATTTCGAGCTAAATGTACAAAACATTGACACTGCTTTACCTCTGCATATGGTCCGGGGTGAACTTGCTGGTGTCGTACACCACCACGTAGTGAGTTGGCGTGACGGTACCCTGTCTAACGTGCTGGCTGACGAGGAAGAAGTCATACCAGTTTGGTCGGGTGATGGTGTGATCCACGAGGCAGCCCGGGGCAGGGTTCTCGAGATGATTCCCATTCTGAGCGAAACAAAATTAAAGGTCCACTTAAGAAAAGCTGGTATAATTTTGCTAAGCAAAGCAAAAACCTTGCTTGGCAGACACGAGTTACCAGCCAAAATTCCATGTAGTTTACACTATTGTGAACTTGCTTAGAAAAAGTTTAACTACCTAAAGGATAAGCCCCCCAAGTTGTTTAAAAATGCTAGGTCCCATTTTTGACCCATTTGACAAAAAATGTAGGTTTAAACTTTAAACAGTAATTATTTTTTATTTGAGAAAATTACAAGCTTTCATAAAGGTAAGGCATGAAAAAAATCAGCAGTTAGTTAGTTAAAAACCTTGGCACTGGGGTTAATCCTGCATACTTCTGTCTCATCCCTCCCATGTTCCCATTAAACACCGAGGTAAAGAGAAGTAATTCATGGTTAAGTGTCTTCCTCAGAAGATCTTACCGAGAGAGCGAAGATCCTGGTGTTGATTCTCTTCTGCACGACGACGATTGTCAGGGAAGGAGCATAAGTCTCTCCGAACATCTCAAAGCACGACGACAGCTGCTCCTGCTCGTAAGTTGCCACGGTAGAGAGCTGCCCATCTCCGACGCCATCTCGGAAAATCACAATCTTCTCCGGCATATTGTGGTTCACCTTCAACATGACAAAGTACAGGATTGGTAATGGTGAAGATTAAACTGATCAGTTTTAACCTTGATGCCCAGTACCAACAGTCCAGGGAAATATTTCCGTCTGAAACACCAACAGCGTCGCGGAAAGAGCATTTGAGACCCCCACAAATCACTGTTCCACTACAGCAATCACAATAAGCACAAACATCAAAAGTACTCTTCCCCAAACCAATGATGTACCATCCCTTAATGATCGGTTTCTTACACTAGAGGATTGGAATGAATGTACTCTTTCCAAAACTAATGATGTACCATCCCTTTATGATATGTTTCTTGAAAACTAGAGAATTGGATAATACTATTACTTTTTATAGCCATTAACCTTGTACAAAAGTATTCCAACAGAATCGTGCACATGTACAACTCAAGACGGTTGAAACCAACTTCAGTCTCGAAAGTTTGAATACATGCAAGACGTACAATTGGTGTACGAGTTGGTGTACTATTGGGTATGAATTGGTGTACGAGTTGGTGTACGAGTTGGTTTACGAGTTGGTGTACGAGTTGGTGTACGAGTTGGTGTACGAGTTGGTGTACGATGTGTACGAGTTGGTGTACGAGCTGGTGTAGAGCTGGTGTACGAGCTGGTGTACGAGTGGTGTACGAGTTGGTGTACTTACAGTTGGTGTGATTTGGTGTACGAGTTGGTGTACGAGTTGGTGTAAGTTGTGTACGAGTGGTTCGAGTTGGTTACGAGTGTTACGAGTGTTTACGAGTTGGGACGAGTTGTGTAGATTGTGTACGAGTGTACGAGTGTGTACGAGCTTGGTGTACGAGCTGGTGTACATGGTGTACGGTTGGTGTACGAGTTGGTGTACAAGTTGTGTACGAGTTGGTGTAAGTTGGTTTACAGTTGGTGTACGAGTTGGTGTACGAGTTGTGTTCGGTTGGTTACGAGTTGGTGTACGAGTTGGTGTTCGAGTTGGTGTACGAGTTGGTGTTCGAGTTGGTGTACGAGTAGGTGTACGAGTAGGTGTACGAGTTGGTGTACGAGTTGGTGTACGAGTTGGTGTACGAGTTGGTGTACGTAGTTGGATTTTTGGATAGTTAGAGTTTAACGCCTACCTCATGATACTTTCTGATGGAGGCTACCAGACAGAGTTTCAAGCCATCGATGAGCTCTTGATTGGGTGTTTGGAAACACACTCTGGAGTACCATCTTGTCAGCAAGCTGGGAAACAAACAAAAATCTCACAATCATTTCACTGAGAAGTCTTGGTGAGGCGGTCTTGTGCACTACACTCAAGTTCTAGTGTTGTCAGAGTGTTGGTTCCAGCCCTGGTGCCGAGATTAATTTCATGAAGCTGTTCAACACAAAATTGTGACTAGGAATTTTCGAGTTACTCAAGAAATGACTGGGGTACCAGTCGCAGCAATGCAAACTATATGGTATTTTGGCTGGTAACCTATTTCTGTTAAGCAAGATTATTCTGTGCTAAGCAAGAAGTTTTTTTGCTTGCAAACCACGTACAAACCTAAACAACCAGGGTCATGCGATGGCGGCTGCATGAGGACCCCAAAACTTGTCCCTAGATAAACTGCAAAAAATAGCCTCTCCTACGCCAACTGTAGAGGGTGCACTGTATTGCGAATGGACCATACTGCATGCAATTACTTACCAGTTGGTACTTGCTACAAAAGCGCCGATGGATTTCCCACCGCGAGCTGGGTCATGGTATACGTCAATACCAACAACCATCAGATGGTTCTGAAAGAGTAAAAATACCACAAACAAACAATCAAACAAACAGACAAACAATAGAGAAGCCAGTTTTGACCCGTTGACCCCTTGCAACAATGTCACACGCAGGTACTGCTGCCACCATCGCCATTTTGGAGTCTATCACCACGTCATACTAAAGGCAATTACACCATTTAACACTGCGTATAACACACAGGGAAATTGGCTCCCAAAGTGGCACAACTAAACTTATTGTGATGCTGATAGCAGGAGAATTAGGTAAATAAAAAAATATATATAATTTTTATTTTAGTTATCATATACAAAACTAATTACAAAAATATTTTAACCATGTGAAACTTTTACAATTATTTTTCATGAAAACTTCAGAACAAACATGGGAGAGGGTAGTCAAACTGAACAAATCATATCCCCAGTTTGAATAAGTAAGTTGTCTTACAACAGGGATTTCCAGGGACCACAGTTCACCGCCAAGCTTGCAGTTGATTTGCAGAGCGATCTTCTGAGTCACACTTCGGAGTTTCTGTTGCTGGCTGATAGTTCGTGAAATAATCACCTGAGCAACAAACAAGCAACAACAAAGTGAATACACTGGTCTATAAAAAGACTAAATCCATAAATAATTGTCAATCGACAATGCCCTAACAAACTATGTCTTGCAAACCTCACTAGATTGTATTCCCACCACGCAGTTTCAAATTTTACTTATTTTTGCAGCGTCTTTCAGATTGAGCTATTTCTCTGGAGGATCGGTGATGGTTTGAACTTTACAATCAGTGATTTTTCAGGAATGAAATTAATCATTTCAAATGTTTTATTCTTCTTAACATTTCATGTAAACCGAGCTAGATTCTAGATGGCGAGGAATTAAGAAATTCAATACTTTTAACAAACCTGCGAGGGAATGGCCTTCTCTACACAGCAGAGCTTCTTGACGGCGTTGTAGCGATCATCTCTTGAGGTCGGGAAAATAATCACACGAGTTGCAACTGTGAGAGAAAAAAAATAAGCAAGACCACTAACGTCACTTTGTTTTTAAGAGTGACCTTGGGAATTCCAGGGCTTTTTCTGGCAGGCAAGATAAATGTTATTCATCGAAGAAGTTATACGTTCTGTATCATAATTTCAACAAAAAAGCAAGTAACGCTTAGGAAAAACAAAAACTAATAAAAAGTGTTACAGAAGTTTTGAGATTCCTCTTATTCCTATCAAAATTAAACAAGAATCAAACTCTGCAATCGTCATAAGAGTTTGTAAAATACACTTTTGCACACACACCTCTGGGTTAATAGCACTCCTGATGTTACTGAGGTAGGTCTGGGTTTTGTCGTCTTGCAGCTCAAACCGAGTTGGCGCCTGGATGCGGACCCCCATCTGGGGGCAGCAGCGCTCCATCATGTTCAGGAAATCGCCCGCTCGGCTGGCGTCCCGCTTGCAGAACACCAGCAGCCAGTTTCTCAGATCCACCTGATGATCAAGACACAATAGACTGAGCAACTCTTGTATGTATTCAAACATGAAATCCATGAAGTACAATCATTGTTTCCATCACATATTAAATCAACGTATGCAAGAACTCCAGCTTCCCTAAAATGTTCAGCATTACAAATAAGATTAAGGATGACTTTTTTGGAGTGACAGACCCAATGAACTTACTGGCACGATGACCTTATCCCGGCCCATCTCCCTGCCCCAGTCAGCCTCCCGGTTGGCCAAGATGGTGTTCTGTCTCATCTTGATTCTCTCTCTTGGGAGTTGTCTTGCCTCAAGCTGTGGGGGAAAAATATCCAAAACAACTTTCTTTGTAGTAAGAAGATCCATCACTATAAAATTGGAATGCCTGACCCAATGATAAGCAATTGTTAGTTAGGTCTACAGCCCTCAGTCCTTCTTTTAGTGAAGAGGGCATGAAAGGATTTGGGAGGGTTAGTGTTACAGGGCACTGATTGTGTTAATGTTATTTTTTAAGGGTAATGTTGGCGAGGGAGTTTACTAGCTACTCCATGGTCACACCGCTACGACACCTACCCCTAGAATGTCTCTATCCAACGTCATCCCCCAGTTCTTCAGCTCAGTCAGAGCCTCCTGGCTCGCGTAGATATTGTCGACGAACTTCCGAAGCGAGAGATGTCTCTGGGCCGGCGTGATGCGCGTGTGCGAAGCAAGATCCTAGAGTTGGGCGAGTAAATGTGTCAGGAGTGTGAGAGTCATTGATGACAAAGAGGTCTGGAACTAGAATCTTAATGTCAAGGGGTACGTAAACATCACGCCTGGAATTACACGGAGGCCACGGCCTCTGTTGCCCTTGTCTTGGCCTCGGTGCTCTTCAAAAGTTTCCCATAGACTTTAAGATTTTTCCAATGGAAGTGCCCTTTACAAAATGAAAATGGCCTTGCCCTCGCAAAGATGAAATTCCAGGCCTGTAACATGATGGCATTTCCACCTTTTGATAACCCCTTGAGCGATAGATTTCAAGGAGCTTCTCAGCACAGTATCCTTAGTGCTAGAGAAGTAGGACTAGAAGATGGGATTCAATTTACTTTTCCGAAAGTGATGTTATCAAGCACCTA
The DNA here is from genome assembly GCA_032158295.1 of Pycnopodia helianthoides. NCBI lineage: Eukaryota > Metazoa > Echinodermata > Asteroidea > Forcipulatida > Asteriidae > Pycnopodia > Pycnopodia helianthoides. The sequence goes on from CM063261.1 coordinate 1,079,973, forward strand.
CCTTCATGACTCTGAAGTCACTTCGCATCTCGTCTGTTAACCCCGTGCGACAGGCCAACTCTGGTATCAGGCAAAGCACTTCTACCTTGGACTACAGACATGAAAAAAAACAGGCAGTGTGAGTGAGCAGTGAAAAAGAAAAACGTGGAAACTGTTTAGTTGTTTAGTTTGTGTGTGGAGCGCAGCGCCATAACAGCAAGGTATCTTGGCTAGGCCCCATTTTAACCGGCGGATTTGAGGTCTAATGTACACAAAAATGCGAGCGCTGGTTGCCATAGTTTATCCTGTAGGACTTCTGTTTCACTATTATTCAACAAAAGTATCCGTAAACAGCGGATGATTCGGATTGGAATCGAGACCAGTTTTATTTAATAGAGAGAGAGATTCAACGTACCCCTCTCTGCTGCTGCTCTCGTTTCTTTGGACGGCTGATGAGAAGGGGTTGACCTAGGTCTGTGATTTCCTTCTGGTAGGCTTTCCTGGAGATTATGATTGACAAAATAAAATACGATGAAACTAACTTGGCATCGGTGCAGCGCATATATTAACCCTTCAGCAGAGACCATTCCAGGCATGACAGGGGTTGCCGTTAACTTAATCACCAACTAGCCAGCAGGACCAGATAGCTTGTCATCTCCATGTTTTGTGTCTACATCTGGGCGATTTTAAGCGAGATACAACGCTATAATAATTTCAAACTCGCACATAGTGTAAAGGCTATTTTAGGAGATGAAATGTTTTTGTTACGACACGACGATAAGAACTTACTTGTAGTAATCCACAAAGGTCATCTCCTCCTTGTTGTGGTACAGGAATTTATTCTGTGGATTTTTGTCCCAGGCGATGTCATCCACGTGATACGTCTGATTATTGTAGCGAGTCAGAACTATGGTGCCAACAATCTGACGAATGCATTCCTCTTGATAGCCGCTGGGATTCCTCTTGTATATTTCAGTCCTGTTGAGAAAGGTCAGTCCACAAGTTTACTGATGTCTAATGTTTTGAGAAATGAACGTAAAAAAGAACCCAGAGAAGGGGCTTGCCCCGGTGTTTCTGGCAGCGGCAGCAAGCTGTGCCGCAGTGCCCCTTAACCAGCGTTTGCCCTGAACTTTTTCAGTGACTAGCCAGCAGGACCGGTTAGCTTGTCATTCCGCTGGTCCATTCAGTGTCTTCACTGGTTCCCCCAGCTTTCTCACTGGTCCCTATTTGAAGGTTTCCCTATTTGAAGGTTTCCCTTCAAATTGCATGCGACTTGTAATTTGATTAATCAGTGAATTTGATGTCAGCCGGACATTGGTATGTGTTTTTGAATAGAACAAGACACTCTAATCCGATCCCCCCTCCTTGGCGTGCCGTGGCCGAACGGATAAGAGCAGCGGTCTCAAGCTCTGGTGTTTCTGTTCAGCAGAGTGTGGGTTCGAGTCCCGGTCGTGACACTTGTGTCCTTAAGCAAAACACTTAACCATTATTGCTGCGTCCTTCGGATGGGACGTAAAGCCGTTGGTCCCGTGTGTTGTGTAATGCACGTAAAAGAACCCAGTGAACTTATCGAAAAGAGAAGGGGTTCGCCCCAGTGTTCCTGGTTTGATTGGCTGCAGATTGCGCCACAGCACCTTGTAAACCATTACATGGTGCTATGTAAAGGAATAGGTCTAATACTTCAAAACGTAGCTCCACAATACCTTGCAGGAAAAGTACTGAATGTTTCGCAATTTTGAATGTTTCTGAAACAGATATATGGTGCCATACAAATGCTGTGAATCATCATCATCATCATCCTTCCCCATCTCCCTTAATACTTACATGGTATCAAGGACCGTCTCATAACTCAGTACTTTGTGAGACACATCAAGATGCAACATGAGTCCTCTCTCATACTCATGGATGGCAGTTACGTAACCCGGCCATATCTCCAGCCTGAAAGCAATTTGACAAAATGTGACTAAATATCAACGTCCTAAATATTGATCGGGGACATATTTAGTGTTCTATTATCTACAATTTCACCTGCAACCTGTACATCCCATAATAGGAATTTGTTTTTTTAAATGCAAATCGATCAGTGAACTATGTATGTGGTACTGTGGACCTAGTATTAATCCCTGTGGTACTGTAGTGTAAGTGGACCAAGTATTGAACCATGTGGTACTTTTAAGTGGACCCAGTATTGAGCCCTGTGGAACTGTAGATGGACCAAGTATTGAACCATGTGGTACTTTTGAGTGGACCCATATTGAATCCTGTGGGACTGTAAGTGGACCCAGTATTGATCCTGTGGACTGTAAGTGGACCAAGTATTGAGCCCTGTGGTACTTTTAAGTGGACCCAGTATTGACCCTGTGGAACTGTAATGGACCAAGTATTGAACCATGTGGTACTTTTGAGTGGACCCATGATGTAATCATGTGGGACAGTAAGTGAGCCCCAGGTACATTTACTCACTTGTGTTGTGGAATGGATTTGAGATCCGGGCTGTAGTAGTGACGACCAACTTGGCTATGCTTTTAATGACCAGTATTGATCCATGTAAGTGACCAAGTATTGATCCCTGTGGGACTGTAAGTGGACCAAGTATTGATCCCTGTGGTACTGTAAGTGGACCTAGGACTGTAAGTGGACCCAGTATTGAGCCCCATGTCACATTTACTCACTTGTGTGTGGAATGGACTTGGAGAGTCCTGGGCTGTAGTAGTGACGACCAACTTGGCTCATGCTTAGAAGCTTCATGATCCTAAAAACAAAAAAGAGTTGTTCACAGAGTAAGGTGAACAAAATACTAAGAGATTTATGTCCATCAAGTCTAATATCAATGTTCAAAGAGTTGTACAACAGCTTGTCCTGGAGGAAAAAAAGAGGTTTAAAGAAGGTGTTCCTTCTGAATGAAGCATCAGAAAAACTCATAATAATAAACAAATAAAACTGAACAAATTTGTCTTACCTTCTGAAGATGATATTGTAGAGTTGAATACAGTCCTTTGGGTGTATAGCTTTGACAAACTGAATTTTGACCTCGTACTCGGTGTCTTCTTTAAGCCCCATAGACTTGAACTTAGTCACCTTGGAGAAAAAACCACCGAAGAAAAAGTTAGAAGTGCCCCACATGCCCCATGCCTTTATCTTCTCTAGCATTGAGTGGGATAAGGTCGGTCTCGGCATGCATACACTCTGGTGTATAAGCCGTCTGTAACCTTGCATTAAAGAGAAATTTCATTGCAGGGTTTGCCAATAAGTTTTCCAGACAGACCAGCAGGGCCAGTTCGTGTTGGATAATTTTTTGAACGTACGGCTCACATACTCACATACTTGGGGATCAGGTTGGCTCAGTTGCTCATCTTTCTCCTCTGTGAACCCTGATTCGAACCCCACCTCAGACCGGAGCCTTGTATGTAGATTGGGTTTTCAGTCCCTACCAGATTGTGTGGGTTTTCCACCACTGGGGTTTGTTTCCCACATCTCAAACTTAACATTTTCTCTCGTTTCCTGTTCATCCTGTTATTGGTGCTGTTAGTTGTTGGATGTGTTACTAAATAAATAAATACAAACACTGGGAAACTTGTTTGAGCATTCTACCCTCCTACCTTGTCGGGAAGTTGACAGGGCATGAACAAGACCATTCCGTCAAAGGCTCGGACTTTACTGATGTCGTCAAGGTGGGTGTAGAGAAGCCGCATCCTCATCCTCTTACTTTCTACATGAGGAGAGTAGGAAACAGCATACTGGTTGATGGCCTCCGTATCGAACTGGATTGGAATGTAGTTAGCTGCTGCTGATATCCTAAGTGGGTGAAAGAGTTGAAATTAGAGAAACAAAACTCTTTCTGAGAAAAAATGCGAACGACCTTTTCAAACTTAAATTACTAACCTATATAGGAAATTAACCGGAAGTTACAGTCCAGAGTTTGGATTCGAGAAACAGCCCTGTTCACACCTGATGAATACCCACCAAAAATTGATATGCCTTTTGACACTTCCTTTACTAACAATGAGAAAGTCCTCGAAAGAAGTTTTATCTTGAGAAAAACGCTAACCCTTCTCAGAGGTAGTCCGGGTTTTCCTTGTGAGCTGTAAGAGTGAGGCAAGTAATTCCTCAAGCAAACTCTTAGAAAACAGTATTTTTTGGGCTCCACTTACTTTTCTCCCAGTCGACCTGGAGCTGAAGTTTTCTTCTGCATGCCAGCATACTCTTTCCTGGATTCAGGGTGGCTGTGCCGGTAGCCATAGCTGTGGAGGCGGGTGAGGCGGGCGTAATGGGAGTTGTCTGCTCAGGCGGGCTCTGAGTAAGGGGTGAGGTCTTGGGTTTAAGGGCAGCAATCCCTCGGCCGAAGGAGGTAGGGCTGCGGGCTGCCAGACCTGCCAGGCCACGGCCCATTGGTGGGGTTCCGGTGCCAGAGTGTGGTGTACCTGTTCCAGACGAAGGTGAAGCTGACCCTGCTGGAGTTGCTAGAAGTAGAACAGACAAAATAAGTTTTAAATTCTCATCAAAAAGTAAGAGGTTTTCCATGTTTTCAATTTTCAATGACCACTAATGGAATTCTTCAACTGGGCAGGATTTATAAATTTTTTTTTTTGAAGAAAAACTTACTTGCGGTAGATTTCGGAGTTGATTCCCCCGATCCAGATGGAGAGTTCCCTCTGCTTATTTGCAGCTGTTGATACAAGCCTGCCAATCCTCTGCCAGCCGGCCGCTGAGGCATGGCTGCTGCAGCTGTCCCATTGCTTGAGGTTGGGGGTGACCCCTGCTGCTGCTGCTGCCCGTTTCGGGCTGATGCAGCCGGCTTCCCTGGTGCACGAACAGGGTTCTCAAGTATGCTCCTCAGGGCTGCTCCACGTCCACCGCGACCATATCCTGATGGTGGGGCTGACATTTTAAGGCTGAAGAGGACGTTGTCACTATCTGGTTTCCTCACACTCAGCGTCAACAATTCAACCAACTGTTAGTGTTACACCCATGTGTACTATGTAAAGTCGATCATATTTTGGCCTTGGAAAAAGAAATAAATATTTAACATTTACTGATTTTTGCCTGATCATACATAATCTTAACAAACTCTGTATTTTATAGGTACACAAAGGTTAACACTCCAGCTACGTAATGTAGCAAAAATGTCCTGTTTGCATTTTTTAAATAACAAGTAAAAACAATTCACCACCATTCAACCGTTCAAAATTGTTTGATACTTTGTTTTTATTTAGATTGAGTAAGATCAAGAGAGCAAATTTGAAAATGTGAAACTTGAAATGAAAGTTGAAAGATGGGAAAAGATGCCAAATCCGACCACCACTTTTTTCATTTAACTGTTGTGACCAAACATATTTACCCCAAGGAGGTGATTTGTATGTGAGAAGTATTGCTTAGACCTCTAAACTATTGTATTTCTATCAATCATTATATCAAACATAATTTAGACTTAATGTGTAGCGCCCTCTATAATTTAAAAGTTACAATACACATGTGCCTACACACCAGTACATAACATGTACATGTACATGTACATTCGAATTGTTTGTGTAGAGAGTACTTCAAAATACAAAACCATCAAACTGTCATAAATTTAATCACTTTTTCTTCTTTAACTATTCATTGACAAACATCACCTTGACAACAGTTGTTCACTTAATACTTACCTAGTTATCTGGCTAAATCAAAATGCAATCGAGTATTTCTTTCACATAGAATTAGAACAATTTCCACAGAAAATTTTCAGTTCACAGACCCTTTCTAGCTCGTTTACCCACCAACCGATGCTCAAAATGTTAGTGGTTCGCTGAAAGCAAACAGTGTTATGCAATGAAGAACGACCATACATCGAGTAACCAGCGAAAAATAATTGTACTTTTCGGATATTTTCGGAAGTTCTCGGTCCGGTCCGAACACACGACGACGCAGTGAAGTCTGGCTACTAGTGTCTGTATCAGGATTCGTGTGAATTCATGAGGGTACCAGACTAGCCTTGAGGGCCGATGACGTTTTGCATACATGTTTTGACATGCTAGTGCTAATTTGCAAGTCTAATGACACTGCGCAATCTCGCTGGCCAATCCAAAATGTTCCCGCGGTTGAGTCCAAGTCGCGCGAAATAATTCCCGCAAAATATCATTCGTAAGCATAACTCCGGACAGAGTAGACGACGTCACCTTTTCTCCTGCAAGACTGCACGAAACTTTGCTCTGATCAGCGGCCAAAAGTGGCAATTCTTGATTTCAAAACTAATCTAAACGTATCAGGCACTCATTTCGAGTCAGAATCTGTCATTTTCTTTCATTTTTTCGTTTCACAACAAATCAATTTTCAAGATGTTTGAGGCAAAAATGTTGCAGAGCACTGTGCTCAAGAAAGTCATCGAGTCACTGAAAGATCTCTTCCCAGAAGCAAACTTCGACTGTTCATCATCGGGTAAATTACATTTTCTTTTTCACATTTAATAAGAGTATGTTGACTTGTATTCATTTTACGTCTTAGTCAGTTTCTTCTTCCTTTGGACAGTTGTTTTGTGTTAAAACTTGCATTGCATTGTATTGTTTCAAGGAAGAAATTTTGGCGCGCCGGACATAGCGAGCCCCGAGATTTCCACAAATCACAGACAAAGGAATTAATTTTGTGATTATTTATTAAAATAATAATAAATATTATCATTCATATCCATTAAAGCAGTAATATTAATAGTTAATAACTATTTCTGCCATATTACAAAATGACAAGAAAAAATAATGAATGAAACAACTCGGTGTTGTAAATTTTTAGTAGGCCTAGCCTATGCCTACGTAATTTTACTTAATGATTTCTCAAAACAAAATGTGCTTTATGGATTTGTAATGCACTACTGTAGGCTAAAGCTCGGTTCATACTTCCTGCAAATGCGGAGCGAATTTAGACGTCACAAATTTGCAACAAACAATTCGCAGCAGTTGAGGTGTGCTCAACTTTTGCGAAACATTCACAGCAAACGCCAAAATTTGTGAATTTGTGATGCACTGCCTAAATTATTCATTCAGTCATGTGACTTTTGTAGATGTCCATAGAAATAAAGGTGAATAGCATTATGGACATACGAATTCTTTTGGGTAGCATTTCACAAGGGCGCCCTCTTTTGTTACAGCACAGAAATATGGTCTATGGAATTCCGCTATTTAGAATACAACTGAACTATTGAAAGCAGCAATGGAACCTAAATGCACTTGGTAGCTCAACAAATAACTAAACAAAAATGAACGAGATGTCAACGTTTTTCAATCGCCAACTTTGTTATGTGCACAGCCACAATCATGGGTACACTTTTTGTTACAAAGACACCAAATGAACAACACAAAAATATTAAGTAAACCTTTGCAGATCTTGTATTCGACAAACTCAAGTACTTTCTACTGCTCATTTACACACCGCTGGTTAATTAATTTACAAAAAAACATTGAAATAACTGTTACATCACTGGTTTTCAAAGTGTTGTTCATAACATTAACATAGTCTCATAGACACTGGAAAAAATGTGTACCCATGATTGTGGCTGTGCACTTATGTAAATACCTCTGCTGTCGTCATAAATTTAAACTCATAGTTACAGAACACTTCATTTGGTCTTAACAGGTATCTCACTCCAGAACATGGACTCCAGTCACGTTGCCCTGTGTTCCCTGAAGTTGAAGAACGACGAGCAAGGATTCGAGAATTACCGATGCGACAGAAACCTTACACTTGGACTCAACCTTCAACTGTAAGTTTGGGAGTCTGGGTAGGCCTTGCACTTAAAGCTCTTTGTGACATGCTGGCAAAATCATGATTACACAAGTGAAGTACAATATATAACACAGTTTTTGTTACTGTTACAATAGGGCGCCCTCTGTTGTTACCACAGAAATACAAGCCCATGGGGCTAGTAAACTACATGTTTTACTTGCCCCCAGGAAGTTTTAATGGTCAAATAAAGGTTACACTCACACACTCCAAAATAAATTGTTGTACTTAAAAAAAAAAATATTAATCACATCTGAAAAGGAAAAAATATAACCTTTGTAGCAAGAGCTACAGCGTTAAAGATAATTGACGTTTTCGAGATGCAGAGCATCCTTCCATTGCTCCAAATAATGTTTAAGTCTTTGTCAAAAAGCATAAATTCATTTTATCTTTTAATTTGTCTTACAGTTTGTCCAAGATTTTAAAATGTGCTGGTCACGATGATGTAGTCACGTTAAAGGCCACAGAAGATGGTAACACATTAACCTTTGTCTTTGAATCAAAAACAACGGAAAAGACGTCAACGTACGACATGAAGCTTATGGAGATCGACAGTGAAGCCCTGGGAATTCCGTAAGTTTTTTGTCAATTAAAAACCACAACTTACAATTTGACTTACACTTTGGGGTTTTGCAGTTTTAATGTTCTGATTGTAAAACTAAGATGCCCAATACTCCAGGTTTAAGGACAAATTTTTAAGCCGCAAGTAATTTGGGTATTAGTCTTAATTGACGTACTGGAAGAAACCAGATACTTAAGCTGCCTTCATGCCCCTGGCGATTGCCTTGGTACTCCTTGAAATGACCCAGTAGAAATTGTTCAATTTGTCTCAACCACCATTCCACCTCTTTACACTTCAGGACTCCGACCACAGTTGCGTTATCAAAATGCCATCGCAAGAGTTCCAAAGGATTTGCAGCAATCTCAGCCAGTTGGGCGACTCCGTCACCATCGACTGCCACAAAAATAAGGTGAACTTCAAGGTGGCCGGCGACATGGGTTCGGGCTCCATCGAGTTGAAACAGAGCACAAACATAGACAAGGAAGAGGACCAAGTAAGTCAACTTCTTTCGTGGTTGCAATGATTTTGGTTGCCCCAAAATATGTATATCATGGTGGGGGGCCATCATTCTCATGTTCAAAGGATTGTAACTTAAGAGGGGCTCGGAGGGGGAAAGTAGTGATCAGCCAGAGCTGTGATTTGTATTAGAGATTCTTAAGAGTCCAATAGTTTTGGGTGTTGAGATCTGAGAAAGGACGATCTATGATCTGAGAAAGTGCCAACCAGACACTTCCTGCCAAAACTCGAACCTGGGTTTATAAACTCATCAAATAGAATGGAATAAAGAGCTTTTGGGGCCTGAGTTTTTTTTAACATGTGAAATGTTTCAGATATCACTCTCAGTCAGGTTGCTCAGTGGTTTCCTTTCCCTGCCTTTCACCTCTGTGGGCACCGGTTCGAACTTCGGACCAGAGCCTTGTATGTGGATTAAGTTTTGAGTCCCTACCTGATTGTGTGGGTTTTTTCTACTTGGGGGTTTTCCTCCCACATCTAAAACTGACATTTCTTCATCGTCTTCTCCACACAGGTACCTTCAGGCCTACGGGTCACAGTGCTAGTCACTTTTGAGGGTCCCTTGGTTTCATTACCAGAAAAATTATAATAATAATAAAATAAAACATTAATGCCAAGGCTGACGTTTGGTTGTCTAATGCCATTTTCAAGAGGTGCCTGATCTTTGCTAGGGGCATCAATCATGTTGGATTTTGTTTGAGTGAGGAAGGATCTTAGTAAATCACCCACGTTATTTTTCCCACCAACAGGTGTCTGTGGACCTCAAGGAATCCTGCACCCAGAGTTTTGCTCTGAAGTTCCTGTGTGCTTTTACCAAGGCCACCTCCCTCTCCGATACAGTCAACCTCTCCCTCACCGTAGAAGCTCCTATTGGTAAGCAATTTTCTTTTCCTTGAGCAGTCCCAGCTAGGGGTTGTTTCTCTTGCTGTCAAAACTCAAATGTGTTGGCTGCCAGTGAGGCCTCTCTTTTTAAAATTTTGGTTTGCTGCAAAAATTTCACATATTTTTCTCGTCTTGGCATGTTTTTAAGATTTTGCAAAAGATCAACACAAAATTATAGTCTGAGTGTGTACTCTCTTTTTTTTTAACCAAGTTAAACAAAATTTAGTGAGCTTGAAAAAAGGGTTTGTGGACAAATGGTTAGGCTTTTACAATTTACTACATAGCATATGATACAGATTTCATAAAAGCAAAGTCCCAAACACTGAAACCTGTCCTTAGCTTATTTCGTTAATAGTGGCCACCTACAAAAATAGTCGTCACTGGGCAGTAAAGAGCTGCTTGTGCAAAGTTGGCTTGGCGGAAACGGGTTACCAGCCACAATACCGTTTCATGCATATTGCTTTGAAACTGGTTCCCTAAAACAAGTTACTTTCAGACAAACATAGTAAGCACTAATTCCTGGTAGTAAGGGTGATTTTATTATTGCGTAACTAATTTTTCCCTGGTTTTTGTTTTTCTCTTCAACAGTTGTCGAATATCCCATTGCTGAACATGGCCACCTTCGCTTCTACCTGGCGCCAAAGATCGAGGAAGAAAATGAATAACTTATCACTAACAACCTTTTATCTTACTAGAAAAGGAAATTTGTACAAATTAACTTGGTTTAAACATGTTTGAAAGTTGGACATCGTAGACGAAAAAAAGAGACAGCACTGAACTTCTTGAATTTAGGATTTACACAAACTTTCTGAAATTTGGGAGTGACATAAATGTGAACCCTTTGTGTTAAAAAACCCCAGAAACAACTAGGCCGGGGAAAAATAGAACACTGATGGTAAAAAAAGTCTTAAAATATCACTTAGATAAAATAAAAAAAGCAAGATTTATCATGTGATGTCAGGAGGGTTGGGTAAATGGCTAAGTCTTATGACTTAATTCATGCCTCTGTAATTATGTAAATTACCAAGTTCATGTAACGTCTAGTCTAAGTGTAACGTACTTTGTGTTGTGGGTTCATTATGATGAGACTCAAAAGGAAAGACACAATGACTACTTGACTTGAGAATTCTTTGAGTCATGTTCAGTACATGTAATGCTTCAGTACATGAGTGGCATTATACATTATAAGTTGTCACTAGAGGGCGGTATATAAGATGAGTGGTATACTCCAAACACTTTGGTTTGTTTGGCCAAGTTTGCAAATATTTATCTATAAGAAAAATTTATGATATCCTAATTAACATGGAACAAATTTTACAGCAAAGTTCCTTTTAAAATTTATAAAAGAGTAAAACGTTTCCAGAATCCAGGTGTTTAACACAACATTTGTAAAATTTATGAATTATATTATGGTGAGATCAAACAATGTTGACGTATCCCTTTAAAAAAGAAGTTTGTGTTGTCTTTAGGAAAAAAAACCATTGCATCTCTCTGTTGGGAATTAAGAATAATGCCTTTGGTCCATATTTATAGCCCAAATCTGGTAGCCATTAAAGCATGGGTTTGTGGTAATTTTGACCTTTCTCTCGTTTACAAACGATGAACGCCATTTTGTATTAAGGGTGGCCCTCAGTGTGTTAAAATTTATACCTAGGTTGGCACTGTTAATACGCTCTGTACACAAACATTTTAACCCTTAAAATTATCATAAATATGAATTTTAAAATTGCATTGCTAGGCCACCTGCAATTAGTTTGCGAATTTAACATTCATGGTTATTTCGTTGCAAAAGAGAGGTCAACTGAATCACTTTTGCTGGCTTCTGAATAGTGAAATGCTAGCATTTTGTACAAATATGAGTATTTTCCTAAGGTGTCAACTTTACCTGTAAACCTGACTGCCACCCACATTTGACATTGACTATGCAATAAAAAGGTTTTGTCTGTTTCACTAATTGTCTAGTTTTCATGCAGTGATTTTTATTATGTCCTGTCTAATTAAGGAAGTAGAACTTTGTATTTCGACATGCATGCTGAGAAGGACATGCAATAACCATTTGAGGGGATTAACAGCATTTTGAGAACCAAGTAGAGTAAATACTTGTTCGATGTCATTTTGTAGATCTGCCTATTGTTAAATTGCATGGGTGGTTGACTGCAAATTAAACGTGTTAACAGATGTGACCAAATTCAACATTTCTGCAAACAATCAACAACAAAACATCCCATGATTGGTTGCTTTGTTTACAACAAACAACACTTTTTTGAATATTTATGTAACGTAATTGGCTGTCTAATGCTTTTGCTTTGCATTTATGGCTTCCCATAATTTCTACTGTGCTGCCAGTACCAACTATAGAGGGCGCTACATTAATAGTGTGCTAAAAAACAGACTCGGTGACAGTGTGTACAGCAATATCATGACACTGACAGCTAGTTGGTTCCTCAAAACGCAAAAGAAGGTATGTATCGTTTCCCCCCATAATAGATAAATTGAGACAACCAAAATGTCTAAGGGAAAACGAAGCTGGTGTTAGAGTACAACATTTGATAAAGCATATGGGACATTGTGGGGAAGAAAAGTTCAAGCCCATTCAACCTATCTACTAAATTCTAAAAACTTGTTTTCAGTTCACACACACGGCATGCATTTTCGGCCTGTCATTTTCATAATTCACTGTCCGTCGTCTGCTAATTGTCTCGCCTGCGTGCCGTGTAGAATCTGCACTGTTAGTGTTACTGTCACTCTCGGCCTTGATGGGGGAGATGGATACACAAATCTGAGCATTGTAAATGTTGATAAAGACAGTGTATAGTAAAAAAAAAAAAGAAGATATTATTAATATTAATAATAATAATACTTATTAAAAGAAAAAAAAATATAGCTTCTTAGCCCAGGGCCAAATTTCAAAAAGCCTATAGTATGAGTGTGAAGCAAATTCCCCATGTGCAATAGGCTGTGTAGTTGAAATAACCAAAACCCTCCTTCCTCCCGACAGTCGCAGACCGGACCCCTCCAGTCTGCGGCCGTCGTCTGCCGTCGTCGGGAGGATGGAGGGTTACGATTTAGGTTGTGTTGAATTTGCCAAGCCCCATTATTACACGTATTTTTCTCTTTTTCTATTCCAGTATTGGGAAGAGCTTTGTGGCATTAAGACTATCGTGTGCATATGTTAATGACAAAAATGGCACAGATAGAACAGTCGGCTTGTCTGCTTCAGTTACAAGAAGAATGGATGGAGAAGCGTCTGCTCAGGCTCAAGCTGAAGGTTTAGTAGCTAAGCACAACAACTTTATGTTTAATTCAGGGCCCACTCAAATTCAGAGAGCTGCTTAAGCAGAAAAAATTGCCTAACAAAAATTGTGCAGGATACCAGTCACAAATGTTACATGTACATGGTATTTTGGCTGGTAACCTTATTCTGGTGAGCATTAATTTTTTTGTGCTTAGCTACTTTTTGTGCTTAGCTACTTTTTTCGCTTAAGCAGCTCTATTAAAAGGTTACCAGCCAAAATACCATTGTCACACACATTTCTCCATAGAAGGTTTCAGAAATGTCAAAAATTGTCTGCCTGGCCCTTGCCACTCACAGCCCCTCCACCAGTCTGCCTGCATCCCCGGGATTGAACTCTGGCCCCTCTTTTCCTTTTCCTTCATGGGCTCCAGAGCTCCGCATAGCCCCACAGCAATCGCCTTGTGATCTACTCTAGACTCTAATATGATACCAAACCATTACTTGGGCTAACCCACATACTCATAAAACTGCTATATTTTTTTAAAGGTCTAATAACAAGCCTGATTATGATGTAAGGTAATAATAATAGTGATAGCTGATGTCCAGACTACCCATAGTACATTCTCCAAGCGGAACTTACTTATCTAGACGGATTGGTGTGGAGGAGGGGAGGGGAGGGGAGGGGGGGGGGGGGCAATAACACCATGTCTGCCCCATGTGCCAATGACTTTGAGACCCTTTCATCGTGTGATGACAAGTCTGTTCATAGCATACAATCTTCTACCCTGCCATGCCTGTAGCTCATTATTAGGGTGAAAGATTGGTCATAACGTGTCATATCCTCTCCCCTCAATGACTGGAGAGACACACATACAACCCCCCCCTCCCCCCTTGAAACGCAAACCGTTTTACACACATGCACACAAACTCGATGAGTCTAAAGCCACAATGGTATGACTCCTTCAGACTCCAGACTCAACTTTTTTCTCTTTGTACAAACTTGTTCCATCGATTCCGAGCGGATCATAAAATCAACTTTTTGTTCTATTTTGAAGGACCGTGGGTCGACAGTGCACCTACGAGCAGATACTGTGGTGCAGAGTTACTAACTGTCGCTGTTCATCCCGGCCGTTCCAGGGGATCCGTGCAGTCAGGAGTTAGTCGGGTCGATCACGATGATGCTTGCCGTTTCAATGATTCCACCTGCTTTAACATCGTCCTTTGGGGCAGTGTGATTCTGACGACTCTTAGGAGACTGGAAGCACAAACGTGGTGAGTACACAAAAGTGGTTAATAATGTGGTTTGAGAACTGTCTATAATGTGGCTATCTTCATTGTATGGTCTTGCGTAACATTCAGCATGGGTAGTCAGTAGTCCTGAACCACTGTTGGGCCTGGGAGTTGAAGAGCTGGTTAAGAGACCACCCCCCCCCTCCTTCAATTTGATGGACGGGGCAGTCCTCCACTGATGGTCAGTTGTCTGCAACTTTCCGATTGTCGCCAGTCAGCAAGGGTACCACTCTGTGTTTGACCTCGGGGAGTGAAGTGAAGTGGGCTTGTGGTCGAGGGTCAACTGATCAATTTAGGATTAAACAGGAGGTGAGAGATCACCATGTCAAGTTGCTTCAGTTACTACTCGTAAGATCTTTAATAGATGTTAAATTTGCACCGGGGATAAAGGATATTATTTTTACCCTTTCACCGATGTGTGTAAAGCACTGTATACTCAGTACTTCCCCGAGTTCCGTGAAAAAAAAATCCACAGGCATACCACTCGGGTGGGATTCGAACCCATGACCTTTGCCACTCCAGAGCAGACGTCTCACCAACTAGACCACCGAGATTGCCCGGTAGCTAGAGGCAGTTCGAATCCCTCGTATCTTAGTGTCAGGCTTCAAAGTCCAAGACAAATGAACTGTGATGTTTCCACAATACTTTAGCGGCTAAATTTCATTGATAATTTATTGTTCATGCCGTTAGGACTTGGTATGAAGATGGGCTTTGTCTAAGATGATGGCATGAAGGCTATCAGATTGGCTAAGTGGTTTCTATCCGCTTACCTCTTAGTTGTCCACCCACTCACAGGATCCCAATATCTGTTCCATATTTATCTAAACTATTTTTCTTGTTTCCTATTCATCCTGTTGTTGGCGCTAATTGTGTGTTGGATGTGTAGTCAAAAAAATTAAAATACAAATAACATCTCATTACTGCATTTAAGCATAATCATTCAATTATGGAAATGTTGCTTACTGTAGTGTTAACTCTGACAATCTGGGCCCAATTTCATAGAGCTGCTTAAGCACAAAAAGTAGCTAAGCACAACAAAATTATGCTTACCAGAATAACGTTACCAGCCAAAATACCATGTCACATGTACAATTTGTGACTGGTGTCCTGCTCATTTCTGCTTAGCAGACAATTGTTAAGCAATATTTTCTGCTTAAGCAGCTCTATGAAATTGGGCCCTGATGACAAAAGAATTGTCCACAGATTACACCTTATGCACATGACATCGTTTGAGTAGGGCGCCCTCGGCTAGAGATCAAGAGAAGGTAGCTCATTGGCTGATACTGTGCACCACGCAAACATAGCTGTGCGTTTTTTCATTGTTTCATCATTGTTTTACCTCTAAAGATGATGGCAAGATGACATCAATGCATAGGGTTTATTTGATGTATTCATTTCCAGATTAAAGCAAAAACTATACTAGTTGCTATAAGAGTCATAAATGTTTGCATAATCAAATTTTCTACTGAGTTTTGCTGCATTTGTTTTTCATCGAATGAAAAAACTCTGGCATTCCACAGAAGTGTTTGCTGTGTTTTCACATCCATGATTGTTAGGACTTCTTAGTTTTTAACAGTGCTGTGTCTTGAGCCAAGGCTAGCATTTGAAGTAGGGTACAGTATTGGTAGTAAAGTTGGGTGAGTGTTTAGCTGCTTAGTCTTTAGCACAAGTCACAACCAATTTTACCAGGTCAAGTCAGAAGGCTGGCACGCTGTTTCTCTCTATCCCTATTATACTCATCGAAAACATTTGCGCCAATCCCCAGGTCAGCTTTGAATTAGTACTGTAGCTTGAGTGTCCGGAGTGTGCGATGTGAAATAATTCAGTCCTTGGATTGTGAAAAATGAAATCCATGCTTAGAAGAGTTTGGGGGTAATTTACGGAGACAGCCCCCAAACCCATTTTGCCTTTTTTGAACGTAAATCTAAAAACTGAATAAGCTGTAAGGCATCACTCTAAAATAGAAACTGAAATGCAGTACGTGTATGAAGGTTTTAAAGTTACATTTAAGAAAGTCTCCATTGGTTTTTTCCTTTTTTTCTATTCCCGTTTTTTCACCCCCTTTTTTTTAAGTCTCATGTGCACTAGCGAGCTGCCACAGTTTATTTCCAGTATAATTCTTGAATTGACTTGAGCAGGTGAAAATCTTGATGATTCACGACTGGGATTTTTTTTCTCCTTCCCTGCCATCCTCTCCAAACAAGGCACTTGGAAATCAAACAGTTTGGGGATCATCTCTGGAGAGAAGGCGCTTGTTTTTATTTTGACTAATCCACGATTTGTCTTGATTGTTTGGTTGTACATCAGCGAGCCTGCAAGGGCCGGGTAGGGTGACTCAAAAGGGGAGGGTGGGGGACCAGGGGAAATGAGGGAGGGACATGTCCCAGAGAAGGGGGTTGCTTAGATTTATGGAATCCCCACAAAATTCTGTCAATGTTTCACTCGTCATTCACTGGTACCCATTTAGCCCTGGGCGACACAGGTACCCATTTAGCCCTGGGCGACACAGGTACCCATTTAGCCCTGGGCGACACAGGTACCCATTTAGCCCTGGGGCGACATAGGTACCCATTTAGCCATGGGCGACACAGGTACCCATTTAGCCCTGGGCGACACAGGTACCCATTTACACCTGAATGAAGAGAATCAATTAGAGTTACAGTCGTGTGTTGCTCATGGACGCAAGTGTCATGACCGGGATTCGAACCCACACCCTTGAAGACTTTAAACCACCAGTCCAGTGCACTAAACCGTTTGCCACGACACATGTTTATAAAGACCTATAAACTGTCTTTGTTTTTGCTTTACCTCCACTGGAGAAGGTTTAGAGTTGTTGTAAAAATATATTGCATATAATGTATAGAATATTTCTTAAAAGTATGTGATTGAAAAC
This sequence comes from Pycnopodia helianthoides, assembly GCA_032158295.1. NCBI lineage: Eukaryota > Metazoa > Echinodermata > Asteroidea > Forcipulatida > Asteriidae > Pycnopodia > Pycnopodia helianthoides. The sequence goes on from CM063261.1 coordinate 1,097,076, forward strand.
AGCTGGACTGGAGGACTTTTTAAGTTTAGTGCTACTGGCCCTAAGGTAGAATTACTGGACCCTGGCCAGTAGTCTGATATTTTTATTTCAAGCCCTGAATATCCTTCATAATGTATCATTGACGTGTATAGGCTAAAGGTATCGTTTTTTTAGTACCAGATGACATATTTGTAGTTAATTTAGACAGCCTGTCTCTGGCTAGAAGACGCATTGTCTTTCTGATTTGTCTTCTTTATTCACTCTCTGCATCTTCCATCTGCTCCATCTGCTCCTTGCTCTTCACCCCACAGCAAGTTTTCCACCTGACAGCTTCTGTTGCACTCCTTGTGTGTTGTGTTGTCACTTAGCCTTTGGGTAAAGACTCGGCTAGGGATGAAACCTTGGCAAAAATACAACTTTCGGCAATAAATGTGAAAGTTGGAATATTTTAGGCCGTAACTGAACTACTGTAAAAAGACTGTGAATCCATTAAATTTGTTGTAGTTTTGATAATTTTGTTATGATTGTTTTTGACCCTGTCTGAGGTTAAATTTTAAGTGCCTGGGAAAATAAATCCTTGGAAGCTGCTAAGTTTGAAAAGAACTGTTGTCGATACAGTTGATGATTTACTGGAGAGAGAAAGTAGAGCATGATTGTAGTTAAATCATTATTTGTACCCAGCGGGGCAGGGGGTGAACTGGTAAGCAGCTTACAGGGCTCACAGGAAACTCATGAATGTGACATTTTTTCCCAGAGTTCACCGAGGACAGATAACCTTTTAAACTGCAAAGCGCCTGGCATCGGGTTAGTCATGATGGGGGGAGGAGGGGGGGGGCACTTATCTCTAGAGAGATGAGACTCATCGTCAAGTTGCCTCGGCGTAATCGTGCCATGGCCTTAATACATGTACCTCGACGATTCCAAAAATAACCGTGTCCGAAATCTGGTATGTTGTAAACGGGGTAGGGCTTTTAGTTAATTGAAGCTGGCGGGCAGATGATGATGTTGCCATGGCGATATGTTGCTCTGCTGGGTTACCCTGGGGAACACGAGCCAAACTTGTAAAAAAAAAATAGCAGACATTTTAATTTTCCTGAAGGGCTTTTTGGAGTATGACTTGTGATATTGGGGAGGTGTGCAAACACAAGACTTTTTTGTTGCAAGATATTTAAAGGTGCCACAGCTTTGAAACTTAAGCGGTGATAAGTGGTGAAGTTTTTAGGAAGCATTTTGTTAATAGTCTTTTTATTGTTGCAAAAAATAACCAACTTGTAATAAGTTTGTTGTGAAGTTCTGTGTGATAATTGCTAACTGTAGATGCAAAACTTTTATTTACTATTTATTTTATTCACCGGCAGAGAAGTTCCCTGCGAACTTTATTCACACAATATGCATTATGATCAACTGATCTTGACCAGGATTTGAACTCCTACGGCTGAAAATTTGAGCTCCTTACGGCTGAACAATGATCAGGAGCACAGGCACTGAGATCACCACGCAGCAATGTCAGCTCAATCACAGTTTAAGGCGTGTCATGGGGGAGCATTTAAGGGTAACCGGACTCAAGCTCTGGTGTTTTTGATCAGCAGAGTGAGGGTTCCCGTCCTATATGCAACTGGGTCTAGAAAGGTTCTGGTAAAGGTTCAAAAATTAAATGTTCACAGATTTGCATACAAGTTCTACATGTTGTAAAGTCATGGTGGATAACTTCCCTTGAAATTTGTTTTACCTGAAATGCTATAGTTTTTAAGAAATATGTAAAACAAAATGTAATAGTTTTGATCTTGCGAGACCAAAACTTGGTGTTTGAAAATTTTCAGTGAAAACATTTGGCTTTCACTGTTTCAAGTGACTCTGATGACCGAATGGAGCTTACGCTTCCGCAGGTTTGAGATTTCAGGCCTATCTTGGGTTACATAAAGTGCGGATACTGGTCGTTGACCATTACCAATGTTTTCCTCGCATTAAATCAACTAGTTTTCTGTAACGTCATAACCAGATGGTCATGCCACCCCTGGATAGACTTTTAGTATCGTTCCTTTAAAGACAAACTACATGATTTGTGATTATCAAGAGAAATAAATGAATTGGTTCCAATCTGGGCCCAATTTTATAGAGCAGAAAATATTGCTTAACAATTTTCTGCTTAAAGCAGAAATCAGCAGGATACCAGTCACAAATTGTGACATGGTAGTTTGGCCGGTAACCTTATTCTGGTAAGCATAAGTTTTGTTTTGCTTAGCTGTTTTTTGTGCTTAAAAGCAGCTCTACGACATTGGGCCCACAAAGCTGACTGATTCTAAAGTTCAATCATCAAGTGAAACGTTTCCATTTGAAATACCGTCAAAGTTGACTGGAATAGCAAGTCAAGACCCCAGAAATACCCATTGTTTTTATTGATTGCTGCAAAATAAAGTCTGATAAATAAGTCTGATATGAGCCTGAACAAAATCCAAGACAGAACAGGTTTTTTTTTTTTTTCACTAAAATGTGACTACTGTATGCGAGGAAATGTTCACACCGGTCAGTTGTGTTGGGGGGTGTTTATTGAAAACTAGAGGGTGGGAATTAAATGACTCATTCCAAAAAACAATATACTGCACCATTAAATAAGTTCATCTGGATTGTTGTTAAGAGACTTTTTTTTTTTTTTTCGAATCCAAAAATGATGTAAATGTTACTTACATATTATTTTAGTTACGTTTCACTCCTAAGCTAGGAGCTTCTTCATATTGGTGATCCATGGTCACCAGTAACAACATTTTTTTTTTTTTTAAATAAACTTTACCTTTAAGCTTTCATTTAAAAATGGGTTTTGTTCAACGAGTAAAAAAAAGGGAAGTGATACTGGCCTACCCAGGAAGTTGTCATCAGTCGCTGGAAATCATCGTTATTTGTACATTGTATAATATCAAAACAACAAATGGGCGTATGGTAGTGTCATCAAGTTATTGGGGCAGGTCTCCTCCGTCTGTGATATCATCAGTATTTTCTGAAACATGTATATTTTTACACCGTCCACCAAATATATAGCTGGGATTTTTGTCAGGGGCCCAGTTTTACGGAGCCGTGTAAGAACTAAAAAGTAGCTGAGCGCTGATTGTGTAAGTACTAAAAAGTAGCTAAGCACAACAAAATCATGCTTAACAGGTTGAGGTCACCGGGTAAGATACCATGCCACATGCACCATCTTTGAATGGTATCCTGCTAATTTCTGCTTAGCACAAAATTGTTCCCTTTTGCAATGAGTAAAATATCCATTGAAACCATGGTTTTAGGCCAGAAATTACTTTTTGAAGTTGGATTTTTCTTTTAAATGGGCACTTATTAGACTACATTGGCTGCCCAAAAGGGGCACCAAGGCCAAGATCAGGGCACTGGATGCAATGACTGCTGTGGCCTCCACTGCCACCGTGTCATTTCAAATCTCAACTTTATTGAGTGAATTATGTTGTGGTTTTCTCCTTGGTTAACTGAAAAGAATTCAGTTATGGATCATGATTTTCAATTGGACAGTTGATACTTAGCAGACCATTTTATGTCCAATCACAAAGCACGTATGATTGATTTGGTAGTTTTCCACCAAGGATTTTCTGTCAAACGGGTGAGTAAATGTTGACCACAATGCTTCACACCTTGAGACGATGACTTGCAATTTGATTGGCCACATCAATGACTTCCAGACAATCCGTGCGAGTTGATTGGCCGATGATTACGTAACCAAACACATGTGGCACGCTGTGGTTGGGAGCTCCGAAGGTTTTGTGGGTTTTTCTTCCAACCCAATTGAGGATTTCGGGGGGTTGATGGATGACTAACAAACGCTGACCACAATGATGCATCCTGGGCTACGAGGGAACGGTAGTCATGGGCCCCTCCCTATGGATGACACCCTCCTGATAACACATAAAGCCATGTAAAGCCGGTCAAAGTGACCATTATCCCATCCCCCATGGACGTGGAGTGTGACAGCCGTCAATTGGCTGCGGTTTGCAGATGGACGGACGGCTTAATGTCAGACCAAATCAATTCTGAGAGATAAATCTCAGACTCTAGTTTTTGGCGGACTTGCTGTAGAATTTGTTACAGCCGGGTTGAATTGTCATCGAAGTCGATACCTAAATTGCTACATATGACACATCGCGATGACAGAAACCCATCATGTAGATTGATGTGACATGTAAGTTAAAGAGAGCATAGCTTGAAATTTGTAACCTTGAACGGGTTGTTTTGTTGTAGACATTCTGTAGCTCATTTTGATTTAGCAATGGAGAATTCCAGTTGGTACTACATGTAGTGCTTACCACTCAAGAAACTTGGTCTAACAAATTTGTTATGGAAAATAAAATTTTAAAAATTGTTAAATTTGATTTTTTTTTTTTTTACACAATTATCTTGGATATTTCTGTAGAATGAAAGAATAAATATTCCAAAAAAGTTTAATTTAATTTATCATGAGTGTTTCTGTGGAATGACAAAAATTTGCGGCAATATTGAACATTGATCAATATTTTGGAATTCTTTCATTTCGGATTGAGTTTACTGTCTATTGTGCAAAGGGATTTTTTTCACAAAAGCAGGTTTTGAGCCTGTGACATCCGGCTTTATGTCCAGGTGCCCTATCAACTTTTAGCACTATGTTGGTGGTTTTCCTTTTTTGTGTGTCAATGTCTTCTGGGCCAGAGGGCGCCAGACAGAAGTCGTTCAACCTTATAGTGCCAGGGATCACGCTGCAATACAACCGGGAAGCGGCAGTAAGATAATCACCTTAATGTCAAGTAATAAACCACAAGTGAAACCGACTGGGTAAACAAACTTGACTTTCTCTGAGAAGAAAGTATAATTCAATTAGAAGATAAGAAAGTTTAGAGGCACATTTTTCAAGTGACACCAGGCTTCATCCGGGGCAATGACCCTCTGTGGCTTTTTTGTGAAGTTCCAGGCAATCAATCAAGTTGTGCTAAGAAGTCTTAAGAATCAAGTAAAAACAAGTCTTAGAAAATGCCAATGGTTGCTGACCCAGATCACCAACCATAGCTGTACCATGGCGTTTCATGGCTGAGCGGTCAAGTGCACCGGACTCTAGCTCTGGTGTTTCTGATCAGCAGAGTATGGGTTCGAGTCCCGGTCTTGACACTTGTGTCCTTCAGCAAGACACCTTTACCATTGTTGCTTCTTCAGATGAAGCCGTAGGTCCTGTGTCTTGTGTGATACACATAAAATAACCCATTTACATTTATCGTTAAGAGAAGGGGTTCACCCCGATGTTTCTGGCATTGTTGGCTGCATTCCCTGTAAGTCTGCTCCACAGCACCTTGTAAACCGTTACAAGTGGCTACATGTAAATTTAATTAATAATAATTATTAATTAATTAATAGTGGCTTCTTATATACCGCTCATATCCGTCACTCAGTGACGCTCAAGGCGCTTCAACAGTCAGTATTTTCCTGCAAGGTATATATGTGGAGCTACTTTTTGAAGATTGAGACCTATTCCTTTACATAGCACAATGTAATGGTTTACAAGGTGCTGTGGCGCAATATGCTGCCAATCAAACCAGGAACACCGGGGCGAACCCCTTCTCTTTTCGATAAGTGCACTGGGTTCTTTTATGTGCATTACACAACACACGGGACCAACGGCTTTACGTCCCATCCGAAAGACGAAGCAATAATGGTTAAGTGTCTTGCTTAAGGACACAAGTGTCACGACTGGGACTCGAACCCACACTCTGCTGAACAGAAACATCAGAGCTTGAATCCGGTGCTCTTATCTGCTCGGCCACGACACGCCACGGTGTTTCTACATGTAAATACACATGGGCCTTATAATTCAAAACGTAGCTCTACCTGCATGCAAATTTTGTTTTACAAATATGAGTGCTTTGAGACGCCCTTCAGCTGTGAAAAAGTGCCATATAAGAACTGCATATTATTATCATAATTACCATTGTTACTTATCTATTAATTACTTATACAGTTCGAGAACAGTTATCAGTTCCTCACCTGGGTTATATACTTAAGTCCGATTACGTTTACAATATCAATATGTGTATACATGAATGAGTCACGTCCACTTTCTGAAGCTTCTTAATCTTGATTGCGGACTACGATTGCCGAAAGAGACAGCTGTTTGATCCATTTGTTTGTTTTGGGGTTTTAGTGAGGATAGAGCGTGGATGCAAAACTTGTTGAGCCTTGATTGGTGTGACACTTTGATTCAGTGAAGTGAACTTGGTTCTGTGAAAGTGAAGCATGGAACTGATTTGAGATAAGAGGCAGACTGGACAGGTTAAAGATACACTCACTTTTTATTTGGGTATTGGTTTTTTCGACAGGGCATTCTCCCTTAAGAGTGGTCCGCTGTCAAATGCCAATTAAAAACACCGAGGACCAATCAGAATTCACTCCAAGTGTCTGGCTGGCGAGTCGAGTTTTAGAAAGCATCCTTATTTCATTTGAAATATTTGAACTAGTGAAAAATATAACGAACTTGTGAAATGACAAGCCTGCCGGCCAGTCACTAAAAATGTTAAGAGGCCCAGTTCAGTTATTACAGTATCAGCATTCTCCCTTAACAGGGGTCCGCTGGCCAAATGGCAATTAAAACACCTGAGGATGTTTTCATAACATTTCAAATGAAATAGTAAGTTAAATGTTTAGACTAAAGCAACACAGACACAATGTTTTCATAATAATATTTGAAATGAAAAAGCTTTGTTGATGAAAATTCTTTAATAAATGGTCCATGAGTTCTCCTTTTTTTATTTGTACTTTTTAAAAGAAATTGCCTTCTTGTACAGTAGAAACTGATTTGATTTCCTCTTTCAAAAAAAAAGTTGGGTATGTTTCCCGGCTGTTGGAGCAATCTACCGGGGATGCATCTTTAAGTTCCAAGTCTCGATTGACTCATAAACTGACTTTCCTTTCGATGGAGGGGGGGGGGGTGTGTGATCAGCCTTGAGTCCTGAACGAGTAGGATATGCCACGATTAGTAGTTGGTCACTTCTACGATTAGAAATGAGCTTCCAAGTTTACAATGACTTGACACCGGTAAAGGGCCCCACCTGTGTGTATTTGTGGTTAGAGCATCGAGCAGTGTGGTTGGGGATCTCCGAATCTCCGAGCCCGTCCTGGTGGAACACACTCCCGCTTCTATCTCTCGAAGGAAAACTATACTGAAATGTCGCCTTGACTTGGACGTTCTTTGTGGTCGGTGAATCAATTTGGATGGTGTATTTAAAGTCAGCGTCATGAAGCGGCGCCAGCATTTCTCTGTCAGAGTGGCGGTGGTTTGTCGTAGGAGTCTCTGCAAGTGTTGTTGAGAGTTCCGCTCAACCGTCAAACTCCGGTAGATTTCGTAGTAGACAAAAAGTGTCAAAAAGGAAAGGTAAGATTTTGGTGTGATATGATTCTGAGACTGTATGCTCAGGATTTCTTCTTGGAACTAAAATCTTTTTTGGCAGGCACAGTTTAAGATCTAAATCAAGTGCAAGGTTTACCTTTTTTTTTAACTACTCTTAATCGAATAGATGTTGAAATTGCAGCTGGGATAAAGAATATTATTTGGTTTTACTCTTTCACCGATGTGTGTAAAGCACTTTTTCCTCAGTACTTCCGAGTTCTGTGAACAAAAAATCCACAGGCGTATTACTCGGTGGGATTCGACCATATCCATTCTAGAGCAGATGTCTTACTAACTCTAAATTTGACAAGAATTTGTTTGTTCTTTTCCGTGCAGTGATGAGATAAACCGATCAGCTGTTCCACATCACCGTCCACATCTCCAACCATGACCGACTTAAAACGATTTATGCGCCACGACACGAACTACAGCGGCTGGTTGATGAACCGGTCCACTCACGGACTCAATATCTTCTCCCGTCACTGGCACCGAAGCTGGTTCATCTTGGCCGACGGCCATCTTCACTACTTCAAACACCAGGGCAGTATACCGCTACACGGTTGCCGGCTGACATCGCGGACAAGTAACCATGGTCATCAAGAGCCGCTCGGATACGTACTAGAAATACATCCAGGTAGGTTGTTCTTTGGATTCTTTGACCATCATACCAGAGCCTTGTGCATGAGCCAAATTGAACCCAAGTATTTTCTAAGTCATAAACCACTGTTACCCTAAACAAAGCAAAATGGACGCTAACCTATCAACAGTTCTTGTGAGCAGAGTGAATGGAGAAATGATGCAAATCCATTGTGAATGCGTTCAAGTGCTGCCAGATTTTGCTGGTTTATGTAAAACACTTTTTCTTATGTGCATTTTTCCGCTTTGATAAGCCTGTTTGAAGTAGTCCCCTTGTTTTCCCAACTTTCAGCTCATAACAGACCCTCGGATTTCACCCTGAATATTGGCAGTTTAGTTTTCACCGTTTTGTAACACCCTGGGTCTGCTTATCGCCAAAATATACCTGTTACTTCTCAAATTACGCCCCCCTCTCCCAAACTCCCCCAAGTACTTTCCCTCTCCTGCCATGGACCCTTGTTGTGCTCCTCTAAACCTTGACATTTCATTCCATCATTTCATAACACTCCTAACGAAATCAAACAACATTAAAAAAGTCTTTGCGGCTTTGCGGTTACCACCTTGGTACTTCCCCGGTACCCAGTCCCCTTGACATCAACACCAACGTCCGAGCCGTGTTTGCAGACCTTACCCCTGCTTCCTCCAGAACCCAGATCTTGCATCCGTGCAAGAGTGCAGAGCCGCATCCTGTCTTTTGTGGCTGGGGGTAATTTCCCCTGGGGATGAGGGTGAACTAGACGGTGCCCCACTGCGGTTACCGTGGAGAGTATGTTCCGGCGAAACATTGATGGGAAACCCGGGAATTCTAGAGATACAAGTCAGCCAGCCCACAGTTCTGCATTGTTCCAAGTTTTTTACCTTTTCATTTTTGTCAGCAGTATTTATGACATTTGATCTAAGGAAAAAATCACAGATTAAAAAAAAAAAAAAAATTAATAGGGGTAGGGGAGACTAAGCAAAATGTGAAAAAGGGGTTTAAAAAAATTTGGAAAAATTTAAATTTAAAAGTGTTGAGAATTCTAACTGGCTTCTTACACAGATGGTACAAAAAACTGGCACTCACACTGTAAGCGGAGACTGGTTACTGTAAACGCAGAACTCTGCGATACTCTCTTGCTGTCTGACCATTCAATACCATTCACTGTGGTTTTGAATGATAGATAAACTATGCCAGCCTGCAATATGATACCATGAGGGAATGCATGTACACAGTACACAGTTAGTTCTGTGCACAGTTGTGCCACCGTACACGGCAGTCGAATGGTTTCAAATGGTTGGTCAACTCACTGGAAAATGTTGCCAAGAGTCACTGACAGTAGGAGGGTTAAAGGACATCACTGGGGTATCTGTAAACTTACACTTAGTAAGTTTATGCATGTACTTGTATTTCGCATACAATACCATGACTACATTTCAACAGTTCTTGTTCCCTGATGCATACTTTTCTGACTCATTTTTGATTTCTGGGTTAAGTACTGGGCTGTTCCAGTCACCATCTCACCGTCAAAATATGTGGGGGTGGCTGGCACAGAGGAGTGGGGTAGGGGACGGTATGAAGGACCCAGCTTGCAGCTACTCATTATAAAAAACTTCAGAAATGTGAAAAGAGAATCTTCAACACTAAACTTTGGCCCTTTTGAATTCACGGCTTCGGCTCCAAATCGGCTCAGGCTAGCTAGGCTCCCTCAATTATTCTCACTTACGCATGCTTTGCGTCAGGGTTTCAGACAAGAAAACTGGGCTTGAAGCCCAATCCGGAGCCTAAGCCGTGGATTCGAAAAGGCCTACGTTTGGGAAAATTCTTGTAGGAGGGGTGGGGGATGGTGACATAGAAACTAATCCAATGTACATTATTAAGAAAACATTAGGCTCATTTCCTGAATGCCATAAAGGTACAGGGCCAAATTTCATAGAGCTGCTTAAGCAGAAAATATTGTTTAACAAGTGTCTGCTAGGCAGAAATGAGCAGGACACCAGCCACAGATAGTACATGTTGACGTGGTAGTTTGGCTGGTAACCTTACTCTGGTAAGCATAATTTTATTGTGCTTCGCTACTTTTTGTGCTAAAGCAGCTCCTTGAAATCGGGCCCTGAGCTCTGGAATGCCAGATGGTAGCATACCAGGTGAACTTCCATTGTCCAAATTGCAGAGGACGATGGATTTCACCTGATAAATCTGCTGCCACCTAGTGTCCACGAATGTCTCCCATCGAGTAATTGCCAACGTTACCAACTGAGGCAGGAAGAAAAGTGTAGTCTGGTCCCTTATAAAAAAAAGAGAGTTAGAACTGTTAATGTCAATATGTACAGAGGGTACCAGACAAAGAAAGCCTCAACTCATAAAGGTCTGTCGAAAACAACAGCCAATACGGTTTTTGAGACTGCCACCTGCTTTAATAAGGGCAAGTTGTGTTGTAATGCAAAGGAAATGCCAGATAATCTTTGCCCTACCCCCTTGCAGGATTTACATTGCACAACACGACTTCCACATATTGTCCAAAAACAACCTTCCGACACGTATCCAGCCCAGACTCAAGCCCCCCATACTCCCTATTTCCCAATACCGTACCCTGTTTACAAAACAAAACCAGAGCCCCCCTTTCGACGCTTAGAGGAAGTCTCAAGTAATTAGAGGAAATATCTAGTCATCATTGACTTTCTTGTCATCAAATAACGACGGCGTTTGACACTGACTAAGAACGCTCTCTCGCTACCTCTCAGAGAGGATCTCAGGAATGTTTCCTCAGTCGGGGAGAGCGATTGCACTTTTTCTTGCGACATACATTTGAACGACCATGGACTGAAGGTATCAGGAAGTTGCATATTTAAAGAGGGGCTCCAAGGTCAAATTCAGTTTTTGTGATCCACTCATTTTTCCAATAGATAGAGTCCTTATGGAAGTGGGGGAAAAAATTACAAGTCTCTAACCTCACATTAAAATGGTGTAAAATGCCACTGTGTTTGGATACTCTTCATGTGCAATTTTTGTCAAAATCCAGAAATGTTTGATGGCATCACATTTCAAATAATATCGTACATTTTCGTAAAGAGAATTTTCAGTTCATTCCTGATTCTGATGATATTCAATCAAGATGGCATTGAAGTTTAGCTCATGACTGGTGTAGAAACTCCTCTTCCCCACTTTTTAATAAGTTGTTTATGGTGTAAGAGTGGTTCTCTACAAGTGGCTTTAACAACTTGGTTTTAAAATTAAACTTTAAGAACTCAATTCGCTGTCCTCGTTAGTGATCTCTTTTTTTCTTCAGATTGTATTGCTGCATTCTTCAGGATTATTTTGGGTTTAAAACTTCTTGTAAACGGTTTTAGGCTGAAGATGGTGTACAAGTGGTTTACTTGTGGTTTTGACAACTTGTTTTACAATTAACTGTTTAAATCTCAGTTAACTGTCATCGTTTAGAGAGGTATTTCTTCAGGTTCTGTTGTTGCATTCTTCGGGATTATCTTGGTTTTTAAACTTATCAGTGGTTTATGTCATGAGACGGCTTACCAGTGGGTTAATTACTTGTGGCTTTACAACGCAGTTTGACAATTAAACTTTCAATCTCAATTTCTTGTTATCATTTAGAAATCATTAGTGAACAATTTCACTGGATATATCATTGTTTCTTGACAATTATCTTGGTTTGAAGCTTCTATTGGGGTTAAGTCAAGTTACTACTTGTGGTTTTCAACAACTCATTTACAATTAAGGTTTGAATTCTCTTAACTGTTACTTTGTTAGTGAACTATTCTTCAGATTCTATCGATGTGTTTGTCAGATTTTTTCTCAGTTATAAACTACTTGTGGTTTTCAACAACTCATTTACAATTAATTGTTTAATCTCTCTTAATGTTACTTGTTAGTGGACTATTTCTTCAGATTCTATCGTGTGTTTTTCAGGATTCTCACTTATAAACTACTTGTGGTTTTAACAACTCATTTACAATTAAGTATTTAAATCTCTCTTAACTGTCATTTTCTTATTGAACTATTTCTTCAGATTCTATCGATGTGTTTGTCAGGATTTTCTCAGTTATAAACTACTTGTGGTTTTTAACAACTCATTTACAATTAAGTATTTAAATCTCTCTTAACTGTCATTTTCTTATTGAACTATTTCTTCAGATTCTATCGCTGTGTTTTTCAGGATTGTCTCACTTATAAACTACTTGTGGTTTTCAACAACTCATTTACAACTAATTGTTTAAATCTCTCTCAACTGTCATCTTGTTAGTCGACAATTTCTTCAATTAAGCATTTAAATCTCATTTAAACTGTCATCTTGTTAGTCGACAATTTCTTCAATTAAGCATTTAAATCTCATTTAACTGTCACTTTGTTAGTGGACTATTTCTTGAGATTCAATCGCTGCGTTCGTCGGGATTGTCTCAGTTCTACCCTCACTTGTTGAAGGGATTAGCCTTCAGAGTGACTAAGCATGACTGGCTCACCATGATAACATCTCTAACTTGAAATAATTATCCCCATCTGTGTTCGTTGGACTCTTGGCTGTGTTGTAATGCTAACCGTCCCACCGTACACCTTAAAAACCTAAACTGGATTGCGACTTGGACAGAAAACATGCTTGAGTTTGAGCACGGATTCCATCCGTTGTTGATGGTTTGGGTTAAGATAGCTCGGTGAATAAAAAAGTCGTATTTTTTTATCAAACATGTACACTTGTTCACCACCAAGCACTTGGAAATCCGTAAGATCAGACAGGAGATCAAAGAAAGATTCTCAAATTGACCTTAACAATTGTTGAAGGGAATGTCCCCCTGCTGTGCACAAAAACTTTAGCAGGTATCTTCAATTATAGATCAAACAAGATTGATTAGATCAAATTCACAAAAATCATAAAGATCAACCATTTAGAATGCCCCAAATTGCACAGTAGACTTTTAAAACCAAAGTTAACACCAAGTTAAAAAAACTCTCTGAGGACCTCATTTACCTCAAGCTACCGGGTAATCTCGGTGGTCTCTAGTGGTAAGACATCTGCTCTAGGAGGGCAAAGGTTCTGGGTTCGAATCCAACAGAGTAATATGCCTGTGGATTTTGTTCACGGACTCGGGAAAGTACAGAGTGTACGTAGTTTACACATATCGGTGTATGGTTTAAATCAAATTGTATGGATTGCTCTTATTTCTTTTCCAAATCAAAGGAAAAATACAAGAGTAATTACAAAATATTCAGTCTGAATTCTCAGAAATTTCTATGACCTAGTTTACAACTTTGCCTAGATAGGTTGGAACCTTTCCAGCTGGCACAGTTCTCTAGAAATCCTTGAACAATGAATTGAAATTTTTATAATGAGCATGCAATGTGCAGTAAATGTGCCGCACCTGTTCTAAGAATGTAACCAAACTTCCTGATTGGCCTATCGGACCATACTCGTCATGGCCCTGTGCTATAAATTTCTATGAAATTCCACACCCTTTCCTGTCCTAATTCTTTTTTCAAAAGACAAAAATTGCATAAAAGGGGTCATCATTTTGGCAAGTTCAGACAGAGGTCTCTGTGAACAAACTATGATTCATATCACATGAGATAGCATGACTATGATCGACAATACCTGGCTACGCAGTAGTTACAGGTTGAAATGCTTCTGACTAGCACCCCCAGCAAAGATATTGACAAAATAGGGAGACCACCAATATTATGGCTAGATAGCTCAGTTGGTAGTGCGCCAGCACGTTAATCTAGAGGTCTCAGGTTCATATCCCTCTGTAGTCAATTTTTCTTTGTTCAACCCAAAATTATTTTAAAATCACCCTGTCAGTTTCCCTTGTGGTTTAAAACGTGATATTTAATTGAAAAATTACATCCATGGAGACTGCCAACATTAGGTCTAGATAGCTCAGTTTTACTCACATTTACGTGTAGTTTGTTAAAAGTACGCTTAAATACATCTATGTTTCCATTGAGGTTTGTAAGCTGAAGGGAATGTGAGTTTAAAACCCCCAGATCAATTAAACACTCATCAGAGATTAAGAGGCGATTATTCGTATCAGGGCAATAAGAGCTGAGTCAATCTATGCAACCGCATGAATTGGTAGAAAATGCGTAGAGATACACAAGAACGCTGAGTCATTATTTGCGGTGGAGTTTGTAAACAGGTGTGTCTTAATCAAGGCAGTCTTTGGTAAATGTTCGGAGTCGCGTGTAGTGACAACCTGTTTTAAGTCTCTGGATAGATAAGTCTTTTTAGAAGATGAGTGGCAAAAAACCGCTGGCTGGGATGAGGTACCGCAGAACTCGTAATTGTTAATTTGTGGTCAGTGATGCAGGGCTACTTTAAACGAATTTAAAAAAACTGTTTGCAAAATGTTCAAAGGTCAAAAAAACCAAAGAGTGCGAAACAGAACCAGACCCTTTGTAAATTTACTTTCCTGGTTTTGAAATAAGACACCCAGGAGGTTCAGGGGCTGCATCCTCTAGACCAAAAAGGATACCCTAGTCCTTTGTTCATGGTGATGTAAATTTTAAAATAGAGTCACTGATAAATCCTATCTGAATGTGAACAACACCCGAGAGGTTCAGGGGCTTCATCCTCTAGACCAAGGGAGACCCAGGCCCACTACCCTAGTCCTTTATTCATGGTGATGTAGAGAGTCTGTAAATCCTCTGAAATGTAACACCCAGGAGGTTCAGGGGGCTTCACCTCTAGACCAAGGGAAGACCCAGGCCCACTACCCTAGTCCTTTGTTCATGTGGATGTAGAGATCTGTACCCTGAAGTACAGGAGGTTCATCCTCTGACAAACACCAGGAGGTTCCCCGAGGGCGCATCCTCTAGACCAAGGGGAGACCCAGGCCCACTACCCTAGTCCTTTATTCATGGTGATGTAAATCCTCTGGAAATGTAACACCTGGCGGTCCGGCAGGTGCTTCATGAAGACCCATGTGCAAGATTTATAACCATTGTCAATTCAAATCTGAATTGATATTCACTTGAATTCCCAAACCCAAATTACAAGGAGCTGTTTGTTTACACTACACGTAGCACTTCCATCCAAGATGTCCCTTTCTACAAATCAGGTATCCTCAATCAATGTCAAGTCAAGGGTTTAGAATATTTCATCCACCTGTTGTTGATAAGTTCGTAGATTTCTAATCCCAGCTTTCATGCCTGATTATGTGGAAGTTGCTTTTACATAACAAGTCTTGTCCGTCTAACCAACACTGATTGAATCAAGCTTCTGGCGATTACTTCCGATTAGTTACCATGGCGATTGATCCATTAACGACAGGATAATGAGTGTACGTGTATTATACTGGTGGAGATTCTACAGTTGTTTTGATCATGGGGGATGAGGGAGATTGGAGGGTCGTCACAATACTTGGGATTAAAAGGGGAACCCCCAATTAGTGTTGGGGGTCTTTTGGAATCCCTGTTTTGAATTTGGCTATCACATGTAAACATAATCACTTTACAAGCAGTGCAGTACTCTGGTCTAATAGAATCAAAAACAAAAGATGCAGTTGGATTTTGAAGGGTTTTAATTTAGTGTTGAGACTGTGAGGATGGTGGTATGCCTGATCCCATGTAAAGCATAATCGTGCACTGGCACAGTCCTCAGTCCAACAGAATCAAACAAAGAATGCAGTTTATTGATTTTATTTATTTCATCACACATCCAACAACGCAAGCACCAATAACAGGATGGTGAATAGGAAACAAGAAGAAATGTTCAGTTTTAGTTGTGGGAGGAAAACCCCAAATGGGGGAAATCCAAGCAATCAGGCAGGAACTGAAAACCCAATCCACATGAAAGGCTCCGGTCTGAGGGCGAGATTTGAACCGGGGTTCGACAGAGGTGAAAGGCAGGGAAAGAAACCACTGAGCCAACCTACATTAATGCCCCAGTTTGATTTTGATGAATTGCAGTAGGAAGTATAATTTCTGTCGTGGCGAATCTTGGCAGAAAGAAGAGGGGAAAATCAGAAGGCAGCCATCGACAAGGGAAATGCTGACATGGGTTTCTTGTACTTCCTGTTACGCCGGCATCCTGTTGGATTTTGAAGAGTAAAGAACTGCCAAAGTATAAGATTCCTAGAACTTACACAAATTTAAATGTACTTTCTTTTGGTTTTAGTTCCCGGGCCTGGATTTACATGAAGGCCATGGCCTCTGTTGCCCTGGTCTTGCCCTTGGTGCTCCTTCAAAAGTTTCCTATAGACTTTTAAAGAAATTCCAATGGACCATGCCCTTTGCAAAATGAAAATGGCCTTGCCCTCTTACTGGTCCTTCTCTCTACTGCTCTCGTCGCTGAGAACAATGGAAAGGGACAAGGGAGTGGGACGCCCTCTATCATCGCAAAAGTCTCCCATTGTTACAATCCAAATAAGCAACAGTGACTTCAGATGTTGTCTTTCTTAACGTTGACAGTATTTCAGACGGAAATATTTATCTGGAAGATTATTTTCCAGATTGAAACATCAGTTTATACATCAGTAATCCTGCTCCTTTAATTCTTGAATCAAAGATGAAGAAGCATCATCTGTCTTAATCCACATTGATGACAGATTCATAACAGTCCCATCAACCCCACCCCCCTCTGCCAACAACCGCAAATATTTAATCATCTCCCAGACACCTTCTAAGTGTCAAATCTGACAGCAACTTGAGACATCTTGGTACGGGAGTGTTTGATGTCGGTGTTGCAGGGCGGCCCACGAGGGGCCATAACCACACGAATTGACTCAGACGGTCGTCATGAGAGAGTGAATACTACCCCTTCTGAGTTGGTTGGCCTTGCGTTCAAGTTAAAGACAATGCTCAAATTAAGGATGACTGGTGTGCATTAAGAAAGAGAGACACTTGCACGTTCATCCCCCCCCCCCCCCCCCCGCAATCAAACGGGGTTCCACTTTAGCTGCCACACCCAAATGAAAAACACTCATCTGGGTTTATTGGTACTCTACCTCGTGCACAAACAAGCGTATGAAATCCCGTACGGAAGGGTGACGTAACTCTACTGTACACAGCGCATACTTCACATTAACTGACTCCATCGATTATCAGAAGCACGTAGGAAATGCATCAAGCTTGTTTATCTTTGAGGAATGCATGAAATAAAATAAAAATTTGGACTTGCCTTTCACCTCAATGTCTCAATGTTTTCTCAGAATTATCAGTTTGTCATAAAAAAATACATATTGAATGATGAGTTGAGTGATTTGTGGTAAAATTGCACGTAGACATTAAGCAGCATCGAGGCACAATCTTGCCCTTCGGCAGTTGCCTGCTTGAATGATATCATGAGTTACCAACAAGCTACAGATCCCTTGAATTCAGCTTAGACTGTGTCCAAATTGGCAGCTACGGCTACAGCTATGGCTATGGCTACGGCTATTATAGCAGGCTAGGCTATGGCTATGGCTACGGCTAGGCTACGGATATCGACTGTTTCTGTTGGGCCTCCTATGCTTGCCACTAATTTTGGACACTGCCTTAACTATTTGTCTGTTCTTTATTTAACAGAGCGCAAAGCTTCAACCAAAAGAGGAACACCGAATGAGAAAAATAGTTCAGATTGTGAGTATGATTTTGATCAATTTGGGAATATGGAGTGATTTATTATTGTAGGATTGCAGGTGCAGATCCAGGAATTTTACCAGTGAGGGGTCCCAACAAACAGAGCCTTAGCATAAGCCGGAATCAAAGACAAAGCCTAAGCTGGAGTCAAATCTGAAAACCAAGGTTTCGCAAATGTCTTGTGTATTTGTTAGACTCACATTGTAGATAACACCTGTCTTGGTAATACTTGTAATTATATAATATATTTTATTTTGTCCTCGTTCTCTTCAGCCAAGAAAGGAAGCAGTCAGGGCCCGGCAGTCAAACCCTTCTTGGTGTGTTCTTCAACGCTAATGGAACTAGAGCACTGGCAGAGGGAGATACGAAGAGTCAGAGGAGGTGAGGAGGTTGTTTCTCTTGGTTCAGTTTTCTCTGGTCCAGTGTGACAAGGAACTCTTAGCAGTGTCCAGGCGCCAATTTCACAAAACATTACGCGACTGCATTAGTCCACTTGCGCAACATTTATTGCGTAAGTTGTGAGTCACTAATCTTGCACAAGTGGACATATGCAGTTGCGTAAAGTTTTGTGAAATCGGCTGCATGGCTTGATTTCACAAAGAGGAAAACTTTTTTATAATTTTTAAAATAATTTTTATTATCAGTATGAAATCTCAAACCAATTAATGAAAAAATCAATCTGAAACCCGATTTTTGAAAATGCCCGCCATCAATCTTAATGCAAATTACTCTGGGATTGCCCTTTTGGCTAGGTTAAGAAAATAGGTGCCTTTGCCAAAGGAAAAAAAGAAACGCAGACTGATTTGTGCCGATTATGACACGTTGGTCACGTACTGTCCCTTAACATTGCTGAATCATAGTCAGCCCTTGAACACCTCAACTTTTGGCAAGAAGTCTTAAAGGGGTGATACGGGATCCACAATCATCAGGAAGAAAGAGCAATTAGGCGAATTGGCGATTATGGCTACGGCTTCGGCTACAACTGTTGCTAAGGGTGTTGCTGAGGGCGTCCTATATTTCAACGCATGACGAGGTGGGGATCCAGCCATAGCTGTAGCCGTAACCGCCATTTTGGACACGGCCTTTGTTTGGAAAAAAATCCTACACTACCTTTAAGCCAGCTTGAACCTTCCCAGACAAAGCCCACAGGAGACCCAAAACACACTGGAAATGCTCACCGATGCCTGGCCGGTCTCGATAGCAAAAAAGGAAAAAACTCTGTAGGAAAGTTCAGTGGAAATGTCAAAGAATTCAAAGAAGTCACTTCAGTGACTCATAATTGATTTGATTTGATTTTTTTCTGTTCTGCCTGCTCGTGTTTCAACAGTACTCAAAGTCCTATGATAGTTGATTTTATTTAGGGGTAGATCTAGGTCGAGGGTACGAAAGGGTAGGAGGGGCAAACGGCTGAAGCAAGAATGGGAAGATTTTAGTGAAGGATTTCCCTTGTGTTAGGGTATCAATGTTTATCGGAAGTAAATGAATGTGAAGTAGGTGTTATCTAGACTGGTCCCCTGTCCTTATATCCTTTTGAGTGTGTAGACAGGCTTTTGTTGTTTACCAATGGTTTCATTGTGTGAGTTTGTGCTGGCACACTCACACACGTATGAAAGGCATATTTAAAGTTTTTGATAATTAGCCACTAATTTAAGTTTTGCCCTTAGCTGTATGCACAGCTTTATAAATCCTGCAGAAAGAAATTCCCAGAAACCCTTGATGGGAATCGAACCCACAACCATGTGATTTGTAGTGCAGGTGAATTAACCCTAGACCACCAAGCTCACCCAATGATGACAGGTCATTTTGAATCTAATTTATTAGCCTGTGGTGTGTCGTGGCCGGGTGCATCTGACTCAAGTTCTGTTGGCTGAATCATTGGAGTGTGGGTTCGATTCTCCGTTCGATTCCCGGTCATGACACTTAACCACAATTCTCTAAACACAGGTGTATAAATGGGACCCTAGGGTGTTGAGAAAGTTTGAAAAATGGTCTAAGTATGCCTGATGAACAGGGAGAATAATGTTGTAAAGCGCCTTGATCTAGCCACTAGGATAGAAGAGCTAAGCAATTAATCGAGGTCTGATAAGGAAATATGTATAACTCATTGATCTCTGAGTCCTTCAGGAATAAAAATCTAGAAACCCCAACCATCTACTGTCTTGAACAGTTATCTTAACCTCCAAACCTCCCTAAATTCTAAATGGATACCATGGTCTTCATTTGTAGGTGTATTCGGCCAGAGTTTAGAAGACACCATTATCAATGAGAGTGATTCCTGCACTAAGGTCATTCCAACGGTGGTAGAACTGTGCGTCAATTACATCAGGAATAACGGCCTGAGAGAGGAAGGCATCTTCAGGTAGGGTTACCTCGAACATCTGTCTGTTTGTCTCTACTGTTATGTTGTCTGTCTGCTCATTCATCCAGAATCTTTATGCATACGAATTAAAGATGTCTGCTGCCCAGGGCCCGGTCACACACCTTTGTTCCAACACCCTGTGTTTTGACACCCCTAATGTATTTTCCTAACCCTAACCCTAATCCTAACCCGAGCAGTATATCACAAGAGATTATCAGAACATAAAGTTGTCAACATAGGGCCGCTTAAACAGAAGGTACATGTGAAATTGTATTTTGGCTGATAACCTTATTTTGTTAATCATATTTTGTTGTGCTTAAGCAGATCTATGTAACTGTGCCATGGTCTTAACAACTACGATTGCTTAATAAACTCTACTATGTTTTCAACTGTAGATTGAACGGACGTAGTAGTCAGGTGCAAGAGCTTCAAGATGCTTTTGATAAAGGGGAAAGACCCAGCTTTGACGAAGCGAATGCGGGGATCCACACGATTGCCTCGTTGCTGAAGCGTTATTTCCAACTTCTACCGGAGCCGATCATCCCTTGGCGCCATTGTAAATTCTTCATCCCCGTCATGCAGTACCTCCAAGAGAATGAAGACGAGGGACGACACAAGCTGATCATCCAGCTGGCCCTCCTTCCCCGCATCAACTACAACCTCCTCAAGTATCTCTGTCAGTTCCTCCACGAAATCCACCGCCAGGAGGTGTACAATAAGATGGGACTCGGTAACCTGGCCAATATCTTTGCTCCGCATATCTTACGGCCAAAGCACGCCCAGGGGGCCTTCCTGCTCGGAAGCACAGCCCTCAGTCTACGACTCGTTCACTACCTGATCCACCACCAAGACAAGTTGTTCCCGCCGACGAGTGACATACAGATGGACTATGAGGTCATTGAAGCGCCCTCAACATCATCACCGATGTCTAGCTTCGACTCGACAGGGAGCCTCTATGAGAGGGCAAGCTCCTGTGAGTACGAAGTCGAGATCATTCCGAGATTTCAGGAGGGGAAAGAGTGGAGAGGAGGGACGGTCAGGAGAAGAAACACAGCAGGATTCAGAAAACTGAGAGCTGTAATTACGAGTTGGAACTCTTCGGGGAGGAGTATGGCACCCCGGCGGATGTGAACAGTATCTATGAGAATCTAGATCTCTCAAGCGGACCCTCATTAATTGAATCCTTGAAGAATCGCATCTCCGAAATGCCGAACAAACCGCCCTCGCAGAACGAGCAGAAAGCAAAGCGATACGGCGTGTCGTATCGCGATCCCGCTTCGATCGGAGTTATAGCAAACGGACCAAGACGTCACTCCAGCGACAACCCCAACAGTAAGGTGAACGGTTGCGGGTCAGACGGCCCGGTGCTGCGCGGAAAAAAACACAAGTTTCAAAATGGAGACGTTCACAGCCAGGTGCAGTCTACGTATCAAAATGTGAAATCCTAGCTATCGCCATCAAAGAGCAATCACCGGAGACGTGTAATGGAGCCAATGCCTACCAAAACCCCAACCCACTTCATAATGCTTTGATCCGGGACCTTAAAGCGGCTACCACAAACGACGATGACTATCTCCAACCGATATTCCACAAGCAACCTGCCTCTAGGACGAACGGGGAGGCCCTTAAACCACCACCCAAGACTGCTGCCAAGACAGTCCTTAACGGCGACACAACAAAACAACTCAGACAAAACCAGGTGCAGAAGGAACGATCAGGCACCAACGAGATGAACGGGAAGCCCTCAACGAGTGCGAAAACGCAGAAACCGATACCCAGTGGGGATACGATGGCGCCCTCGCAAGGATTGAGAGCACGGTTAAGACAGAAAGAGGAAGAGATTTGTAGACAGCAGAAATCTTTGGAGAAAATCAAGAAAGAGCGGGAATCACTCAGAGTCAAGTTGTGTGCTGAGGTTAGTTTTTTTTTATTTTAAAATTTTTTATTAATTTTTTCCAGCACAAAACTTTCAAAAAGCCATTCAAGATGAGGGCCGAATTTAATTTTTTGCGAAACTCAGAGAAAAATTAGCAAAGAGGGCACAATTTGTACACAGCTCAGAGGATTGCGCTGTCTGATTTTTAGCAACTTTTGATAAGAAGAAAGGGGTCACATCCCAAAACTTGGGATAAAAAAATAAAATTTCTCATATGACCACTGTAGTATCCTGCCTGCCAAGAAATGCCCTGGAATGTAACAAGGTCACTCTAAAAACAAGGTGGCATGGTCTTATTTGTTTAAGGATATTGCATGAGCAATTCTCAAGTCCATTTGAAGTCCCAAAGTCCCAAACAATGGGTCTTAACAACTGACTGCAGAGTCCAAGTTTTCGACTTAAAACCAAGGTATTTCTCCTTTGTCTTTTATCCTTTGCAGGAGGCAGCGCGTAATGCAACAGAGGAACGAAATCGTCAGCTGCAGTTGGAGATTGACAACCTCAAGAGACGTCTCGGCATCAGATGAGGCTCCTCAACATCCTCTTGTTTCATTCGCATCATCTTAAAAACACTGGATGAAGAAGAAACAGTTTCAACTGGACTCCTCCCCCAACTCCTGACCCCTACTGACCCCTACTGACCCTACTGACCCCTCCCTCTCCTCCTGACCCCGCCCTCTCTCCTCTCAAGTTCTTGTAAGAACAACCTCTTTATTAAAGAAGAGATTACTGTAAAGGGATTAATGTTGAGGGATTACTGTTAAGGGATTACTGTCAAGAGATTACTGGTTGTAACCCACAAGGCAAGGGCTATTCAGTAGTAATAGTTATGTTTCATTGACCACAGCTATTAGCAACAAAGCTGTTTGGTTTTTTTTGTTTCTGTTGATATACATTGGGTTTAAGCTCTTAACTGTGTTAACCAAAACATTTAAGGTTGTTACCCACTGTGGCGTGTCATGGCCAAGCGGTTTAGTGCATCCCACTCAAGTTTAGGGCCCAATTTCATAGAGTTGCTTAAGCAGAAAATACTGCTTGACAATTTTCTGCTAAGCAGAAATCAGCGGGATACCAGTCACAAATCGTACATGTGACATGGTTGTTTGGCCGGTAACCTTATTCTGGTAAACATAATTTTGTTTGCTAAGCTACTTTTTTTGCTTAAGCAGCTCTATGAAATTGGGCCCTGGTGGTTAAGTCATTGTGTGGGCTTGAATCCCAATTATGACACGTGTGTTCTTGAGCAAGACACTAAACTATAATTGCTTCCCTTCACCCAGATGTAAATGGGTACCTGTGATTGCAGAGATGGTTATTGTGACTGATTTAGCTTGGTGCGCTACATACTTGGCAGCACAGGCTGTATACTCCCCAAGGAGCTGAGATGGTTTAAGGAATCAAATAGACGGCCCAGTGATCAGGGATAATGATATTTAAAGTGCAATAATCATCTCTTTAAAATTGCGCTATATAAGAGCTGTTAATATTATTCATAAACTGTTTCTCGTACGCCTACATGTATGTTTTTTCGCTATCCAAGCTGTTTTTATGACAATGTTTTGATCGTACGAGTTTTGTCTGGTCGTTATGTTAACCAGGACAGAAGGTAACAGGAAAGCCCCTGTAATCTCAGCCCTATGGGGTGAGGATGGTATAACTGCAGGCAGTATGAGGTGTCATCAGCAGATTGCCCTCCCATCATTCATAAGTGCTCATAATCAGAACTGATTTAGGCTCTGATGCTTGTGTGGCTTCAATGGTGGGTTAGAAGAGATCAGTTGTGGGAGGGTGACAAGGTCGGCAAATTTGGCAAGTAGGGGGGTTGTTATGGGCACTGCCCCCTCCCCCCCAAAATAATAACAGTTCACAAGTCAGTTTTTATATCATTAAAAATAAGATTAATATTCCATCTATATAAAGTGTGAACTTAAACAAAAAAGTTTTATTGGTTTTGCTAGGAAAAGTTATGCTGTTGGCGGGCTACCATCTTTGAAGCAAGATAGGGTACAGCATTGTTAATGACGGCCAAACTGTGGTACCTTACTTTCCTTGAACCAAGATAAGGTGCATAATTGTGACGTTGGTAGAACTGCTTTTTTTCTGGCAGGCTCCCTTTTCTTTTAATCAAGATAATGCACAGCTCTGTAAATGATGACTAAGCTGCCGCTACTAGTTGCTTACCCTCTTTGAATCAAGATAAGGTATAGCATTGGTAAGGTAGGCAGAATAGCTGATGATGGTATATTTCAACTGGGTTTGAGGATGAATAATCACAGGTTTTCTTCTTCTTTTTTGTGCATAACCTGAGGGTAAGATTAACTCTTGGCTTTAACCCACCACACCTCTTTCTGATTGAATTAGGAGAAACAATTACACCCAGTTGCCCAAAAGGCCACGAGGCTGTCCTGCACAGAATCCCTGTGCTATTCCAATTAGGCCAGTCAAAAAGAAATATGTGTTAGTTGGGCCTTGAAACCACTGTTTGTTTTTTTGTATTTTAAGATGTGCAACCAGGTGCATTTCTTGGTCAACTTTTCTGATTTCCTCATTTTGGGTCTCTCAGCTGTGCCATTGAAAACCGAAAAACTTGCTTAGCCTGGCACTTTCCTCTTCTTTGACACACTGATGTATGTGAGTATTAATACATCACTCTTTAAAACAAATGATACATCATTGGTTTTCAGAAAAGACCTTTCAATCCAGTCATCTACTTTCGACAAACCCTGTGGAAATCACAAGTTTTTTTAACAACAGGAGACTAGTGGAATGCTAGCATCAGTCTCACTTCGTAAAATCCAATGTTCTTAAAAAGCCAAGGATGACGACGAAGATCCTCTTAGTCTCCTTTGGTTTTTGTACAGAAAAGAAAAATCTTTGAACTGCCTGGCTGGGTAATTTAACTTGATATCAAACTTTCAAGCAACTTTCTCCCCCTCCCCCCCCCCCAAGAAAAGAAAAAACAGGTTTAAGGAGTTAAGATTTACTGACACCTTCACCAGATGGTGTCTGTAGATACTTCAAACTTCTCAGAATTCTTGGCAGTGTTTTTTTACAGACAGATTAATCAAAGGTGCACAGTGACTTTAAAGGGAGAGAGATTGCCATCCGATTGCAAGCGTCTCCAGCCCCCATTTCCTGTCCAAGTAGAGACAGATTCCTAGTCAAATGCTAATGTCGGGGCAAAGCAAATGTCAACGTTTTACAGTAAAAACTTCCACAGATGTTTGAGGTCAATTCAACTGGGACGAATCGGTTCCCGTGACTTTTATAAAGTGAAAGTTGCTTCACTTTTTGTCAATTATGACTACATACATCTTTAGAGAGATTAATTTTATGTCAGTTGCAGGGCCGCTCTCTCATTGTCATACTTTATGCACATATCCTGTGTTACTATTAATGCTGATGACATGGTAGGTCACATGACCTATTTCAACTTATGAATATTCATAATATATCAACTTGGCAAATTGTGACTATATTGTCATAATTGTAACCGCAGTCCCATTTAGTGAAGTTACTCCCTCTGAATCTATCAAAATGCACGTAGCCCAGCATGGTGCTTCAGCTTTCGGAAGTGGGATCAACTGGGTAATAGGGAGTCAAGGTGCCAGTCTGAAACGCCTCAACTCCGTTGGCATGGCGATATCCATCAAACCGGGGCAAAAACAAAGAAAATCACAGTTACTCATGTACACGTTGACAGCAAAACTTGATCAGCTTTTTGCGTCCACTGCTGGGAGGGGGGTATGGTTTGTGAGTCATTGTGTAGAATGTTCAAGGAACGATGCAGTGTCGTTGGGCTGTGTTAGATTAAAGGGAGCCCCTTGTGGGTAATAGTGACTCATTGGTCTGTAGAGACAATACCAACCTGACACATTCACTGATGGTCGATCACTCATGGGTGTACTGGACAAGCTTTAAAGGGACTGTTCATCATTGGTTATTGGAAAGAGTACATTCATTCCTATCCTCCAGTTGCGAGAAACATATCATAAAGGGATGGTACATCATTGGTTATTGGAAAGAGTACATTCATTCCAATCCTCTAGTTATCAAGAAACATATCATAAAGGGATTGTACATCATTGGTTATTGGAAGAGTGCATTCATTCCAATCCTCCAGTTGCGAGAAACATCCTAAAGGAGAAACATCTCCACTTCCCCCTTCCCCTTCACCCCCACCCCTGGGGGGTCAGGTCTCACCACAAGGGACAAAAAGGAAGAAGGTAGTCCAGGAAAGTGTAACTGATCTTTTTTTCAATTTCAATTTTGTTGTTGTATATTTCTGGTTATGAAACCAAGGGTGCCTTGTAAGTGAACTTAATCACTGTAGTTCACAAGCCTGAGGAAACCTGTAAAATTAAAGGGTGCTTTCTTTTTGAACTAGAAACACTGGGGTTAATCCCTACTCTTCCACGATAAGTGTTCTGGGTTCTTTTACATGCACTACCAATCCTAGTACATGTGGCCTACAGCTTAATGTCCCAATCAAAGGACAAAGCAATTATGGTGAAGTGACTTGCTCATTGACACAATTGCCACGACCGGGACTCGAACCCACACTCTGCTGGTCAGAAACACCAGAGCTTGAGTCCAGCGCTCTTAACTGCCCCGCCCAAGACACACCACTTTTGACACACTCTGGGAAGTTTCTGATATTTTCATTCATCCGTTAACTTGGTGTATTTTAAGGGCCATGTCACACCAGGCAGTTTATGGGCGACCCAAAAAAATTACAAAAATCACATTTTTATTTCCATTAAATTTTGAGAGAAAAATACACTGGTAGAAAAAAATGCTACCAAAGCTTGTCCTGCAGTGCAGTTGGTTGCCTCTGAGCTGCCAGTAAAAATTGCCTCAGGTGATGAGGCCCTTAAAAAAAACATTGGTGTTTCAAAATCTATTCTGAAGTTAATGTTTTCTATTAAATATTAATCATTCCAGTTGTAATATTTTCTGTATTAAAAGTGTATTTTAAATCAAATTTAAATATACAGATTTTGAATGTAAAAAAAAATGAAACTGTACATATTTGTAAGTTGCTTATGTAATACTTATCAGTGCGGTGGTATTTATATCTACTTTATTGTGCTGGGAAAAAAAGAGACGGGCTGACAATAAAACATAAATTGTACATTAAACTTTTGCATTTATTGTCTGTATTAAAACGCATTTAGTCTTATATCAAGAAGCATCTGTGAAAAGTCATGGCCAAGTTCCCACAAGGACCATTTGTCTACTAGCAGCTGATGTGTTGCCTGGTACCCATCACATGTTTTTGAGCATGGATACCAGGTAATATCGGCTGCTTGTTGACAGGGAAGGGTTTTATTTTGTATTGTCTGATGGTAAAGACGGACTATAAATAGAATGAGCAGCTGCCAACTATAGCTCCCTCTGTTGATGCTTTGAAAAGCCAATACACAATCCAGCCTTGAATCGAGGCTAACTGTTAGACCAGCCCCTGTTATTGTTGCCTGTCTTGATTTAAAGTCCACATTTGATGTCTTCATTTAACCAGGTACAAACATGCGTTATTATCTCTAACCATAACTGAATTAAGCTATGAGGTGTGACTGGTGTGGGTAGACGATAATTCAACCCAGCCCACCACGGCTTCCTGATGTCTTAATTGCTAACACTTCATCAGGCTGTTTGTCTTGTAGGTTCTCTGTGACAATGGAAGAGTTGTCTTAGAAGAGTCTTGGGGAGGCGGGGCTTGAGGTGGGGGCGCTGGAGGACCTTGTTGGTTGGAGAGCCAATGGGAGACTTTTGGACAAGAGGGCAGCTTACACCAGATTTTTGTTTTGATTATGTAGTTCTGAGAATGCACACTTTTTCAAGAACAATCAATTTACGTGGAAGTCTGCTGCCACCTGGTGTCCCAAAGTCATTGAGACGACTGTGAAATTGCCAAACAAACAAAAAAGTTATAAAGAAGGAGGGGGCGTGGCGGGAGGAGGTAGAAATTCTCTGGATAAGTAGATTTATGAAAAAAGGGGTAAATGAGCTTAACTACTGCTTTTGATTGTTAGCTGGTAATCTTATTTTGCTAAGCATAATTTTGTTGTGCTTAGCAACTTTTCCCTTAAAATTAAATCTACCAACACAGTCTGGCCATCAGACAAGGGGTAGAAGAATGACCATCAGTCATAGTCCGTCTAGGTTTTGACTGTATCCCAGCCAGGAAGATGTTCCTTTTTTAAGTTCTCCCTGAGGTACTGGAGGGTGTGCCAGCAGTTTGACAATCAGTCTTTCGACTTGACCTGGGGGCCGATTTCACAAAGAGACAAGATTGATGTGTATTAATCTTAATTGCTAAGCAAAGTGTGATGTCACAATATAAATCACTATGACAACTTAAGGACCATACACTATAACCTTAACGTTTGGCCGGGAACTTGTTTTAGCTTAACAGCATTTGTGCTAAGCACATTTTTTGCTGAGAAGCTCAGTGAAACAATCAGGCCATGATCTAGTTCACATGTGATAATCCGTGTTTGAGAATGAAATGTTTTAGCGTATAGGGGGTTGATGTATAATGTCACTGGACACTTTTGTCCCCAGGACGCAGTTGTCAACATCGCTCAAAGTGTGTCAGGCATAGCGAGAAAGACACTGTGTGGTTTTCGGTTCAAGATCATACTGCTATGTTGTCATTACCCCTGTGTTCATCTTGTCAAGTGAGGATACAGTCAAAAAACCACAAACTGTGGGGGAGTCGGTGATGAAGGCATCTTCTGAGAAGTTTAGTCATCGGTTAAAGCTTAGGTTGACTGCAAACATCAAAATATTGGGAAAGATTTTAGATGGAAAAGCAAAAAGCAGTGTAGGAAATGTCTTTAAGTTATGGGTGGTGTAATTGTAACTTTTGGAAACACATACTTTTTTCGCTGAGGGAACAAGCCATGATGATGTCATAAAGCTGTCAAGTAGAAAGTTTCTGCTAAGTATAAATTAGAAGGGAACCAGTCACAAATGGTATATATTACATGGTATTTTGGCTGGTAACCAGTTTCTGCTAAGCAATTTTTGTTGTCACTTAACAGTTTTAAGAAATTGGGTTCTTTTGAGTGTTTTCAGTGACAAGATGGGCTGGAATTATCATATTCTTCAAGGTAACATATTTTTGTTCCAATAGGAACCCATTATTGTTGCCATCATCATTGTATTGTCCCCTGTCAACCAAATCAGTTGTGACTACTGATTTTCACTATGCCAAAAAGGGGCCTGACTAATTTCCTTCCAGCCTCAGTTTGGTTAAATCGATTTAAATGGGCGACAAGCAAGATGGTTGCACCACGATAAAGGTATGTTGGTCTAACAGTCTAGAGTGACTTTAAGCCCTAGACTCGTCCTCTGTGCTGTGGTATTAAGATGAAAATAAAGGTCCTCCAGGGCTTTAAGAACACCCTGAAATCCTACAATTACAATAAGAATAGTCTGATCTGTATGTTGATTGTGACACCCCTGTGCACACTAATTCCTTTAAAATTCAAACACCACCCGAGGTATGTTTACAAAATGCATCACCCTGATCAAACGACTCAAATGGCCAGCGGGCCGGACAGACGTTGAAACCTTAATTGACCGTTGGGTATTAGCATGATGTCACCTTCCTGTTCACGCGGTGACGACACCCTACCCGCCACCGCAAAGTGACAGAGCGTAGGACACTTTTGTAGTCACCTTTCCCCTAGTCTACAGCTCACTGGTTACTTATAAACTCCCTGAAGTTCATTAGAAGTGAAACAAAGCATGGAGTTTTTCCTTTCCTGTCTTGACAAATGAGCAAAGTCAAGCCTTTTTTAAAAGGCTTTCCTCCGGAGGTCATGATAATTAATGAAAACTTTAAAGGGGCTGAGATTTTTTTGTTTACTACACTCAAATTTTAAACTTTAATTAATTGTTTAAAATTGCCAACACTTTTTTTCTTCTTTCTAAAGCGTACTAGGAGGCAGTAGCCTAACCCCAATGCACAAATTATGTTTTTTCCCCACATACCCCCCCAAAAAAAAAAACCCACATATGTTTATATATATTTAAATAAATATAGGATAAATAAAATAAATAGTATAAAACAAAAATTTATATATATATAAATAAAACAAATAAATAAATAAATAAATAAATAAATATAAAAATATATAAATAAATACAAAAATATGATTAAAAAAAATGTCTGGTCACACCACTGAACATGCCTTAACCCTTTGTACGAAAGATAAACTACAAGGACAACCACACATGATTGAGGATTATTCTATTTATGATTTGGTGGGGGAAACAAAACAAACTTGTATTTAAAATGATTTCTACTGAAACAGTAATATTGCTCAGGTGTGATGTCATTCTCTAAAAAGTTTTGAAATGTACTGTATAAGAGTTTGTCCCTCAGCTTTACCAACCACCCAGTCTAAATACTTTGGTACTGTCTGCCCCTCAAACCCCACCACACCCCTTGACAGAGTGTGCATTGGTCCATCTTGCCAATTTGCCATCTTGTTTTTATGTGGAGGAAAATTCAAAACGCCATGTGCTTGCTTTGTGGGATGCTGTGGCTGTAGAGCAACTTAAATGTTGCAATTTCTGAAGTGCAGCGAAGGTTTTTGAATGTGGATGAAGAATTCTTGAAGCTTAGACCAAGTAAGTTGTAGGCAAAGGGACAATTTTAAAGAGAAATTCTTGGTGTGTAAAGTAGAAAAAGTGCTGTTTTTTACCAACGTTTTTACCTGCATGTTTTCAGCATTAACCTTACTAGACTCCAGTTTAGTCTAAGAATGACACAAAAATGCACACACAGGTTTTTTTTTACAAACTTTTGTGGCTACTAAGCATTTTTTCAAAAACACTGTTAAAAGTTTGGGTCCTTTCTTATTGTTTAACTTTTACTGTGTCTCTGTCAGAATCTGTACATGTTGGGCCTAGGTTGGACTTCTCAGTTGTAATTAAAGCCCTCAAAAGAACAATATGGACATGAAGAATATAAACACAATTTCAGCTCTTAAGTTAGGTAAAAACATGAACAAACATTAGTTGACTCCCGTCTGGTCTACCAGGGCTAGCTGGGAACCCATTGGAGATCAGTGGGTACTACTGAAGGGGCCACACAGTTGAAACAAGAAAGAAATAAAGAAATCTGCACCAAAACTTCCAGCCTGGGAACAGCAACCCAAGAGCTTTTCCCAAGTCCTGCATGAAAAAAAGTCCACAGGAACCTCGCGTTGGGACTCCAGCCCCCAAATTTCATCCTTATAGATCAATTAACCAGTGGATGAAATCTTAAGAGTACTACATGTAGCTGAGTTTCCCTCGTTGTGCTATCCCTCTTACAAATGCAGATGGTTTTATCGTTACAACATTAACAACTAATGCTGTGAGACAATTTGCAAGTCATGCAATGAATGTTGTGGTCCCCCCCCCTCTCTCTCTCTAGGGACACAGCTGTGTATGTTAACCTCAATCTCTGACGTCATCCCTCCAGAACCATGGAACCTGTCAGATGCAGACCTCAATCGTTTGGAAAAATTTGTTAACTTTGACCAACTTAGTAACTGGTGAGTAATGCTTACATGTGGTATTCCTTCGACCGAAGACGTTTAGCGTGTGGTTTAGGCTGGTGCTACAAACCACTCACTCCATGCATAACATCACTTGTATGATTAGTCAGGGCCCAATTTCATGAAGCTGCTAAGCACAAAAAACCGCTTAGCACAGAAAAGTCTGCCGAGAAGAAACTTTCAGTTACCAGTCAAAAGTCATTCACAGTTTGTCTTTCACAATTTGCAACTGGTGCCCACTATCATTTTGCTCAGCAAATGAATTTGATAAGCACATTTTTCCGCATCACATCTTTTTAGAATTGGGCCCAGATAAGAATAATATTCATTTCAACAGTTATTTATATTCAAACTCAGGCCATATCCGAATTGGTGGCTACAGCTATGGCTACAACTGTTGCTAAGGGCAACCTATACTTCAGCGCATGCTGACATTGTGATCCAGTCGTGGCCATAGCCGTAGCCGCCAATTCAGACACAGCCAAAAGATATTTGGGATAGAATTTACACTTTGCTAACTCTAGGTGGCAGCATACTTTAAGCCAAAAATCACTGTTCTCAAATTGTAATTTTCAGAATTAAGAAAAAAAGTGGACTACTACTCAGTATGTCTGCTGCCCCCTAGTGTCGTAAAATCCTCCTTTTGTGGTGAACAAGATTTAAATGGCTTTCAATACCCTCTCCCCTCAAAAACCACCATAAGTCCACAACTTTATTTATATTTCTGGGCCCTTCATGTCAGAGTCAATCTATAATCCGCCTGACTTGGGGGAGGGTAGTCTCAGATGACGAGAAGTGCGACCACAGACCAATGACGTTATGTCCCGGAATAGAAACCCACTGTAATGGCCACAAAATAGCAACAAGCGTACCCACAACTGGTATGTGGTTAAGTCTTGACATCCGCCGCAGTAAACGAGGTCCAGGTACCGCTGCGGAAGACGAGAGATGCGTAATGTTGGCTCCCTCTCAAGTCGGTCATAGCACAGGCTGCCACGGGTGCGAGGGGACAGGGGGTACCGGTGGGTAGACAAGGGGGGATCATTTCTTGGCAAATGGTGAGCGTTTCTTAAGATTTAAATGACGAGCCTCACTTGCGTTTCGATGACTTGAGATGACTTGTCCTTTTAGAAAGTCCAGAGGGATATTTGCACACAGCGCAAGATGTTTGAATAACCTCATTTGTGTTTGTCAGTTTCAGACCTCTCCTGAAACAAAACAATGTTATGTGGTCAATTATCTCCATTTAAAGGTGTTATACAGATTGGTAAGGATAAAAAACATCATCGTTTAATTCTAGTCTGAAAGCTTACTGATTATGAAGTTCATACTAGAACCTTTTTTTTCTCTGAAATATTTCCCTCTGAAATGAAGTCATATTCAAGAACTCTGTTTTGGTTGTTTCAAACAAATTTAAGGACAATGTGTTGACATGCTGAAAATTTTGCACGGTTTTACAATATTTTCTCCTGACTCACACAACGGATTAAGGCAAATTTTTCAAAGGTTTTATTTCATGTATATGGTTGATCACACAAAACACGAACACTGTCTGCAATTATTTTTTCAGCTCAACCGATCCTGTATAATGCCTTTAAAGCAACTACCATAAAAATGTGTACAAAGAACATAAAAACTTGAGAGTTGGCAATTTTTTGGTTTGTTCCATTCTTTCAATCCTTACCTCAGGAAATTGAACACTGGAGAACACTTACCTATTTCTCAGCAATAAAAACAGTTTGATTTGACGTGATTTTGCAGTGTACCTCAGGTTAAAACAAGACAAACCTTGATTACTTTCAGTCTGAAGCTTGAAGATTGTAAAGTTCATTCCGGTTCCAATCTTCCAGATTAATATTTTCATTTAAATACAAACACCCTGCTTATTTTGATTGTATCTCTTGAAATTAGCCTAATGGGAAGATGCACAAAGTATCAGACAAACCGTAAACCATTTTTTCGCTGTTTTCGTAAATGTGACCGCTTAATTTGATTAATGGCGAATTTGTCAAAAACTTTATGATGGGAATGAATTTGGGGCCAACTCGGGACAGAATAAGCCATTTGCCTTAGTGTTTTAGCCAGAGGGGTGTGTTTTAAATTTTGACACCCTGTTTTTTCTGTCATTTACATGTAAGTGTACTGTAAGTGAACAATTTGGACACCCAGTTTTTAAATTCCCAGCAAATTTGGACACCCTTTTACCGAATCCTGGCTAAAACCTTAGATTTGATTACAATCTGGTACAATGACTTGCTTAGCACAACACTAGACTAATTGGCATGGCTTATTCACATGATTTGACAACACCTTAAAAAAACACCACGAAATCAACAAAAACACCAGTTCATTTTTCACTGTTGACAGTAGAGATTTTAATTACCAACCTACTTATGTTTCGGTCGATGCTTCAAAAACCTGGCCGATACCTTCACAAAAAGTACGATAGTAGTACAACCACAGAAAAAGCTTTACACTGAAATTACGAAAGTACATAATGTCTGTATGTTTTTTAACAGTTAAACATGACCTACATATATATATGTACCTATTAGAACTACATGAATGTAGTCACAAGAGTTATACTTCCAAAGTACTTTTTATAAAGGATTCCTTAAGTTTTCAACCAGTTTCTTACACATTAAGTCCAGTCCTACACATAAAATGTCTGTTTTTTTTATATCCAACATAGACAAGTACTGTATTACATACATACAACACTTCTGGTAACAGCTATATATTTTTTTTCCACATGTTTTTTAAATAGCCTGGAAAGATCCACTTTTAGGGGCTAGCCTGGGAATCTGGTACTCTTTCCATTTATATTGAAGTTCTGTGCATCTGATCATCAGGTAGAATTGAGCTAGCCTGGGTTTGTCATCATGACATTCTCTATAATATAAAGGTGGACAAAGTGGATCTGACCAGGCTAATGACATGCTTCATATGGCTAAGATTTCTGCAGGGGCGCCGTGTTTTATGTTCCAATCGGAAAGACGTCATATTAACGCTGAGCCATATACTCTTTCCATGTCCTATGATATTGAAAAGATTTATGTTATAAGTGGATGAATTTCTGTGAAGAGCCCTCTATTGACAGTAACCATGAAGAGCGCCCCCTAGAAGCAGAGACCATTTGAAACACGTCGGTAATTTTTTTTTAATCAGCTGTTTTTACCACATAGACACACTATAGGTCCACTCAGCACAGGGTTGACTATGAGCTAATTTATGTACAATTTACACAAGAGAAAAAAAAAAACTAATATTTTCTCAAAATGCAATGGTTCAGCCAAGAGCAGGCGGAGGGAAAAAAAAGAACCAAAAATTATTTTAAAGCGTAGATTCAACTGGTTGCTTCTTCTTTGAAAGAGATAGCAAAGCAAATTGCGAGATTTGTGGTTTCGCAGGAATTGTTGTATTGTGATGACGGAAAAACAAAAAAATGTGTAAGTTCAAGAAAGTGCAAGAACAAAAGCTTTCCCTTGCAGCTATAGATACTCGTATATTTGGACGTTCTTCAACTTCTGAACATCACAAAATCTCTCCTCCATTCGACTCAGGAGAATAAACCTGCAAATCTTTCTCCATAAAACCAGCCAGATTAACATTAACACAGTCCCTTCCAGAGTCTAGTAACTTTCAGGCATTTTGAAAATCACAATCAAATACATTAACTCTTAAATACAAACCCCAAAAATATTTATAACCAAATACAAAAACAAACCCCCCAAAACAAAACACACCTCTGTCAAATTATTATTGAGACGTTATTTTCATAACACTATGTGACAATATACAATTAATTGTTTCCGGGAAAAAAACCTTAAAAAACAAAAAACAATTACAATTATATGGAAAAGTCAAATAGGTAGTTACTTTAATATGCATCCATTCTTGGTTTTGTGTATCACGTTTTGATTTTGTTGCAATCAGAAAGGATTCCCTTCAAAGTAATATGGTTTGGATAATTTCTCACCCCAAAACACTTGAATCTGAGAAACAATTCATGCATGAATCGCTTCTCAGATTTCCAAGGTTGGTGTCCGTTTGCGAATGCTGCGGCCAGAGATGCGGCTGGTTCCCACTGCCACCTCACTATACATGTACGTGGTTGGATTTGGCGTTGGCAGAAAGTCCTCATTGGTACATTTCTCCAAGGTGAAAAAAAATACCAGTGCACTTGTCGCAGCAGTTTAAACTATCCAAAGCACTTTGGATGGTAACTTGTTTCTGTCCAAAAACTAGAATAAACCAATTTCAAATTTTACTCTACGGTTAACAGGAAGATTTGTTTGCATAATGCCAACCCATACATGGATATCTTACTTCCAGGGTAGTCCATATCATTATTAGGAGAAAAAAAAAAACCTTAAAAACCACTAATTTCAAGACACCTTTTACAACATTTTGTGAAGAACACAAGATTGATGAAAGAAAGAAAGCTGACGTCTTCGCCTCACTCACACGCTACAGCTATTTCCATCGGGCCCCAATTTCATGAAGCTGTTCGGCAGAAAATACTGCTTAGCGAAAATTAGCAGGATACCCCTCACAAGCAATGTATATTGCAAGGTATCTTCACTGGTAACCCATTTGTGCTTAGCAGATTTTTTTATGCTAAGCAATTTTGGTTTTACTGCTGTACAACTATGTCATGTAATTGGTTACCATTATTGTCTTTTGTGGTCTAATGGGTAGGGAGTGATAAGCGATTAACAGTCTGGTGCAATCTATCTCCAAATCAAATAAACCATTTTTAAGTGGAAGACGATATGCAATGAATATCAAATAAAATAATAACAACAATCGCGATCAGTCGATCATCAACATTTCATTGAACACAATCTACAAAAATAAATAAATAAATTTTACAACCGAAAAAAAACCCACCCAGTCTACAACATGTATACCATATAAGGCAATGAGATAATTAATATTGCTACATCAATAGACCAGCCACAATCCCATGTGAGGGTGGTCATGTGACAAACACATGACTTTATAGAAAGGTTGCATCTCATCACCACTCAGTGCAGTTTTGACCTTTGACCAAAATGTGGTATAAATTACTTAAACAAAAACTGGCAAATGGCATGCGAGATCTTGTAATATCTGGGTGCATGCAACAATTTTATTTTTAACTCATTATTTACGCAGCTAGTTCTAGAGTGGGTCAAAGGTTACAATTGGGTGCAACCAAAATGTTACGGGGGAACCCCTGACATAATGGCACTTTAACTCTTGTAACAGGAAAAACAGAAGTTATCTCAAGCGAAATTGAAAGTGAAATTATTTTCGGATTCTAAGTTAAAATAACTTTGAAGTGAAAATAACTTTGAAGTGAAACTTACAAGTAGTCTAGGCTTAACATCTTACGTATTTTTAGGTGAAGGAATAAATTTAGTTGCCGTCTCACAAAATCTAGGAACCTATTTGCGTTATTCCACCAGACATAAACATCATTTAGGCCGGTTATTTCACAGGATATTTAATGAAGTATTTCCTGACGACCGACTGATTGAAAACGTTTTTAAATACTTTTAAAAACTGTCTGGAGCCTAAAGCCATGGCTTACATAGTGCAATGACTGTCGTGTGTGTGTGTGGTGCAAAGTTATCGAGACCTACAAAACTTCTACAGCTGCCAAATGTTGCACTTGATGACCTTTAACCTAAACGACCCAAAGCCCAACAGAGTGCAATGGGTTTGATTCTGCATGGCTGAGTGAATGCACAGCTAAATGCATTTTGCTTTGCCTAAAATTGCTTAGTGCAGTGATATCTTGCTGAGCTGATGAAATAGGTGACTTGCCCAAATGCTATGTCATTGTCATTATTGGTACTTTTTGCTCATAATAAGAGTTTGGGTACGAGATTGAGGAAAGGTCATGAAAATGGTTAAACGATGGAGAGTTTTGGTTTGATAATGTACAAATGATATCGTACTTTTTTAAGTAGATTCGGTTTCTAGAGTGAGGATAAATTTTGAGAGTGTACGTAGATATAAATGAGCATTTAGAATGTAGTGTAATTAGGTATTTAGCTTGTTTGATGTTATGTAGTAGTCTCAACAAGAATTGAACGCTTAATTTTTCAACCCTCCTACTGTCCGACCAATTAACATCACCCACTCTGGTTTTGAATGATAGATAAACTATGCCAGCCTGCAATGTGATATCATGTGGTAATACATCTAGGCAATACACGAACAATGTTCAACACTTTAAGTTCTGTGTAGTTGTGCCACAGTGAACTCATATGATTGGTTAACTCATTGAAAAATGTCACCAAGAGTGAGAGGGTTAAGGGTAGAATTTTGATGTGTTTTTTTTTTGGGGGGGGGGGGAGAGGAGGGGTTCCTAAAAAATGACAAATATAAATTTGGTTGTTTTTCTATACAATAAAAAAAAATTCCCGCAAAGCCCAGTGGGGTTTCATTAATTCGCTACTTTTTATAGTAAATTTATCTTAAATCCACCGTTTTCCCAAATACACACACATAATTTGATAAATATTGACAATTAATAATCAAAATGTATCAAATAATTATTAAATAACTGATAAATGACTACAAAATTAAACCAAAAAAGAAAATCGTTCTTAAGTTCACTTTCTCGTTACATTAATTAATGATTTAAAAAAAAAATTCACATCTATTTAAATTTCAAGAGGATAACTTTTACAAAGTTTTTTTCATCCTCAGAATATTTTCTGTATATAACATTTACGCAATTTGTTTTGCAAAGGACACAAAAATCTTGTGAAGGGCTAAAATATCCAACTAATCATAATAAGCCTGATATTTTAGAGTTGTTTGACAAATGCTTGGTTTGCAACAATACTAAATACCCCTTGTTGGTTATGCTATCAAATTTTAACTTTTATCCAAAAGCCTTTGTTTTATAAAGATGGTAGTAAGCATTCTGTTCAATTATTTTGATCAAAGTGTGCCCATTGAGTAGAAAAAAATAAAAGCTTGTCGTAAAATTTGCATCTCCGAAGATTGCCTAAAGGTAACTTTTGTTGCTGACAAAGTAATGGTCCGTCCTAAATTAACATTTCCCAATGCTTCCAATGTTGGTATAGCTTCTTAAAGTGAAAAACAAAACCATATGTTATTGTTTCTTTTATTGTTTTTCCAGACATCTCCTGAAAAATTGAGTCAAAACTCAACAAAATTTGCGATGTCTGGGCGTATGGTAATGATTATGGAAAGGGATGGTTTCTGAAGGATTAACCAAAGTTAATCGTTATAAAAGCCACCGAATAAAATCATTTGTATTTCAAGAACTTGTTGAATGTTGAAAATGTTTCCACAAGTCGCCAACACAAAACAATCAGCTTTAAAACAGCCTTATTTTAAATTGTTGTAGTTGGTATATACCTTAATTCCAAAATGTTTTTAGCGACTACAAATACGATGATTTGAATTGTTCTCTGCGAACATAAGTTCAAGCACTGCCATCTACTGCGAGGGAACAAGGATTGTGAATCTTTAAATTCTACACGTAGGTCTGCAAAATAGCAGACCAAAAAAATTATTTACTCACACAATTTTTTTTGTTATTTTCCTAGTTGCAGATCGCTTTACGACCTGCCAGAAATACTGATATTAAATAGCATTAACGATCATGGATATTTATATATATATATCTATAAAAACAACTTAAAGTCACTTAAAATTGTGCCAATTACATTACATGTACTGTACAATTGTACGTGGATTTGTTGAGCTTTGTTATAACTGGGTATAATTGGGCACACGAGGGCAGTATTTCCATACCCTGACAATCACAGTCACATTAAAGTGGGTCACATTCTTTCACTTCGGAGCTGACAAACAATTCCACAATTCCACTTTTTTTTATAATGGCCCTCAATGCTGCTGGACATTTTGTACAGAAAGAGGGCGCTATTTCATTTTGCTGGCATTCCAGATTTTGGCTTTGGATGTGACAAACATTACAGCTTGACTATAACCATTCAACGACCATCTTGGATGTCCTTATACACGTCCATGAAACCTGAAGTGAGGCTCTTGCCAACACACTTAACCGGTACCTGTTAGATGGTTGCCATGACAACTATGTTGTCTGACAAGAGGTCCAAGAGGGCTTTTGGACTGCTAGAGATTTCCACAGAGCCAAGTTTTTTCAAACCCCACAAAATATTTTGTTCTGTCCCATTTATTTCAACTCTTCTTTTTTTTCAGAGTGAAATTACTTGTGCGAAAGCAAGACACATTCAAAAGTATTTTTTTGTCTTTTTCTTCTCTATACTGTAATTACAGAAAAACCCTCTTCTTCTTTTAAAAGAAATTATAGCAAGATCCATAAAATTGGAAATGACCTTCAGGAACATAAACTTGGACCAGTCTGTTCAGTGTTTCATGAAATCAATGACAATCAAAGCACAATTAATGGTTTACACACCACACAATATGCCATGCACATGAACTAAAATGCCAGCATGGAAGCAACTCTTTTCCTTCAGTTGGTGTACGACTTAAATATTCCCACCTCGAAAAATAAAATAAAAATGCATCACATACAATTTTACTGTAACCCCCTTTCACAAGAGTTCTTCCATTTTCACACCGAATTGATATTAATGAGCACCGTGACGTCCATTCTAAGGTCAATATTTAAATTATGAGGTCATTATGCAAGTGACCCTTGATGTCAGTGACATTCTGTGGAATAACTGTGTCCTTGATTCACGTTTTACTTTTCTTTCTTTCGCTAAGAGGATGTTAGGAGAGGTTGCATGCATAAGTGGCTAGTGTGCACCATGTGCGTTGTACATACTGTTGGACGCACCGTGTGATGCATTGTGGGTCGCACCATGTGATGGGCCTGTCGACAACCCAGCATTCGCCACCGCTATCGCGATATCAAGTTCTGCACCGCAGTCCTCCATGGCTGTAAAGCAGAATCATAAACATCAATTACTCAATTACTCAGTCAATAACTAACTCAATTACTAACCCAATTAGTACTCATTTAATAACTAAATCACTAACTAATTGAATAACTCACTCAATGACTACTCCAATTACTCACAAAACTGATCATTCAGTTACTCACCACTTAAAGAAAAAACTACCCAACAACAAAAATTATTTCCTTTTTTTTCCTCAAGGGAAACGACTTTTAAAAAATCTATTTAATAAACCCCCAAATGGTGTTGCAATGTGCAGGTTTTAGGAGTGAGCGGTCGGTATAAATGGCAGTCACTGAAACAATTGAGCCAACCACCTACCCTTCACTGGTCTCTAAGAACCCACTGAACCACTGGCCAGAGTTCACCTACCCTTCACTGGTCTCGAAGAACCCACTGGCCAGAGTTCAGTAAATTTAGCACAGGACCAGTAACCCCAAATCTCAACAAATCATGCAATGTTGTGTTTTCAAAACACAAACTTTGAAAAGATTTACTGATGCACCCTATAAGATTTTCAATTCCAAGCTATATCCTAAAAGTGAAGCAAGTATGAAAGAAGCACTTTAAGTCTTGTAAAAATATTTTTGGTCCAGTAAAGTTCTGGCCTTTTCAGTCCCAGCAACTAATACTTACAATCTGTTTGTCTGCAATTGCCCAAGCCCACGTACACTCCGGTACTTATCATAAATGACATCACTTCTTGATATATATGGGCTGAAATCAAAGGAAAAACATTTTTTAGTTAAATACAATATTCACAAATACCCCAGTTAGTTTAGACAGTCCAATTGGTTGAAATGTGGTCACATGACCGTTTAAGATAAAGACATAGCTGGAGCTTTTGAAGCACATTCGGCGCGCATACCCATACCCTTCCTCAGACTATAGAGACATTTGCTTTGTCTCATGATTCGGGGCAAGCTTTTTCGGGGGTTATGAAAGATGGCGAACACCCATACCCATACGTTTCGTGGCCGGGCAGATACGACCACCGGACTTAAGCTCTGGTGTTTCTGTTCAGTAGAGTGTGGGTTCGAGTCCCTGTTGTGACACTTGTGTCCTTAAGCAAGACACTTAAACCATTATTGCTGCGTCCTTCAGATGGGACGTAAAGCCGTTGGTCCCGTGTGTTGTGTAATGCACGTAAAAGAACCCAGTGCACTTATCGAAAAGAGAAGGGGTTCGCCCCGGTATTCTTGGTTTGATTGGCTGCATATTGCGCCACAGCACCTTGTAAACCATTACATGGTACTATGTAAAGGAATAGGTCTAATACTTCAAAACGTATCTCCACAGTACCTTGCAGGAAAATACTGAATTTAAGCGCTTAGAGGCTGGCCTGCAGTAAGCGCTATACAAATACATTATATTACTGTTATTATTATACACAATTTTGAATGAATGTAAATGGTACCAGGGTTTGCTCATCTAGTGGTTGCTATACAGAAGCTTGCCCTGCACCATTTGACATAGCAACACTCTCTATAGTCTGAGGAGCTCTAAGTGGTAAACTTGCGACTGAGCAAGTCATTGCACCAGACATTATTCAATTCTAACTCGCTAATGGCTTCTTCGGAGAAGGCCTGAAAGCTGACATACCTTTCCATTGCTCTACTGTGTGTTCCCTCTCATCTATTGTGTGGTCATACGTGATTGGTGCAGGCTGTAAAAAGAGGGACAAAATATTGTTAAAATGGGTTGGAACTGAATAGATAGGTCCCGATGGTGCAATATTAACAGACCACTAGGGAGTTAGTTGGCTTTGGGTTGGGTCAAGCGCTGTAATGTTTCTTGGCAGCAATGGGTTCACCAACTAATCGCGCAAGGAATTATAAAGCTCCCTTTTAATACGAAATTAGACTCAACTTGGTGTTGGTCAGTCCCAAGAAAAAAATGCAACTTTAAAGTAAAACTTTTTTCTGTAAAGCAGCATGGTTATGTGCTTAGCAAAGTTTGGTGCTTGAGCAGCTTTAAGAAATTATTGAGAGAGCCAAAGCTAAAGCCAATGGTTTCTTAGGTACGTACCCCTTCTACTTCTGCTGGGTCATACCATACATTGATGTAGGGGTGTTCCAGTGCTTCATCAACAGATATCCTCTCGACTGGATCTACTACTAACATCTTTGACAGAAGTTTCCGTGCCATAGTAGCTGTAAGACACAGAAAAAAACAGTACACAGTTAACCCTCCTACTGTCGGACCATTCAATGTTACACATGGTTTTGAATGACAAAACTATGCCAGCCTGCAATATGATATCATGTGATGAATGCTGTACAAAGTCAACCTTACTACTGTCTGACCATTCAATATCATCCACTGTGCTTTTGATTGATGGATAAACTATGCCAGTCGGCAATATGATACCATGTGAGAATGCATCTACACAGTACACAGTCAACCCTCCTACTGCCTGACCATTCAATATCATTACACTGTGGGTTCTGAATGATAGATAAACAATACCAGCCTACAATATGATGTCATGTGGTGAATGCTGTACACAGTCAACCCTCCTACTGTCCGACCTTTAGTTTCTTGATTGTTTTCCCGCCTTGCTAAGTTTCAAATCCTACTAAGCAGGCGGATGGTTTACCGTTTAGTTTCTGCGGCTCCGTTAAGCTCTGCTCCCTTTGAAATAGATCATTTGGGAAGAGAGACTCGAAGGCATGCCCCTGGTACTTGGGCCTGTTCTCCACGTAAGTACGCACAGTCGGCTGCAGACGTTGCATGAATTTCTGCGACGGGCTACCGAGAAGTTGTATAATCTTATTCCACTGGTCGATGTCTGGATTGAGAGGAGGTCAAGGAAAAAAATAGGACCCGATCTATCCGCCCTGGAGATCATGTGACACAGAGGCATGGCTATCCTATCGGTCAAGTTGTTATGCCAGAAGCATGCATCTGCTGCAGGCGTACTGCTCTCACTACATCCAGCTACAAAAGCTGGCATATGTTTGGGTGAAATTTTACCCCAAATCATTAAGTGACTGTTCGACGGCATTACTTATGATAGAACCTAATAATTCTTAGGGGAGCTTTAGATTTTGTAAATATGTGACAGGCAAGTCCTATAATTTCACACATTCACATTCCAACACATAAAACCAAATTACTGTTTTACCAATCCACGAACAGTGCCCTCTGGTGACAGATCCATAGCTGAAGCCCAACTCAATAATACATCACAAAATTTGTTTATTTTTTTTTCAAAGGATACGATCCATTCCTGGGAACATGACTTGCCCTCTGATCATCTCACCGAATATACAACCAATGGACCAAATATCAACTGAAATGGAAAAAGAAAGAGACAGTCAAGTTAAAATTTAAGTCAAGTGTCGGCTTTTGTTTTTTTTAACCCGTTTCTGATCAGCAGAGTGTGGGTTCGAATCCCGGTCTGGATACTTGTTTTCTTAAGCAAGATACTTTCAAAATTTTGCTTTGTCCTTCAGATTGGACGTGTTGTGTAATGTACCTAAAAGAACCTGCCGTCGATTTCACCAAACTCTTCCTAACTTAGGATTAATCTTAGGACTTAGGACGAGTTAAGTTCCGTATCCATAGACGTTAGGACACATTGAACCTATCCTAAGTTAGGACGAGTTACTCATCCTAACTCGAGATAGGATTAATCCTAGCGCTTCGTGAAATTGGCTGCAGGTTCACTTATCGATAAGAGAAGGGGTCTGCCCAGATTTTTTTTAGGTACGGTTGGCTGAAGATTGTGCCACAGCACTGTTACATGGTGCTACGTATAAATGGGTCTTATATTTCTAACATAGCTCTGCATACCTTGTAGAAAAAAATAATGATCACTTTGCGACGACGCCCTCAGGTGTGATAAAGCGCAATATAAGAATTGCAAATTATTATTATTATTACTGTACAAGAGTTCATGGCATTTCTTACTGTGGCAGTTTGCATTCAGATTTGCAATAAATTTTTCATTTTCATAAAAAGAGGAAACTACCAGCACAAAACACTTTTGTGGAATGATTTTCAGTTTTCAATCAAACTAAAAAAAAGAAGAAAAGAGAAAAAGATAAATTCAGCTGATCAGTTGCAAGCCTAGCACTTAACGATCACCTTTCTCTACACAGGTTTTACAGCAACATTTGGGGCGTTATTTTGGGAAGCAAGAATCTTCAAAGATACTCAAGCAAAAGGCTAGAAGATCATGGTAAGCTAAAACCACCATAATAAGTAATTCTATGCAATCGGATTCAATTTTTTAATAAATTACATCTACTGCCTGATCCTATAAAGCTGTCAGCAAAATTTGCAGGGAACCAACCACAGGCCGTACAAAAATATACAATTTTGGCTGGTATCCAGCACTGCATGTCTGCTTCACAGATTTCTGTGCTTAATAAGTTTGTTTACTGAGGTTAAAAAGTTATCTCACAACGACAAAAACGGACGTTATCATTAACGAAAAATGGATTTGACACTCTCTTAAAAAAAGACCCGGCTAGAGAAATGTAATGTTTTTAATCTTGCCATGGAGTGCAGCGACCTTGTATGACCTGAATATCAACCCAGCTGCAGAGGAGACAGCAAATTACAGCCGAGCTTTGGATAAGTTCCGTTTTCCATTACAACCCACCA
This sequence comes from Pycnopodia helianthoides, assembly GCA_032158295.1. Classification (NCBI taxonomy): domain Eukaryota; kingdom Metazoa; phylum Echinodermata; class Asteroidea; order Forcipulatida; family Asteriidae; genus Pycnopodia; species Pycnopodia helianthoides. The sequence continues at coordinate 1,142,048 of CM063261.1, forward strand.
ACGTGGATTAAACCACTGGGGGGCGGGGAGGGGGAGACCCACGCTGCAAGAAAAAAACCTGCCTAAGTTTTACAGCCAGGCACGTCTCTTAGAAGGAAAACGTCTACAGGTCCAAGGAAAACAGAACTAGGCGCTTCCTAAATGTGATAACAATCTGGGCTGGACATTTTTGTCTCTTATAGGGGCGGGGTTATTGTTACTAGTGAACTGTAAGCTCCCGGAACTAGAAGATAGTAATCTAGGCTCAGCAATTTTTTGGGGGGGAGGGGGGGGGTGGGTGTCGTGTTTCTCTTGATTTGAGTTCGGAAGTATCGTGCTTCCCAACCAGATGGTTTTCATGAGACATCTTGACTTTCTAGACAGGGTAAAAGATGCAAGAGATATGTGCTGAACTTCTCACCTTCTTTTTAAAGGGAGTACAAAATGACTTGCAAAAAAACACTTGTTTCTGAACAGAAATTCTTTCCAAAAGCATTCAAAAGCTTAGTGTAAAAAAAAATTAAAATGGCAAGCAATTATTTTCTAGAGTTTTAAACTTCAGTTGTGCTATTTATTTTTGATAATGAAAGCAAAGTTCCTCACAAAATTGCCAGGAGACAATGAAGAACTCCAAACGGGTGAAAATCAGGGCCAAAATAACCACCGGACAGTGTCCAGGATTTATCGCAATGGGACAGTAACCTCAAAACTCAACAAGTTCTGCAGTCTAGTGTTTTCCAAACACACACTGCTTAGAAACTAAAGTGGTTCAATTCCAAACCGCTCCCTAAAAGTGAAACAGATATTTAACAAACAAAAACTTTTAGGTCTTGTAAAAAATTGTTAGAGTCCAGCGAAGGTTTTGGGCTGTATGACAAGTTAGTGATGTTTCTTGACAGTCAAGCCTTGAAAACGCATGTAATCAGGTAGGGACTTGAAATTAATCCACATACCAAGCTCTGGGATGCATTTTCGCAGCCGGCTGTAACCAATTATTGTTTCGGTTATTGGTTAGAGATTAACCAATGGGCAATTCAATCGAAACGCAACCCTGGTCTGAGGTGAGATTCGAACCAGGGTCCTGGAAAAGGCAGTGAACAAAACCACTTTTCTAAGAAGGCCCATAGAGCTGCTAATCAGAAAAATGATGCATAGTCAAATCATCTCTGCTATGCTGGACTATGCAAGGGGACCAGTCACAAACAGTTAGCATTACAGCACTATTTTGACTGGTTAGCTGTTTCTACTTTAGCAAAGTTGTGTGCTCAACCCTAGTCTCCCTAGGCCTATTCGCCACAGGGTGACCTCAATCCTCCACTATCCTCCTCTCCTATGTCAAATAAAACGATTCTTTTCTGTTTTTAGTAAAAACATGACCACTTAATCTTATGAAGGCTTTTAATAAGCTGGTTGTTTAATGTGTTTCTTGAAAACTAGAGAATGAAAATGATAAGTGCAGTTATGAGGTATCCTTAGTTTAATTTCCCAAATTTGTTAATAATAGTAATAACAAAAACACCAACTAGATTGCAGTGATAAGCAATAGTTATTTGTGCTGACAGTCCTCAATCCTCCAACTTCATGACGAGGAATTGAGAGAATTAGCTATTGGCCCCAGTTGTTCCCAGAGTTGATTGGAAATATAATATTCTATCTTACCATTTTCTTTGTATCCCATGCCTAAAATGACCTCAGGGGCTCGATAATATCTAGTCACTACATACGGCGTCATCATGAATGTTGTTCCAGCCGTGCGTGCCAGACCAAAGTCCAAAATCTTTAAAGAGCAGTCCGACTTGACGACTATGTTGCTTGGTTTTAAATCCTGGAGAGAGAGAGAGAGAGCAAGAATTGTGTGTAGTTCCCAATCAGTTGCACCCCTTTTTCTAGACCAGATACCCTGCATAGATGTATGCATTATTATAACAACACTGATAAGGTACCAGACTTTTTTCTTGCTGCACCAGTAATGTTGATTGGAACATAGGAACAACAAGAAAGCTGCACTGTAAAAAATAAAAAAAATTAAAGGGGGATGATTGTCCGTTGAACAAGAACTTGCACTTGTGGGAAGTGGGTGCAAGGAAATAAAAAGCAGCCTTGGCATTTTGCCTTGGCATTTTAGATAATGCTTACTTGTTCCACTGAGACACATCAGAGAGAAGAGTAGGGTCAGGGGTGGGGAGGGGCGGTTCAGGGGGCTGCGAAAGCTACCCTTAACGCTGTGATTTATTCCAGCTGTAGGTGTAGATGTCTGATACCGTCAACCATAAGGAGGGTTGGGTGGGGTGTAGTGGGCGTAGGAAGAGGGCGGGGGAAGGGGTGTCAAATCAGCCCATATCCTATTGGTGATGTCACCTGAGGGTGTAGCGAGAAGGGGGTGGGAGGAGGTTCTCCATGTGGTCTGCAACCTGCCCGTACCCTAAGGATAATGCCAGGTGGGTGTTTGATACAGTCGATCACAGTGGAAGGAAGTACAGTAGGTTTGGATGGGGAAATGGGGAATGAGGATCATTGAGCTCCCTTTAATCTATTGATAATACCAGTTTAATTTCAGTGCTTGAAACCATCATACATCGGGAGGGGTGGGTGGGTTTGGGGAAGAAGGGAGATGTTAAGGAGGATGGAGAATGAGGAAAAGTGATGGGGGGACTGTGGAGGGGGAAAACACAAGTTACCCTTACCCTATGGATAATACCAGCTGAATGTAAGTGTTTGATATCATTGGTCATGGGAAGGGTTTAGGGTAGAAAGGGGTGTGGTTTCGGATGGGAGATAGTGGAGGGGCCGATCCTCAAGCTCCCCTTACCCTGTGGATAATACTAGCTGAATGTAAGTGTTTGATATTATTGGTCATGGGAAGGGTTTAAGGTAGAAAGGGGTGGGATTAGGTGGGTTGGGATGGGAGAGAGTGGAGGGATCGATCTTCAAGCTACCCTTACCCTATGGATAATACCAGCTGAATGTAAGTGTTTGATACCGCACAGCATTTGATACAGGAGATAGGATAGACGTTCATGATCTAGATCCATCTGTATGACCTGGCTCAGACTGGCGTCCATTAGCTCCATGACGAGGTATACGTCCACAAATTCTTCAAATGTGTTTTGTGTTGTGAATGCGTTCAGCAGACCAATAATCTAAGAGAGAAAATAAGAAAAATCATGTGATTATATTATCAAATTGTTCTGTTGTCATTTTCTTTTTTCTTACCCTTACCCTTCCAAATCCTTCAGACTCCTCTTTGCCGAAATGAAGGATTCTGAGGGACTGAGGGCTGTAGGCCTAAATAAGAATTGCTTATCACTGGGTCAGGCATTCCAATCTGAGCCAAGTCCAAACTGGTGGTGTAAAGATTTTATTCTTTCTATTATTACAATAATCTGGAAATGAAACTAAGGACACCTCATAACTGAACTTATCATTTTCATTCTCTAGTTTTCAAGAAACACACCAAACAACCAGCTTATTAAAGATTTCTTAAAATTAAGTGGTCATGTTTTACTGTACATGCCTGCGGCTCAACCACAGTGTAGCCGCGTCCTTTGCAATTCAGCGAGTAAGAATTATTTGCCTCCCACATTATTATAATAAGACTGGCTTGCTTGTTTGACGTGGAATTGCCATTTGGGCCTGCAGTATCACTTCCTACACAGTCAGACAGATTTTATGAAGATTTGAGACTGTTAGGAGTGAAAAGGGACTTACATTTTTATGATTGCACGTCTTCATGAGCAGGAGTTCACGGTACGCCCTCTTGGCGTGGGTGACATTCTGAAACGGTCTGCTGAGCTTCTTTATTGCCACGTTCTGCTTTGTAACTGTGTCGTAGGCAGCTCTGAGGAATGAAAGGGAAAAAGAACAATACATCAGTGTTGGAATCAAGACTTCAAAGTCTGAGACCGAGACCAAGACCGAGACCGAGATCTCGGTCGAGGCCTCCAACACTGCTGTACATTAGTTGTTATCAAAACAGGTGAAGACTGCTAAAGGTAGACTCATAACTCTGGTAATGACCCTGAAAGGAAATTGTGCAATTTTTATCTGAAGGTAGAAACGATCTTCCGAAAAAGGGATCTAACTAGCATAATTGCCAGTGCCTCTGTCCTTCTTTGTATGGTTAAACGAAGCGTAAGCACAGTAGGTGCATGCCTGTGCACGCTACACAATGGAATGTATGGATGGATAGTCATGTCAGCCGTCCGGCTGCCCGCAAAAAATTGAGGGTGCTCTGAAGTTGTTTCCGGTCGTAATAAACCTCTCCGCCATAGGCCAGTCCAGAAAAATACACACATCATCCATCGTGAACTTGTTAAGTTACTTTAGAGGCATCCTTGGTGTCACGGCCAGATATGAAATCAGAGATAAATTGATTCTACTTACACCACAAGTCCCTGTGCCCCAGAGCCCACCGACCGAAGACTCTGATATCGGTTGAGGACATGGAAATTTGTGTCTCCGATTTCGACTTGGTAGAACTGGCTATGGAACTTTGCTGCGTTGCTACATGAACTATTACTGCTAGCAGATTTCATGATGGAGGGGGATGACGACAGTTTCTGGTTAGAATGAGCCATTCTCTAAAAGGGGGGAAATATAATAATATGTTAGTTTATAATGTGCAAATACCATAATCAAAGTTATACATGTATTCAAATTTAATAGATGTGGCACCCCCTCCTAGTATGTAGAATTCAGGGTTCTACCCAGGATTTTTCAAAACTGTGGGGCATTCTGGATTTTTTTTTTTAGTTTGGGAAAGTACTGAGTATACAGTGTTTTACACACATCAGTGTGGGGTAAAACACAAATTGTACTCACATCACAAGTAATTAAAAGAAAAAAATATATTTAAAAATCCCGCGACAAGCAAGTTATACATGCAGGAGGATTTGAGCTATCTGTCATGCAAACATGTTTCGTCTGTTAGGGTAAGTGTTATCATTGTGACTTACAAATTGCCTGTCGTTCATGCTACAGACGAGAACGCCTGACTGGATGATCTGTTGTTATGGTAACAGATAACTGTGAACAATCTTGGACAGATCCTGCATAAATATGAGAAATAAGAAACAAAACAAAAACAGTTACATGTATGTCGTAGACAAAACTTCAGTGTAGCTCTGAGTACACATGATGGATTCCGTTTTAACACATTGTTACTGTATGTAACAATATGGACTGATTCTAGATCTAATGTACACAGCCATGGGAATGGCCATCTTGTCACTCTTGCAGCCAAACCGAGGCTGTAAGGACAGCCATCTTGTCACTCCTCCACACAGTTCAATGTAACCCAACCGAGGCTGTTACATTGTAATGTTACATATATTTGTAGTAATGTAACATGGACACGTTCTAGATCAACATGGAACAGCCAACTTGTCTGGTCTGGTCCCTTTAAACTCCACTATCAATATCATTGTCTACATACAGGTCCCAGACCAAGAAGCCCATGACATGGTAGCCATTTATTGATGGCTGTATTTTTTACAGCTTCCAAAAACTTGTTTAAAACATTATAAATATTACTCACGAAATATTGTGTTTAGAAACGAACCCACTCAAAAGTGAAGCAAAATAAAAGTACAGACCCAAAGTGTACACAATAAACAAACACAAAATCCTTTAGTTTTGGTATCACCAGCATGACTATTTCACAAACATCAAAATGAGTAATTATCTTAGTCAGCTATTTTTCTGTAATACTTGATGATGTTTTGTGGAAATTAGAAAGCAAAATTAACGAATTCCTAAACATAACAAACACACTACCTTCCACTCCAGGAAATGCCCCGGTACGTACAAGGTCGCACTTTTTGAGTGAACACTTTGTGTACAATAATGTACACACACCGCACATACTTACATGTACATTGTGCGTTCATGCAACTAATTGTGAAGAATGCGAAAAGCCAATACATCCTGCCAAGAAATATCTCAATACATGACGTGGCATGTAACAATCTGGTGTCATAAACTACATTTCAAAACATGCAGGCCCATTTTAAATCAATTTAAACCATAACTCCTTTTGCTGTAAACAAAATCCACCACATACATGTAAATAAATATCAAAATTGTCGGACTCTGATTATGGTGGTACATGTATGTCTGTTATCCCATGCAACTCCTATAAGACCTGTGTAAACTCAACAACCAATCTTTTGAAAGCTGTTTAGTATCCCATTATCTGTAATCTCTACATTTGTCTGACGTTGCATTTTTAAGTAAATAATGTATTGAGAAATCACAAGTTGAAGGGGGAATTCCCTGACTTTTACAATGTTACTTCAGTGAACAAAAATAACAACATATAGACATTGCAGTGTACAAACAATGTATGCAGTAAATAGTAGGCCTTGCACTAAGCTTTCCTTTTGACTACAGTCCTCTGAGCTGGTCAGCCGTGCATTTGACTAGCCCGCATCAATATTGACAAGACTATTAGATGATATTACATGGAAAATCATACATTAAGTTATTATTTCAAATAAATAGGTTGCTACTGTTAGACTAGCCCACCGGACTACCTAAGAGCCAAGATCGACTAACCCACATCTTTCCTTACAAAATGTTTTAACGTGCTGTAAATCAAGCTATAATGTAATAATTTGTCCATGCTACATGTAGCTGTGTCATGTATTTTATACAATGAGTAACCCCACGCACTTGTTGTAACAAACATGTATACAATACAATACATAAAAGTTTATCCTGAATTTCTCTGAAAATAATGAGCCTCTCTTTTCACTCATAAACAATTTTTTTAAAGTTCATTTAATGTTTCTAAAAACTACCCATCCCATACAGTGTGTGAGACTACATGTACATGCACTACATTGTACAGTACATACTATGCAGGCAGTAGAGTCCATACATGTGCATTGAAGTGTTGTTTACCAATTCAGTGGTATGACCACTGTCAGCTCACTGCATTCATACTGTGTGTTTGGTCATAGAGCAATACTGGCTCACGGTGGTATGATTCAACCACGCCATTAGTCAACTGTGTGTCACCCATTCAGTCCAAAGCAATGACAAACCACAACAAGCATCTTTCCAATTATTACAGGTAAGGCCAGGATGTAAAATCACTGTTTTCAGATTAGTGCAGTGTACACACGCATACATTAAAAATACTTCCTTTTTACATTTTTATGATGTAAAATCTACATGTACATGTAGATGTAAAATGTTAACATTATGTACACGTTAAGTATTCAAATTAACCGTCAAGAAAGACTTGTAATAGTGCTGGATTTTCATACTCAAAGGGTGCAAAGTACAAGGTCATTTTTTTCCTGTAAATAAGGATTTTTTTTTAAAGTTTCAGTGTTTTGCCCCATTTATTAAAGCAAATAACTTTGTTTCCTTCGTCTGTTAAAAGCAAATTAGTACAGCGGGTACATGTAGGTGGTGGGATTGTGTCTTTGATGACACAAGCCTGGAATTTGGCACACAGTCAGAGTGTGTCATGAAAAGATAATTGGTTGAAGGGCCATCGCAGATTTATCCTTTGAAAACATACATAGGTACTATATTCATGAATCAATGGCAGCCATTTTGATAACTTTAAAATGGCTTGTTATTCTTCCTTTATTTTCTCGAAATTCAAATCTGCGATGGCCCTACTGTAGAGCCAATTGTCTTTCTCATGACATACTCTGACTGTGTGCTAAATTCCAGGCTTGTATCATCAAAAGCACAATTCCCCCCAATATTTCCCCTTCCTACCCCACTATATGGAAAAGGTTCCCCCCAAAAATGTCAATTAAAATGCAAGAGACTTATACCAAGTCTACCGAAAAGAAACCATGGCAATATTTTGAAGACAACGGGTTACAGTTTTACTCTAGACAATACAATTTTTTAGCATCACGATCCTTGAAAACAAACAAGCACTTGTTTTTGTTTAAATAAACATGTATATTCCATGAGCAATATACCGTTATCATCCAGCAAACTCCAATCCTCAATGCTGAATGGTCAACAAGCCCTGGGTTATGTTTCTATATGACTTCCGGTTCGGTACCCTTTGTATGTTTACTCAAAAGTAGCTCTCCTTCCCCCCCCCCTAGAAAATGAAATACTAACCTTGCCCTTGGTATGGTATAAGAACTGAATGGTAGGTAATACAATACAGGTATATGATTGTTGGCTAGCCGTACATAAATGACTTGTCAGTCAGCCAGTGATAAATGTCCACCCACACATCTTTCCACCACAGGTAAACGGTCATTAAATATTAACAGAGGAATCATGTCATGTGTTTCTGCTTGAATTGTACATGTACACTGAGTTCACTCGTCCATTCCCCTTCCGCCACCAATGATCACGGTCTCTGGATTGGATTAGTCGAGGGACTGATAAAAGTCTAGTACAAGATGTGAGATTTGTCAGGTCATGTTTGTCAATTTTTTTTTCCTGTGTCCTTTTTTATAACCATTTTAACGAAACTCTGTTTAGTGCTGTTTTGTATTGATATTTATGTGTGTTTTTTCTTGTTGGTGGTCTATTTTGTGAGTTTTGCTTGATTTTGTGTTTCTAATTTTTTTAATTTGCCAATCACCCCACAATGTGTATCTTGTAAGCCCGATAGTACGAGATACAGACACAGTTACAAGACCATACGGTATCTAGTACAAACATGTGTTTGAGGATGTATACAGTAAAGAAGTTTTGATGTCAAGATGTCAAAATATTATGAGTCATTGGTTTATAAATACACAGTGAGTGACTACACTCTCTCTAGCTACCAACTAAGGGTGAATCATTTGTCCGTCTTGTGTGTGTACAGTACTTTGATGTCATGTTCCCCATGTGCTACAGCAATAACAAACGGCAATAACAAACACCCAGAAGGGGCCAGACTGAGCTTTCCCTTTGGGCCCCATTGTGGTTAATGTCCCAATGGCTTAAAAGACAGAATTGAAAAAAAGACCACACAGAACATTGTGGAAATTGAGACATTTTTTGTAATACTCGTAGTCAATTTAGCATTTTCACCACGTAATATTAGCTTGAAAGACGGAGAGAAAATAAGACCACACAGAACATTGTGGAAATTAAGACATGCAAAACATGTACTCGCAATCAGTTGGCATTTTTAAACGTCAAGTCAAAGTACATCTTTTGGCCTCGCTTTCATGTAACAGTATGGCAATTGTTTTGTTTTTTTGAAAATTATTAATTTTTATAAAAATATCAAAACGTGCAGGTATTGCAATGCATATAGCTGAGGTTTTTTAAAGCATTTTTAAAATGCTTGTGAATTTTCATGTGCACATAACAATTTATTTTTACAGTATGTTCATATATATAAAATTAATTTTAGTGGAATTCGTGCAACACAAATATTACAATAAAGGCCAAGATCCAACCATATTCAACTGCCACTTTCTCATTCGTTACAAATCAAACAAATATCCTGGTAAGTAAGATATTATTTTTGGATACATGTACATTACAGAGAACCCGTGGTGATCAGATTCAGCATCGTTTCCTTATTATTCATGCCAACACAAAAATGGATAAATCAATCAATCAATCAAAACAATGTATGTGGCGCCAGTCTCCGTAACAATCTTCGATTTGAATATTATTATGAATTGTGATGATTTATTGCAACCTGCCGACCGTATTACAATTAGCTGTGCATGTAATACACTAACATTACATTTGACATTTACTAACAAGGTTTTTAAAGTATGCAAAAAGGGACTACCTCAGCATGGCAGACTTTTGAGCGGACAGCGGTCGTCGCCCCATTTACCGGTCCTTCTCTCTCCTGCTCTCATCGCTGAGAACAATGGAAAGGGACAAGTAAGTGGGACGCCCTCTATCATCTCACTTGTCTCCCCTTATACTGGGTGTAAAGATGTAAGATGGGAGACCCAGTCTGAGTCTTAATCCCCAAAATCCTTTATCTACAGATTAGCCCGTTATGCACACTTATACATTGGTGAGGCTAAATCCATTGTGAAGTAGACAGTATGTAAAGTAAGTAGTTATAATTGCATTGGGAGCCAGTCCAGTCCCTTTGCTCTATGGTCACATGGACAGAAGGAAGCATTGTTCCTGGTCCTGCCTATGGTCAATACATCTAAGGACTGTTCAAGCATGGATTGCTCCATGGTTCAAGCAGGATGAGGTTACAGTAGGTTCATGTAGTTGTTAAGCAACTAATTAAAAAGAAACTAAATTTGTGCCATCTTGTTTAAGGGGCAGATTTGTTTACTTTGAGCACGCGTTGCCGTCTGCGACTCGGCGCTCGTACTTCCACACACCTTTCATGTACGGGGTGCGCAAAGTTCTCGCGCCGAGTCGCAGGTGGCAACGAGTGTTCAAAATAAACAATTCAGTCCATTGAACAAGATGGGGCATGTATTACTGTGAATGTGCTTATAGCTGTCAAGCCCTTATTAAGCCAAGCATCATCCACAAGACTGTCTTGTGCGATGCAATATTGCACAGTGGAAATCAGGGAGAGGAAGACCTCTGTCTCATTCAACAAACCAATTACATGTAATAATCACTTCTTGAGATTACACACTGCATGTTCAGTCCATACAATGTCACAATATAAAGAGAGAGATTGTGGTTTAGACAGTTCAGGGGGCCCACTATGGTGAAAAAGACAGGATCGTCTTGCGTAAATATTTTACTGTCTTTTAGGGCGCCCACGTCTTTTAGGGGGCCCACTGTGGTGAAAAAGACAGGATCGTCTTGCGTCAATATTTCACTGTCTTTCAGGGGGGGCCCACTACGGTGAATAAGACAGGATTACTCCCAACTTGAGTGAGCAATACTGTCTTCCCCTTTAACTGATGCATCAACCACACCTGGGTCAGTAAAACATGGAGTTGGACATTAGGGTGTCTAAATTTGCAACTGTGAATAAAAAAACAAGGTGTCCAAACCACACCCGACACCCCTCTGGCAAACACCTTAAACCAAACAATGTCACGTTCAGATGCAGAGTTGTGCATTAAACAGTTCAGGGGGGCCCACTGTGGTGAGCAAGATGGGATTAATCCTGCTCTGATTATTCCTTCCTCCACAAGCTTCACTTAACTTTTTTTTAATAACCCGCTCCCGCCCGCCCTGCCCCTTTAAGAAGTTATGAATCAACCAAACCACAAGATGGCATGTCACATCGCACAGCCAGCATTGGACAGTACAGGGGGCCCCCATTACGTGTGTACATAACATCGTCAGAGATGAAACCATTCCTGTCTCGTATTCAAACAAGCCTCGCCGCCTGCAGTGGAAACCGTCTGTGTGCTTGGCATGTATACTGTTAAATTGCTCCGAGAGCGTCTTCCTTTTCTCCTGCCTTGTGCATCTCGAAAAGGTCGCAGTGGTTTGGAGCAACCGGGGGCTTGGTCAGACCACGGCAGCAAGGGGGGGAGGGCTTAGTGACTGAATTTAATAAGCCGGTGAATTCTATTATGGAAATATCAGCTGCTTTTATCTGATGTGCTGAGGGGATCAATTTAATTAGTTTCATGAAAAACAATAACAACGAAACATGTTAGTCACTTCATGTCGTCAGGTCAAAGGTCAAGCAAATGAAGCATATTTTACAAGGGCACTATATTGCACAGGTTGGCTTTGACTCAATCCCCCCTACCCCCAAACAAATAATAATAAAAGAAATTAAAAATAACAATTTGCAATTGTGACTGTTCAATGTGGTGAATAGGAAAACAACTATCTCCCCAAAATAATTTTCAAATGTAGTTTAACATTTTGATAACTGCTAAAATATCTAATTATTTCCGGACACAATTTCCAAGAGATGCTTAATGCATACAACCTTGCTTAACAGTGAACAATTATAACAGACAAAAAAAAAAAACGATTACCAGCCGCAAAAACTCATGTGATTTTACTGACATTCTGACGGTCTCTAACTGATTTTTGCTTAGCATGATGCATTCATCAAGCAAGTTTATCAGTAGAGCAGCTTTAGGAAGTTTGGAACTGAAGTGTAGACCCCTAACTAAAATCTACCTTTTTAAACCCTAGATAATTCTAATTTTCATTTTAACTGATTAATTGACCAATATACAAACAATGTATGTACAGACTGTACACTCATTGATTTCCACTAACTAGCCCCCAGGGTTGGAAATAAAATTAGCATTCAGACATTGGAGAATTATTGAGCCAATGATGTAGCAGCATGCATTGATGCCTCACATCACACCAATTGTTTCCTTGACAAACCCAGGGTTGCCTCAGCTTTACATTTTTCAAACCCTCATAATTATTTAGGTGCCATTTTTTTTACCATGGTTCTCCCCAGGATTTTTTTCTTACTGTGGAGCATTCTGGACTCAAATTGTGGAAGTTTGGCCTCAACGCGCTGAATTGAAATGAGGTCCTCTGGATTTCTTACTTTGGGGTTATCTTAGGTTTTTAAAAACCTTCAGTGCAATCTGGGGCTCTCGAAATGCCATTATCTTTATAAGTTTTGTTAATCTAATATTTAAAAAAAGGTTTTTTGGTGTTTGTTTGTTTTGCTCATCGGCTTTTGTTTGTATGTATTGGCACGTTACTCACACGTATCGGCCCGATAGGCTAGCATGTGCATCAGGAAGAACCCTAGTCACGTATTATGTTATTTCATGCACAAGCACATTGCTCATTTTTGACAAGCCTGCTGGGCTACATAAGAAGCAAGAATGACTAGCCTGCAACATGCTCTTGACTAGTGTTGGGCATGCTCGGCTTGTGACTAAATCAAGCTCTGTACAACATAGAGTTGACCTGTGTCATGTTGTGGCCGTAATGTTGTTCTCCCACTCAAAACCAAGCCGAGGCAAGGACAAAATAGTGTGATCCCAATTTGGTTTAATACTAATCACTGTTTGTTATTGTTAACTGCACACGGGGTACATGACCAATATGGTGGCATTATGAACATCTGTCAAACAATGACAGCATCCTGTCGGGGGAGAAAAAGTGCTAAAAATACAGGGTTGGGATCCTGTAGAGAAAAGACCCTGGAAATATGTCCCTGGACCCTGAAACTCCCACTATGCAGACACGCAGGTTACGCAAGGATGGGTTTCTTTGTTAGTACGATAAATATTCCATAACCATTGGTGTGTTACTGAGTACATTGCATGGTTCAGTATGTATGTATTTGTGTAGCATACACAAAATATGTATCCTTCAAATTGGATCTTAACAAGGAAATCATAAGGAAACGGGAACTGAGGAAAAGACTGGCTCCGGATTGACTCGGTTCCAGCCACTACCCATGGATGATTTGCATTTCAATCAGTACCACTGATTTGAACAACTGTAACGTACTTCATGTTCACTGCACACAGCAGTCTTTGCACACTGTGGTTGACAGTAGTGCTGTTTTGCAAACGATCAGCTTGCCTACATTATAATTTTAATGTTTTCAATGAATGCACGTTTGTCATTAAACATTTTGACAGGTTGAATAAATGTATATTTAATTTGTATTCTTACTGTAATTTTATTAAGTACCTGCAAAGATAGAGTAAACAAAGAGTTAACACGCACATCCATAAAAAAAATACAATTGAAAAAAATTATCATAAACCTTATCCAGATATTGTACATAAATAGTCGATAGAGTAAACAAAAATGTAAGTATACTGCATTTTTCTGCGTATTAATCCTACATGTAACAGACTTGGCCTGATTGCTTCCTAGTTCATTCCTGAGTTTGGATTATATTCCATCAAAAGGCATTGAATTTGACCTTTTGACTGGCGCGCTAAAATTCCTCTTTGGAATGTACAGACCCATTATGTTTTGGACGTCTGATGACGTCAGGTTTTAAATTTTGCTCTGAAAGAGGTATCAAATAAAGTGACACCATTTTAACGTGAGGTTAGAGGCTTGTAATTTTTTTCCCCACTTTCATTCCAACTCTATCTATTAAAAAATGAGTGCATCACAAAACTTAATTTGACCTTGGGCCCCTCTGAGCAAGGCCCCAGATTTTCCATTTTAAAACATTGCGCCTTTGCATAATTGCAAAAGATATTACATAATTTTTTAGTGTCCATATGTTTTAAAACAAGTAGTTAGACTATGTTTTAACATGTAGTTTTTATGCACTGTATAAACTGCATACAAGTAGTAATTATGTGTAACAAAACACCCATCTTTGATCTAGAGCGTAATGGATTTTCACACATTCTACCCTCTTGCATCAATTTCTATTAATCCCATTTTCGTTGGACTAAGATTATATAACTAAAGCAATCTTCATTGCTTTTGTGCACAGCTTGTTGTTTTGTTATTGTAATGAACCCATTCACCTCACAACTCTCTCAGCCTCTGGGATAGAAATTCCCACTGGACGGCTGGCCAGAGTCCGGTAATTTAAGCCTAAGGCCAGTTACTCCAACAACCAAACAAGTCTAGTGCAGTCTGGTGTTTTTCCATGCAGATGCTGTCTTTTAAATATTGACTAATTAATGTATACTTTCAAATTCCAAACCGCCTCCTAAAAGTCCAGCAAATATTAACAAGAAAGGAATGAGACAGGTCAACAAAAATCATTTCTGGTTTAGTAAAATTTTCTGATCTATGAGACCTGTGGTGTAAATGAAGATTTTTCTAGGAATTTGAGCCCTAAGGAAAATAGCCTTTAAAAAATTCCCATAAATCATCATTGCTTAAATTTCCTTTGTCCACTTGCGGCAATCAAAATAAACTTGATATATAAGTGTACAAAAAAAAATCCCTCATATAACATGTTTCTCATTGATTTGACTAAAACATGACCAGAAGTTGGTGTTTTCCAAAATTTAAAAATAACCAGTATTAATTTGCATAGCTTCTCCCAAAGCATTTAGGTCCATTTGGACTTTGCCTTTTAATACCTTGTTCATTTGACTGTATACATGAATGTAAATGTAGGACTACAGAGAGTTTATATGTATTTACCCACTCAGTCTATTATCTGAATTGCATTATGCGTGGAAAGAGACAGGCGAAAAACTATAAATATGCATAGCGCGTAGCACCGTAGTGCATAGTTGTGGTCGGGGCAATGCATTTAACAGCTTGGTCAATTTCCTCTTGCCAGAGAGCACCATGCGATGGGAAGGCTAGCCGGGGAAGCTAGTCGGGTAATTTCAGTAATTTCATCTGTCAGACTCGCGTCCAGTCTACAGAGGTTTGCAATCGCTACGAATATTCTCCGTTCGTTTTGGTCGTTACAATGTCTGTGCTATTATTTTTGTCAACAGTCTCGCAGGTTCCTGAAGGGAATTTTTTTTTATTTGTTGTGACTACCTGTGTGTAAGTTCATGGCAACTGAAAAAGACAGAAATAGTTAAAACAGAATTTAGTTTACAGATGGACAGAGCACTAAGTGGTAATCAATACACACTGTAGAACCAAATACTAGCGCACAGACACCGTACAAAGGGTTTTATGTTTGTGCAGTGTTTACAGAAAATAGTGCTCCATTATGAACAACAAAATTGAAAATTATCTTCATGGAATATAATAATTGTTTCACATTTATTCACAAATAATATTATCCGGCTCTTCGTCATCAGGAAGAATATCTACATTGTACAACACAACCCCCCCCCAAAAAAAAAAAAATTAATAAAAAATTTACAAAAACCTATTTTTTCACAATTTTTTTTTCTGTGAAATTTCTCATGTTTTTGTTGTTTGTTGTTACGAAAGTCAAAAGAAAATTATACAAATTGTTTTTTAAAAACCTGATGTAACATTTCCCCTGTAAGGCATTTTAGAAAAGTGACCATTTTCTGATGAAATTTTCACATGCTGGTTATACGGTGTGTCTAATGAGTTGACAACGAATAAAATTTGCCAGATTTTGTTACCACATCAGGGCATGTGTAAACCAAATTTATGTGATGCAAAACAAGTCAAACGAACTGGGTTTTTTCATTGTTATTATTATTATTATTTGTTTGGCAATTGATACAAGAAAGCAATGGCGGCAATCGCCTCTATGCCCTTTGGTCGTTACCTCGGTGTACCTTGAAATATTCTCAGACGAAATTGAGAAATCCCTCACCGAGGTGCCATTTGAAGGACAAACTAACTTGCCCAAATACAAGAACAGACCTGTTTCAGCATTTTCTGCAAAGTTCAACAGTTTGTACGTGAGTGTAGCTTCCGGTTCACAAAGCGTACCATGGACATTTTACATTTTGCAGCTCACTGAGTGTACTTTATTTACATTACATGGTAACCACAACACCCAGACATAAATCTGTACAAAACAGACAGGATGGCCAATGACCACTTGACAAAATGTGCAGTGTACTCCAGGATGCGATCCACCATACCTTGACACTGTACTAAAATCTGCATATTTGTTGGTTTTGTTACGTCGGCGTCAACATCACATCAAGATGTAAACACATCCAGGATATGCTACTTTTGGTACATCATACTTTCCCGATAATCTGCATATTTGTTAGTTTTGTTAAGGATGCCGTCAAGAGCACTTTGGCAAATTGCGTAAAGTCCAGAAATATATTTGAACCATACTTTAGAGAAAAAAATGTTCACCCAAACGGTATAAATGCAACAGAGAGTAAACAATCGTGTATCATGAACACAGAGCAGACAAAGAAATACCAGGATTTTACATTCTCAGGCCCTGTAGGTTTTTTATTTTTTTTTAGTTTTGTAAAGTTTTCTTGATTTATTTTTTTGCCAAATGTGGCATTGTGTGACACCCTGCACCAAAATCATGAAGTTTTCAGAACTAATGAAACATTGTCATTTAAAGTGAAGACCACTTTACAAAACCAGCCTTGATGCTTGATGTCATTTGTGATGTGGACAAATGTTTACCTGGTGTAGACTCTATTTATTACATCATGTAGGTGTTATTTGAAAGCTCATCTTCTCACCTATTGAGCAAATAATCCCGGTTTTGAGATATCGATACTTGACACTGCAGGAAGTGCCTGGTATTGACCTGGACTGTTATGTGATCAAACATAAAACCATTATTTGAAATTAAGTATCTCGAAAACATGACCACTTTATTTGTTGAATTTTTCACTGATTGATTGTAAGGTGTCTGACAATAAGCTCAAGGATTGGAATGCATATTCTCTTCCGACATTTTCCTTTAAAAGACATGAATTTAGAATTACATTTTATTCATTTTGTACACATCTTTTTCAACGCTATTTTTGTGACACATGCACAAGCAAGCATATTTGGCCGACACACAGGCATTGCGGCCGATTTATTTATTTAAATTTTTTTTTTTAGGGGGGAGACTTCAGATCAAATTCACTAACATCACAAATAAAAGATAAAAGAATTTAGAATGCCCCAGATTGCACAGTAGAGCTTTTAAAACCAAAGATAAACACCAAGTAGAAAACACTCCAAGGACCTTGTATCAGTTCAGGGTGCTTAGGCCAAACTTCAAAAAATTTGGGTCCAGAATGTCCCCCAGTTTTGAAAGATCCTGGGGAGAAGAACTCTGGTAACTTTTCCATTGAAGTAACATTTGAGATACACTAAAAGATTCATAAGAAATTTCCACACGTTTTAAGGTAAAACCAAACATTGTCTCGTGGATGATTGTATGCGAGTCGTCAATTTGGAACGATCCTGTAAAGTATCTCATTACTCTTGTGTGAATAGATCGGGTGTACACGTACATGAGCCGAGATGACCAGGGTAGTTAGGCAAATGTACGGCAGTAGACTGCATCGCTCTAGTCAGTCGCCCTTTTGTAGGGGAGGGCCTCACAAATAAATGCGGAACCCAATACCTAGCTCAATCTGCCTCGTCAAGGTAATTGGAAAAAAACAGCACACCGTGTGATACATGTACAAAACAGACACTTGTTTGTCAGGATTGTGAATCAAGAACTTCTCTTTGTTCTCCCACTGTTTTTTTTCCCCGTTTTTCTTGAACAATGTCCCCTTTTGTGCTCATAATCAGAAAAATGTGTGAAGCAAATCCTTTGTTTTGTACTAAAAATCAGAGATAATCTGAAAAACAAGTACTGCAAGAAGCAAAGTTTTTATGTTTAAAAAGAACAAAAATCTACACAGCAAAGCAGATATTCACATGGTGTTAACGAAAACCGAATATATACATTGATACCTCACCATGCAATGCCTCAAAAATCATATGAAAATGTACACATACACTGCACAATATGTGACAGTGTATTTAATTCTAAAATCAGTCTGTCACTTCAGCACCCACCTGATTAAGTTCAAAACCCAACTGCCAAACTCCACCGGCACAATGTATGTTTCCCAGCGTGCAGAAGGCTCCAAAAACCACCACCCAAGTCCACTCTGTGAAGAAGACCCTTTTGAACAATCCGCGGAGCCAATCGGTAATTTAAACATTGGGCCGCGGCAGACAACCGGTACCCCTGCACAACACTGGTAACCATGAGACACCCTCGTCGCCCTGTCTTAAGGCCATAACCCCTGCATTAAGTGTTACACCCTTTGCACCCCTCCACCTTAGAGTTGAGGCCAAGTGTTAGGCTCCTTCCTAACTGAATTACCCAACAGGAAATTATTTTAAGTCAAGGGATGGAGGGGTGATTTGGACTAACCCTTAGGATGTGGGTCTTGTGATGCGTGGGGAGGGAGGGGGATGTCGTTCAGCAACGGTAAAGAAGATGTCATCTACTCAGCTCTGGAGTCAATTTGACACAACTAGGCCTAGACACAAAGGACGTTTATCGCGCCTGCACCATCATGGTTAGCTTCCCCCGTGGTCTTAAAGGAGGTCACACAAAAATGCCACAGGGGGTCATGACCTCTACGTACTTCTCTAGGCATTGTCTTGATGCCCCTTTAAAAACACACTCAATGACATCCTGAGTTTAGAGTGACCTTTAATACTCACACAATATTGGCCTTGCCCTTCTCCTGACCCTAATGCCCTTAAAAACATTCACACCATGCACACCATATTGGTTTGGGCTCAGGAGAAAAAGGGTGAGCCTACTTTTTTTTGCAGATTTTTTTCCAAATTTGTTGCATTTAAGCCGAGAGGCTCACATAGTTACGTTTATCCCCAAAACATCAACAATTCTCAGGCAAAAGTCCTGAGAATAAATATATCACAATAGCTATGTCTCATCCCGTCAAGTATGAAGAGACCCTACTCAACAGCCTCAAGGAAATCAAAACACATCAACCACAGGCCTGGTGCTTCCCAGAGGGGCACCAAGGCGTTTTCTCCTTGGTAAAGAGCACCTCTATCAGGAAGTTATAAATATCTAATCAGAACATTTCAAGGGGCACAAAGGCAATGACCAGGGTCAATGGAGTGAGGCAATTGTCTCAGCGAAGTATCAGGCCTGCAGTTAAATCCTGTGTGGAGAGAAGCAATCAAAGGGTTTTGCCAAGTTGAAATTTGATGGCATACATTGTAAGTGACATTAAAAAGCAACTGGCCCAACTTCATAGAGCTGCTTCGCTTACTGCACAAAAAGCAGATAAGCACAACAAAATTATGCTTACCAGAATAAGGTTACCAGCCAAACTACAATGTTACACGTACAATTTGTGACTGGTATCCTGCTGATTTCTGCTTAGCAAACAATTGTTCAGCCATATTTTCTGCCCTAGTTGCCTCTGCAAACCTACACAAAATAGATTGGTTCCCATAGTAAGCATGTGCGCACTTACATCATTGGTATTCAGGGAACAAGACACAAGATGGCTGAACTCATCTGATATCTTAGGCAAAGCCAGGCACTTTTGGTGACTTGGTATCTAGCAAGAGCAGCTGGGTCATCCCAGCTGACCCTCCTTAGCTGATCAAGAAGGGGAGGGGGGCAAACATCATGTGAGAGGCTTTAGCAATTTAGGGGTAAAATCCCTGGCTGCGACAATTCAATTTACCTGAAGTCTGGCTTTGATTGGGATAAGCCTAGGCCGGACAGGGTGGGGTTGCAATACATTGTATCTGGCTAAGACGGCCTGTCTGACTTCTAACGATTCCAATGTCATGAACAAGAGATGACAGTAATCAAAATAACAAAGCGGCAAGTTTTGTTTTTTTTTACTTTTGGTCTGTGCTTAGTTCTGTCAATGTCAGGGACATGATGTTATTTTATTTTCCCCAAAATGAAGGGCACCCAATGAGGAAAATTTGAATTTGTATTGAAGGATTTTTAAGGGCACCCACAGCAATTGCTAAATTCGAGGCCTGATTTTGTGAGTTGTCTGAATGTCTTGGTCAGAAACCACATGTGCTTCAAGTTCCTACACTGTATGCGTGCGGATCTTCAATTTATTATACTGTACATGTAGTAGGTGGGATCTCATATCAAAGCTTCCATCTAAATGAAATGCACACGTACGCCAGCCAACATCTTGCTGGGATCAGACTTCAGGTGCCACACCCTAAAATCCACCCAGCCCTACAAACTCAAGGGGGGATCCTATCAGTTAGAAATCGCAATAGCCCACATTCATGAACAAACGCACATCATCGGCTCGCAAAAGATTCTGGGTGAAATCTGAGTCCAAGCAACACCAGCAACCAGGCATAGTTAAATGTAAACTACTTTTTACAGCATGGCGTCCATCTTGGCGGCTAGGCTTTATATTTATTTGTTTTAAATATACTCAGTTTCCCAAGATGCATTGCGGTATACTTTTAAGATGGCGCTTGTGCATATATGGCCTATTGATCCATCAAAAACCTATAGACCTTTATCATGGGGGTAGCCATCTTGAGATTCTCTCATTCAAATCAATGTAACCAAATCGAGGCTGGACGGAGACAGTGGGTAATTCAAGTCCTTTGTGCTCATTTAAAAAAAAATCCCACATGTGGTGATAACATTATTTATTCCTTTTCCTCAGGAAAAATCAAATGGCGTTTCACCCACAACAAGAAAGACATTGCCGTCAGAAAAATGGTGAGTGAACTCTCATTTAATTTGGGCAAAAAGCAGAATCCAACTGCCATCTTGTCTATAATTATGACCCGAAAATGAATCTCACCGTACTTGGTTACCAAGGTACGGGATTTGTGTTGATTTACCAAGTGCAACAAATTAGAACAACTGTTACAAACCCTTTTAAAATTTATTTGGTTATTTGGGAATTCATTTCTCTTACAAAAAAAGTCCTGGGGAGCCACAAATCAGAAAGAATGGTTAATCCATTTAAATGTAGGAGGACTATGTTAGTATTTTGAGTCGTTAAAGAAGATGTCATAATGGGGGTTTTACTTTAGTGAGACTCAAATCTGCAACGTGTCGCTTGCTGAGGTGCAGCAGTGGTAAAAGATATGTGCAATTAATACAATATGTCGGACTAACGTGTGGATTTTTATGTATCAAATGTCAATGAGGGTACATTAAAAATTATAATCTTCCGGTAATAATTTTATGATCACATCTTAATTTACCATCGCCAATATATCTGCTGTCAATAACTGTGATGATTGATAATAAAATTACATATGCCAAAATTGATTATTTAAGTTAAATAATGTAAATTAGGGGGGCCTAACACTGATAAACAGTACAAAACAGCCCAGTGTAGGAGTGCCACAACAGTAGCTAGTATTATTCACAATAACAATAACACAGCGTAAAGACTTTACACTGCATTGACATGGCATGCATTGTGATCATGATGGCGTGGATGAATTATTTGTTTGTACAAATTTGTAAATAAAAAATGCAAATTACACATTAAATTAAAAATGAGCTGAAAACAATGATTGTACCTAAATCAGGAAAACGGTATCTTGTCAAACACTGGAAAATAATCACTCTATAACTTACCTTATAATTGAGTGGCTTACGCGTTCAGCTATCTAAAAAGCGACATATTTAGAATTTCCCTTAAAAATAAAACCTCGACACTGACGTCAGTTGCTTAAAAAAGATAGATGAGCGACGATTCGGCAGATTTCTCGTTAAATTTCAGAAGATTAAATCCGATTTTCACATCCGATCGCCGATTTCTCTATTCGGTATTTATCCTTGAGTATTATCCATGAAATTGTGGCTTTTCACCATCGTTCCCAGTCGCTACTATTCCTTATTTTTCTTGATTTTGTGACATTGGCACACTTCGTCGGAAAAATATCGTAAATGCTAATGAATGAACTATATGGATCAGGCGTGTGGTCTACGTCATAGGTTTGTGCGTACCCAATCATTAAACTTGTTAAAGTCGCGTTATCACAGGATGTCAACGCATTACCGTCGTGTGCCTTAACTTGCGCGTTGTCACTTCTTGAAATCTGCCAAGTCCCAACAAGCGAATGGTTGGCTAGTTTAATATGGCTAAAAGGGACAGTTTACAGACAAGAGGGGGCGCTGTAGCTTTTAATTAAACTTTGGTGACAAAATCGTGGGTGTGGCCATCATCCTCAGAGCGACTGTCAGTCTAGCCGGGCGTAACCATCTCTAGAATTAGAGCACCGAGCTAATCAACTTGAAATGTTTTCAATTAAATGTATTTTCAGTTTCAGTCAACTTTAAGTAACTCAGGACTTACATATCATGTTACCAAAGGACTGAACAATCTGTTCTAAGGGTGCTAGTGGGTTGACTAGAAATTACAATAAAATGTAGGCCCCCTACGATCGTAGATGCGTAACTTGTATTGTATCAGCTTAAATATTTCGAGTTTGCTTTTTCTTTGTTTAACTCCTTTTTACCAGATTTTAATAATATCCAAGAATGTTCAACTTAATCTCATTCCATTACTACGGAAGCAGGGAAACAATAACGTTAGGACCGCTTATACAAAGCTTGACTGGGTGGGTATGGGGGAGATAGCACCGACGGCCCCTGATACTGAGGCCTCAATCGATTCTGAATACTAACTAGGGCCTACTAGCAGCGGGTAACTAAATCCGTTTTTGATAAGATACTTCTCTAGGCAGCGTTTTGAAAATCTATTCCCATCTACAATTATTTTCCACTTCCCAAGTCACAATGGTGCTCACATTCATTGCGTCAAATTAATCAAAAGAGATACAGAAACGTCAGGGCGGGAAATGTAATCTTGTAAACAAATGTCAATTTCAAGAGGACAACCGCCAAGAGTAACTTTTGCATTTTTGATTATCGAGGCAAACCTCCTGTTTATAAGCTAGGCATAACACCCAGGACAAATCAATGAATGGAATGCCCTTGGATGTGTTCCAGAGTTGTAGGCCTACATAATCTGAGCGCACTTTTTGCGGTCAACAAGTCACATGTAAAGCTTTTTTAGAACAACCCAGATTTTGTGATTGGAATTGAATTTGTTGGTTGTTAAATAGCGCCCCCAGTTGGCAGGAAGGATCTGGTAAAAACTTTCTGCCGGCTTGCTGCATGCCTATGGCACAAAACCACCAAATTAAGACGATTTTTCTATCTTTTCTCGCCTTTGGCTGGGGTTGCCTGCGTATTGTATTAAGCTGATCAATTTAGAAATACCAGTTGATTCTGTGAGTCTCAAAAAGAACAATGGAACCCTGGAATGCCTAATCTAGCTTGCTTTTTGGAGAAACATAATCTCAACTTTTTGGCCCTTTTTTTTGGGGGGGGGGGAGGGTGGCACATGCCCCCCACTTGACGTCCGTGCCCCTGGAAAGTAGTTTTAATTGGCCAGAAGTGCCTCCCAAGAACTTGAAACAAAAACGGTGCACCCCCTTAGGCCCATACAATGTTACCTCACAAAGTCTACAAAGTCTGTTCTTATTTTTCTTATAAGCTGTAAACAGAGCCATTTTAGTTCCAGTCCATGGTTTGCCATATACCACATGCAAACCAAAGCGAGGTTGGATGGGGAAAAAAGTCTTTTTGTATTCATTATTTCTCAACAATTATCATAGATCAATGAACATGACAATAACACCACACAGTAACCAATGGTTCTTAAAATGCTTACTAAATCGTCTAAACTTTTAATTTTTGATTCTTATATAATTTTACAAAAGTTTATCACACTGTCAGTTAGTTGTCTTATAATTATGTGCACACAATGATTGCATGATAAAGCAAAGCACCTTTGAATAATCAACAATTAATTCCCTGGGGCTAATTTTTGTTTAATCGGCCGTCAAGATTTTAAAGATAAAGGCAAAAATTTATAGAGCTTCTTTAACAAAAAACTAGCAAAGCTTAATTTGAAGGCTAACACCCAGCCAAAACACGTAATTGGAGCTGTGTGCAAGTCACTGATATACAGCTTTTTTTCTGGAAATTCAGAACAAATTCTGGGTATTTTTCTGTTAAGCACCTCTATGAGATTGGGTTTGGTGAAATCATCACAAAGAAACTGTAATCCTATTGGTAAGTATTATTTGGGCCGGAAGTGCAACGAAAACAAATGTTGATGAACATTTATGTAGAGTGTGGGTTCGAGTCCCAGTCATGGCACTTGTGTCCCTGAGCAAGATACTTTACCTTAATCACTTTGTCCTTCACATGAGCCTTAGGTCCAGTGTACTAGGATTGGTAGTGCACGTAAAAAAAACACCCAGAATACGTAACGTGGAAGAGTAGGGGTTAACCCCAGTGTTTCTGGTGCACATAGCAAGCACCCTTGTTTACAGGTTTCCTCAGGCTTGCGAGCTTCAGTGATTAAGCTCACTTATGAGGCATCCTTGGTTTCATTACCAGAAAAAATATATACATAGCACTTTAGGGTCCAAAACAACCCCACAGGGGTGTGTAATAATTATTTGTTCTTGGAAGAAGTGGCGTATCGCTTGTCTTTGGGGTAAAGCTGGTCTACTAACAATGCTGGGCCTTTAGAGCCACATTTCATTTTATCATAAGTAACAATTTAAAAAGCGGAGAACAAAATCCAACAAAATTGTGCAATTCACCCAAGGTTTTTAACCCAGCATTAAGGTTTTGTTATCAGCAAATACTATCAATTTAATTGCATAATTTAATCTGTACAACCTTTCAATTTAAACCAAATATTAGAGTAAATAAAGTTGATGAAAATCACTACTTAATCGGCCATTTTCCTGTTAGTTTTTAAAACTTATCTTTGAGCCTATTCAAGAACATTAGCTAAATCTTGGATTTACAAAATTTGTAAAAATAGCATTTTTTAGAGAACCTTCAACCAAGCGATATAGCTACGCTATACAATACTGTTTCTAATAAGAGAATTGAGCTTAACAACATATTTCGCATTGCTACATAAACTTAGTTATATCGTGATACATTGATATTCAAAATAATAAATGCTTTCAAATAGTTGTAAAAAAAAAATTGTATAAAATTCATGGATAATTTAAATAGTAGGCACTTCGGCACTTGTGCTTCCAGCTTCTGCTATTTTCATTTGTTCCACAAAAATACAAAAGATCACTTGAATAAAGTTATTTTTATAAAAATACTTGAATGATGCGAGTATATTCTGTTACAAAAATATCAGATACCTTTGTATAAACTGAGTATAGGCAGCGCCGAAACTAAGGTAACATTTTAGGCGGGGAAACAAGGGGTGTACCATTTTTTCTAAGGGGCACTTCTTCTTTTAAACGAACCCCTTTTCAGTGCTCTTGTTATGCCATTTATTATTTTGTATAAAAACAAATACATTGTCTGCATGTAAATGGAGATAGTTTTCAAAACAATGAAACTATCACGCTGAAGTTTATAAAATGTGACATTTTACTCTGGTAATGTTTAATCTCAAAAATCAAAATTTCAAATAGGGGGAGGGGGGGACCACCTGGGCCAGGCATCAATTGGGGGAATACGCAGCAACTAAACTTACTAACGAGTACTCTAAAAATATTGTTTGAAAATATTCTTTTGTAGGATAAGGCATTGAAACTGTGCAGAGATTAAGTGTGATGATTTTTGATGTTGAATATCCCATATCCACCTGACGGTACAAAAACACTGTTTCTTCCTGAGCCCATGTAACGTTCAATGCTACATTACAATAAACATTCATTATTTACTGCCTTGCAAATAAACAAACCAACAAACTGTATACCATTGGGAAGAGCACCTCATTCTTTTTACTGTGATATTTTTGCCATGTTTCCCATCTCGAATCACTTGTAGTGAGAGTACAAAGAGAGTTCACGATTTTCTTGTTCATCTACGAGTTTTCCCGTAGTGAGACGCTAACAGCGTTTGTGTGTTCTATGGGGAGTCCTGTAGTTAGGCAGATAAGGGTTACTGTTGTTCTATGACCGTGTAGCACAAACACAACCGGAAGAACCCCTGGGGCTTATCTCTATCTGCGTCTGCCGAGTGCGCCCTCTATGTTAACACCAAACTAATAATATCAATACCGTGTGGCATATAAAGCGTATGGCAAATTGTACCGGATCAATCGATGGGAAAGCTGCAATTTGCCATACAGCCAAAATGGCGGCGCGCACAAATGTCCACTGCGAGGATTGACACTGATACTGATCTACTTGGAGTTCTCCGGTGGTTGAATTTCGATGGGAGCAGATCATTTGGGTCCGTACTCGGCGATGAATGCATTTACCTGCTTCAGGAGTTGCTTGTTTCTTTCTTCTGCTGTCTTTCTGCCCAATTCCTGCAGGACAACAACATAGCAGTTTAGTAAACAAGAAAAATCGACCCCCCTGCTGTCTGACCATTCAATATCATCCACTTTGGTTTTTAATAAGGGAACAAAAGAGTAGCGACAAGGTTTGAAACGGCTGTTTAGGACAGAGTCACCACTCTTTTATTCCCATTCATAAATACAACCTCAAAAACATCAAAATCCTTTAAAAGTTGAGAACTGATCTGACAGTTTGGCTTTTTAGCCTCATCTCGCCTCGACTCTGCGTTGAATTTTTACCCATGTTGGGCGCTAACTAGCTCCTTGCCCAAGTTACAATACCATTTGGTGAATGCATCTACAAAGTCAACCCTCCTACTGTCTGACCATTCATTATAATCTGCTGTAGTTTTGAATGGTTGATAAACTATGCCAGCCTGCAGTGCGATACAATGTCGTGAATGCATGTTCACAGATAGTTCTGTGCACAGTTGTGCCACCATACACAACCCGTGCAATGTTTAGAGATTTCTGGCATGTCTATCAGATTTCTCCTAAAGATGATCAGAGCATACAGATCAAAACGCTGTTGCACCACCGGTTTCTTTTTAGAGCCACTACAAAACTCATAGAGAGAGATTTCATGTACACGGTGTAACCATTACTAGACAGCACATTTTTGGTTAGGTGCTGATTCCGGTTAGTTGTTTGAAATAAAAAAATAGGAGGAGGTTTACCTCGTTATTAAGTTGAATACCAAGCCCCTCGCATTTGATCTTCCACTTGACGAGCTTCTGCTCGTGCTCTTCCTGCCTACTTCGCATATCCAACTTCAACTTCCGTATCTCGTCAAGAAGTTCTAAACGAGACGGGGTGGCATCCCCCGGGGAGCGAAGCGCAAGATTCTCCGGCATCCCCAAGGTGAGGTCTACACCCATGGAGGTAGAATTTCTCTTGGGGGAGACACTTAATGTTTCGGGGTTGCTAAACTGTAATGTCGTCGGCGACGCCGGTGTCATAGTTGTATCTAAGTCTATGACCGAGGCGCTCCTGGAATCCACTTCGGAGTTACCACTTAAATGTTCACTGCTCGTTTCCAAGGTGCTGGAGTCTGATATCGATGTGTCATCACGGAAACCGAATGCACCGTCCACACTATAACTGCGCTTAGTGAATGCAGCATCTGCGGACACTTTGATCCAGTCATCACCAGGCCCCAAGTCTATCAAGAGACTATCGTGGTTAAGTCCTGCCTTCTTTTCTCGAGGAGCAGGCACTGGTAAGCCTGAGGGCAACTTATCCTTGAGTTCCTTCAATAAGTCCAGACTAACTGGCGAGGAAGTGATATTCCGTGTTGCTTTCCGAGGAGGAGGAGTGGGGTCAGTCTTACTCCTGAAATCAATTTGATCGTTTGGTGGGAACATCTCCTCGTGCTGTCGAATCAGAAGATGCAGGAACTTCTGGCTCATGGAAGTGGTCTCCATGAGAGATGTCGCATCTTCAAGTGGCGGTCGGAAGATATTCGGGCCGAAGACAGTTGCCAGATTCAACATTCCCATCTTGTTGTAAGACTCATAGCTCTGAACATCCAAGAGGA
Organism: Pycnopodia helianthoides; assembly: GCA_032158295.1. NCBI lineage: Eukaryota > Metazoa > Echinodermata > Asteroidea > Forcipulatida > Asteriidae > Pycnopodia > Pycnopodia helianthoides. Next base: position 1,170,128 of record CM063261.1, read on the forward strand.
ACTCACACAAATACTTCAGGAGGTTGTAGTTGGTGCGGGGGAGGAGGGCCAGTTGCTGGATTAGCTCCTTCCGACCTTCCTCCTCGTTTCGCATGTGCAGCTTGATGCCGTCGTAGAAGCTCTTGTAGTGCTGCCAGGGGATGAGGGGCTCGGGGAGGAGACGCAGGTAGAGCTTTAAAAGAGAAGCCACAGTGTGGATGTCCGTGTTCATGGCTGTGAAGTCGGGTTTCTCTCCGCAATCAAACCTCTCTTGGAGCTCCTTGATAAGGCTAACACGTCCTGGTAACCTGTTAAAGAAAAGGCTGCCGTTTAATTTTTGCTTCTATCATGTGATAAAAAGAACTGACCCATTTCCCTCTGTTATGCCATAAGATATCTATATTGCAGGTTGAGGTCAGATTTTTTGGTAATGCTTACAATCAAAAATTTATACTCCTGGCTGGATTTTATGGTCAAGTGCTTAAACCTAAGAGATGGCCTGAAAAGGAGTGATGTCGACACAGGACATCCGACCTGATTCCAAATATCAGTACGATGTCTAAGCTCAAACCCTGAAAGTAACTCAACTAATACTCCTAGTTGCAGAGAAACAATTAGTGTAGAAAACCATACCTGAAGATTCCTTCTTCCTCCAGTCCCCTCACCCTGAGCTGCTCCACACACTGCTCCACGATGGATGGGATCTGCTTGGTACTCGTTGTACTTTCATTGGTGATGGTATCCAGCAAACTCTGACCAAATATTCCTAACAGGACAAAACACAAGCAACCTATTGAAAAAACCAGCTACTGATCCTTGCACTGACAACACTACCTGGTTACTGTCTACCCATGGTCTGGTCTGGTCTGCCCATGGTCTGGTCTGCCCATGGTCTGGTCTGCCCATGGCCTGGTCTGCCCATGGCCTAGTCTGCCCATGGTCTGGTCTGCCCATGGTCTGGTCTGCCCATGGTCTGGTCTGCCCATGGTCTGGTCTGCCCTTGGTCTGGTCTACCCATGGTCTGGTCTGCCCATGGTCTGGTCTGCCCATGAAAGAACGTCAAAATTCGCTTGGCATTCGCATTCGCGTATGAACCGGGCTTTACTTCTTAAATGAACTCAGTTTATTATATCTGTTTGGATCTTGGTCTCACCTCCGCCTTTCTGCTTGTAGATCGCTCGTCGGATGACCTGCACCCATTCATCTGCTTCTTGACTGCTACTTGCCCATAGGATGAAGGTATCATGGTTGGTCCCAGCTATCTTTCCCTGCCCCTCACTTCCTGCGGGTGGAGAATAAATCAAAAACAATTCTTCAATTATACTGCGCAAATTCAATACTTTCAAATACGCATCACATAAACAATTCCAAAGCGCGCTCAGAGAGGGTGCATTAAGCAGACGATCCAGAAACACCGTAGCAAGCCCCTCCTCTTTCACGATACGTGTCTTGGGTATTTTATGTTCTTTAGACACTGCACAGCATAGAGAAAGGACCATTTCACATTCTATCCGAAAGATGCAGGCTCGGTGTTTAGGAGCCCTATCATGCCCAGACGAGCCAGCAACCATGAAAACTGGCCACAGTCATGGTCAACAGTGCTTAGCCATCAGCCCCAGACTAGCCACCCAAACCATGCCAAAATAAATAATGGTCCTATTCCAATTACTGACCACAGTCAACAGTGCTTAGCCAATAGCCCCAGACTAGCCACCCAAACTCCAAGTACTGACCACAGTCAATGGTGCTTAGCCAATAGCCCTAGACTAGCCACCCAAACCATGCCAATACAAGAAATGGTCTCCCATCCAAGTACTGACCACAGTCAATGGTGCTTAGCCAATAGCCCTAGACTAGCCACCCAAACCATGCCAATACAAGAAATGGTCTCCCATCCAAGTACTGACCACAGTCAATGGTGCTTAGCCAATAGCCCTAGACTAGCCACCCAAACCAAGCCAATACAAGAAATGGTCACCCATCCAAGTACTGACCACAGTCAATGGTGCTTAGCCAATAGCCCTACACTAGCCACCCAAACCATGCCAATACAAGAAATGGTCTCCCATCAAAGTACTGACCACAGTCAATGGTGCTTAGCCAATAGCCCCAGACTAGCCACCCAAACCATGCCAATACAAGAAATGGTCTCCCATCCAAGTACTGACCACAGTCAATGGTGCTTAGCCAATAGCCCTAGACTAGCCACCCAAACCAAGCCAGTACAAGAAATGGTCTCCCATCCAAGTACTGACCACAGTCAATAGTGCTTAGCCAATAGCCCCAGACTAGCCACCCAAACCAAGCCAGTACAAGAAATGGTCTCCCATCCAAGTACTGACCACAGTCAATGGTGCTTAGCCAATAGCCCCAGACTAGCCACCCAAACCATGCCAATACAGGAAATGGTCTCCCATCCAAGTACTGACCACAGTCAATGGTGCTTAGCCAATAGCCCCAGACTAGCCACCCAAACCAAGCCAGTACAAGAAATGGTCTCCCATCCAAGTACTGACCACAGTCAATGGTGCTTAGCCAATAGCCCTAGACTAGCCACCCGAACCAAGCCAGTACAAGAAATGGTCTCCCATCCAAGTACTGACCACAGTCAATGGTGCTTAGCCAATAGCCCCAGACTAGCCACCCAAACCAAGCCAGTACAAGAAATGGTCTCCCATCCAAGTACTGACCACAGTCAATGGTGCTTAGCCAATAGCCCCAGACTAGCCACCCAAACCATGCCAATACAGGAAATGGTCTCCCATCCAAGTACTGACCACAGTCAATGGTGCTTAGCCAATAGCCCCAGACTAGCCACCCAAACCAAGCCAGTACAAGAAATGGTCTCCCATCCAAGTACTGACCACAGTAATGGTGCTTAGCCAATAGCCCCAGACTAGCCACCCAAACCAAGCCAGTACAAGAAATGGTCTCCCATCCAAGTACTGACCACAGTCAATGGTGCTTAGCCAATAGCCCTAGACTAGCCACCCAAACCAAGCCAGTACAAGAAATGGTCTCCCATCCAAGTACTGACCACAGTCAATGGTGCTTAGCCAATAGCCCCAGACTAGCCACCCAAACCATGCCAATACAGGAAATGGTCTCCCATCCAAGTACTGACCACAGTCAATGGTGCTTAGCCAATAGCCCCAGACTAGCCACCCAAACCAAGCCAGTACAAGAAATGGTCTCCCATCCAAGTACTGACCACAGTCAATGGTGCTTAGCCAATAGCCCCAGACTAGCCACCCAAACCAAGCCAGTACAAGGAATGGCCTCCCATCCAATTACTGACCACAGTCAATGGTGCTTAACTTAGCAGTTTACTAAGAGCACTGTCTGGGACAAAACAACAAAGTAATTCATTCATTAACTTTAAGTCCCCCGATTGGTTAACTACAATCCTTCCTCATTCAAACATAATCCATGACCGATAACCCAGAACCCCAAATGTTGGACTCTGATTATTGTAATTAATTGTTTCTGATCCCAAACTTCACTAAAGTCACTAAAATTATTCAGAAACCAGATTTCTGATACATGTACCTGTGGTGAATGCAATTCGTGGTCAACGTAGAATTGCCCCCTTTCAAAATTATCACAAACTTCTCCGACTACTTTAAATCTCCTCATAGATGGAAGAAAATAAAAATTGATGGATATTTGACGACAGTCTAGAAGATCTAGGTTAGATGAGTGTCGCAAAAGTGCGTACATCCGTTTTACTGTAGACTAGACATCTTAAGTGCTGTGCAACACTACACGTGTAAATCATAAGCAATGAAAAACTCCTTGGTGCGAATCTGTTTATTTATTTATTTTAAGGAACATTACAGAATTGGTAAGAACAAATATACTTTTTGATCACAGATTTACATAAAACTTACACGGTCTAATGATGATGATAGTAGAAAACATCCCTTGAAATATTTCTGTCTGAAATGCCATATTTGAAGAGAAATGAATAAACTAACTTGCCGATTGGAGTTTATCGCTCAGTGAGCGTTTTATTCATTTGTTGAATCTATACGATTTCATGCAAAATGTGTAATCGGTTTTTCACTAGTTTTCTCGTGACCCAGATGGCGGATTGATCTCAAACTTCTACAGGTTTGTCAGTTTATGTATATGGTGGATTACATAAAGTGCTTACACTGCCAGCGACTATTTTGTTAGCAAAAACCAATTCTGTAATGTTCCTTTAATTATTTGATAACACATCCAACCGCACAAACGCCAATAAAACAGGATGGTAACTAAGAACTGAGAAGAAATGTTCAGTCTTAGATGTCCGGCTCTAGTCATTTTTTTTCTTTGTTCAACCTAAAATCAGTTTCTCTAGTGGTTTATTACTTAAAATGTATTTTGCCTGAAAAGTTTAACTTTTGGGGAAAATTACTTAATAAAGTACTATCCACCCCATCCTAAAATAGCAATCAATACATAGAAAGATACAATTGGTTCGGCCTTAAAGTTTGTCTGTCACAAGATCAGACAAGTTTGTTTTTTTGAAGAAACTAAGAACTTTTGGCAGCAGTTCAAACAATTGATGGGGGAAATTCAATTGGGTTAAACCAGGAAATACCGATCTCCAAAGGAAAAGGTCACACCTGGCACTACCCAGGGAAAGCTACCGACTCAAGGTCTTGGTGTGTGGCTTTGTACAAATTACAAACGGAGTCCCCGCTCAGCGTCTGTGCCATAGATGATGATGTCTGCACCCAATATCATAGAGCTGCTCTTAAAGCAGAAACTAAGGCTTAGAACTTTTCTGCTAAGCAAAAATATGCTGGACACCAGTCACAGATTGTACATCTAACATGGTAGTTCGGCTGGTAACCTCATTCTTTAAAGCAGCTTTATGAAAGTGAGCCCTGGTTTTTGCAAACTTTTTCTTTTTTTGTGTGTGTAGTAAAAAGGAAATATTGAAGATAAAAGTACATTCAACAAGACCAGAAACCAATATTTGTTTCTGTTTGGCCAAGTCATCAGTCTTCAATTTCAAGACAAAGTACAAAATTGGTAATACATCCCCCCCCTTTAAAAAAACGAGAGAAAAAAACATTGTTTCAGTCTGAAAGCTAACTTTTTATAAAGTTCAGACCAGTATCAATCAAGCTGAGAAATTCTTACAATGATGTAAATCTGAATTACTGTCAAAAAAGAAACTAATTGTCGACCCTCCAAACTCTGTTGTTTATTTAGAAAGCGGAAACTGAAATTAAGCATGTATGGGCATGCACAAAACGTAAACCATTTTTCAATGTTTTCACTTAAAAAAAAAAGAGCAACTAATTTGATGGAATCTTCACATGTTGGATATTTTGTGTATTTAAAAAAAACAAAAAAAAAAACAAAAAAACAATTCAAGTTGATTTTGTTGTCTAAACTATTATCATTATGATTACTGTTAAAGATTGCAATGTCCTGCATCCCTGTTTTTATAATCTGCTTCTTCCTGCATAAATGTAAATCCACTTTTGTAAAGTTTGTACAAAATAAATATTGTATGACAGGCAAATTTCTGGCCCTCACAATAGAAGAAAAAAATCTAAAAGATGTCCTAGTTGATCCAAACCTCCGTGAAGAAAAAACACTTGACTGCACCCGGAGTCTAGACATGATCGACCCATAGACTGCCAAGCAACCACATCGATAGTCAGCCATCTTGATTTCTAGGGTCTTTTTTTTTCCTGACAGAGTTCATTGCAAGAGTCATGTCTAATTTTGGACACGGGTCAAGAACCTGCCTGGCCATGAAAGAAGTTTTGCTCGATTATTAAACTAGGTTGTTTACAGACAGACAGTAATTAACCACTGAAGATTCAATCTCTGATTAATTGCAATCTGAACATGTGCTGAAAGATGACTGACAGTAAAGTTAATCACTAACCAAATCCTCCACACACACACACAAAAATATCGTTTTGATTTTGAGAAACGACATCTGCTAGGGTCAAACCATGAGGTCATGAACTCATGAGGTCATTCTGTAAAGTATGAAAGCAGTCTTTTTCTTGTAATATGGCTCTGGTCTTGTAACAAAGTTTCTGGTCTAGTAAACAATTTTGAGGTACATGCCTTGAGGTCTTGTGGATTTTTTCACCAAATTCAAGCCCTGAATTGAAATTTTCACAGGTTTGTTGGTATGCTCATTGAAAACTGGAGGACCAAAAGAACTTTTGAAAATACTGAAGAGAATGATCACTTATAACATAAGGGCACCTATGTCAAATGAAAGATATCACAAAAACTGTCATGTTAGTTTTAAAAAGAAAATAGAGGATCAAAAGAACTCGTTGAAAAATTTAATTTTTAATTTTTTTTTAATCTGTTGATTTTATTCACCATGGAGACAAAACATTTGCCAACTTCCTGCTTGTTCACATCCGATCTCCATGACCCCTAGATCACAGGGACAAACTCTTGATCAAGGTCATCAGTTTTTATTGTATTTTATATTAAAGGTTTAAACAGCTACCAGAAAAGAGCCTAAAGAAATCTGGACAGGAGAGTGAAACTGTATGTATGACTCAAAATAATATTATGAAATTACAATGAGTTGAAATCTTGGCCAAGACCTTCAATGCTAAAGTTATGGGTGTTTAACCAGTTGGATCGAATTCCTGACGTTTTTTTCTAGTACCACCCACGGTATTAATATTCAAAACATGCAGACCGATGTTTTATTGTTGAGAATATCACTGTCAAAATGAACTTATGAATAAAACCAAGTAAAATGCACCGGTTTACTTTTCTCGTTTGAGAAATCCTACTTAGCAGAAACAGGCAGCCGGTAACCAAAATACCAGGTTATTTATAGTGTTTGTGACTGGCGCCCCGCTAGATTTTACTTTGTAGTAGATTATGTTCTGCTTATTAAATCGGGATTATGCATGTCATGTCGTGTCATGGCCGAGCAGTCAAGCGCAATGGATTCAAGCTCTGGTGTTTCTGACCAACATGTGGGTTTGAGTCCCGGTCTAGACACTTGTGTCCTTAAGCATGGAGGAACCTTAAGCAAGACTCTTAACCATTATTGCTTCCTCCTTTGGATTGGACGTAAAGCCGTATGTCTAGTGTGTTGTGTAATGCATGTAAAAATAAATATACATTTATCGTTTATAGAAGGGGTTTGCCCTGGTTTTTTCTTGTATGGTTGGCCGCAGATTGTGCCACAGCACCTTATAAACTGCTACAAGGTGCTACGTAAATAAATGGGTTCTTATATTTTGAACATAGCTCCGCCTAACTTGGAGAAAAATTAATGAGCGCTTTGAGACACTTTTGGTATGATCAAGCTCTAAATAATAACCGTGTATTCTTATTATCAGAACAAACACCCCTAAGTCTGATTTACCTGGTAGAATCTCAAACAGATGTTTGCCAGGCTCGTCCACATTTTGCTGGCGCTTCTCCACCTTGTTATTTCGCAAAGGGATAGTCCCAAGAGGTCGGAGGTCATCTTCTCTCAGGGAGTAGTGTATGTATTCTCCTTTCAGGACGAAGAATCGCCGTTGCCAAGTCTTGAACGGTCCACCTTGCTTCTTCAACCATCCCTTGTGGATTGTGCCGTCTCGGTTGAAGGCAAGGGTGCGATCGGTCATCCTTCGATGTGGATAGCTCTCCTACACAAATAAAACAGTAAGACATGTGAATATGTTTGTCATAGATTTTGTGTCACGTCAGTGCAAAAACGTTGCATGTCAATTATTTCATGTTTGACAGGAATTCACATGAAAGTTTAGAAATCATTTGTTTCCCAATTTTGAAGTAGATTTGGGCACCCTACAGTCTTTTCTAACTTCTTGCTCATAAAATCTCTCTGAGCAAGATGAAGAGTTGGATCGTGTCATCAGGTCAGGCCCAATTTCATAGAGCTGCTTAAGCACAAAAAGTAGCTAAGCACAACAAAACTATGCTTACCAGAATAAGGTTACCAGCCAAAATGCCATTTCACATGTACAATCGGTGACTAGTATCCTGCCTTTTTTTGCTTAGCAGAAAAATTTTGAGCAATATTGTCTGCTTAAGCAGCTCTATGAAATTGGGCCCAGGCCATGAACTACTTGTACTGTACATCGTTTACGTACCCTTACATAAAATCAAACTCGCTGTATCACATCAGATGATCAGTAACCGATAACCTACAAAGATCTTGCAACTAGTGCAGATGTCAGCATTACACACTATTTCCACTCCCGGTGTGATTGACAATCTTTCCAGTTTCCAAGTTCACTGAAACAATCGACACCAACTGCACTTAGAACAAAATCTCAGTCCTACACAATCCAAAGGCTGGACAAGTGCAGGAATCCAAAGGCTGGACAAGTGCAGGAACCCAAAGGACTGTCTGTAACCCTGAGTCTTGAACCCAGAATGTGGATTCCGAACATGACCTTCTGCCTGTGTGGACAGGAAGACGCATCTCTCTCTACAGCTGGTCCAATAATAGCTCACAAGTCATCAATCTACATGTACATGCACAGTTAAAGGGTTATATCCATGTTCGGGTCAATCAAATTCTCCGTGCCCAACTGCAGTATAATTTTGTGGAGCTTCTGGAGTAATCAAACTTGTGCCACCATTACTATACATGTACATAGATTTAATTAATATGAACATCAAAGTGGGGAGAGTTTTTCATTGCTAACGAGTAACCGGAAACGGAGGTCAAGCCTTACTCTCGTGTTTTCTTTGTTGATTTGCTTTTAATTTATTTTGGTTTAAGACATCTGCTCTAGAATCGAGGGAGTCATGGGTTCAAATCCCACCAGAGTCCTTTAGCCTGTGGAAAGCACTGAGTATACAGTGCTTATCACACTCTGGTGTAAAACCAAGAATAACATTCTTTATTTTGTTCTGAATTAACCAATCGTATTCTACCTTTAAAGTCACCCGGCTAAAATTAAGCTCCAGACCACCGTGATGATTAGTGACGTTTTCAATGACACATTTTTGACAAAGACTTTTTTTTCAAGGGTGACTGCAAAGCTAAAATTAGACACCCACTCAATCTTGATGAGGGAAAGTTGGATTAGTAGCGAGGCGATGAGGATAATTTCTAATGGTTTCTTTTTAAAAAGATTCAAGGATTTGTTCCCTTCATGTACGCTTAGTAGAGAGCAAAACCTCCTATTGTTGACAATGATTTGAGTAAGGCTAGTCAGAACTGAACTTGTCTAATTTATGTTTTAAACAACAATCTAAATGTCATTTCTCAATGCAAGCCTGGGTTCCCCCTTATTCTAAACTCCAAAAACCTCCCAGTTGTTACAAAACACTGTGCATCATCAGAAATACAAAACTACAGGTTTGGACACAATGTGGACTAAGTCTTTCTCCCTTTGGTGACTGTTGTACTTCCAAGAAAATATGCAGTCTCCATGAGATTTTGAGAAAATCCTGACATCAGGAAATTTCTCTCCTTGAGTGGTCCACCTGGCTGGTTCAGTGTTGAAAAGCATCCCTATTTAAATATGAAATATGGACTTGTAGAGAGGGAATAATTCCAACATACTTTGCTTTGGTTAGCCACTTTAGGTTCCGCCCCTGGATAATAACTTTCTTAGTAAGTTTCCCCCTGGTAAGATAACACGGTGATACGATACACCTTAGAACAATAGCCCCTTTGATTAAGGACCATGTGCTCAGTGTTCCTCTGTAAGACCCAATTGAGATAGCAGCCTGGCAGCACAAGGGGAACACTCATTGCCTTATAATCAATAAAGTAATTTTTATATTTTTTCTTTGTTGAGAACCCTACATTTTGAGTCGCTGTCCCACTTTTTGCATTTCCTCGCGTCTTTTCCCTACCCGATCTTGATTTTTTCTCATTTGTTCAAGCGAGTACCCCAACAGTTAGTGTTTTTATCAGTTTTATTTATTAGTTTTTTAAGTGTACCCTTTTTCCGGGTTACAGACTCGTGGATAGCTAGGGGACTCTTGAAACAATAAGCTGACCCATCCGCTTGGCTAGTAACTGAAAAAAGGTTAAGGGCACAAAAAACACTGGTCGAAGCATATTTGTCATGAAGACGATTCTCCTGAGGACGAACAGAGTATACTGTTCGAAATGTCGAGACCACACTGGCTCTTTTCAGAGCCAACACTCTCACAAAAGAGAATTACACATGGTTGTACCCGCAGGCTTACTATTTATTTATTTATAGTTCCTTCCAATGTTTGCCATGATGAAACATGACGGACCGCCCTCCACTATAACAATAAGAAGCAAGCAATCTGCACATTCATGACAAGATGGCGATGATGAAGTGGAGCAATTGTCTCCCCATTGATGGATATCATCAGTGACTGATCAGGCAGATGTCGAAGGCTGTCCCCGCAGACGCTACCTGTTATTCATCCCTAGTCAAACAGTACACCCTGAACGAACAGAGTCTAAAAATGACCTGTGCCATGTCATCTGCCGATGCGCCCTCTCCCCCTCCCCTCAACTGTTCATTAGGGATTTAATATTATTAAGTAACACCAAAAATGGTTGTTAATTAGGCTTCAGTGGTTAATTGATCCCAACGGGGAATTCCCCAAACTGACCAAAAGAGTTGCACCTCCAGATGCGGGATAGGGTGTGGGTCCTGGGGCTCTCGGGACTCCTCCAAACTCTCAACAACTTCTTTTTTGCTTTTTCCTCTTTTTCTATCTTTTTCCTATATCAATTTTAAACTTGCACCATCACATACCAAAAGCCCTAATCATGCAACAGACCTTAATTCCTACTGCCCACTGATGTCAAACCAATACTTATCGCAACACTCCAATTCTTTTTTCGGTTGCTTTTTCTTTGTTGTTGTTTGTTTGTTTTTGAAACAGGATAGGAATGGAAATCTGAGTATTAGTTTATGAACTGACGAAGTTTTCCGATATTTGAGATCAGTTTCAATTTTAATTTCAGTTCTGACTTTCACCATTACGGTTCTTTCCCTCTTAAGTTCTGCAGACAAATATTCCCCGAAGGTTCCTTGTCTGGCAGTCAAAGTCCCAGCTCACCACATCCTTAAAAACTGTGCGGTTACAAGCACGGGGCAAAATTTCAGCTGGTGACTGAATAAGGTCACCGTCCTAAATACCATGTCACATGTACCATTTGTCAATGGTGTCCTGCTCACTTTTGCTTAGTGGAAACTTGTTTAAAGCAATAACTGGGCCCTAAAAGGGAATGTTAAAACATTTCATTTATGTTTCTCTCTTGTGTTCACTAGATGTAGAAGCCCCAGCCTCAATTTCATCCTTTAAAAAATCAAGTTCAAGCTTGTCCCTTGTGGCAAGGCTTGAGGCAAAATGGACCAAGTCAAAAATGTCTCAATCCAAAATCTACTTCACTGTATGTAACATAAATAGCGCATGGTATGTGTTGGTAATAAAGTTGTAGTATTATTTCATTTCCTCCGTTTATCACAAACTTTGAGAAAATTGCCTCGGGCAAACTTTAAGGAAATGTAACCTTTCCTGACTTGATTACATTACTTTTTTTCAAAAGAGTTTTTCTTGCACTTAAAATACATCAAGGACTGTGTACATGTACAGACATTACATGTGTACTTACGCATGAATTGATCCCGTAGTTTGTGCAATTTGTTCAAATACGGGCGACACTTGCTCGTTTTTTATTGCTAACATAGAGGGCGTATGTACAGAGCAGACGCTAAAGATCAAGCACAGCGCTCTCCTAATTGTACTTCTTTGCCAGTGTCAGATGTCATACCTGCTTAACCGCAAAAATTAGCTTTATAAGCACAAAAATATTAGCTTACAGCTTACCAGCCAAGTTACCATGTCATGTATACTATTTTTAACTGGTTCACGACTTACTTTTCTTCAGCTGAAAGTCGGTTAAAAGCGATATTTTCTGCTTCAGGAACTATGCCATTGGGTTCATGCAGTTGACCTGATACTGTACATCTTAGTCGGGAATGAGCCGGACACCATTGGCTTAGTACATGACTCATATCCTACACTACGGTTACATTCATTTACACATGTGCAATATGTACTGTACAATGTGTTCATGCAAAATGCCACATTTTATGAGCAGCCATGTTTGACGTTTGAACTTTAAAATGTTCTAATCCCGACCTAAGTGGTGTACAAACCTTTTGCTGCGTGTTTAAAAAAAAAGTTTCAACAATGATCTTTGCTTTCACGAAGTACATGCAAATGGGTAATCGCTACCTACTGTGCATCATGCCATCCAGTGTCCAAACGGACACTCCCACCACAGACCCACCTTATGCCTACGAGAATTTCGCAAGTGGTGCCCATGCCTTAGTTGAGGCGGTAGCCCCACGCTGGTCAGCGTCATACTGCGTACCTTGGTCTGTATGTTACAGGTCTCATCGCTGTGTTGGCGCCGGTGGCCGTACTTGGTCCTGGGTGCCTTTGTGCGATCCATATTGGAGCCGAGGTGCTCCGTCGTCGAATGCTGTCCCCCGTAAAAGCCACGCCGCGACGAAGACTGTCTAGTAATCATTACTCGTTGATTCATCTGATTAACCCCTACATGGAATGAGTCGATGGCACGGCGGAAGTTTCAATCAGCCACCTCTGCTCCCCCCCCCCTCTCTTTCCTGGGGACTATCTTGGCTATTTTAAGATACTTATGCACTGTCCTAATGAAGGGCTTCCCAATCTCTGAGAGTGTTCGAAAATTACTCCGCGGCCTCGGCTAACGTTAATAAGAAAAGGAACCCTACACCAACTTGACGGTCGACGAAGTTCTCAGAACGCTGATAAGCAGAATTTCGACTCCAGGAAACTTTAATCAGTGCGTGCTTCCAGATTCTTCATTAGCACGGTCCAAGGATTGGAACAAATTGTTTTGGGATACAAATCAGTGTCGCCCTGTCTGAAAACTTTACAGAGTTCATGTCCATTTTTTTTACATCCACAGAGGAAAAAACAAACCTTACTTCTCTGAAGGTTGTCGTCTTTGAATTAAGCCAGCCAGCACGAGATATTGAGAAAGCTTGAGAGATTAAGGAGCCAAGGTGAAGAAGCCTTCAATGACCACAGGGAAAAACTCCACCAGGTGTTGGTTACCGTCATAGTTTGACGACCTCCGGACAAAGATGGCCTCTCCGTCATTCCAAAGGTAACGTTAGAGTTTGAAAAATAGTTGCCATGGGTACCATGACTTTGTAGCTTCAAAGATGAGTTCAAAAATTAACCCTTTCGTGCTATGTGGTCATGAACTGGTACCAGCTGCGTACAGTACAATTGGTGACAGCGAAATTACATTCAAGTTGACAAATCCATGTTGAGATCCACTCGCCTTCAACACACAGTCACGATGGCAGTGCAATGTGGGCAAGTACATAATAGAAGGAAATACTCGCTGTGTATTCACTATATAAATCTTTTTTTTTCCCAATAAGGAGCCAAACACTTCCTCTTTTGCTTTGTTTAGTCAGCTCACACAGTCATCATGATTTACATGTTGTTCTGTAACTGTCATTAGTCTTATTATATTCTAAATAGAACATACATGTACATACCCTGCTTTAACTGTGACTTAAGCACTTTTAGTTTCTGTGCTTTCCATTGTTGTTTTGTTTTCTACGAGAGTTTACAATGTATTCCCTGCGGGCATCAACTTGTTGGTTAATAGAGGAAGGAAATTCAAGTACCATCATACCATGTGCACCTTTTATTACCACTGTCTATTTCGGAATACAACACTTGTTGGGATACGAATCACACATTTTTCTGTATCATTGACCTTCACTTTGACGTGCTGGAAATGATTACATTTCATGACAAATAGACTTGGTATAAAGCTCACGTATCATACATATACATAAAATCTACAGCGATGCTGAAACCCTAACCTTGGGGGTCGAACTTACACTGGACCGCAGGGTCCAATTTCATAGAGCTGCTTAAACAGAAAATACCGCTTAAAAAATTTCTGCTAAGCAAAAAAATTGGCAGGATACCAGTCACAGATTGTACACGTAAAGTTATGGCATTTTGGCTGGTAACCATATTCTGGTAAGCATGATTTTGTTGTGCTACTGTTTGTGCTTAAGCAGCTCTATTAAACTGGGCCCTGTCCTGTTGCCAGTGACTTAAAGCCCTGGGTCGGTAAACTCAAGACTGGACAAGTCCGGCAGTTTTGTGCTTTTTAATTGAATAGCAATACCTCACTGTGTGATGATCTTCAATAATGGTGACTTTGAGACTAATTAATATCTTTCTATTCTGTTGAGCATCGATACTCAACCGTAAGACAAATGAAAGAAAAGTTCCCTAAGCGCTTTGTTAAAAAAACTGTGCACAATTTTGTTTCTCAATAATAATAATAAAACGATAAGTGTACTGGGTTCTTTAAAGTGCATTATGCAACACACGGGACCTACAACTTTACTGGTTAAGTGTCTTGCTTAAGGACACGAGTGTCAAGACCGGGACTGGAACCCATACTCTGCTGGTAAGAACCACCGAGGCCCAATTTCATGGCTTTGCTTACCATAAGCAAAGAATCGGCGCTTATGGAAGCAAGGAATTCTGCGCTTACGTCAAGCGTATTTCATTATGGAATATTACAGGAGAACTTGCCCATTAAATCCTTGCACTTACCTGTTGAAATATTTATGAGCCATCAGCTCTTCAGAAGGTCACCAGTACTTTACAATTTGTCTAGTTATTGTTCTTATTTTCTTCTACTTATATTTTAATTACTTAAAACAGCTTACATTGCTTACCTACTATGTACAACCAGTTAATAGTCAGCTAAACAGAAAACAGAAAACACTTTGCGTCAGCTATCCCAGATACACGGCTTTTTATCATCCTCAGTTTACCTAGACAGCAAAACAAAGACAATAATTAGCATTTGCGTCTAGCTTTGAAATGCTCTGTGAATTGGAACGTTACCAAACAATACCAAACGATAACAATGCATCTCATGATGTACGCTGCCACAAAAAAATGGAAATGAACCAAGCTTTCAGGAAGTTGTTTTCTTTTAACAGGAAACCGGTCTCTTTTTGTCTTACAACGTACACCCTGGGCAAATATGGGGAAATTAGAGACAATTCCTTGCTAATGTAGACTTGAGTGTGCCAAATTGAATTAAAGCTTTATTGCCATTTCGGAGTGGAAGAAAAACCTACATGTAATGTATGTAAAGAAATTTATAATCTTGGGTTGAACAAAGAAAAATGGACTAAAGCGGGACTTGAACCTACAACCTTCGGATCCATTCAGTTTCTCTTGTGATTTTTGACTTGAATTTACAATATTCACATGAAAATGTAGGCTTAGTATTTGGTGACCCTGGCCTGATACTTTGTTCTGGTAAGGGCAAGGCAGTTTTTCCAACCCTCTTGCTGTCTGACCATTCAATGCCATTCACTGTGGTTTTGAATGATAGACTATGCCAGCCTGAAATTTGATACCATGAGGGAATGCATGTACACAGTACACAGTTGTGCCACCGTACACAACCTTGGCAGTCGAATGGTTTCAAATGGTTGGTCAACTCACTGGAAAATGTTGCCAAGAGTCACTGAGAGTAGGAGGGTTAGTAAAGGGCACCTCTATTAGGGAATTGTCAATTTCTGCAAAAGTGGCATTGAAGTACATTGAGACTTCACAAAAACTTTACAATATTCACTGGCAACATCTCTCTCCCGAGTCCTATTCACATGAACCATGTTTAACTTCAAACTTAACGATCGATAGATCCCTTTCTCAACAAAGTTGCCCCCCAACAATGTTGCTCCCCAAAAAGCTCACCCTGGGTTGTAACACATTCCGCCCCATGACAATGTCGCCTCAAGGCAAAGTCCGTCCCCCCCCCCCCCCCCCCGATCACAATAAAGAGATCCTCCATGAATGACCAATGAATATGTACATATTTGATGACGGCTGCTTACTGATCTGGGCCCAATTTCATGGAGCTGCTTAAGCAGAAAATTTTGCTTAGAAAAATCAGTATTTGACTTGTTGCTTTTTGTTGCTTTTTTTAAATCAATTTTTTATATATTTGTGAATTAATTATTTAACTTACTTTTTTTGGTTTTTCCGACCATGGAGGCTAATTCTACCTACATGGTCCAATGGTCCGACCATGGATGGAGTTTTCCATGGTCCGACCACGGACGGCACCCACCCACCCGCACACACGGCCGGGGTCGACCCACCACAAACCCCAACCACACACACATTGTTTGTCTGGAATTGTCTGAACTGTCATGACTTTGTTGTGAATGTGATCAGATTGAGCTACTCCTAGAATTATGAGGTTCCATGAACCTCATAGAGGTCCATGTACAAACTACAATACAAAACTTTTTTTCATTTACGTTTCTGCACCTGGAGTTCTCATTTGAAATCGGATCTCGCCAAAATTAGGCTCTACGCAAAGGTCTACCGAACAAACTGGTACTCCGCGCGCAGCAACGCTGGTCCCGGCAACTGTAGGTTGGTTTTGTACACACATCATGTGACTCCAGCGCCATATTTGTTATAACACTCGCACTGTTTGAAGAGGACTGGGAATGACGGTAAGAATTTATTGCTTTTTAACAATTTTAAATTTGCGGAGTGGATTTTCTTGACCCATGCAACGCTCAATGAGATTCCAAGGAACACGTAGAGCCTAATTTTGGCGAGATCCGATTTCAAATGCGAACTCCAGGTGCAGAAACGTAAATGAAAAAAAGTTTTGTATTGTAGTTTGTACATGGACCTCTATGACAGTACGGGTGCATAGACATTTTACAGGATTTTTTGCTGTGATGGGATTTCTTGCAATAGTCAGACATGACTAGTTTTAGGCATTCAATCCTGTTGTCATGCAGCTGACGTGCTGTGTGCAAAACATGTGCGAGCGATCTCCAAAAATACCTAAGTTACTGGTAATTATTATAAATCAAATAAGTAAAATGTACCTGAAATTTGAAAAATAAAATACTAATTTTACCTTTTGAAAACGTAAATAAAATGTTCGTATTTTCTATGGGTGTTTCAATTGAAAATAAGAAAGTAAAAATTTTTTTTTATTATCCCAACCAGAAAAAACTACCTGCCAAGATCGGTCTAGGACTAGGGGGCCTTTTCACGCTGAACACAATGACGCTATTCACACCGCGCGAAACTGGATCGCTTTTGCCGTAGAGCTTGCCAAATAATTATTGTCTCAGCATTGTCAGATTTTACCACTATGAGAGGACAATAACTTCCGATCATAGTAAGAAATCCGACTATTGAAGGGCTGGTAAGATTGTCCCGTAAAAAGTCTACGCACCCGTACTGTATGAGGTTCATGGAACCTCATAATTCTAGGAGTAAGATTGAGCATCCTGATACAGCGATTATGAAATGCTTAAATAGCAGCAACCCTTCCCCAAACACATAATTTTAATTTGTATAACTCACCAGTTGTTTCGCATGGACTTAGGTGCACAATCGAAATAAAAGACCAACATAAAAACGCCCAAAACGACAAAAACAACGACTGGCCAAAACTTTATCGAACTCTTTCAGGAAGTAAACAGTCCGGAGTCCTATTTCTATATTGCATATTTGACGCTATTTACGTGTTGTAAGAACCATACTATTTACAGGGGTTCATGCTCGCATAATCTCGCGTGAACTCGTTAATTGAATTTACATTACCCTTTGAGGTTGTTCTATTTGAAAAAGGGTGTCTGAGATTTAGACAACTATATTAAATTATGCATCATTTTAGAATAAGTTTAGAAATAAACCATGAAAATAAGTCATTTGATAAAATTGAAATATATTTTAAATTTCTTCATTTGTATTTTTACTAAACCAAAGTTGTTTAATTAAAAGTTGGTCAAAACCAACCCCTTGTAACAAAAATGGTACAGTCCATGGCGGCTGACGCTTTGAATTGGAATTTACAAACACCTGTACGGATTGTGAGAAAAATGGCCGAATTTAAAAGGAATTCAAGATGTGGATAGACAACTTTTCCCCCTAAAGAGGAATATTTATACAGCTTCAGTATGACAAGAATTGATAGGATCAATTTGATGACCTAGAGTTTACGAAAAAGGTGAGTTTCTTGTGTTATTATTTCTTCAAACCAACTGCGGAATGAAGTAAACAGACACAAATCCGTAGCACAGTAGCAGTGGTGGTGTAGCGCTCTGCGGGGCGGTGCAGTGGCGGTTCCATTCCCAGTGTAGTCGTGACAGTTGAGTTTGCGTAGTAAAAATTGTAAACATTAATTAATAACAGTTTGTTTTGGGTAAACAAAATTGGCCTTACCAATGTCGTTGATATGATGAGATGAAATTGATAAAGTTGATGGGATGAAGTTCTAAAAATCTAAGTTAATGGATTGTAAGGAGTGCAAAGTAAATGTTGTTAGCATGTACTGATGTAGGCCATGAAAATTCATCTGTGTCAAAAGTTTAACATTTAAAATTATAGTTAATTTTGGTTTAAAACAGTGGGGTTACAGTGAAAGTTATTTGTAAGAAGATCTGGGAATGAGAAATAGCCGACATCAGAGGGGTTGGGAATTGTAAGGAGTGCTGAATTTAAGAGCGAGATCATGCATAGTTTTGTTGCGATAATCGTAACCCTCCATCCTCCCGACGGTCGGAGACTTCATGCTAACATAATTAACTACTTAAGAATAGCGGAACGAACCTCATATAGTTCTAGGAGTGCTAGAGGAGATAGCGAAAACAAACCTGATACTAGTGATAGTTCTAGCAATGCTAGACAATTGGCAGAACAAACCTCATAGTTGTAACAAAATAGAAACTGTTTTTTCCCCAATAAAATGTGACAACCAAATTTGATTGTGTTTTGTTGATTATGCTATAAACTAGATGATGGGAATTACAGTGCAGTGTACTTGAATTGAACTTGAAAGAATGGTTTTTCCCCTGGTCTTCCCATATCGCATCCCTCTTACATGAAGTCACATGGCCAGTCAATTATCCGTCTCCAAAGCAGATGGAACAATCCTCTTCCTGCACTAAGTGAAAACAAAACAAAAAACAAACCCAAAGCAAATAAAACACTACAGCAAGTTTTTTGTACAGGCTGTAGTCCTACAGATTAATATCCCCGTAATACTATCTCAATCTCCAAAACCCAGGTGACTGTCATTATTCCAGATGTATTTCTTGCTTTGTTCAATATTTTGTTATGAACCACAACCGCCGGACTAGGCGGATACTACTTGTAGCACTTTTGGTTTAATTGTAATTGGAAAAACAATGTCTAGCCTGGAAATAAAAACTCTTTCAGAATTTGTTTTTTAATTTCACCCATGACCTGGACTTGAACCATACTGACCCTGTTAGCCAGAGGGGTGTCTGGGTGTCTTTTGGAGTTTTTGACACCCTGTTTTATCTGTCATCTACATGTAAATATAAATAGTGAACAGTTTTGACACACAGTCTTTAAATTCCCAGCAAATTTGGATACCCTTTTATCAAATCCTGGATAAAACCTTGACTTGAGCAATCCCTCCTTCAGGCTTGTCCGGCAGTCAGCTGATAACATCTTTTCAAAAAGATAATAAAAATGTATGTACATGTAGGATGCCATAGAAAACTGAAATATACTACAAGGTTTTTGTGTGCTTGTTCCACGTTTGCATTGATAAATTGTTGATTCAGAACTTTAAATGTAGGAATAACATTTAGGGGGAAAATCCATGAGACTGCAGGGCTTGTAGGCTAGCTTGAAATTTTTACTAGACCATAATTTATTTTACAACAAGACCAGAATCTAACAAGAAAGAACTTAATACTCCTGGCTTAAAATGTAAACTTTCTGTTTGAACAAGTGTTACAAAATATCTCATTTGTAAGTCGACACTCAACAAAATTGACATGTTTGAACATAATTTTCTCTTCTACTAAACGCCGAAAGACTTTGAAATTGAAAAAGACTCATCAGACTCGTCCGGTTCTGAGCAGGCCAATATTCTTCCTACTTTAGTCAGATTTCCAATTTTTGTTCCCTCTGAAAAATCAGAAAATTTGTGATTACGTAGTCTGAAATGTCTACTACTGACGCCTGCACCATGTTATGTATGTAGGTCAGCCTATTTGTACTCCTACTTTGTAATTCCTACTTTTTTTCCAGGGACCAGATATTATGCCTGGTCCTACATGTCAATCAACACACCCTATCATCTTCAAAATTCCCTATGATTCGAGCTGATTTGTTTATTTCATGTTTGATTGATTACGTGGAGGGTTAAATGGTTGAACGAATTTGAAACATTGTATGAGGCAAACTGATTCTTGTGGGAGGTCAGGGGGTCAGAAGTTTAGAAGGGTTGCTGTAGTCTAGGTCAGAGGTGAAAGTTAGAGCAAATCTCAAGGGTTGCGACCAATCTTGAAGGTAGTTGGTGAACTGTGGCTATAAACATCAGCCTACCCTGGATTTTAAACTGCCATGTTTTTATGAGTTACTGAATGTTTCATTCTACAAATGTTTTCTAAAGGTCTACACACTTAACAACTATAACAATCTGAAAATGGGCCTAATGTGCATTGTATACACTCTCATAGGACTTAAAATGGGGTTAGCCTTTAACAAAAATTCATTGTGTTTTTGAAGACTAAATGAATTCTAACCCTATAGTAAAAAACAAAACAAAACACCAAGCTGTGAAAAAAAATCATCATAACTCGATGTTCACCTTTAAGTGAAAAAAAAAAAACGAACAGGAAAAGGATTGAGGTTGATGTTTTGGCAGGGATTTTGTGCACATTTGTGTCGGGCTTATTTCGCATTCCTTTATCAAGAACTAAATTCCATACTGTCTATACAGACTTTATACATCTTTTAAAGAAGTCAAATAATTCACTACTCATTTGCTGTATATGTAAAGTCCACACTATTGAGTTTCATAGCCAAGCAATCCAGTGCACCAAGCTCAAGTTCTTGCTGAGAATGCAGTAAACTTGAGAAGGGGTCTGCCTTGGGTGTTTCTGGCATGTTTGGCTGCAGATTGTGCTATCACCTTGTAGACCCAACCCTTAGGCCTACAAGGTGCTAATTGGGTCTCATGATTCAAACTGAGCAAACCTGTTGTTAAAAAATAATCACTTTGATTGAGACGACCCATCGTAGATGAAGCGCTAAGAACTGAGTATTATTTACACTGCATGGGTTTATATGCTCATTTAAAAAAAAAAAAGCAATCCAGAACAATTTAAACACATTCTGGAAAAACTTAAATTGTAAGTTTATATCTCGAAAAGAAGTATTGCACCTCGCTTTAAACTACATTGTCTGCAGCTACATGTACTACCCAAATGTCAAACTACTTAATGTCTTTGATGAGACGGTAAAATAACCTTTGGCTTTTTACCGATGTATTCTAAAAGAGCGATACAAGCAAGATTTGAATCTAGTGTGTCATTTCATTACTTACACTGTAAATGACTAACAGGGCAAACATTGGAAGTCCATTGCACATTTTATAGGGCCCGTGAGGCTGTTGTTATTTAGAGCGCTCCAGTAATGGATGTACTCACCCAGTGAATGGGTGATGGTAAACACAAAGAAATCAGACCCTCTGTGAGTCAACTCAACACAATAACATCAATAACTGGCTTTTGAGATGTGTATTGATGATCTTTGTGGATGCAGTTAACAGTTATAGATCAGTGAGCAAGGCAGTCATTGCTACATGGTTAGATCATTATTAAAATACTCGTAATGAAACCAAGGATGCCTCATGAACTTTAAATCACTGTGGCTCGCAAGCCTGAGGAAAGCTTCAAACTAGGATGCTTGCTAATGCTATGTAAACCAGAAAAACTGGGGCTATATTCACATTAAAAAAAACACCAGATTACAGTCTTTGTTTAGTTACATGTACATAGTACGTAAATAAGTATAAGACTATTTGCTGTCTAATTAAAGCAATGCTGACAGTATCTGAAAATGAATAAAGAACAGGGCAACTCAAAGGTTAATAAGAAGCATAAGAGTCATAGTTCTCTATGCCCCCCCAAGTCGTTGGAGGGAAGCGACAAAGAGACTGAGGAATAAAGGCATCTTGTGTTCTTCAACATCGACGTCCGTACAGTTTATTGCAAGGGGTTCTGTTTTGCTGCTTGAGAGCTCTTCGCTAAAACACTGCGGACAATTCTTCAATCTCATGAGATACTGTCAGCATAAATAAGTATAAGACTATTTGCTGTCTAATTAAAGCAATGCTGACAGTATCTGAAAATGAATAAAGAACAGGGCAACTCAAAGGTTAATAAGAAGCATAAGAGTCATAGTTCTCTAGTACGAGACAAAATGGTCTTTTGTGAATTGGTAGTCGAGAGCAGTTGTTGCTCTTACTATTTCCTGAGTTATTCTTCCCTCTATCTGTGGCCATAGGATTTGAGCAAATGGAGCTTTCTATACCTGCATTGTTCATTTGAGGCAAAATGGAGAGAAAAAACTGGCACTGTCTAGGGACTGGACAGTAAACAGTATTAGATACTGTTTTGATTACATACAAATTGGTTCCTCTCCCATTTTGGTAGTTTTAAATATTTGAAATCTACTCAGGTCAATTGTAAGATATAAATGCTCTGAATTGTGAAGGGAAAGTACAAAGGAGGACACCCTTAATCATCAAAGATGAAGGTTTCTTGGGAAACACCCAAATTAACATATTACATGCACACACCCAAATGTGTTAATCATAGTTAATTACACATATCCAACACCACCCACCTACATGTACACATCATTCAACCTGTTTGTGTTTGAAGGATACTTGTATTTCATGCATTCATTGTACGTCATACATGTACCATAGAGCAAGGACTTGCTTTATATGGTCATACCATGGAGCCCTGTAGAGCTACATGTGCATTACATGTACACAGACTGAACTGCATGTGTTGTAACTTATTGATTTGGCCGTACAATGGCAAACCAGTGAATGTTATGTGTTTATTTACGTTGATTTATAGGGACTCCAAAAGTACAGTTGTCCAGCGCAAATATAAACAGCTGCTCACGTGTTTGGTCATTTCATTTTGTAGTTCCACGAGAAAATTGTGCGCATATGAAATGTACTTGTTTGATTGATCTAGACACTTACTTAGGAATTGTTATAATGTGGTTTATCTTTCGGTGTTAATTTGCGACAAAAGAAAATTGATTTTTTTTTGTTTTTGGGGGGGGGTTCCCGAGTAAGGACAGTGTGCAATGTGACAATTGAGTATAAACACATACAGATCATGTAACCTATGACATCACATGTTTACAAAAGAGCCACAGAGCCTGAACTTCCTGATTTTGTTTAGGTTAGAACTTATAATATCATAGTACTTAAAAGTGCATTACACTTGCATGTGTCATAAAAATTATATTTAGTATATTAGTTAAATGCAATTTTGAGTCATTTCTCTATGTACTTAATTGTTTAACTTGGTACGCGCAAATCATATATTGTAAACAGGTTTGCTTTTTAAAACTTCAAAAAAAAAACCTAAATACTTTGTTACCTTTAAAAATTGAAACAGTTTGTCTTGGAAATCTCAGATTTTATCAGTGTTCCATTCACTAAAAATAAACTGAAATTTATCTACCCAAGTATGTAAGCTTTCTTGTTAACTCTTTCATGGGCGCCATGGTAACCATAAACAGATTGGCAATTGTTGATATTTTTGTTCAAGCTTGAATGCCTTTGAGGTCAAACAGTAATTCAGAGCTCAGATTTAGCTTTCCATTGTAGTGTGCATGCCTCTCTTATAAACCCAAACTCCAAAACTGTACTTTAGAAATCTTTTGTGTTGATCCACATTGTTGCAATTTAATAATAGATTATCCGGAAATATAGGCCTATACTAATACAGGAAAATGTAGTCAATGGCTTTGCCCTTTTTTCTTCCTCAAATTATTATGTGATGTCAATCGACAATAATTAAAACAACAATGAAAGAAAAAGTAGTTTGTTTTCTTGTTTTGCTTCAAATGAATGTGGTTCAGTACGCAGTCACAAATACTGCGCATTGATCTGTTTAAACCCAGTTGATTTTGATGTTATTAAAGTTTTGCAAAGGAGTAGAATTGATCAGCCCCCCCAAAAATGACTCTCAAATAAATACTTCAGACGGAGCCTTGAGGTTTTTCCCTCCAGCATCTAAAAACTAAACATTTCTTCTCACTTCAATCCTATTCACCATCTTGTTTATTGGTGCTTGTGCTGTTGAATGTGTTATGAAATAAAGCTGTCGGGGGGGGGGGGGGGGGGGGAGACTTGTAATCGGATTCAAAGGCAAATTCTCCTCCTTGAAGCCAGCAATGTCTCCACCGTTAGGTTCGGTTCAGGACTTTCTTTCTGTTAGCATTAGAACGGTTTTACTTCTTTGTAATACTTCTTTGTGTGGGGATTTCAGCCTCACCTCAGCACAATTGTAAGGCCTTTTGAGTCTTGCAAATAAATACCCTATTGTGTAATGTGCATTGTTGTGTTTGTGGGGTACATTTGTTTGTGAGTTGGACAGTGAATGGAGCAAGTTATTTTACAAGGATGTAGTTGTACAAATGAGTGAGAGAGATGCAGGTGTGTATATAATCAGATAAAACATGTAAAATGTGTACGCAACAATGTCTCTGACCATAGTGTTAGCCAGAGGGGTGTCTGGGTGTCTTTTTGGACACCCTGTTTTAAATTTGGACACCCTGTTTTATCTGTCATTTACATATGTACTTTAAGTGAACAATTTGGACACCAAGTTTTTAAATTTCCAGCAAATTTGGACACCCTTTAACCAAATCCTGGCTAAAACCCTGTCTCCGACATACTGTATCATTATAATTAAACTGGATGGGAAGGTGGGGTTGGTTTTGAGTTTTTTTTCCCTTGTAATTAAAACTCCATATTCTCAGAATTGCTCTCTTAGAAAATAATTGACCCTTCCAAGTAGTAACAATGCACACCAAGCAGTATCCCACCTAATGGAAGAACTAATATTGCCAATCTCCTTTGGATAAGGGCAGGTTTATGGTTGTCTCAAAACCCTAACCCTGACCCTCCCAAATCCTCTGAAATCCTACTCAGGAAGTGGTCTGATTTTGGAGGATTTGGGACTGTAGGCTCAAAGAACAATTGCTGGACCAGGGGCCGACTTCACAAAGAGTTAAGATTGATCTTAAGTGCAAACCAATCTTAATTGCCGAGTGTCTTAAGTGTAATGTCACACTTCAAATTACTATGGTGATATTGACAACTCATCTTAAATGATGAATCTTAGTGCTTTTTGAAAACCAAGTCCAGGCATACCAAACTTATCCAAACAATTTTGGGTGTTAAGTTACCAGAGACAGAGAGTGGAGGTTTTTGGAGGATTCAAGAGGGTCTTAAACCAAAGAGAGTTTTTAATCATCGGCTACAATGATCCAAAAATATCAAATTCCAAAAGGCTTTTACCGAACCAATAATTTTATTTTTTAACGCGGCCCAAAAGTTGCCCAGAAAGCTCAGTTTATGATAATTGGAGTTAAAGTTTAAAGTGAATAACCATGGCATTGTTCTAACTCTCCAAAAGACAAAGTTTTTGTCTTGTGATTTTGCTCTTGCAGAGGAGTTTCCCTTTTAAGATTTCATTTTCATGGAGTTAGTTTTTGTTGTCTTTCAGCAGGCAACCATGCCTGTCTCCAATCCTGTATCTCCAGGGGCAGTCAACGTGTCTCTCAGCGATGCCCTGGAGGTGCGTTGTGGTCCGCTGTACGAGGAGGAAGTATGGAGTGTGCTGTGCCAGAGTGCCAAGGCGCTGCAGGACATCTTCATACGAGGTGAGTGAAGGGGGTGAAGCTGGTGAGTGGAAGGTGGGGATGGTGGGAAAGAAAAGGTGTCTTTCATCTACCTTTTTGAAGGGAGTATGCAGCATCTTATAAAGGCATGGCCTAGGCTCTGTAGGACATCATACCACAAGATGGTTGTAGTGGAGCAAGGGAAGTTGGGGCAGACAGGCATGGTGCTTCATGAAGGCAACTGCCGTCATGCCCCCAGTCATTGCCTCCATACCCCTGGCCATTGCCTCCATGCCCCCTGGTCTTTGCCTCCATGCCCCCTGGTCTTTGCCTCCATGCCCCCTGGTCTTTGCCTCCATGCCCCCTGGTCATTGCCTCCATGTCCCTAGTCATTGCCTCCATGCCCCTGGCCAATGCCTCTATGCCCCTGGTCATTGCCTCCATACCCCTGTTCATTGCCTCCATGCTATTCTAAAATAAATCTTCTTTTTTTCTAACAGGGGAGGCGGTCGTCCAGGGCTCGCCCCGCTTTGTTCTGTGTCCGTACACGCTTCACTTCACTCCAGGCGGGCGTGTCACATTCGCCGAGACGATAGACCCGACCCTCCCGAACATCCACAATTTCCTGTCCCCTGAGGTCTTGTCTGGGCAACTGAATCCATCTGATGCTGCTGTAGAAAAGGTCCGTCAGAAAATAATTTCCTCTGAATCAAAAACTGTTAAAATTGTTTCAAATTAATGCAAAGACGAAGCTTAATGGGAAAATATTGCATTGGTAAATGTTTCATTTTTTTTAATAAGATGTTGACTGTTGGGGTAGGATTTATTGTGAAATCCTGTGCCACCGACCTGTTTACATATGTGCATCCAATTTTAAGCAGAAAACTTCTCAATGTTCTTTTTCTTCTTCATCAGATGTTGGTGTACTCTCTTGGGATTACATTGTTCTGGGCTGCAGAGTACGCTACATCCCCAGTGAGCCGAACGTCCCTGACCCACGACCTTCACTCTATCCTGCTTGCCATGACTAACAAGAATGCCGACTCCAGGGTGGCTCTGATACACATCTTAGAGGTAAAGGAGGCGGCCATCTTTATCTCTTATTGGTACACAGTATGCCTATGGTACTCAAAGTGAGGCTTGTGTCTCAAATGCACTCTGTGGCTCTCCGAAAGATTACAGCGCCCTCAATGAGAGGTCAAAAGAAGACCCGATATGGGTTGACAGGGATTAGATGCTGGCTTGCACACGTGTTCGCCAGTGTCCGACCTCGGCTATATGTACATGTATTGTTGGCATGTATGCTTAGTGACGTTTGTAGCTCATTAAGAAATTGAGATATTTTGAATATTTTTTTGAATGTGACGTCAAAGTTAGCAACATCTTTGGCCGTTGGGCTGCAACGACAACGTTGAAGACTAGGACTCCTTGAGGCTCTGACCACACCCACTACCGAAGCCACTTATATGGATTTTGACATGGCTTGAATGTAACCCTTTTGGTTTTGGTTTTATGTCATCGGGGAGACTGTTAGACTCTAGGTGGCAGCAGACATACTTGGTGACTTTACTTCACAAGGACCACAGGCTAAAACTTTGTTATTCCTTGACAGGCTTGTACTCTACATGCAAGGCAGGCAAATACAGGGACTCCGTACTCCCACCATGTGATGAAACTCAGTAAAATCGTCATGGGTAGTGTGTATGAGGTAAGTTTATACAAACAATCTGGGTAACGTATATAATGCTTTTAATGGTACACCAATCCAGGGTTTGATGTTTAACAAGAAAGGCTATTGCCTCAATGCCCCAGGCTATTGCCTTGGTGCCCTTGGCGCCTTGGTGCCCCTTGAAATTTTCCAGTAGAAATTTGTTCTAACGAGATCACGGTATCAGATTTAAAATCCATTGGATCACACAATGCTTTAGATTTGCCCTGCAAGGTTAACCATAGCAAGAGATGAGTCGTTCGTCTCTTGGAGACCAGTTTGCCTCTTTTTGACTTTTGTTAGACTAGTTTGCCTCTTTGTGTTTCTTGGGAAACCAGTTTTGCCTCTTTCAAGAAAAATTGAATTCCATAAGGGAGGTCACTGTAAAATTTTCAAATCCTGTCAAATCACAGCCATAATGAAAGCTCATTATTAAATTAATATAAATGAAAACCATTTTTTGCAAAAGTTCACACCTCTTTTTCATCCCCCCCTTCTATATAATTAGCTGGACACACTCATTGATGAAGTTGACGGAGACCTCAACAGCAGTAACCCTTTCAATGGAAGTGGTTCCCCCTCACAGAATGGTGTTCCGCTTGAGCACAACAGAAACTCAGGTACAGCCATTGTCTGAAAACAGTTTTCTTTTGAAACTAATGTTTGCTTTATCTTCTTCATTTATCGTCTCTTAGGTGACTGTTGAAGCAAGCTTATTCTAGCCCCGCAAATACCTTTTCTGCTTTTTTGAAAGTGGACTCCAGTTTCACCGAACCAAAACAAGATTTTACCATGCACAGGAAAAAAAAAACTAACTTGGCAAAATCAAATGGCAGACTGAAAATCTGCTTGATTCAGACACAAGTAAAGGGATTGGTGTCTGCTGCCCTCTTGTGGCAAAGCCTGTCATTTCAAATGTGTATATTTCTCAACCTTGAGGTGGTGGCCTTGTGTTCTACTAACCCTGATTTTTTCTTGTGGTGTGCTAATATTGATCTCACTCTAATGCACTCTTGTCTGACTCCTAGACTCTTTCTTTGCACTGCCGTACCTGTCGTATCACGACGTGCGCCCCTTCTATCAAAACTTCGCCCCTCCTTACCGTTTCCAAGAACACCAGCCGTGTTTCTGCAGTTCTCCTGCACCCTGTCCATGTAAGTTTGACTAATCATGTAGCTATATGTGGTCTGTAGCTAGACTGTCGTTCAAAGAATCACATGTTTTAGATGTTAAGTTTGAAGGCACCAGTCTAATTTGGAACAGAGCCTCACTTTGATTTCTGTAGTTGTGTATATATATTTGGGTTTTTTCTTTACAAGGATGTGTGTTACTTTCTCGATTCCTGTAAAAATTATCCACAGGCATTTTTTTTGCAGGACTAAAGAAAGTTCTGAGTATACAAAGCTTAATACACATCGGTGTGTGAGCTAAAACCAAATAATATTCTTTGTCTCCGACCCAAAATTAACATCTATTAAATGTAGTTCTGTACTGGTATATCAAAACGTCTCTTCTGTTGGAACTAATTTAATGAAAAATATGCCTTTTTTAACAAATTTTTCCCAAAATATTAAATGAAAGGTCTTCTTTTGTTGCACCCCCTTAAAAAATCTGTTTGCATCTTATTCTAACTTCCTGTTACTAAAATTATGATTGCTGCAAATGATGGTGAGAAGCACATGTGTAAAAGTGCCTAAGTGGGAGAACCAGAGTGCGATGAGATTTAAACCAATCATTTTGGAATTGAAAGTGATTATTTATTATTGATAATAAACTTTGATTTTAATTTTTACATACTGAATTTATTTTTGAGTTGTTATGAAGTGAGTTTAATATTATGTTGCAGGTCGTTTAAGTCCAGCTAAGAGACAAAGCCATTATCAGAACTCGAATAACAATCACTCGCCATCGAGCAAGCGCCCTCGCTCATCCAAAGATGGCCGCCACTACCACCACGAGCCAGATATCAGTAGTCACCTCAGCAGATCCAGATCTCTCAAACGAGACTCGAGTGCCCCGGGCAGACATCACCTGTCCAATATCAGCACGAGTACGGTGGACAGCTACGATGAGCGGGATACTCATCACCACCATCCTAACAGAACTCAGAGAACCACGGGGGTCGAGGAAACGGGTCGCTCGTACCATCTGTCGGATATCTTCACCCCGACCTTACCCCCGTCGAGGGATCGCTCGCGGGAAAGATCCAGGGATCGCTCGCGGGAGCCCTCACGAGAAAGGACGAGGGAGGACTCACAGGAGCGGCTCATCAAGAAGTCGCAGCGTTCCTCGCCGGCGGGAGACGGCAAACGCTCGCAGACCAACGCCGTGTACGACCGACTCAACGAGAGGCGGGATCGGCTGAGACTCCTGAGGGAGCAACTCGGCATCAAGCACCGAGACGTCGACCTGAGGCGACCGCTGCTTGGTTACCACAGTGACAGCGGGACGATGAGCGATGACGGCAGCGAGGTCAGAAGTCAGAGGCCGGAGGTCAGAGCACGGTCACTCAAGTCGTTGACCTCTATGGAATCAGCTCAAGAGGGTCAGTATTGGATTGAATACAATCTATCTCCAGCCCAGGCTTTCTTTAAATTAAATTTCATAAAAAGAAGTTTTTTACATTTTAAAAATAGCTTGCATATTGTGCATCAAATTGCACTTCAAAAAAGTATGGTAAGCGTGTAAACGGCGCATCACCTCAAATGTGTGCATTGCACTACGCTATAACTCCCCAAATGGCGCAACTAAGACTATTGTGATAAGGATGTCAGATGAATCAGGTCAATTGAAGGAGATGTTAACCTTAGACTCACTTCACAAACAGTAGCTCAAATAGTTGTTAGAAGCCTACAGGTGTACCGGCTAGAATGCATTGCACCTAGGAGGGTCCCTTGGTAATTAGTGAATTTCTGTTCTGATTTGTCTACTTGTTTAGGGAGTTACTACCCAGACCAGCACCAGTATGCCTCCTCGGATTCCCTATCAACGGACCAGGGTAAGGTGAATGGTCAAAGGAACCACAGACCTCGCCCTAGGGGTGTGGAGCGTCGAACCCAAGACCAGCCAGACCAAGCCGCGCCCAAGCCCTCATCACTGCGTAGAGTAGAGAATGCCCCTGGGAGGGTACCGGTTAACGGGCAGGCCCTGCAAGCACCTAATGGGACCAGGGATCCACCCAAGAAGAAACTCAAGGTAAAAATTCATTGAACAACTTTCATTGTAATTTTGATGGGACTTGACAGAGATGGCCTCTAAATGACAATCTTTAGGGAACATTTCGTTGACGTACCATTTTTCATATACAATGACGATTTGAAACTTTGTTATTTTACAGAAATTCTTTGGGCCTGAGTTTGTGGTAATGAGCAGCACTGCTAACGAATCCTTGGATATGATGCCGTCAATATTGGTGAGTGCTGTCAGAAATATTACGTAATATTTTGTAATCAGGTTGGATAAGTGGTTTCTTTCTTTTCCTGCCTTTCACCTCTGTGGACGCCGGTTTTCCCCATTTGGTATTCTCCTCATCTAAAACTGATTATTTTTGTCTTATCTTAACCTTAGCCCTCGAAGCATTCAATAATTGTATACTATCTCCTGGCATTTGAAAGCGCTCAAATTATTTCTCAATAATGATTTCATGAATGAAACCCATGGCACATTGTAAAGGGTCACATGATGTGGTCCACTCTCTAGCATGCACTTTGGTGTTGAGTGTCCGTAGTGTGGAGTACTTTGATGGGTTTGGAACTGTGGCTAGCCCAAATACCTCAGAAGTTTGTGTTAATTGTTGTTATTAATTTTTCTTTGCAGTGTAAAGCGGGGAAGATCCCGCCAGACCGTAAAAAGGTCACAGTGGTCCTGCTTAATGGTCGACGACTTGACCTCATGTGTGACCTGGGGATTAAAGGTCAGGAGATGTTTGACCTTGTGGCCTCGCATGTTGGCCTCAGTGAGAAGGTTTACTTTGGGCTGACATATATCAAAGGTGAGATGACGGATAGTAATAACTAGTTCTTATATAGCGGATTTTACAATAATGTATCAATGCGCTTTACATTAGTGCCCTGGTCATAGTGTGCCAATAGCATTCCTGTAATCTTTCTCAGCTCCCCGGGGAGTATACAGCCCTGTGCTCTACCCTCGCAGGTACCCATTTATACCCCTGGGTGAAGAGAAGCAATTGTAGTAAAGCATCTTGCTCTAGGACACACAAGTGTCACGACTGGGATTTGAACCCACACCTCGTCGTCTTTACCACAAGAACTTGAGTCTGGTGCACTAGACCGCTAGACCACAAGTTTAAAAAGCAGCCTTTCAGAACAAGTTGACCCTTACGCTAACAGTCTGCTTTCTGTTTGTCTGATTTTAAGATGGAGAGTACTTCTTCCTGGATTCAGACATCAAGCTCTACAAGGTTGGCCCGGACTCCTGGAAGGAAGAAGCCAAGAAGGGTTCCAAGAAGGCCGTCACTACCGATAAATTCACTCTCTTCTTCCGCATCAAGTTTTATATGGAGAACACGGCCATGTTGAAGTGAGTTGGAAGTCACAGGTTTAGAAGGAGTGTATTTTCCAGGGATGAGTTTGTTGCTACACCAACGAAAATTTGATCTTGGAATTTGAGAAGACAGTGCCATATTTCTATTTGCACTGCCAAAGTTATTTCCAGGAAGGGAGTGGCCAAATTACAATTATTGTACGTGCAGAAAACATGATGGACGACATTCTGAAGAAATTACTGAATAAATATTTCTCATCTAAGAATGTTTTGTCTGAGTGTGCTTTGTTTTTGTGTGTGTGATTTTTACAGGGACCAACTGACGCGCCACCTGTACTACTTGCAGCTGCGTAGGGATATCCTTGAGGAGAGGACACGATGCGACGAGCAGGCCGCTCTACAGCTTGCCTCCTTGGCCCTGCAGGCCGAGATGGGGGACTACCACGGCGAAACCATGGGCCGGAACTACTTTCTTCCCGAGCACTATGTTCCGTCGGAGATCATTGATACGGTGGGAGTGCCGAGGATTCGTCAGGCATTGCCTCCGATGCATGCTACGCATAACGGCATGGGAGAGCTGCAAGCAGAGATGGAATTCCTCATGGTGTGTTTAACAAACTAATTATTTGGGGTTGAACAAAGAAAAATTATTAGATTGGGATTTGAACCTGCAACCTCCGGATTAATGTGCTGGCGCTCTACCAACTGAGCCATCTAGCCCTATGTTGGCGGTCTCCTTATTTTGTCATTATCTTTGTTCGGGGTGCCAATCAGAAGCTATCAACCTGTAACTGCTGTAATAGCCAGGGATCACACCAAGTTTACAATACAACCTGGAAGTGCAGCAGAGGGATCACCTTGTGTGATCAATGATACCCCCCTCCCTCGCTCTATTGGAGATCTTTAATTAAACAATGATAAACTATTAACACAGATGAACCCTCATTTAAACAAACCTTTAAGATGTCAACACAATCTGCTTAAAGACTACTCAAAAAGATCTGACTTTGGAAAGTTTCTAATTGATATGTCGATTAGAGACACAATTCACTTGAACTCCTCAAAAGTAGGAACTGAAAATTGATAACAACTCTAATTTATTTGAAATGTTTTTGGACGCAGGAAGCGAGGAAACTACAGGAGTACGGAATCCACTTCCATCGAGCGTCTCGCAGCAAGAAGGACCCCAGTGCCTCCATCTGGCTTGGCATCTGCACTCGCGGCATCATCGTCTATGAGAAACGGGGCCGGACCAGGCAGCAGGTCCACGCCCACCCGTGGCACCTGACTAGGAAGATTGCCTTCAACGTAAGGCTCACTACGAGTTTCTTTCCCGTCTTAATATTTCTTAACTACTTCAGCTCGGTATTCCAAAATCAAATTATTTTGCCCTCGTCCCCAGGACCTGAGTATCTCAGAGTCCACTTCCTTAGCTGTCTTCAAATCTGTCCTTAAGCTCATGCTAGAAATTGTCATCATTGGGAACTTGATTGATGTTTTTTCTCTGAGGTAATTTGTGGTCGTTTGTGTTTTTTCAAACAGAGAAAGAAGTTTACTGTTGAGGGAAACGACGGATCCAGCAGTAAGAATATCCACTATACGGAGGACTACAAAAAGTGAGTAAATCCGAAACCATCGTGGGGAATGTCCGGTTTGATAATGAAGGAAAACTCTGACAGGCTGTGCTGATGGAAAGTCCCCTTGTGTCCTTTACGTAACACACAATTTGTTTTAAAGCATGTAATATTGCATGTAATGTCACTAGTTCAGTCAGTACTGTCACCGAGGGCAAATGAAGACCTGTCATTGGCTGAGAGTTTGGCGCGCATAAATTTAAAAAATGAATAACTGTTGATTATCACTGGGCCAGGCATGCCAATCTTATTTAAGTTGCTGTGAAGTGAAATAAGAGTGGTTGATAGTGGAGGATTGAGGTCACCTGTGGGCAAGTGGGCCTAGGGAGTAGGGGAATAAGACAAGTTTTTTGGGGGGTGGATTACATTTGACGCCTTGTTTTTGCTCGAAAAAGTTTCAAATTTGTAACAAGAGGATTGAGTCAAGTTTACTATTGAAGGAGATCTACATGTTTGACAAGGCTTGAGTGTGTTTATTGTTGCAATATTTGCTGTTAAATATTGATGTAATCCAAGATTTGTTCCTGCTTCTAAATTGCAATATTTCTCATTTTGTGTCAACAGAGGGCGCTATATGCTGCAGCTGTGCCAATCGCAACATAAGTTTCAGATGGCTATGAGACTGAAGGCTAACACATCGCACAAGTTTAGCCAAGGTAAAAAAACATCCCCCATTTTGATAAATTACTGCTACATTTGTGCATATTTGAGTCCTTCAGTAACTCCAGTCTTGCTTTTTACTTCCAAAATATTCTAGATTTCCCCATGGAGGCCTCTGAATCCTACACCGACTCGCTGCGCTTTTCTCCATACAATGACTACCCAGATGACGAGCTGGACTTCTCCGATGACAATGAGGGCAGTATACAGAACTCTGTCCCCGAGAGTCTCTTCCAAGAGAACAATCAATACCAAAACGCTGGCCGAATCATTTCTGATTACGAGGAGATCGGTCACAGAGAGCGTGGGTCATCTCCGGAGAGGAGACTCGGACGAGAGAGGGAGCCACCGCCGGAGTACAACAACCAACCGGCATACCCGTATCAATCCAGAGAAAAGGACGACGAACAGACCGTGCTGGTGGACGACAGGCGTAAACCGAGCCGCAGTCAAGATTATCACAGCAAAGAGACCCTCCCGTATGATGACCTGACGTCTGAGCGATCGGCGAGTCGAAGGTCCCAAGGTCGTCGGGGGTCGGATTCTCGTAGCAGCCGTCTGGAGAGGCAGAACCAGCATCTTAGCTTCCACAGTGGGAGCTCCAATGAGATGAGCAGCCATCGTACACCCAGCCAGGTGTCTCGCTACAAAGACGGAGAGCCTAGTGGGCCGAGGGCGAAGGGACGCCGTACCCCGGACCCCAGACCACAGTCCGGCCGAGACGACTTCGAAGATGAGCATCCGTATGCCACTGTGGCCGATATGGAAAGAGAAATCAATCAGCATGCTAGGGAAGAAGATGAGCTGGACGGGCGGCGAATATTGGGCTTGGATGAAGTAGATGCCCCCTTTGTCATAGGTAAACAACACAGATTCTGCTTGTAGCGTGTTGATTTTTCTACTTAGTGTATCACAGTTTCCAGCTAGACTAGTTTTATCCCTTTATCTCGTAATTGCTACCTCCTTCCCTCATGTTAATGATTTGTGTACAAAAATGGATGAAAACATAAGAAGATCTTATACCATCATGAAGATCCCTTTGCTTGCTTGTTGTGTTTGTGGTTTTGTGTTTTGGAAATGTTCTATATAATCTGTTATTATCGCATCATTGTTTTTCAGATGAGAGTATCAGGACTCATGAGCGTACCCGCCAGACCCCACTCAATGATCGCACTGAGGTGATCAGTCAGACATTGCAGGAGAGACTCGATGAGCTCCCTAGCCCTGACAAGCCTGAGAGAGATATCAGTATCGTCACACTCAAGAAACACCCACAACACGGATTGGGTATGTCAGAGTTTCTCTTCTCTCTCTTCCCCTACCACCTCCTCCCTCCCAATGCCCACTTCCTGCCTCTCCCTCCCACCTCTCTGCCTCTGGCCTCCTATCTCTATCAACCCAATACAGCTCGAACCGGGAGTGAAATGCAATATATAAAGATCATAAGATGGCAGCCATCTTGTTTCTCTCCCATTCAAATCAATGTAACCAAAGTGAGACTGGAAGGGCAAAGTAGGCTGATCCCTCTTGGGTAGTTTAAGAAACACCATTTGATATTGTGCATGAACACAGTAAACTTGACCAAACTTTTCATCCTCCCGCCTCTCTTTCATCCCCTTGCTCTAAAGGTATCACCATCGTTGGAGGTGAGAATTCCCGCAACCTTGATCTCGGTATCTTCGTCCAGTCGGTCGTCCCCGGGGGGCCGGCAGACCATGATGGCAGACTGCAGCCGGGGGATCGTATCATCTCCATCAACGGTCAGAGTCTTGAGGGCGTTGGGCATCGTGTTGCGGTGGACATCCTCAGCAATGCTCCCACCAAGGTGCAGCTGATTGTATCCCAACCAAGATCATCAAGTCCAGGTGAGACCACTAAACAAATTAATCCAGTTGTACAGTAAAGAGTGACATTGAACATTCCATAGCATTTCCTGGCAGGCAAGAAACTACTTCATTCATTTGAGAAGTTTTGCATTTACTTCGTTCACCAGAGTTTCCACATAAAACCAAGTATTGTAAAAACAGCAGCTGAATAAGTTTTTTTGCGATGTGGCCAAGTTCTTCACATCGGGTAGTCCAGGCTCTGTGTCTCTTTGTTTAGTCTGTGATGTTATGAGTCGCTTTGTGGATGCCTTTGTTCTCTTGTTGACGACTTTTCTCAGATTGGCAGTTTTCTCTGTTTATTTATACTCCAAATCTCATAGCATAGTTTCTGCCATCACAATATGGAATAAATGTACAGAGGGAACTTTAAAAGGGAGAAGGTTTTTTGAATAATTTCAAATCTTGAACAAATGTTTAGGTTATGAAGAATGTGTCGATAATGTAGGAATTTGACACTGATTGTCAGGGATAAGGAATAGGTCTTGAAAACAAGTTCTGTAGATGATATCTTTTAAAATGTTTGTAAATATAAAAGATCAGGAAAACCTGTGTGCAATCTTGCTTGTGCAATCATGCTTTCCCTCAACACAGTATCAACAAATATTTTGGTGTAAAAGTCTGCTCTACTTTATTTTCTCATTGCCATATTTTACAGATTCTAAGCCGAGGCCTCATGTTGTAGAAGAAGATTTGATTACATCATCCCAAGCCAGCCAATCACACGCTCAGCTTCCTCTACCTAACCACGATACCCAGCCTGAGAGCCCAGCCACCCAGAAACGAAAAAGCACCCCTCCAAAGAAGCCACGCCGACGACCGCAGAGTTTCGGCTCCAACTACAGCCTTGCCTTGTCGGACGCAAGTCTTTTGAGTGACGGGAGTGGTTCCAAGACTCCCCCGCAGGTGATCCGTGCCCGCTATCTTTCAGTAGAGAACGCCAGACCGCCCCGTGCGGTCAGATCAAACCAGAACAACCAGGATAGTCTACCAAAACGAAGTGCCGCTGAACCAGAAGGTCAGGGGTCGGTTAGAGGTCAACGTAAGTCGCCGAGCATTCACAGTGATGTTCATTTCAGTTCTGATGCCAGCGATGACGTTCCGACCCCAGAAAGCTCCGACTTGGAGGACCTCTTCCCGGAAGAAAGCCAGAAGTCGACAAAACCGAGTCTGATCAAACACGGGTCTCTGGCCAACTCCTTAAACTCTCCACTCAGTGGGTTTACCTCGCCGGGCGATGCCGCTGACTCTCTAGCAGACGTCAACACAGACAGGACGAGAACAGAAGAGGAGCCCCAAAGGTCAGATGAGGGTCAGGGAGAGGTCAACGGTCGTACCGAGTTGAAGCTGGGAGATGTGTACAGGGTACACCTGAAGAAAACCAACAACAGCCTTGGAATCAGTGTAACGGTGAGTCTAAAACAGATATTTATTGTTTCAAACAAGATTTCTCTTTTAACGACAGTTAACAACAGATCAACCCTCCTACTATCTGACCATTCTAATACCATCTAATGTGGTTTTTGAAGGGTAGATTAACTATTCCAGCCTACAGTATAATATCATGTGGTGAATGTATCATTTTGAAATCACATGCAACAAAGTCATGTGGATTGATACATGACTGTCTAGAATCTTTTTAATCGTGATATTTTTGTCTGTTGATTTGCAGGGAGGTGTTAATACCAGCGTCAAACATGGAGGGATTTACATCAAGTCTATGGTTAAAGGTGGAGCTGCTGACATCGATGGACGGATACAAATCGGTAAGTAGCTGATCACGACCATAGGATGCAGGTTCATCATCAGTAAGAAACTGACTTCTGCTTCATGCCTCAAGTTCTGATTGCTTGAGTCTGAGTTCGAATCCCAGTGGTGACACTTGTGTTCTTGGGCAAGATACTTGACTCTAGTTGCTTGTAATCACTCAAGAGTAAATAGGTACCAGCAAGGGTAGAGATTGTTGATGTGAACGATTAGCAACCTGTGCGCCAAACTGGCTGCATACTCCAAAGGAGTTGAGATGGTTTCAGGAATGCTTAAAACCCATTGAACTGGCGTAGTAATAGTGGTAAGGTGTTCTGATACAATGCTTCAAAGCACCTTATAGATACCGCCTATTATTATTTATAAATGTTGGGATTTTGTTTTAAAGATCTTCTTTGGTAAGAGGTGACTATACAATCTGGGGTCGATAGAGATAACCTCTTGTCTTCTTTTTGTTGATCTCAGGTGATCGTGTCTTGGAAGTAAACTCAGAGGTCCTTGAAGGTGTGACCCATCGACAAGCCGTGAGACACTCCGCCGGGCTCCTGAACAAAGCCTGCTGGTCATAGAGCGAGGTGTCCCACCAGCAACGGCCACCAATCTACCTCCTACCCCTGCTGCCTCTCCGATGGTCGCCCTGGGTGATAATGGCGAAGCCGTGATCATGTCTGGTGCAAGGAGTCAGTTGCAAGCCCGACCACCCTCGGAGCCCGATGTCCAAACCACTGATCGCCCGAGCAGCGTCGCCTCGTTCACCGACTACGACCGTCAGACGCCGCTGGACAGAGACCCGGTCACGCCTAGTGACACGCCCACCTTCGGTCGGGAGGGCGACTCCACCCCTATGCTCTCTTCAGCCATAGCAACTCCCATTGATGAGTGTGTCTCACCGGTTGTATCACAGGCTCCCCCACCCCGTCTGTCACTGCTCGAGGACAACGATGATTGGCCACACAGTATGTCCTCCAGAGGGTCAACCGTGAGAAAAGCTGATCTCAACCCACTGGAAAGAGAAACGCCACCAAGAGGAGAAGACAGCTATGATGACGATGGTCTACTTCCTGTGCCATCGGACGGGCCTGAAGATTCCCGAGGTGCCACGCCTACCATTCAAGCATTTAAGGTAAGAATGTCTCACATGTATTTAAGCTTCTTGGGGAAAATTGTGTTCTTACGTTCATTGCTTTAACAGGTAAAGAAAACAGAATGACTCACTTTAATCTGACCCAACATTGGAATAGAGCCAGACTTGGACAGTGTATTGGATGTGGTCCATGACTCACGTAAGTTTACTCACTCTAGGATCATGAGATTCAAAGTTAAGATACACTAGATTTGTGACTTCTGTGGTGAGCTTAACGTGAGTAACCAGTGAGTTGGTCACATGAGTTTGAATCTGAGAGTGCTACTGACATTTGAAATTACTTTTGGGTATGTTTAATTTTGTTCAACTTCTTCTTTTAATATCCAGGATTTTGAGCTTCCGGATTCAGCCCCCTTGAGCGAGGCAGAGTCCGATGGAGGTAGCACAGGGTCTGACTCCCCCTTCCCTAGTGACCACTCCATCATGGGGGTCCCCTTTGACCCCGAGATCGCCTCTCCAGTCCTTAGTACTCGCGAGGCGGACACCCTGACCCCCACCGCTCACTTAGACTGGAGGAACACCCCGACGAGCAGCCTGGAGAAGGGCATGTGGGGAGCCAAGGCTGCTTCCTACCGCAGCAGTGCACCTATAATGGAACACAGCACGGACGATCAGCGGTCAAGCATCGGTCAGTGGACGGAGGATGATGAGCGGTCGCCGACACCATCGACGGAGTACCGGTCTCGATCGCCATCGCTGGACGGTCGCTCATTACAAGACCATGAGTTTTTGAGCGACGGGGAGGACATGATGCCGTCAGCCATCATGCATGACTCGCTAGCGGCCGACGGGACCATCAGAAGTGCTAAATCACCCAACCTCCCCGATATCAACACTGCCATCATCGTGTCATCCCCAGCCGACCCTCAAGTCAGCCCGTCGGTCAATGACTCGCCCTCACCGTTCCCGTCGCTGGACGGTTCCCTCCCCCTCCCGAGCGATGTCCCGTCCAGTCGTAGCGCCACCCCCGACCTGCCGCCGTTGATGATGGGTAACGATGGTCTGCGTTTACCGGATGACCCGATGCACTCGCCAGCATCCGAGATGAGTAGTGTTGGAGCGCTCACTTTGACTCAGACGATGATGTCATCAATGGGATTAGAAAACAACATTGAGCTTCCTGATCTTCCTTATGTCACTCCAGGTTAGGAAAAAATTGGTTTTAAATAAAAATACTCAATGATAAAAGAGGACTTAAACTTATTTATTGATTTGTTTATTTTGTCTTATTTAACCAGGGTAGCCCCATCAGGTATCAAGGAACTGTTCTCCCTGGGGGCCCTGGGTCACATGAAAAAGTACATAGTTACAGAGTAAAATAGGCCTATAATAAACTTATCCCAAATTAAGTTTAAACTAAACATATCCCAAATTAAATACACTTTAAATGGCATGGAACAGGACTTCTTTTCTGTAAACACACCCATGGGATACTTTCATAAAGCTTGTAAGCAGGCAATTTCTGCTTACAGAGTGGCGCTAAGCACAGTTTCTATTTTCTAACCAATGCTTACCACAGGCAAAGCTAAAGGCACGCTAACTTGCTGACGGTTCTTGTATGCAGACAAGAGACGCAAATCCATTGTCTAAACATTTGCTCCTCCATATGTTTCTGCTTTAGCAGCAAAATAATTTGCTTACCAGTGTTTGAAAATAGGTCAACACAAACAACATGTGGACATTTTTATCAAAGTTAGGTTGTTGCATTTTTGAGAAATTCCATTCCAAACTGTGGAAGCTTGTGTACATTATTTCTAAATAAGACTTGAATAAGTCAGATTTGCAATGCATGTCAGAGCTTTAAGTTACCATTGGGGGTTGTGATTATAGATTCCATCAACAGTCTCTTTAAGAGTATTCTCCTGATTTTGTTGTCCCCGCAGAGAACAGTTTTGAGGTCCAACTCTCCAAGGGAACCCAAGGCCTTGGCTTCAGCATCCAAGGTGGGAAGGGAACCCACAAGGATCCCAAGATGTGTCTCCTCCGCATTAAGAAAGTCTTTGCTGGTCAGAGAGCAGCGGCCAGCGGTCTGGTGGAAGAAGAAGATGTTATCTTGACCGTCAATGAGGAGCCGGTTTATCATTTGACCCATGCGGTAATTTTTTTTCTTCTGAATGGTCTTAAAGATTTGTGTTCCTCCAGCTTTCACAAAGTTCAGAAATTCAGCATGTTCTTAGAAAAGAAACAAGAAGTTATGAC
Organism: Pycnopodia helianthoides; assembly: GCA_032158295.1. NCBI lineage: Eukaryota > Metazoa > Echinodermata > Asteroidea > Forcipulatida > Asteriidae > Pycnopodia > Pycnopodia helianthoides. Next base: position 1,211,348 of record CM063261.1, read on the forward strand.
GTTTGTGGAAACAAAGATACTCGTATGAGATGCAAACTTAATGACATGCACTTTTAACACTGAAGACCAAGAACGGTTTAAAGGAGCACATTGCCTTCAAATCTGTCAAAATTTTGCTGTTTGGAATTGCTCGTTATGCTTTTGAAGAGATGTTCATGCACAAAAATACCTACAGTGTGTTGTAATTAGTGAGTAGTGATTAAAAAAACATGAGTTTGCCTCTTGAAAAACAACCAGCAGAACATATGGTCGGCCATTTTATGGAGGCAAAATAACAGTGTTTTATCATGAAATTACACAAACACCACACAACTTCATAGGAGTTTTAATGTGAATCATTATATTCTATTTTAAAAATATCTGAATAAAAAACACATTCATAGCCCAAAGCGCCCAATCCGAAGGCAATGTGCCCCTTTAAACAATTACCTTTTCTTTCTAAAGTGCTGCTGTTAATGAATGAAGGCTTTTTGATTGTCTGTTGAATCATTGTAGGAGACGGTTGCTGTACTCAGAGGAGCCCCTCAAGACGTTCGGCTGCTTCTCTGCCGACCCAGCGATGAAGAACTTGACCTCATCACCCTTATGGTTCGTTTGTTTTGCCAATTTGAAAAAATTTCCTGATGATACATATCATGTTTTGTATGAGCTAGTATAAGTGGTTCAATTTATTTTTCAGAAGTTTTCGAAACAAATAAAGTAATTTCATAGGAATTTTTTTTTTTTTTTTAAACAGCGTAAGAGTGCAATTTTTATGAAACAAAATTGAATTGTGATGTAAGATTTTTCAGAAGTTTTCAAAGGAATTCATAAGAATTTTTTTGTTTATTATAATTTTTTTTTATGGTACAGAGTAAGAGTGCAATTTTTATGAACCAAAATTGAATTCAATTGAATTATAGCATTGTTTGTCTATTATGATGAATGATTGTTCATCTATTTGATATCAACTATGATTATGGACTGACAGGAGGATGAGAAGCACTTTGAGCATGTCTTGAGCAGCCCGGCCCAACCCATGAGCCCCAAGGCCACCAAGGAGATACAAACCCAAGACTTTGATACCACCCAGTTTCCGTTATTATCCCCGACCCTGCTGGATTCGACGGACCAGTTCTCACCCCCTCCCTCCTCAGCCTCTGAGCCCCACTCGCCGGAGCCTCAGTCACTCAAACTGGTTCTGGGGTCAACACCGAAGGGGTCAGAGGTCAATGTACGGTCACCTGTGACATCACCAACGGACAGTCTGAGCTCGCCAATGAAATCGCTCGGCGATACATGGAGTGGGGTAAGTGATCATGATCTTAAATAATTTTTGTTTTAATTTTGTTTTTAAGGTAAAATAGATCATTGGATTTGGATAAAGTACATCATTTTCTTTCATCTAGTTTTCAATCGACAAACCTGTGAGACTTTCATAATTTTGTTGTTGTTGTACTTCTTTACATCAACTAATATATTTAACAGTTCTGACCCTTGCAACAATGTCACATACAGCTACTGTTTTCCACTGTCGCCATTTCAGAGTCAAATTGTGTGTAAAGATTATTGTAAGCTTGTAAACGCCACTTGGCCACCGTATAATGGAGTAACAAACAATAAAACAAGCTGTCACTCCAGGGTAGCCTCAAGGTTTTTTGAGGTTTTTCGGAATTATTCGGGTATAGTCTTGAGTTACCGCTTGTTTAATTCTGCAATTCTCGCAATCAAGAATTATCCGTTTTTTTGTTGTTGTAGGAGTACTTTGAGGTTGACGTTGACCAAGCCAATGAGGGGTGGGCTGGGCTTCACTGTAGCAGGGGGAGCCAACTCGGGTGGATGCTACATAAAGGACATCATACAAGATCCGGCCAAGTCAGATGGACGACTCAAGAAGGGAGACAAACTTGTCAATGTAAGTATGAAGACCCCTCTTACTGTCTGACCAGTCAATATTGTAACGGGCCGTGGTCACGGTCTAAGGACTTTTTATCACAGAAAAACCTGAGCAGGGGTTTGAATGAACTGCAACGTTGAGACCCTCATTTCTGGCCCTATGTTGTTAGTTAATAATCAAAAGAAAGGAGAGACGGAGAAATATTGGACAAAGAGAACAGAGGTTTCAAGTTTCAATTGGTTTGATTGGTTATTATTTCACACTCATTCGATTACTTACATTAGACAATTTACAAGCTTGGAGAGACTTCCTATAGATGTTTGTACCTCGATGTCCGAGCAAAAACTGATGAATTATTAGGCGGGAGCTCCAATTTCACTGTCTCTTTTCGGTGGATCTGATGAACAGTACGCGCGGTGGTCCCTGGGGATCCAGGGGCCACGCACGCGATGTGCATCAGATTCACTACCGACCCAATTTTGTCGGTCTGCAACTAAATCTAGTTCAATTCTTCAGGTCAACGGCACCAGCATGCTGGATATGAGCCACTTTGATGCAGTCTCGTTCCTGCGTATGACCCCTCAGGAGGTCACAATTAAGATCCTACGCTACCAGCAACCCATGGATACACCCTCTGCCACACCCGTGCCCCCACCCGTTCCCTCCTCCCCACCACCACCAGATTCTCCTGTCATGTCGCATCATGAGAAGGTGGCAGAACCGACCTCCGAAAGTACGCCGAACTCGTCGAGATCGGACGCAACGGCAATCGTCAACGTTAGAGAGCTGCCCATCATCCGAGTCCAGCGTAGCCCCACAGGACAGCTGGGCCTCTCACTCACCCTCGACATCAATGGTGGCAAGTCGGGGATCGTGGTGAGTGATGTCATACCTGGCCTTCCTGCAGCCAACGAGGGCAGTATACAGGGCAACGATCTCATCCACGCCATCAACGGCAAGAATCTTCGGGGGATGAGCTTGATGCAAGCTAGACGCCTACTGGAGGTGGCTCCAAATACAGTGGAGCTGAAACTAACAAGGTAAGCAAAAACACCCGCCCCATAAAAATTTGTTAAACTCTTGGAAAATTACAAATTAAATCCTTTGGGAAGGGCAGTCGATAGCAACCTAGAATCAGCGTATCGTCGCCAAGCAGTCTTGTGCATCAGACATCAAGTTATGGTACCTGAGTCGACTTAGTGTGGGTTCGAACCCCACTCACTGCACTCGTTTCCTCGAGCAAAACACTTGTATAGTTTCTTCTTATAATTCGGGAGTAAATGGTAAACTGCAAGGGTAGAGATTGTTGTTGATTAATAGCGTAATTGGCTGCCGGGGCTTCATACTCCTAAGGAGCTGAGATGGTTTCCGGAATACCTTAGGCCTGGCTAAGTAATAATAGCAAAGATGCTTTTGATGCTCGGTTTAAAGGCACCGGTAAATTCCTGAAAAAAAGAATGAGTTTTTATTGTAACCAAACTCTTAACCCTACCTGGTTTGATTGGCAGCATAGTGCGCCATTGCACCTTGTAAACCATTACACGGTGCTTAATGTTGAAGCACCTTGAGCTTCACTGAGTGACGGATATGAGCGCTATATCAGAAGCCATTATAAGTATTATTATTATCTCACAGGAATGGCGAACCAGTCCACCCAATCAGGACCCTCGCCTCCCCTAACTCCGTGATCGACTCGCCTAAGATCGTATCAGCGAGGGTGGAGCAGGTAAACAGAGCCCCTTACCACCTTGACGACAGTGAGTTGACGGTAGAGGAGGAAATGAAGGGCGTGATGGATTCACTGGATCTGGACCTGGGGGATCTGTCTTCGGAGCAGAATGAGGAGACCGACTGGGAGGTGGGTCTTGAGTTGATATTAACATTGAGGGCGCTGTTTAAAAACGATTTATCCGATGGAGAGAGTCTTTAGAATGTTTTACTCCCTCTGGAATGTTAAACAGGACAAACTTTTTTCTGAGCCTTCTTTTGATTGTGTTTACTCCCTCTGGAATGTTAAACAGGACAAACTTTTTTTCCGAGCCTTCTTTTGATTGTGTTTACTCCCTCTGGTGTGTTATGCAGGACATTTCAGAGAGTGATAAGGAACATCATGATGACGTGGAGGCCATCTTGGCCTCGTTGGAAGCCCAGCATGGCATCACGCTACCAGACGAGATTAAAGAGAACAGGAGTACACCGGTAGACACGTCCACCCCCGTTGAGATGGTACAAGCCGTGTCGCTTCAGTCTCCTCTACGTCAGAGCGTGCTGTTGGACGATAATGAGATTGATGTTCATGAGCCACCAGCCAGCCCATCCTCCCTAAACAGCACTCCCATGCCGACCCCGCCCCTCACTCCAACCCCTCCCCTCACTCCCACCCCGCCTCCCAGCCTCCCGGACTCAGAACCCCCTCTCCCGTTATCGCCCCCTCCTCGTGAAATGGAATCACCCGTACCGGAAGTTGCTCCCTCTGATGCTTCATCTTGGGATGTTGTGGACTCACCGACCCCCAGCGAAGCCCCGACAGTCGACAGGGCGAGCACTGGGATCATCGAAAGGGCCTCAACCCCAGTGGAGTTTGATCGAGCCTCTGAGGGGAGAGTGGACAAATCCGAGGTAAGTCAACCCCTGGATGCAATGGAACATTCCTAATACATATTGACAAATTTCTCTGTCTGATAAAAGCTGTTTTATAGATTAGTGGCCAATCCCCCCCCCTCGGAAATTCACAACGTATCAGATTTACTTCTGTTAACAGTATTTCCAGATTTTTTTTTAATGAACTCTTTGTGTTTACTCATTTATAATAGTCATCAATTTCTTTCTGGTATTTTGTTTCTATTAAGTTTCTTCAATGTTAGTAACCAATCAGATCACTATCATCTGTCCTCATGAATATTCATGTCTCTCTCTATCCAATAGGGAGGTGTGATTTGGATAGAGCTTGAGAAGCCAGCCAATGGCAGCCTTGGCTTTAGCCTTACTGGAGCAATGAAAGGCGGGAAAACAAGCATCTTCATCAAAACTCTAAACCCGGGAGGTGTTGCCGAGATGGACGGCCGAATGCAAGTTGGAGATCGGTTGTTGCAGGTTAGTCACAAAAATGGTTAAATCACAGAGAACTTCTAAAATATATGTAAAGTTTATATCAGTACCAATCCACCAGAGAAATATTACTGAACTGAAACTGTCAAAGTCAAGAAAATAGCATTTTAAAATCTGCAAAGTCACTGTTGTTTATTCTAATAGCAGCAATCAAAATAATATTGTATGTGATTGTGCCAAGGTCCTTTTAAAATAAAAACTTCAAAATAAATTTTCTTTATTTTCACCAAAACGTGATTACCCAATTCAAAGTTTGGTTGGGTGGTGTGTCTATTGGAATTTAGAGAATGGGTGTGATATAACTTGTCTTTTATCCCCCCTGCATGTTTTCCCCACCCCTATTAGGTGAATGGAGAGAGCCTGGTTGGCATGACACAGAATAAAGCGGTCGGACTTTTGAGGAAGAGCAAAGGGGTGGTCAAACTGGCTGTAACAAGGTATTGTTGAAGACAAAAATCTAGCCGATATTCTTGAAGCTCGGTTGTATCCAAGTTTCCAAACAGACCCTCTATCAATAAGTCTGTTTTTTAAGCGATATCTGTTGACTGGTTTCAATCAGTTGATCAACTCACTAAATACATTGTACAAAGAAGATATATATTTAGTGTAGTCTAATGAGTAGGCCAAATATTTAAAAAAAACATGTTTATCATCCCCGCCTGCTTCCTTTTAAGAGGCCGCCTCCTTTTTTTTTTTTTTTTTTTAAGGATGAATTAAAAAAATCTCTGATGAAAAAAATTAATTTCGAAATAAATAAGATCAGATTTTTAGACTTTAGCACACCCAAAAAACATTCCATATTGACCGATGACCTTTTGTTTCTCGAATGATGTTGCAGGCAAATTGCAAGATCCACCGTCGTCGTTGCGACCCAGCAAACCAGGGAGCACAAGCGCCCAGTGACGTCCTTCATCCATGAATCCCCGGTGCCCGCCCTCAATCTCCCTCACCACAGCGACAACGAAGAGGAGTCGCCCGTCCAGTCTTACACCGAGTCAGCTAGGGATGCTGAGCAGGATGATGCAGGTATGAAAACATTTTTACAAAATAATTTTTTTTTTACACACACTTGAAAAGTTTCTTTTACTTTTTGTAACAGTATTAAAAATCAGTTGGCACTTTTAATTTCGCACCAATTATTTGTTCCACACTTGTGGCATCACCTTTAAATCACTTTTCTTTGCTGTTAGATTACGTTGCAGTGATTATTTTTTGTCTTGATCAGTTTGTAAATGTAATTTTCACTTGTGATTCTAGCTCGTCGTGATGAAGTATTTTTGCACAACTTGTTTTTGATGCCTTTTTATAGTTTGCACATTTTGTTTTACACTTTGTATCTTAATGTCAATATTTTATTTGTCACATTTTGTTTTCTCCTTCATTGTCACATTGTCTATTCATATATACTTCTGATCTTTCTTTCAACTAATCTCATCCACCCTTTTCAAAAATGCTTATCCCCATCCTTTTATATAAACCTCATGTTGTCGTTTGTGTTTACAAATGTTTGTTTTTCTTCAAACGTCTTTATCTTTATAATTTTGAATGTTGTCATACTCCCTTAACCCTCCCTCCTCCTCTCTCTGTCTTTGTGTCTTCGTACTCACTGTCCCCCTCTGCCCTTGTCTTTGTTACTTGGTTTTTGTGTCATACCCCTGTGCCCTCCCTCCCCCTCTGTCTTTATGTCGTTTTGTTCCCTCTCACTCTCTTGCTCTCTTCATGTTTGTACCTTTTTTCCTGTGGCTTTGCATTGGGTTAATTTCACCTGTTCCACTCTCTCTCTTTCCTATCTCTATTCTTGACACCCCACTTCCCTTTTCCGTCATTACATCACATCCTCTTTCTATTTCAATTATTTTTTGCTTTGGTCTTATTAACACCACCTCAACTTCACTTTATATCCTCACATTTAAATCGATGCCGCAAATTAACACACCACCCTCAAATTCATCACCAATCATGGACCCCCCTACATCATTGCAACTCCTTCGCCCCTCATGGTATACTCTACCCCCAACCCCCTCCCCCACCTCCACCCCTTCACCTCCACCCCTTCACCTCCACCCCTTCACCTCCACCCCTTCACCTCCACCCCTTCACCTCCACCCCTTCACCTCCACCCCTTCACCTCCACCCCCCCACCTCACTCCACCGGTGATTCCATGGTGTGCATGCAGATCTATCCGAGTTTGATATAAGCACAAGTCTCAACTTTGATTCTTACTCGTTGCCCATTGGTGGTGTGTCTTCCATTGCTATGACACCTCCTCCGCCCGGTTTCCGCACCGGCTACGTGTCAGGTAAATCTTTGGACAAAGCAGGTCTTAAATGTTGGTAAAATGCTGCCCCCCTTCCCAAATACCTCCACTACTCCCTGTAAGCAAAAATGCAGGCCTTTCATTCGCCCTCCTCCACCTTCCTCAGAGGAATGGTGGCCCAATCCACTCGCCTACACGTTTCTTTTCATACCCCAAAAGAAGAGGTTTAAAAAAATAATAATAAGATCACCTCTACCTAGAGCCTCCCCCCTCCAACATTAAAAAAGCAAAATATTAAAGTTCCCTGCCTACTTTCATAAAATACTAGTTATCCTAAAGCACAACATAAATTTATTTTGTTTTATCAAATTATTTTATCAAATACCATTGTCTGTCATGTTTTTGTTGTTATGTTACACACAACAATATTCTTCAACTTTTCTTGTTAAGATAGTCACTTGTGTTTCTGTTTGTGTCAATTTTATAAATATTTGTATGAAATCATTTTGTGAGATTAAACTATCACAAGTGCCGATCATTTTGTAAATAGAAGCATTTTTGGGTTTTGGTATCAGAAGTGATTACCAAAAGCAGTTTGCTTCTTGTAGATAGCTAACCAATCACATTCTGGTAACAGTTAATTATTCATCATGTGACTCCTAAAGGTCATGACACGGACGATGACATGAACTCTACAATGGATCTCCCGGATGACTCCGCCGCTCGTCGAAGTCACAGGGAGAGAAGCTCAACATCTGAAGGTAGAGGTACTAATGCTGCCGTGAAGTTTGGCCAGGCTTTACAGGTGGGTAGCTTGTTTTTCGTTGCTTTTTGGAAGAGTAAAATTCATTCCCTTCCTGAATTTTTCAAAAATGCAGTCAAATTGGAAAAGTATATCAAGCTCGGTGGTCAAGTTTCAGTGAAAAAAAACAAAAACGATGTATAAGGTGTCGGAGGTTGCGGAAATAGAAACAATTAGTACGCAGTGGGTTGTTTCGACCCTAGCAGAGTCTTTCTCGAGGGCTAAGAGTTCTTGGAGGAAGACTCTGCTAGGGTGGAAACGTCTGGCCACTAAGTATTTCTTGCATTTAGACCACAGGTCCTTTTGGTTGGTAAGCAGTTTGCAACACCTTATTCTATTTTCTAATTCTGTTTCTGTCTGCCTTCCCGACTCCTTATGTTTCAGGCAATTGGAAACTGGAGTGACCTTTATAATCAGTAAATTGCCAGATTTAAGCTAACCTTTTTGTGTCAGTAATTTTTAGAGAGGAGGGTAACTGATTTGATTTGATATTCCCCCCAAGGCTCGTCGAGGTCAGATGATGCCTGACAGCGACGATTCCAGCTCCTGGGGATCAGACACTGACATTCCTCTCTCCACCGATCACGGCCACACCCCGACCCCACGGGCCACGCCCAGCCACAAGATCCTGAGTGTGATCAGTGATGGGGAGCTGCGACGCACTGCGCTGGTCAGACCCGCCATGGGAGGGCGCTATTCGGGTCGGCCGTTGAGGAACCTCATCGCAACGCTGCAGAAGCAGATGGACAAGCAGGACCCAGCTGAGGAGTTTAAGGTTTGTGTTTTGTTCTCTTCGTCAAAGAAATGAAGGCTACGTTCTCAACAAATCTTTAGAATGATTTCACCGAAAATACAGAGTTACAGATTCTTTCCATTGGCTGCTTTGCAAGGGACATTATTGTTTGTTCCTTTTCAAAAACATCATTTCTATTTCATTCTATTGAATTAAGCGTTGTTGTTTGTAAGTTGTTTTGTTCATTTCTTTACGTCCTATGTTTGTCTGGTTGTTGTGTCTCTGTCTGTCCACAGGCTGATAACCACAAGCCTCAGCTTATCAAGTCGGCCTCCGTACTGTTGTCTTTCTTTGCTTGTTCAAGACTAATAACTCAGACAACTCTGTTCATTATAATGTTTGACACAATGTATAATTCAGTAAATTGCAATAATGAAACACCTTTAAGCTTTGTTTTTGAATGACGGTCTTCACTGTACTCTGTTCTACAGATGTTACGCAACGTCAAAATAACGGACAACTGCGAAGAAGCGAAGAGGCCAAATAACAAAGACAAGAATCGGTATCGTAACGTCCTGCCATGTGAGTATACACAAATCTGATAGTCATAAAACTCGGCCCAAGTTCAGGGCATTGCATACCGTTGACTGCAGCATTACAGCCCACGGAGTCATGAACTTCAAGAGGCGCCGCAAGTGCAGAATTTTGTTGTAAGGCGTGCAACTTTTCAGCTGATCGGCTGATTTCCTCATTTTTGAGGGGGTTCCTCAGCTGTGCCATTGAAAATTGAAATACAGAGTATAAAATCTTGCTACGCCTGGCACTTTCCACTTTTGTTGACAAACTGCAGTTGCATGCCTGACTATGAGGTAATAATATTATGCGTAGGGGGTGGGGGAGTTCAGATTTAGGAGCAATGCATTGGAAGTGATCAGGTACAGATGTTTATAACTTCACTGACAGCAAAAGTTTGACGGCTTAGTGCCACAAGGTCCTTATTTTTCAATTTCACAAACCACTTCTTATGATGAGTTGTCACTATGGCTGTAGTTGTTTGTATTGTGACATCACGCTTTGCTTAGCAGTTTTGATTGATTGTACTCAAGATCAATCTTAACTCTTGGTGAAATCGAACCCTGGTCGAAAACATCGGGGGAAAAGAAATGAAAATGAAATATTTTTTGTTTTGTTTTGCAGACGACAAGACAAGGGTTGTTATCCAGTATGCTGGAAACGCCGATTACATCAATGCCAGCTTCATCAACGTCCAAGTGGGTAAAGATATGTACCGTTACATCGCGTGTCAGGGACCACTGCCCCAGACCAACGGTGACTTCTGGCAGATGGTGTGGGAGCAGAGGTCAGATGTCATCGCCATGGTGACTCAAGCAGTGGAGAGTGGCAAGGTAAAGGAGATGCACTGGAATTGGTACTGCTGAGTGTCAGAGCTGCGTCCGAACACAATCTTGCTTTGCAGAAACGGTCACCAATCAAATACAAAGAGAAATCTATGAATATGACTGGTTTCCCGCTAAGGTTTGCTTGTTAGTGAGAACATTTGTGTGGCAAATTTTGACCGGTGTTGCGTTGGTTCAGTCAGCGAAAAGCTACCTGTTGTTTTTGTTTTTATAACAAGAGGAAACATTTTTTTTTTATATAAAAAACCTGGCCTGTTTTTGTTCTGAGAACTCCTACTGATTGGTCCTTCCTCATCACATGTCCAGGTAAAGTGTGACCACTATTGGCCGGACTCCATGGAGACCCCCATGATGGTTGCGGGACGCTACCAGCTGAGACTGGACAGTATGCAGACCTTGGACAACTTTGACATCCGGAAAATATCCATGAGTGACACCAAGGTATTGAAACATTTTGTGTGCATTTCAAAAACAGGTCCAACTGTATTAAGTGTGGTCCTTGATTGACCTTGCTCCATGGTTACTTGGTCAACGTTGCAAACTGTACATTTTCCTTTTCGAATGTCGTCAATTTGTCCCCATCCAAGACAAACAAGTCTTGGTAGTGCATCGTGTTGTGAACTGCCCATAGTTTATTCAAGACTTTTATACCTTGTGCACAACCAAAAATATGTGAAACTCTCTAGTTAAGAAGAGTACCATACGTTGAAAGAAGATTAATTATTCTGTAAAGTTGGAATTCTTAAATATGAAAAAAATTATTATTTTAATCACATCTTACAATTATTTAACAACTTTTACTGAAACTGTTTTTGGTTTGGACTTGGCAAACTTCTTCCCCTCATTTCACGATACAACTCAATTCAGTAAATATTGCAATGAAAAAACAATTCATAAAAACCGGCATTCATCTATCTGTGAAATTATTTGTCTTTTTCTTCTAGACCAATACCATCCACTTTGTCACTCATCTCAACTTCACCACCTGGACCGATCACGGCGTTCCCGCATCGTCCATCCCGCTCCTCCGCTACACCAAGTACATGCGGAAGATCCACGCCAACGGACCCATCGTGGTTCACTGCAGCGCGGGATCGGCCGACACCGGTACCCTGATCACGATCGACGCCATGATGGGGATGATCGATCGTGATGAGACGTTCAAGATTGGAGACATAGTGAGAGGGTTGAGATCTCAGCGGCAGGGCATGATTCAGACGAAGGTCAGTGGTGTTTTTATTTTTGTCTTTATCCCCGACGCAATCATCGATAATCGGCCGTTGAACCAACAGTACACAGAATTCCAAGTGGCCTTTCCTTACCGCTGTTTGCTGTTTTCTCAACAAGTAGACACTGTATTCAACTTAAACTTCCACATATGACTTTTATTGTATCTTTCTCAATAATTGTGCTTATAAATAAGCATTACATTGACAAAAGCCCAAACGATGATCCTACCTTTAACCAAATCCAACACCACTTGGTAATTCAACACCCAAACTGTTGGACTCCGATTATGGTGGCATGCCTGATCCCATGTAAAGCATAATCAGTTTTACTAGTGCAGTCCTCAATCCAACAGAATCCCCAGAACAAACATGCAGTTGGATTGTGACGGGTTCTGGATGGTAAGAGCCAAAGGAATTGAAGTTGATTGGTTTTTTTCACTCTGTTTCTTCACAGGACCAATATTTATTCTGCTACAAAGCGGCCATTGAGCTTCTCAAGACACTCATATGAGGAGGAGGCGGACATGAGGATGTGCGTTGTGTTATTCAACAATTGACCCCCCCCCCCCCTTAAGATTCATCCAGCATTGTACGGATGAAGCAAGGAGAAAGTATGCTGTGTGTTACTGGTTCCAGCTACACCCACGGTTCAAAGGTGATCAGATCAGTAATTTTCACCCAGTAAGGTGACCGATGGGTTGTATGTGGTAGCCCAACTAAGCACAGAGCTATCTGTGTACTGTGTAAATGTGTTCACTACGTTATATCACAATACTTGTCATACAAAAAAAACATGTGGAAGATATTGAATGGTCAGACAGTAGGAGGGTTGACTGTGTACTTTGTAGATGTGTTCACCACATGATATCGTTTTGCAGGCTGGCATGGTGCATATAAAAACCCATATGGATGATACTAAATGGTCAGACAGTAGGAGGTTTAGCCAGAGTATCAGTTCTTCCATATTCTTGGGTCATGTCTGAAGGAAGTGACTTTGGATACGCTAAGATGCAATGTTAGAGAATAGGCCATTGCAGTGATTTAGCCGTAGCCGAAAATTCACAAAAAGTCCCTTTAATATCCAGACACGATTTTATTTATTTATTTGTCGGTAGTACTTCTAATTCCATGATGCATTTTTGTTTTGTTTTTTCCAAATTTATCATATTTCTAAGATTCCTCGCTTCAACAATAACTGTCCCGTTAATTAAAAAATAGTAATTATTTATTAAAGCAAAATATATAAAGTATTTTATACACAATTCAACCTTTGGGCTTCTATGTTCAGTTTTGAATAAACCAACAATACTAATATAAACTCCGTCCGGTAGTTGTTGATCCAAGACAAAATGAAGTGCAAATTAGACCCAGCAAATTGGATTTCATAATAAATAGATTTCTTTGCTTTTGAGTTATATCTGAACTAAAATATTCCGTACATTGAATGTATCGTCGACTTAATCCATCCATTCCTTTTGCCAAAATCAAAGAATTGACTTCAAATTTGTGAAAGTAAATTACATGCCACCTTGAAAAAGAATGAAATAATTGTTTGTTTTAAAAATGGTCTCAAACAAAAATTAAATAAACTACTTGTTTAAGACAACCGTTTTAGCCCCAATTTTTTAAACAATAAATGTATTTTGCCAACGTCTCACCACAGGTCTGCGAAAAGTTGGGGTTTAATTTTTTCTTGGGTGGGTGGGGGGGGGGGGTGTTAATTATATCATTGCTGCAAAAAAAATGTGTTATCCAATAATGAATACTAGCCATAAATAACAAAATATTGAAAATAAAATTCACACAATAGTAACTGAAATGAATCCATGGCCCCCAAAGGACTTTAACTTTGTTTAGAAACGATTACTTTAAAATTTCTTTAACTTTTAAAAGTTGTGAAGTTTTCAGACATTGCTGTTTGAAGTGTTTATTAACAACTATTGATTTGGAATGAATGCACTTTTCTAAAAACCAATGATTCACCATGCCTTGAAACTTAAAAGTACAGTAAGAAAAGTGGCTCAGTTTGTAAAGACAGTCAATATTTAATCTTGTCCTTTTTTCGTTTGACTTAATTTATTTCCAGTATCGTAAATTTTTAAAGATATGATTTTAAGTTTGACTATTAACCATTTATTGCTACTTGTTATATTTTCATATTCCTGCCATTGCAATGCTATTTAATGTTATTTAATCTTGCCTTTGTGGCATTGCGGGAAATTTAGCTTCAAGTCGTAAACATTTTAACCAGCAGGCATTTAACTGCAGTTTGATAGAGTATAACAAAAGTGCCTGGTATAGCAAGACTTTGTACTCTGTTTTTTCAGTTTTTAATGGCACAGCTCAGAAACCATAAATGAGGAAATCAGCTGATCTGAGACCAGTTTCTTATTACTGCTTACCACAGAATTATGTGCTTATGGTGCCTGATAGAGATAATGATTCTATAAGCTGTAAGCGCAAAACTCCGTGGTAAACAGAGTCATGAAATTTGACCCAGCCAAACGCCTGAACAACATTTATTGTGATCATTTTTGGGGTTTGGGGGAACTTGTTTGAACATTTTTTAGTTTGCTGAAGAAATCTCCATTAGGCAGCTTGTAACTTAGCTTCATGAAAGAATTAAGATTTCTGATTTGGAATTCATGTTACTTGACATTTCTTTTAAGCCTGTCTTGCTGTTTACAAAAAAAAATTTGCTGCATCTATCTGTTCTTTAGACCTGTCATACTTTTGATCAATGTATAGATAACTTTTATTTTATGGAGTAACAGTTGCTTCTGAAAGAAAAAAACGCTAGTTCAAAGTACTTACTGTTTATCTGTAAGCGCATTTCCGTACACCTATCATGTACGCCATTTTTCACAGCACTATGATTAAACAAATTTATTTTGTACAAAGAAATTTGTTTGTACAAACCAAAGGAGACAATGTAAGTTTGTAATGAACGGGTTCAGGGTCGTCAGAAATGCTCAATTCTTAAAAACGGTGACGGCGTATTCTGAAGAGTGCCGGAGTGTCATTCGAGTATTCCATCATCATTTCTATTTTATTCTTTAAAAAAACATATACGTAGATACTACAAGTACTTTATAACTGCTTTAAATATAATATAGTTTGAGTATTTCACTAATAACTTATCTTTATATATAACTATATATTTTTAAGGAAGAAATTGATAAGAAGATTGATAATTTCGACTTTGTTATACATTTTGAAAGCGAGGCTGAGACTTAATTGCTGTATCGGATATGTTTCTTCTGATGTTTGTGGAGCGGCAAATGTTTTAGGAATAACTTTGGGGGAAAGAAGTGGGAAGTGGGATCTGGATTGGCAATTTTTGCTGAGACACCACACCGCATGTCAGGCACAAGCTTGATCTTAAAGTTAAATGCATACAACAGGCGTGATGTTTGAACCTTGGAAACAAGTAGGACAGTTTTATTGGGTATAAGGGCTGACCTAGAAGTACACTTGTCGTAGACTTTAGAATTTTTGCTGATTACAATTTTTGCTGATTGTTCTGAAGGCAAAAAACAAACAAACTGGAAATCAGACTACTTTAGGCCAATGTGCCTATCTACAGGGTAAAGTAATGTGCCTTGATCATGGACAAAGGTTGTCGTGATAAGAGAATCTCTCTTTTTTAAATCTGTTTTTCTTTGTAAAATAAAATTCTGTTGGAGTAATTCATGTTTGTAGTTATTCAGATTGAGAGTGGTTATTGCTCGTAGTCCGAATACTTAATTTTATCATATTTTGTACAGATTATAATTGTGAGCACTGTTTAGTGTGTTGTTTTACATTAATTACTTTGGTACATGTACTTTGTAAACAAATTCATCTATGTATTCAATTGTTTGTGATTTATATACATTTTCTTCTCTATTAATTATTTTATTTATTTAACATGTGTGGCTGACTACTTTCCATTGTAAATATTATACATGTCTCATGTTATTATTACTATGCTTTTTCGAATATTTTCAAAATAAACCAGGTGAGAAAAATAACCAGACCTTCTCGAACCAGGGTTGATTTTATACACAAGTTTCTGCCAAAATAAGAGTTTTTTGCCAATGCCTGTCAAAATGGCAGAACGTTGCGTTTACAAAAAGACAAGGCTTACCCCCTTTTGATTTTTTTCAATTTCCGTCAAAATTTAGAAATTTCTTTCAAAATACGCAATGCTTTTTTTTTATTACGTAAAATGTTGTCATTTTGACAGAAATTGGCAAAAATCACACAGAGTAAGCCAGGCCATTTCTGATAACGCAAAATTCTGCCATTGTGACAGAAATTCACAAGGGGTAGGGCCTAAGCCTGGTCTTTTTATTTACGCAAAATTTACAGTTTTAAAAAAAAAATCACAAAGGGTAGGCCTTGTCGTTTTTTATTACGCAAAATTCTGCCATTTTGACAGAAATTTACAAAAATCGTAAGGGGTAAGCCTTGTAATTTTGTATTTAATTTTAAGGGAAATTCCGTCGTTTTGATAGAAAATGCAAGGGGCGGATCCAGGATTTTCTAAACGGAGAGGGTGGGCGTGAAATGTACCAAGCAGCAACAATTATGAAGGCAAGTTGTGGCGCCTGCTATAGTGTGTAGCTCTAAGCCTTAAAGGCGCGGCGTGGGGTAAAACAAAATTGGATTGTACATTCTCTGAGGTGCGATCTCGGGCAATATCTCACCACTTTAATTGATTTTTTCATTTTTTAGAAAGATCATTATTTAAACATCATAATCGAGTTGGAAGTCATTGAATCAGCCATCCTGGTTATAAAAACAAACTGCATCAGGCTACAAAGTATTTTTCGAAGACGAAAAAAGTATTGGGGAGAAAAAAGATATTAAAGGAATTTGTCAAAAATTGCAATGGTAAGCCTTCTCATTTTTTTAAACGCAAAATTCTGCCCACTTGACAGAAGGGGGTAAGGGGCAAGGCTTTATATTTTATATTAATAAAAACAATTGTTGAGCGTCTTTTTTTGGCGGGGGTCGGGGTGGGAGGGCAGATTTTTGTTGACATTGCCAAATATGAAATAAAGAATAAAGAAATCATCACAATCACTATAAAACAGAGGGTTTGTTTTAACTCAATTATAGATAACATTTTCTGTAAACATTTTCAAAAAACTAAATCGCGGAATTGTTCTCGTTTTTTTTGCAACCAGCATGAATAACCTGTCTTCAAATATATTTTCTAACCTATAGCTTTTGAAAAGAATCAGCTGAAAAATATTTGAGTTGATGGTTTGAAAAGGCCGTTTTAATTATTAAAAAAAAAAAAAAATCTAATAAAAATAATTGTGCCGGGGTTTCGTAGGGTTGGGCAGGGACGATCAACAACTTGTTATTGCTAATCAGCTTGTTTTTTTAAAGCAAATTCTGCCATTTTGACAGCAATTGGCAAAAATCCCTTGGGGGTAACCTGGTCTTTTTTGTATTAAGCGAAATTCTGCCATTTTGACGAATTTGCAAAAATCGCTTGGGGTATGCCTTGTAATTTTTTAAACGCAAAATTCTGCCATTTTGAAAGAAATTGGAAAAACTCGAGAGGGGTGAGAGGGTTCGTCAACTTTCTTATCTCCGAAATTCCAAGACTTTTCCAATTACTTTTTTCTCTCCATTACCGGTCCGACGGCACTGACGGCAATATCGGTGCCGTGTGCCATTGCAGTGATCCCCCTCAAAATCACTGATAATTCACGGCACTATATTGCCGTGCCCTTTTTATTCAACTGCCGTCGGTGGCCTTTACCCCTTTAGTAAAATTGTAACCTATAATTATATTAAAAGTCCCGTTATTTTCACGGTTCGGATAACCGTCGAAAATTCACTCAAAAGTTCCAGGAAACGCAGACCACTTTGCGATCACGATGTAAAAAACCGCAACGCATATTAATAATCCGTGCCAGACGCATGGCAGTAACAACGTTTTAGATTTACAGGCCTGTAGTCTTTGTTATCTCGTTACTTTGCGTCCTCCAATAAAGGCAAGAAACATTGAACGCTAGAGGGCGTTTCATAACGTACTGCCCCCCCCCCCAAAAGGTGCTGCAGTTTGTTTACAAGTTTTAAGAATCTGTCGTCGTCTAGCTGCGGTTATACGGAAATCACATCAAATTTACATCAAATCACTCCATGATCACAGCGAACAGCCGGCCGGAGAATAGGTGCAAATTCCAAGCAGACCTCAGGCATTTTGGGTAAGTTTTGATTGAACCAAAGAGCAAGGATCTGAAGGCAAAAAAGAGACGACTTGTGCCCGGCAATTTCCGGACATTACAGTTATCAATACACCCGGTTACACTTACAGTTTACACTACTATAATAACCAGTCCACTGCCAGTGCCACTCCACGATAGGCAGGGTTTATTATAAGAGTCTTATCTAGTGACCGTGTACTGGCAATATAGCTCCATAAATAGGGCCAATCCACTTGGTCCACTTCGTATCCTTGGCCCTAGGCAGTTACAGGCTCCCTAGCCCTGGCAGTGGTAGTGCTAGTGGTAGGACGGCTCTCTGGCACCAACAGTTACACTAGCACCATGTGCAGTCTCTCACTAACTCTGTGTAATTTTTCGACCCACTTCGTTCTTGACCATGAAACAATTACCGCTCGAGTGATTCTGTAGCAGGTGGGATTCAAACCCAAGACCCCCACATTCTAGAGCAAATATCTTTACCAGTAAGTAGACCACCGAGCAAGGCCTGGACAAGAGGCCGGTTCAAATCAGGATTTAAACTGGCCTCTGTAATTTGCAGCAGATACTTTTCTTTAAACAGATAACTAAGTAGTATATTGCAGTTGTCTTTCACAGTTAATAACACGTTTTCTTTTATCTTTATTTGTCTTCTCTTTTGTAGCAATCAAAACATTGTCTTCACCCTCAATGGAAAAGACTTCTTTCTGACGCCAAATGACTACGTCTTGAAGGTAATTATAAGAAAGAATTACCCCAAATTTATCCAAGTCGTTTTTGTCAAACTAGTACTACAGAGCCAAACCTTGTTTGTAAGTGTGACGTATTCCAACTGGAAGTCATGCTCACTCCACACTGGATTGAACGACAGCCAGAAGCCTGTAGGAAATTCATGAACTACTTTGTCTTGAATTATTTATGTATGAAACCAAACTTTTGAGACTTGCCTTTCACATATGTTTTGCAAAATATCAAGGTCCTCACAGAATTATTAGTTTTCTGTCTTAAATGCCATTTTAAACTGTAGTGTAGCAATGGCTCTTAGGGTGAGTTAGGAGTCATACAAAATGGTTGAACACAGGCACAGTTTAAGCAGGCCCAAGATGACCTCGTGCTTGGCTCGTTCGCCCTGACTGGCCAATCAACTGTTTGAGTAGCCATAGTGGCTCTGAGAAGTGCTGGTTTGTACTTCCACCCTTTTGGTCTTCTTCTGGAGTATAACTGATGTAAATAATCTTCTCTTCTTGCATATTAGGAAACTGAGATGGGAGAGACAATTTGAGTGGATTCATCGGAATCGATGTCCCTGAACTCCTGGGCCCTCTTTGGATCCTCGGTGACATCTTCATTGGCAAATACTACTCCAAGTTTGATCGAGTGACCAACCGTGTAGGTTTAGCTGATGCTGTCAAGGGTGTAGAAACCAAAGCTTAGTATTAGAATCCTTTGTTTATCATTAATGAAATGATTTTTTTTTCGGGGGGGGGGGGGTGGGAGGGAAAAGTAAAGATGAATCAAGGTGACAAATTTTACTCACCACTGGTCTTACAGAACTTGCATAAGCAATGCATGCAAGCTTTAGTTTGGGTTGAAAAGACATCATCAGTTGAAGATGCCAGTGATGAGTGAATAGAGGTTGCTGAGTGCAATGGATGGAATGATACCTTCCGAGTTAGGGGGGGGGATATAATGGTCACTTGGACACATCTATTGTTCCATTCAATTGATTATTTTGTTAAGGTATTTTTTATTGAGATTATGTGAATTTTTAGTGGTTTATACTTGTGAATATGTGAATTAGCCCCCCCCCCCCATTTCTTATTTTGATTGCCACAATTGAAATAAGCCTACATAAACACGCTCAAAATTAGGCCCCCCCCCCTCGAAAAAACTGTTTCCCATTACCCTCACCCACAAAATCACTCGGAACCTTTTTTTTTCATGAAATTAATGAAAAATTCCAGAGACAAGAGGGGGAAACTATTGGAGAGGACAAAAACATTCACCTCCCATTTACCCGTTTACTCTCAAAATTAGGTTTTGGGTAACCTCTAAAAAAACATTTTTCTCATCAAAAATTTTATACTTGTGAATATGTGAATTAGCCCCCCCCCCCCATTTCTTATTTTGATTGCCACAATTGAAATAAGCCTACATAAACACGCTCAAAATTAGGCCCCCCCCCCTCGAAAAAACTGTTTCCCATTACCCTCACCCACAAAATCACTCGGAACCTTTTTTTTCATGAAATTAATGAAAAATTCCAGAGACAAGAGGGGGAAACTATTGGAGAGGACAAAAACATTCACCTCCCATTTACCCGTTTACCTCTCAAAATTAGGTTTTGGGTAACCTCTAAAAAAACATTTTTCTCATCAAAAATTTGTTTCCCATCAACAGGTCTTCATCTAAACCTAACCCTTACCCTAATTAGACTGAAGACGGCAATGTTTTGTTTGGCCAGAATGAAACAAAAAATAGTGCCCACTTTTTTTTGTTTATAATTGTTATATATTTTTTTGTGTAGCAGGAAACATAACAAACTTTTTTTTGGCCCAACTGAAGAAAACAAATTGTGCCCCTTTTTAAAATTTTTGATATATATACATGTATAATTTTTTTAGTGTAGCAGGAAGCGTAACAAACTTGTGCCGACCAAGTTTTTTCTAAAAATAAGTAAATAACAAAATGATTGCAGGTATGTCAATTTTTTCCTAAAATTTGTTTTCTCCCCACCTACTGACCCTCTTTTTTTCAAGCATGTTACAGGAAACAATTTTTTTTAAAGGCCCTGTGCTTTTCCTGATAAACCCTATCATCAAATTTATGGTCTTTAATTTAATTACTTTGGAATTAATTAATTACTTGGAAGGCATGACATTCTTTCATTAGATGAAAAAAAAGACAATAATGTTTCTAAATTATGGTCTTTTATTTCTTTAACTATATTGTAAGTATTTGATCACCTGAGTAGGTACAGACCTTTACCATGGTGTAGCCATCTTGTTTTTTGCTAATCAATGTGGTGTAACCAAAACTAGTCTTGAAGGGAAAAACTCTCTTGCCTATTTGGTATTATTACTGAACCATTTTTTGTATAGACTTGTCTCAGTCCTTTGCCCATTTTATACAAGCTTATTGTAAAGTGCACCCCTACTTGCGTATGGGTTAAGGCGGGACCAGTCTGGGTGATGCTTTTCGATAGTAGAGTTGATTGGCACATTACTGGTGTGGTGCATAATACAATTTACTAACTGCATTGCAGAAATGTAGCGTGGACTTAGACACAGGCCCTTTATTCTATTTATATTTCAAGGAATGAAGTGCCTTTGTCCTAAGTCCATGCAATAGTTTATTAATTATGTCCTATATTTTTTAAAAGTCAAAATTTGTACATAAATTTGCTCTTAAATCTCAGGTAACATAAAAAATGTTAAGTGATGCTTGAGTTGATCAATATATACCAAATGTAGTTAATTTATTTCAAAAATCTTGCTAAGTATTCATAACTGTTATAAATTTTTGTCTCATGCCTCTATGAAATATTATGTTTCAATAAAAAATGTGAGAACATAAATTGAAATGTACTTGTACCATGTGTTCTTTCTAATGTTGTCTGTAATTTTACAAGTGAATTTAACTATGATCAAAATCCTTAGGTTTTAGGGTAAGGGTCTGTGTTACTTTTAAGGGTAAAATTTATAAAAACTTAAACTCATTTAATCCTTTAGTAAAACAAATATAAAACACTTTTCAAATCTCATAAAAAACAGCAAACACAATTTTATTTTAATGATAGCTGGACATTTTCTACCAACAGAGGGCGCCCTTCCCTATATTTATATTTAAATATATTTAAATATATATGTGACGTATACGTGACGTATATGTGACGTAGTATATGTGGACGTATTGTGACGTATGTTAACGTACGTTAACATACGTTGCTATACAACGCGTGGTTCTAATATTCATCAGGTCCATAAATTCGAAATAAGCACAGTCTAGCGGTGGCCGAGAGGACAAGGCCATGGGAACGTGAAGGCAAGGTACGCGGTTCGAGCCCCGGCAGAGACACAAGGTATGTGCAATAACGATATATGAACTAACTCTGATTGATTATATGATTGTATTACAGGTCAACGGCGCACGAGGAGGAGACACAGAGGAGGCGAGGCCACGAGGAGGGGACGACACCGAGAGGACAGGCGGAGGGGGAGGCCACGTGGAGGGGACGACACCGAGAGGGGAGATGCAGGGGAGAGAGAGAAGAAAGGGGGAAGACAAAATTTTATTTTTTTTATTAAAAAAAAAAAAAAAAAAAAAAAAAACACGAAAAATTTGCGGTCTTTCCATTTTCTAAAATCGCTCGAAACGTACGCTCGTTAATTTTTTTCATTTTTCAATATGAAAAAAAATTTTTTACCAAAAATTACAACTTTTTGGTCTTTCAGTTTTTTAAAATCGCTTGAAACGTACGCTCGTTAATTTTGGTGAAAAACGGTGAAAAAATTTTCATTGCCGCAAAAAGTCATGAAATTGTAACATTTTTCTAAATTTAAGTCCCTTTACCGGCCCAATACACTGCAGAACGACTTCACACTTCTCAAACCGATAGATTACTCTAAATTAAAATTATTCTCCAAAAGATTCAACCGAAAATTACAATTTAACTCGAAAAACAGCTTTTAAAGGCAATTTAATTGTGTTAAAACACTGCTATAAGGTACATATGGTGCTACATAACATATTTAAACAAGTTACGCATTTTAGTATAAAATTCTACATTTTGGCGAATTCTTAACTTAAAATTCACAAATTCTAAGACAAGCAACTAATTCTACTTCTTTTTTTCTAATAAAACGAGTCATTTTTAACTTTAAAACTCTGAAAACGAACACATAATTCACGCCAGTTTTCCCAACTAACAAAGGAAAATAGTCAGGCGCCCATCAATGAAAGTAAAGCTGTATCACCACTTAGAGACAGGGAAACTAGACAATGACGATCGAATAGTTATATTCTTTGAGCATCTAAAACTTTACCAACAGATTTGTATCTATTTAGTTATCACAATATTATCAAAACCAAAACCAAACTAAGCAGCCAAGTTGAACGGTAAATGTCAATGTGGCATAACCAGACAAGGAGGGGGGGGGTACTGCAGTGATCGGAGGGGGTATGTGGGGGCAAAGACATAATTTGAGGTGGCTATTGAATATATCAAACCATTCACTTGTGCAATTTTTTCAATCTCATTTTGGCGCGGGAGAGGGGGCTGCCTCTGGTTACGCCACAAGTTTTAAACTACAAGACCTTTACAAATTCTAACTTGTTAACTCAACATTTCCAGGCCTAACACTTCTACGTACAACTACATTAAATAGAAAATGCCCCAAGAAAATTTCACTAAGATAGGTAGCTTTCTACAAAAACTGATGCATTTCAATCTGAAAGTTTACTGATTATTAAGTTCTACTGTATGCCTACCAATCTTCCAGAGAAGTAGTTCTGTTTGAGAAGTTGTCAAAGTTCTACTGTATGCCTACCGCTACCAGTCTTCGAGAGAATAGTTAGGTTTGAAAAATCGTCAAAGTCGCAATCAAAATGAGCCTGATGTGAAAGCGTTTTCACACACAAATTCATCCACTTATTTTGACGAAAAAATTTGAAGGTAGTTTGTTTGGTAGAATTTAAAAGTAAAACAGAAGGATTGAAGTTGTAAGTAATTTCCCTCAATATCTCTCGAGTAGAACAACTTTCTGATCGAAAAAGGTTTGTTCATAGAAGAACCGATCAGTGTTCCAACAACGTGACATTAGTGATCAATCAATTTCTTAGTTTAAAGATTACTAAATAATTACATTCAGTCTCTGCTGAGCTACAATATAGAAAATATTAACATGCGTATGTAATATCAATAGGGTACATGCTTACTGAAGATGAACAAACGACTGATGATGTGCTTACATAATCTTAAAGCTGTTCTTTCGTTAACTTTATACCACAATGCAATTGTCACCACACTCAACTTCTTCTGTAGTAGTGCCGTTGAAATAAGCACAAATGGTAAAAAAATCCATGACTAACTGAACAGTCTGTGTTTACAAATTTGCTGACATTTTTACAGTTGAGCTGGGTTGGTGGGTTGTTGTACAGCGTGCTGTTTAAACTATAGGCACTACCATTCTAAAAACCAATGTATCACATTGTCCATACATGCAAGCCACCTTGTTAGCATCACATTCATGATTGTACAATACACTATAGCACCTAACTAATTATCTTATATTATTATCATCTTGTGCCCGCAGAAGGATGTATGGAAAGTTTGCCCAGCAGCAGCGGTGTAACCAGAAAGGGGGAGGGGGTCGAGATAATTGAACTAAAGGAACTCCTTCTAAAATGTGTCAAACTGACATACCTTTAGCCATTTTGCAAGCATCAGTATATTCATGATTGTACAATATACCCCTAGGACATGTACACGCACTTCTAATTATTAATTATCTTTCCATTAGTCAAATAGATATTCAATTTGCACCGCGGATAAAGAATATTATTGGTTTTGTCCTTTCACCAATGTGTGTAAAGCACTGTATACTCAGTACTTCTCGAATTCTGTGATTTTAAGTACTGAGTATACAACGCTTTACACACATTGGTGAAAGGGCAAAATCAAATAACACTTTCCATTATTATTGTCAGAAGTTGGCAGAAGGTTGAAGGAAAGTGTGTCAGGCAGAAACTTGTACACAGCAAATAATGGGCAATGCTCTTAAAAAACTGATAAGCGAGTTTGATTATTTCTCATACATGTATTCATACTCATTGTAGGAAAAATACAGTCATCAAGTTAAAAAGCTGTGTGGAGGGTTTGAAAGTTACATTCAGCAAAAGAATGAAAATGAGACTATGTCAGAGTAATTCCAGCAACGCACAATTTATGTTTTGCCTCATAATGAAAAATGTGCTAACTTGATTGCTTAAGACCTTTCTGCTGGGATGAATGGTGTACTGAAATTTGCTAGCAGATTTGCGTATCCTTCTGCCAGGCACAAGATATATGTACCTTACATCAACAGTGGCAGCTCACAATAACTGGGCTCTAAGTAAAGGTCTGTTTACATAATAAGACTTCATCAAACTCAATTCAGCACTTTTTGTGCACAATTTATTTGGATGATAAAATTAGCGCGTCTAAGGTCTAAGGGTCATGTCACACGAGGCAATTTACAGACAATCTTTAAGAAGATAAAACATTCACATCTGAAATTTCACAAAACAATTCTTGGGGTAGGTTAAACAATGTTGAAATAAAAGGACCTCTGTGATATTGTAAGTATTTTGTTTGCATGCACTGCAAGATGCCTGTAAAACTTTCCACCAGGCCCCAAGTGTCAGGATGATGAAGTCAAAGTGTATGTAAACAGGCCTTTTTACAATTCATAAACAACACACAAACCTACCTTAATATCCTAGAATTGAATAGTTTACAAAGTTGAGGTAAAGAAGCTTGAAGTAGAGAGATGATGAAGTGTTTGAAGTCATGATGAAGCTGCAAGTCAAGTGTCTCACCACAGCCCTGGTGCATCTCTTGTGAGGAAACTGCTGCTGCTCCTCATCATCTTAATGAACCTGCAAACAAAAATCAAATAATAAAGAATTGTATGAATTATAAGAGCCATTGATGGATTAAATATAGGTTGTAGCAGATGGGTCACATCTAGAATGCAAAAAAAGCTAGGATGCATGTTTGGAATTGATGTACATGCAGGAGAAGAAGGGGTTACATCTTAGGGGGTTCAAGATTGACAGAAAAGTGGGTTGCATGTTTGAGAGAAGTACAGGCAGGTAGCAGAAGGGGTTACATCTAGGGGCAGTTCAAGATTGAAAGAAAAGCGGTGAATGTTGAGATTGAAGTACAGGCTGGTAATAAAGGGGTCATTTTTGGGGCGGTTCAATTGACAGAAAAGTGGGGTGCATATTTGGATTGAAGCAGGCAGGTAGTAGGATACAACTATAGTGGCGGTCAGGATTAAGAAGTGGATGCATATTTGAGATAAAGTCAGGCAGGTAGTAGCAGGGGTTACATTTTGGGACGGCTCAAGATTGACAGAAAAGTGGGGTGCTGTTTGGGTATTGAAGGCAAGCAGTGCAAGGGTACATCTTGGGGGCGGTTCGATTGACAGAAAAGTAGGGTGCATATTTGGGATTGAAGTACAGGCAGGTAGTATAGGGGTACATTTGGGGGCGGTTCAAGTTGAAGAAAGTGGGATGCATATTTGAGATTAAAGTACAGGCAGGTTAGTAGAAGGGGTTACATCTTCGGGACGTTTTAAGATTGACAGAAAAGTGGGTCCGTGTTTGGATTGAACTGAAGTGCAGGCAGGTAGTAGAAGGGGGTTAAATTTTGGGGGGTTCAGGTTGAAAGAAAAGTGGGATGCATATTTGGGATTGAAGAACAGGCTAGTAGTAAGGGGTTCATTTTGGGGGCGGTTCAATTGACAGAAAAGTGGGTGCATATTTGTGATTAAAGTACAGGCAGGTTGTAGAAGGGGTTACAAACTTGGGGCGGTTTAAGATTAACAGAAAAGTGGGATGCATTATTTGGACTGAAGTGCAGGCATGGTAGTAGAAGAAGGGGTTACATCTTGGGGGCAGTTCAAAATTGAAAAAAAAGTGGGATGCATATTTGGTCCGACTGAAGTACAGGCTAGTACTAGTAGTATAGGGGTGCATTTTGGGGGCGGTTCAATTGACAGAAAAGTGGGATGCATATTTCTATAAAGTACAGGCAGGTAGCAGAAGGGGTTACAATTTGGGGGCGGTTTAAGATTGACAGAAAAGTGGGGTGCATATTTGGGGTTAAAGTACAGGCTGGTAGTAGAAGGGGTTACATCTTGGGGGCGGTTCAAGATTGACAGAAAAGTTGGATGCGTGTTTGGGTTTGATGTACAGGCTAGTACGTAGTAGAAGGGATTACAACTTGGGAGCGGTTTAAGTTTGAAAGAAAAATGGGGTGCATTTTTTGGGACTGAAGTACAGGCTGGTAGTAGAAGGTGTTACATCTTTGGGGCGGTTCAAAATTGACAGAAACGTTGAGTGCATTTTTGGAATTTAGGATGGGTTGGTAGGAGAAGGGAGGACTTAACATGTTGGGAACAACGAGGGCGAGTGGATATGGGAAGACCAGTGATTTAGCATGGTAATAAAAGTTATTACAGAAAAAATAAGCATAATTCAGTAACTCACCAGTATTTCTAGTAATTTCAAGAGGTAGAGTGTGCCGTTAAAAGTATCATCTGCTGAGGACTTCTTGAATGATGAATGGTTGATGATGACTCAAACTGTATCTTTACAGTCTATAACCAGTAACGTACACATTGAAGTTACTTCAAGGATTCCTAGAGAGGTGAATAAATACAACAGAAATTTTAGTGAAAAAGTGGTTTGTTTGGGGATATTTCCTCTTTTTAACATTTATTTTAAAAACCAAGACTTCTACATTTTTGTCCTTATTGTGTGATAAAGAGCCTTGTACTAAAATTGCCATATGTTCACTTCCTAATGCTGTCTTCAGATTCACTCTCTTCATATATGGCGTTAAGCTCAAACAGTAGCTCACTGGGTGAAAGGAAAACTTTATCATTGGCTTAGAATCGTCATGGTTGTGCGTGGTGCATACACAAACTGACGGCAAAATCGATTGCTTTCAAATTTAACGCCTGGGATGGCAAAAAGAGTCTATAGAAGGACAGTGATTGTGAATGTAGTGAGTGTTCATCGGCATTGCAATCAGTCAGACTCAGTCTCAAAGTCAACAATGTCAATCTGACAGTGACAATCGTTCTTAAATTGATGGGATCAGTTCAAAGTAAGTAGTAAAATTAAGCTTTACCTATAATATAATTGCTTTGATCCCCTTGATCCCTGGGCCTGGGGCTAGTATAAGTAGTAGTTTTAATGACTTTACTACCGTTATCACATTGCGACTGTAGCCCGTCTGTGATCGCCGTATAAAACATACAAAACTTTGAAAGTAAAAATGCACACAAACTCCAAAGACGCATTTTTCAAACAACAAACAAGTTTTAGTTTTATCTTTACACGTCAAACCATGGAGAAAATTGTGTCCCACGGCATCTAGATACACGCCAAGAATCAGCAAGCTATTTCTAGACGAAATTATCAATGAACTAAACAAACAAATCATTACTTACCGATGTTTCGTGATGAAACATTTCGATCTAAAACCACCGTGAGCAGACGACATGTTTACATTGAACGATTGTGTTAACGTCAGTGCGGTGGTGCGGCACTAAATGAACATGCGTAGTTGCTAGGAACACAGCGCCCTCTTGAGGATGAACAGCAAATAATTATTAGGCCCTTTTCGAAACGACAATTTGTATGGACTAATCAGGCTTCATGCTCATCTCTGTTTGAAGCTATTGATTATACCGAAAGGCACGCTTTCAAAATAACTGACTGAGCCGAAGCTCAAAATGCCGTGGTTTCGAAAAGGGCGCTGTGTTCCTAGCAACTGCGCATGTTCAAATAGATCAAACACACAGCTGTTCAATTTTCGTGGTAAACATGTCGTCTGCTCACGGTGGTTTTAAATCAAAATGTTTTCATCACAAAACATCGGTAAGTAAGGATTTCTTTGTTTAGTTTATAGATAAGTTCGTCTAGAAATAGCTTGTAGATTCTTGGTGTGTATCAAGATGCCGTTGGGCACAATTTTAGCACCTCTTTTGTGAGATAAAAACTCAAAAACGTATTTGTTTTGAATGCGACATCGGAGTTTGTGTTGTGTACAAGCATGGAGGATAGGCTAGTGTTACTTTCAGTTTCAAAGTTTTGTATGATGTTATGGCGAGTACGGACGGGCTACAGTCACAATGATAACGATAGTAAAGTCATTAGTAATAGTACTTTCAAGCCCCATGCCCAGGGACCAGGGGATCAAAGCAACTTACAATACATGTAGCAAGGTGAACTTAAGCCTAATTCTACTAACTAACTAGTTGTTAGGACTGATCGCATACATTTTTAAACTGATGACAATTGTCAAATTGACATTGTTGACTTCGAGACTGAGTCTGAGTGATTGCAATACCGATGGACACTCACTACAGTCACAATCACTGTCCTTCCATAGATTCTTTTTGCCATCAATGACGTTATACATTGAAAGCAAGCACTTTTGTCAGTTTGTGTACGCACCATGCACAACCACGACAACTCTCAGCCAATGATAAAGTCTTCCTTTAACCCAATGAGCAGCTGTTGTAGCTCGATGCCATATGGGCATGAAGAGAGTGAATCTTAAGACAGCGTTAGGAAGTAAAAATATGGGCAATTTTAGTACAAGGCTCTTACCTTCAACGGGCTACTGTGTCTCGATCAGTTCAATCACAGAAAAAGGAAAAATTGTAGAAGTCTTAGTTTTTTAGAGGAAATATTCCGCAAAACAAACCACTTTTTCACTCAAACTTCTGTTGTATTTATTCATCTCTCTAGGAATCCTTGAAGTTATTACACTGCATACGCCACTGGTTACAGACTGTAAAGATACAGTTTTAGTCATCATGTTCATCATTCAAGGAGTCCTCAGCAGATGACAGTTTTAACGGCACACTCTACCTCTTGAACATACTAGAAATACTGGTAAGTTACAATGCTATTACCATGCTAAATCTCTGTTCTTTCCACATGTACATCAGCCCTCGTTGTCCCCATCCTGTTAAGTCCACCCTCCTCCAACCAATCTGTCCTAAATCCCAAACATGCGCACAACTTTTCTATCAATCTTGAACCGCCCCAAGATGTAACCCCTTCTACTACCAGCCTGGAACTTCAATCTCAAACATGCATCCAACTTTTCTGTCAATTGAACTGCCCCCAAGATGTACCTCTATAAAACCAGTCTGTACTTCAATCCCTAACATGCACCCCACTTTTCTGTCAATTGGACTGCCCCCAAGATGTACCCCTATACTACTAGCCTGTACTTCAATCCCAAACATGCACCCCACTTTTCTGTCAATCTTAAACTCCCCCCAAGATGTAACCCCTTCTACTACCAGCCTGTACTTTAATACGAAACATACACCCCACTTTTCTGTCAACCTTGAACCGCCCCCAAGATGTATCCCCTTCTACTACAAGCCTGTACTTCAATCCCAAATATGCATCCCACTTTTCTGTCGATCGAACCGCCCCAAGATGTACCCCTATACTACCAGCCTGAACTTCAGTGCCAAACATGCACCCCACTTTCTGTCAATCTTGAACTGCCCCCAAGATGTCATCTTGAACTGCCCCCAAGATGTAACCTCTTCTACTACCAGCCTGTACTTCAATCCCAAATATGCACCCCACTTTTCTGTCAGTCTTGAACCGCCCCAAAGATGTAATTCCTTCTTCTACTTGCCTGCACTTTAATCCCAAATGTGCATCCCACTTTTCTGTCAATCAAACCGCCCCAAGATGTACCCCTATACTTCAATCCCCAAAACATGCACCCCACTTTTCTGTCAATCTTGAACCGCCCCCACCACCAGCCTGTATTTCAATCATAAACATTCACCCCACTTTTGTTTCAATCTTGAACAGCCCTTGCATGTAATCCCTTCTGCTACCAGCCTGTATTTCCCAAACATGCACCCCCACTTTTCTTTCAATCTTGAACCACCCTCAAGGTGTAACCCCTTCTACTCCCTGCCTGTGCTTCAATCCCAAACACGCACCCCACTTTTCTGTCAATCTTGAACCGCCCCCAAGATGTAACCCCCTCTACTACCTGCCTGTACTTTTAATAGTCACAAATATGCATCCAACTTTTCTGTCAATTGAACCGCCCCTAAGATGTACGCCTATACTACCAGCCTGTACTTCAGTCCCAAATATGCACCCCACTTTTCTGTTAATCTTGAACCGCCCCCAAGATGTATCCCCTTCTACTACCAGCCTGTACTTTAATCCCTATTATGCATCCCACTTTTCTGCTGTTAATAGACCCCCAAAGATGTACCCCAAAATAACCAGCCTGTACTTCAACCCCCACTTTTCTGTCAGTCTTGAACCATCTCAAAGATTTATTACCCCTTATTCTACCTGCCTGTACTTCAATTCCAAACATGCACCCCACTTTTTTGTCATTCTAGAACCGCCCCCAAGATTTAACCCCTTCTACTACCAGCCTATACTTCAATCCATCAATGGCTCTTGTAATTCATACAATTCTTTATTATTTGATTTTTGTTTGCAGGTTCATTACAATGATGAGGAGCAGCAGCAGTTTCCTCACAAGAGTTGCACCAGGGCTGTGATGAGAGCACTTGACTTGCAGCTTCATCATGACTTCAGACACTTCATCATCTCTCTACTCCAAGCTTCTTATACCTCAACTTTGTAAATTATTCAATTCTAGGATATTAAGGTAGGTTTGTCGTGTTTTTTATGAATTGTAAAAAAGCCTGTTAACATAAACTTTGACTTCATCATCCTGACACTTGGGGCCTGGTCGAAAGTTTTACAGGCATCTTGGAGGCAACCATTTGAAGTGCACGCAAACAAAACACTTACGATATCACATATGTCCTTTTGTTTCAACATTGTTTAACCTACCCCAAGAATTGTTCTGTGAAATTTCAGATGTTGTGAATGTTTTATCTTCTTGAAGATTGTCTGTAAATTGCCTCGTGTGACATGACCCTTTGACCTTGGACTCGCTTATTTTACCATCCAAATAAATTGTACACAAAAGTGCTGAAGGGAATTTGATGAAGTCTTATAATGTAAACAGACCTTTACTTAAATTCCAGTTATTACGAGTTGCGAGTGTTGATGTAAGGTAAATATCATCTTGTGCCTGGCAGAAGGATAAGCCAATCTGCTAGCAAACTGCAGTACAACATTCATCTCAGCAGAAAGGTCTTAAGCAATCGAATTATCACATTTTTCATTATAAAGCTAAACATATATTGTGTGTAGCTGGAATTACACTGACATAGTCATATGCATTTCATTCTCTTGCTGAATGTAACTTTCAAACCCTCCACTCAGCTTTTTAACTTGATGACTGTATTTTTCCTACAATGACTATGAATACATGTATGAGAAATAATCAAACTCGCTTATCAGTTTTTAAAAGCATTGCCCAATTTTTGCTTTGTACACACTTTCCTTCAACCTTCTGCCAGCATCTGACCTAATAATGGAAAGTGTTATTTGATTTTGCCCTTTCACCGATGTGTGTAAAGTCTGTATACTCAGTACTTAAAATCACAGAACTCGGGGAAGTACTGAGTATACAGTGCTTTACACACATTGGTAAAGGCAAAACCAAATAATATTCCTTATCCGCGGTGTAAATTGAAAGATAATTAATAATTAGCAGTATATGTACATGTCTTAGGGGTATATTGTACAATCACGAATCAACGTGATGCTTGCAAAATGGCTTTAGGTATGTCAGTTTTACTCATTAGTGCTTTTTAGAAGGAGTTCCTTAAGTTCAATTATCTTGACCCCCTCCCCCTTTCTGGTTACACCACTGCTGCTGGGCAAACTTTTCTTACATCCTTCTGCGGGCACAAGATGATAATAATGTAAGATTATTAATTAGTGCTATAGTGTATTGTACAATCATGAATGTGATGCTAACAAGGTGGCTTGCATGTATGACAGTGTGATACAATTGGTTTTAGAATGAGTAGTGCCTATAGTTTAAACAGACACGCTGTACAACCCACCAACCCAGCTCAACTGTAAAAATGTCAGCAAATTTGTAAACACAGACTTTCAGTTAGTCGTGGATTTTTTTACCATTCGTGCTTCTTATTTCAACGGCACTACTACAGAAGAAGTTGAGTGTGGTGACAATTGTATTGTGGTATAAAGTTAACGAAAGAACAGCTTTAAGATTATGTAACACAATCATCAGTCGTTTAATCATCATCAGTAAGCATGTACCCTATTGATATTACATACGCATGTTAATATTTTTATTTTGTAGCTTCAGCAGAGACTGTGAATGTATTATTAGTAATCTTTAAACTAAGAAATTGATTGATCACCAATGTCACGTTGTTTGAACACTGATCGGTTCTTCTCTGAACAAACTTTTTCGATCAGAAAATTGTTCTGCTCGAGAGATATGAAGGGAAATTACTTACAACTTTAATGCTTCTGTAATACTTTCAGTAAGTTTCACCAATTAAACAACCTTCAAATTTTTGTCAAAATAAGTGGTTGAATTTTAGTGTGAAAAACGCTTTCACATCAGGCTCATTTTGATTGCGACTTTGACGATTTTTCAAACCTAACTATTTCTTTCGAAGACTGGTAGCGGTAGGCATACAGTAGAACTTTGACAACTTTTCAAACAGAACTATTTCTCTGGAAGATTGGTAGGCATACAGTAGAACTTAATAATCAGTCAACTTTCAGATTGAAATGCATCAGTTTTTGTAGAAAGCTACCTATCTTAGTGAAATTTTCTTGGGGCAATTTCTATTTAATGTAGTTGTACGTAGAAGTGTACTGTTAGGCCTGGAAATGTTCAGTTAACAAGTTAGAATTTGTAAAGGTCTTGTAGTTTAAAACTAGTGGCGTAACCAGAGGCAGCCCCCTCTCCCCGCAGTCCCAAAATGAGATTGAAAAAATTGCACAAGGTTTTGATATATTCAATAGCCACCTCAAATTATGTCTTTGCCCCCACATACCCCCTCCGATCACTGCAGTACCCCCCCCCCCCGTCTGGTTATGCCACATTGACATTTACCGTTCAACTTGGCTACTTAGTTTGGTTTTGGTTTTGATAATATTGTGATAACTAAATAGACACAAATCTGTTGGTAAAGTTTTAGATGCTCAAAGAATATAACTATTTGATCTAAAATGCTGAGGAAATGTTATCTGTAAGACGAGTAGACGGCAGCCGTCATTGTCTAGTTCCCTGTCTCTAAGTGGTGATACAGCTTCACTTTCATTGATGGGCGCCTGACTATTTTCCTTTGTTAGTTGGGAAAACTGGCGTGAATTATGTGTTCGTTTTCAGAGTTTTAAAGTTAAAAATAACTCGTTTTATTAGAAAAAAGAAGTAGAATTAGTTGCTTGTCTTAGAATTTGTAAATTTTAAGTCAAGACTTCGCCAAAATGTAGAATTTTATACTAAAATGCGTAACTTGTTTAATTATGTTATGTAGCACCA
Source organism: Pycnopodia helianthoides (assembly GCA_032158295.1). Taxonomy (NCBI): domain Eukaryota; kingdom Metazoa; phylum Echinodermata; class Asteroidea; order Forcipulatida; family Asteriidae; genus Pycnopodia; species Pycnopodia helianthoides. The sequence continues at coordinate 1,245,203 of CM063261.1, forward strand.
TATGTACCTTATATAGCAGTGTTTTAACACAATTAAATTGCCTTTAAAAGCTGTTTTTGGAGTTAAATTGTAATTTTCGGTTGAATCTTTTGGAGAGTAATTTTAATTTAGAGTAATCTATGGGTATGAGAAGTGTGAAGTCGTTCTGCAGTGTATTGGGCCGGTAAAGGGACTTAAATTTAGAAAAATGTTACAATTTCATGACTTTTTGCGGCAATGAAAAAAAATTTTTTCACCGTTTTTCACCAAAATTAACGAGCGTACGTTTCAAGCGATTTTAAAAAACTGAAAGACCAAAAAGATGTAATTTTTGGTAAAAAAAAATTTTCATATTGAAAAATGAAAAAAATTAACGAGCGTACGTTTCGAGCGATTTTAGAAAATGGAAAGACCGCAAATTTTCCGTTTTTTTTTTTTTTTTTTTTTTATTAAAAAAAAATAAAAAAAATTGTATTTCCCTCTCATCCCTGCACCGCCTCCCTCCACCTGTCCTCTCGGTGTCGTCCCCTCCACGTGGCCTCCCCCTCCGCCTGTCCTCTCGGTGTCGTCCCCTCCTCGTGGCCTCGCCTCCTCTGCGTCTCCTCCTCGTGCGCCGTTGACCTGTAATACAATCATATAATCAATCAGAGTTAGTTCATATATCGTTATTCCACATACCTTGTGTCTCTGCCGGGGCTCGAACCGCGTACCTTGCCTTCACGTTCCCATGGCCTTGTCCTCTCGGCCACCGCTAGACTGTGCTTATTTCGAATTTATGGACCTGATGAATATTAGAACCACGTGTTGTATAGCAACGTATGTTAACATACGTTAACATACGTCACATATACGTCACATATACGTCACATATACGTCACATATTCATTTAAATATATTTAAATATAAATATAGGGAAGGGCGCCCTCTGTTGGTAGAAAATGTCCAGCGATCATTAAAATAAAATTGTGTTTGCTGTTTTTGATGAGATGAAAAATGTATGTTTTAAATAAAAGTTTTGCTGTTTTTTAAGAGATTTGAAAAGTGTTTTATATTTGTTTTACTAAAGGATTAAATGAGTTTAATTTATATAAAATTCACCCTAAAAGTAACACAGACCCTAACCCTAAAACCGAAGCATTTTGACCATAGTTAAATTCACTTGTAAAATTACAGACAACATTAGAAAAAAACACATGGTACAAGTACATTCAATTTATGTTCTCACATTTTTTATTGAAACATAATATTTTATAGAAGCATGAGACAAAAATTTATCACAGTTGTGAACACTTAGCAAGATTTTTGAAAGAAATTAACTACATTTGGTATATATTGATCAACTCAAGCATCACTTAACATTTTTTATGTTACCTGAGATTTAAGAGCAAATTTATGTACAAATTTTGACTTGAAATATATAGGACATAATTAATACAACTATTGCAGGGACTTTAGACTTAGAAATATAAATAGCCTGTGTCTAAGTCCACGCTACAATTATCCAATGCAGTTAGTAAATTGTATGCGCTTTCACACACCAGTAATGTGCCAATCAACTCTACTATCGAAAAGCATTCCCATAATTATGCAACTCCCAATAGGCAATTTCTGGCAAGTTGGGGCGCTTTACAAAATGAGCCAAGAATGGGCCACGGATTGAGACAAGTGTATAAAAAAATACATGGTTCACTAATAATACCAAATAGGCAAGACAGTTTTCCCTTCCAGCCTAGTTTTGGTTACATAACATTGATTAGCAAAAAAAAAACCAAACCAAGATGGCTACACCATGGTAAAGGTCTGTACCTACTCAGGTGATCAAATACTCACAATATAGTGAAATAAATAAAAGACCATAAATTTAGAAACATTGTCTCTTTTTTCATCTAATGAAAGAATGTCATGCCTTCCAAGTAATTAAATCTTTTCTAATTCTCACAGAACTCACTATGTAAACATTCAGTACACTGAAAGATAAACACATTTTTTTATACATTTTATGATAGGGTTTATCAGAAAAAGTAAAAAGCCTTAAAAATAAAATTGTTTCCTGTAACATGGTAGAAAAAAGAGAGTCAGTAGATGGGGAGAAAAAAATGGTGGGAAAAAATTGACATACCTGCAATAATTTTGATATTTACTCATTTTGCAGGATGGAGTATGAGAAAAAAAATTACATTTTTATGCATTCAGAGTAAACTATACTTACAAAATATTTTTTGGTCGGCAGATTTTTAAACGGCCGGTCGTTTTTTGTGGATTAATTTTATTTTATTATTTCTTTTTATGGAAGTAGCCCATCACAAGGCAAACAAATTGTTTACAGGAAACAAAAATGTTTTGTTAGGCCCCACAGGTTTTTGAAAGAGTCAATTAATTCCCTGTCCTCTTGTTTTCACACTATAATAACCTATGAAAAATTAAACAAATTTTATTGTCACAGTTGGGCCAAACAAAAAGTTTGTTATGTTTCCTGCTACCGGGGGTCCGGGGGTCTGGGGGTTTGTTCATGTTAGGGTTAGGAAGGTTTGGGGTTTGGAGAGTTTTTTTGGGGGGGTTTGGGGGTTTGGGGGTTTGGGGGTTTGTGGTTTGGAGATTTGGGGTTTTGGGGTTCGGAGGTTCGGGGGTCCGGGGGTCTGGGGGTCCGGGGGTCTGGGGGTCCGGGGGTCCGGGGGTCCGGGGGTCCGGGGTCCGGGTGTTTGGGGGTTTGTTCATGTTAGGGTTAGGAAGGTTTGGGGGTTTGGAGATTTGGGGTTTTGGGGTCCGGGGGTCTGGGGGTCCGGGGGTCTGGGGGTCCGGGGGTCTGGGGGTCCGTGGGTCTTGGGGTCCGGGGGTCCGGGGGTCTGGGGTCCGGGGGTTTGGGGGTTTGTTCATGTTAGGGTTAGGAAGGTTTTGGGGTTTGGAGATTTGGGGTTTTGGGGTTCAGAGGTTCGGGGGTCCGGGGGTCCGGGGGTCTGGGGGTCCGGGGGTCCAGGGGTCTGGGGGTCCGGGGGTCTGGGGGTCCGGGGGTCTGGGGGTCCGGGGGTCTGGGGGTCCGGGGGGTCTGGGGGTCCGGGGTCTGGGGGTCCGGGGTCTGGGGGTCCGGGGGTCCGGGGGTCCGGGTATTTGGGGGTTTGTTCATGTTAGGGTTAGGAAGGTTTGGGGTTTGGAGAGTTTGGGGGGTTTGGGGGTTTGGGGTTCTGAGGTGCGGGGGTTCGGGGGTCCGGGGGTCCAGGGGTCCGGGGGTGCGGGGGTTCGGGGGTGCGAGGGTGCGGGGGTCTGGGTGCGGGGGTCCGGGGTTTTGGGGGTTTGGGGGTTTGGGGGTTTGGGGGTTTGGGGGTTTGGGGACTTTGGGGACTTTGGGGGTTTTGGGGGTTTGGGGGTTGGGGGTTCGGGGGTTCGTTCATGTTTGGGTTAGGAGGGTTTGGAAGGGTTTGGGGGTTTGGGGGTTTGGGGGTTTGGGGGTTTGGGGGTTTTGGGGGTTTGAGGGTTGGGGGGTCCGGGGGTCCGGGGGTCCGTTCATGTTTTGGTTAGGAGGGTTTGGAGGGTTTTGGGGGTTTGGGGTCTGGGTGTGTGGGGTTTTGGGGGTTTGTGGGTTTGGAGATTTGGGGTTTTGGGTTTTGGGGTTCGGAGGTTCGGGGGTTCGGGGGTCCGGGGGTCCGTGGGTCCGTGGGTCCGTGGGTCCGGGGGTCCGGGTGTTTGGGGGTTTGGGGGTTTGTTCATGTTAGGGTTAGGAAGGTTTTTTGTTTTTGGTTTTTTTTGTTTTTTTGGGTTTGTGGGTTTGTGGGTTTGGGGTTTGTGGGTTTGGGGGTTTGGGGGTTTGGGGGTTCGGGGGTTCGGGGGTTTGGGGGTTTGGTGGTTTGGAGGTTTGGGGTTTGGGGGTTGGGATATGTGGGGGGTTAGGGTTCATGTTAGGGTTAGGAAGGTTTTTTGTTTTTTGTTTTTTTTGTTTTTTTGGGTTTGTGGGTTTGTGGGTTTGGGGTTTGGGGGTTTGGGGGTTTGGGGGTTTGGGGGTTTGGGGGTTCGGGGGTTCGGGGGTTTGGGGGGTTGGTGGTTTGGGGGTTTGGGGGTTTGGGGTTTTGGGGGTTTGGGGGTTTTGGGGGTTAGGGTTGGGGGTTCTGGGGTTCTGGGGTTCTGGGGTTCTGGGGTTTGGGGGTTGGGGGTTTGGGGGTTTTGGGGGTTCGGGGGTTTGGGGGGTTCGGGGGTTCGGGGGTTTGGGGGTTCGTTCATGTTTGGGTTAGGAGGGTTTGGAGTTCTTGGGGGTTTGGGGGTTTGGGGGTTTTGGGGGTTTGAGGTTTTGGGAGTTGGGGGTTCGGGGGTTTTGGGGTCCGGGGGCCCGGGGGTCCGGGGGTTCGGGGTTCCGGGGGTCCGGAATAAGAATGGGGGGAGGCCAACTTCACATATTTACAAGTATAAACCAACTCCACATATTTACAAGTATAAACCACTAAATATTCACATGATATCTAAGAAAATACAAAACAAAAGACCAATTGAATGGAACTATAGACGTATCCAAGTGACCATTATATCCCCCCCCCTAACTCGGAAGGTATCATTCCATCCATTGCACTCAGCAACCTCTATTCACTCATCACTGGCATCTTCAACTGATGATGTCTGTTCAACCCAAACTAAAGCTTGTGCAACTTTTGTACGACCAGTGGTGAGAAACATTTGTCACCTTGATTCATCTTTACTTTTCCCTCCCGACCCCCCCCCCCCCCGAAATTTTTTTTATTTCATTAATGATAAACAAAGGATTCTAATACTAAGCCTTGGTTTCTACACCCTTGAGAGCATCAGCGAAACCTACACGGTTGGTCACTCGATCAAACTTGGAGTAGTATTTGCCAATGAAGATGTCACATGTCACCAAGGATCCAAAGAGGGCCCACGAGTTTAGGGACGAGATTCCGATGAATCTACTCAGGCAGTTGGTCTCTCCCATCTCAGTTTCCTAAAGTGCAAGAAGAGAAGAAGATTATTTACGCCAGGTATACTCCAGAAAAAGACCCAAGAGTAAGGGTGGAAGTACAAACCAGCACTTCTCAAAGCCACTATGACTACTCAAACAGTTGATTTGCCAGTCAGCGCGAACAAGCCAACCACGAGGCAGTCTTGAGCCTGCTTAAACTGTACCTGACCAGAGTCTGTGTTCAACCATTTTGTATGACTCCCAACTCACCCCTAAGAGCCATTGCTACACCACAGCTTAAAGGCATTTATAACAGAAACTGATAGTTCTGTGAGGAACTTGATATTATGCAAAACATATGTGAAAGACAAGTCCCTGAAGTTTGGTTTCAATTATAAATCATTCAAGAAAAAGTAGGTCATGAATTTCTTACAGGTTTCTGGCTATCATTCAATCCAGTGTGGAGTGAGCATGACTTCCAGTTGGAATACGGCACACTTACAAACAGGGTTTGGCTCTGTAGTACTGATAAGACCAACAACAAAAACGACTTTGATGGATTTGGGGTAATATTCTCTTATAATTACCTTCAAGACGTAGTCATTTGGTGTCAGAACGAAGTCTTTTCCATTGAGGGTGAAGACAATGTTTTGAATGCTACAAAAGACAAGACAATTAAATATAAAGAAAACGTGATATTAACTGTGAAAGACAACTGCAATATACTACTTAGTTATCTGTTTAAAGAAAAGTATCTGCTGCAAATTACAGAGGCCAGTTTAAATCCTTGGCCTCTTGTCACAGGACATGCTCTGTGATTTACTGGAAAAGATATCTGCTCTAGAATACGGGGGTCTTGGGTTTGAATCCCACCTGAGTAGGATGCATTTGTATTTTGTTCACAGAAGTCTGAAAGCACCGAGGATACAGTGCTTATTACACACATTTGTAAAGGTACAAACAACAGAATATTCTTTATCCACGGTGCAACTGTTCCATCTATTAGGCCTAACTGTTAAAGACTTTTGTACAACTTTGAAACATGGTAAATAATTGAAACATTGCCACCCTCTTCGTGTCAATATGCAAAGCAGGTTAGCACTCTGCTAATAAGCTTTCTAGTCTGCTACCACCTAGTGACAAGAAAGTCTCCAATACTTACCTCTACTTTGATGAAATTGACAAGAGGTGCAGCTCCGATCAAGGTTTTAATCTATTGCACCTCCGCTGTTGGCCCTGCCAAAAGAAAGGGTCCCAGTGTCACAGATTGCCTGGCAACCAGCCCCAACCACCATTGCAGAACTTTCCTGGCGGGCATTTTCTTTGTCTATCGTAACCCTGTAGACATAAGACGTAACAGAAAAATTGTGATTTCCAATATACTTAACTAATAATATACTAAATGATGGTTCACCAAAAGTATGAGTTTCGTCCACTTCGAGAGACAAGCCTTGTTAGAGTCTTGAGGTTATTTTTCATTTGAAATTTATTGCAAACAACCATATGACAATTTTTAAAAAGAAAAAAAAATTTAACTTAAAAAATATGTCAAGTAATGAACCACAAGGGAAACTGACTGGGTGAAATTTCAAATGGTTTGGGGTTGAACAAAGAAAAATTTACTAGACAGGATTTGAACCAATGACCTCCGGATTAACATACCGGTGCTCTACCAACTGAGCTATCTAGCCGTATGTTGGCGGTCTCCCTATTTTGTCAATATCTTTGTTCGGGGGTGCCAGTCAGAAGCCATGCAACCGTTAACTGCCGTGTAGCCAGGGATCAAAAAATAAAAAGACAACTGCCGGCTAAAATGGAGCAACAGAGTCTCACATAACACGTGTAGTCACTGCAGACATTTGTTTGGCTTTACCAGGACACAGTGACTGCACTTTCAGAATGCCTTGAAAACAACTTCTGAACAAATTCCGGTAGTCAGCTATAGCCTAGGCTATCTACAAGTACAGAATCACTTGAGCAATAAGTTTCATGGTCAAGAACGAAGTTGGTCGAAAAATTACACTGAGTTAGTGAGAGACTGCACATGGTGCTAGCGTTAGTGCTAGGGAGCCATCCTACCACTGGACTAAGGCTAGGGGGAGCCTACTGCCTAGGGCCAAGGATACCTGGATACGAAGTGGACCAAGCATGCCAAGTACATAGATTGGCCCTATGATAGTATTTCTATTTATGGGGATAGCCAACATGTATAGTGCCAGTACACATGGTCACTAGATAAAGTAAAACCCTGCCTACGTGGAGTGGCACTGACAGTGAGTGGACTGGTTATGCCATGGTACTGGTAGTGTAAACGGTACCAATACCATGGGTGTATTGATAAACTGTAGGGCTATGTCCGGAAATTGCCGGGCACACAAGAACAAGTCGTCTCTTGGCCTTCAATCATTCCTTGCTCTAATCAAAACTTACCCAAAATGCCTGAGGTCTGCTTGAAGTTTGCCTTTGCATCCATTCTCCGGTCGGCTGTTCGCTTTGATCATGGAGTGATTTGATGTAAATTTGATGTGATTTCCGATTAACCGCACTCCGTGGACGACGATATAGGTTTTTAAAACTTGTAAACAAACTGCAGCACACTGGTGTGGGAGGGGGGGGGGGGCAGTTTATCTTGTTCTGAAACGCCCTCTTGCGTTCGATATGTCTTGCCTTTATTGTAGCACGCAAAGTAACGCGATAACAAAGACTACAGGCCTGTAAATTTAAAGCGTTGTTACTGCCATGCGTCTGACACGGATTATTAATGTGCGCTACGGTTTTTTACATCGTGATCGCGAAGTGGTCTTCGTTTCCTGGAACTTTTGAGTGAATTTTTCGACGGTTATCCGAACCGTAAAAATGTAAACGTGTAACGGGACATTTAAAGGCAGTTGATACTTTTGGTAATAACTAAAGAAATACATCACCATAAAAAATTACTTGGTAAGGACGAAGAGAAAACTAGGAGCACCTGAGCGCTAATCTAGTATAAAACATGAGAAACGACTCCCTCTGAAGAAATGAGTTTTTGAGAAAGAGAAGTTTCTTGCTTAAATATTTTAATTAGGCTTCAGGCATGAAGCCTTTCTCAGGTATTAGAAAGCTCACAGTTCTGTGCAACAAGGGTGTTTTTTCAAACTTCGATGCCCACTTGAGCCCAAATGTTTTACAGGTTTGTTTATGGATATGTTGGGATATACCAAGTGAGGATACTAGTTTTGGGCAATCACCAAAAGTATATCCTGCCTTAATATGCAAGTTACAATTTTACTAAAGATCACCGACGGCAGTTGGATAAAAAGGGCACGGCAATATATTGCCGTAAATTATCAGTGATTTTGAGGGGGATCACGGCAATGGCACACGGCACCGATATTGCCGTTAGTGTCGTCGGACCGGTAATGGAGGGAAAAAAAGTCATGGGAAAAAGTCTTGGAATTCTGGAGATAAGAAAGTTTACGTACCCCTCACCCCTCTCGAGTTTTGCCATTTCTTTCAAAATGGCAGAATTTTGCGTTAAAAAAAGGACCAGGCTTACCCCTTGCGATTTTTGCCAATTGCTGTCAAAATGGAAGAATTTGGCTGACTTAGGCCACATTAAAAAAGTTGTTGATCGTCCCCGCCTCACCCAACGAAACCCCCGGCCCAATTTTTATAAAATTTCTTATTTTTTAAATATTTACAACGGCCTTTTCAAACCATCAACTCCCAGATTTTTCAGCTGATATTTTTTTTCAAAAGCTTTAGGTTAGAATATTGAAGAAAGGTTATTTATGTTGGTTTTTGAAAAAACGAGAACAATTCTGCGCTTTAGTTTTTGAAAATGTTTACAGAACATTAAACTCACACAAACCCTCTGTTTTATAGTGATTGTGACGATTTCTTTATTCTTGATTTCATATTTGGCAATGTCAACAAGAAAATCTGCCCTCCTACCCCCCACCCCCGCCAAAAAGGGCGCTCAACAATTGTTTTTATAATACAAAATATTATGGTCCTATGCTGTATAAATCATAGTCACTGTTACTTTGTCTGGGATACTTTCCAAGAATTCAGCAAGCAACTGTTGTATGCAATCCTTTGGGCACATTGTGATTATGACACATAATCTTAAGTGTGGCAAGATTTAAAGTGAGGGATGCAACATTTCTGAGGTGTATTTCTGAATTAAGAAACATTTTACAGGCTTCATAAACGTTTGTTATGAAAACCGGTACTCGGTGTCAACTTTATAAACAGTCCCTGTGTTTGCTGTGATTTGTTTTATTTTTTGTTTTTAATGCACTGTCATTGAATAGTAGCACAGCATGGGAATGGGAAGATAGTCAATCAACAATTTCAAAACATACTTTTGACAAGATTCTTGTGTAGCTTCAATGGATCACAACTTTTCTGAAGACTAGCATAACTTTATATATATAAACTTTTCATGGTGGAAGCAGGGAAAAATAAGTTTCCACAATCAGGGATAACTCAGCATTTTACATAGGCACTAGGGGGGTAAAACAAAATGACAAAAAGTCAGGCAGGCTCAAATGTAAGTTTTAAAAAGACCTATACCTTGATATGCAAATGGCCTGTGCTACTTTTCACAATAGATTTTAGTTGATGGGATACCAGATACCCTGTATATCAATTTGTAGCAACAAATCTTATCTCCATTTGTAGATATAGGCCTCTAAAAATGCCCCAAAACACACACAAAAAAATTTGAAGGGGTGGGGCTTAATTTTCTAGGGGTCATATCTCAGAAATGTTAAGGAGTAAGGTTCCAAAATATGTGTGTGTTTATGGCACCCATAGGGGAGTGTTTACAAAACAAATAACAAAATCTGAGACGGTGCTGCTAAACTTTTCAGAATTTTAGGTGATTTGGCATGGAATGACTGCAATGGGTAAACCTTGTCTATTAATATAAGCAAAATTTTGCATCTTGACGGATTTTTTTGTTTTAACCCTACCTAATAATAATGGTTTAGGCAACACAACTTGATACAAATACACAAAGTTCATCAATCAATTGAACATTTATTCCAGCACAGAGTTAAAATGCGTCCCGATAATGGCAGAAATAACTGGTACAGTACATAATGCACTTCACCAAAAATGGGATGTCAAGTAAATATTTTTGCTATAATTATGGCCCTTTTCGAAACCACAGCTTGGGGCTCTGGCTGCCTGTTTGAAACCCAGTACAGAAAGCACATTTTTAAAATAAAGCTTAAGGAGCTAAGCCAGAGCCTAGCCAGAGCCGCAGTTTCCAATGTTCCAAATCACACATTGGTGACGACCGCATCAAAACAAAATCACTAGTAGATGTATAGACTTTCCTCGCTTCATCACAAATTGTCAACACGTTTTATATAAAAGCCATTTTAGTGATCGTCTCGCCAAAAGGAAAACACACCAGGCTCTCAAATGTAATGTGAATAATTTATCATTTAGGAAAACAAACTGTCTCATCAGTTCCTAAGTGCCAATTAACTAATGTCCCTCGACAGTAATGATAATAATGTGGGAGGCGAATCATCCTTACTAGCAGCTGAGAAGCTGAATTGAAAGGATGCGGCTACATAAATGTTCGAGCGCAGCAGGCCTTTGCAGATGCGAGGGCGCCTTTAGCAGGCATGCGAGGGCGCCTTTTGGCAGCCAGCCACATCAACCCGTATATGACCACGGAGCACAGCCCCGGATCGATAAGTTCCTGTATTGATCCAATCCACCTGACATCATCATCACAATAATCTTGGTGGCGCCATTTTGGGAGTCAATGTCCCGTGTGTTACACAGTGTAGTGCACATTTTACGTGACGTAGCATTTGTATGCTTACCATAATTTCAACCTCAATTTGTCTCCCAAAATGGCAAGCGTGGTGACAGTATAACCACGTGTGACATTGGCGCAAGGGGTTCAATCAGTTTAGTTGCAACTTGAAATTTAAGTCAAAATAATTACTTAATTTTTTGTATATATACACACTAAAATTATAAACAAGTATAGTATGCTTGATGCATGGCACAAAACAGCCATCTATTTGCACAATACTATATTTTGCGTTGCATGGTGGCTAATGTAACAACTTGAGAAAATGATCACCATATAGTTTGTATGCTTGGATCACGTCATGTACACAAAGTCTTTACAAACCAAATTCAAAGCTCTTTTAACTGAATAAGGTAGGGGGTGCCACTCTGGTAAAGTCCTCAGGTACAACTATTTATAATAGGACTGTACCTCCCCCCTGATTCATCCATTATATAATTTATGCTATGATACACTTTTCGTTCCTGTTTTCTGGTTTCATGCTGACGAGGGCTTCTCTCCAAGCGACTCTTCCAATTTGTTGAATTCATCGCTGACCATATGATCTACCTCGTCCTCGATCTACGAAGAAATTAAACCAAAGATATTTCTTCAAAGAGTTCCCCTTACACAATTTCTGTACTTTTGGGGGCTTTTTTGTATTCAAGGAATGTCAAGTGACTAGTGCATCGGACTAATTTCATAGAGCTGCTTAAGCAAGAAACATCGCTTAGAAATTTTCTGTTAAGCAAAAAGAAGCAGGAAACCAGTCATAAATAGTACTCGGTTATGCTGTTTTGGCTGGTAACCTTATTCTGGTAAGCATGTTGTTGAAATGCCGTATCTCTTTTATAAAGTCCCCCCTGTTCCACTCCAGTAATTACCTGTTCCACACCGATGACCTCCGGGACGTAGAACTGAAGCATGTTCTGTACTCCACTCTTCAATGTCAGCACCGAGCTGGGACAACTCGTACAAGCTCCTTGCATTTTCAGCTTCACAATGCCGTCCACAAATCCCTGCAGAAAAACAAGAACCAGAGTAGGTTGGCTGTTAGCAGCAACAAAATTTACGCCGTAGAGCTAGAGGCTCTTTCAAATGTTCTACTTCACCATTCCGACAGCCATCCAACCCAACCCACAAGCAAGGCTCAAGTTCGAAGCGAGATTCAAACCCGGGTCCACAGAGGTGAAAGGCAAGAAACTACTGAGCCAACCTGAACCCGATTTCACGGCTCTGCTTACTGCGGAGTTCTGCGCTTAGCAGCCCATAGAATTATGTGCTTTCTGTAAGCACTGAATTTCACGGTAAGCTGAGCCATGAAATTAGACCCTGATCCCCACATATTGGCATAACTCCCTCTATTGTGGGGAAACAAAGATTGGGGTTTTAAAGAAACCTCTCCCCTTATATACCCCCACCCCAGTCAGCTTATAACCCCTGACCCTTGAACCCTTCTTTGCATCTCACCATGTACACAATGTCTCCCCCATCCTCTTGTACTGTGGGTCTAATCCTTGTGTCCAAGAGCTCTTTGATCATGGCAACAGTTTCATCATCGTCGTCATGGATCTCTGCAAAACCAACAAGAAACAAACATCATAAACAATCTCAAGGCATTCCAACAGTTTCCTTAAAAAAAAGCTGACGCAGAGAACTGCACAAATCTGCTGTGAGGCAATTTTATGCATAAATAACATTTGAATCGTGGATTCGTGATGAAAATACCATGACAGTTAGTAAGGTTAGTTTCATCGCTCAGAAATGCGTTGGACTCCTTTGACTTTACGGCCTCAGTCTATACAATACCTGTATCTGCAGAAGGCTGTTCGTCGGTCATCACTGGTAGCCCGCTAGTGAAGAAATCCATGATGGTGGCATAGATCTCTGGTTTCATGATGGCCCACTCTATCATGTCGTCATCTACTTTAGTGATTGTGATGAAATCCGTGCCATAGAAAACACCTTTGACTCCATCGATGCGAAACAACAACCTTTAGGATAAAAAAAAGAGAGCGTAAGTCAGATTATCTTTGAGCACGACTCAAATTTAGCAATGGATCACTGGCCAGAGGCCACTGATTCTAGCCCTGGGCCAGGAAACTCATAACTGGACGAGCCTGGTGGTCTTATGTTTTTCAGTTGAATACTAATACATCACTACGAATAATAGACGCCCGTAGATAAAGCACTATTTAAAAACTAGTTATTACTGATGTAATTACTAAAGGTAAGGAGAAACCACAACTTCTTAATAATAATGATAATGTCAAGTAATAAACCACAAGAGAAACTTACTAAGTAAATTTTCTAATAATTTGGGGTTGAACAAAGAAAAATTGACTAGAGCTGTAATAAAAGCACAGTTGTTTGTATCAAGCTCATCACACAGTCTTACCTTGCTAGGGGAGAGTTGTGCGCTGTCCTGACACTGGGGAAGTCAACGGTACCTGCCTGATCTAAGACTGGGACACCGGGTATAAACTTGAGACTGTTGGGGTTGGGTGTGTCTTGTGTTTGAATAAACATACCTCTCACTGTAAACAACAACAACAACAAAAAATACACAAGATTAATAGTCATCATCATATGGGTTTTCCTGGTTAATTTCAGCAAAAATTTAATCAGTTTCCTTAACACGCATTCAAATTCACGCATGTTTCCCTAATTCATTCAAACTTAGATTTCTTTTTAGCTACTAACTACTGCATTCAATTTCTTTTTCGTTCGCACGTGATTTTGTTCTTCTCATTCAGGTTAATTTTATCATTAGGATATTCAGTCAGCCCAACAGTTCCGTCGCAGCGCAAGCAAAATGCAAGTCCACCTGAGGGCATCTTTAGACTAGATGTTGGAAAATTAGAACATCCATCTGGAAGCAGACTCCCATCCTACCTTGTTGCGCTGTGATTACTGGAAGACATCTTGATCTTCCAAGGAGCTCTGGATGTTTCTTTCCCGTGGTCTTGTTGCTGGCCTGTAAGAAATGAACTCCACGTGTGGTAGCTGCTGGGGTGTCCCAAGACTGCAGTCTATTGGCACTAAAAAATAAGTGTGTATAATTATATTCATGACATTTATAAATTATAAATATAATGGACATTAATGCATTACATTTGTGTCAGATCAGGCAGGGATAAAGAATATCCTGATGTGCATTTTTATGTCAAGTAGGATCAAATCTCAAGGAAGTGAAAATGATCATGACTGGGTACAACAATCTTTCTGAACAGAGAATGAGGGGGTTCAATGAGGGAAAACAATCGAAAATCGAAAGTAAGACTAAGACTGAGGAGTAAGACTAAGACTAGAGTCTTAGTAAGACTCTCACAAGACTAATAAGAGTAAGAAGAAAGACTGAGTAAGAATATCAACATTAACAAAAAAGACAACATCATGCCAGTTTTATTAACCTTTTCCATATCTTTCGGAAAATATTTAACATAGAAGGTAGAACTAGCAAAACTGTAATTGATATAAAAGGCTGCAATATACTTGTTTTTAAACTTACAGCCTGCTTGAATTAACGACAGCAATCCTCCGCAGAGATTGCGACAAAATCCCCCTGTACGCAGCCATTTTAAAGTGAAAACAACATGTCATGTAGCGCCCTCTCTTGTTGAAGAATTACACGAATTTTTAGAGTACACAATTCACAACAAACAAATCCGTTTCCAGACAACAGTAAACTAAAAAAAATAACATAAAATAGGATTGTGTTCTTCGATAAACTTGCTGTTTGTGTCTAAATTTAGTCTTTTTATTCACAACAAAAAGACTGACATTAGAGAATACGATTCAGAATGCCTAAAAATGCGACAGTAACGGTACGGTATGGTCCATATCGTGCGTGTGGAATTGTTGAACACAGGACATCGCGACTGGAAGGTTTGCAAGGTGAGCACACATTAAGTTAAATAATAATTTTATTCTAGATCTTTCATAAAAAATAGATCATTCAATGATAAATTGTTTACATTTTAGTAAAGCTGTATCATACATCAATCTTGAATAGTATCTTGAATCCACTATTATTTAATTACTAAGTTACAAGCAAATATACTAACTTGGTTAAAAAGTCTAAAATTAAAATTAAAGAATTGAGTTGATGGTGTGTGTTATTTTTTGAGTAAATTTGAGTAAAAAAAATTAGAAAAGAAGAAAAAAAACCATTACCGTTATCTTTTGCTGACACAGTGACAGTGACACTGACTCAGTGACACTGTCACTGGTGTCGAGTAAAAAAATCTAGAACACTGGTTCACATAGCAAGCACCCTTGTTTACACTTACTAACTTACACACACAGTTTTCCTCAGGCTTGTGAGCTACACTGGCCCACTGCCTACAGTGATTAAGGTCAGTGTCAGTGTCG
Source organism: Pycnopodia helianthoides (assembly GCA_032158295.1). Classification (NCBI taxonomy): domain Eukaryota; kingdom Metazoa; phylum Echinodermata; class Asteroidea; order Forcipulatida; family Asteriidae; genus Pycnopodia; species Pycnopodia helianthoides. Next base: position 1,260,253 of record CM063261.1, read on the forward strand.
TGAGTTTTTGATGGTTCTTTGAATGTGTTGCGACGATTGAACCTTACCTTTTCACTACAGTCTGACCATGGGGTTAGGATAACTGCAACTTGCCTAAACTATAACCCATTTGAACTTACCCTAATAATAATCTATATTGACACGTGGGATGTCGTGGCCCAGCGGATAAGACTAAGAGCACTGGTGTGCAGAGTGTGGGGGGGACGAGTCTTGGTTGTGGCACTTGTGTTCTTGAGCAAGATACTTCACCATAATTGCTTTGCCCTTAAGAAGATAGGTCCTGTGTACTAGGATTGATAGTGCAGGCTAATAGAACCCAGAACACTTATCGTGGAAGAGTAGGGGTTAACCCCAGTGTTCCTGGTTCACATAGCAAGCACCCTTGTTTACAGGCTTCCTCAGGCTTGCGAGCTACAGTGAATAAAGTTCAGTTATGAGCAAAATTAAACAATATAATTTTGTTACCCCCCAATTAGCACTGCTGTCAGAAGATGGTCACACTGTGGAGTTGAACCCCACCGATGACTGGAACACCATAGAGCTTGTAGTCAATGGAGAAACTGTGTACCAATGTGACATCACACAGATGGACTATGGTAAGTGACTCCAAATATTTTTAAAATTTTTCCCCGTCGAAACTGTGTGTTGTGTAATAAACCACAAGGGAAACTGACTGGGTAAATTTCAAATAGTATGGGGTTGAACAAAGAAAAATTGACTAGAGCGGGATTTGAACCAACGACCTCCGGATTAATGTACCGGCGCTCTACCAACTGAGCTATCTAGCCCTATATTGGCGGTCTCCCTATTTTGTCAATATCTTTGTTCGGGGGTGCCAGTCAGAAAACTGTGTGTTGTCAGGGTTTGGCTGCAACTTTGTCTTTCCCCAAAAGTTGAGAAGAATAAAAGCAAAGAATTCTTCAGACTACTTGGTAGTGCTTATTCGTTTCTTGTTGTTGAGAAAAGCAAACATTCAAATTATATACAAATTGATTCCATAGTGATTTGATTGACTTTTCTGAAGGGCAACTAAATAAGAAATTTCTTCAAGAAAATCTTCAGAACTCATCGCAACAACAAACCTGACGTATACTTTTGTGTTCCTCATCAGGGAGTGATGGCAAACTGGACAAGTTGTGTCACGAAGCATTGGAGGCCGTCAGGAAGGCATTCTAGATTGGTTGACCAGACGCTGGCGATCCCAGGGTGAACATCTTCTCGCAAGTCGAACCTTTTACCGCCCTCCATCCTTCAAAAACTCTGCCTGATGTTTTTTTTATGCCTGAATATGAGCAATTTTGGTAGAGCAGTCAAATAACCCCCATAATATAATATTTCAAGCATTCTGGTGTTGAGGTACCAAAGAATGGCGGACTTAAGACTTAGGACAACTCCCGGTCAGAATATCATGTGAGGTTTATCAACAAGAAACAATTTCCATCAAACAAGTTTTGTTGTTGAAAGATCACACCCTTTCTTTGGTCACCATGAATTGCCCTCAGCAGAAGCAGTTGCATCCACTACTACTGACTTATGGTGGCAGAAGGAAAGCACATGCACACTGCTTGCAGCTTCGCATTCAGTGGATGAGATAAAAAATGATTTTGTAAATATCATTTCTTCAAATAACTTTTGTAAAATAGTGTACAGCATGTTCAATAAATATAAAAATTGTATTCTGATATTCTGTATCTTTAAATTTGTGAGAGTCACTCCTTGCCATGCCAATTGGTGTAGGTCTTGGAACCTGTCTTGGGCTTGAAGTCCGACTTGTGAAGGTCTCAACTCGATCAGTGTTCCACAACCACAGCTCTGCATAATTATTCGAACACCATCCACTCTTGGAGAAATTAAAGATGATACGGTTCCTTTCAACAATCTCACAAGGGTTTCTGAACTTGTTACCCCCCAAGCAATCTCTAACCAGGGGGAGGGGGGGGGACTAGACCTGGGACCAATTTCATAGAACCCCTTAAGCAGAAAATATTGCTTAACAATTCCCTACTAAGCAGAAATGAGCAGGACACCAGTCACAAAAAGTACATGTGACAAGGCATTTTGGCTGGTAACCGGTAAGCATGATTTTGTTGTGCTTAGCTTATTTTTGTGCTTAAGCAGCTCTTTGAAATTGTGCCTTGCTCGGAACCTTTTCCCCCTCCCCAAATGAGATTTTAAAAATATAAAAAAGCACAAATGAATGGTTTCCCCCGCTTTTTCTCCCCACCCCCATGATGACAGCAGCCTTGCCAGGTAAATTAATTTTCTTGAAAATTTGAGAATGCTCAAAACTGCGTAAACACTGGAAGATTAACTGGTGCTTGCTGCTACCTATCCTCCCATAATACCCAGGTACCCCCCTCCCCTCCCTCCCTTTGATACATAAATCAAGGCTAGCACAATCCAGTCTAAATAAATACTTCAAACAAACAGCACTTTATATTTACATTTTTGTACCAACTGAACAAATTTATTTATACATGATATTAATGGGTTGTCCATAGTACATGAACAATTCAACAAAAAAAGTAAAACAAAACATACGTACATTTTAATACAATGCCGTTTATGTTTACACACAGTGCCAAAAATGAAACCAACAAATTGGGAGTTTTAACAAAACATTCTGAAGCGTTTAAAACACTTTGCATTGGAGGTTATTAAACAAAACTTGTCCACACTACTAGAAATTGGTTTTAACTATTAAATATAAAACTGCACTACGGATTCTCCGTGCATGTACTGTTTATGTAGATCCAGATTATTAAACTCCAAACAACAACGTAAACATCAAATGTGGGTCGAAAGTACCCGTTCCTTCAAAAACTGTCAAATTCCCTTTCCACAACCTCCAAAATTTTGTTTTAATAAATCAGGCAGTTAAAGAAGATAGTGTCTTGAAGATTTGATGGGAAGGGGCAATTAAGCTGTGTCAGCTCACATCAAACACTTGTTCTCGGGGGGGGGGGGGGTCCTCTGGGGGGGGTGGGGGGATTGAAGTCAAGGGGAAAAGAAACAAACAAATTCAAATACTTTTCAAGTTGTTTTCAGTAGCTCATGTATGAATGAAAAGATCTGGGCCCAATTTTATAGACAATTGCCTGCTAAGCAGAAATGAGCAGGATACCAGTTACAAACTGTACAGGTGATATGGTAGTTTGGCTGGTAACCTTATTCTGGTAAGCATAATTTTGTTGTGCTTAGCTACTTGTTGTGCTTAAGCAGCTCTATGAAATTGGGCCCTGGCTGGCCAACACTATACAAACTTAGGACAGGTTTTCATGGATATTCAAAAATTGTGTGCAGCCTTCAGTCTAAGTAGTTATCGACAACCTGAAAGGTATGTGTGCCCAAACACAACAGCCTAAACAACAACGATTCAAAGTCACCCCAAAAAGTTTTCTAAATTTGTGACGGCTTTTGAAGGAACAAGAACTTGTCGACCTTAACCTGTTCGAATGCTGATAATAGACTTTTCTTTTAAGTAAAACATTAAAATGCTATTTCAAAAAACCAAAAGACGTTTCTCTTAATTTGGGGAAAAGCCCACGTCCCAACCAAGCAGGTTGATAAAAAGGATATATATTCATAATTTAAAAAATAGTCTTTAAGTTAATTTTGCCTTCTGACGACTGCGTTTGCTTTTTATGATTAATTCATATTTCCCCAAAATACAATTACTCCATTATGGACATTATTTCCAATAAGAATTATCAACAAACGTGGAAGTTTAATATTTCACAACAAAAACAAACTTCCAAAATAAACAATTTTGTAAAAATGTATTTTCTTATCAGACCCGACAAATATGGCTTACTTGAGTTCTACAAGCCCTTACTTAATCAATGCTTTGCGAGCTCAAACTCACAAGTTGGTCAGATTAAAAAAAATCCTTTGATGCAAGCGCAATGATGTTAGTATGGAGATTTTGCTTCAGTTTGCACAGGCATGCAACTTTGAAATTGAAAAAAAAAATAATAATAATAATAAATACTCAACCACCTGTAACTTTGTAAAGTGTTTTTCATTTTCTTTGACACTCTAAAGTGAAGGAAAAAAGAGCAAAGAAGCTGACCCTCTGATAGGTTGCATGCCTGTTTGCATTGGTTCTCTCAATTTAAAGCTTAGTTAAGGGTGTAATAGGGGCCGCTTAATGACCCAATCTCATGAAGCTGCTTAAGCACAAAAAGCTATGCTTACCAGGATAAGGTTACCAGCCAAAACACCATGTCACATGTACAATCTGTGACTGGTATCCTGCTCGGTTTCACTTAGCAAAACATTTGTAAGCAATACTTCTGCTTAAGTAGCTCAATGAAATTGGGTCCGGGATTAGGTTTAGATTTGTCTTCAATGCAGTTGTTTTTATGACATAAAAGTTCCCATCTCTTTGAAAGAATAAATACAATAGTAGCGCTGGTTCAGAATTATTTACAACCATCAATGTATGATGGCTGGTAGTCAGGACCCAATTTCAAAAAGCTGCAGAAAAAATGCCTACTAGCAAAAATATGCAGAGAACCAGTCATAAAACGACCCTCATGACATTGTAATCTGGCCGGTAATCCTTTTCGGATTTGTGCTTGGCTTAGCTCTATGAAATGTTGTCATTGCAATTTTTTGTTGTGGTTTTCAAATGGTTTCAGTAAACAATGCTGGCCCAACTTGAGTGCGCTGGAGTAATGTACACTCGAACCTGTCCAAACTATAGCTGCCAGAGGCCCAACTGTAGTTGGGATGGCCCAACTATAGTCAGAACTGCTGTAGTTGGGAAGTGTTTGTAATTGGGATCTGATCTGCATTATGGTTGCTCTTAGGAAGATATAAGAAATGTCTATTGATTAAAAAAAATTGCTTAAGGTAACCTAGGGCCTCTTAAAACCAATCCTTATTTTTGACTCCCATCAATGGACTGATCTATCAAGCTCCGCCCCTTTATGCCAATGAAAAATCACAACATCGACTGAGCAACAAAAGTTTGATATCCCAAAACAAAAACTGTAGAGGAGTGGCTGCCATTTGGATTGTTTCACATTTGGAATGCAGCGCCGTGTGCCGACACAATGCTCGAGGGTCAACGATGCATGCTACCGGCCACAGAAGTGATGAGCGTTGCTGGGCAGCTGCTGTGGTGGGTGGGATACTACGGATTGGTCTATTTCAGGCCATGTATTGAAAGCAAAGGTTTTCAAAATATGGAGGCCATGCCAAAGTGGGTACCAGCACATTTTGGAATTATTAAGAAATAGCGCAATGTTACATTGAAAAAGAGTCACCCCGTGCCAAACAGTGACAAAATTGGCTTAGAACAGAATAAGCAGAATACAAGTTACCGGCAGGAAATCAATACAAATTTAAAAAACATCAATCGTGACTTGTTCCCTGTCTGTTCTTACCAAAACATTTTTAAGGGCAAATAGGCCTACTACCCGCTTAATAACATAATTTGGGCCCAAACCATGATGGACTTGTAAATGGATCTGCTGCCCTCTGTTGTTCAAACAATGCCAGCATATATTAAAACATGGCGGCAGATTTTGTTGTCCCATGATAATGGGCAGTGTTTGGTCACTTAATACATTATGAATTAAATTTACACAATGGAGGAAGGTTTCACCATATAAAAAATAATTTCAAATATGTAGTGATCCAACAATTTTTATATTTCCTTTAAGTTTACAATGGAACAATCACTTTTCAAATGCTCACTGTTTCAATCTTAGACCTTAAAGGCTGTATCTGAATTGGCGGCTGTGGCAACGGCTGTTGCTAAGGGCGTTGCTTAGGACCTCCTTTACTTCAACAGCCATAGCAGTAGCCGCTAATTCGGATGGCTTTAGCTTAGCTAGCTCCATCACAATGGGGGCATTGTTTGCTCAGGTAAAAAAAATGAGCAGCAAGTCTTTTCACTATTTTCATTATGAGGGTAAACAATTTATTGTAAACAAATAGTGGACTATTCCAAACAAAACTTTGGAGAAAACAATTTTATCAGAACTGATCTTTTTTAGCAGATTTCTTTATAAGCTGCAATGAACTGGAAGCTCTTTTTTTCAAAAAGATGTTTTTTATCTATAAAAGGACAGTGTTACCGATTCAATTTAGACTCCCCCCCCAAAAAAAAAAGAAAAGAAAGAAAGGTTAACCTCCTCGTTCTTAACAAACTAATCCATTAAGCCCCGCCCCTTCATGCACTGACCAATCTCAAACACAAATGCATGCAAACAAGTCTATCGTGTTAAAATTCTGATAAAAAAATTGAAGAGACTGAATTTAGAAATCCTTTAAAGTTTCTTGTTTGCTTGAATCAAAGAGGCAAGTTTCCATCCCATAGACGTGCTGTTGCTAGGCCGGTTGCCATGGTGGGGCGGGTTTTAATGGATCAACCAATTAGAAATGACCATTCAAAATCTGTTTCAATGGAAAAAGAGATTGAACCATTAGGCTCCACCCACCACAGCAACTGTCACTGAACAACGCCCAATTGGGTATGGAACAACGCCCAGTAGGGTATGAGTAACAGGCATCTTGCTCCACCCTCCGCCACAGACAAAATACATGATGCAGCAAATGGAACTATAAGGGGCGGCGGTGCTCAATGGGTCTGTTTACCCTCAAAGCAATTTCTGTGAAAAAAGACACCATAATCTGTGGAAAGTTTAAAGGTAACATCATACTTTGCTGATGACCCCGAAAAGAACTTGTGTAATTTTCATCCGAAAGCCTGCTTGTTCTAAAGATGGTAATGGTAGTAAGCATCCTGTGAAATTGTTTCATCTGATGCGCCCTCGTAGCCTAGAAATAAACAAAAGTATGTTGACAAATTTGAAACTCCAACTTTGGAAATTTCCGTGGTGTCAGTTTGAATGCTGCCCTCAATACGGCCAGAGATGCGATTGGTACCCGCTGTCACCTTCGCTAAACGTGGATGGGTTTGACGTTCTTGATGAACATACCATCACAGTTTTTGGGTGTTTTCTCAAGACGCTAGGCACTGTATTCAAATGAAACTTTCACAGGCGATTTTTATTGTCTCTTTCTTGATAATTTTTCCTGTAAATCAGCATTACTGTGACAGAAAACCAATCGATGACCTTACCTTTAAACATGCAGCGATAAAACTTGTTTATTCTAACAGATTCCATATTATGTAACTGCCTTCAAACACCTTGCATCCAAAACAATACAATTTTAATGTGTGCTACAGGATCGGGATGGAAAAATTGAGCCTTTAGCGCCAACATTTAAAAAATTGAGGTGGGTGATTAATAATTGAGCAGTCTATGAAAGAAAAATGAGGGTATCAGGAAAAGGGGAGGATGGCGAAGGTTTGGAAATCTTTCCTGAAAAGAGGGGAAATGGAAACATAACTAGGGTTGGAGACCTTGAAGCTTCGAAGGAAAAACTGGTCGTGGAAGATGGTTGTCACAAATTTCACTCAATTTAAGAGCGTCAATTGGTTCTTGCATAAAAAAAAGTTCCCAATCAGTACAAATACAATCCTTTGGATAAAGTAACTATAAATACAAAAAACAAAAAAACAAAAACAAAAAAACAAGTACAAAATACGTAAGGATGAAGTTGTTGTGAAAGATCTGTACACCTTACAAAGGCCCTGAATTTTTATTTTTTAAAGACTGGATCCTTTGGGAAATCAAGTTATCCAGGCTCCTTTAAAGAACTGTGGAAATGTGGCCAACTTCTTCGGTGGTTACATTGTTTCAGGTACAAGAAAAAAAGGTCGGCCGAGGGAGAGAGTTGGGCATAACAGGCTTTTACGGGACATTGTCAACGATTATTTGTCGCTGACTTCATCTTGCAAACGATGACAGTCAATTGAGAGGAAATGGAAGTTATTCCATTGTCCGCAGCTTCCTTAAATATGCATTTCCTTGCAATTTCTCTTTTTTTTAACGTCATGCATTTCATCCACCGATCACTCCTCGTTTTTTTTTTTCTGCCGGTACTTTTTAACTCAGTACTAAATAATCAACTACGTCGAAAAAACCACTATGCGTTGCAGCACGAATACATCTGTTGATAACATCAATGGAGGAGCGAAAAAACAATATTTAACCGCACCACAAAAAAACGACTCCCGGCTCTCTGAAAAAGTCTGTCTGTCATTCGTAGCACTGAAGACATATAATGAATAGTGACAGAGTCCTGTTTGAAAACAGTAGTCTTTTTTTTTTTTTTTTTTTAAACATCAAGGTAACACAAGTCGCTTTCCCCCGTCTTGAAAAAAAAAAGAAGAAGTCTTGACGACTGAAGGGAAATGGCCGGTGGGACATCTCGTCTTGACTTTCTTTGTTAACGTTATTTATTCTTCAAATAAGTCTTCTATATACATTTTTAGTTAAATTATGAAACAAGGTTTTATTCTGTTGAGGGAGGTCCCTGATGGGTCTAAGACTACGCAGTAACCGTTGCAGATTTCATGCTGAGATCTTGCGGCATCTCCGGGGTCGGCGGTGGGCGTGATTGCGCGTGAAGTTGCA